>OX336388.2:406848326-408136826 GCA_946902985.2 Meconema thalassinum
AAAATAATCACCCAAATGGCCTATAACTCAATAATTTGGACCTAATTTTCGCAAAATTTTCCGGAGGAGGACCCCGGACCCCACTCTGAGCTTGGTGATATTCCATACCCCCAGATCTCCGGTGTGTTCACTCCCCCATAATCTTGGCTTAAATCCGCCCCCGATGGTCACCAGTCATAGATAGTATTGGAGAGTTTTAGGAGAACCTGGCTCGAGGTTTGCTTACTGCAAAGCAATATTAAATTATAAGAAGTCCACCTATTTTTTGCAAAATTTTCTGGAGGAGGACCCCGGACCCCACTCTGAGCTTGGTGATATTCCATACCCCCAGATCCCCGGTGTGTTCACTCCCCCATAATCTTGGCTTAAATCCGCCCCCGAGATAGGATTGGAGAGTTTTAGGAGAACCTGGCTCGAGGTTTGCTTACTGCAAAGCAACATTAAATTATAAGAAGTCCACTGACTGCAAATTACAAAATATTGTTCAAATTCACATTTTCTTCTTTTGTGAAAACGATCACTGATCAGCTGCAATCTACTGATAGAACATAATAAATAACTTGACTTACGTTTGAGTGTACCTGTGGTTAATTATGAAAATATATTTTGCTTTGTTTAATGTACAATGATGTGTGATTGCCGTTGAACCAAAACACTTATCAGTGTTTAGGCTTAGACCCAAGGGCGTGGTTCTTCAAGGGCAGCAAATTTTAAGAATGTCAACATAAAAACCCTATAAGTAAATCGTATTTTAAAATAATTCTTGTGAGTAAAAATCATGTTTTCATTATTAAAAGAGATTACGTCATATGTCACAGAGGCCATATTCCTGCACAGTGTACAGTATACCCCTTACACCTCTCTTAACATGCAGCTCAGAGAACTGTACTTCCTGTTGATTAATTTTTGGGTCTTGGGGGCCCGGGAGATTCCATCCCCAGGGGCCGGCGCCGCTCTCCACGGCCCTGGCTTTTAATATGGGCTATTCTCAAGAGGCCTATCAGTCAAACCAAAGATATAACATGATCATCTGTTTGTAAGAGAATGTGGTATTGGGTGTTCTCAAATATTATTCTTAATGGTAAAATGTAAACTCTACCATTATGATAAGGTTGTAACAGGAGCCTGTAGTTAGTTATTGTTGTTTTAAGGGGCGGAACAACGAGGTCATCTGCCCCTAAATTGTACAAGTATGTTTCGCATTATATGGTCTCGGGGATTGCATTGAAACTATGGATCCAAAGGTCCTAGGTTCGATTCCTGGCTCTGTCAAGAAATTTAATTCTGGTCTGAGGGTTGGAACGGGGCACACCCAGCCTCATGAGGCAAAACTGAGAAGAGACGATTCGAGTCCCACTTCAGCTGTCCTTAAAGTGGTTTTCCGTGTTTTCTAACTTCTACTCCAGGCAAATGCCGAGATGGGCAGATGTCCTCGTTGTTTTCCCCCTTAAAACAATAACTAACAAATGTCGAGATGGTCCCTAGCTTAAAACTACTGCCACCTTCTTCAAAATCGTAGCTTCAATTACAAATATACATACTACTACAGCCATTACAGTGACACAGGTTATCAGACAGAGTCCACACACACCTAAGTACAAGGGACAACATGACCACGATGTGGCAAAGGCCTTAAATGAATCAACATCCACGCAACAGTCTATGACGTATGACAGTCATCTATGAAACTCCTTATGATATCCAGAAATGGAAGATTTGTGTCATTTGAGCTGTAGATTGGACTGACATATACATTCCAAAGAAATTTAATTCTGGAGTGAGGCCTGGAACGGGGTGCACTCAGCCACATGAGGCAACTAAATAGAGGAGGGTTTGATGCCCACCTCAGCCATCCTGGAAGTGGTTTTCTGTGGTTTCCCACCTCTACTGCAGGCAAATGGCGGGATGGTACCTAATGTAAGAATACGGATGCTTCCTATTCAAATCCTGGAAGTGATTTTCCATGGTATCCCCACTTCTACTCCAGGAAAATGCCAGGATGGTTCCTAACTTAAGGCTATGGCCATCTCCAATTTTCAAACCCACTGGTTCAGCCATAACAATAATACAGGTTATCACACAAATTCCATACACAAATACATGGGGCTATAAGACCACGATGTCGTAGCCCCTAATATAAGCAACGACAACAATATATATTTGCATTCTTGTAGCTCGATTTAGAAGTATTTGCATTTTTAAATATTTGTCTTATCTTTGCTTTATTTGTGTCTGTATTTTTAGCTACTGACTGTTCGCGTTGCTTGTAGCGAAGTACGCCAGGGTTTCATATTGAATTTGTGCCTAATTACATAAAATTCTGTAATTTATGGAGGAATTTAACCAATGATACGAATGTTTGTCTTCGAATTTGCCGCTATTTCGATGGCGCCATGACCGCCAGTGTCAACATCTTTTTCCCTACGACTGATGTTAGGTCAGAGATATTGTAGTCGGTCTTGGGTTATCGTTACAATCACCCTTGCGTCCACCATTTTGTCGTGACTGACCTGTCAACTACATTCGATTGAGTTCGCGAATTCCACCGCCATATTCTCAAGCCTTGCCCAAGCCATGTCATTACGTTTGTCAACCCCGTCCATCTGTCCATCTTTGCATCTGTCATCTGGTAGACCTAGCCCACAAGAGTGCACCAGGCACCATTGATCTCTATAATACCGGTACTACTGGATGTCGCACTCCTCGCATTGGCCGCACGAAAAAGTGGGTCCTGGTAATAGGTTACATTCGCCTGGAGGTAGCGGAAGATCTGCTCTCCGACAGCTGTTTGACAGTATGTAATGTGTGAAAGGTGGGCAATATTGTATCGAAAATGGTCATTTCTTGTAAATATATGTATTTCATAACAGTTTCAGACTACACATTGCTGTTAATTAGTGCAAACTAATTTATGAAGACCTGAGAAGAAAATAAATATATTTATTTTAAGGGCCTGGTTGTATGGTTGTTAAGTCAGTTTTCTCATATGAATATAGAGTAGTAAAAATGGTTCTACATATTCGAAGACTTGCGAATAACTACATGCTTGGCTGTCACCGTGGAGCCCCGGGTTCGATTCCCGCCTCTGACAAGAAAATTTTAATTCTGGTCTGAGGGCTGGAGCGGGGTACACTCAACCTCGTGAGGCATAACTGAATAGAGGTGGGTTTGATTCCTACCTCAGAAATCCTGGAAGTAGTTTTCGGTGGTTTCCAGGCAAATGCCGGGATGGTACCTAACTTAGGCCATGGCTGTTTCCTACCCAAATCCTACCTCAATTGCAAATACACACACCATTAATGGGGCGTGGTGGCACAGCGGTCAAGCTGCTGACCTCTCATCATGGCGGACCGGGTTCGAGTCCCGTTCAATGCATGTGAGAATTTCAAAGTGAAATGCCATGTGGTTCGCATTCCACGTAGAAAGGAGGTCCCGTGGCTTATGATCTCGGGATTAACGGTCACATAAAACTAAAATCTTCCTTCCGTTTTACACACACCAGTACAGACATCGCAGTGACACAGGTTTTCAGACAAATTCACACACACCCAAGTTACACGGGGCTACTTGACCACGGTGTCGCAAAGACCCTTAAACATTCAACAACATAAAACTGCAGCCCAGCATACTTTGGCAGTGTACAGTAGCTTCTATTAAAAAAATGTGTCTTTCTTTCTCAGTCATAAACATAAAGCATTACTACAATAATTCAGGGTTGCAGGAAGGATATACTGTATTTTCATAGAACACTGCATTTACACGTTTCAGGCTAACATATTCAATGCCAGAACTCCCTTGGTCAAATCAAGTTTTCGTTTCACGCCAAAGCTATTTGGGTAATGTTTCTTGGGGCTAGAGTATCCTTCCCCTACCTGCCTCTCATGCCTCCTTCTCTTTCTAGTTCTGATATCCTCATTCTCTAGGGACTGGAACACTGAAATGTGATATGAGTTACATATTAAGTACATTGCAGATTGCATGTGTTCAATATAAGAATAAAAATGAACAATTTCTTTAAAAGAGTAATTTTTGTTGCAGCAAACACACTTTATTAAAGTCAAACTTCAGAATGAAATTTAGTGATAAATTGAAGTTAAAGTGGAAGAATAAAAATGTTGCCCAAATAATCCAGACCAAACACCATCTGAATAAACAAAATTTACTCTCTCTATATAAGAAAGGCTTGATCTCCATCTCTTAATGGAGCGACCCTATAGATGAAAGATAGATAGATAAATTTTTATTAATTCCATTTGATCAAATACATGCATTCAATACATTTTTGATATAGGACACGTCAGAATTTACATCTATAAAATAAAAGAACTAACAGGTATATATTACTAATATTATAACTATTTAACTTATTATAATAGCAAATCTTAATAGATACAATCTTATTGCACAACTATTTACACCTCACTCTATTATCATAATATGAAAACTTAATTCTATAAATACAACAGCGTTTGTTTAGTATTACAATTAAATTAAAAAAGTAAAATATAATTATAGATTTCATCGCTCCTATACGCTAAGATATTCAACTACTGAGTAAAACAATGCAGATAAGCTTTCAACATTCTATCAAAGGTTTTTATTTTTGGGGTCAGTTTTATATACTGGGGTAGTTTATTGTATAATTTAACTCCAGTGTGAAAAGTTCCTTTTTGATATATGCTTGTGTGTGTGTGTGAAATATGAATGTTTTGATTTTGTCTTGTGTTATGCCTATGAACAACATTGTTTGTTTTAAGAAAAACATTCTTATTCATTAAATTCTTTTTAAAAAACATAATACTTTCAAAGATATAATATATCTTTGAAAGTATTATATGCAGGGCAGTGGGATAATGTTTAAATCTTTAAACAGAGGTCTACATGATTCTCTAGAGTTTACATTTGCCATAATTCTAATCGCCCTCTTTTGTATCCTAAACGTGCTTAGTACATCTGGCGACATACCCCAAAATATGATCCCATAACTTAAGTATGAATGGAAATAAGCAAAATAAGTATTTCTTAATGTGTGCATGCTAGTGCAGGTTTTCAAAATACGTAACGCAAAGCACATCGAGTTCAGTTTAGTATTCAGATATTGTATATGTTTATTCCATTTCATGTCTTGTTGTATCCATAGTCCTAAAAACATTGTTACTGATTTATTTTCTATTTGATGACCATTTAATGTTATATTGGGTTTCGCAGGATTCATATTCTGTATAGTGTGGAAATTTAGACATACTGTTTTTTTATAGTTTATTATGAGGCGATTATCTTGTGACCATTTGGTTAACTCTCCTGTAACGGAGTCAGCAGACTGCTGTATAACCTGTTTAGTTTCACCTTTTATTACGAGTGTTGTATCGTCCGCAAACAAAATTTCCTTATGTGAATGAACGTTCTGTGTTATATCATTGATATATAGAAGAAAGAGTAGTGGGCCCAAAACCGATCCCTGGGGTACTCCAAATTCAATAATTCCCTCATTGGACAATGTTTCATTAAGTAATTTGGTTCCATCATCCTTGTGTCTCAAGCTTACTATTTGTTTACGCCTTGTTAAGTAAGACTCGATCCATTTACTAGCTCGACCTCTAATACCATATTGATTTAGTTTGGTAAGGAGGATTTTATGGTCAACAACATCAAATGCTTTCGATAAATCCAAGAATAGGCCAGTTACATGTTCCTTATTGCCAATTAATTTCAGTATACAATTACTACATTCGTAAATTGCTGTCTCTGTAGATTTTTTCGTTCTGAATCCATGTTGTGAGTTTGATAATATTTTATTTTTTTCTATGAAACTTATCAGTCTCTTATACATAATTTTTTCCACAATTTTTGCAATACCAGTTGGTAAGGTAATAGGACGATAGTTATCTAAATCATCTTTTGAACCGTTTTTGTGCACTGGAATTACTTTTGATAACTTCAAAATATCCGGGTAAGTTCCTGAGAGAATTGAACTGTTTATTAAGTGCGTAAGTGGATTTATTATATTTTCTGCACTTTTCTTTAAAATTGCATCAGGGATGCCATCAATGCCAGCACAGAATTTATTTTTTAGCTCTTTTATAACTATTCTTACCTCTTCACTTGTGACATGATTTATAAATAAAGAATCACTGCATATATTTATTTTATTATTAGAATTTAGTGTATTTACCTGTGATTTATTTAATAATTTTTGTGGAATTTCCAGAAAATAGTCATTAAAAGTGTTTGCTAATTCCTCTGGATTATTAATCACTTTATTATTTCTGGTCAGTGTAATGTTCCTTTGTATTTTAGCAGATTTTCCAGTTTCTTTCTTTATCACGGACCACATAGCCCTGTTTTTATTAGATGATTGGGAAATAAAATTATCATTATGCATTTTCTTTGCTAGTCTTATTACCTTATTTAATATTCTAGTGTAATTTTGTAGTATAAATTGAATTCAGGTGTTGTGTGGTATTGTTTTTATAATTTGTGTAGAAATTTCTTTCTTTGACATGAATTTATAATCCCTGTTGTTATCCAATTGCTAGTTTTTTTATTTTGTATAGTTCTTTGTTTAAAGGGGAATGCTATTTCAAAATAGTGTTTTAGGGTACTGTTAAATGCATTAAATTTATCATTTACATTTTCTAGTTGATACATTTCTTACCATGTTTCCTTATTTAATAAGTCATTGAAATATGTAACATTTGATTCAGTGAATGACCTGCACTTTGATTTTACTCCATTATCATTACTATTGATTGTTTCGGATACTTCAAAATTCAGTATTTGTCCATGGTGGTCACTAAAACCCGGACAATAGACTTCTGTATTGTTGTATGCATAGGGGCAGATGACCTACCTGTTCTGCCCCTTAAAACAACCATAACTAACCGATGTATGTAGGCTACATAAATGATTGTAGGATACATATATTTATATAGGCTTGCAGAAAAAAGCATGTAAGTTGCTCAAGTTTGCATACCTATGCCTAAAAAAAAGACAGAGCTTAGAAGTTAATAGCCTACCCAACAAGCGAATTTTTCATAGTAGAATTTTGAAGAAACTAAAGCCTCAAGGCATATCAGCTGAAGCTTGTAGCGGTGATGAATTTGTTAGAGTCCCATGGCGTAGGAAGTTCTTGAGTAGGAAGTAAACTCGTGTCCAAAATTAGGACAAGTTTGAAGATAACAAATATGTAGATGAAGAAAAACGTTTTGAATTGTCGATAGCTTCGACATGATGACAGCGAGTGTCTAAGTTGACAACGTGTGTGACGACGAATGTGGAAGTTTTCTTTCCTTTTTCTTTTTCGGAGGGGAGGAAATGGTTCCGGCACCCCCCGCGTGACAGCCGACCTTACTACTGCTGCCTCCGACATGCGATTAGTCTACATAGTAGAAGAGAAAGCATAGGGGTTTGGAAAGGAATTGCCCTTTGAGGCTTAGCGCCTGTCTGATTGCGATCGCGATTTACCAGGCATCATAGGTGATATTAGCATGGTAGATATATTATTTAACGTTAATTCCCCATTAGGAGAGCCTTACAACACAATCAATTTTCATGTTTAATTCTGGCCCATTCTTCTTTTTTCTCAAAAACCTCTCATATACACACTATGCTTCCTCTTTCTCTCCTCCTTCCACTTCATTCCCGGCTGTCTCTCTTTGGGAGTCTGCTCAAACATCTGTAGTCTAAGTTTTTCTCTGTATGTGCTCCTGTCTGCCATATCTGTAGAGATGTTTATTTTCTTGAGGTCTTCCACGGTTTCCTTCACCCAATTGTTTTTAGTGTACTATTTGTAAGTATATTAAACATTTTCTTGGTCAGTCTGTCTTCAGTCATCCTATGGATATGTATCCTATGTATATGTTCATAAAAATTTGCCCTTCTTTTCCTTATGTTTTTTTTGTAATCGTCTCTGTCTGTTTGTACAGTTCTAGTGTCGGTATCTTTATCCATATTCCCTCAGTCTGAACTGGTCCGTAAATATTTCTCAGAATTTTTCTCTCTTGTTTTTCTAATTCCTTGATTTTTGTTCGTCCCTTGATTGCTGTCGTTTCTGAAGCGTATAAGACCGCTAGAAAGACTATTGTACGATAGTGTCGTAATTTGGCATTGATGGAATTCTTTTTTATTGTAGTGGTTCCATGCAAGTCGGTACCGGTATGCTTTCTGCAATTTAGCGATCCTGTCTTCATTGGATGCCAAGTTCAGTCCTGTTTTCTGTATAATCTCTCCTAGGTATTTGAAACTTTCCACTTGTGTTATTTTTCCATACTTGGTTTCCAGTGGGTGCCTTTCTGTAGATTTTGCGTCCATGAACTGTGTTTTTTCGTATGAGATTTGTAACCCTGTTTTGGCAGAGATTTCATGTAGCGTCTCTAGAGCTTATTTGGCTTCTTTTCTGTTATTTGTTATAATCGCTACATCATCGGCAGTAGTGGTTTTTAGCGGGTTCTATATCCTCCACATTCCTCCACACAAGATGGCGGCTGCGTGCGACCACTCACATGAATGGCGCGCTTTTCCAATGAAGGTGGTGAACATAGCTTAACCTGACCTAACCTAGTCTACCTAACCTAGCCTAGTATATTTAACTGGAACTGAACCGGAACCGAACCGGAACCGAACCGAGACAAAACGAACTGAACCGAAACCGAACCGAATCGGAACCGAACCGGAAACAAACAGGAACCGAACAGGAACCGAATCAAACCGAACCGAACCAGAACCGAACCGAACTAAACCTGGATAGAACCGAACCGGTGAGTGGATGTGTTCCAGAGCAGGGGCTAATGCATACACCCAAGTATACGGGGTACATGCAACTCTTCATTGGATGCCAAGTTCAGTCCTGTTTTCTGTATGATCTCTCCTAGGTATTGTGCCCATTTGGATATTGGCACAAGTGAACCCTTGGCCATTTATATAAAAATATGTTAGAGTTTAATAGAAACAGTAAGAAACCAAGATGGAGAATTCGTTGTGAAATAAGCTTCAGAAGCACTGCAAGACACGCAGGTGGTTTATTGAATACTAGCATACGCATAATGTCCCATTAGTTTTGACGTTTTAAGTGAAAAAAGTCGTTAGAGAGGCCATTAACGAAGCAAGGAAATGCACAGCTGGAGGGTCGTAATTAACACTCAACATTCCATGAGCCAGCAATCCAGCAAGAAGTTATTACTAGTCAAGTATGACATTCACGAGGGATCTATTTTTCTAAGGACATACTTGAAAAGAGGCCCCGAAAAGCGATGAGCCAGCAAGAAATCGAACATATAAATGAGGAACTCCCCATCATAAAACTTGAAAAATAAATTCACCATGTTAACAAGATTTGAAGTTAAGACAGAAATAGTAACAGCATAAATCGGAATGTTGGTAGACCTGAAAAATAGGTACTTAAGAAAATGCAAGCTAGGACGACGTCATTGGAATGCAGAGCGGAGTGCTACGAAGGGATACAGAGGTAATCAGGTCGGCCCCGCAGAGTGAATAACAAATATTTTGATTAATTAAAAATTAACACATGAACGAATTGCGTTCAGCCAACAGGCAATCGTAAAGTTATTACATATTACATCTGGGAATAAAATATAGACCAGATTGGATCTAGGAGTAAAAAGTTGGACTCCCGAAATTGTTAGGAACTAATTTCTGCGCCAAATCGAATAAATAAGGCTTTAAGCTCAAGCCAGAACACAAATTGAACCAGTCTTCAAGAAGCCTCGGTGGAGGCACGTCAGAACACCAGTTACGCTACACGTCACCCTACACGTTAGCACGTCAGTAACGTCTGAGCTACAAGTTACGCTACGCGTTATTAAGTCAGTTAGGCGCTACGCTATAAAAAATACAAGTAGTTCAGAGAGAACACAGTTCGATTTAGAACTTAGTGTAGGTCTTACCATTTAGCGAAGCTTGAATAAGCAGTAATTTAAACTTCAGTTGAGGCACATCACGCTAGTAACTAGATGAAGTTACACCACATAACGATCCAGAGTTAGGAACTCTGAGCGATCAGGGAAGTCTATAAACATTGACATTGAAAGACTGCAAAGAAAAAATCGTAGAGGTCAAAACAATTAGGAATTCATATAGCAAAATGAGTGCGTTACACCAAAGTCAGGGTGTTTCAGAGAACATTAAAATCCCAAAGGGGATATTTAAAGAACACTAATCTGAAACTGCATAGTGCAGAGACATTGCGAAAGTGCGAAGTCAAAGAAAAGAGTAATAATTCGAGAAATATAGCAGCTAGAAACAGATAGGAGTGTATGGACTTCGAATTGGAAGCCAAGCTATAGAATCACGAAAATTGCGATAGATAGAGCTAGGAAAAGGAGTGGCGGCAAAGATTACGAACATTTTCGCCTAAGAACTAATAGGTCAAATCAGTAAAGCCACGAGCAGCAGAGATATTAGAAAGACTATACCGAAGAAAGGTTGAACAGAAGTAGGAGATTCTGAGAAGGCAAAGTCACACGTTCAATGCGGATTAGGGGGGCGCATCAAGATCATCAACTCCGTGATGCTGCACCGCAAAACGATGAAATATGGTTCGTGTGTCATGTAAAAATTAAATAAGTGCTTTAAGTGTAATAAGTGTTTTAAGTGTAATAAGGGTTTTTAAGTGTAAAATAATGTAACAAAAAGTGAAAAGTGTAATATTGAAGACCAGAGAATGAAGATGGTCCATTTTTGTGTAAAAATGCATTGTTGAAGCTGTTAGATGGGTGAAGACATCCAAAGATTTGGTCATGAACCGAACGTCACATGGGGTGAGTAAGGAATCTTTCATTATACTAAGATGTTGTGTCATGTGCTGATCAAAAATTGTGTAATGTATAAAATGAATAAGTAAATGCACTAGTAAATAAATAAATAATGTCAAAATGTGTTGGAAAACCCGCAAAGATAAGTTTGCCAAATATGAAAATATGATAATTAAAGTGCATAGTAAATTGAAACCCGTAAAATGAATAATTAATAAACAAGAGTTTAGTGCTTTTCAGTCGGTCAACACGAATGTACCCAAAAGAGATGGGTTATGCCCTAATCCTGAAATAAATTACATGAGATTAATAAAACACTAGGATGACCAGTTTCGATCGTCAAGCGATCATCATCAGATCCAATACACTTAGGCTATAAAATCTATGTTTGAAATACAGGTGAAAATATTTACAATATGTACAATTATTTAGTTGCAGTATTGGTACTGCAACTGTCAGTGTATGCTAAATGCAGTATATATGTTATGTGAAATGCTAAATGGTGATGGCTATCCGGAGATTGTACTTTAGAGAGATTATATGGTTGTAAACTATGGTTAAACTATAAATTTTTTTTTTTTTTTAGGCTAACTACTTATCTGATTGTCTTCCGTACTACAGCTATTCGCTGTTTCCGTGCTCACTTGAACTCGCTGTGCGGTCAACTGCGGTGGTTATCTTAACGACTGGTTTTTCCCTGCCTTCCCCCCCTGTCCCTACGTGCTGTGGGGAGTGATCGCGATGTGTTTATGTGAGGTGTTGCCAACCTAGATAAGATGTATGTTATTGAATGAGGTGGATCTACAACTATTAAAGACCGTGGATTAGTCCTCGCCACGCGTGGAGCATAACCCATTCGAACTAAGCGTTGACGGTCTTATGAGGACGTCCCGGCACCTTTAATACTGCCTCTAATATGGGCCTTGGTTTATTGCAGAAGAAAAGTACATCGTACACCTGATCCAGATAACATTTACCTATTAAAAAACCCCTAATTTCCCCCCTTTTTTATCTAGCTTGGCTGTGTCGCTAAATTGTGTTTTGTTTCCGACAGGGTGTGTTTTTTAGTAGCGTGAAGAGGGGTGAGCTCTCCATGAACGTGTGTTCATTTAGATTGTTGGGATTGTTTCGTTTGGCTAGGTGTATCTCGATTGCTTCCTTTATGTCAAGAGCTCTGCCTTTCGATTCGTGATGGATTATTTTAAGGTCCGACTCTATGTTGGTAAAGCTATGCCCTGCGTCACACATATGTTCGCACACGGCTGAATGTGTTCCGTATCTTATCGCATTTCTATGTTCATTATAACGTGTGTCTACTCGCCTTCCACTCTGCCCGATGTAATTAGCTTGACAATCGGTGTCTTGGCACGTTATCGAATATACCCCTGACCTTGAATACGGGTCACGTTTATTTAGATTACTATTTAGGAGGTGCCTAGCGGTTGTGTTTTTCGTCGTGAAAGCTATCTTTATGCCTTGCTTTTTGAATAGGTTAGTGATTTTATATGTATTCGCATTCACATAGTTGAAACGCGCAAATTTTTTTCTCATTACTGTCCGGTTTGGGAATCGTTTTATCTTTATTTTTATGTTTGGCTATAATTTGATTTATTTTGCTTGGCGAGAAGTTGTTTTCCTTTGCTATTTGCATAATAGTTCTTATTTCCTTATTATAGTTGTCTTTTGACATGGGTATGTTTAAAGCCCTGTGCACCATTGAATTGAAACCCGCTAGTTTGTGCGTACTGGGGTGATTAGACTGATTGTCGATTGCATGCGAGGTTTGTGTTGCTTTCCGGAATATGGAATATGAAAGGTCGTTGTCTTTACGTTCAATAGTTATATCGAGATAATTTATTTTCCGGTCTATTTCGGATTCCTTAGTGAATTTGATAGAATGGTGAAGGCTATTAATGGATTGGAGAATTGTTTCTTCGCTTGTTAGTTCAGTATCGTAGATGCAAATTACATCATCTACGTATCTTTTCCATATTACTATTCCCTTTGTTGAAGTCTTTTCTAAGAACGCATTTTCTAGTGCATTGATGAAGATGTCAGCGATTAACCCACTTAGTGGCGATCCCATTGCTAGGCCTTCTCTCTGTGTGTATATTTTATTGTCGAATTGAAACACGTTTTGGATGAGAACGACCCTCAGTAATCTCACAATCTCTTCAATTTCTTTTACCGAATTGTTGGATTTTAAGTTGTTTTCGATAGTGTTGATTGCTTCAATAATCGGAATATTGGTGTACATGTTAGTTACGTCGAAGGATACTAGCCTGAAGCTAGGTTTCATTTGTAGGGTGTTCAAAGCTGTTACTAGTTCTGTTGTGTTCTTTACAGAGTTGTTTTTGTCGTTGGAAAGACGGCATTTTAAGATTTTTAGTAACTCTTTGCTGATTTTGTAATTAGGGGCATTCCTACAATTGACTATTGGTCTCATTGGGCATTCCTTTTTGTGTATTTTTGGTTGTCCCCTCAATGACGGTATTTTCGGGTTCATGTTTATTAGTTTTGACTTTTCAGCTTTGGTCAGTATGTATTCTGTTTCTTTTAGCGCACTTTTTATTTGTTTTTGGAATTTGTTGGTGGGGTCTTTTGTTAATTCCTTGATTTCGTTGTTGTTTAGGAATTCGACTGTTTTTTCAATGTATTCTGTTTTGTTCAAAATTACTGTAGTGTTTCCCTTATCTGCTTTTGTGATGATTAAGTCATGTTCTTTTATTTTTTGTTTCAACGACTTTATTTCTTTGATTTGTTTGTTGTTTTGAATGTTATTGCTATCGCCCTCTCGTTTGAGGATTTTTTTGGCTTCGTTGGTGGCGAGATTTTTGGTTAATTCCCTGTCTTCTGCTGGGAGCTTGTGACTGGCTATCTCAATATCTGTGATTAACTGTTTCATATTGTGGTTCGTGTGTGCGTCTGTGCAGTTGTATTTCAAACCTTTGTCTAACATATTCATTTCACCTTGAGAAAAGGTTACGTTCGTTCTGTTGTTTACTCTGCTGTGGAAATTGAATTCATTGTTATTCGTGTGTTGTTCGTTAGATTGATGGTTCTGTGTTTCTCCTAGTTTTCTTAATTTATTTTCTAGCGTTTCATGCTTCCTCGTTGCTCTGATTTTGATGGTGTCATGTAGGTGTTCGGTGAAGCTGTCCCATTGGGCTGCGTGCCAGAAATTACTTAGTTGCAATTGAATGTCGTATAATTGTTGGTTAATTTTTTGCTTTCTTATGTATGCAAATCTTAATTCGTTTTTTATCCAAAGCGCTTTGGCTTGTTTAGTTGAAATGATCGAGGCTGGTGTGTTCGGTACGGTTTTAATTGGTACGTATTTAGGGGTGAGGTTTAGTTCTATACATTTTTTGTTGAACCAAATTGACTTGTCTAAATTCATGAGTTTAAGCCTGAGTGATTTGAATTTCTTGGCTTCACGATTTGCCTGACTAGCCGTGAACATTGTGGTGTTTGAAGCCATATTTTCAGTGTTGCCTTAGTAAACAAGAGTTTAGTGCTTTTCAGTCGGTCAACACGAATGTACCCAAAAGAGATGGGTTATGCCCTAATCCTGAAATAAATTACATGAGATTAATAAAACACTAGGATGACCAGTTTCGATCGTCAAGCGATCATCATCAGATCCAATACACTTAGGCTATAAAATCTATGTTTGAAATACAGGTGAAAATATTTACAATATGTACAATTATTTAGTTGCAGTATTGGTACTGCAACTGTCAGTGTATGCTAAATGCAGTATATATGTTATGTGAAATGCTAAATGGTGATGGCTATCCGGAGATTGTACTTTAGAGAGATTATATGGTTGTAAACTATGGTTAAACTATAATTTTTTTTTTTAGGCTAACTACTTATCTGATTGTCTTCCGTACTACAGCTATTCGCTGTTTCCGTGCTCACTTGAACTCGCTGTGCGGTCAACTGCGGTGGTTATCTTAACGACTGGTTTTTCCCTGCCTTCCCCCCCTGTCCCTACGTGCTGTGGGGAGTGATCGCGATGTGTTTATGTGAGGTGTTGCCAACCTAGATAAGATGTATGTTATTGAATGAGGTGGATCTACAACTATTAAAGACCGTGGATTAGTCCTCGCCACGCGTGGAGCATAACCCATTCGAACTAAGCGTTGACGGTCTTATGAGGACGTCCCGGCACCTTTAATACTGCCTCTAATATGGGCCTTGGTTTATTGCAGAAGAAAAGTACATCGTACACCTGATCCAGATAACATTTACCTATTAAAAACCCCCTAATTTCCCCCCTTTTTTATCTAGCTTGGCTGTGTCGCTAAATTGTGTTTTGTTTCCGACAGGGTGTGTTTTTTAGTAGCGTGAAGAGGGGTGAGCTCTCCATGAACGTGTGTTCATTTAGATTGTTGGGATTGTTTCGTTTGGCTAGGTGTATCTCGATTGCTTCCTTTATGTCAAGAGCTCTGCCTTTCGATTCGTGATGGATTATTTTAAGGTCCGACTCTATGTTGGTAAAGCTATGCCCTGCGTCACACATATGTTCGCACACGGCTGAATGTGTTCCGTATCTTATCGCATTTCTATGTTCATTATAACGTGTGTCTACTCGCCTTCCACTCTGCCCGATGTAATTAGCTTGACAATCGGTGTCTTGGCACGTTATCGAATATACCCCTGACCTTGAATACGGGTCACGTTTATTTAGATTACTATTTAGGAGGTGCCTAGCGGTTGTGTTTTTCGTCGTGAAAGCTATCTTTATGCCTTGCTTTTTGAATAGGTTAGTGATTTTATATGTATTCGCATTCACATAGTTGAAACGCGCAAATTTTTTCTCATTACTGTCCGGTTTGGGAATCGTTTTATCTTTTATCGTTGAAACAAAAAATAAAAGAACATGACTTAATCATCACAAAAGCAGATAAGGGAAACACTACAGTAATTTTGAACAAAACAGAATACATTGAAAAAACAGTCGAATTCCTAAACAACAACGAAATCAAGGAATTAACAAAAGACCCCACCAACAAATTCCAAAAACAAATAAAAAGTGCGCTAAAAGAAACAGAATACATACTGACCAAAGCTGAAAAGTCAAAACTAATAAACATGAACCCGAAAATACCGTCATTGAGGGGACAACCAAAAATACACAAAAAGGAATGCCCAATGAGACCAATAGTCAATTGTAGGAATGCCCCTAATTACAAAATCAGCAAAGAGTTACTAAAAATCTTAAAATGCCGTCTTTCCAACGACAAAAACAACTCTGTAAAGAACACAACAGAACTAGTAACAGCTTTGAACACCCTACAAATGAAACCTAGCTTCAGGCTAGTATCCTTCGACGTAACTAACATGTACACCAATATTCCGATTATTGAAGCAATCAACACTATCGAAAACAACTTAAAATCCAACAATTCGGTAAAAGAAATTGAAGAGATTGTGAGATTACTGAGGGTCGTTCTCATCCAAAACGTGTTTCAATTCGACAATAAAATATACACACAGAGAGAAGGCCTAGCAATGGGATCGCCACTAAGTGGGTTAATCGCTGACATCTTCATCAATGCACTAGAAAATGCGTTCTTAGAAAAGACTTCAACAAAGGGAATAGTAATATGGAAAAGATACGTAGATGATGTAATTTGCATCTACGATACTGAACTAACAAGCGAAGAAACAATTCTCCAATCCATTAATAGCCTTCACCATTCTATCAAATTCACTAAGGAATCCGAAATAGACCGGAAAATAAATTATCTCGATATAACTATTGAACGTAAAGACAACGACCTTTCATATTCCATATTCCGGAAAGCAACACAAACCTCGCATGCAATCGACAATCAGTCTAATCACCCCAGTACGCACAAACTAGCGGGTTTCAATTCAATGGTGCACAGGGCTTTAAACATACCCATGTCAAAAGACAACTATAATAAGGAAATAAGAACTATTATGCAAATAGCAAAGGAAAACAACTTCTCGCCAAGCAAAATAAATCAAATTATAGCCAAACATAAAAATAAAGATAAAACGATTCCCAAACCGGACAGTAATGAGAAAAAATTTGCGCGTTTCAACTATGTGAATGCGAATACATATAAAATCACTAACCTATTCAAAAAGCAAGGCATAAAGATAGCTTTCACGACGAAAAACACAACCGCTAGGCACCTCCTAAATAGTAATCTAAATAAACGTGACCCGTATTCAAGGTCAGGGGTATATTCGATAACGTGCCAAGACACCGATTGTCAAGCTAATTACATCGGGCAGAGTGGAAGGCGAGTAGACACACGTTATAATGAACATAGAAATGCGATAAGATACGGAACACATTCAGCCGTGTGCGAACATATGTGTGACGCAGGGCATAGCTTTACCAACATAGAGTCGGACCTTAAAATAATCCATCACGAATCGAAAGGCAGAGCTCTTGACATAAAGGAAGCAATCGAGATACACCTAGCCAAACGAAACAATCCCAACAATCTAAATGAACACACGTTCATGGAGAGCTCACCCCTCTTCACGCTACTAAAAAACACACCCTGTCGGAAACAAAACACAATTTAGCGACACAGCCAAGCTAGATAAAAAAGGGGGGAAATTAGGGGGTTTTTAATAGGTAAATGTTATCTGGATCAGGTGTACGATGTACTTTTCTTCTGCAATAAACCAAGGCCCATATTAGAGGCAGTATTAAAGGTGCCGGGACGTCCTCATAAGACCGTCAACGCTTAGTTCGAATGGGTTATGCTCCACGCGTGGCGAGGACTAATCCACGGTCTTTAATAGTTGTAGATCCACCTCATTCAATAACATACATCTTATCTAGGTTGGCAACACCTCACATAAACACATCGCGATCACTCCCCACAGCACGTAGGGACAGGGGGGGAAGGCAGGGAAAAACCAGTCGTTAAGATAACCACCGCAGTTGACCGCACAGCGAGTTCAAGTGAGCACGGAAACAGCGAATAGCTGTAGTACGGAAGACAATCAGATAAGTAGTTAGCCTAAAAAAAAAAATTTATAGTTTAACCATAGTTTACAACCATATAATCTCTCTAAAGTACAATCTCCGGATAGCCATCACCATTTAGCATTTCACATAACATATATACTGCATTTAGCATACACTGACAGTTGCAGTACCAATACTGCAACTAAATAATTGTACATATTGTAAATATTTTCACCTGTATTTCAAACATAGATTTTATAGCCTAAGTGTATTGGATCTGATGATGATCGCTTGACGATCGAAACTGGTCATCCTAGTGTTTTATTAATCTCATGTAATTTATTTCAGGATTAGGGCATAACCCATCTCTTTTGGGTACATTCGTGTTGACCGACTGAAAAGCACTAAACTCTTGTTTACTAAGGCAACACTGAAAATATGGCTTCAAACACCACAATGAATAATTAATAATAATCAAAATTGAAATATGAGAGGAGAAATCGATTATAATGATATTATTGGCAAGTAATTTATGTCGCTGTTGAACTATAAAGTAATAATAAAATGAGCACCAAAATAATAATAAGTATTGAATTTCTATACTCCGATAATAATGAGTAAATATATTGAGTAATTGCATTCCGTAAATAATGATGAAAAATAAGATTGAACAAATATGATAATGATCTCTAGGAAAGTAATTGATTATTAAAGGATCTTTGGGATACCTTAAAGTAATGAAGAAATAATGCCATTCAGATCATAAATTTAATGAATTAAAGTAAATGGTGATAAACGAACAGCTTGGAAATATATTATGAAGTTGTAGGCTATAGGCCAAATTAAAAGGGAAAATGCTTAAGTAAAGACCAGTAAAGTAATACCTCGACATAAGTGAAGTTGAGTTATCGAGAATTTGTAGTGTGCTATGAGAATCCAAGTTATAAAAAGTTGTGTTGCCAAAAAGGGCCAATAAATAATAAATATAAGCAGCATCAGGCTAGCAAGTGTGTATTCCATAACTGGCATATTCGAGAGATCAAAAAGGTATATTAATTGTCAGAAAATCGCCGTGAAATGAATGTTATTGTACGAGGGTTTGACCCACCGAGAGGCAGCAGGTCCTGCCCAGGTTAATATAAGTAAGCCGGAGTTGAGGCATGATCGAGATCTCTGAATTGTCCGCCTAAATAATGGTAATTTGCAGTGTATGTCCTGTTGAGGCGTTGCTAAATGTATACGTATAAGTCTGGAAGGAGTAAGAGGTTTCTACGAGATATGATACAACTGGGGAGGCGTGTAGAGTTTCCAAGCCTAGTGTCATATAACCCTATTGTTGTGTATCCGACCAAATAAAAGTATGTGAAATGTATATGAAGGACGGAGTCAGGGCATGATAACGATCTCCTGGTTTCCACCTTCCACGTTATAAATCGTCGTGATCTCGGGATATTGCACTGATTATGAGGAAATGAAATACATGTTATAATAAAATGAGGTTGAATTAAAGAGTGAGCTTGGATTATCATATGCATTTTTAAGGAAAGAGGTAAACAGTTAAAAGTCACGAGGGGTGAATGAATGAGAAGCGAGACCAGGTCATAAATCACAAGCTAAGTGTAAGAGAGAGTCTGGCAACCCGACCGGCCTACACCGACCGCAGGGGAGCTAATACAATGGACACTCTGTGTACAGGAGTGTTATGATCTGAATAGGTAGTGGTAATAAAACGGGAGTTTATGCAATTTTGATAAATAATGGTGTTACCAGAATATAATGTAAATTGTTGAATTGGTGGGTTTTAGACAATGGTCCCCTCACTGAGTTCGAAGAAATTCCATAATATTTGACCATAGTAGTCAAGGAATAAGTTTGTAAAGAAAGTAATCGATTTCTGCCTCAGAAGCTGTACTAAGAAATACGGGTAAACCAATAATTGAGTTTGTAAGTAAACTAAGTAATGAAAGGAAGTGATAGCACATGATACATAATTAATGAATGCCCCTTGAGCATGAGAAACAAGTTGGAAGGATGTGGATTCGAGTCATGGCATGTTAAAGATTGTTGATTTGTTGTGTAAATGTTTAAACCTAAGGCTTAACTGGAAGAAATAATACAGTTTGAAAGTAACTGAAAATAAAAGTAAACAATGAAAATAAAGATAAAATAAAGCCCTGAAGAGACTGTAATGATACGGTAAATGTCCGTAAAGCCTTGGTGTACTTTTCATAAAAGACAGGCACGCTCTTTGCCTTAATGAATAGAAATGATTTTTAAGAATTTATGGATTTTGATTTTTGTTATTTTGGATTTATTCCAAGATATTGATGTTTTATGTGTATTTGTATTTTTTCCTGGGAATTTTGAGTAAATAAACTCATATTAATTGTAACATGTTTAGTTGTCAATGTATAGTCTTGTAGACCCTAAAGTGCTTTCATATCTGAATGTGAGATCATGTTGTGGGCTGAACGGTACACACCTCGAACCCGCAGTAGCAAGCCAGGTGATGATCAAGCATTCTCCATGTGAAATGGGTACAGTATTTCAAACTATCCACTTGTGTTATTTTTCCATACGTGATTTCCAGTGGGTGCCCTTCTGTAGATTGTGTGTCCATGAACTGTGTTTTTTTTTTTGCATGAGATTTGTAACCCTGTTTTGGCAGAGATTTCATGTAGCGTCTCTAGAGCTTCTTTGGGTTCGTTTATGTTACTTGTTATAATCGCTACATCATCGGCAGTAGTGGTTTTAACGGGTTCTATATCCTCCACCTCCACATTCCTCCACACAAGATGGCGGCTGCGCGCAACCACTCACATGAATGGCGCGCTTTTCCAATAAAGGTGGTGAACATAGCTTAACCTGACCTAACCTAGTCTAGTCTATTTAACTGGATCTGGACCGGAACCGAACCGGAACCGAACCGAGCCAAAACGAACTGAACCGGAACCGAACAGAACTGGAACCGAACCGAACCAAAGCGAACCGAACCAAACCGAACTTAACTAAACCGGGAGAGAACCGAACCGGTGAGTGGATGTGTTCCAGAGCAGGGGCTAATTCATACACCCAAGTATACGGGGTACATGCAACTCTCCCATGCTGTTTTATGGAGGATGAGACAAGCCTGTGAAGTATGATTTAAAACAAGCACACTCTGACAGTGTAAGACGTCACGCGATGCAGGTGTTACAACCGGATGCAAGGTCAGCGTTAGGGTAAGGAAGTGTGTGAAACATGATTCTTGCAGATAACAAGCACACTCTTGCAGTGTATGACGTCATGCGATGCAGGTGTTACAACCAGTTGCAAGGTCAACGTTAGGGTAAGGAAGTGTGTGAAACATGATTCTTGCAGATGTATGATATCACGTGATGCAGGCGTTTGCAAGTGTTAATCATTTCACAAATGATTCTAGCTCAAGGTTAAGTCAATATTCAAAACAAGAAAAAACCTGTTGAAGTGGTGAATGATGTCAGAGGAGGGATATTTATGGGTAAACATACAAAAAAGGATATTAATAAATGACAAGGTTTATACTAAATCAGATTTATTGATCCAAGAATTTTTGGTAGAGTTAAACCCCAACCATTTTACAAATAGTATCTTTCCATATGTTTTAATCACTTTTCCCTTGAGTTCCAGTAGTTTATCTCTCTTTGTGTTGGAAGTTGGGTCTTGAAGATGGGCAAGATAGGCATTCCTTTTGGCATTGATGAGAGACAGAATTTCCTCATTGTTGTCACCAAAACAAGTCTTGTCTTTTCCGCACTATAAAACCAATGGTTTCCTCAGCTGACTGTGTGATAATCTTCTGTAATGTGGCCCATTCTTGCTGAATGTCATTTGTTACTGGGTTTTCTGATAACTGGGTGACGATCCTGTTTCCAAAATGTTTATACATGGATTCATCCTGAAGTTTGGATGTATTAAACTTCTTTCTTGGCAAATTTTTGATGTTCCTAGGTGGTTTAGGTCTGATGGATATCCTGAGCTTACATATAAGAAGTTTATGATCTGTCCAACAATCGTCTATGTTCCTTGCTGTTCTGGTAATAAGAGTGTCCTTCTTATCACATTGCCCGGTAATGATATAATCAAGAATGTGCCAATGTTTGGAACGAGGATGCATCCACGTAGTTTTGAAGCGGTTAGGTAGCCGGAACTGCGTGTTGGTAATGAAAAGTTCGTGTTTTGCACAAAGACCAAGAAGCAACAGTCCATTGGGATTGCATTTTCCAAGTCCCTGTTTGCCCATCACATTATTGCATAGCCTGTGATCTTTCCCAACTCTGTCATTGAAATCACCGAGGAGCAAGAGTTTATCTGCAGATGGTACCTTGGAGATCATTTCACTTAGCTGATTATAGAACTGAGCCTTTACTTCATCATCAGAATCTAAGGTAGGAGCATAGGCAGAGATTAGTGTCATAAAAGAACCTCCTGAGAGTGGTATGCGGAGAGTCATGAGCCTTTCGCTGATTGTAATGGGCGTAAGTTGGTGATAATTTACCAGTTTGGTCTTCACAGCGAAGCCCACACCATGAATACGGCATTCATCCTCCTCCTTTCCTTTCCAGAAGATGGTATATCCTGTTTCAGATTCAGTAATCTTGCCTTCAGAAGACAGCCTAGTTTCACTGAGAGCAGCAATGTCAATGCTGAGTCTTGATAACTCACGGGTTACGAGAGCTGACCTTCTCTCAGGTCTAACGTTATTGTCCAAATCAAGCAAGGTTCTGATGTTCCATGATCCAATAATCAATTTGTGATTCTTTTCTGTTTTTGAGTTTCGACCGCATGAGGGGTGACCTGCTGAGTGCGGTTGCCCAGCCGGACCAAGATTGTGACTTCCGATGTTTAGCCCACCTTTTCTAGGGCCTTCCCCATGTGGGGTGGGCAGCGGTAATCCTAAATAGGCCTGCCCAAACACAGATGCAGGACCGAATTCCTGAGTAGTCACAGAGTCTCCGGAAGACGACCATCACACATCTGCTGCCAACGTGCAGGTCCGAACTGGGGGCTTCCAGTTACACCCATAACCTACCCCCACCGTCCATATCCCATCGCCGTTGGACTTTGGTAAGTGACGTTCGGAGGAAGTGCCACTGGCGTGAATTTGTTTAGGGTGGATCTCAGCTTGCCAGGACGAGACCCACACACTATGATCTCTGAGCCTTATCCTGTTGCTCACAAAGAATAAGACATGCAGGACCGAACACAGAGACTGCAACGAACTGCCGCATACTCAAGTACTACTGAGGTGCGCCTTTACAGCCAGTCCGTCTGGCGTGACCTCGTCCGCCTCTATGACCGTTGGGAGCCATGAGGGTGATTGGCTCCTCCTCCGCTCATTTTGCTGTTGGGCCAAAATCTGCCCATCATAACTATGGACAATAGTTTGCCCTATTAAACCTGTGGGGCCGATAACCTCGATGTTAGGCCCCTTAAAACAACAATTATCATCATCATCATTATTAAACCTGAGCAATAGGCTGCCCCTTCCGCCAGCCACACTGTGGCAGAGTTCACCTCTTTCACTGCAGGTACCGTTGAGGACTTCACCGTAACCCTGGCAAGGGACCCTAACAAGGTACTACCAGCCGGGCCAGCTGGACCAGGGTTTTTTAAAGAGGTGTTACTCCTCTATCACTCCCTACTTGATCATACTATATACACACATCAAAAAAAGTTTTGCATCACCTCGGTTCCCAGATCTCCGGCATATAGACGTTGACTGTGTATATTGTATCAAAGATACAGTCCCTTTGACTGTTCATAGATGTCACTAAAACTGCTCAAAGATGTAAACAACCATGCATGAGCAGGGCCTATTAGACGGAGGGGGTACGACAGCCGATCAGTTCCAGTCATTCCACCAGGACGAAGGTACGCTGCTCATGTTGTCTGTAGTTCTACCATGCCTAGAAGGTCAATACCGCAGTTCGATCGCGTCCGCATTGTTACTTTGTGTCAAGAAGGGCTCTCAACAAGGGAAGTTTCCAGGCGTCTCAGAGTGAACCAAAGCGATGTTGTTCGGACATGGAGGAGGTACAGAGATACAGGAACTGTCGATGACAGGCCTCGCTCAGGCCGCCCAAGGGCTACTACTGTAGTGGATGACCGCTACTTACGGATTGCCGCTCGGAGGAACCCTGACAGCAATGCCACCATGTTGAATAATGCGTTTCGTTCAGCCACAGGACGTCGTGTTTCAACTCAAACTGTGCGCAATAGGCTGCATGATGCGCAACTTCACTCCCGACGTCCATGGCGAGGTCCAGCTTTGCAACCCCGACACCATGCAGCGCGGTACAGATGGGCCCAACAACATGCTGAATGGACCCCACAGAATTGGCATCACGTTCTCTTCACCGATGAGTGTCGCATATGCCTTCAACCAGACAATCGTCGGAGACGTGTTTGGAGGCACCCTGGTCAGGCTGAACGTCTTAGACACACTGTCCAGCGAGTGCAGCAAGGTGGTGGTTCCCTGATGTTTTGGGGTGGCATTATGTGGGGCCGACGTACGCCACTGGTGGTCACGGAAGGCTCCGAAACGGCTTTACGATACCTGAATGACATCCTCCGACCCATAGTGCACCCATATCGGCAGAATATTGGAGAGGCATTTGTCTTCATGGACGACAATTCTCGACCTCATCGTGCACATCTTGTGAATGCGTTCCTTCAAGATAACGACATCGCTCGACTACAGTGGCCAGCATGTTCGCCATACATGAACCCTATCGAACATGCCTGGGATATGTTGAAAAGGGCTGTTTATGGACGTCTTGACCCACCAACCACTCTGAGAGATTTACGCCGAATTGTCGTTGAGGAGTGGGACAATTTGGACCAACAGTGTCTTGATGAACTTGTGGATAGTATGCCACGACGAATACAGGCATGCATCAATGCAAGAGGACGTGCTACTGGGTATTAGAGGCAGTGGTGTGTACTGCAATCTGGACCACAAATGCTGAAAGTCTAGCTGTATGATGGTACAACATGCAATGTGTGGGTCTCATGAGCAATAAAACGAGCTGAAATGTTGTTTGTGTTGATCTCTATTCCCTTTGTATTTAACGGTTCCGGAACTCTTGGAACCGAGGTGATGCAAAACTTTTTTTGATGTGTGTATATATACTGTAACACTGTATATATAGTGTAACACTGGGGCAGTTGACCTCGTAGTTCCGCCCCTTAAAACAACAATAACTAACTAATACTGTAACACTGTATAACATTACAATATGTGCTATTTCACCACACTGTGTCACTCCACAAGTAGTAATACCAACACTGTATAACATTACACTAAGTGCTATTGCACCACACTGTGTCACTCCACGAGTAGTAATATCAACACTGTATAACATTACACTATGTGCTATTGCACCACACTGTGCCACTCCACTAGTAGTAATACCAACACTGTATAACATTACACTATGTGCTATTGCACCACACTGTGTCACTCCACTAGTAGTAATACCAACACTACCGGGTGAGTTAGCCGTGGTCGTTACGGCATGACTGCTGGCAGTCGCTCACATCCGGGAGGCGAGGAGGTTCGAATCCCCCCGCCGGCAACCTTGAAGATGGTCTTCTGTGGTTTCCCATCTTCCTTCCAGGCAAATGCCGGGGTTGGTCCCTAACTATAGGCCACAGCCGCTACCTTCCAACTCCTCGTCCTTCCATCCCAACTTTCCTCCCCAACGGTACTTGTAGCTCACCCATTGGGTGTCCGTCTCGAAGCAGCTACAAACCTGGCGAGCCGAACATGTCCTCGGACACTCCCGGCGCTAAAAGCCATACGCTAAAAAAATACCAACACTGTATACCATTACACTATGTGCTATTGCACCACACTGTGTCACTCCACTAGTAGTAATACCAACACTGTATAACATTACACTATGTGCTATTGCAACACACTGTGTCACTCCACTAGTAGTAATACCAACACTGTATAACATTACACTATGTGCTACTGCATCACACTGTGTCACTCCACTAGTAGTACTACCAACACTGTATAACATTACACTATGTGCTATTGCACCACACTGTGTCACTCCACTAGTACCGTCAAATGGGGGTACTTTGACCAATTTTTTCAGACGCAGTTAAGGCAGATTAAAAATACTTGGTGGCAACAGAAGGCTCAGGAGCTGCAGAGACTATCGGATGCTCGAGACTTGAGGAACTTCTATGCAGTACTCAAGGAAATACAGTATATGGACCATCTCGCTCATCATCAGGTACACAGAAAAGCGCTGATAATTCTACTACCTTTACTGATAGTCAAGAAATCTTGGAACGCTGGAAGGAGCACTTCTCCAATCTCCTAAATCGTCCATCAGCAGCTGCTGAAGACTTCCTCTGTGATGTGCCACAACAACCTGAACAACTGTGGTTGGCAGTACCTCCTACTTATCATGAATTCAGTGCAGCTCTCACCCAATTGAAATCCAGAAAAGCACCTGGCCCAGATAACATCCCTCTGGAACTAATTCGATCCGGAGTTCATTCCCTCCAAACAAGGATTTTCATCCTTATCCTCAGAATATGGGAATCGAGAAAGGTACCTGGAGACCTAAAGAATGCCACTATCGTCACTATCTTTAAAAAGGGTGATCGCAGTGTTTGTGGCAACTACCATGGTATATCACTGCTATCAATTGTGGGGAAGATTCTTGCAAGAATTCTACTTAACCGCCTCAAGGTTATCTCTGAGAAGATTCTCCCAGAGTCACAATGCAGATTTAGAGCTTCCAGAAGCACAATTGACTTGATTTTCTGGGTGAGACAGCTACAAGAAAAATGTAGAGAACAACAGAATCCACTCTTCTTAGTCTTTTATGACTTGGAAAAGGCATTTGATTCGGTTCCAAGACCAGCCATGTGGGCGGTGCTGAAGCGGTTTGGTTGCCCTCAGCGTTTTGTAGATCTAATCAAGGCTCTCCATGATGGCATGTCAGGTCAGGTTTGCCATCAGAATAAGATGTCCGATGAATTTCCCATTAACCATGGACTGAAACAAGGATGTGTACTGGCTCCAACGCTTTTTGCGCTGTACTTGGCTGCAATGCTTTATGATTCACCCACAAACATCCCAGGTGTGGAGGTCAAGTATCGTTTTGATGGAGGGCTTTTCAACCTAACTCGCCTTCGCTCCTTGAGGAAAACTCAGGTTACTAAGGTTACTAACAAGTTGTATGCAGATGATGCTGCGTCGTCAACTCTCACACCAGAAGAGCTGCAAGTGTCAGTTAATTGTTACAAAAGTGCATGTGATCGCTTTGGTCTTACCATAAATGTCAATAAGATTAAAGTCTTGGCACAACCTTCACCAGGCACACCTCTTCCTCAGTTCAATATCTCCATCTCAAATTTGCCATTAGAACAGGTTGACCACTTCTCGTACCTGGGCAGTACCATCTCTGTGAGCTGTACCTGTGAGCAGGATGTGGATAAGAGAATTGGCGCAGCCCATGCAGAATATGGACGATTAGCGCACCGGGTCTTCATGAATAAAGATCTGTCCATGAGTACAAAGCTTATGGTGTACAAAGCAGTAGTCATTTCTACATTGTTGTATGGCTGTGAAACGTGGACCCTCTACCGACGTGATCTTAGGAAGCTTGAGTGTTTCCACCTACAAAAACTTCGATCAATCATGAGGATTAAATGGGAAGACCGCATTACCAATATTGCTGTTCTGGAAAAGGCTCAAATCAACAGCATAGAATCATCCATAATAGGTCACCAATTTAGATGGATTGGTCATGTCCATCGGATGGATGATGTGAGATTACCTCGTCAAATGCTATATGGTGAGTTATGCTATGGCACCAGACCTCATGGTGGTCCTAAGAGGCGCTACAAGGACCAATTTAAGCAGACCCTGAAATTGACAGGTCTTGATTCACAAACCTGGGACATGCTGGCTGAAGACCGCTCAACTTGGCGCTGTACCATCTCGGATACTGTAAAAACGTTTTAAAGGGATCGACGCACACATGAAGAGGCCAAGCGTCAAGCTAGGAAACTTCGAACAGCCCAACCACGTCCTCCTCCAGCAATACTATGTGACTTGTGTGGACGCTTGTTCCATGCCAGGATTGGACTCTTTAGTCACCGTAAACACATCCACAAACTGGACTGAAGGAAGAAGATTTATACTCGGATTCGAGTTAAAGCCGATGATGATGAATCACTTTTTCCACCTGAAAGTGTTTTGGAAACGCTGTCTTTTTTAATTCTTCCACATATAAACCTCCTTGTATAGGTTGCCCTGCATCGCCTCGGAGTAAATAGGTGACTGGATTGTGAAGTTTTACTCTCCAAATTTGAAAATTTTCAGTGCTCCAGTTAGGCGTGTATTCTTTGTCGAAAACAGACTTGTGCTTACTGATGCGAGCATAATCACCAACTTGAAAGTGATGACGTCGTGAATCTGCAGTTTTGATGGGGTTAAATTTTTTATCTAGCTGTGGAATATTCTTTGTTACAAGACGTGGTTTCATGTTGATGGTTCCATATTTAGTATCATTATACTGGGTCACTAAGCTGTCTACAAGATCAAGCCAGTGGTAGGTTCCTCTTGCTGTAAATTCCCACCTCATGTTATTCTTTAGTGTTCGATTGAAACTTTCCACTACGCTTGCCTTTAGATTACTATAGGTAGAATAGTGGCGGATACCACATGTTTTGAGAAAACTAGAGAACGAAGGGTTGAAAAACTCTTTCCCTTGATCTGTTTGGAGCAGACGAGGTTGTCGTTCAGACCGTTGGAATGCAGCAGTGACTAGAGGACCTGACTTACGACTCACTGGTTCAGCAAATGCCATTTTTGAGCAGACGTCAATAACGGTGGGCAGATAGCGTACACCATTGTTAACGTAAGCATGGAGAATCATTTCAACCAAATCAGCTTGCTACAAATCATCAACTCCTCATGTAATGACATGACGTCAACGGTAGAGGCGACGAGCTGGTCTATGTGACTCATGAGCAATGGCCGTTTTGATATGTGATGGGGAGTTGTTATGTTGACCAATGTATTAGGATCATTCCAGTAGGTTACATCGACGAGTGGTTTTAATTTTTTAAACGCAACACCTGAGGCTGATGTTTTACGGCGAACACACTCAGAGGTTGGAAACAATTTTGATATAATGGTTTTATACTTGATACTTTTACTAGCATTGCCTGGTTCAGATCGTTTATATCCCCGTCTATAAGCATTTGTAGTCATTAAGATGGTTTTATACATTGTGAGATCATTAAGGGTGTAGTCATCTGAAAGAGGGGTACGTGAAAATAACAGCTCTCAAAGGCCTGACGTTAATTTATAGTTAACACATTATCTTTAAACTTGATATTAGAATCACAAATTTGAAAACAATCTTGCTCATAGTAAACACCATAGGTGGTATCTGCCTTTTTAGTAAATACTGTAGATCTTTGAGATAGGGTGACACTAAAGCCCCGTAATTCTTTAGCAGAGTGCTTTTAGCTGAGCTTTTTTATATTCAGCTGTAGACAAGATTTCTGATAGGGTTGGTTCTCTAGAAGATGAAGGTGTTTCGGCAATCACGGATGTTTTCATACCGGGTGAGTTAGCCGTGGTCGTTACGGCATGACTGCTGGCAGTCGCTCACATCCGGAAGGCGAGGAGGTTCGAATCCCCCTGCCGGCAACCTTGAAGATGGTCTTCTGAGGTTTCCCATCTTCCTTCCAGGCAAATGCCGGGGTTGGCCCCTAACTATAGGCCACAGCCGCTACCTTCCAACTCTTCGTCCTTTCATTCACACTTTCCTCCCCAGCCAACACTCCACACGTAGCGGTACGTGTAACTCACCCATTGGGTGTCCGCCTCGAAGCAGCTACAAAAACTGGCGAGCCGAACATGTCTTCGGACACTCCCGGCACTAAAAGCCACACGCTAAAAAATGGATGTTTTCAGAGACTGAGGGAGTGGTGATGGTTTTACCAGTGTAAACACTTCATTTTCATCATCATCATCATCATCATCTTGTTCTTTCTCTTTCACTGCAACTTCTTGGATGGTCTGCGTTACTTTTGATAGTGTTGTAGGCCTTTCAGACGTGTAAGAGTGCTTGAATATAGCTTACAAAGAAGGTGTTAAATGTTTTTCAACAAACAACTCACTATTAGCACGTGGACGTTTTAATTCACGAAACTTGCGGCGAATATTATCCTGAGCTTGGATAATGTGTTTCTTTAACTGACACTCTGTTGTTGATGTCATGGTGTTTGAAGAAGTAACGTATCATAAAAGATGCAGCTCTTTAAATATGAATAAAATGGTGAAAACCCATGCGGTAGCGTCCTTGGTTAATATCACTCTGCTTATCAATAACAAGACAGGCATGATGGTAAGCATTTCAACACTTGGCGCACAACTCAGTAACGGTGTGAAAGGCCGTTCACATGATTATAATACACGTGACGCATGTTTCGTTCATCTTGACGAAAGAGAACAATCACGTTGCATTATCACGAATTAACTGTTTAGGTATTCGTTAATAGGTTTGACCAAGATAGAAACAGTCATTATGCTTATGTCGTCCCATGCTTAAGTAGGCTTGGATAATGGCTTGTCGTTCTGTAGACACATCATCAAAAATCACGAGTGAATCAGGGCGAACACTGTCCGGAGAGATAACATCTTCATTTGCGGTAAAGGTTAAGTAGGTCATGTTATCGTGGTGAAGACCCATCATCACCTGTTCCAAAAAGACATAGAGAGGTTGGTAGAGTGATTTGGCGAAAATATAAATATTTTGAAAGCGCTCGCCGTTTAAAGCAGTAATGAGGGTAAGCAAAAGATTAATTTGTCTTTCCACATCCTGAGGGTCCAACAATGAGACAGTGAATAGAAGATGGTAGAAGTGAGCCGTGACGTTGTTGAACCGATGTTGAAAAGAGGTGTGAAATCAAGTCTCCCACTGGGAGGGAGTGTTGTTGCTTAATAATCTTCATAGCGATTAATCATATAAAGGTTAGTAGGTTGTCTATATACATGGAACCAAGCCTGATGATGGAACAGTCTAACCATGGATGTGTTTGGACGAGCATTAGTAACTTAGGCTACGGTCACCTCATTAAATGATCCAAAACAGGATACAGATCCTGCTTACAAACACTATGTGGATATGTCAGTGGTGCCACGCACTAAAGAGGGTGATTATGACTTCAAAGGAATGCGGTTAACCCATGTAAAACATCACAAGTCTCTACAGATGCATGTATTAAAAAGTATGTTGATACATACAGCTTACGACGTATCAGAGGAGATTATGACATGCAAAATAAACGAATAATTAACGTGACTAACCCCGTGAATAATCAAGATGTCTGCACTAAATCCTACATGTCTGTTTACACTCTAATGGTGAACAAGAATAATGAGTTTGATGTTCAGCAGCGTCCACTAAAACAGCTACCTCTTCCCACGGCTAACGCAGATGCTGCTAGAAAGTACTATGTGGATAATAAAGTAAAAGGGTTATATGACAGGGTGCCAAACCTGACTGCCAATGGCTATACGGCTAATGATAACCGCATTATTCACGTGGCCGATCCTAAAGATGATCGATACTTTTTTACAAAACGGTTTTTAACCTCTGAAATTGGAAAAGTGTGTGATATCAGGGAAAACGCTCTACAGATGAAGCGAAGACGACTAGCGGACGTTTCAGACCCCATACAACCTCATGATGTAAAAACCAAACAATTTGTGGAACAATATATATTCTCGTTTATTAAATCACGACCCCACCTATTCCTAGTTCACATTACAAACCGATTGCCAGTGAAAGACACTAAAGAACTTATCTATGTTTTACCTTCGGGATCTACCACCTAACGCTTGCTGTATGATGGAACTATTTGTATTATGTAATATATGCCAGATATAAGACATTTATCGATACGATTAAACGATAGGCGTATTTGTAAATGCTAGAAGCTAGAAGCCACAGAGCGGCCGTTTCATACGCCCCTCCCATTGGTTAGATTGTGTAGCCGTACAGTTCTCGGAAGAATGTTCTGCAGGGCTCTGTGGCTTCTAGCTTTTCAATATACGCGAACGGTACCACTTCGTAAAATGCCAGAAGAGAACTATGACTCTAAATTACAGTAAATTATAGATCTTATTGATACATCAATGTATGAATTCTATGGCCTTTCGGCCGAAATATATTATTATTATTATTATTATTATTATTATTATTATTATTATTATTATTATTATTATTATTATAAACCTATAACATGGGCACACCGTCTTTAGTTCCCCTCCCAAGGAAGGCAAACTTGAAGTTTTTGTTGATAAATATTCATACTTACAACAAAAGACGACTCCATTGTGATGCATTGGCTGCACCACGGTCGACTAGAAAGGTCGGAAGGTTCAACCTGACAACACTGTAGCTACGGCTATTGTCAGTCATACTTCGTCACGAGCGCCTGAACTGAAACAGCTGTTTGCTAGCAAGGGAGGCGACAAAAACTACGGAATTAATATTGGACAAACATAATGTACGTGTTTAGCAAAACATCTGTTGATTTTTATTTACACATGACCAGTGTTACAATCAGAAATAAATGAATAACGTGCATATGATCGCGAAAAGTTGTTATAAGAGCCAAGCAGCTGATATTTGTCATGCGTGACACGGAAATAATTTACCAACATAAAAGTGTTTAGCAAAATAAATAAAAATATTTTGGTTTCTTTTCGTATTTTACTACTCTGAAGTATGGTAATAAAACAATTGGCGGTGTTATAATAATAATACAAGTAATATGGAGTAAGTAGATGCAATTGAACTACCACACTCCTCTTCTTGCCTAGAACGCCTCAAAATAGTGCTGCCTTGGGTTTTTTGTGGGTATCTACTCACATAAAGTAACGGCGGTACTTTTTGAGGATCCAACCAGCCTTCGGGCTGACTACCTAACAGACAGATGCAATTGAGGGTTATGTGATGCAAAAATGTAGGCTATCTCCCATAACATCTTCACACTGTAGGCCTATAAACCCTCGATTCCGTCGCACATAGAGATGAGCTTAACCGATATTTCGGGAAATCGGTGATCGGCGTATCGGTGACAGAAAAATATATGTGTCTTTTATCTGTGACTCTGTCACAGGAAGCACCTTTTATAATTTAAGTGTTTTTATACCAAATCCATAGCGAAATGTTTGTTAACATGATGCGCAATAAATTAACAAACAGAATGTCATTACCCGTGCCGTGTCTCTGAGATACCAATTATTTACAGTATTTAATGTAGGTTTAAAAGTAAAATGACTAACTTTTATGACGAGTGTTTATACAATATAATGTCATACAAGTACAACATACAACAGGGACTGGTACTTAACCTGGAAGTTTGTTACAGAAACAATCTTAACAAAAACAAAAGTTTGGTGCTTTTCAGTCGGTCAACACGAATGTACCCAAATAGAGCTGGGTTATGCCCTAATCCTGAAATAAATTACATTAGATTAATTCATGTAATTTATTTCAGGATTAGGGCATAACCCAGCTCTATTTGGGTACATTCGTGTTGACCGACTGAAAAGCACCAAACCTTTGTTTACTTAGGCAACACTGAAAAATGGCTTCAAACCTCACAAAACAATCTTAACCTTGTACAAAGAATCCGCCTATCCTCTATTTTCTTCCCAGCTGCCAGGGGATTTCCCAGTTTCATGCGAAGGCTCTTACGCTACCACAGTCAGTATTGTAAATCTATCTCAAACTCAGGGTCAAGGTAACTATCGGACTCAGGGTCGCTGTTTGTTCGTTGCCTAGGAGGCTGTAGGATATGGTATAGTGGCCAAAATTGGAAGTATGCAGAGCTTATTTTGTCACAGGTACTTCCAAGACAGCGTATCTGATATATCGGGGACAGAAAAATATCGGTGACAAAGTAGCAGGCTGTGTTTTATCGACCATCTCGAGTCGCACACGTATGTAGATAATTTACTACCATTATAGAAATAGTCTGTTGCTGCTGGTATTCCATAACTGTATCAGATTACTTCTGTTTCCTTCCTAAAGTGCTGCAACTTTCTCTTCCCATAACCAAGTTTGCTGACATCAACAGCATCATTCCTTGCCTGTGAATAATTGTTTAGCAATATAGTGGCAATAACTGAAGGTATTTTTTCACTTAATTGACTAATTTATGCAATCTACCATTTCGAAGGTTCCCTAATTCAGGCCTGGCGCAGATTTTCGTCACTTGGTTAATTTGCATTACAGTTGGGGAAACAACAAGTATCTGGCATTGTTACGGTGCCGAACCATTCCAGGAAAATCAAAGTTTAAAACATGAATTACGATATGTGATAATTCCATGTACCGTAGGCATTTAAGAATACCATATTTGCCAGATACAAAGTACACTTGTCAGTGTGATCTCGATTAGGGATTACAGTAAAAAACAACTAATCTGGAAGGGTAGTATAAACGCTACTATAAAGCGCATAAACGTACAAAACGTAAGAAACAAAATATAGAAGGAAATATCCCTATGAGATAAACAAGAACACCTGCCAGACTGAACGTTCTCTCGTGTTCCCGTTCCCGCCTGACAAGGAGATGACTGATGAACATGTTGCCAAGCTCAGCCTTTCGACCTGTCTAGAGTCGTCCGTGGCTGCACCCATTAATGAACTATCAAGAAAGTGTTCCGAGTAATTGGTATTCCTTGGTTTGTTGTTGTGTACTTTGTGAGTTCGTGAGCAGCGCTATTTTGGAGTGACGTCTGAGCTGATGTTATAAATTGAAAGTTATTTTGTTCTCTCTTTCTAAGTTACTAGCCGATATATCCAAAATGCCTTTGGGGTTTAAACCGAAATGTTATAAATGCCAGACAACTGAATGTCTTATGTGGAGACAAGTGCCGGAAGGGCAGATATGTCATGAATGCGTGCATTCTACAGACAAAGGTAACCTTTTGGTTAAAACTGAAGAACCGTCAGCACCAAGTAGTTCTAAAACTCAAGATAGTAGCCCCAAAATTGCAACAAGGAAGAGTGCTAGAAATACAAGGAATTATAAAACGAGATTGAATCCATACGCCTTGCCTAAACCCGTAGCACCGAAAGGAAAGGGAAGACGGGTGATCTTCAAGAAATGCGTAAGTATTTGCCTTCATAAAAATTTAATGCTTTGTGGTGTACAAATGAAATGTTTTTTTTTAAGGATTCGCACCGTGAAATGTCTTCTGGAGGTACTGTAACCTATAAACTTAACTATCCTATGGTCGCTGGGCGATATGTTTGCTACAAGAACCGCACTACACAATTAATCGCAAAGGAACTAAAATTGGTAATTCTTCGGGAGTGATGAACCAAGATCCTACATTGTTACTTAGCTAATGTATGCTTTTCATACCTTATTTGATATTCCGGGAGTCATTATCAATTGAAATTACTGTCCATTATCACTACTGCTCAGGAAATAAGTACTAAATCACGTAAATATGTGACGTAAGTAGTTATTTATTGTTCATTGAACGACGGCGAACGACGGCAATTGTCATGGCTTGTCGTTGCTCAACTGCTACTGAAGGATACGCATTGGGCATGTTCAATTGTCAACGAGACGTCATTTCACTGTTGCCAATGTATGGTACACAAAATACACGACACAGGTCATGTTTAGCGAGCTAAGAGAGCGTAGAGAGTAATTGGGCGAAGCGAGGAACTGTTGGCTTACGAAGCGGAGTTAGATATTACTGGCTTTTATGTCCGCTACTAAGTTAGGCACTGTCTTGCCCAAAATTACTGCTAGTTCCACAGGCAAGGGGGTCTGGGGCGTGAGCCCCAGGTTAGGTTTGTTTTTGTATGTAAAACATTAATAACATAGAATTCAAATCCGCTACTATGCTGGCTGGTACTGCCTGGCCGAAAATTACTGCTAGTACCACAAGCAAGGGGGTCTGGGGCGTAAGCCCCAGGTTTGAAATTTGTAAGAGTATATTTTTGAGTAATGACAACGACTTAGAAATATTTCACATTTACATTTGAAAAGAAAGAAAAAAAACGTTTAATTAATTTTAATGACAACAAATACAATTTTGCAACTAATACGTTAGGTTTGTTTTTGTATGTAAAACATTAATAACATATAATTCATGTCCGCTACTATGTTAGGTACTGCCTGGCCGAAAATTACTGCTAGTACCCCAAGCAAGGGTGTCTGGAGCCCAAGCCCCAGGTTAGGTTTGTTTTTGTATGTAAAACGTTAATAAGATAGAAAATATGTCCGCTACTATGTTAGGTACTGCCTGGCCGAAAATTACTGCTGGTACCACAAGCAAGGGGGTCTGGGGCGTAAGCCCCAGGTTAGGGTTGTTTTTGTATGTAAAACATTTATAACATAGAATTCGGGTTTTGCCTTTCGAATACGAGTATCAACAATCGCAACATCAAAGGATAGGGATATCGTATGCGAAAATTTTCCACCAGATGTCGTAACTGTTCTATGTGGGACTCAATTGATTTGCTTTCCGTTGGAATTGTATACCCATCGAATTTGAAGAATGACGAGTTGATAATACAGTAAATTTACATTTTAAAGAGTTTGTAACAGTCAATAATTGTGTGTTATTAGCAAATGCTATTTGAAATAAAAACAAAATGATCTCACATAAGTTACTACCTGTGCGCTATCTGTTGGAGCTAGTTTAGGATGACCCTATACAAACAGAGTGCGCTCTCTCCGCTCAAAACAATCAACACACGGCCATGTTTACCGTATACGTGGGGTTGGCAATATCTTATTTGTCAAATAAGCCACGCCTACAATGGACGACTCAGCTGACATTTCACTATAAAAGTCGTGTTATTAATTGGGGAAGGCGGGTGGGTTATAGACAGCGGAGGAGACAACATCTATTACCACATCACTCCTACAATTATTATTCATCATTACACGAGGTATTTCGGCTAATTTAACTAGTTTTCTACTTAGTTCATCACTCCCGAAGTGTTACCCTAAAATTATGGCTAATTTATTAAATAACCTACACACATGGGGTTGCTGGGAACTAGCCTAATTTGATAGATTTGGGACTCTTCTGTCATTTTACCAATGTATGACAGTTGCACTTCCGTTTAATTTCTGCGAATTGCAGACAATATGAATATTGTGACAATGCAGCATTGAAGTGTTCCCGTTTGAGATCTTGTCAGGCTGATTCACTAAAATAACCTATCCCCCTGGCGCTACAGCTCATGAAGTCATATTAATTCTTCCCTTGACCAGAACTGGACTTTTACAGAACCTGGAAGATTATTGAAAATATATGATTCACATAGCTTTTTGGAAGTCATTAGGAATTGAAAATGCTGTCAATTATCAGTGCTGCACTGGAAATATTTGTAATATTAAGTAAATAAAGGTTTTTATTTCTTGCTTGTTCAATGACAGTGGCCATTGTTTGAGGCACACACATTGATGTCATATCACTTTCCGTCACTATTGCCAACATGTCCGATACAAAATACACCAGAACTAAAATGGGTGTCTGGACGAAACTATTGGTCGCTAGTTGGTTCTAGATGACTGTCTGGATGAAACCATTGGTCTGGACGTAACTATTGGTCGGTACTTGGTTAGATGACTGTCTGGACGAATATTACCGATTGCACTACAAGCAAGGGGATCTGGGGCGTAAGCCCCAAGTTAGCCTAGGTTCGTTTTGTATGTAAAACAGTATTCACCATTGCAAAGAAATGTGGCGCACTATTGCATTAACTTGTTTTACTCTACCGGATGTGAAATAGTACCAAATGCGTGTTGTTGGCAATACTGTACATGTTACTAAAAATGGCTGAGTCGGCTGGAATTTCATCTATATAAGTCGTGATCATATTTGGGATGGCTGGGTAGGTTAGAGACAGTGGAGGGGTAAACTTCTATTACTATATCATCTCCAGATTTTTTCCCTACCATTACATGTACTACAGGTATTTTGGCTTATTTCAGTAGTTTAAGAATTGTTTACTTTGCTTCTGGTCAAGGGAAGTTGGTACGATTTGGCAATATTGCTTCTTGTCCCATCATTCACCTGGATAATGGCACCCCCACTGGGGACACCAAGACCTTGATCTCAGTGTGGGGGCTTATGCGTTTTTAAACCCCAAGGTGCCAGGCCGGGTTTTCCAAGCTGGATTTACCAGTAAGTTACCAGTCAAAGAGACGAGAACCTACGAAAACATTCTTTTAACTACCAGTACCTGAAACTAGCCATAAGTTAAATACCTTTTGTAATGACTCAAAATTGGTCTGAAAATGTTGTGGTTCACTCCTCCGCTGTCTTTAACCCACCTGCCGTCCCAGATTATATCACGACTTATATAGTAAAATTCCGGCTGTGTCTGCCATTATCCGTGTCAATTTAGCACAAGTACAATATTGCCAACCCTGACTAAACCCCACCCATACGGTACTACTGCTAGAGTCCAAGCTCTATGAACTTGCGGGGTGAGGAGAAAGAGCAGCGAAGGGTCGGGCGTGATGAGAAGGACTTGTCAACAGCCCACCGTGATATATGGTATTCCTTTCTATTCCAATACTGCTAACATTCGGCCGTTGCTCAAAACACTGTGGTGTTAGGAATGACTGAGTGAGTCACCGACCAATGTATTTGGTTCTGTACTATGCACGGACCGAGAAACCTCATCACTCGTCAACACCACTACTGATAGTCCACGATGCACATTCCTCTCAGGTTCACGCAGCTTAGACTCGAGCAGTACTTGAATAGGCAGTCTAGCACCCTGATTCTGTAAGAAATGGTTCAGCTATAACAAGTCTTTAGGACCCGTAAAGACTGGTTAGCAGTCGAATTGGTATTCTGTAACGCCAAATCGCATCCATGTTGTGACGTAGGTCTTACCGCTGAACCATCCACCGTAAAGGCATGTTCCGAGGACTTGTTAGCCATTTTCTAGTCCATGGTTAGCTTATTTGCAACGAAAAATCAAAGATGGAAGCGAACAGCTGATATGTATGTTATCACTTAATGGCTTGAATATTAAGTTATTCATTAAAGATGGTCTAAGGTAAGTACAAAACAATATATTTTTGATTCTTCAAGTTGTGCAAATATCTTTCTTTGACGATTATGGTAAATAGCATACCGGTACTTATTATGAATAATGTCGTCCCGTGTAATGTTATTGACTTACACTTTTATTTTTGTTTTCAGATGCAGTAAGCGATCTAAAACGATTATTTGATGGAGAAGAAACTGAAGCGCTATTTTACTACTTTGGAAATAATTAGCTTTCATTTTAATTGCAGAATTCGAATCATACTTGCGGAAGCTTGTAGTCAGTAGTCCTCCAAGCTTGATTCTAGGTTATGGAAATAATTGCTGTCAGAAGTTTGAAGACACCTACCTAATGTGCGGCAACTGTGCTTTTAATTATTTAAATTAAGGCTGCAAATGTTACATTTCTTCTCAGTCTTGGCCTATGTCATTGGTAAATTTATAATTAACTTAATTGTGGTGAAGAGACATGACAATATGATTATCATAATGGACTTTCACAAACTGAAATTAACTAATTTACCTAAGAGAATGAGAGGAAATGTTATCTCCATCGTCAGAACTGGTAGTATCAAAGCTTTCAATCCTGATCCAGTAAGTATTTAAACAATAGGCTATCATTTAAAATCTTGGCAAATAGCCTTAGTAGGCAGGCTGGAACATAAAGAGTACCAGTATTGTACTATGCTTTCATATTGAACTAATGAGGGAAGTTAATGTTACATGTAATGCATGCAATCTATTAACAGTGTAGCGGAGAAATAAGAAATAATATCAGACCCCAAATGAACTAAAGTTTTTTGTCAGTCTGCTTGGCAAGTTGCGAAGGGAGGACTTTCATGTAAAAGATTACATTGCATGCTTCTGCTGGAAACTAAAACCTTAGCAGTGGCAACACGTAGTTGCTCTAAATGTGTCACCTGAGCCCAGTATGTGATACTAGGATCTGTATTCCATTTGGCCTGAAGCAGCATCTGCTGAGAATTGCAATACAATGACTGTCTCCTGACCAATCAGGTCAAGTATCATCGGCAACAAATGAGCGTCAACACAAATACGTCATAGGTGACGTCATGGAGGTCACTAACATCCCACTAAACCCCGGGACTCGCGATATATACTACAACCAGATTGTTCTTGCGAGGAATAAACATCACAAATGTTCCAAATAGTGTCACAGTTTTAATAACCTGGTATGACACAGCTCGGTCATCTAAATGGATCAGATGAGAAAGAAAATTCATAACATGGTGCTTTGGGAGTTCATGTCTAACATCAAGGTACGTTAATTTTCTTAATTTCATTGTGTTATCATTTGAGAACTAACCTACATGCAACAAGGTGTAAAGCTTTCCAAGAGTGGAGTTTACCTGAACCGAAGTAAAAAATTCTTAAACTACTGAAATTAGTCAAAATACCTGCAGTAATGGTATCTGGGGACGATATAGTAATAGATGTTTACTCATTCGCTGTCTGTATCCCACCCAGCCATGCCATATAGGATCACGACTTATATAGATGAAATTCCATCTGACTTTGCCATTTTTAGCACCATGTACAGTATTGCCAACCACACGTATTCGATACTATATCGCATCCGGCAGACCAATGGTTTACGCCTAGACCAATAATTGTTAGGTAACGTTAGCTAATATAAACACCCCTGGTTTTTGTCACGCGCTGTGGGGGTAGTCACGCATCAGTAATCTTTATCCAGGCCAATGGTTTAGCCAATTATCTTTTTTCACATCATTACAAAGGTGTCATGTGGTGTATTTTGTATAGGACATGTTGGCAACGTAATATGACGTCAAATTGTCGGCCACAAACATCTGCCGTCGTTGACCAAGCTACAAATAAAAACCATCATTTAAACAATATTAGTGAAATTTGACAGTTTTTTAAGGGGCAGAACTACGAGGTCATCTGCCCCTATGATTTATTATTAATGTAGTTATTGTTGTTTTAAGGGGCAGAACTACGAGGTCATCTGCCCCTATTATGAATGTAAGTGGAACGCAGATTATACACTTGCAGCGGACATGAATGTGGCTTTTACGTACCTTGTGTCCTTGTTTCATCTTCTGGGCGATATTACATATTGAAATAACGAACCCTGGTCACTACTGCACCTCATATATGTGCTAAAGTTCGTAAATATGTGTTTTTATTTATTGCTATTCTAAAAACGACAGCCATGTTTCGACAGCGCTTGTATCTCGTTCAACTGTCGACAAGGTGCACTTCAGCGGCACACACCGAGGCGCACACATTGTTGCCAACATGTGAGATACGAAATCACCGTTGATAAAAAGAAGTGAGATACAAAATTACTGTTGATCAAAAAAATATATTCATCGGGACGCGTTAGGTTGTAACCATTGTCAAAACTCACTGATCTGAGCGTGTTAGGCTGTAACTATTGTCAAAAACCATTGGATTGGACAAAACGAAGGTTAGAAGGTCGGGTGTAGGTGTGGCCTTTGCTGCGCGCAGCTAGCGGGGCACGGTTGACACAAAACCATTGATCTGGGCGTGTTAGGCTGTGACCATTGTCAAAAATCAATGGGTTGGACAAAACGAAGGTTAGAAGGTCGTGTGTAGGGGCCGCGCACAGCTAGCAGGGCTGGGTACCGTAAGGGCGAGATTGGCAGTATTGTTTTGATCACAGACCAGCGGACCAGTGGGGATAACGAAGAGACCCGAATACTCACAACCGTTACCGATGATAATTGATTTGGGATGGCTGGATGAGTCACAGACAGCGGAGGAGTCATCTATTAAAACATCACTTCCTGATTTATTTCTCATCGTTTCATAAGGTATTTTGGCTAATTCATGTATTGTAGAGAATTTTATCGCACGTTCTATCTTCATTCAGTGCTACCCTAGTAACGCTGAACGAGAGCTCATCGTACGATAATATTTTCTAAATTATTGAAATTAGCTAAAATACCTTTTCTAATGATGAAAAATAAATCAGGAAATAATGTGGTGATAAATGTTGATTCCTCCGCTGTCCATAACCCTCCTGCCTTCCCCTTTTCAGATCATCACTTATATAGTAAAATTCCAGCTGTGTCCACCATTATACACGGGAATTATTGCCAAATACTGTATTGCCAACCCCACTAATACAGTACTAGGCTACTGTGTGTATAGGTGGTATTGTAAAAAAAAAGGAGTGCCAAGGTCAATGATAAATTCTGAATGAAAGTAGAACATGGCTTATACACTTGCATCAGACATTTTTTTTGTATAGCATTTGTCCCACAAATTAGCAGGGTCTGCTTTCTTGGTTCTCTGTCGCCATATTACGGGATTATGTGCCATGCCAGGATGAAGTTTGGCAATTTTTAAATGTCATGTAGAGTGTCAAGCCAATGCTCTCTCGGTCGTCCCATTGGTCTCTTCCCATCTATCTGCAATGTCAATTCAGTGTGTGCAACTGTTGTTTCAGCAGCCTCTAAGACATGGCCATACCAGCAGAGACGGCTTTCCTTCATCTTTTCAGCATTTGGTGCTACTACATATTGCTTGCATCAGACATGAATGTGACTTTTACACACTGGTACTTTGTGTCCTTGTTTCATCTTCTGGGCGATATTACGAATTGAAATTAGGAACCCTGGTCACTACTGCACCTCATATATGTGCTAAAGTACGTAAATATGTGTTTTTAATTATTGCTTTTTTTAAAACGACTGCCATGTTCCTGCATCTTGTTCAACTGTCAACGAGGCGCACTCTAGCTGCACACACCAAGGTGCACAAATTGTTGCCAACATGTGGGATTCAAAATTAGTTGATAAAAACATTAATCGGGACACGTTATGCTGTAACCATTGTCAAAAACCTTTGGATTGGACAAAACAAAGGTTAGAATGGCTGGATGTTGGTGCGGCATAGTACCGCAAGGGCGAGGTTGGCAGAACTGTTTTGATTATGATTGATGTGAACAGTGGCGGCCACAGCTGAAATTTTGCCTGGATAAGTCGTGATCCTATTTGGGATGGTGGGGTGGGTCACAGACAGCGGAGGAGGAAACATCTATTAAAACATCATTCCCCGATTTATTTCTCATCGTTTGATAAGGTACCATACAGAATGTTGTCGCTCGTTCTATTTTCATTCAGTGCTACCAAACATTTGCCACGCTGAGCTTGTCTTGTGTCTGAAATTAGCTAAAATACCTTTTCTCTCCTACCGCTGAGCTCTCAAGGTGAAGTGTACAGCTAAACGCCGGAATCTGTATGGTGAGTTTTGTAATAGTAATTTTTTTTAAATGCATACCAATGGCTTCTGCCTGGGCCAATAATTATTAGGTGGAGGGCTGCATTAGCCATGTGCACGAATACACCCCTGGTTTTTGTCTCGCAAAGTAATGTTTGTTGTGCACTGCTGTAATTAATGTTTTTTGTGAGAGTGAAATTTCTTAAATCCAATCCAATGGGCTTTGCCTATACCAATAATTGCTACATAGCCGTTAGCCATATATACACCTGGTTTCTGTCATGCACAGTAGGGCAATCGTGTATCAATAATCTTTATCCATACCAGACCTGTGTGGTGTATTTTGTATCCCACATGTTGGCAACTGAGGTGATAGTTTAAAATTTGAAATACACGTAACTTCCGTCTAGTCAATACTTTTGTGTGTGTTTATTTACGCCCTAGGACATTGACTAAACGGAACATGTATTTAAAATTTTAAACTATCATTCGTCAATACGGACCAATCGTGAACAATGTTAACCCCAACCTGTGGTGATGTCAATGTGTGCGTCTTATAAACAGTTGAAGAGACCTCATTGCACTGTCGAACATGGCTGCCATCGTTGAATGAGCAATAAATATTAATACATATTTCTGGTGCAGTAGTGACCAAGGTTAGTAATATCAGTTGGCGATGTCCCCCAGAAGACGAAACAAGGCATGAAAATCTTCCATTTGTACTTACATCTTAGGAATTTAAAACATCATATTTGTCCCTCCATGGTCTCTGCACAGCTGAAGAAATCAAGCGAACCCACCTCACTTCTTGATCTGGGCCGGAATGATACAAACGCATCTGTTTGAACCATATTTTTTTAATCGTTCTAATGACTGGCTCATCCCACAGCTGCAAAATGTGGGAATCTTAAACAGTGTTAGGTTTCAACAAGATGGGGTGCCGGCAGTGGCTGTTCGACAACGTCTTTGGGAATCGCTGTTTCATATCACATGCAACACCATCATTCTGTGACTAAGCACTTGGTAATGCATTCTTAATGAGAGGTATGGCATGTCAGCTGTTCGCTTATGTCAACGAGTTGATTACTCTGACTCTCAAACTCCGGTCTATCATGCGAAATACGAGGTTCATTTGGAGGCTTTTATATGCTGGTCTACCAAATTAATGTACACTTGTATTATTTGCTGGGTAACTTTATTTTATTTTTAGTGGTGATCGAAATGTCAGACTACATCAAGGTCATCTGCCTAACCGGGTAATAAATGAGATTATTAATCTGTAAACTGAAGATGGTTCATACTTTGCATGACATGAGGTTAGGCGTTCCTTAGTGTGTTGTCCATTTGTGCGATTGAGAGTCTGATAAGTGATTGCATTTATTGGTCTTGCTCAGTGGTATAGGAAGGACAGTTTTCTCATTCCTTGAGAGTATTTCCAGACACTTCCCAGCATGGAAATTTAGCAAAATACTACACAAGACTGCTCCTCAAAAAAATAAAAGAAAAAAACATTACCGGTATTATTATTTAAAATAATTATTCTTGTTTTCGCATAAGTATGTAGCCAGATTAAATTGTTTTGTTACACTATAATGGCTAACTTGAGTTTAAGAATGTAGTGTATAGGCTACACGAGCACATCTCCAGGTCATGATACAAAAATAAATCTGGAAATTTGTTTATAGTTTTTTGTCACAGTACTGGTAACAATATCAGGGATTGATTTTCAATTTTCCAGGATTCTCTGCCAAAAATTCTGTGAAACACCTTCCAGTGCCCTGGTCTGAATGATAAGACGAAGAAACAAACTGAATTTGATTATCTCTACAATGGGATTCCACAGTTGCATTACCAATGCTCTGTAAACTGCTGTATTTTCAAATGTTTAATTTTATGTTAGTGTTCTATTTGAATAATAATTTGTTAAAGAAAACATTGTGTATGATTTGAGCCTTGCTTCCTGAACTGCTGCAATCCTAACACCAACTGTTCCTACCAGAACCAGTAGGCATTCCTCCTATTTCACGAGGTTTCTGTTTTCCTCCTTTATGTCCTTATGAAGGTTCCGCAATTAGAAAGTAGACTTTTTCATACTACTGTATGTGATAATGTAAAGAATTCAGGTGAGAGGTATGTTATCCACATAATATTTCAATGTAGTTAGTCTTATCTCATTCCCAGTAGTAGTAGTATTTAGGGACAAGGTGTTGACTGTGGGGTCATGCTAGGGGTGGATCAACCCCTGCCCCCTACTCCCCAGGGATTTTTTAATCTGCATGGTGCTGATACAAACCTCTGTTTTCTCTCTCCCCCTTCCTTCATGTAATAATACATTGAGTGTGGGATCTTAGTTGAGTGCCTCCTCCCTTCTGTGTAGAATCTCGGAGCATTGAGTTACAGTATTGTGATTGCTATGCCCTAGGACCATATAGACATGAAAGGATTCGGCTAGGTTGAATATATTGAATTTAAAAGAAGGCTAATAAATAACTTTATCTGAAGAAAACTGGAAAAAATTCCATTAAGTGGTAAATATTGCTAAAATGTAGAATGTAGTTTTATTCTAGGATAAGGAGTTAGAAGCACATCAATGGCCTACGGATACTTTCTTTCTACTAATTTGCAAACTTGAAACATGTAGACCTATCGTACGCAACAGTCCTAGACTTATAAATTGACGGGCGTAAGGGATTCTGTGGGTAGTTCCAGTGGCATGAGCTTTTCATCATTCCAGGTGCGACAGATCAATATAATGCACCCATACCCCACTCCTTTCTGCTCACAGTTCTTAATGTGAGAAGTACCTTTAAGGAGAATAATACTAAACTGCAGTCTAAATGATCCTGATCTTGGCTTCCTACCATTTCCACGGACCTCTTGCCACCTCAGTTTTATTATTGAAGGCTGGTATTACGATGGATCATTAAATCACTCTTTGACTTTCTTGGCTGCAGCCAGAGGAGCAATGCGGTGTTCTGACTAGAACAGACTAGAACACTACAGTAGGCCTACCGTGAAGAAAAACTGGCATACCATTAACTTCTATTGTGCTACTGCCCAAAGAGTTGATACCTCATTCTTGGAGATTTTTGAGCATTATTCTAAATGTATACACCTATTCTTAACAGTATTGTTGTTCATGTGTTAAACTGCTCTCAGTAGTCAATTAGGCCTACAGGTAACTTGCCCAATAGCTTACTGGCCACATAAAACATTTATCTTAAGTTTCTGATACAGTTCATGTTGTAATCAACCAGAAAACACACTATTTGGTTTCTACTAAACTACAATGAATATTTATGTGGACAGGCAATGCAATTTCTCTTTGAAAGGGAGTTGGGTGCATAAGGTTGACATGATCCGCTGGAATACAGTATCCGTTGAATACTATAAATAAGATACTCCTAAATAAAATAAGGTATTAATTAAGGCAATAGCTAAAGAAAATCCTAACTGAAATAGATATTCATGTGAACAGACAGCGTAAATGTTTTCGCAAATGGGGTTAGGTGTACCGTATCCTATCAGGTTGAAGTAATCCGTATGAATGGTCAATGCATACGATAATAAAACACCATAATAGGCGAAAGTATGGGTTAAGGCTATATGGAACATAGTTAATTTTATTTTTTAACTATTTCCTAATTGCGATATAGAATGGCTTGAAATACGTTGAAATAACGCGCCAATCGATTTAACCGTCATCTAGTGGAAGGCTTTCGTACTATGAAGATGGCTATGAAATCCTGATCCTGAACTCGTAACAAGCGTCATAACAAGGTGCCTTACAGAATACCACTTTGAGCCTCCCTAGCAATTTGTTGTTATGCCTATGGTTACGATTCCGTCGTAATTTACAGCCTAACAGTGCCCCGCTATCTGGCCGCACATCAACCCAACCATTCTTATCTTCATTTTGTCCAATCCAATGGGTTTTGACAATGGTTACAGCCTAACTTGTCCTGATCTATGGGTTTTGACAACTGTTACAGCCTAACGTGTCGTCAGCAGTGCCCCGTTAGCTACCCGTGGCCAAGATCTCACCTCAAACCAACCATTCTAACCTTCGTTTTGTCCAATCCATGGGTTTTGACAGTGGTTTTAGCCTGTGGGCCATGTTAGCCATATATGCACCCCTGGTTTTTTGTCAAGCACAGTGGAAATAGTCACACATAAGCTCTCTATAGACTAATGGGTTTTGCCTAGTGATGGCGTATTTTATGTCTTACATGTTGGGAACATTACCATGAGTCACGTCATGTCTCGTCATTGTCTCCACACAGTTGACGAATGCTCACTGCCATCGTTCAATGTACAAGAAACACACACACATATTTCCCAAACACTAGTCATAATGGATGGCAATTTCAATTGGTATTGTCCCCTGGAACCCCTGAAAAGGTATGAAAATCATATGAATATATCATATATTATCCAAGTGAAAGTGTAAAAGTCAGGTTCTCGTCTCCTTCACAGTTAAGGATTTACCTTGGTGTTGAGCCAGACTAACAAAGTGTCCACCGAGTAGCTTGAGAGGTGCAATCATTTCCTAATAGCTTTTATAGGCCTACTAATTCTATCTTCACAATCTTCTAATTTTCAAACGTAAGTAGAAGTTGACATAAGTCAACAATGGCACTATTATAATGGAACTGTAATAGCTACTTTCGATGTCTCGCTTAGTTACGTCAATTAATTTCGTTGTTCCCAGCAACAGTTTGTCTTCAGGAGTCCAGATTCCTTCCTGGACATGAAACAACAATGTGGAATTTCAAAGTCTTGATGAATACCAGTTGTGGCCGCCGATGGCGTCTGCACTCCAGTCTCTGCCATACATTGTAATACTGTATCTCCAAGAACAGCTGATTCTCAAGATACATTTTAATATCAGAACATTACCATTCATTTTCAACTCTGATGCAAATATAACGTGCTTGACACAAGAGTGCATATCACTGTAGTTCGAGTGAATCTTATAATACAAGGAATCATTATCACCACGGAATGATTAAGTCCTTTTTTGAAGCTATTCAAACAAATACACTAAATAGGCCACTTTTTAAATGAAAAAGAAAAACAACAACATATGAATGTGCAATATGGACGTCCTTGCAGAAGTATTTGTGAAAACAGTTCATGTATTTGAGTTTGAATAAAGGCTATTGATATGAAAATGTTATCAAATATATGGTACTGTACTAAAAATGTTGTATTATTTAATTATTAGATCTTGACATTTTCATGTAGTGCCAACTAAGTTAGTATTTCAGGTCGTAAAACAGTCTTGGTTTAATCCGTTATTTTATGAAGTCTGTCGAAGAAGGTATCAAAGTTTAATATTGCTTGAGTAACATTTATTATGTTAGCTTCTATTCTAGATAAATGTTGAGTTGTACATACCTATTTTTTCAAATTGGAGCTGTTGATTATCACGTATTATTGTCTCTATTGTTCGTAACTCGTGTTACTGCTCAACATTTATCTGATCCTGTTGTCTTCTAAATTTCATGTTGTACTGTGTATTTGTGGCTGTTGATGAATATTCAAAGCACCATATGAGCTCATTTTAAACTGAATAATAGATTAAGTGATCTCAAATTATTTGAAATTAATATCAGTCAACACGGATAATATTTAATACCATCTTCATAATGGTTAATGTCTATGCATTTTAGATTAAATGATAGTAAAAACTGAACTTCAGAATACCTTTTAGCATTTGGTGTTCCAAAAACCACAGGAATGTCATATGAACATTTAGCCTATTACAGTATTATCCCTAAATGAAACAACACCTACCTTATTCATATATAATGTGTTAGTTGAAAATGTGAAATGCATTTTTTGAATTCAGTTGATTTTTTTCTTCTTTCTTTTACAGTATAAATGAATTGGTTGTTTTTATTCTCATTCCAGTGTACTAAGGCTCCATCTGCTGTTGCCACCCCAGTTACCAGTGACTACGTATTTTATAAGGTGGGTAGCGAGACTGTTCTGGTTCGTCAGTAATTGGATTATTGAAATAATTTACCAAATAAGAAAAAGGAGTTACGTCTTTGGTGGAGGACAACCTTTCAATAACTATTGATATTGGGAGGTAAGGATATAATCGTCATCAATTTCCGTTTTCCAGCATGGGCCAGGTCGAAGCAAATATGACACCCCTCCACTTTTACTCTGTCTATCCACCATCCTTCCTCAACCACTGAACTCCACTCCTGGTTTCGTTCTCTCACACTGTCCTTCGCCAAATCCATCCACCGTACTCGAGGTCTTCCTCGTCCTCGCTTTCCAGTCATCCGTCTCTCCTTCACTTGTTTCGGCATTCTTTCATCATTCATCCTTGTCACATGTCCATAACATCTCAATCTGTTTTGCTCCAGCTTATCATTCAGCCTCTGTACATTCACTTCCTTTCGAATGTCTTCATTCCTCACTCTATCTCTCCTAGTCTTCTGTACCATACTCCTCAGAAATTTCATTTCGGCTGCTTGTATTCTACTTTTATCTCTCCTCGTCATTGGCCTCCATACATCGTTATTGGTAAGTAATAGGCCTTGTACATCACCTCTTTAGCCTGATAGAAAACACTTCCACATTGTATTCTGTTGTTGATCTCCATATATCCAATCTTGCATTTTCCATCAATTCACTTCCTAAATATTTGAAGTGCCTTACTACTTCCAGATCTACATCTCCAATTTTACCAATCCCTTTACCTTCTTTCTTTCCTCTTGTCATTACCATTGTCTTACTTTTCTCTACACTGATTTTCATTTCCCATTTCTCAATATTTTCCTTCTTTATATCCAGCTGTTCTTGAACCACATTCTCATCCTCGCCCCAAATTAGAACATCATTCTTGTTCCTGTGTATGCTTCCTTTGTTGCCTTTAGTACAGGGTCATCATTTTAGGTCGGTAAAAGTGACCTTGGCACGATCTGAGGCCGGCAATTTTGCAATAAGCTGTCGGTATCTCCAGTGTCGTAAGATTGTGAAGTGCCTGTTGAGCTAGCAAGAGGGTATCAGTGCGAAAGCTTACCGGGCCTTGATTGGTATCGAAGGGGAGACTTTAATTGATGACCCGGTATATCATCCATCACCAGTATAAATAGCAATGGTGAGAGTACGTATTCCCTTGTTTTAATCCATGTTCAATTTCAATCCATCCTGTTTTACCTACTTAGTCTTGACACAGCTGCAACAATTACCGTACAGTACATCTCCTTTATCATTTGTATTATTTCATCTCCGGTACCTTTTTGTTTTAGGCTTTCCCAAACTCTGTCTCTAGGGACACTATCATATGCCTTTTCTAAGTCAATGAAGGTCATTATCATGTAGTTTCCATATTCCCAGTGTTTCTGTGATAGGCGGGCCACTTTTGCTAGCATCCTATCCGGAGCAATGCACTAGCACTAGCAGCCAGGTCAAAAGCATTTACACTTTTTAACGTATCTAATAATCATCATTACTTATATGAATTTCTGAGTAGTTACTGGAAATGCTGTTCTTCATTTTCTAAACACACATTGCATTAACATAGGAAGTTTTGGTACACTCCCTGTAATTCATCCACACTGATATTTCATTCTCAAAAACCTCCAGATACGTGGATTGTTTCTGTATACATTTTGTTTGAGTATCCCCCACAAGTAAAAACTGCATGGCGCTGAAACATACGAACACATTGACTAGAAGACTTCTTCTTAGAAGATACGTTTCCACTAGGAAATTCAATGTTTTGTTCCATACCTAACCATGTTCACGGGATACGAGATAGCCTACAGTACTTCACCACAAGTCGTCGTTATCTCAACTAAGGTATCTTACCACCTCCGTATATATAAATGCAATGACAACATTCGGGCTTCCCGTCCCTCCCTTGTGTAATCGGCATATGCTTGTCAACTGGGGGTGACTAATCACTCGCCGCCCGAAGCTCCGTTCTATAGGGAAGGCTCTCACTGTAGAATAACGAGGTTCTTAAGAAAGAAATTGTAAGCTGATACATGTAAAATGGTATTTTATTTAACAGAGAGTGTGTAGAGTATAATGTATGCAAATGTCTTGTCAAAAATTGGGAACATTTTTATTTGTCATTATGACTGAAGCATAACGTTATTCGGGAGTGAAAAAAGGAAGACCAGGACTGGGCTGTGAGAGTATTATTCAGGGAGATTGTTGTTATTTTAGGGGTGGGACAGCGAGGTCATCTGCCTCATTCAGGGAGAAAGTTACTGTCAAATTAAGCATTTGGCAAGATATTTGAGACTTTCAGAGAATGTATGCTGCCCAACAACCCTTGGATTGAGGTGAACAAAAAGAAATATGAAAGGCTCATGACAGATTTAGTGGTACAATAATGCCTCCGTGACAAATTTTGTATTATTTATTAAGTACAAGTTTTTCGGGCTTGTAGGCCGTGGTCCAGACAGGATATCTCCCGACGTTTCACCGGAAACTGCGTCCGGCATTATCAAGGGTTCCGCTTCTTTCCTTGGTCAGCAGTTGTCAGCTGGCTGCTACCCACTCAGGCAAGTCCACTCTCCATGACCACACACTACCACGCCAGGCTGCAACGGGAAGCCATAGAAATCTTCAAACACCCCGACAATTTCAATCGGAAGGAAGAAATTGAACGTGTGCGTAATACATGGATCCCGGCTCTTAGGAACACCAAGGCCAAGAAATCACTCACACGTCAACCTGAAGAACCTTCCCGCTACAGCCCGGCAGTCGCGCAGAGAACACCTGACACTCACAAGCTCGGTCGCCGAAGCCGGAGCACGCACCGCACCCCGCAACATGTACGTGAGATCAGACGATCCAGCCGGAATGCGAAGAGAAAGCTCGGCTCACCATGCTAATTTGAAGATCCAAACTACCTTCCAGCCGTTAGTTCATCGCCAAGATCCACCCAACCAACAGTCATATTCAAACAACAATACCCCGCTACAAACCGTTACCCATTATTTCAAGCCTCTTCCTCATTCCACTGCTGACCAAGGAAAGAAGAGGAACCCTTGATAATGCCGGACGCAGTTTCCGGTGAAACGTCGGGAGATATCCTGTCTGGACCACGGCCTACAAGCCCGAAAAACTTGTACTTAATAATGAACGCCGGCCGTGAAAGCCTAAGCTGTTTGTATTATTTTTTAATTTTTAAGCATTTGTAAACATTGAGCTCTCAAATATTCTTGGGTATGCAAGCCATATCAAAAAAGTATTGTCTCATTGAATTACTTTAAAACTACATTATTATGGATTATAGAAGGGATATGTTTCATTTTTCAGGGTAGTTACTATCAAGTAGGGGACATTGTATCTATGCGTGATGTGGAGGGTGGCCTCTACTATGCTCAAATCAGAGGCATGTTAACAGATCAGTACTGTGAGAAGAGCTGCGTTGTCAGCTGGCTGCTACCCACTCAGGCAAGTCCACATCCAGAGGAAGGATTTGACCCTGCTACATATATAATTGGTAAGTTATTTTTTAATTAAATTTAATGAGTTTGAGTTTGTTCACATTGGCAATCATAAAGAAATGTATGTATTCCTTTGCTATTATGTGCACATTGTATTGTTTTATAAATTAACCATTGGTTTGGTGCTGGTGATGTATGATGTTACTGGTGTAATATCAAATTCATCTGCTCTCAACATCATTTAATGTGTTTGTACAGTTACAATACACATCTCATACCTTGTTGCCAAAATATTGGTTTTGCTGCTGCACTATGGAAGGTAATTTACATTCAGTGCCTTACAATAGGGTATATTGCAAGACGAGTGTATTCTACCGAGCTATCTACAATGTGTGTCATGAGATAATTCTAAAAATTAACTTCAGAAAACTCTACAAAAGATCGTGAAAAAACAGCCATCATACAACAGTACAATTTCCTCCTAGATGCCTTACGTAGTCACGAGTCAAATTAAAAGGGCAATATACCCCTCTGCCCTCGTGAGCTTTGCTTCTAGATCCAGACACATGGTACACAAGGCTAGAATCCTACACAGCTGAGCCCCAAGAAAGAAAACCCCAAATACTGGAACTCTACACTCCACCTCCGGTAAGGTGCTTTTAAATCATGGCTAAAATCCATGAAATTTATAACCCATTGCTACAAATTTAGCAAGATTACAGTTACCTGTTGTCAAGAAAGGTTTCACACAGACGACCTAATAATCCCACACTTAACACTGAATGGCCAGAACTATGCCACTTGGAAAATCTATGGATAATTCTCAGAGATATTCAATATTACGAGACAACCTCAAAAAACAATACTCACAAAAAAGAGAAACAGAAGAACACAAGACAAAGCCTAAGTCAAACTCTGATGCTAATTGATAGCCCTTGGGATAATGTTTTGCTATGATATTGATTCAAAAATTTTACTCATAGGTATTACATCCAGTAATTTAAAGCAGGCCTCAAAATCCCTGTCAGTTCACAACAACAGAAGTTGGAAAATACGTAATAGAAAGAACAATTCACCCCAGTAGCTCTCATACAAAGGCCATACTGGAAGTCATGAACAACATATTTTCACAATAACCATGCACATCAGCGCAATCTTCCGATTTTCTGGTTTTACATGCTAGTACATGCCTCCGTGGCTTAGGCGGCAGCACGCCGGCCTCTCACCGCTGGGTCCGTGGTTCAAATCCCGGTCGCTCCATGTGAGATCTGTGCTGGACAAAACGGAGGCAGACGGGTTTTTCTCCGGGTACTCCGGTTTTCCCCGTCAACATTTCATTCCAGCAACACTCTCCACTATCATTTCATTTCATCTGTCATTCATTTAATCATTGCCCAGAGGAGTGCGTCAGGCCTCGGCAGCCGGCACAGACCATATCCTCACCGCTCGATGGGGGCTTCATTCATTCCATTCCTGACCCGGTCAGAGACTGGAAGCAGGCTGTGGATTTTCATTTTCACATGCTAATACACTGACGTCATTAGCTTTTATCATGTGACCACACCAAGGATTTATAAAATGGCCGAAATTGATGTTTCTTTCCGGCAACATACTGTGATAGAATTCCTTGTTAAAGAAGGAATCCCTGCTGCTCAATTTCACCAGAGACTTCAGCGTGCTTATGGAGATGTGTGTATAGGTGCCAGCAGTGTTCGAAGATGGGTAAAACATTTTAAAGATGGAATCACAAGCATTCAAGATTAGCCGTGTAATGGGTGCCCTCGAACATGACACGTGTTGATGACATCATTAAAGAAGACAGGCGTGTCACTGTCAGTGAAATTGCGGCAAGGCTTGTAATAGGAGATACTGCAGTGCTGGAAATGATTTGTGAGCTAGGCTATCAAAAAGTGTGTTCTTGATGGGTCCCACGGTTACTCACAAAGAGCACAAGGTTCAAGGACAAGCCATCACTCAGAACCTTCTTCAGAGATATGAAAATGAAGATGATTTTTTGATGAGTATTGGTACGGGTGATGAGAGCTGGTTCCACAATTACAAACCAGAAACTAAAGAACAAAGTATGGAATGGGCGGCTTCGGTGGCGTAGTTGGTAGCATGCTGAGCTTCTATGCCCAAGATCGCGGGTTCAAACCCGGCCAAAGTCGTCGGATTTTTTAAGAGCGTTAAAAATCCCTCAGTATGTCTTCCTTCGGAGGGGAAGTAAAGCCGGCGGTCCCATGTCATAGATTTATGGCATGTTAAAGAACCTTTCACTAATTACACCTGTGTGAAGCTAAATTAGGTTAAAAATGTAAACAACGCCCAGGTTCCTACTTTCGTCACCAGGAGCCGACTGCGGTGGCTTCCAGTAGCCAAGTTCTGCACTAGTAGTTGTTGACAGTGGCGTTTGGTGGCAAAAGTAGGAACTACTTGAAATTATCGTCTGCAGTCTTTACTTGAATCAAGAAACAGAAACACAAACACACACTAATACAGTCATAACAATTAACACTGGTTATCAGACAGATTCGACACACACCCAAAGTACATGGGGCTACATGACCGCGTTGTCGCAGCCCCTAAACTGAGGAACCAACCAACCAAAGTATGGAATGGCACCATTTGGATTTGCCGCCCATTGGTCCCCTGAAAAGGACTCTGCGGGGCCATCGATTCACCTAGGACGTCGACGTCCAACTGTACGTGCGGAACTGGTTCACATCGCAGCCCAGGGAATTTTGTGAGACAGCCATTCGCCGCCTCGTGTTACAGTGGGACAAGTGCCTCAATAGCCAGGGCCAATACTTCTAACATACAGGTACTGCTTTCTGTAATTATGCCTCCGGCTCGTTACTTTTTGAACGCACCTTATATTATAGCCTTCTTTCATTAGTCTTTGAGAACCATCATCACCTACGTATTTTGTGGCACAGTTCAAACTAAACGTTTTGATGTTCTCTAACGACTTGGTCCATGTCAGCTGCTTTAGAAATAAAGTTTCAATTTCGCACAATGAAACTGTCATATCTACGAACACAGCGCCGTAACTATAAGAACATAAACCGGTACCGGTAAGTTCATGCAGTACATTTTATAACCCTTATCATTATGCCTATATTGGAGGTATATTTAATACATATTACCAACCTCAAGTCGTTGACACTTCAACTCTGTAAATAACTTTCTGGCACAAGACAATGTGCCTCCATTCGTCTCTCGACCGCAAGACCACCTGCGCACTCTGTGAGACACTTTAAGAACCTCAAAGCCACGCCACAAGTCGAGTCGTCCATTGTTGTGATTTCAAAACATTTTTCTTTGCCCGGTCAAATCTACCTCTGCCTTCCGGCATGCCGAGAGTTTTTAAAAAAAAATTCACATCGTTTTTCCAATAAAAGAATGTCCATCGTTCAATAAAAACACCATCATGTCAGTAATAGGACTTAGAACACTTTCCTGTTGTTAACAAAACAATAGGTCGTATTGCCATGACGTCACAGTAGTATCGATAATACAGTACTTGACAACAAGCAGAGGCCATTATGTAGAATACCATGAATCCTTAGTTGTATTTGTTTATCATGCACAGAGATCTTCATGTTAGTTGTATTACGTAAACCAGCTATCCAGTATCATAAAATGACTATATTATACGGTACGTGCATTATCCTGAAAGCCTAGATAATAAAATATTTGGATGTTCTTTAAGATCTAGTCGAGATCCAGTTCGATTTTAAGATATGCCAAGTGTCAATGCGAATAGTGTTTTCTCACGTAGGATCTCCCCAAAACACGTACATACAGTATGATTCTCTGCCTTGTTTGTACTTCTGGAATGCTGATGCTCAGTTCAGTACTGGAAAGTGTAATCCAGGTACCTATGCAGGGGCACCACGTGCAGGAATCGGCTTCACCTGGAATTGCCAAATGATCCTAAAAGTTTCAGACCAATCTCTCTTCTTTGTCATCTTTATAAGATCCTAGAGAGAATGATCCTGAATCGTTTAACTCTTGTAGTTGATCCTCTTCTAATCCCTCAACAAGCTGGGTTCAGACCAGGCAAAAACTGCACTTCTCAAGTCCTACACCTTACTCAGTTCATAGAAGATGGTTTTGAAAGGAGAAAGATCACAGGTGTAGCTTTTGTTGATCTCTCTGCTGCATATGACACCGTAAACCACAGAATACTGTTACATAAACTCTATAACCTAACGAACAACTACGGATTCACTAACATGATAGCTACACTTCTTCAGGATCACCGGTTCTTCGTTGACTTCCAAGGACATCGCAGCCGTTGGAGAACTCAGAAGAATGGATTGCCCCAGGGAAGTGTATTGTCTCCTATTTTATTTAATGTGTACACCAATGATCAACCACAGCCTCAAGGGTGTAAAAGCTTCATTTACGCTGATGATCTTGCTCTTTCTGCCCAATCAGAACAGTTTGAAGTTGTAGAGCATACACTCACTCGTGCTCTCAAACAGCTGGGTACTTACTATGAAAGGAACCAACTCATGCCCAATCCTAATAAGACTCAAGTATGTGCCTTCCACCTGAAACATAAACAATCTACTCGGAAACTTGAAGTATTCTGGAATGGTATGTTATTGGATCATTGTTTCCATCCCAAATATCTAGGTGTCACCTTGGACCGCACACTCACATTCAAGGAGCAGTGCTTTAAGCTAAAACAGAAGATCTCTTCGAGGAACAGCCTCCTCCGTAGACTGGCAGGGACTAACTGGGGCAACCATCCCCAAACGTTAAGGACAAGAGTAATGGCCTTATGCTATTCAGCAGGAGAATATGCCAGTCCTGTGTGGTACAAGTCAGCCCATGCAAAGCAGGTGGATGTAGCCTTAAATGAGAGCTGCAGGATTATTACAGGTTGCTTGAGGCCAACTCTCATCAGTAAAGTGCACTATCTTGCAGGGATTGCTCCACCTGACATCAGAAGAGAAATGGCTGCAAACAACGAAAGAAGTAAGTCATCTGTTATGACCTCACACCCACTCTTCGGATATCAACCTGCTGAGAGGAGATTAAAATCGAGAAAGAGCTTCCTAACATCTACTCAACCATTACAAGGAACAGCAGCAACAGCTCGAGTTGCCGTGTGGAAGGAGAGGACCAGCAGTCTGTCTGAATGGATGGAACCAAAGGAATCTCTACCTCCTGGTCACACAGAGAACTGGCTAATCTGGAAGTCCCTGAACAGACTGAGGGTGGAAGTTGCAAGATCCAGGGACAACTTATATAAGTGGCATTTTCCGACCAAGACAGTCCTGTGTGATTGTGGCGCAACCCAGACAACACAACACCTCTTCTCCTGTCCATTGTACCCGTACAGCTGCACAATGAATGACTTGACTGAAGCTAATTCAAGTGCTATCGAAGTGGCTAAGTTCTGGGCAGAAACTGTTTGAAGTCGTCTGTTTAACACATACTTTGTACTTCTGACACGAATAAATAAAATAAATATTCTCTGCCTTAACCCTACAGATCAAAATTTAATTTGATGGTTGCCCTTGAATTCATTACATCATGATTTTGCACTCTCATACTAAAATTAATGTGAACCTTATCTTTATAAACTCTCAATTTCTTTTTATGTACACAAGGTTTTAAACCTGTCGTTACAGTCAGTCATTATTCAAGCTCCAGTTGATTCTGAGAAGATCCACAATTCAACAACCCAACCCAAGGTTCCATGGCACCAAAAACCAATATTGAGACTTAGTTTATGCAGTTCACCTTATGGGTCCAAAGATCACCAGTGAGACAGGTATAACACACGCAAAGGTACAGGAAGAATCAATTTATTTGATACAAAGTTTTGCCCTGATCTTTGCACCCATAAGCACGGCTGACTAATGCTGTGCGTTACTACTCATTGTGCTGCATACATTCCCTACCTTTAGTGGACTGATGCATACTGATTTGGAAGTTTTGATCCACAAGAACTGCTATATTTTCTTGCTGCAAAGTAAGGGTTTTTTGCTTGTGGTTTACTTATGTAAGATTACCTTTTGTACTTATGACATGATTAAGAAATGGTGAGAAATAAATGTACTAGACTGATGTGGGTAACCACAGTCATGCTCGTATCAATTGAACGGTTTTCAATCTCTGCATGTGAGGAATAAGTCATTTTGTTGCATCTTGTAAAAACTCTTGTGTGTGTAACCTTTGTTTCCAAGATAGTAACTTGAAATTGGAACAAGTAGGTGGGGGAGTAGATGCGTTGACAGCTGGAAATATATGCTGCCTCCAAAAAGGCTCCCCAAGAGAAAACCTGTCTTCTGATGACTGTACCATGTTAAGATTCTTGTTGCAGAAGATACGGGGCAGACATTTACACCCTTTGCAGTTTATAGTTAAGTTGAAACTTCAATAGTGTTGATATTACCTGTCTGAGATATGATTCTCGATGACAATGTTAAGTGGAACTGGAACAGCCAGTGCTGACCATGCATTGGCACAGCAGTCGTGCTCCCCCCTCCATCGCTGTCATCCCCACACTTCCCTCCTTGTCCCTGCTAGCCTACAACTAGGCTGAACAGATTGCAGCACAGCCTTCCTCAGCACCAATCGTACCTCGTATTTTTTGGCTCCAAAGTAAGGGTGTTTTTTGCTTGTGCTTCATGTCACATTACCTTTTGTACTTATGACATGATTAAAAAATGGTGAGAAATAAATGTACTAGACTGATGTGGGTTACCACAGTCATGCTTGTAGTTTGTGAATCACTTGAACGGTGTTCAATCTCTGCATGTGAGGAATAAGTCCTTTTATTGCATCTTGTATAAATTCTTGTGTGTAACCTTTTTTCCAAGATAGGGACTTGAATAGAACAAGTAGGTGGGGGAGTAGATACGTTGGCAGCTGGAAATATAAGCTGCTTGCCACGAGTCTTCCCAAGAGAAAACCTGTCTTCTGATGACTGTACCATGTTAAGATTCTTGTTGCAGACAGATACGGGGCAGACATTTACACCCTTTGCATTTTATAGTTGATAATTTGAAAGTTCAGAATTGTTGATATTACCTGTCTGAGATACGATTGCCGATGACCAGGCTTCGGATAATTTTGCATATTGCATATGCAATTCATATTTGGGACAGTTTTAACTTAACAGTGCATATTTAGGGGATTCCTCCTGTTAGTGCATATTTCAAGAACATTCTTAATCTTGAGTGTAGACATCAGCTTCTGCAGGACACTTTTGGAATATTTGACATGTATTTCAGGTAACAGGAATGTTGAGCAGTGCTGGGTTTGCATCGTGTTTAAATTTAGCAACACCTGCCCTCCATCCGGCCATAGCTTTGTCTACCTGCAATGCAATTAGGTGGGGACTGATTCTTGGTATATCCCTTAAAGCAGGTTATCTTTTCCTCATTCCTTAAATAGTTACCTTGTCAGTGTTACTTTCGTTGAGTTTAAACAGGCTGTGGCTCATAGCACGTTAAATAGCTACTGTATTTAAGATGCCTAAGGAGAAGAGAACTGATAATGAGGTAATGAAAGGGTATGTACGAGAGTTTCAAGACTTTTCAACTGACGGAAGTGTATTGTTTTGCAAATACTGTAGCACAGTCGTAAACGCATCTAAAAAGTATCAAATTCAACATCTTCAAACAACGAAACACAATAAATTGAAAGACGTTAACCTGAAACAAAAACACCAGGTTCTTGTAACCACTGCTTTAGTTAAACCTGGACGAACACGTAGTAAATTCAATGAAGATCTGTGTAAAGCATTTCTCTCGGCAAATATACCGTTGGCTAAACTAAACAATAAGAACTTAGTTCAGTTTCTGCAGGAGTAAACGAAACAACCAGTCCCAGGTGAATCAACAATTAGGAAGAATTACGTTCCTGAGCTTTACAATGTAACGTTAGCTTAACTAAGGGAAAAAGATCATGGAAAATATATTTGGGCCTCACTAGATGAAACAACGGACGTAGATCAAAGATATGTAGCTAACTTCGTGTTTGGAATTTTAGGAGAAGAAGAAGAGAGAGACAAATCATATCTACTAACTATGGCTGTGTTGCCTAAGGTGAATCACTCAACAATTGCTGCATTTTTCAATGATGCACTTTCTTGTTTGTGGCCATCAGGCATTCTTTACGATCATGTTATCGTGGCCTGCACGGATGCCGCACCTTACATGTGTAAAGCCATGGGAGGTCTTGGGATATTATATCCCAAGATGATACACGTCACATGTGTAGCACATGGACTTCATCGAGTCGCTGAAGCAGTCCGGGCTTCCTTTCCTGAAGTAAGCACGTTGATCTCCACAGTGAAAAGAGTGTTCCTGAAGGCTCCAAGTCGCAAAGAAAAATTTGTTGTTGCAGTTCATGATGTGCCGCTCCCGCCTTCACCAGTTCATACAAGATGGGGAACGTGGCTCAAAGCTGCTGTTAATTATGCCAATTATTTCGAGGTAGTAAAAAAGGTAGTTGAAGACCTCGATTCTGAAGAAGCTGTTTCTATTAACGAAGCTCAAGAAGTCTTGAGCAAAGATGGTGTTCGTGAGCAACTTATATTCATTCGTTCCAATTTGCGTTGCATACCTTCAGCCATCAAGAAATTGCAAGAAAAAGGACTGCCTCTTCACGTTAGCATTGGAATTGTTGAAGAAGTCGATCGATCCCTAAAGAACCTAACTAATCAAGTTTTCTCGAAAAAATTGCAGAATGTAGTGCTGAAAAATTCCGGTCTCAAACTTAGAAGCATTTGTGGTGTTATCCAAGGCAAAGACAAAATTGACAGTGCATCGATACTAGAGGTCGCCAAGTTGGAGTATGCTCCAATTGTGGCATGTGATGTGGAGAGAGTGTTTTCTGAATACAAAGTAATTTTAAGTGAAAATAGGCGCAAGTTTGTGTTTGAAAACCTATTACATCCTGCAGTGATTAAGTGTAATCAAGACTTGTAAATTTTATTGACAAACTGGAGGAATCTATTGTAGTACTGTAAGTAATTTTCTTTATTTTGGCGAAATTTAATATGAAACATTAATTTCTTGTAATATAAACCACTAATTGATATCAGATATATGTTTATTTTTAATGCATATTTTAGTGCTTTAGACACTTTTTGGTGCATATTTGCATGCATATTTTGGCATTTTTAAGTGCATAATTATCCGAAGCCTGCCGATGACCATGTTGAGGAACTTACATGTTGTTAACAGCCAGTGCTGACCTTGCTTTGGCACAGCAGTCGTGCCCCCCCCCCCCCCCCCGCCTCTGTCATACCCACCCTTTCCTCGTCCCTGCCAGCCTTCAAACACTAGGCTAAACAGATTGCAGCGCAGCATTCCTCAGCACCAATCGTATCTCATTTTTTTGGCTCCAAGGTAAGGGTGTTTTTTGCTTGTCGTTTATGTAAGATTACCTTTTATACTTATGACATGATTCAAGTAATAATATCGTATGGCCTCGGGTGCCGGGTGCAAACTTTATTTGACACCCAAAGGGTAGCTTGCATGTCGAATTTTGTTGTTCCTTGAAGCACTATGAAAGTCAAGGATGTTAGTTATCTAAGCTCCTTGAACACTATAGCGTTTTCTAGTAGAGAAATGAGGAACTTTGTTTTGGCGTAAATCCCGAGATTTATTTAGCTATTATGAGCACGGTCTACTGAATTCAAATGGGTTCTTTGACATGCCAACATCGTATGACATGGTGTCGTATTTTTGCCGCCTTTCAAAAATCACTTACCACGGCCAGGAGTGAACTGCAAGCTTGGGGTTAGTAGACCGACACATTGACCACTCGCCCACCGTGGCAAGTTATGATTCAAGTGATGCTAAGAAATAAATGTATTAGACTGGAGGGGGTAACCACAAATATAAATGTTAAATTTTCCACCTAGTCAAACTGTACTTTAATTTATAAAATTACAAGATATTCATAAATTAGTAGATCTAGAAAAGGCATATGATAGTGTCCCCAGTGAGAAGGTATGGGAAACCATGGTTAAGAAGAGACTGGGAAGAGAAATGTTGGAAATGGTGCAAGCAATGTACAACAACTGTGTTAGCAGGGTACTGACCCCAGTTGGAAAGACAGATTGGTTTACGAACAAGACTGGACTAAGACAGGGGAGTGTGCTGTCACCTCTCTTGTTCATAATGGGGATGGATGAAATAGTAAAGGAAACAAAGGAAGCATATGAACATAAAGAAATGAAGTTACTGTTATTTGCAGATGATATTGTGGTCTGGGGAAGGAACACCGAAGAAGTGCAAAAACAACTAGATGCACTGAACGAAAATATTCAGAAGTATGGCCTGAAAATCAGTATAGAGAAAAGCAAGACCATGGTGATGACAAGAGGGGAAAGACAAGGAAAGGGCACTGTGAAAATTGGAAGTCAGAGTTTGGAAATTGTGGACACGTTCAAATACCTAGGAAGTGAATTGATGCAAACTGGTAGGTTGGACATGGAGATTGACAGGAGGGTACAGCAGAGCAATGCATTCTATCAAAGTGTAAGAAAACTTGTTTGGGATAAGGAAGTACCAAGGAAAAGCAAGGAGGTAATGTATAAAGTGTATTATGTACCCATATTAACTTATGCAGCTGAGACTTGGACCCTGACAAGCAGGCAAGAGAGTAGAATCCAAGCCAGTGAAATGAAATTCCTAAGAAGTATGATAGGAAAGACAAGGAAAGACAGAGTGAGGAATGAAGATGTTAGGAAGGAAGTTGGGATGGGAAAACTAAATGAGAGAATTGAGAAGAATAAACTAAGGTGGTTTGGACATGTAAAGAGGATGGAGGAAAATAGAATACCAAGACAGATGCTGGAGGCGAAGTGCAAGGGTAAGATACCAAGAGGAAGACCTAGAACAAGGTGGATGGATTCAGTGAAGAACGGCGTAAGAAAAAGAAATCTGGACTGGGACAAGATCGTGGAAGAAGAATGGTGGAAGGAAAGAGGAAAGTGGAGAAGTGCCATAAATACCCCGATTTCATCCATCCCCATTATGATGATGAGATGATTCATAAATTAGGGTACATGTTTCAGGGCTTACATTAGCCCCTTCCTCAGCCCATGTTATCGTGCATAGGACCACATCTAAGAACATCAAACTCTCAATACAATGAAAACACAATGAATACATAATAATTTAAGAACCAATTAAAATAGCATTCAAATAGTTATCAACTTTCAGATACACTTGTTAAAATTTTAGCTCCTGTGCAATAAGAAAAACACCAATCTGCACTAAAAACACCATGTGGATGTGGAAGCATGAAATTTCATATTGAACTATTCATTGTATTTCTATTGTCCTGTGAAAATGAAAATCCACAGCCTGCTTCCAGTCTCCGACCGGGTCAGGAATGAATGAAGCCCCCATCTAGCGGCGAGGATAGGAACTGTGCCGGCTGCCGAGGCCTGACGCACTCCTCTGGGAAAATGATTAAATGAATGACAAATGAAATGATAGTGGAGAGTGTTGCTGGAATGAAATGTTGACAGGGAAAACCGGAGTACCCGGAGAAAAACCTGTCTGCCTCCGTCCTGTAAAGTTCTCATTGAGAGGCATAACTTAAGCTGTTTAAAACAATCTTTGGCAACTTCTTTCAACGATGTGGTGGAATAAAACTGGTAATATAATACACTTAATGGGTGATGTGGTCATTCTTGTAAAACCTGAAAGTTGATAACTATTTGCATGCTATTTTAATTTGATTTTAATTGGTTCTTAAATTATTATGTATTCATTGTATTGAGAGTTTGATGTTTTTAAGGTGTGTTCCTATGCGATAACAAGGGCTGAGGAAGGGGCTAATGTAAGCCCCGAAACATGTACCCTTATTTATTAATTTCTTGTAAGTTTTATAAATTAAAGTATTGACTAGGCCTAGGCGGAAAATTTAAAGATTTATATTTGAATAATACTGTCGATACCGAACCTGAAAATGAATGTTGGTTCTAATGGCTAACCACAATCATGCTTGTAGTTTTTGAATCATGTTAATGGTTTTCATTCTCTGCATGTGAGGAATGAGTCTTTTTATTACATCTTGTATAAATTCTTATGTGTGTAACCTCTTTTTCCAAGATAGTGACTTGAAATTGGAACAAGTAGGTGGGGGAGTAGATTCGTTGACAGCTGGAAATATAAGCTGCCTGCCACGAGGCTCCCCAAGAGAAAACCTGTCTTCTGATGACTGTACCATGTTAAGATTCTTGTTGCAGACAGATACGGGGCAGACATTTACACCCTTTGCAGTTTATAGTTAAGTTGAAAGTTCAGAAGTGTTGATCTTACCTGTCTGAGATACGATTGCCGATGACCATGTTAAGAGGAACTTAAATGTTGTTTACAACCAATGCTGACCTTGCATTGGCACAGCAGTCGTGATCCTCCCTCCACCGTTTTCGTCCCCACCCTCCCCCCCTGGTCCTTACTAGCCTACAAACACTAGGCTAAACAGATTGCAGCACAGCTTTCCTCAGCAGCAATTATATCTCGTATTTTCTGGCTGCAAAGTAAGGGGTTTTGCGTGTGAATTATGTAAGACTAGCTTATGTACCCTGCTTTGACCGGGAGTTGTCTTTCTATATTAGATAGAAAGATACCTGCCAATATATTTCACAAAATATATTCACTTTGCCTCTAATTGAGCTTGAAGCATAGCTCCTGTTACCTGTGATTTTACTTAAGTGCAATATTAACTCACTGTAAAACTAATCAAAAAGAACTGTAGAGCACAATAACGTAGCTGATAATGCAACAGTAGTAAAACGGGAAGTATATGCATAATTCCTCGAGGACCTACTGTAGTCTCACAATTACTTCCCTGATAGTGTTTATTTTAGTTGTAATGGCTAACGGGGTAATTAAGATGTATTATAGCAGTGTTCACATAGTTACTGTCATGTCTTTTATATAAATCTTATTTACTATTGAAATGTTGCACCTACCATCCTGACAGGAAGTAATATTTCATTATAACTATTACGGTATTATTCAATGATTGGGAGATAAGGTCAGCATTTTGGAGACAAATCCACACAAATGGCGTAAATAGTGAGAAATTACTTATTCCTGTACATAGCTCAGTGTGTACTGTGCCCGTCTGTCCACCTGGGATGGACAGGCGATCACATGCGAGGCAACATGAGTACAGTGTGAGCACGAGATCGGGTCTCAGGGCGTCCTGTGTTTCGCTAGGTAATAATTACTACACACTGCCCTCATGTTCTCTGTAAAGGATGTAAGGAACAAAGATACAACACAAACATGAAGTGAGAACGCATACATGTAAAATAAAATCAATTCACCAATTTATTCCCAAAACAAGAACTGCCGGATAGCAACAAGTGAAAAAGCGATAATAATCACTTTCCAGTGTTAATGAATAAATGCACAGTGGTGTCGGCAATAGTCCATTATTAATAGAGTTCATTGGTTTTGACTATGGTTGATGCGTGACAAACAATTATTTTAATCTATACATGCGAGACTGCACAATCATCTATGACACAAAAAATATAAAACTGAATTAATGGATGCTGCCTATCACTGTCCTATACTCTAATATATACACTATTAACACGATTTCAAAGTTATTTCACACACGATTCAATGTTCTTCATGACATAAATTATCATGAGTTCATAATTCATAATTGACTGGAAATGGCACTTATTGACATAGCATATTAAATTTCATAGACCTGACACTACCAATGGATTGACACACAAAAGTTTTCGACGAAATATTAAATATGATAATAAAAATAATTTTTATGCATTTCCTAATGTAACTTGTAACACATGGCTGTACTTTCCATAACTTGATACTTTAATTAATGGATAAATAACACTTGAACACTGATCATTAACAAGCCATCACAAGAATTGGCAATACCTTTTGACGTGACGTCATTACATTTTCTAAATAATTCGATGATCATTATAAAGTTCATTTGATGTGGAATTCTATGTTATTATTTTAAATATTCGAAGCAACTAATACAATTATGGGGCAGGATTATTACTCCCGCAACAAGTCCCATTTGATAAGAGGATTAACCCTCAAATCACCTGAACTGTGCTCAGTAAACAACATGAGTGAATCGGGATTTATACACTTATCCCAATGCCATCACCTTCTACTCATAAGTAGAACCTTCATACTTCGTTTATAGTATATCCAATAATAGCTTAAGGATCATTAGATCCCTCACTCTCAAACAATTTGTTTATAACAATATGATTATTGTTTATTGTAGATCATTTATCATTTCATCATGGTACATTATATTACAAATAATTATTTTTCATTAGAATTCAGTGTTCAACCAACACAATTACATAGAATTATTATTATGGAAAAGAAAATATTTTATTATTATTAAAGGTGTGTTGTTCTAAATAGTGTCAATTCCTTTAAGGTGCCACTAGTCCTGATGCCTCTTAAGAATATGGTGTAAGACATCCCATACCATCCGATTAGACCAAAGAGTAAATTTGAGGATCAATCTCACCCTCAAGTATAAGCAGAAAATTAAAATCTAGTGTTCGCCTAGATGCAATTCAAAGAATATTGAGAAATTCAACGACGTATTGGGAAGGTTAACAGAATATTAGGAAATTTATGGCACAAAAATAAGATTACATAATAAGTCGGAAGGTTTCTACCTTAAAGATGTTCTGAAGTGAAGGATCATCCCACGGTGCGGAATGGAACCAGGCAATCTCAACAGATATTTATGAATATTTATGTTCGAACATAAAATAGTTATAATTATCGTCGACATAAACAGTCGTATGCAACTCGCCTATAATGGTAATTAAGACACTCGTATGGAAATTATAAACATACATGTGTCTTAATTATTGCCATTATAGGCTCATTGAATAATGTACTATTACATGCATATTATCTCGTCGTCATCAAGCAAGTTCATTTCTAAACTCAACCCTTAATGAACTTCAAAATGCTGATGATTAGAACACATGATAATTACAACATTATTCAATATAGTTTATCAGTAAGCACGAAAATAGGTAATATAAATGCATATACAGTACATAGGACAAATACGTGTGACGAACAAAAAAAAATCTATATATTGATATGAAATTTATCATGTTTCATATAATTTGTCCCAATTGACATATAAATTAAAATTTTATCTAATGAATAGGTAAATGAATGATAATCCACCTTAAAGTCAATAATATATTGAAACTATGATGTAAAACCAGTTTCGGTTAACTTGTAAGCCTTCTTCAGTTATACTAAAAATATATAATAATAATAATAATATCGTATGGCCTCGGGTGCCTGGTGCAAGCTTTGTTAATTGACACCCAGAGGGTAGCTTGCATGTCGAATTTCGTCGTTCCTTTGAACGCTATGAAAGTCAAGGAGGTTAGATATCTAAACTCCTTGACATTACAGCGCTTTCAAGTAGAGAATGGAGGAACTTTGTGTTGGCGGAAAATCCCGAGATTAATTTTGCCATTGAACACAGCCTACTGAATTCAAATGGGTTCTTTAACATGCCAACAACGTATGACATGAGTATCGTGATTATTGTCGCCTTCAAAAATCACTTACCATGGCCAGGGGCGAACCTGCAATCTTGGGGTTGGTAGTCCGACACTATAACCACTCACCCACCGTGGCAAGCATACTAAAAATAAAAATATTAAACTAAGAGCATCATTCTAACATTAACATTCTATGCAAAAAGAGATGAAGACTAGAATAATAACATAGGCCTATTCAATATAAAAGTCATCTCTCAGTAATCGTAGACTAATCTTCATATACCGTAATAAAAATTCTGTTAAATACATTGTTAATTATAATCGAAAATACTGTCTAATTAGAATAAATCATTAAATTATGGAAAAATAAACAATGTAAATTTTCTTTATTAATCAGATCTGTTTCAATTGAATTATTATTGAAATTAATACAAGACATATAAAAATATATCGGCTATCTATTATTATTATTATTAATCTTGATTGGTCACATTGGACCATTGGAGTCGTTCTTCTTTGAAGGTAGCACTGCTTGGTTCTTGCACTCTATCCAGTACTTTTTCATTCTTTCAGATCGGGATTTTCTCAACTCATCTGAAATCTCCATAGGCTTTCTATGTGTCATTTCTGCAGAAAATTTGCGAGTTTTAAGAATGGTGTTAATTTTATTTTTCTCCTCGGCATCTGTTATCATGAGTCCTACTGCTTTCAGATGTTGGATTTCTTGGATCCATTTTTCTCCAGTTTTCTTTCCTAGATTTCTCATCACTAGTTGGTGTACAATTCTGTTTTCTGGAAGTCGTAAGATGTGAAAAAAAATATGAAATTCTTTTCTTCTTCATTGTGCTGGTGATTGGATCAATCTCACGATAGACAGTTTCATTTGGGAGAATCCTCCAGACTCCCTCAACCTGATACTTTTTATTTATGCACGTTCTAATGATTCTTCTTTCCGTTATGAGGAGCTGATCAGTTCTTTGTTCATTTTTAATTTGGAACAGTGTTTCACAAGCATAAGTGGCTTCAGGGAGAGTTAGAGTTTTATAATGTTGGATCTTAGTATCTATTGATAGGAATTTTTTATTATATAAGGTGCGTTCAAAAAGTAACGAGCCGCAGGCTGTAATGCGCAAACCGGTGACGACATTGGCTAATCGTGGCGTGTGTAACGAGGTGTGGTTCCGACCAGAGCGTGGAAGGTCACAGCCCGTCGCTAGAGGGCTCGCGTGCACGTCACGATACAAAGCGAGAGCAGCATGCATCAATCGTCCAACGCTGTCAGTTGCATTGCAAACAGTGACATGGAGGCGTCAAACGAAGAGCAAAGAGGTGTTGTTCGGTTTCTGACAGCGAAAGGAGTAGGGGGAACGGAAATTCATCGCCGAATGCCACAAGTGTGCGGCGAACACTGCTTGTCCCTTGCAAGGGTCAAGGCGTGGCACAAGCGCTTCATGGAAGGACGGGTGTCTTTTAGCCGATGATGCCCGGTCTGGGGCACCCCCTGCATTACCGATGACTAGGGACCTGAAAAAATCGCATTTGTGATAAATGCGAATTTTTAAATTTCGTACAGAATCCAAGCCTACGTTAATTTTAATGTGAAAAAAAATCCATTTTTTCACGTAAATCAAAGTGCGACAAAATGCGAAAATACCAAATAAATGCGATTTTATAGCGAAATTACTTTAAATCTGCTAATTTATTTGCGAATTTGTTTATTAAACAAAAGAAAATGTTCAGTAGTTCGCCTAATCGCTCGCTAGCGATACCTCATCTCGGACTCGCAGTGTGCATATTGGTCGATATAACAATTGATTTCTGTATCGATAAGAACTTATCTATAACTTATTCAGACAGCTGACGAACGAAACTAGTTTGTGTACTTGGTGCATCGCGACGACTGGTGGTTTGTCGAACACGTGGACTTCGCTAAACGGAAAATTTTGCGGCTTGCCTCTTGAATAGTAACCTTATTCTTTTTGTAACCTTCAAGCACTTCAAGGTTCAAAGATTTTTCTAGAAATGGGACGTACTGCTGTACGCTAATCATGGATTTTATTGTTCCGACTCTGCAACAGTATTTTGCAAATATTGTAACTGCCGTGTTGGGTGGGAGAAGAAGGACAAAATTCAGAAACATGTTGCGAAGCGACGAGAATGCGCAACAGTTTCTGAACCCAAACAAACCTCTGTTATTGACAGATAATGCCTTAGCTAAACTCACAGCCTTAGAATGTGCTACAAGGAAAGATTTGTTTGTAAAGGTAGCTCAGTCTGCTAGAAGCAAGCTTGCTAGACTAAAGGCAAGTGATCCCAATCACAAAAACTTTGAAGCCATAGCACAGATATTTTATCCTAGGCACCTGGTATTGAACAATAACAAAGAAACCGATATTCAAAAACTTCCGGGCTTGACAAACATTCCATGTCATGAAATAAGGAAGGGCTATGATTCTTTCAAGAATATTATTGAATCGCAGTTAAAACAAAATGAGGAGTGTGAAGTAGTAAGTGCCTTGACTGCTGTTCAATATGAACATGAACATTTTGCCAAGAGTTCTTTAGATCTTTTGTGGACACCAAAAAAAACAATGTGGACAGTGAGCGTGTTTTGTCACACTACAATACAGTTGTTATGGACAGAAGGTGTAACTTGAAAGAGTGCAACGCAGAGTTATTTACAATGCTTTCATTTGAACATTAAATTGTATCTTAAGTGTCGCCAATAAAGTCATATAGTCCGTAAGAATCCGGAAAAAATAGATGCTAATTTTCCAAAAATAGATACTAAATAGGGAAAAATAAATGCTTATTTAAAGGAAAATAGATGCTAAATTTTCAAGTCCCTACCGATGACAACGTCCAGCTGGTTGATGCACTCATTTCTCAGGGCTGCCGAGTGAGAGTGAACACCATAGCCGCCGTGGTCGGATTGAGCGTCGGAAGTGTGCGCACCATCATGAAGGAATGACTGCACTTGCGGAAAGTGTTTGCCCGATGGGTGCCCCACAGTCTTGAACCACACCGGGAAGCATGTCGAATGGCCCACTGTCTTGATCTTGGTTGGACGATTGGTGCATGCTGCTGCTCGCTTTGTATCGTCACGTGACGTGCACGCGCGCCCTCCAGCGACGGGCTGTGACCTTCCACGCTCTGGTCGCAACCACACCTCGTTACACACGCCACGATCAGCCAATGTCGTCACCGGTTTGCGCATTACAGCCTCCGGCTCGTTACAGTTTGAACGCACCTTATATGTTGACCAGATTAGAGATTGTGTTGTTTTCATTTTATTTGTTCTATTTATCCAAGTTACTTTTTCATTTAGGTTATGTGTGATAATTTCTCCAAGATACTTAAATTGAGGAACTAGGTTAATTTTATTATCATTTATATAGACTTTATTTATATCTAAGGGTTTCGTAGGCATGATCTCAGTTTTTTCAAAGGATATCTGAAATCCTATCCCTTGAGCAATCTATATAATATAAAGCTCAATGTTTGTCGGTTTCTTATTTATACAAACCTACACCGTTTCACCGATCTGAACCAAAATCTGTATACTTACCCTTTGGAACCCGACGAGTAACACTGTCTGCTTGAAATTTTTGACAGACCACTCCATTCCCTGCATTTAGGCCCTTTGGCACAAATCTACACTGTTTCACTGATCTGAACCAAATCTTACATACTTACCCTTTGGAACCCGACGAGTAACGCTGTCTACATGAAATTTCGGACAGAACTATCCATTCCCTGCATTTAGGCCCTTTGGAACAAATCTACATCGTTTCTCCGATCTAAACCAAATTTTACATACACTTTGGAACCTGACGAGTAACACTGCCTGCTTGAAATTTCGGACAGACCCCTCCATTCCCTACATTTAGGCCCTTTGGCACAAATCTTCATCGTTTCACCAATCTAAACCAAACTTTATGTACTTAAACACTGTCTACTTGAAATTTTGGACAAACACTCCATTCCCTGTGTTTAGGCCCTTTGGCACAAATCTACACCGTTTCATCGATCTGAATAAAATTTTGTATACTTACCCTTCGGAACTCTGCGAGTAATACTGTTCACTTGAAATTTCGGACAGACCACTCTTTTCCGTGCATTTAGGCCCTTTGGCACAAATCTACATCGTTTCACCGATCTATACAAAACTTTATGTACTTAAACACTGACCACTTGACATTTCTGACAAATCACTCCATTCCCTGCATTTAGGCCCTTTGGCACAAACCTTCACCGTTTCACCGATCTGAAGTAAATTTTGTATACCTAACCTTTGGAACCTTGCGGGTAACACTGTCCACTTGATATTTTGGACAACCCTCTCCATTCCCTACATTTAGAATAACAGACAAAAGGAACTTGAAAACCACGTTTTAAGGCCCTAGAACCATTCATGTCCATAGTAGTGTAACTGTAATAATATTTTAATAAGTCGATTGTTGGTTGGCAATGCGGGCTGCATCACGCCGGCTCTCCCAGTGTTCTGGTACAGAATTGCGAAAATAGTTTCATCTGGTGCTGCTTATAAATTGCAGTCACGGGGTGTGATTAATGCAAAAAGATGTCTTAGGCCCCTTAAAAAAGTTATCATGAAAATAGTATGCCTGTGTATACGGGCGATGGTGTTGGTGCAGTAAGGTTATCAGCTGTAATAAGCGTTGGTGCTTTCAAATTGACAGTCATTTATTCCGATCCTTATCCTTGAGCAATATGTGGCGATAAATGACACTATTGCTACCTCAGGAGCTTGGGACATCCGAAGTTTTCCAAAGTGCTCTGATTATTTTCCTACGGTGCTATGCAACAGAAGACGACACTATCCGTCTCTAATTTGTAACAGCCAATGAGATATAGGCCCTCTTTTATTTCACTATCTCCTCTTGCTAATCATATGCTTCAATTTGTTTGTAAATTACATGTGTCGGTTAGTAAATAGCCGTTTCCCCATTCATTGTTATCGATATTCAACAAATTTTCGACATCAAATGATAACCTACCTAAAGACTGGACTAAAGCAACCATCATTCCAATCTTAAAACCAGGCAAGCCAAAATACCAAGTCCCCACTTACCGACCTATAGCACTTACCTCCATTCTGGTAAAAATTCTAGAAAGGATGATTACAAATAGACTCAATTGGTACTTGGAAACAAAATCTCTTCTATCAGAAGAACAAGCAGGGTTTAGACAAAACAGGTCCTCCTCCCACCAAATAATGAGATTTACACAAGCTGTTAAAGAAGCCTTTAACAAAAGGGAAAGTGTTCTTGCAGTTTTCATCGATTTTAAAGGAGCCTATGATACTGTATGGCGAAACATGCTGCTAAAGAAACTTATCAACTTCAAAGTAAATGGATGTATGTTAAACTGGTTTTCAAGATTCCTTTCACAAAGAATGATCAATGTTCGTTACAACAACAAAACTTCAGGTTGCAAGCAATCAAAACTAGGCCTCCCACAAGGAGCTGTATCAAGCACAACTTTATTCAATGTGTACATCAACGATCTCCCAAAAACAATAAAGAAAGTCGGTAATGTGAATATCAGCGTGTTTGCAGACGATGTTATCATTTGGACCACAGTACGTAACAGCCCAAATCAGCAAATGCTTCTTGAACACAGAATGAACCAGGCACTTATAAAACTCAATAACTGGACTGAAAATAATAATATGGTAATCAATACTTCCAAAACAGTATACCAGTTTTTCTCCCTGAGACACCACAATCCAATTAGTCTCAAATTTAGTAATCAAGACCTTCCAAAAAGTGAAAGTACAAAGTACCTAGGTATCATCATGGACAGGAAGCTGAACTAGACCAAACACATAAAACATGTGGAGGATAAGCTAAGCAAACGGATGAAATTACTGAAGAGACTAGCAGGAGCTACTTGGGGGAGCACTCAAGACACACTCAACAAAACCTACAATACTTACATCAAACCAATCATAAAATATGGCAGTGAAGTACTCTCTACAGCACCCCAGTCAAACATTGATCGCCTCGAGAGGTGTCAGAATAATGCGCTACGAATCATAACAGGTGCAATAAAAACCACACCTATAACCGCCTTGGTAGGAAAGAAAGAATAGGTAGAAAACCGTGGATCACTCAGGATATACTAGAATTGATGGATGAAAGGCGGAAACACAAGAATGTAAGAGATGAAAAGGGGAAAGCAGAATACAGACGTCTGAGAAATGAGGTTAACAAGAAGTGCAAGGAAGCGAAAGAAGAATGGTTGAAAGAGAAATGTGCAGGTATAGAAAATTGTCTGAAATTAGGAAAAGTAGACACAGCTTATCGAAGGATTAGGGATACTTTTGGGGAAAAGAAGACTAAGTGCTGTAATATTAAGGACACAAATGGAAAGCCTCTAACAGATAGGGAAGAAAAGGTTGAGAGATGGAAAGCTTATATAGAGAGTTTGTATAAGGGAAAGGAGATTGAGAATCATGTAATGGAAAGGGAGGAGGAAATTGATGAGGATGCGAAAGGAGATTTAATATTGAGATCAGAATTTGATAGAGCTTTGGAAGACTTAAGCAGGAACAAAACACCAGGCATAGATGATATACCGATTGAGTTGCTACGCTGCATAGGAGATGAAGGTCTGATCAGGTTATTTCACTTGGTGTGTAGGATTTATGAGACAGGTGAGGTACCCCCTGATTTCAAGAAGAATGTAATCATCCCTATACCAAAGAAAGTGGGAGCTGACAGATGTGAAGATTACCGTACAATCAGCTTGATTACTCATGCTTCAAAGATCCTGTCTAGAATAATTTACAAGAGGATTGAGAGCCAGATAGAAACGGAGTTGGGTGAAGACCAGTTTGGTTTCAGGAGAAATGTAGGAACAAGGGAAGCTGTACTAAGTCTTAGGCTGATTTTGGAAGGTAGAATAAGGAAAGATAAGAGAACGTTCATGGCTTTTGTAGACTTAGAAAAGGCTTTTGATAACGTTGATTGGACTAAATTGTTTGACATTTTGAAATCGATTGGAATAAAGTACAGGGATAGGAGGGTGATATACAATCTATACAGAAACCAGACAGCAGTCATTTGAGTTGAAGGACATGAGAGAGAAGCTGGAATTCAGAAAGGTGTAAGGCAAGGCTGCAACTTATCACCCATACTTTTCAATCTTTACATTGAACAAGCAATGAAGGAAATTAGAGAAAAATTTAAAGTGGGAGTGAAGATTCAAGGAGAAATAATTTCAACTCTGAGATTTGCTGATGACATCGTCATCTTGGCCGACAAGCCTGAGGATTTGAATGGTATGGACTCCGTCTTACGGAAAGAATTCATGATGAAAATTAATAAATGTAAAACAAAAATACTGGAATGCAGTCGAAATAAATCAGAAACCTCTGTGGAGATCAAATTGACAGGTGAAAAGCTGAAGGAAGTAGGAGACTTCTGTTACTTAGGAAGCAGAATAACCAGTGATGGACGAAGCAAAGAGGATATAAAAAGTAGGTTGGCTCAGGCAAAGAAAGCGTTTCTACAAAAAAGGAATCTGCTGACATCGAATATAGATTTAGGTATTAGGAAGTCATTTTTGAAAGCCTTTGTCTGGAGCGTGGCACTCTATGGAAGTGAAACCTGGACTATTGGTGCAGCAGAAAAGAGGAGAATTGAAGCATTTGAAATGTGGTGTTACAGGAGAATGATGAAGATCAGATGGGTAGATAGGGTTACAAACAAAGAGGTATTAAGACGAGTGGGAGAGGAGAGATGTTTCTGGCGACTGCTAATGAAGAGAAGAGATAGGTTGGTAGGACACATACTAAGACACACAGGAATAGCAAGCTTAGTTATGGAAGGAAGGGTCGAGGACAAGAACTGTAGGGGTAGACCAAGGTTAGAGTATGTTAAACAGATTGCCTCAGATGTAGGGTGTGGTAGCTATGTAGAGATGAAACGATTAGCTCAGGACAGGGAGGCATGGAGAGCTGCATCAAACCAGTCAAAAGACTGAAGACTCAAACAACAACAACAACCGCCTTGCAATTATATACCCACAACTTACCAATAGAAGAAGAGATGAAACATCAAACAGCCCATGCATATCTCAGTATACAGAGACTACCTCAAATGTCATGGATCAAAAAAACAGTTTCTAGCCCCAATCTTCAAACACAAAAAGATCCCTTAAGTCTCGCCAAAGAAAACATCAATAAGAGCAATCTGCAAATAAAACTTGAACCACTCTGTATGCCATTGAATATATACAAGTGACTACAGATCGTACTTTGTTAGAAGAGGTCTGCAAGAAAGTCTCTTCACCACAAGATCTAAAACAACTGGCCCTCTGTACAATAGAAGAAAGATATCCATCTAATCAATGGCTAAAAATATTTACAGATGGCTCACAAGACAAAGAAAATAGAACTGGAGCAGGAATACATTTATCTCTCTTCTCGCTCTACTTCCCAGTAGGCCAAAACAAAACAAACTTTGATGCTGAGATAAGAGCAATTTCACATGCATTCCATCAGTTATTAGGCAGAAACATTGATTATCAAAAATGCGTAATCATTACAGATTCAAAAGCAGCCATCCAAGCCATCTCGTCATTTTATAAGCCCCAAAATAAAGAACTGAAAGAAATTTTTTGTATGATAAAAACCCTTCAAAGACTCCACAAACAGATCTCATTTCAGTGGATCCCTTGTCATGTTGGAATAGCAGGAAATGAAGAGGCAGACAGATTAGCAAAAAAGGTACCACACTACAACAACCTGTCAGTCAGACTGATTTTATGTCAGCAAAAAGGATCTTGAAAAATACTATCAAAGACAGGTATGAAGAAATGGCAAAGAAAACAGCAGAAACTAAATTATGGAAACACATTGATGCTCAATGGGATCAATATAAATTAACACCAAGAAGAGAAGCTGTAGCCTTCTTCAGACTTAACACTGGCCACGACTGCCTTGCAGCTCATCTGAAACGAATCAACATCCTGAGATCCGAAGAATGCACACTTTGTCACGAACCTGGAAGTAAAATGGATAAGGGGCACCTGCTACATTGCAACAAACTTGATGTGACTGCTAGAACTTCAGGAAACCTCACACAACTCTATTGGAACGCAAGAAAGCTGATGGATTGGAATCCGGGCTAGCCATAGGAAACAACATATTATTAGAAGAAACTAACCTGAATATTACGTCCATTATACTGTACTACTTATCACCCTCACTACCACCACCACAAAAAGTTATGTTTTTAAATTATATATTTTTTCTATTAGTTTAAGTATCATGTGCCAGTTCAGTAGTAGTATTCATTATCATCCATAAAACAAATGAATCCACCGGGCGAAGCCGGGCACTACAGCTAGTTGCTTGAATTTTTCAGGTTTTAAAATATAGAAATCTGCCTCTATGGAGTAGGAAACGGGATTGGAAGATGTTCCAATGTTTTCAAAATATTATTATCGTCAAATAAATTGGTTGTTAATTTCGATGATTTGTGCCATCTTTAGAAAAAGGTCGAATTGATGTGGCTGTGGAAGCAGCATCTTATTGAAATTTCCCCTTCAATAAAATGGTGGTTTTGATTTTGATGATTTGTACCTTCTTGTGAGAATCAAAATGATGTTGCTATGAATGTATGAATGTTTTTGAAACGTCTTCTGTGTTTTCAAAGATTTCCCTGCTTGTATTTTACGTATATTTATCTGAATGTTCATGGAAACTAATATATTAATCTGTTTTGTATTTTCTGGCTGCAAAGTAAGGCTTGTGGTTTATCTAAGATTACCTTATGTACTTAAGACAGTTTGTTGTTTACAGGTACTTGTTATCGCTTGTCCATTTTAATGCTCCATCATCTCTTGTAGGCTGGCTGCGTAGCTCAGCGGCAACGTTCTCGCTTGCAGTGCTCGAGGTTGCAGGATCGAATCTTGGCACAGTCAGCTGGCATTTGAGGGTGCGCAATTGTGAGGGAGCCATGTCAGTAGATTTACTGGCATGTTAAAGATCCACTTCGGGGCAAAATTCTGGCACCCCGGCATTCTAAAATCCGCAGTAGTTAAAAGGGACGTAAAGCAAATATTATCACATCTCTCGTATCGTTTCTGTCGTCCGTGTTTTGTACAGCACATACTGCACTGTGAAGTTTTTAGTGCTTACTGTTCGTTGGTTTTACGACATTGTTCTTCTGTGTTCGTTTCAGTACTGTACAGTAATTTGTTTACTGTACATTGTGTGTACTGTACAGTTGTGTGTGTTTCTTCAACATGTCAGGAGTGAAACGTAAACACGTTACTCTTTCATTAAATTAAAAATTAGCAGTGCTGCGAAGACTGGACAAAGGGGAATCACTCCAAAAAATCGCCAAGGAACTCAATGTAGGGCTTACGGCATTATAAGATTGGAGAAGAAATCGGAAAGACATTGAATTATGTACAGTGACGATAGATGGTGAAAATGCTCTTAAGAATCGCAAAACATAGAAAAAGCCTAAACTTGAACTGCTTGACAATGCATTGTGGGTGTGGCTGTACCAAGAAGGAAAGGAACCCCAATATCTTGAGTTCAGAGATAATCTGTATTTTTCTGTACTTTCTGATAATCCGACCTTTTTTGCGTTCCGATGATACTCTCAGTCCCAAAGGTGACGGATTGCAGAGGTTGTACTGTATTAGTTTTTTTTTTCCATTCTTCATATTGAGGCATCCCAATCTAAATTTGTACTTTTAAACTCGGATGACGTTGCTGTTCTTCCCCTTAAAACAACAATCATCAGAATGATTACTGTGGACATTTAGAGCTCTGTAGAAGTAGGATCACCAAATATTTGCATTAGCCGCATCTAAACCTGAGAAACATTGTATAAATACATTAACTTTCATGTGTATTTTGCAGATCATTTTCTTTTCTTTTTTCTTTTGGAAAATAATTGAACATTGCTAACTTATAACGGCACTAATGATGCAAGTGTGACTTGGTGTAATCAGTGAAACAATTCACAAATTTTCAAAAAACAAATTTCACTGCTGTATGAGCTATGACATGAAGATAGGGTATTTCAAGAATTTGGTGTATTTTTCAGGTCCGGAGGAAGATATCCCTCGGAAGCTGGATTGCATGGCATTTGTGATGCATGCTCCATCAGATTACTTCAAAGCCAGGAATACTCCATACCCTCCTGTTCACCTCTCCAATGAGGATGGGTCTTTTATATGGACGAGACTTTTACCCACGATATATGCATCTTGAATGTTCTTGATGCAGCCGTTTTTTTTACCGAAGTGGAACATCATCTGAGGTAAGTTTGCAAATGGAAATGATGACCATGCAAATCTTATTCTGGGTATTCTTTAGCCCATCAGATACATGGATGATTTAAATGCCGCATCAACCCGCGGAGGGAAGTATCGGTAATTCAGGTTCAGTGCTATGAAGATATGGGAATCTCTTAAAATATCACTTCTATACAGCTAAAATGACTTCCAAATTTTTACAGTATAGTTTAAAATCATACTTCATATCATTTTATTAATCAACATGACTGGCAAAAAGAGTTTTTATAAATGGAAATTTGATACTCGCATACTCTTTTATACAAGTACTGTATTACTTTTAGGAGTAATGGTCACTATTCTTAATGTTGCCTCACAAAATGTGTGCAGAAGTGTAGGAAACATAAGTTCAAAGCTTCTTGTACTGTGGTTGAAGGTATAGTTGGTCAGAATACATGAATTATCATGTTTACTTGCATGGTTTTTGCATAGCCTCCGTGGCTTAGGCGGAAGCACGCCGGCCTCTCACCGCTGGGTCCGTGGTTCAAATCCCGGTCACTCCATGTGGGATTTGTGCTGGACAAAGCGGAGGTAGACGGGTTTTTCTCCGGTTTTCCCTGTCACAATTTCATTCCAGCAACAATCATTTCATTTCATCTGTCATTCATTTACTCATTGCCCCAGGGAGTGCGACAGGCCTCGGCAGCCGGCATAGTTCCTATCCTCCCTGCTAGATGGGCGCTTCATTCATTCCATTCCCTGACCCGGTCAGTCAACTGGTAGCAGGCTGTGGATTTTCATTTTTCACTTGCATGGTTTTTGCAAACTTTTGAACAAAAATGTATACTTAAAATAGGGGTGTGTAAATAATGTACGAAATGTATTGTGCCCGGTTGGGTAATCTCTAGGCCTAAAATATTTAAATAATGTATCTCGGGGGGTGAGCAGTCCTTCATGGAAATTAACTTACTGGCCTATATTGAAACAAACAGGGCCCTAAACTACTGAAATTGTGTACACACTGATCTTAACAAAACTCCATAATTTATTCATATCTCAGAACATGATATAAATTAATCCAGCACCAAGAAAAATAATAATAATAAAGCCCTAAAACAAAACATGACACAAACCAAAATAAAACAAGGCACTAAATGAATTTAACATTAAACTAGAAAAATGAAATAGCACCCTTGTGCACAGGTTTAACCACCTACCCATTAAAACTTCATAATTCACACAGGATTCTACATTACTCACAGCTGACTTCAAACCTTGAATTTACATCTTGACGTTAATCAGCTGTGCGTGGCGGATAGAAAAATTACCTTAAACGGAACGTCCACTTGTAGCAGTTTTGCTAGCCCACACGTTGAGCGACAATTGTAGCGTTACTTAATGCCCCATGTTGGTAGCAACAAGTGTATCGGTTTGACTGCCCCTAACTGTTGGGAGATAAATGTAACTGTTTACCTTTGCCTAAGCTATGTTGTTTTAATGGGCGCCAAGACCTCAACGCAATGTTGAAATCTAAATTTGTATTTAACAACGTCTAGCTCTGGCAGAACACCTTCAAGACTCGATTCACTCAGATCGTGGTATGATTTGATCATTAACCCAACAAACAATTGTATCAGGAGAAGGAATTGGTCTATATCTAATGCTACCTACTGAAAGCAAAGATTGCATTGTAAAAGAAATGAATTTATTATATAAAACAAGAATAGCAAAATTAATAATAATAATAAGTTTAAAATTCAAATTGGAGCGTTGCGATTTTAATATTACCGATAGAAAATTGCGTGAAAACGGAGTCTGATAAATTATTGATATTACTCTTAATCCCAAGCTATGAAGTTACTGAAATATGAAATATAAAACAAAGAGAAATGAGAGATTGCGTATTTCTGCGTCATTCGCGCTTACCACTGGAAATTGCCAAAGCATTTCCCTCGTACTGGATGATGCTGTGTGCTTCCCACAGTCTCCTGGACGTCGTCATCTCCGTCGATATTTGATGATATACTTGTAGATTTGGTGGCTTTATGGTCCTAACAACGGAGCCATACCCTCGTACAACCAAACTGGTTAAGTTTTAAACAGATAGTTCTCCACTCCACGGAACATCGGAGCGACACACACTTGCAACCGAACTAGTCAAGTCTTTCACAGATTGTCCCCCACTCCACGGAACCTCGGAGCGACTCCCGCGTGCAACTATACTCAGCAAGTTCTACACAGATTGTCCTCGTTCCACGGCGCGCTGAACGATATATCCACACGTCGGCTCCCCACCACGGTACCGACTTCCAGCTTACGTGGTCTCCACTGATTGGCCGAGCACCCCGCTACTACTTCCCCTTCTCTGACTCATTACACTCGGCGGTAGGGTGAAGTCGTTTTCCGTTCCAACTATCCGCCTTTTCTTGACGCTGCAACCCAAGCTTGCGTAATACTTCCCGACAAGAATCAGCCTGTATTTGAATTCCCAGTGAGTCATGTCTCTCATAATATCTTAACTGACGAAAACTCCGTAAAATTCCGTAATCACATAATTTTCTATGATATTGTTGTTCGTAATAATTTGCTTGATAGTGTTTTCTAAGACATAGAAAACCTATCTGTATGCTTATAATTTTTATAAAATGCTCCGAAAATATCTTAATAATAATTATAATAAATTAATAATAATAATAAATTAACATGAAAAATTCTCTTGGCTGAACAATTTGCCGCGTAAATAAATATAGACTGGCTTCCTACTGACTTATGCCAGTGGCATAAAAACCCCTCGAAAAACACGTTACATATTCGCCTCGGATCATCGGATGATTTACCGTGACGACGGTCCATTATCCGATTATCCCAGACACGTTAATAAACCCCATCCAAAATACATATTACATAAATGAAATCACCCTAAATTACAGATATATACACTCATAATTTTTCTTCACGCACTTTGCGTCAAAGTTTGTTGTCACTATGGATTGCACTTTGCAACCAGTCCAATGTTTTACATATAGAATAGTGTTCCACGGATATTTCCGCCTCTCAAATTTCTCTATGTTGGAAAGTCGACATAATTAATGTGTGAGCACTATGTATTTATGATGTCATATCACACGCATTGAAGGTGTTCTGATATATTTATATCACCATAGAACTTCTTAATTTCACTGGAGGTCCCTTCCTTATGGTGAAATTTAATCTCACTTATCACTGAGCACACGATCGCACTATTGTGGCAGCGCCTCGTGACCATAATACTTAATCTCTCTTTAAAGTAGATTAAATTAATATTGACTTCTGAAAAAAAAAAAAAACAGTAAGTGCGCATTACATATAACACCAAATATTTCTGTGCCGTAATCCCCCTGTTTTGTTAAGTTCCCATAGACCATATTCTTCTTAATACTAGTTCTCAACACAGACCAGTTCTCCTCACACAAATAGTACCATTGTACAAATTACCTTAAATTACACACTTACAAATCTTACATGGCGAGGCCGTAAACAGAAATCACGTGTGCTGTTATGTATGAGTTTCATGAAGGACTGTCTCGCATTCTGATGGCCCATCTTTTGTCCCGTGGATGCCTTAAGAAAAAATACCCTGTACAAGCGCTCACCCATCTCTTGGGGACAAATGGGAATTCACCAGCGCTACCAAATTCTGGCCTTGGTGTATCGAGACATTTTAGTGCTCAAGAGCATCCGACAATCCCGTCATATTTCCCTGTACCTTAAAAACTCTCATTTACTTACATACTACCCCCCTGTGTGACTTCTGATACGCCTGCCTGGTAGACCATCTCCTCCCACGCGCCAAATACCACACTTACTCATTTGATAGGCTGGCTCGCCAGCTAAACATCCTCACTTTATGACACATATTTTCGTAGACTATGTATATTATACGTCCCGTATAATCTGTTTCCCTCACTATTCTCCAGCACATATGCTTTTTTCCCAATACGTTTGGAAACTATAAATGGGCCCTCGTAGAGATAAAAGAACTTGGACATGACTTTCTCTAGCTTATTTGACTGTTTCGGCACTCTAAGTAAGACTCTGTCTCCCGGCTCGAATAGGTCAAATTTAGTTTCTTTTTGTTGGCGAATTCTCTTTTGTGCTGACTTAGATAAATTCTGTTTCGCCAACTGGACAATGTAATCCATCCCCGGTTGCTTACCCTCATTTAATCCCAACACCCTCGCTAGTTCATTTTGTGGTCTTTTTCCGAAGTGAACTTCGTATGGCGTCAATTTCGTGCTCTCATGCTGGACAGAATTCAGCCAAGTCTCGACCTTGGGAAGATGTCCAACCCAGGCCGCATGCTTGTCATGCACTAGAATCCGAAAAAGACGAGCCACTTCCCTTAATGGACGCTCTGCAGAATTACCCTGAGGATACCTTACAGAGGAATGAACGTGTGTTATACCAGCTTCCTGCATACTGGTTCTCCATTTCTTTGCAGTAAACTGTGGTCCACTGTCAGATATTATCCTGAGAGGAATGCCAAACTCAGGTACATACTTATTAATGATCAGACGGCTGCACGCTAGTCCCGTGGCTTTCCTTAGCGGATATAGCTTGACATACTTACTAAAAGCGTCAATAACTATAAAAATGTACTCGTAGCCGTACTGTCCTTTAACGATCGGGCCAAATAAATCCACACACAGTAGTTCGCCGGGACTACTGGTGAGAACTGCAGATCTCTCCCCCACTAAATATTTAACTGGATATTTACTCCTTTGACAGGTGTCACACTTAGCTAAAATCCTCCTAACATCCCTTCCCATTTTACTCCAAATGAAGTCACGACCAATTTCATAGAAGACCTTGGCAGCACCAAAGTGTCCTAATTCCCTATGAATGAACCAAATTAGCTCCTCCCGCAAAGTGGCAGGAACACATATTGCCCACCGATTATTCCTACATTTCCTTGCAAGAAGCCCATCCTGCATCTTGTACGTGAACCGTCCTACTTTCACATACTCTTCTTCACCTATTTCCAACCTAGCCAGTGGCTCCTTTAACTTAACGTCATCACGTTGCTCCACTAGCATATTTCTCAGTGTCTGTAACGATGCCCTGTTGCTACTGTCCACACATGCACATATTAAAATACCGTCCTCTGCTTTAACCACAGGATAATCCCTACATAAATTAGTGTCCCTCGATAGCATGTCTGCAAGAATGTTATCTTTACCTTTAATATATTTTACTGTGAATTCGTGAAGAAGAAAGAAGGGGATAGAAGGGTCGAGTACCTCAAAATGGTAAAGGAAGGAATTCCAACAGATGAAGAAAGAGGGGTGGAAGAGGAATGGGCTAGATTTAAGAAGACACTAGTGGGTGCAGCAGAAGCAGTATGTGGGAGGACAAGTAGTAAGAAGAGGTGGAAGGAAACACCATGGTGGAATGAGAAGACAAAAGATATAGTAAGGGAAAAGAATAGAGCCTTTAGGAGGTGGTATCAAAATAGGACGGTAGAGACAAGGGAAGAGTACCAGGAAAGAAAGAAGGAGGCGAAGAGAGTGGTGGCTGAGGAGAGAAGGAAGTGGATGGAAGAGTGGACAAAGATGATGGAGGAGGATAGTGAAGGTACAAAAAAGGTCCTGTATGGGATGGTAAAAAATAAGAGGCGGAAGGATCCTACGGATTATGTTAGAATGGTGAACAAAAGGGGACAAGAGATAGAAAATAGGGAAGAACTGAAGAAAATGTGGAAAGAATATTTTGAAGAACTTCTGAACCCAAATGGAAAAGATGGTGAGGAGGAAGAAATCGGGGAAGAGGAAGATGAACTGCAAACAGAAAAGGACTTAACATGGAAAGAAGTGGAAGATGCAGTGAACAAGATGAAAGGAGGGAAGGCACCGGGTGTGGATGAGTTGAGTGTGGAGATGGTGAGAGCAGCAGGAGAGGTGGGGATACAGTGGCTGTACCGAGTGATGAGGACAGCATGGAAGGAAAGGAAGACCCCAGAGGACTGGAAAAAAGGAATCATTGTCCCGATCTTCAAGAAAGGTAGTAGAACAGATTGCAGAAACTATCGGGGAATAACACTGATGAGTCATTGTGCAAAGATCTTCGAGAAAGTTTTGGAAAAGAGAATTAGGACAAGGATAGAAGGAGGGATGAGGGAAGAACAACATGGCTTCAGAGCAGGAAGGTCCACAGTGGATTTGATTTTTGCTGTAAGGCAGTTACAAGAACAGCACTATGAGTATGGAACAGATCTACTGATGGCCTTCCTGGACATTGAGAAAGCATATGACAGTGTATGCAGAAACAAAGTATGGAAGTCCCTGGAGGATAGAGGAGTAGAGAAATGGACTATAAAGAGGATAAAGGAGATGTACAAGGGAAGCGTGAGCTGTGTGAAAGTGGGAGGAGAGAGATCTGACTGGTTGGAACAAAGAAACGGCCTGAAACAAGGAAGTGCACTGTCACCGTTACTTTTCATTGTGGTGATGGATGACATAATGACCCGAGTGGCACAAGTAATTGGGGACGGAAAGATGAAAGCAATGGTGTTTGCAGATGATTTGATGATTTGGGGAAACAAGGAGGAGGAGGTACAGGAACAGTTGGACGTGTGGGAAGGAATAATACAAGGATATGGGATGAAATTTAGCATAAATAAGAGTGAGATGGTGATCACAACAAGGAAGAAGGAAAGAACCACAACGGGAATAACAGTTGGTGGGGAACAGCTGAAGAAAGTGGAGAGTTTCAAGTATCTGGGAAGCCTGATACAAGATAATGGAAGAAACGATAGAGAAATAAATGAGCGGGGGAGGCAGGCAGAAGCATTTCGGAGGAGTGTGAGAAGCATGTTATGGAGCAAGGATGTCCCGCAGAACAGCAAAAAGATCATATATCGGACGTACTATGTCCCTATCCTGACGTATGCCTCGGAGACTTGGGTTATGAAAGGAAGGGAGAAGAGCAAAATACAGGCCAGTGAGATGAGGTTCTTGAGAAGCAGTATTGGAGCTACAAAGATGGACAGAATAAGAAATGAGAGGACCAGAGAATTAATGAAGGAGGAACCATTACAGGATGGTATAGAGAAATCTAGACTTAGATGGTATGGACATGTAAAACGAATGGAGGAGAAGAGGATACCCAGGAGAGTACATGAGACGAAGTGGGAAGGAAAGAGACCGAGGGGAAGACCGAGAGACAGGTGGCTGAAGGGGGTGGAAGAAAGCGTGAAGAAGAGAGGAGAAGACTGGACAAGGGTGGAGGCTGAGAGATGGTGGGAAGACAGAAGACGTTGGAGAGGCTTGTGTTCCAAACAGACCCGGCCAGTGGCTGGAAACTGTGCAAGATGATGATGATGACTGTGAATTCGTATTCCTGCAGAGCAAGAATCCACCTACTAACTCTGTTAGAACTGAGTTTACAAGTTCTCATATACAGTAATGCATGGTGATCTGTGTGGATCTCAAATTTCCCTCCTACTAAATACATTCTAAATTTCCCTAAACTGAAAACAATACCTAAAAGCTCTAACTCAGTAATCGTGATTTTTTCTCTGCTGCTGTCAGTCCTCGCGAGGCTAAAGATACAATGCACAGATTACCCTCATCATCTTTCTGACATAATACTCCAGCAATGCCTATATGTGAAGCATCTGTCATAACCACATATTCCTTATCTTTTAACGGATATTTCAGCACTACAGCTTTCTCAAAACCTTCCTTCAGCGCTCTAAAAGCCTGATCATGCTTGGACTCCCATCTCCACCGAGTCCCACTTTTAAGCAATTCCCTGAATGGTTCTACCAACCCTGAGTATTTAAGAATGAACCTCCTGAAAAAGTTGCAAATTCCCAGGTAAGTTTTTAACTGTTTAACATTCTGTGGCACCTCTGCGTTAAGTATCTTATTAACCCTACTTTCTTCTGGTGTTACACCTCTACTCGACACTCTATGACCAAAAAGTGTCACTTCTGACTGACAGAATGACGACTTAGACAGCTTCAAAGTGAACCCTGCCTGATCAAACTTCTGAAAAACTATATCTAAATGACGTAGATGCTCCTCAAAACTGCGTGAACTAATTACCATATCATCTATGTAAATGGTTACAAACTTTCCTGTGTCATCCCCTAATGCGATGTTTAAAGCCCTAATTAAAGCTGCTGAACTACTCTTTAACCCATAAGGTGTTCTACAAAATTGATAAAGGTTATATTTATGACTAAAAGCTGTAAATGGTCTATCTTCGTACATAAGTGGCACTTGCCAAAAACTGGAACTCAAATCTACACAAGTGAAATACTTCTTCCCCTCAAATGTTTGCATTAATTCCTCTATTGACATAGATTTCAGCTGATCTGAACTAATTCTACTGTTAACCAAACGAGCGTCTAAACAAATACGAACCGTGCCGTCGGTCTTGAGTACCGTGACCAAAGAATTAACATATGGACTGTTAGAGTGCTCAATAATCCCATCTTCAAGCATCTGGTTAATTTGTGCCTCAACTGCACTCTGATAAGCGAAAGGTACAGGATATCTATGTCCTGTGAATACTGACCTATCAATAACGTTCAATGAATGTGTATAGCAATTGGCCATACCAATGCGATCCTCAAACACTCTCCTATTACACAATAACACATAGAGCCGAACACACTGTTCATCCTCTATATTTCTCTGAAATGCAGCATCACGTAACGAGTCCTTTAGACTACCGTTCGTAATCACACTGCCCACAAAACATGGAGAACCCCGCTCTACGGCTGGCGATATCTCATTTAAAGTACAAGTCACACCTACAATACTACTCCTCTGAATATGGTCATTGAACGCTACTTCTACTTCAGAATCTCCCCATTTAAATTTCAAACTCCCTACATCATAATATAAGTTACCAGACACTCTACTTAGCCACTCTGAACCCAAGATAACACTGAATACTAAATTTGGAATTACAAGACAAATCTGCTTCTCTACATGATTATTAATTTTAATGTCTACTAAAACTTGCTTAGAAATTACTTTAGACCTCTTCCCAACAGCTGTGATAACAAAAGTGCTTTTAATTGGCATCTCCTCAAAATTTACGCCAGTTCCTTTCATTTTATCATAAAATGCATTACTTATGCAACTCTTCATACAACCACTATCAATTAAAACATCTGTGTACGCCTCGGACATGTTAAATTTAACTATGGGGCTCTTACTAACCACTTCCTGAATAATACCTTCATCATTTAGTTCATGTAATAATTCATTTCTTACATTTAGGTCATAGGGTTCCTGTATAATTGTATGGACAGGGCATGCTACAGACTGAGATTCTGACCTTACTTCGCAGCCTGGTTCGCGTTTAAAGAACCGCTACAGCTGGCCGTAGTACTACTAACTACTGAACTGGTCTGGTTGTTCTGGGCTGTGTTGTCATTGTTTGGCTGTATATTACTACCACTAGGCTGTCCTCTTCCTTGACCCCTATTCTGGTTGTAATTATTGTCATTATAATTTCTCCCTTGATTTCCCCTGAAATCATTGTTTCTCCCTTGATTTCCCCTGTAATCATTGTTCCTCTCTTGATTTCCCCTGAAATCATTGTTCCTCCCTTGATACTGATTACCATAGCCATTTCTATTGTTCTAATTTAGCTGATTATTATTATTTCTATTTTGAGCGTTGGCCCCTTCGCCACCGTTCCCTTGAACTTCTTGATGCCTGGCTTCATTAGGTCTATTATTATTATTACCCTGGTTCCGATTGAAATTGTCCTCATAACACCCTCTCCCTAGTGCATCAAATGTGCTTAATAAATTTTCTACTTGTGATATTGTCTTTACATTCTGGATACAAGCAGCCTCCTTGATCCTATAGGGAAAGTGCCTAAGTAGCAACCTCACCACATCACTTTCCTCCTTCAACCCATCCAGATATTTACACACTAATACCTGCCCTAAAAAGTATTCGGTCATGGTGGAGCTTCCTTTAGGGTTATATTTACCACACACTACTCCCTCACGATGCTGCGACTGAATAACCTCATTCCAGAACTTTTCACAGAATTTCATTTTAAAATCATTGATATCAGTAAACTTGTCTCTGTAGACAGCAAACCACTTCCTCGTTTCCCCCACAAACACTTGTTCTAAAATTTCAACTACCTGGCACCACTCAATACTACCATTTTCCAACCTCTCCCCGAATTTATTTTCTATAGTGTTCATGAACTCCATTGGGCACCCCTGTCGATTGCTGAACTTCCCCAGTTCTACCTCCCTGTGTGTGCTATTCACAAAAACTGGCCTATTCTGACTATTTTCTTGCCTGATCCTAGCTTTTAATTTTAACTCTAATTCTGCGATTTTCTCCTCAGCCTTCCTCTCAATACTGCTTACTGTTAATTTAATGTTTCCTTCTGATTCTTCTACTTTATCATATAGCTTTGCTTGTTTCTCCTCAATCTTGCTAATGCTCTCTCTATTACTCTCTCTTAAATCATTTACTTCTATTTGTGAGTGGACTTTCTCAATTCTAGCCCCCCAGCTGTTCCTTAACCTCTTTAGTAGCTACCTGAATTTTGTCAATTTCTCCCCCCAATTGCTTTTTGACCTGCTGTGTTTCCAGTTGCACTAGTTCTTTTAAATTTTCAGCCTGTGTACTGATTCTAATTTCCAACTCCTCCTGTACTTTTCCTAATTTTCTGTCTACATCTGCAATAATCTCTTTAGCCTTTTGTTCCATCACCCCCCTGATCTCACCTCTAATCAGTTCGAATTTGTCACTCATTTCCCTACTGTTTTGTTCTAATTTAGCGTTTAAAGTTTCATTACTCTCTCTATTTTCCTTACTGTTTTGTTCTAATCTGGCGTTTAAAGTTTCATTACTCTCTCTATTTTCCCTACTGTTTTGTTCTAATTTAGCATTTAAGGCATCTGTACTTTCTTTATTTTCCCTACTGTTTTGTTCTAATCTGGCGTTTAAGGCATCTGTACTTTCTTTATTTTCCCTACTGTTTTGTTCTAATTTAGCGTTGTTTTGTTCTAATTTTGCATTATTCTGTTCTAATTTTGCATTATTCTGTTCTAATTTTGCATTTAAGGCATCACTACTAATTTTATTCTGATACATGAACTCGAGAAGTAAAGTTTTTAATTCTCGTTGGCCGCCTACACTCCCTGTTTCAGTATCGGGATTTACCTCCGCTACCCCGGTACTACCATCACTCGACATACTGCTCGTATCATCACTCTCCCGTTGATGACCACTACGTAACCTCATCTGTCTTTCTTTCTCATCCCCCATAATGATATACACTGATACAGACAAATAACCCCCAAAATACAGGCACAGAAATATATACCCTTCTCCTTCCACAAATGTTATTAGGTTTTCATCCCCACGTTGGGCGCCAAGTGTAGCAGTTTTGCTAGCCCACACGTTGAGCGACAATTGTAGCGTTACTTAATGCCCCATGTTGGTAGCAACAAGTGTATCGGTTTGACTGCCCCTAACTGTTGGGAGATAAATGTAACTGTTTACCTTTGCCTAAGCTATGTTGTTTTAATGGGCGCCAAGATCTCAACGCAATGTTGAAATCTAAATTTGTATTTAACAACGTCTAGCTCTGGCAGAACACCTTCAAGACTCTATTCACTCAGATCGTGGTATGATTTTATCATTAACCCAACAAACAATTGTATCAGGAGAAGGAATTGGTCTATATCTAATGCTACCTACTGAAAGCAAAGATTGCATTGTAAAAGAAATGAATTTATTATATAAAACAAGAATAGCAAAATTAATAATAATAATAAGTTTAAAATTCAAATTGGAGCGTTGCGATTTTAATATTACCGATAGAAAATTACGTGAAAACTGAGTCTGATAAATTATTGATTTTACTCTTATTCCCAAGCTATGAAGTTACTGAAATATGAAATATAAAACAAAGAGAAATGAGAGATTGCGTATTTCTGCATCATTCGCGCTTACCACTGGAAATTGCCAAAGCATTTCCCTCGTACTGGATGATGCTGTGTGCTTCCCACAGTCTCCTGGACGTCGTCATCTCCGTCGATATTTGATGATATACTTGTAGATTTGGTGGCTTTATGGTCCTAACAATGGAGCCATACCCTCGTACAACCAAACTGGTTAAGTTTTAAACAGATAGTTCTCCACTCCACGGAACATAGGAGCGACACACACTTGCAACCGAACTAGTCAAGTCTTTCACAGATTGTCCCCCACTCCACGGAACCTCGGAGCGACTCCCGCGTGCAACTATACTCAGCAAGTTCTATACAGATTGTCCTCGTTCCACGGCGCACTGAACGATATATCCACACGTCGGCTCCCCACCACGGTACCGACTTCCAGCTTACGTGGTCTCCACTGATTGGCCGAGCACCCCGCTACTACTTCCCCTTCTCTGGCTCATTACACTCGGGGGTAGGGTGAAGTCGTTTTCCGTTCCAACTATCCGCCTTTTCTTGACGCTGCAACCCAAGCTTGCGTAATACTTCCCGACAAGAATCAGCCTGTATTTGAATTCCCAGTGAGTCATGTCTCTCATAATATCCTAACTGACGAAAACTCCGTAAAATTCCGTAATCACATAATTTTCTATGATATTGTTGTTCGTAATAATTTGCTTGATAGTGTTTTCTAAGACATAGAAAACCTATCTGTATGGTTATAATTTTTATAAAATGCTCCGAAAATATCTTAATAATAATTATAATAAATTAATAATAATAATAAATTAACATGAAAAATTCTCTTGGCTGAACAATTTGCCGCGTAAATAAATATAGATTGGCTTCCTACTGACTTTTGCCAGTGGCATAAAAACCCCTCGAAAAACACGTTACAAACTGCTTCCAATGCAAATTGGGGTTCAGATAAAACTTGCAGTTGCTGTTAATCGTATTAATCAAATATTTCTGGGATATTTGCCTCAATATACTCAGTTATTAGGTACATGGATGTATATGTTGGTGAGTACTTCCTGGACAAAGCTTTCCAACCAACGTTCATTCATCATTTCGGGTTATATATTTACGGGCATTAGGCAAGCGAGACCCACATGCAAGTACACAGGCATTCTTAACATGAACTCAAATTTCAATATCAACAAACTGGAGTAGAACCAGTATTACATTAACATAAATTCCACCGTTGTGGCACAAAAATCAAGAATTAAACACGAGTCAGCATTTCAAAAATAAATCTCCTACTACACTGAAAGTTATCCCCCTGGCACATGCCGGCCCTCATAGGGCCAGTTGTACGAACTCGGGTTGGTTATACCTCGGCTAAAGTTATCTCCGTAATTAACTCAGAATTGAGTTGTATGACATTGGTATAAGAGATAGTCCGGGTATAAACGACGGCATAGCTAACCGGGCATGGATTGGCGGGCTATCTTCTTATACCAGGTATATATATGGGGCACAGGACAGACCGCAATAACATCCGAAGTTAAATCATCGCAAACTCTTAATTTCACTGAATTATTCATAAATGTACATAAAAATGTATGAACTTAATAGCAGCACAGTAATTACCAAAGCAAGCCAACGGCATTACGTTTGTAAACGCATCATATGCGTAGTCTGCAACTTTCGGAGCCATGGTCTAAGGGTTAGCGTGCCGCACTCTCAACGGCAAGTTACAAATTTTGTGGTTCCAATCCCGCCAGGTGCATTTTTTTTAAAGTTAATTTTGATTTTATGTTATGCTTGGTGTTTCTGCATTATGTTTTATCATTTGGGATGTTCCTTGCACCGGGTGTGTCAGCAAGAACATAATCTGTGGAGCATATGGTAGGCTACTCATAAGTTATTCAAGAGAAGAGAGCGATCATGCCTGAGATGCAAGGAATTAATGTAGAAAGTGATGCAGAGGATCACTTATTAGAAAGAATATTTCTGCAAAGGAGAAAATCAAAGAAGATCAGACAGAGGCCGGATCATTTTCAGAACTGTGATGAAAATGAATTCTTGATACGGTTCAGACTGGCAAAAGATACAGTTTTGAGGCTACTATATCAAATCATCGATCGACTGGAACATATGACCGACAGGTAAATTTTATGATAATAGTTACATGTAGTAGCCTAGCCTGTACTTACCGGTACTTATTTCTTGGATAGGCTATATTATTGTGCATTATATTTATTATATATACAATTTAGGCCTACTATTATTTACTGACTCGTAACCAATGCATGTATTATGTACAGTATTCGTTATTCTCACGGCCTCATAATTTATGATTGGGCTAATTTTATATGGTTTTCTTACCTGTAGCAATGACTTTCAATCATTAGGATGTTTGACCACCTTTGGTTAACCCTAGTTTCCTTCTGTGCCCTTTCTTGTTGAAATGCATTTTGAATTTGTTTGTTGGCACAGGCTAGAGTATTATTGATGTCTCAGTCTCATTCATGGCAGTGGTAATATGAATGCTACTGAGCATGAGTTGAGTAATGGCATTCAGAGCACAGCTAGTGTCCGAGGATGCTGTGAAAGGTTCTACTCATAGGGTCAGTGCAGCGGTGGTGCTTTTTGAGGATCCACCCGCCTCGGGGCTGACTACCTAGCAGACCGAGGAAATACCCCCATTTGCAAATAAAGTGAATGAATGACAATATCGGTATGGGATTTTGATCATCGTGGTCATCAATCCCATGTAAGCCACATGCATGAAATGCTATTGTAGCATTGGTAATAGTGAGTGAGTTACTAATTTATTGAAGCTGTGTTTGGGAAGGAAGTGGCATCATCAAAACAAAGTATTGTGTGACCCATCGTACTTGTACCGTGATAACAAGGGTAATGAACCTTTAGTCTCCTTCACGGTTCCTTTCTTTCCTAATCACACAGAAAGGGTCACAATTTTCCCCTCATCCATCAATTAAATTCATTCATAATGACCTATTAGTACATTTGTTGCAACAATGGGAGACTCCAGTTAAGTTTAGCATTTATTCATTCTTTTATCACAAAATATTTTCAGTGATAGTTGTCTCTGTCTTTTTTATAGGAATCATTGTGTACCACCTATGACTCAGCTACTACTGACGCTGAGATACTTTGCTTGTGGTGATATGGGTATATCACTGCCAGTAGAATCATTCGTAAAGTAAGTGAAGCAATTGCTGGTCTGGCACAAAATTGTATCAAGCTTCCCGAAACTCAGGATGAAATCAATCTAACACAGCAGCGCTTCTATAGAATTGCAGCATTTCCCAGAGTCGTCGGTGAAATGGATTGTACCCACATAAAGATACAATCACCAGGAGGAGAACATGCTGAAAATTACAGGGGAAGAATAGGATTCTTCTCTCTAAACATACAAACTGTATGTAATGCCAAGTTAAAGATCCTTGATATTGTGGCTAGGTGGCCGGGAGCCACTCATGATCAGACCATTTTTAACAATTCAAGCCTCAAGGCTCGCTTTGAGAGAGGATCTTTTCAAAATTGTGTTTTGTTGTGCTATTCAGGATATGCTGCAACACGCTACTTGTTACCTCCTATTCTAAATTCTGCCACTCCAGCAGAAAATTTGTATAATGAAGCACTTGTGAGAACAAGAAATACTGTGGAGAGGTCCTATGGAGTATGGAAAAGACGCTTCCCCGTTTTAGCATTAGGCATGAGGCTCAAGCTTGACCGAGTAGAAGCGGTTATCATTGCTTGTGCTGTTTTGCACAATATAGCCATCGAAATGAATGAAGAAGTTTCACCACTTCATGAAGCTATTCAGGAAAGAATACGTTTGGCCATTGCCGGAGGTCAGGATGAAGTACTCTGAAGGAATTAACATGTAGAAAATGCTGCTGTACGTAACAGTTTTGTTCAATATTTCAATTCCTTACTCTAGTCAGGTCAACATCGTTGAGGACTCTCGAGCAGGTTTGTACCTTGTCTTGTGTGGGGTTTCGCCTAGGACACCAAGATGGCTCATCAGTGGGCTCTTGGTGTCCCCGCCCGGACACTAGAAAGCGCACTCCTGTGGGGTCCGGGCGGGGACACCAAGAGCCCGCTGATGGGCCAGCTTGGTGTCCTAAGCGAAATCCCACACAAGACACGGCACAAACCTAGGAGAATTCCTGAGTTTTTTTCTTTGATAATGTAATACCGGCCTAAAGCGATGGTAAGATGAATAGAAACCCAAATTGTTGCTTACAAAAAAATTGACTGCTATGAAATAGATCATGTGACCCTTCCAAACACAGTAATAGCATCACTAAAAGAAAAATATATCACTCTTTGTTGATCAGCTCACATATTTACCATGTTCCAAGGGTATTGTTGAGGATGAGTCAGGTGGAAGGATAAGATACAAATAATTAATTTCAGTTTAAAAATAAATTCAATTTTTTTTATTCGTTGCACATTTTTTTTTTAAGTTTGCTCTTTTATGTCTATGTCCAATTGAAGATTTCTCTTCTTAAGCTCAAAGAGAGTCTCTTCTCTCCTTTGGTTTTCACTGAACTCTTTCTTCATTAGATCTATTTGCTAATCTGAAAGTTCTTTTTTGGCCAAAACCCAGGGTTCCATCCTTTTAGCACTTGCAAACAAGGGCAAGCCTGCTCTTCTTGCCTTGTATACTGCCTCGTCTGACATGACCCAGGTTTATCTGAAAATCAAAAAAATGAACTTGTATTTAAGGCAATGAAACAAATTCTGCTATATACTTAAAAAGAAAAGAAAGAAAGTACCCGACTGAAAAGTACACATGATAGGAAGTAGGATATTGCATGCTTGTATATAGTTGCCTCACTTTCGCGGGTATGTTTACATTCCATGGCACCTGGAGCCAAGCCTTTCCCAGCGCAAGGTACAGAGTTGTCAACTTTCCACCGTAGACACTGAAAACAGGCAGCAAGACTGGACAGAACTACGTGCAACACTGTACACTGATACCTGCGTGACATGCGAGCTAGCCGCGAGGGCGGGACTTTAGAGTCCACATTGAGTGATAGAGGAAGCATTCCATTGGTATAGAACCGTCAGCTATGGGTCAGTAGCGAAGAATACTTATTGTCGGCGCGTGCTATTGCCTTACATTTGAGTCGGTGCTAGTTAACCAGGAAAGTGAGGCAACTATACATAACGTTGCAACAGGAAATAATTTTGAGATGGACCATGGTACCTAAAATAGAGTTCAAGAAGAAGAAAGCAAGCTTGTAGTTTTACGTGACCGTTGATCATGGGATCATGAGCCACAGGACCTTGTTTTTACGTGGAATCCGAACCACAGGACATGGCATATCACATTTAAACTCTCACATGCATTGACCGGGAGTTGAACCCGGTATGCCATGGTGTGAGGCTAACAGATGACAGCTGTGCCACCACGCCCCCAAAATCTGAGTTCAATCAAGTCTTTCTATAAATTATTTTTCTTGCTGAATTTAAAACTAGGTGCAAAATTATGGATAACTGGATTGGTAACAAGTTTCTAATAAGACATTTTACAGTTGTTGTTAGTTTAAATGCTGGTAGCAGAAACATGGCCTGCAATATATTTGTAAGCAGTGTTTACCAAACCACATTAGGCCTATCAAGTTCTTGTTCAAGGTTGTTGGTTTTTTCTGAATACCACATGTGATTTTTAGCCTACTTTTCACATTTTGCAAAAATGAGGAAAAAGTAGACTTATGAGATCGGACAAACGTGTGTCTGTCCTTCTGTCTGTCTGTCTGTCTGGCTGGCTGTGTGTGTGTCCCCCCCTATCAACTCCTAAACGGCTGCAGCAATCGAAACAAAATTTGGTAGGAGTAAAGATCTATACCTGAATATCTCACGGCCATATTTGAAAATTATGTCAGTGCTACCAACTGCTGAAAAATCGCAATTGAAATTTGAGCTCTATGTTGGATATCTCGGAAGGTATGAATGGGAGCTATTTGAAAATTGGCACACGTATAGATAATAATATTGCAGTTTAATTTCCAGGAGGCCATACGCGGCAGTGTTGCCAAAATGATTATAAGCCTGCTGATAGGTCCAATATTTAAATACATATAACTTCTACACTATCAATTGGAATTCAACCAAATTTCGTATGTGCTATGTGTTCATAAACAGATATAACTGAGCGTATTCCTAAGAGGCAACAAAGGCCATGCTGTTTGCAGATGATATAGTGATATGGGGCGAGGATGCAAAGGAAGTACAAAAACAACTAGATGTATGGAATCAAGAAATAGAGAAATATGGGATGAAAGTAAGCACAGAGAAGAGCAAGACAATGGTAATGTCAAGAGGAAGGAAGGAAGAGGAAAGATAGAATTGAATGGGAAAATTCTGGAAGTGGTTAAAAGTTTCAAGTACTTGGGAAGTGTGATCACAGAAGATGGAAGGATAACTGAGGAAATTGGAAAGAGAATACAACAAGCGAACAGTTTTTACCAGAGCATAAGGGGTATTCTGTGGAACCGAGATGTCCCAAAGAAATGTAAAAATGTATTATATTCAACCTACTACAGACCCATACTAACATATGCAGCTGGAGCGTGGACTACTACAAAAAGAGAGGAGAGTAGAATACAAGCCGCGGAGATGAAATTCCTAAGAGGTATAGAGGGCAAGACCAGAAGAGATAGAGTTAGAAACGAAGAGATTAGAAAAAGGACAGGAATCTTGAAGCTGCAGGACAGGATAGAAAACCCAAAGTTAAAGTGGTATGTACATATGATGAGAATGTGAGAGGAGAGAATATCAAGAAAACTTTCTGTGAAAAGATGACAGGGAAGAGACCACGAGGAAGGCCCTGAAAGAGATGGGCAGATACAGTGTGGGAGTGTGTAGAGAAGAGAGGAGGAAAACCTGAAGAAGTACTAAAAACAGGAGAGGAGTGGTGGAGAGACAGGAAACGTTGGAGGTCCTTAATTCACAACCCGACCCAGGAAGCTGGAAACGGGAAATGAAGATGATGATGATGATTCCTAAGATCCACCAGGGCTGCCAAATGTTAATAAATGCTCTCAATTTACACACATCAAAAAAAGTTTTGCATCACCTCGGTTCCAAGAGTTCCGGAACCTTTAAATACAAAGGGAATAGAGATCAACACAAACAACATTTCAGCTCGTTTTATTGCTCATGAGACCCACACATTGCATGTTGTACCATCATACAGCTAGACTTTCAGCATTTGTGGTCCAGATTGCAGTACACACCACTACCTCTAATACCCAGTAGCACGTCCTCTTGCATTGATGCATGCCTGTATTCGTCGTTGCATACTATCCACAAGTTCATCAAGACACTGTTGGTCCAAATTGTCCCACTCCTCAACGACAATTCGGCGTAAATCTCTCAGAGTGGTTGGTGGGTCAAGACGTCCATAAACAGCCCTTTTCAACATATCCCAGGCATGTTCGATAGGGTTCATGTCTGGCGAACATGCTGGCCACTGTAGTCGAGCGATGTCGTTATCTTGAAGGAACGCATTCACACGATGTGCACGATGAGGTCGAGAATTGTCGTCCATGAAGACAAATGCCTCTCCAATATTCTGCCGATATGGTTGCACTATGGGTCGGAGGATGTAATTCAGGTATCGTAAAGCCGTTTCGGAGTCTTCCATGACCACCAGTGGCGTACGTCGGCCCCACATAATGCCACCCCAAAACATCAGGGAACCACCACCTTGCTGCACTCGCTGGACAGTGTGTCTAAGACGTTCAGCCTGACCAGGGTGCCTCCAAACACGTCTCCGACGATTGTCTGGTTGAAGGCATGTGCGACACTCATCGGTGAAGAGAACGTGATGCCAATTCCGTGGGGTCCATTCAGCATGTTGTTGGGCCCATCTGTACCGCGCTGCATGGTGTCGGGGTTGCAAAGCTGGACCTCGCCATGGACGTCGGGAGTGAAGTTGCGCATCATGCAGCCTATTGCGCACAGTTTGAGTTGAAACACGACGTCCTGTGGCTGAACGAAACGCATTATTCAACATGGTGGCATTGCTGTCAGGGTTCCTCCGAGCGGCAATCCGTAAGTAGCGGTCATCCACTACAGTAGTAGCCCTTGGGCGGCCTGAGCGAGGCCTGTCATCGACAGTTCCTGTATCTCTGTACCTCCTCCATGTCCGAACAACATCGCTTTGGTTCACTCTGAGACGCCTGGAAACTTCCCTTGTTGAGAGCCCTACTTGACACAAAGTAACAATGCGGACGCGATCGAACTGCGGTATTGACCTTCTAGGCATGGTAGAACTACAGACAACATGAGCAGCGTACCTTCGTCCTGGTGGAATGACTGGAACTGATCGGCTGTCGTACCCCCTCCGTCTAATAGGCCCTGCTCATGCATGGTTGTTTACATCTTTGAGCAGTTTTAGTGACATCTATGAACAGTCAAAGGGACTGTATCTTGGATACAATATACACAGTCAACGTCTATATGCCGGAGATCTGGGAACCGAGGTGATGCAAAACTTTTTTTGATGTGTGTATTTTTTCCAAATACCAATATATCAGAAAGTATGCAAGCCGACAACTTTAAACTATGCACACGTATAGTACCTGACATTCTGTATTAATTTGGAGTAACTTATATACGTCAGTGCTACCAACATGATTCTAAGCCTGCTGAGAGGTCCAACTTTAAATACATGTAGCTCCTATACTATCATTTGGATTTCAACCAAAATTTGTATGTGCTATGTGCACCATAACAGATACAACTATGCGTATTCTTAAGAGCAACCAGTGTTGCCAACTGTTAAAAAATGGTGTGTCTATTTTTGTTTCCCTAATATCAATATATCATAAAATATGCAAGCCAATAGCTCTAAAATTTGCACACGTATAGTACCTGACATTCTAGATTAATTTGGAGTAATTAATATACGTCAGTGCTGCCAACATGATTCTAAGCCTGCTGATAGGTCCAATTTTAAAATGCCTGTAACTTCTATACTAACAAATGGATTTAATTCAAAATTAACACAACAAGAGATCATATTATTGCAGATTATTTCTGACCAATACATGTATGTCATTGTTGCCAGCATGATTTTAAGCGCACTGTTAGATCCAATGTTTAACTGCATGTAACGTCCATGCTATCCATTGGACTTCAACCAAATTTTGTATTCTGTACCTTAAGAGATGGAAACAAGAATATATTCAGTCACCAGGGCTGCCAACTGTAGTTCTCTATTAGGCTACATTATGCCAGGTATACAGTATTTCGAACTAATTAGAAATTTCTATATTACCAATTTAATTTTGTCATTATTATAGATAGATCCATATAGATTAATCAATGGCATGAATTTTAAATTTTAAGAAAAGTAGGCTCTTTAGTTCGTCATGGAACTTCTTGTTTAAGTTGCACTCACCTAGGAGCAGCTGACAAAACATTTGCACAACTCTTCTGACTTTGGTTGTAATAGCTTGACGTGAATTTTTTGAGAAATGCAATAGCAAGCGTATTAGAGTTGCACAATTACCTTGGAAATATTAAAGCTATTGTGCTTCCACAACACTGGTCTATACTAGCTACCCCTCACTGTTGTGTACTGGTACCAAGATTGTGAAAATAAATAAATTAATTAATTGTACACAATAAAGAATTTTGGTCTTATTTACCCTGTTCTTAATCTGAACCTTCAGTAAATTTTAACCAATGTTACTCAAGTAATGAAAAGTAGAGCAAAGAAATGAATGCTATAGGCCTACCATAAACATGAATCCAGATTTGGATTTTCACACATCGATGAGAAATGGAAGCTTTCAGCTATTCGGTCGTTTATTGTGCAGAACGTACATGCCATTTATATTCAAATTAGAGAATTACACTAAAATCGTTACTTCAGTGGGATGGACAGGCACAGCGTACAAAGCTGAAGGTCTGGATTTCGAATCCATATCAATGGCCTGTAATTTCTGCACACTATTCGACCTAATAACTCAAGGACTCCATTTGTCATAAACAGAAGATTACTAACCTCCAACTCTACTCTCCTATTATACAGTAATTAATAAAATTACATAGGCTACATTTGAGGGTAATACTTAGATAGAGGAACTGTATAGCATACCAGATCTTTTTGGAGTGGCTGCACGTCGCTCCAAACTTCCATTTTCTTTGTTGGTTGTCTCTCCTGAAACTTAGAAAAATAATTGCATTGTCTTTGTCACTGTGCCTCCAGTAGATGTCTAAATTAAAATTACACAGGTAAAACACTGAATGAAAAGCAATGACCTTCTGTTGAACACAAAAGTCAATATTTTCTGCAAGGATGATACGACTAGATCTGGCTCTAACAAATGCAATCTGTGGCACAAATTTGAATAAAAGGATGAAGAGGGTCAATACGGTAGTTTTATGGTGCAAGAATACATTGAATGTCACAAATTTGGAAGGAAAGGGGCAACTTGGTCAAGGAACATGTCAAGAAATGCCACCTGGTATGGATTTGACGTGGCTGTCAGATAGACCTGCAGTGAGCAGTCGAATATACCATAGGTCATGTGATAATTGATGATGATGATGACTGTCGTTTTAGGGGTGGAACAGCAAGGTCATCTGCCCCTATGTGATAATTGATGTCATTGGTTTTATGTCCCTTTTTAACTACTGCGGCTTTTAGAGACGCAGGAGTGCCAGAATTTCGTCCGAAGCAGATCTTGAGCGTGCCAGTATATCGACTGATACGGCTCTCTCACATTTGCGCACCCTCAAATGCCAACTGACTGCCAGGAGTCGATCCTGCAACCTTGGTCATAGTAGGCGATCACGTTACCGCTGAGCCACGCAGCCAGACATGGTAGTTCATGTGACATTCTCACATGAAGCTATGAATAAACCTCAATCTCTGCTACAAATTGGGAAAAACAACAACAGAAGCACATGAAATGTCAGTGCAGCAGAAGTCAGCAGAAGACGTGATTTCGACCGATTAAAACTATGTTGAATGTGTTTACAAGTTAATGTGGTTTAGTGTCATTATGTAGAACATGTAGTGCGTCAGGCCTCGGCAGCCGGCACAGTTCATATCCTCGCCGCTAGATGGGGGCTTCATTCATTCCATTCCTGACCCGGTCGGAGACTGGAAGCAGGCTGTGGATTTTCATTTTTCATGTAGAACATGTATTTTACAACCTTATGGAGTAACAGTTATGTTACAATGCTTAAAATAATGACAATGAAACAAGTGAACAATATGCTGACACCATTATGATTAGCCATGTTGCACATTTGATGCACAACAACAATTTTCAGTGGATCCTAACCTAACCTGCCACTATCAGTAAATTTTGGACAACAGTGGTTCCAACATCAAATTCCAAAATATGAAGATATTAGCAAGCTTGACCGTCATACTTTGCACGGGCCTAACACATTATGCTTCACTCGCTCCATATACGGAAACCTTGACTGACCATGGTTTTAGGGGAATTGTTCAGGAGTGGTGAACCTGGATTCTACACTTGCTCATTTTCGTGATTTTCATACATTTATTTATTTAGCTTATGGCTAGAGATACAAGAGAATTTATATACGTAAATCCAAATTCTGGATATAGCCAATAGTCTCTGGGGTTACGAGAGCAAAGTCACTAGCACTTCCACTGTACTTTCTTTTGCTGCACTCGGTGATGATGTCCTGGATCGTCTGTTCTGTAGCACCACAGTCCCACTCATATTCTGGGAGTCATTACCAAGTGAAATTACTATCCATTATCACTACTGCACTGGAAAGATGTGCTAAATTACATAAATATGTGTTTTTGATTCTTGATCATTCAACGACAATCTCTATGTTTGTTTGGCGCATCAGGTCTCTTCAACTGTTTCCGATGCACACATATTGACATCACCTTACTGTTATCAACATAGGGAATACAAAATACACCTTGTAATTATGTGAAAAAGCATTATTTGGCAAAACGATTGGTCTCTATATAAGGGTTATTGATGTGAGAGTACTCCCACTGTGTGTGACAAAAACCAGAGGTGTATATATTAGCTAACGAGGGCCATCACTCAATAGCATCTGTGCTGGCGAATTGGCTAACACTGCATGAGATGTGAACCTACGATAAAATTTACTTAACTACTGAAATTAGCCAAAATACCTTCTGTAATGGTGCAAATTAAGTCTGGAAATTATGTAGTTTACTTCTCCGCTGTCTGTAACCCACCCACCGTGCCCTTTTTAGATCACGATTTATATTCCAGCTGTGTCGTGAATTATAGACAAATACAGTATTGCAGACCCCATGCACAAGGTACTAATGGCCTAGACCAATAATTACTAGGTAGCGCGGCCTCATATTTATATACTGTATATGGATCCCTGGTTTTTGTCACGCATATGACTGCCCCGATGTGGTAGTTAAGTTTGTATCTTACATGTTGGCAACAGTTTAGTTAGGTAACAGTTTAAAAGACCTCATGCGCTTCACAATAAGAGCCAGCATAATATTGTAGACGTGTTCCAAGCAGAATATAACTTATTAGTAGTCTTACCAAGAATGTTTTCTTGTTCTACGGCAGGTGTAGTGCTCCTCTCCGCATTCAACGAGGGATGTATTGGTCTTCGCAGCAAAGTGGGAGAATAGTTACTCCACAATATCTCTGTAATAACCAGGAAGGAATGACATAGGCTACCATATGTAGAAATGTACCTTAGGCGGAAAGATCTAATGAAGCTGTATCCAAAGAGACCAGTCTCATTCAGTACACTATATGATTCTAATCAACTGTTGAATATACGAAAACTGTTGGAGAAATGAAAGATTGTGCAGAAACATTTTGAGTCATTGGGTGCTACCACAGACATGGAAGCTCATAATTATTCCCGAGTAGCCTACTTGAAAATTTCGAGGAAATAAGAACATGCCCTAATTTGAATATTGGTTCAAATTGGACCTTTGTTGCAATGTTAACAAGAAATTGTGAATTATGCAGAAAAAAAATAACTTCTAACATTCATAATAATTAAGTTACACATATACAGAGTAGAGGAAAGTTACAGACATGTTAATTTATAGATTTAAGCTTCATACTCGCCATTACTGCTTAACGCTTCACTCACTTCAGACGTAGGCCTACAGGTATCAACAATATCTGTTGAAATACAGAGTGGCGCCGAAATCTAGAATATTAATTTCTTTATTAGTCAATTTCTTCCTTCATCTATAAGTAAATCATGAAGGCAGTGAAATAAACTCTTCTTACCGCGAAGACATCATCTACAATCGGCAATAACTCGTCGTCCTGTGGTGCTTCCTCTGATATACCGGTACCATTATTAGTAGAGGTGTCTGAAAGAGAATAGTCATTCTCATACTTTCATTACTTATCATATAAGTTGAGTGCTTGATTCCTCAACTTTATCTGATACAAACCTTCTGTTGTAAATAAAGCATCAGAGTCGAACCTACTCTGAAGACCCACAGTTGACAGCAAGATCATTTGTTTTATTTTTTCGTGCAGTGGATTAAATTTCATAATTTTTCCCTTGCCTCCTCCAGTTATAAATTTCTGCTGCCTGACCTCAGCATAATATTGACAGCCCCTTACAAAATCTGGTGTTTTACTAAGTAGCTTATACAGTCTGTTTGTAGAAAGTAAAACACCCAGAAGAAATGGTCGGAGACACTCCCAGAACAGGGGTCGTGTAGGCCTGCGGTACCATACTAAGTGAATGAAATCACAGAGAGATGGCACATTGGCCCACCAGTGCCCTCTGTCGTGGGACAGGTCAGTGTTCCGCACAGCTCTGTCGGCGTGGGGCCGTCATACCAAGTGGAAACGTGTAAGCAAGTGCAATGATGCCTCGCCAACATTACAGGGTGGACTATCGGCGTGTGAGTGGGGTTGAACGGGGCAGAATGCTTGGGCTCCGGGAGGCGGGTCTGTCATTCCGGGACATTACGGCTCGTACAGGGCACGCTGCGTCAACAGTAAGGCATATGTGGATTCAGTAGAGAGAGGAGGGCCGTACACGACAGGGTACAGGACGACGCAATGTGACCACAGTGCGAGACAATTGCCATCTTCTCTGCATGGCCGTATCGGACAGAACAGCGTCATCCTCTTTGTTGGCTTGACGTTGGAGCACTGCAACGGGGGTGGACATGTCTGCGTCAACGGTGCGGCGCCGTCTTTTGAGGGCTGGACTGGTAACACGCATGCCACTGCGTCGGCTTCCATTGACTGGGAACCACCGACGCCTCCGACTACAATGGGCATGTGCACGCCGCCACTGGCAGGCTGAGTGGCGAAATGTAGTGTTTTCGGCCGAGTCCCGCTTCAACCTATCCTACAGTGATGGCCGCATACTCGTTGGACGCCGCTGTGGAGAACGCAATCGGGCAGACTATATTGTTGAGTGGCATAGCGGACAAACACCAGGTGTAATGGTTTGGGGCGCAATTGCCTATAACATATAAGGTTTTGAATATTCCCGAAGGGAATACGATGTAGTTTCCATTTGAGCGGATGAATTATCAATAAATGATAAAAATGGTCCGGTTAGCTCAAACAATGCCAGCGTTTCACCCCGGTGTGCCGTTGGGCTCGTCAGTTGGTACAGACACACCTCACCAATACACGTGGCTAGCACATACTGAGAAGGCCATGCAAGACACAAAATACAAGCAGTATTGACGTCACGAGCATGCCAATGTGCTACGGGAGTCAAACTCCCTTTCAGGCTTTTGTTTTTTATGATGGCTGAATATCTTCGCTGTTACATATATGTTTTTAGTTTTGCCCAACATTTTCCTGTGACCTACTTATATGGTGCACCATATTAAGTTAAATAGCCATTTATTTTTTGAGTGCTACGCTATCTTATATCTTTCTTCGATTATTTGTCTTGGCTGATGAAGGGGATAAAAGTAATTAATCCCCGAAACATGTACCAGGAGCAAGTGTAATTATAATTTATTTTCGTTTATGTATTGACTAAGGCGGATATACAATTTGTTGTTAAAACTATTTAGTACGTCAATACGGAACCATCATGGAAACTAGTTTAAATAATAGAAAGAACTATGTAATCAGAAGGGCAAGGCTGACACAATTAAAACAAAAATATGATGCACAGGAAGACACACTCCTCATCGGAGCAGATGACCTCAATGTTAAGCCCCTTAAAACAACAATCACCATCGTCACTCACACCCCACATATAAATACACTCACGGACCGAGAAAGGTGCAACTCATTTTCATCATCATCATCTTGTACAGTTTCCAGCCCCAGGCTGGGTCTGTTTGGAACATAAGCCTCGCCACTTAGTTCTTTCTTCCCACCACCTCTCCGCTGTCACTCTGGTCCAGTCCTCGCCTCTCTTCTTGACACATTCCTCCACTCCTTTCAGCCATCTATCTCTTGGTCTTCCCCTTGGTCGTTTCTTCTGCATCTGCCTCTCATGTATCCTCTTGGGAATCTTCTTCTCATCCATTCTCTTTAAGTGTCCATACCACCTCAGTCTTGATGTCTCAATCCTACCTTGTAAGGGCTCCTCTTTCACCATTTCCCTGACCTTTTCATTCCTCACCCTGTCTCTTCTTGTTACTCCGATCCTACTTCGCAGGAACTTCATTTCACCTGCCTGTATTCTGCTTATATCTCTTTTCTTCATTGTCCACGTTTCTGAAGCACAGGTCAGTATCGGGATATAGTAGCTTCTGTATAACACTTCCTTGCTTTTTTGTGGGACATCTTTATTCCACACTAAGCTCCTAATGCTTCTCAGAAATGCTTCTGCCTGTCTGCCACGTTCCGTAATCTCTTTGTCATTTCTCCCATTTTCCTCCACTATACTTCCCAAGTACTTGAGACTTTCCACCTTCTTCAGCTGTCCACCTCCAAGTGTTATCCCACTCATTGGTCTGTCCTTTTTCCTGGTCGTTAACAGGATCTCACATTTACTGATGTTGAACTTCCATCCGTACTCTCCCACTGTTTCTTCCCAAGCCTTCAGTTGCTCCTGAATTTCCTCCTCCTTGTTTCCCCAGACCATGAGATCATCTGCAAACACCATTGCTTTCATCTTATCTTCTCCTATCTTTCCTGCTATCCGTGTCATTACCTCGTCCATAACCACAATAAAGAGAAGGGGTGACAGCGCACTACCCTGTTTCAGGCCACTCATTTTCAATTGATCAAAATTAAGTATTTTATATAGGACTATGTCTACAGAAGTTTAGACTGTCGAGACTCCAGAGGATGCAATTCTCCTTTGGTAAATTTTTGTTCTCTGCTGACCCCAACGTATAAAGCTTCCATCACCTTCGGTGTCCTCAATTCTCATGCCTGAAACATCAGAGGTCCCTGCAACACAAGGTTTTTTTTTTTTTTAGTTGCACGTTAATGTTATATTTCAATACATAGCACATTATTACATGACAGGACACATTTTAACTTACCTTCAGCAACAATACATAGTAGGAACTGCATCAGAAGTCAGGGAATTTGTATTTAAGAGCCTTCTGATGACCCATTTGGCAAAATTAACACTGCATTTTCGATGCGTAATCATGTCACACACAGATTTCCCGAACACATCATCCCTTCCACAGAACAACTCAGAGCCTACTAGGCCTACTCCCAGCATCTGCAAAGAAAAATTGCACAAATATAGACATGTGCAGGAGCTACGAGATATTGCTAAAATCACATGTCTATAACACACTAGGGCCTACTACAAATTTAGCTTGAATATTACAAAATAAATACATAAACCTAACTGAAAACGTTCTACTGGCCTGTAACTTATTTCTCTGAGTTGCAGTAGCCACACACATTTTTATATGGCTAACATATACTCGTAACTATCAGTTGTAACTCTTTGCCTCTTCAGTCAGTCAACTCGAATTTGCCCAATGATTGGGTGGGGTACAGTGTAGACCTACATATAATTGAGTATAACTAATAGGCTACGTGTATTATATACATTGTACCCCACCCATTCATTGGGAAAATTCCTGTTGACCGACTGAATAGTTACAACTAACAGTTTGTATAGGCTACACTGAAAGAATGCCTTCATTACATATACTCATAATGAAATCCCAGTGCATTACGTTCTGTCTATCCTTTAATATGCAAATCTCCTTTTAAGAGAATAATTATTTCTAACGACCTTCAGTTTTAGTATGCTACAGCGACCTAGGCCTACTCCCCAATACCTAAAATATATCTGTGCATAAATGACTGAAATGTAGTAGTCGAGTTCTAATGCAAACAGATGGGAGTATCTTTTTTCTAATATTGTAATCTGAATTTCCTTTGAAAGGAATCGTTCTTTAAAATTATGTTAATTCGCTACGGTGGCGTAGGACACCCTGGTCATCATCCCTGTGACTTATGCCATACACATTTGTATACTTACAGTACCTTACATTATTATATACAGGAAGAAATCGCTAACTCAATTTCACTCCAAGTGAACACATGGGTAGTGTAATTCATCAGCTAATACGAGTTCTTTTATCTCCCGTATACCCAAATGAAAGAATTTATCAGCGAAAATAGTTGTTCATGACTTACCTAGGCTACCAGGATCGGATCGGCAGGAAACTGTGCATCGAAATACATTTCTTACTGCACCAATGAGCAGCGCAATAAAAACCACATCGCTTCTTATGTTGTGTTTCTGTAATTTCTCGGCGAAAACGAAAAGTAACATATATTGCAAGGAGAATAACACTTATAAAGCTAAATGTATATAAATGATAAACCAACGGCAGTATTCTTCCATGCTAACGGCTTGGCAAAAAAGCATCAACAAATCATAAATGATAGCCAACTATGTCGTGGGATAGTACGTAACTGGCAATTAGTTGACGATGCACTAGGAAGAGCTGTAAACGTTTAACAACATTTCGTCTTTGATTTATAAGCGTACATGTACTAATGCATGCATTCTCCTTGTTATATAAAACCAACATCATCATATTTTTGCTGCTTTTTAGAATACTGGACCCATAGTGTCAATCTATGAATGTTGGCAGCACTGAAGTGTACCTACTCCAGTCAAATTACATTCGTGCACGACTCGCAGCTAGCGCCCTAGTCGAACACTTGTGCTGCCATCTATAGAGGAACGCGAAAAGATCGAAGCTTCACTTCCTATTGTCCGTCCAGAGTTAAGAGTGTACTACGGGCTCTTATGGCACAAGCGTTGCCACGTCTAGCGACCGTAGAAGGGCAGCTATTGTACAGCACTCCACACGAGTAGTACAGCCCGCTGCCGGACTGACTATCAGCAAGCTCCTCATCCCGACGGAATTTCGTTCCTTCGCGCCATTATAATCTGCAACCTTTTACTATAAATCCCGTAAGAATAACAGAATTTGGATGATCAGTTTTTAATAAAGATAAACACTGAGTTATTCCCTAAAGGAGTGGGGGAGCCGAGGATAGTAATTGATTTACATAACAATGCTTAGAACGGATTATAGATACTGCGACGATTTACTATTTATTCACATTGGAATTTTAGTTACGTACGGTATGGCTATGACAAAACAATTGAAATAACGTGAAAGCTAACCTGAATCATCCGTTAGATACGGATCAATTAGTTTAATAGACTACGTAATATGGCAATATATTCTCCAAGGCAGGGGCGGATCTACGGGAGGGCGAGGAGGGCGACCGCCCAGGGCCCCGCAGTCCTGGGGGCCCCGCGACATGTTTTTTAAAATTTAATTAATTAATTATACTTTTCAAACTAATTTGTATTTTTTTATATTTATTTTTTTCAGTGCAGCTATGACCTCTGTTGACCGTTTAACAAGTTTAGATTTCGGTGAAATAATAGAAGACTTCAGCCGGAAAAAAGTGACGAAGTAATATTTTATTGTTTACGTAATCTTCTTCAAGGGGATTTAAAGGTTTCTTTCATATTATTAAAAAAAAGTACTGTAGTATACTCAAAATATTGTAACTATTCTTTATTTTATTATTTTTACAAAACTACTATCCATTTGATTTCATATTTTTTATTTCCTATTGTTGTGGGCCCCGCCTTATCATATCGCCCAGCGCCCCGCAAGGCCTGGATCCGCCACTGCTCCAAGGTCAGCCTAGGTCAGTGACAGGATACAAATCATCTGTCGCAGTGAGTCACTTTCATCTGCAGAGGCGAAGAGAGTACCCGGAAATAACAAGTAATTTTGTTCTTATCATAATGATACTTCACATATTATTACACGCGTAGATGAAAGATTTTCTTTACAAGTTGCTTTACTTCGCACCGACACAGATATGACTTATGGCGACGATAGCAAAGGAAATGGCTAGGGGTGGGAAAGAAGTGGCCGTGACCTTAATTAAGGTACAGCCCCAGCATTTGCCTGGTGTGAAAATGGGAAACCACGGAAAACTATATTCACGGCTGCCGACAGTGGGGTTCGAACCCACTATCTCCCGAATACTGGATACTGGCGACTGCAGCTATCGAGCTCGGTATAGATAGATGAAAGAAAGTAAACAAAAAATGCAGTGGCACAACGTACATTGGACAATGAATGGCAAATACTACAGGCTGATGTGGGAAATTGCGACAATCTGTTCTTTAAAATATTTCTCAAAACAATCATTATCCATTTCATAATGAGCCTTAGCGGTTTATTTTACACAAAACTACAAGCTTCTCATTCGGCACAAATCGCGTAATTTAACTGCATGAAAGTTCTGTTACGCACATTATTGCAGGTGAGTAGTTAATAATAATAATAATAATATATCATCACGGGTTTTTCAAAAACGTACAGCAGCACTTTTCTCCTGATTCTTGGTCTTTATATAATTGTAGACGTTACAAACTATCTGTCTTTCTCTGCGCCTTAAAATTTCCCCGGGTTTACGTTTCGCAAACGGAACATCAGCCAAATATTTAATGCCACTTACACTCCAACACTGTTTCAAATATCTTGGAGAGATCTGGACACAGAACAATATAGGATCTGGACTCGTGCGTTCAGTGGAGAGCTAAGACACGTACAACAGCGTGCGTGCTGTTCCATCCAGCGCGCAGACTCTGCTGTCAGATACATTACAAAATCATGTTGCATATCAAGAATGTAAGAATTACATATCATTAAATGAATGCTGAGGAACATGTACTCTCCACCCATGGCCATTAACCTAATAAATAACATAGTGAAAATCCAGTTTTAAAGACTTCGAAGTCATCAATTCTGGGGGAGTCCGCTAAATATAAGAGCCCGTAGTACACTCTTAACTCTGGACGGACAATAGTGTTCTTCTTCCATGGTGTTGCATGTTACGCGGCATCATTTCGTGATTTACAGCGTGACCGTTGTCTCTTGTTTCTCGAACCCACTCCAGAACTTTTATGTCCACATTTTCGTACTTTCCTTTTTACACACCGCGGAAGGGCTTACAAGTTTTCATTGTTCCCAATAATTTATCCTTCTGGTTACGCCAATAACGAATCATACACGGCTGCAATTCATATTTACGACTTGCCGCTTTCACTCCATTTTCTGCAGCATCACTTTCAACTTGAAGGATGCCGTAAAACTTATTCTTTTCTCATTTTCAGTCGTTGTGTACTGCACGCTTCTTACACACCGCCGTGCGGTACGCGAGGCATGTAACTCGTAAGTGAGGCGGTAGGGAGAGAGTAGCCTTTTTTGTCGAGGTCAACAGGTGTTTCAGGCAGATTCGCGGGTTTTACAGTTTCGTGAGTTGCGTGATACGGTAGCATGACATCCAGCAAAAATGTATACTATAGATTTTAGGTTATTAAGAAATGATTGTGTACCTTCTTGTGTTTTATTTAATGATATGTAGTAGAGTATTAATAGTATACATTTGTTTAAAAGTGACTAAAACAAAAATAACAGTTTTTTTTAAATTTCCATTCAAAAATGAGGGGGCGGGTATTCGGGTATATACGGTAATTAAAATGTATTAACATAATAATTGAACGTTTTACAAGAGGTAAATTAGGTGTAGGATGCCGCACAGACGACTGATGTTACGCATCCACGCCTTGAAAAGGTTGTAATAAAAGTCGGATAACGGTTTAATGCATTATTTCTCTAGTTGCAATAAATTTCGCGAGTAAACCTAAAAATTCGTATATGGAGCCGAAATGTCAAAATTTCGCGAGTAGATAGTGTTCCTAATTACATTTAAATTCGTAATATGCATTTCTCTCATCATATTTAACACTTTTGAAAATTTCGCGAGTCGCGAAATTGGAGTGTCCCTACGGGCCATCGAGGATGGACCTCGAAGCAAGAGATAGATTAGAAATAGAAAAAGGCAGGAGGCTCCCTTGGCCACTTAAAGTTACCACACCTATGAGGCGATAAATGTGTACAAAGTGTTTGCAGTAACTGCACATTCACAACTCATTTGTTGTGTTTAAGATTCCTCTTAAGTTGGGCAGAATAGAAGGCTGGAATAGCCAAGATTAAGAACGTGATAAGAAAAGTACAATACATTTGTGCAATATGCCTAACAATGATTAGAAGGAGCATAAAACATGTAAAATTGATTGCTCTTAAAAATTGTCTACAGCAGACCTACACAAGAAATACCATGGAAAAAACTCTATTAATGGGGCAAGAGAAACGATCTATCTTCCTAAGCCTCTCTAGTTGATATAACAACAGTAGGCTGATACAATTCAATCGCATGTACAACAAACGGGAAAAGGGAGGCCCAAGCAATTTTACGCTTGGCATAAAAGGTGGTTTGAACACTTCTAAGTTTAGCTTATTAGGTGGCAACATATACCACTAGATTATTTATACAGAATTGAATTAATGATAAATTACAAAGGGGCAGAGGCCACTTCAGTGAAACCTCAAGTTTACAAGAAGAAAAACATGTGCACAGATTAATTACTTAAATTTAAATGTTGGTAAATGGGGAATAGGAAGGAAGAAGTGGGGTATGTTGTTAGTCTGTTTATGAGCTTATTTTGGGTACCCAACACATAAATGGTTTGCACTGAAAACCAATATATAGAAGCATATGGAAAAGTCACTATTGAGTTTTATATTGTTTGTTCTGATTCTCGAATTAGCAGTATTTCAATGTTATTGGGTTTTTGACGCATTTGCCAATGTAATTTTGTGCAATTCAAAGTCTATTGCATAATTCAAAATGTCATGAGTTACAAGTAGCGTAAAATGGGGCAAGGAGATGGAGCCCTTCACTTCCGAGCGAGGTGCGCCATGACGCGTGATGGGCTCCATCTTGGCAACGCTGTACAGCTTTCCCCGGAGCGGCTAGCTGGTGAATCATGTATTATTTCCCCGTACAAATACAAACCGATATAAAATAATTGAATTAATTTACGTATTTCACAGTCATGCAGCATAACGTTTCGATGTATAAGGATTACAACGCGACCAAGAACTACTATTCCAACGACCCCGAGCCGAGAAAAAGTTACCTTACAAAAATGATAACTTTCTTTCTTGGAAACACAAAATTTTGAAATTAATAAACCAGTTATACAACATTCCAATGTATATTGTGTTAAAATTTGGATTCGATCTGATGACGGGTTTGTGAGATAATAATTCTTAAATGTGACGCATGGTTGAAACACGCTTAATAACGGGCACTTTTTGTGTTCCAACTGCAATAAAAAATATTAAAATATAACTTTAAAATTCCAAGCTTAAATGAACTAACGTAAAATAGAACAATGAAAATGATGATGTTATTGGATTTTATGTGGGTCTATTGATTACTTCACAAACAATCTTCAAACTCGAGTGCACATAATATGTTGGTCGACAGTAGACAGTTTCTTTATTGGTATAGAGTTCGAGGTCGGTTATATCCGACAGACGTGACCGCGAACATGTCTTGAGTGGAGTAACCTTGTTTCGTTTTCAAGGGTAGAGTGACCTTAGCTTGTTTATCCCTCAAGTGTAGAATGACCACACCTTATCCAGATTCCTTAAAATTTACAAAAATATAGGGTATCAATTGATGTGTCTAGAGCAGTTGTCCAGGTCGGTTATATCCGGTAGACGTGACCATGAACACAGCTTCAGTTGAGTAACTCTTTCTCCTACAAGGGGCGAGCAACCTTATCTCGTTCAGTTAGTTTCCCCTACTACCTTCACTTCTAATTTCCTCCTGAATGCAAATTCTGGTTTACACTTTGTGATTGGTCTCCCACTATTGGTGCCTTTATTTCTCATATCAATGGTCCGCTACTACCAGCACTGTTCATCTCCTTCGAGAGTAAGGTTAGTGTTGTGCGCATAAGCATGTGACTACGCATGCGTGATTAAATGTAATTGGTCCCCCCCAATTTCATTGTCTTTAATCTCTCATATCATTGGTCCCCCTACTACCAGCACTGTTCATCTCTTTTAAGAGTAAGAATAGTGTCGTGAGCACAACTGTGTGACTGCGCATGTGTGATTAAATGTAATTGGGCCCCCACTGTTTTACCTCCCCTTCTCCATATAGTGTTCCAGGTAGGGCTCCATTTACCCCCCACCTCCAATTCTGGTTCACTACAGACGAAGATTAGTATGAATGTGGTTCTGTCTGTAACTTACCGGTACATACAAGTGTTAAGTTACAGTCAGAATACATTTGTACTAATCTTCGTCTGGATTGAACATCTCTCTGAACAAGGTGATATAACATCTTTTGTTTCTTATAAACAATCACTGGTTAATAGGTGATTACCAAACCTATAGGATATTGCTTTTCTTTCTTTTAGCTAAAAACAACTGGACGCCCCTCAACAGCTTAACAAGCTTGGTGCTCAGGCTGGGCTTGAAACAAGGGGTTTAAAGGATTTGTCGGTGAACCAACAGTTTCCGGTGGACAACTTGCAGAGGATTTAAACACGATTTGGGCCTAGAATTATCTGTCAATGCCAAGATTTTATGGTGTTTTTGCCCAGCAGATTTGCTTGCAGATCAGACGAGGCATTGGCAGCTTTTAATTCATGCAATCTTATTATGAAGTATTTAGGCAAGCAGAACAATGCATGTCTAATTAATTTTGAAGAAGAAGCAGTTTGAGTGTTTTGCGTCTGAATTTACATAACTTGTTGAAAAACAGTCTAACTTTTATTTCTTTCGCAATTATTTTATATAGTAATTATGGAAATAATTTAGTCTTTATAGATTTTTTCATGGCACCGCTTCTTTGGGAAGATGTTCGTTCCTGTTTTCAAACACGACTGTGCAGTGGGTGAATATATAATGCCGACAAAATTCTAAATCCTAAATTGTTTCTGCAGGTTTGTTTACCAATATTTTTAATAAAATTCTCAAGTTGTTTTATTCGCTTTACAGCTTTAAAAGTAAACACAAAATTAGCCTGTACCTTTGTATTTCTAAAAAAAAAAAAGAATGGCGTGGAGAGACGTGAAACGATATATTTGGCTACAAAATGAGACCATTTTATCGGACTGATAACCTGGTATAACCTTGTAATTGATGCACTGGTAGCCAAGTTTGACGGTTTTCTTGAAGGCGAGAGTGGTAAATCCCTCGAGATCATTCCATTTCTACAGGTAAATGTTTGTTGCTTTGACCCCATAAATTCAGGTTCTTTATATTTTTCGTTTCCTCTTTCTGTTCAACGTAAAAAGGCCGTTCTCAATATTCAAAATGAAGATGGCTATTGTTTTCTATGGTGCATTGCTGCTTTTTTTAAAAGCTCCTGCCTCATACAAGATGATGGTTAACAAGTTGCTTTCCACTCTTGACTTTTCAAACATTACATGTCCTGTGGAACTAACCTCTATTGCTAGATTGGAATTGCTTAACCCCGACTTTTCTTTTCTTATCTATGGTCTTGATAAGAATACTGTTATCGGACCACTCTATTGCACGCATCAGCATAAGGTGCAACATATTAATTTATTATACAATTCCAACCAGCAAACTAACCACTATTGTTTAGTTAAAAACCTCTCCAGACTAGTCGGGAGCCAACTTTCAACTCATTATACATCAAAATTTATTTCTGAGCGGTGTTTACAGTACTTTTCAACTCAGTCTAAGCTAGATAGTCATTTGTTGGATTGTGCTATTCATCCAGCTGTAGAAATTACTTTTCCAAAACCAGAAGATGCCAAAATGTTGTTTAAAACTTCCATTGCATGGATCCGGTTGCCTATACCGTGTATGCGGACATAGATACTTTAACTGATCCCATTCAGCGCTGTCAACCAAATCCATCTTCGTCCTATACAGATACTATTCAGACACATACTCCATTTTAGGTTGCATTACAGGTAGTGTGTTCCTACGATTCAAGTCAATCCTATTTTAAATTGTTTTGAGGACCTGACCGTATCCAATGGCTGCTAAGAGAACTTAATCTTCTAGCCGATCATGTTTCACAGATTCCTCAGGCTCCTAAACCTATACAGATGAGTCTAGACGATATGATACGTAATGATAATACACATATTTGTCGAAAGCCTATTTTGCCACATAATAATCTTATAGTACGGGACCACTGTCCCCACACTATCATCTATAGAGGATCAGCGCATAACTCATATAATATGAACTTTCGTGCAGTGAAGTATATACCTGTATTTACTCATGGATTATCAAACTGGATTCTCACTTTATTATTCGAGAGTTTGCTATTTTAGACAAGGAACATTTTTCAATTATTCCTCAAAATCATGAACGGTTTATTTCCTTTTCCATGCATAACTATGGTATTACAATTTGATGTCTCGGTTCATTTCGATTTATGTCCTCTTCGTTAGACGCATTGGTAGAGAGAATTTCACCTGATTATTCACGCAAACATTTTGCCGACGATGCCAAATTTAAACTATGCATCCGAAAGGGATATTTCCCTATGACTATATCAATAGTTGGTCTTCTTTGGATGAGACACAGTTACCGCCGAAGTCTGCGTTTGTTAGCACGTTGCATAATACTTGTATTAACGATACCTATTACATACACGCCAGCAATGTGTGGAATACGTTTGGATTTACCTCTCTTGGTCAATATGCCGACCTATAACTCACAGCGACACTGCTGCTAACGGATATTTTTGAAAAATCCCGTCGCATATGTGCATATTTACAAGCTGGACCCGTGTCACTATTACGCAGCACCAGGCTTATCTTGGGATGCCATGTTGCTGTATACAGGTATCGAGTTGGATTTGCTTACAGACATTGACAAACTCTTATTTCTCGAAAAGGGTATTCGAGCAGGATTTGTTTCTCTTGTAAATAGACATGTTCGAGCAAACAATCCTTATATGTCAACGTATAATTCACAACAGCCCATCTCCTATTTAACACACTATGAAGTGGATAATTTATATGGATATGCTATGTGTCAACCACTTCCATATACATATTTTGCATGACTCAATTAAGAGGAAATTGCACGTTTTGACTTGCACATTGCTGCTCGGCAGGAAAATTGAGGTTATGTATTGGAGGTTGGTTTACAATACCCCACATATATACACGATGAGCATGCAGATTTACCATTTTGTGAACGTTCTTTTCTTATTTATTTATTTACACTGTTTACGCCCACATTGGAGCACCAAAATCAAACCTTATATACAAAGTCTTCCAATATTTCAAATAATAAGTTCAGTTCTTAATTCTTGATATGTTTTTCCTTTCCCAATACTTCTTCATTCTGGAAGATCTTGCAGCTCGTTCTTCTGCTGATATAACATATTTCTTACGCTGTGAAATTTTGAATGTTAGTCGAGTGTATTTGTTATTCAGAAGCCGTTTCTCCTCTATGTTCAATTTGATGGAGTTACTTTCAATTCGTCTAAATCCATTTGTAAAACAAGATAAATTTTTCACATTCAAGTGCTTTTGCATTCCTAACATATGGTCTCGTATTGAGCAAGATCCATCGTATTGTATCATTTTCACAAAGGCCTTATCAAGTAATTCGTGACCATCCTGAACAATTTGACACTAACTTCTTTCCTGCTGATAACACATTCGGTTTGTTACCTCAAAACAACAAAGTTATGGGGCTAATGAAAGACGAATGTGGTGTTGACCTTGTGATAGAATTTTTGGGGGCTTGCTCCAAAAATGTATTGTTATACTTGTGATAGTTCAAGGCATGTTGGCCGAGCAAAAGGCGTTCGCTCCATTGTTATCAGAACGTTATGTATGACTCGTTATCGTGAGCCTTCATATAATCCTAATGAACCGTACACAAAACAGGCACGAATATCTTCCCATACTCATGAAGTGTTTCTCGTTGAACTGATGAGACGCTCCTTGCTTGCGTTCGACGATAAAGGGTCATGGGTTAATGATAAACTCTCAAGCCTGCCATGGGGGCTTTATGCACTTGATGTTTAATAATGTTACATAATTCAATCATTTCTTTTTATACAAGAGCAAAGTTTGTAAAACTCTTAAAACTGTAATATCTGTTGAACAATAAACTGTATATAATGAGTATGTATGTCTACCCATATTATTCCCGTTCTTGACCTATAAATTGTATATAATATATATGTCTTTATATCAGTTACAGTATATGTAATTCTAAAATATTGTAAAATAAATTATATAGTTGTTAATTTAATTTAGATGTATTTTTTGTTTCCTTTAAACCTTGTTTGCTAAAGCATCGCTATTTGATAACTCCGATCCATTTCAGTATTATAAAAAGAGTATTCACTCACCTATTTGCTGGTGGTTGCAATTGTACCTCGTTTATATTCAGCAAGTTGTGCCCCCCTCCCCCTAATTCTACTTCAGGTTAATGCCAGAATAATTTCGCCATTTAATACCAGTCACTTCCTTCCCAATTTTCACCTGCATTATAAATATACATACATAGTAATATAACTATCACAATAACACAGATTATTAAAAAATTACACACGTGCATACACACTAATACAGTTATCGCAATTACACTTTTCAAGTACACACAATTCCTAACTTAACGCCAGGCTCGCGTCCTTCCCAATTTTTATCTGGATTATAAATATACACACTAATATAATCATCACAATAACACAGGTTATCAAAAACAAAAATATACACACCAGTAATTGCATCGCTGATGTCATCATGTATCGGCAGTCCTGGATTGTTCATTATTTTATTGAATTCTCTTAGGAGAACATATTTACGTCTTGTGATCTGGAGGTGGAACATGACTTAGCACTGGTAGCCAATGTGTGGGAATAGATTTGATTGTGCCAGTGATGAGACGCATTGTGCTGTTCAGTTGGGTATCTACAATATTCATGTGAGCACTATTGAGCCAGATAGGAGCACAGTATTCGGCAGTCAAGTACCCCAAACCTAGAGCTGAGCATCGCAGAGTTGCAGAGTTACCCAAGTTGTTCCACATAGCTTAGGAATTATGTTGTTGCGGGTTCCTATTTTTGCAGCAACATTCTGGAGATGTCGTTTGTAAGACAGCGTTCTATCCAATGTGACCCCCAGATATTTAGGGTATCTATTGTGTCTCAATTGCTGGTTGTCCATGTACACCTTTAGCTCCCTATTAGCTATTTTGTTGTTTAGATGAAAGCAACAAACTTCAGTTTTGCTGGTGTTTGGATTCAGTCCCCACATTTTAAAGTAGTGCGTCAGCTTCTTGAGGTCTTCTGTTAGGATCTCTTCCGTCTGTTCAACTGTTTGTTTTCTGCTAGCAATTGCCCAGTCATCTGCGTATCCGAATTTCCTTGAAAGTGTCTCTGGCATGTCTGCAATGTACAGACTAAACAACAAGGGAGCAAGAACCGACCCTTGAGGCAGCCCATTTTCAACGATCTTCGGCTGCTTACATCTTTCCCCTTGTACACACGGAATTGTCTTTGAGTCAACATGGTGTCCAGAAGTCCTGCAGTTTTTGTACATTGGATAACTTTAAGGAACTTGTTGATTACTCCTCTTTCCAGGCTGTGTCATAGGCCGCTTTTAAGTCTATGAATGCCACTGAAGTCTTGAGGTTTCGTCGATAGCACGCTCTTATGTAGGTTGTAAGAGGCATAACTTGATCTGTTGTATTTCTCTGTGGCCTTAAGCCTGCCTGTTCCACTGGAATTATCTCAAGTATATCAGGACCAATCCTGTTCAGCAGAAGTCTTTCTATGAGTTTATATGCAACGCTGACCAAGGCAATAGGGCGGTTACTTTCTGGTTTTTCACTTCGTTTGCCTTTCTTCAGTTTGGCAATAATCTTTGTCTGCTTGAAGAGCTTTGGTATCTGGCCTCTTTCAAGGATATCATTGTAGAATTCTGCTAGCCAGGCACGAGCCTGTTCTCCACAGTGATCAAAGAACTCGGGGTGTAAACCGTCCTCACCAGGGACTTTACCTAATTTAGTGTCACTGATGGCGGTGTTTATTTCTTCCGCGCTGAATGGTATGGGTTGTGCCACCGTGGAGCTACGTTTAAGGAGTTTCATTTCTTTCTTTATGTCCTTAGTAAGAATTTTGCTCCTTTTGCTTTTGAAAGTCATGACTATATGGGAGGCAATCTTGTTTGGATGGATTTCTGACGTTCATGCAGTTGGTTTTCCGTCTCCAAGCTTCCTTCGAAGCTTGATTTTGTGTAATCGAGTGAGCTAACTTTATCTTCCCATTTTTTCCTCCTGGCTGCACCTAGACTGTGTAAAAGCTGATCTGCAATGTTATGTTCATTGCTCTCAATAAACTGTTGGTAAAGGGTTTCGCTTTCCTCACTCCACCCAGGAATATATTCTTTGCGATAGCCTCTAGGGATATGTTTCTTTGCTACAGATATTATAGCTCCTATGAATCGTTCATAAGCCTCATGTGTAGTTGGTATCCGACGCACACAATTATCAAGTTCTTCTGTGAAGCCAGGCCAATCAGCCTTCTTGAAATTCCAGCGTGGTCGAGGGATTTGCGGGATTTGGATACCAATTTCGTATATCACAGGTCTGTGCTGGCTATGAGGGAAGTCTTTAAGCACCTTTCGAGTAGTTGGTATGGGTTTGTTTCCTTCATCTCTAGACACAAAGCATAGATCAGGGCAATACCCTCTATTCCAGACTGCTGATTTGAACGTGCTTCGGTCTTTAGCATCAAAGACGTGGAAGAGGTTGTTTCTGTCTATCCACTCCACTACTGCTTCGCCATTCTCATCATTAGTTTTGTATTTCCAATTCTGGTGGTGACTGTTGAAATCTTCAATGTAGACTGCTGGATGTGGTTCTATGTATACGACATGGTTGGGCCATTTGGATTTTGGAGGTTTGTAGATGTATGAAACTGAAGTGTCACCGACTCTAATGACAACTGAGTGGATATCCTCCTCAGTGCTAGTAGATAGAAGAAAAGCATTATCTATAGTATTTCGCACATATGTAGGCATGATGATAGGTTGCTTCTAGAAGATCGTATCCTGGTACTTTTCCTCTAGCTCGCAGCTGCTTTTCGTAAGTGGTGTGTGTTTCTTGTATGACTACCAGGTCAACTTCATGGGAAAGTAACAGTAAGGCTTCACTTTTACCACGACTAATACGTAATACCTTCAATATTTAGATGACATACACGTAGGACAGATCCCAAGTTCCTAGTGGCAGTTTGGCCATCTGACAAATCATTCGTAATCGTCATAATTCTGTGCTGTATCTTGATCAGGAGGTAAATAGTTTTACGTCTGATCGCCTATTCGTCACAATAACACATGTTAACAAAAATACACACACTAATACAGTCATCATAATAACACATCCAAATTACAGAGTGGGCTCTAATATTATATACCTCGATGTTGTAAAGCCTTTAAAATAAGCAGCAACAAGAAATTGAAGCCTTGTGTGCTATCTGATTATTCACAACAATTTGGATACAGTATTGTAAGCAGCGTATTCACTCACCTGGCTGCAGAAAACCTGACTTTAAGTGAGCTTATCTGGTTTATGTACATCACGCTGCAATTTTTTCCATTTAAAGGTCAGTTGTTTTCTGATGCAATCGAGGATGTTGTTTGCATGTGTCCAGGATACCTTGCTTTCTGATACAATATAAGTTGCTGCTTACATGTATTGCCTTAGGTCTTGTATGTACATTCAAGTTTAAAAGTATTGAACACTACAACCTACAGTCAACATCAAATATAAATTGTTACATCGCAACTAAGCTAAAGTTTCAGAAAATAATGAAGTGGCAATATTTCGAAAACTGTGTCTCATGAAATGGTTTGGAGGTATGCCCATCTGCTTTCATCGTAAAAGAGATTCTACCACTATCAATAGATCAGAAGTCTGTAGGGTAAACATAAAATTTGGATAAAAGTGTGAATATCTCTGGGACGGTGCGTCGGGGAGCAAATCTGACGAGCTTCTCCCCCCCCCCCCCCACTACCCCGTCCATCTACCGAAGCCCGTATGCTTTCATCGTTAGGAAGATCATAGTGTAAGATGATGATCCTATGACCAAAATTAGGGGGGAGTTAATTATCAAATTTAGTTTAACCACGAATGTCTAACCCATCAGCTTTCATCGCAAGGAATAGTATGCCTAAACTTCAAGGTCCTAGAACCGAAATTGGTGTGGGGCCAAGTACCAAATTTTCTTTTACAGTGAATATCTCGAAAAAGGTGCATTCTACCGTAAAATGACCAGGAGGGTTACCCATCAGCTTTCTTCGCAAGGAATGCTATGCCTAAACTTCAAGGTCCTAGGACCAAAATTGGTGTCGGGCCAAGTACTAAATTTTCTTTCATGTCGAATATCTCGAAAACGTTGCCTTCTAGTTTAAAACGACCAAGAGTGGAACCAATCTACTTTCATTGTAAGGAAGATTATACCTTAACTTAAAAGTCCTAAGACTAAAATTGAGGTGGGCTATGTACAGAATTGTTCACCCCCTTCCCTCCTCTACCCAGGTAGAAGGCCTCCGGCTGAGTGTTCGACAGTGAGGTAACCCCAAAAAGCGCCGAGGACTGGTTTCACCTCTCCTAGCTTGCGGATCGACTGCACTCGGCTCCCGAAATGTGACAGGTTTCCCCATCCATTTATCGATAAAAGCAGTTGTCCTAGCATGCACACATGACCAGTCGACCGACTGGCCGGGACCGAGTCAGCTCGGTCTCCCCCTGGCCCCAGGCTTGGGCCTCCGGCGCACCTCAGGTTCGTGTTGGGGGTAAGTGGATAGCCTTGAGATAACCATATAAGGGCATGATCCAGAGTCTACTTTGGCCAATTACTCACTAGGCTATGAACCAATAGCCCCACTAATCGCACGTAAATCACTGGTAGCTCCTTCTTGATAACTTTCACTTCCCTATTGGTAGCTTCAATAAGGTCACCCCACAGGGGCACACATCTAGTGGAACATGGGTTGGCGACCACGGGCCTCCAGCTGAGCCTGGCATTACTCTAATTACTTGTGCCGGGCTCCTCTCCGGTTTCTTTCCTGTCGACCTCTCTTGGTCAACTCTTGTTCTCTTCCGACCCCGACGGTATTTGGGAGTCTCTTCTTTTCGCGCCTTAATTGGTCCTTCTCTCATTTTTCCTGATCCCTCATTCATCTAGGGATCAGCCTTCTTTTTCTTTTCATTATATTTCCTTTTCTCTTTAAGATTCCCGCACAGTTTTTGTGCGTGTATCTAAATTATATTTTGTGAATTTTTGAATCTACACTACATTTTCAATCTGAATTGCATTTTGTTTGTATTTTCAATCTTTATTGCAATTTGCGAGTATTTTCAACCTCAATTGCATTTTGTAAGGATTGGCAATCTAAATTGCTTTTTGGTAAGTCTTTGAATGCGGGAGTGGCATTTTTGTGAGTATTTTGAATTTCAATGGCATTTTGTAAGTATTTTCAACCTAAACCACATTTTGCGAGTATTTCCAATCTAAATTGTATTTTGTAGGTTGAGCATTTTTAAGTATTTTTGATCTCAGTTGCATTTTGTGAGTATTTTGAATCCAATTACGTTTTGTAAATATTTTCAATCTAAATTGCATTTTGTAAGTATTTTGAATCTAAATTGAATTTTTTGGGTATTTTGAATCTAAATTGCACTTTGTCAATTTTTTAACTCTTACCTGCATTTTGAAGCTAAAAAATTTGACTAACGCTCTTAGATTCCAACGTTCGTCACCAGGAACCGAATGTGGTGGCATCTAGTAACCAAGTTCACAACTAGTTGTCGTTGATGATGGTGTTTGGAAGCAAAAGTAGGAACTACTTGACAATTGAATGTCTGCAGTCCTTACTTGAATTAAGAACAGATATCGCAGACTAATACAGCCATCACAATTAACACCGGTTATCAGACAGATTCTACACACACCCAAAGTACACGGGGCTACATGACCACATTGTCGCAGACTCTAAACTGAGGACCCAACCAGCCAACCTGCATTTTGTGTGTATTTTCAATCTAAATTACTTTTGTGAGTATTTTCCAGCTAAATTCCATTTTGTCAGTGTTTTCTACTCTAAAATTACTTTTTGTGTGTCTTTTCAATCTTCTGTCAGTATTTTCTATCTCCGTTAGTTTTTGTTATGGTTTCCGTCTCATTGTCATATTTGCTATCAGCCAGACCATTAGGGGCCGATAACTCCGATGTTAGGACCCTTAAAACAACAATTATCATCATCATCATCATTAAGGTCATTGGGCTGCGCTATCCACAATTCTATTTTAGCCACGATGCTACCTTGATGACAGCCATCTTGGGAATATCTCACTCAAAATTGGGGTTTTTATTTTCTCTCAGCTCCCGTACTGGGGATACCGGCTACTGCCCTCGCTTTCTGCAGCTCCAGGCTCTGTACTCCGCTGTATTCTCGGCCTGGATTTTCTCTGTGCCGTGTCACGGCCCCCCATTTATCGTGCTCAGTACTCCCCTGATCTGTATCCCTTCTGTCATGGATTACACGGAAGTACTGACGTGACTCGACATAACGATCCTCCAAATTGCGCCTTTGTTATCCCCATGGTGCTGAACTTCCTTGGTGGGCCGGCTGTGGCCTGTACTACTCTGACCTTACATTTCTTGGCTGTTGAGGCCCTACTGCCCCTACTGCTCACTTACCGCTTTCCCAGCGACCGTACTGTCCGTGCTGCTGATTCGGTAGCCCCAGCCTCCTTCAGGTCTCCCTTGATACCAGGGTTCGTATCCCCACGGCGGTCGATATTCGTGCATATTCCAGGCGTCTCTTGGCACCGTCCTGGTACTAGTTCCTTGAATAAGGGGGTCTGGGGTGCTTTCTGAATCTCGGCAGAATGGATTTGTTCCACTTGCCTCATTTGCTGGATATGAATACTGGTGTGGATTGAACTGCTGTCTTCATATTAGCCGCTATTAACGTCTCTTATACTTTAACTGATAGCTGTTTTTCCTATAGCTGAAACCAGTGCTTCCTCGGAAGGGGCCACGTTAAGCTCCCTCATCTTCAAGAATTGTGCAATGAAGTAATCTGCATATCGCGTAGGGCCCTGAGTCACGAATTTCCTTGAGTACAGCTCTAGTCTTAGATTTTGTTGTTGCTCCAGGCTCTAGTAGGTCTTAAGAAATGCCTTCGCGGACTCATCCATTTTCTGAGCATCTCTAAAAGCCGCAGATGTTAAAAGGGACGTAAAACAAATAACCTGTATTATTATCCATTTTCTAGCATACCTGAAGCTCTGAAACCACTGTAATAGTGCTTCATCTAAAAGTTTTTCCACGGCTCTGAGCTGACGTTCTAGCGGCACGCGATGTTCTATCAAATATTCCCCCACCTCTCTCAGGAATTCTTTTGGGGTATACTTCTTGGGTGGATCACTGGTTCCTGCATCCTGCGTTGTTGAAGCTCTGCTCGTTAGTGGCTCTAATGTGCGGCTAATGAGTTCATCCCAAAATTCAGTCATTGTTGGCTCTGGGGTATTATGGGTCTGGTACTGCGCCAGAATTTATTGAAGGTCATTACTCAAGAACTGATCTGGAGATGAACCAAAACCCCAGAAAATAAATGAGTGGACAAAAACTTTTATTTATTAAAAATTCGAGAAATATGGAAAAAAACTGTATGGAAATGAGTGAAACTCTATAGATCTTATGCATTTATAAAAGGCAAGGAAGTAGGAATGATTTAAAGATGAACATGTACTCCATTATATGAATGTGGGAGGTCCATATTACGAGAAATATCACGCCACTTGAAGCGAGAGTTACGTCATGAGAGAGGGGAAGAGACGAAGGTCGAACTGCGGACTGGAGGTGGTAGGAGTTACGTCACCACGAGAGGAGAGGCAGAGAGACTGGAACTTGAGGACTGCGGAGAACAGGACGAGAGAGTTCTTTCCAATTTGAGATTTGAACGAGACAAGACCTCGAGCAGAAATGAGTATTCTTTTTAATAGTGCTACGGTTCATAAGGGTTGGAAGCAAGGAAGAGTGTAATTCCAGAACTTACAGTAACTTAGAAGCAAGCTACAATCCATAAAGCAGAACGGAACAGTACAACCATATATTGCAGTGCTTATGCAAAGTTATTCCACATAGCTTGAAATATTTCTACGTGTAAAAGCCTATTTGAACATTGTATTGAAAATGATAGTTGAAATCAGCGACGGGGAGGTCTTAATCATATTGTCAGAAATATGAATATTACCATGTGCTAAGCAAAAAGCATAGGGAAGTGAAGATTACAAGGATGTCAGTTGAATTCCAGATTCACTAACATGAAAGGCGCTACAAATATCTACGCAAAGCGCAACATCACCGAGCAAAACTTATACTTTTCTACGAGAGTTTTAACACATCTTGAAATAGCAAAACGCTTGCATAAACGACAATATTCCACCGTGATGTCTATTCTGAAGAAAACCGATGTCTATTCTGAAGAAACCCAGATGTCTATTCTGAAGAGATGGAGAATCGAAGCCGGCCTACTTGCAGTGAACGGAGGGACGGAGAGCTGGCGGAGCTGTTCTCAGCGAGGTCATTCACCACGAGTCCAGCTGGTTCTGTCACAAACCGGTCTTCATAGCTGTGGGGAATGCTATGAAACACGACAAGTTTGGTTTGGAGCAGAGATGCAGGTATATTCAACAGTCCAGAAGCCAACAAAAGGTAGTGAAGAAATTGTCTTTTATCATGTAGAATTGTAGTAATGTTCTGTGATTATCCAATTGACCAACCGCATATTTTTCAACAGCATTTTCTACAGTATTTTTAACTGCATTATTTAAAACGTATAATTTTGTCAAAGTAATTCAATTTGTGTAGATCTTGTTATAGTGATTTTTCGTATTTTTACGGAGTTATTTTGCCTTGTTCTTGAAAATTTCAGTCACTTGGACGAAATTTCGGCATGATGATGCTATATTAACACTAAGGTTATATTAAAGTAAAATCGTGTAATATTTTTCATATTTGCGTTAGATTTAATTTAATTAAATCTGTTTTATCGCAGTGATGGAATATAAATGAATTGCTCAGAGGAACTTAAAATGAATTATTGAAAGGAATATAAATGAATTGTTCAGAGGAACTTAAAATAAATTGTTTATAGGAATATAAAGCAAATTAGTTAAAAGAGTATAGAGTGAACTATTTAAAAGGAATAGAACGTTGAACGAAGTAAAGAAGGAGTAAGATTGTAATTGAAGTAATAAAATGAAGTTTATTGGAGCAAATTTAAGTACAGCATATTTAAGAAGTAACGTCACGAAGTGTAAAGAGTATTTCGACAACTCATGATGTTGATTCGAGTGTCAGAAATTTATTATGAACGAAAGTATTACGAAAAGCTTATACACATATGTCTAATGAAATTTAGAGCGTTAAAAAGCATAAATGAATTTGTTAAACAAATATATTCATGGAAAGAAGTCAAACTTATATCTTTTGTTAAGAATATGAATATTTACTGATATTTCTTGAAAAGTTGTAATAAAATGTAAAGCTGAATTTAAACACGTGAAAAAGAAAGTTAACAAAGTTAAATCACAGGGTGATCAGAAAGTGAAAGTACAACGATTTATTGCAGAAATGGAATATGAGCACGAGGCGAAGTTATATTAGTATAGAGGAGAAATGTTAAAGTAAAGGAAGTATATGTATTGAAGTGGAAGTTTATAGTTGAATTACCGTGCAAATTAAGGAGATATGAACGTAAAGGAGTTACGTAATTTTACGAAGGGAGGCTGAGGAGTCTCTTTTTTCTAGTATTGATTGCAATAATTGTGAAGTTATGTGAGTGTATTAAAGGAAGATTCTATACAGGGTGTTTAAGAGAGAAAGTAATTGTTGTATAATTATGAAAGAGGAGTGTGGAAACGAAGGTTAATGCCGTGCACTTCTAATATTCACGTTTATCAGAAGATTGTTAACTCAGTAAAGAATTTCAGAATCTTATTTCAGTATTTCATGATATATAGATAAAAGTAAAAAGGAACAGTGCTTAGCTTAAATGTTTGTCACTTATGTTCAATTGATTATGACGAGTATTTATTACTTTCAACACGATAGTTGCGGTGTATGTTTGGATATTTGATGTTTAAGAAAATTAAGTAGATGAAAGACTTATTGGAGGAAGAAAATTTAATCTTCGACATTATGAAGTGTAAAATTTGAGAGATTCTTAAAGAATGTATATATGCACATAGTTCATGAATAAATTTTGATTAGATATGGAACTACGGTTCATAGTTGAAGCGGACATGTATAAAATAGGGCAATACTTATTAACACGCCGTTTCACATTTTCTAACTATATAAAATGCCACGTGCAAATTTATTTTTGCAGTTATTTTTGTTGAAGTGTCAGGGAGACACAATATTAAGGAAGGAAGCCAGTTTTTATACTTGTTTTATTAGCTTAATAAACGGCTGGCGCTTTTTAGCGACTTAGTCAACTTTTATCTAAGCTGATACCGTTTTCATTGTCGTCATCGTCGAAAATAGTACTACGAGGTATAGATACAGGCGCTCACTATAGATTAAACCTTATCACCCCTCGAGATTGGAGTTTCTAGATTTGCTCTAAATGTAAATGATAGTAGAAATTTGTACCTTGTCTAGTAGTACTGTTTTCTTTACGAATAATATTTATCCTGTATGTTCCTGAAATTCCCAATTTTACTTAGTAGGCATGGTAAGTTTGTGAGCTGGGTAACTTACATGTTTGCAATCCTTTTTCGAGCTTTGGATATAAGTATTGATGGGTTTCTTCGGGCGCATATAGATAGTATTATTTAAATGGCGTGCCCATCCGTGGGGCCTTCGAAAGAGCCTTCGAAATGCATTCGAAAGAGCACTCGAGAGAAGAAGCTTGGAAGTACTCGAGAGTGAGGCCATATTAGTTTTGAAAAGAAAAATGCCGATCCCAAATTTAATGATTGTTGAGATGAACACAACATCAGCAGATTAGTGGAGTACACTACAGTTGTGAGGCATAATTTTTAAACCAGCTAACGACATTTGTCATGTAATAGTAAATTTAAAAGTAAATTCATGTTGTTAAACGTAGGCTAAGTGAGATGATAGAATGAAGCGATGTCAGTTCGGTAAAATAGGACGATGAGATATACGAGATAACTCGCGATTAAAATAGATGTAAGTAGGATTAAGATGTTCTATATATTCCATCACTGGTATAAAATGCATGCGTTGGTCAATCTGGATATTCACTGGTAATTTTTGTAGTCGACACTTCCCTAATTCTCAAGAAAAGAAGAATATGTCAACGAATGATATGACGTTCATTCGAACGATGCTTGAAACCATGAAAGAAGGTCAAAGTACATTGACCAAAGACCTTGAAGCCCTCCACCAATTGACACATAACAACATTAAACAGTTGAAAATCGAGATACAAAAATCAGTAGCTACTGTAAAATCAGAAGTCAAGGCAGAGTTATCAGTTGCTCAAACACTTACTACGGCTAGTATAACATTAGCACAGGAAGAAGCTAAGTTAGCTTTAGAGAAGGCCAGAAAGGAAGATAGACTAGCTAGAGAGAAGGAAAGAGAAGAAGCCAAGTTAGCTTTGGAAGAGGCAAATAGGATAAGAGCAGAGATAAGATTAGCTCAGGAAAAAGCTCGCGAGGAGGACAGGTTAAGTCAGGAGCAGGCTAGATTAGAAGATAGAAAAATCCAAGCCGAAATAAGAGCAGCACAGGAGGAGGTTAGGAAAAATCAGGAAAAAGCACAGGAGGAAGCTAGGAAAATACAGGAAGAAGCTAGGAAAAATCAGGAAAAAGCTCAGAGAATTTTAGAAAAGGCAGGTAATGCACAGGAAGAATTAAAAGCTTCATTTGATCAAGTCAAACAGGACATGGCAGGAAAAGTGATAGAAGTCCAATTAGCTAACAGTAATCACATGATAGAACTAGAACAGAAATTACAGGCTAGTATTAGCTCAATTAAAGAAGAAAATAACACTCATCATGTACACATTTCAGGGGCCCAGAACAAACTCAAGGAGCAACTTGACAATCTAAATGGCACTGTTGGTGAATTACAGGTCAAGTTGGAAGGTCAAAGTAAACTGATTGAAGAGGGTATAAATGTAGATATAAATGCTTCCATTGTAAAGGCAGTTACGGACATGAAGGAGGAGGTCGTAACAGTCACAACTCAAATCATATCAGAAATACACTATAAATTAGCAAATGACATTAAAGCTATAGAGTTATGTTCCAATATTAATGTTAGCAAGGTACGGGAAGATCTATCTAAGCGGATAGATACATTACAAGTTAATAACGTAGCCACGCTGACAGAGATTGTTAATAAAACAGATTTAACTAACTCAAACGAATTTGACAAAATTAAATGTACGGTCGATGAGATAAGCATAGAACTAGCGAAAATTCGATCAAAGCAGGACAAAGATACCAGCGAGATAGAACAGCAATTAAGGTCACTTACGATAGGAGATGCTACATTTTCATCTACGTTGAGAACTGAAGTCAGGGAGGACATCAGACAGGACTTGACGAGACTTTTCCAAGCAAGAGATGAAAAATTGAAAGAAGAAATAAGGAAATTAGAGGCTAGGACAGACAGGATAGAAGAGGATAAGGAAAGCGAGGTCAGTCAACAGCAAATTCCGAAGTCCAATTTTAACTTCAGTCGAGAGCCATTTCAAACTGAAATAGGGGAATTTGGAGGAGATTTTGAACCTTACCAAAGTAGGTCAAATGCCAATGTCATCGTAATCAAGAATAATGATGAGAAACCGAACAAATTCAGCGGAGTAGGCAATATTACTGCAGTAGAATTTCTGAGAGACATGAGGTCGTATTTAGAAGACAATAGGATACCTCGTGAAAGACATATGAGGCTCGTGGAAAAATACTTGGATTCAGAAGCGTTAGTATGGCACAGAGCTTTCAGATACACGTATCAAACATTTGAAGAATTCGCTATAGCTCTGCAGAAACGATTTTGGAGCAAGGAACTTCAACAAGATATACGAGCAGAAATTTATTCTAAGAAGTATGCATATTCTAGTCCAACGAAATACGCAAGTTTCTTCACGAAACAATTAGCACGCTTGCAGTATTTGCAACCCCCTTTGGCGGAAGAAGACTTGGTTCACGCTATTTCATGCCAGCTACCAACGGAAGTTAGGAGGCACCTCATTTCGGCAAACGTGAAAACTCTAGAAGCAATGGCAGAAATTTTGAGAAGACTGGATCACACGTCTAATGTGTCCACCAACTCAACTGGAAATCAAAACCAGAGAGGTAGAAACCAGGAACCGAGAGAAATTCACACCATACACATCGATCAAATGCAGCAAACAGAGGAGAACAAAAATGGAGTAGGTCCAACGAGATCCAGGATATATGGACAGAATCGATTTCGACCCGATTATAAAAGACCTAGAGAAGGAAGACCATATGAAAATCAAAGATGGAGAAATAACTATTACACCAGGAACAATGATTATCGTAGAGAGGGATATTATAGTCGAAATAACCCTACGAATAATTATGGATATCGGAGATATCAGAACTGGAGAAACACGAATAATTATTCAAGACAGCAACAACAGCAAAGTCAACAAAATCAAGGTTGGAGGAATAATAACAATGTAAGAAGATATTATGATGACAGGGAAAGAGAAAGTCAGGAATACCTAAGGAATCTCAGAGAAAGGAACGCGAGAGACCAAAATCAGGGACAACAGAACCTGAATCAAGAACCTCAACCTGGAACAAGCAGAGATAGAAGGAATGAAGACCCAGGAGGGGCACAAAAAAAACGTCAAATTCCAAAAAGTAAAGGGAGAAGAAAACAGCACCGTAACCAGACATGAAATCCAGATTAATGAGTTGTATGAAGCCACGAATGAAGATCTCCTGTATGACAGAGAAGAGACGAAAACAGACAGAGTAGCGAGGTTACCGATTATAGAAATCATATCAGAAGGAGAATGCCTGAGAACACTACTAGATACGGGAGCAACAGCATCAATTTTATCAGAGAACTGTTTTCAGAGATTGAAGGATGGAAATTCACTTATAGCAATGCCCGTTTCAACCATTAAAGTCAGGGGCGTATTTAACGACAAGACCATGAAATGTAAAGTCCAAGCACTAATGGAATTCTCTATAAACGAATACAGATATGAGCAGATATTCATAGTCTTGAGCCAGATAAATTTTGATGCTATTTTAGGCATTGATTTTATAACCAAGACTGGAGCTGTGATCGATTTACGAAATGGAGTCATAAGATTTAATGAAGGCCTACATCAATCAGAGGATACGACGAAGGATGAGAATGAGTGTAGTCTGATTGACGAAACTACAGAAGAAAATCTTGTGAAGATTGTAATGGAAGTTGAAGCAGAAGGAATACCTCACTGTGGCAGGAAGATTGAAAATTTTGAAGAGAAACCCGTACGACCATGGAACGGAATCTTCAATATTCCGGAAGATAACGAACCACCGATGGACCAGAGAATCGAAGAAGCGAGGATCCAGTTGAATAAAGCGGCTGAGAAGAGATTAAAACGTTTAGAAGGGAAGAGATTCAGTGGACCGCTACGAGAAGGTGACCTTGTGTTAGTCAGGATTCCTGTGAAAGCTGACGTACTGAAGAAAGTGTATATCAAATTCAGTAACCTGTTCAAGGGACCGTTCAAAGTAGATACAGTCTACGGTAATAATTGCTATAAAATTGTAAGAGTGGAAGATAATAGATCCATTGGAAAATTCAACCATTCCAAATTGAAAAGATTTTACCCACAGATACAGTAAAATAAATAAATTCAGTCTCAAGAACAGAGAAATTTACTGGTATTAAAGAAAGTACAGGCTATACTTTACTTTAAATTAGAAACGGGGAAATGCGCCAGAATTTATTGAAGGTCATTACTCAAGAACTGATCTGGAGATGAACCAAGACCCCAGAAAATAAATGAGTGGATAAAAACTTTTATTTGTTAAAAATTCGAGAAATATGGAAAAAACTGTATGGAAATGAGTGAAACACTATAGATCTTATGCATTTATAAAAGGCAAGGAAGTAGGAATGATTTAAAGATGAACATGTACTCCATTATATGAATGTGGGAGGTCCATATTACGAGAAATATCACGCCACTTGAAGCGAGAGTTACGTCATGAGAGAGGGGAAGAGACGAAGGTCGAACTGCGGACTGGAGGTGGTAGGAGTTACGTCACCACGAGAGGAGAGGCAGAGAGACTGGAACTTGAGGACTGCGGAGAACAGGACGAGAGAGTTCTTTCCAATTTGAGATTTGAACGAGACAAGACCTCGAGCAGAAACGAGTATTCTTTTTAATAGTGCTACGGTTCATAAAGGTTGGAAGCAAGGAAGAGTGTAATTCCAGAACTTACAGTAACTTAGAAGCAAGCTACAATCCATAAAGCAGAACGGAACAGTACAACCATATATTTCAGTGCTTATGCAAAGTTATTCCACATAGCTTGAAATATTTCTACGTGTAAAAGCTTATTTGAACATTGTATTGAAAATGATAGTTGAAAATCAGCGACGGGGAGGTCTTAATCATATTGTCAGAAATATGAATATTACCATGTGCTAAGCAAAAAGCATAGGGAAGTGAAGATTACAAGGATGTCAGTTGAATTCCAGATTCACTAACATGAAAGGCGCTACAAATATCTACGCAAAGCGCAACATCACCGAGCAAAACTTATACTTTTCCACGAGAGTTTTAACACATCTTGAAATACGAAAACGCTTGCATAAACGACAATATTCCACCGTGATGTCTATTCTGAAGAAAACCGATGTCTATTCTGAAGAAACCCAGATGTCTATTCTGAAGAGATGGAGAATCGAAGCCGGCCTACTTGCAGTGAACGGAGGGACGGAGAGCTGGCGGAGCTGTTCTCAGCGAGGTCATTCACCACGATTCCAGCTCGTTCTGTCACAAACCGGTCTTCATAGCTGTGGGGAATGCTATGAAACACGACAAGTTTGGTTTGGAGCAGAGATGCAGGAATATTCAACAGTCCAGAAGCCAACAAAAGGTAGTGAAGAAATTGTCTTTTATCATGTAGAATTGTAGTTATGTTCTGTGATTATCCAATTGACCAACCGCATATTTTTCAACCGCATTTTTTAACAGTATTTTCTACAGTATTTTTAACTGCATTATTTAAAACGTATAATTTTGTCAAAGTAATTAAATTTGTGTAGATCTAGTTATAGTGATTCTTCGTATTTTTACGGAGTTATTTTGCCTTGTTCTTGAAAATTTCAGTCACTTGGACGAAATTTCGGCATGATGATGCTATATTAACACTAAGGTTATATTAAAGTAAAATCGTGGAATATTTTTCATATTTGCGTTAGATTTAATTTAATTAAATCTGTTTTATCGCAGCGATGGAGTATAAATGAATTACTCAGAGGAACTTAAAATGAATTATTGAAAGGAATATAAATGAATTGTTCAGAGGAACTTAAAATAAATTGTTTATAGGAATATAAAGCAAATTAGTTAAAAGAGTATAGAGTGAACTATTTAAAAGGAATAGAACGTTGAACGAAGTAAAGAAGGAGTAAGATTGTAATTGAAGTAATAAAATGAAGTTTATTGGAGCAAATTTAAGTACAGCATATTTAAGAAGTAACGTCACGAAGTGTAAAGAGTATTTCGACAACTCATGATGTTGATTCGAGTGTCAGAAATTTATTATGAACGAAAGTATTACGAAAAGCTTATACACATATGTCTAATGAAATTTGGAGCGTTAAAAAGCATAAATGAATTTGTTAAACAAATATATTCATGGAAAGAAGTCAAACTTATATCTTTTGTTAAGAATATGAATATTTACTGATATTTCTTGAAAAGTTGTAATAAAATGTAAAGCTGAATTTAAACACGTGAAAAAGAAAGTTAACAAAGTTAAATCACAGGGTGATCAGAAAGTGAAAGTACAACGATTTATTGCAGAAATGGAATATGAGCACGAGGCGAAGTTATATCAGTATAGAGGAGAAATGTTAAAGTAAAGGAAGTATATGTATTGAAGTGGAAGTTTATAGTTGAATTACCGTGCAAATTAAGGAGATATGAACGTAAAGGAGTTACGTAATTTTACGAAGGGAGGCTGAGGAGTCTCTTTTTTCTAGTATTGATTGCAATAATTGTGAAGTTATGTGAGTGTATTAAAGGAAGATTCTATACAGGGTGTTTAAGAGAGAAAGTAATTGTTGTATAATTATGAAAGAGGAGTGTGGAAACGAAGGTTAATGCCGTGCACTTCTAATATTCACGTTTATCAGAAGATTGTTAACTCAGTAAAGAATTTCAGAATCTTATTTCAGTATTTCATGATATATAGATAAAAGTAAAAAGGAACAGTGCTTAGCTTAAATGTTTGTCACTTATGTTCAATTGATTATGACGAGTATTTATTACTTTCAACACGATAGTTGCGGTGTATGTTTGGATATTTGATGTTTAAGAAAATTGAGTAGATGAAAGACTTATTGGAGTAAGAAAATTTAATCTTCGACATTATGAAGTGTAAAATTTGAGTGATTCTTAAAGAATGTATATATGCACATAGTTCATGAATAATTTTTGATTAGATATGGAACTACGGTTCATAGTTGAAGCGGACATGTATAAAATAGGGCAATACTTAGTAACACGCCGTTTCACATTTTCTAACTATATAAAATGCCACGTGCAAATTTATTTTTGCAGTTATTTTTGTTGAAGTGTCAGGGAGACACAATATTAAGGAAGGAAGCCAGTTTTTATACTTGTTTTATTAGCTTAATAAACGGCTGGCGCTTTTTAGCGACTTAGTCAACTGTTATCTAAGCTGATACCGTTTTCATTGTCGTCATCGTCGAAAATAGTACTACGAGGTATAGATACAGGCGCTCACTATAGATTAAACCTTATCACCCCTCGAGATTGGAGTTTCTCGATTTGCTCTAAATGTAAATGATAGTAGAAATTTGTACCTTGTCTAGTAGTACTGTTTTCTTTACGAATAATATTTACCCTGTATGTTCCTGAAATTCCCAATTTTACTTAGTAGGCATGGTAAGTTTGTGAGCTGGGTAACTTACATGTTTGCAATCCTTTTTCGAGCTTTGGATATAAGTATTGATGGGTTTCTTCGGGCGCAGTACCCTACTTTTGGGTTTGCCTTAAGTTCTTTCACCCACTCGCACGGCTTCTCTCTGTAATTCTAGGATTGCCTCGTCTTGTATTAATCCCCGTAACTCTGTTTTAGTGAGCTTGGTGGCAGGTTATTACTGAAAGTTAACACTACCTAAGGGAAGATGATGAGAGAGAAAGGAGGTGGGTTTAGGAGTGGAAACATTTTTTTAGGCTGAGAGGAAGAGAATCCAATAAAAGATTACAACACAAACACCTTCTTTCTTTGATTGGCATTGCAACGCATGCTGGGTACAGCTAGCATACTACACAGAGTGTCGCAAAATTACGTCGACAAACTAAAACCAGAGTTTTCGGCCCTTATCTGAAGCAACTTGAGAAAGGACACTTATGGCCGGAAACCAACTGTTAAAAAACTGTGCGACATTAAACTTTTAACGAGGCAAATCCCCAACACTGCGTCGAGAAAGTGCGACTTTTTCTAATGTTTCCGTTCCATACCAGCCACGGAGGAATCCCGCAACTTTCCGTCCGGCGAACTAGCTCAGTGGTATCGTGCACGGCAAAAATTGGAAAAATTATGATGAGAAATATCTTGCACTGGCTCTGTTTCGAACCGCTACCAAATGACCTTTCTCAAGGAACACGCCGTGCCGTGCCGTGCACGATAGCACTGAGCTAGTTCACCAGACGGGAAGTTGCGGCATTCCTCCACGACTGGTACGGAACGGAAACATTAGAAAATGTCGCACTTTCTGGGCGTGGTGTTGCCGATTTGCCTCGTTAAAAGCTTAACGTCGCACAGATTTTTAACGGTTTGTTTCCGGCCTTAAGTGTCCTATCTCAAGTGGTTTCAGATAATGGCTGGAACCTGTGGTTTCAGTTTGTCGACGTAATTTTGCGACACCCTGTATATCTTATGGTAGTAGGTTAATAGAAATGCAGTATCTGCTGAGTAAGTCTTGAAAATGTGACCGCAGTCAGGATTCGAACCTGGATCTCCTCCTGTTCAGTCAAGTGCATTTAGCTACTCATGCCAATACATTTGCGCTCCGAACATGACAAATGTTTCATATATTAGATAGGGAGACACTGTTGCAATGGATTCCAGGATGATGAGGATATACCAGAGATGGAATATTTTCCTTTACAAATTTTGTATGTAATGAAAAGACTTAGCCTAAGCAAGAATATTTATTACTAAAGTTATAACTTACGGCTCATCAATGCAGTGAAAATGTACAGTTATTATTGAACATTCTGGATCAAGACTAAGAGAACATACACAAATAACTAACATGTATAATAAATCTAAAAAAGTGCATAAGAGAACTACAGTAAGTTCATAATGGTGCATAAAAACTAATGAAATATATTCAGCTGTAATTGATGGCACTGCAGTGGTTTCGCATATCTTTCATCATTAAGCCTTCTCTCAAATCATCACTGCTACTATCACTATCATCAGCTTTGTTAAGCAGGCTACCCCCACTGTGTTTGTCTACTTTGTAATCCTTGGGTTCCCAGAGCTTTCTCCTTTTCTGTCTCTTCTTTCTGAAAAATTTCTGTTTGTGACTTGCTTCATTTATCTTCTGTTTGTCTGCACCAGTCTGAAAAATCAAGGATAAATATAATATCACATAAAGCCTCAACATTTCATTAAGACTACTAAGGTTAATACTAAAAATTTCTGAATTTCAAGATTGAAATGATTATTGGTTACTTATTCCTTTAATGTTTTTAAAGTATCGGTTCTATTTTGTATTAAGATTTGATTGCCGCTGAATGTGGCTGCACCAGCATTTGTAGTTTATTAATTAGTTATTGTTGTGTTAAGGGGCGGAACTACAAGATCATCTGTCCCTTTGCTGTTTATTGCAGCAGGAGTCTTGTGGGACGAGCAGAGGGGGATGACGGAGTGCCGTCGCACATAAGTCGAGCAGCAGAAGTTATATTGTGAATTGTGAACGGACAAATGGGCTAATTAAGAATGGTGGGTTATCTAATTTTGTTTCATTTAGGAATTAGGGAAATCGCATCACAGGAGCTTATGTCACCACGGACAGTTGAACGATGACTGAGGCTACTCCTGAAGCTGAGTCATATCCTACCCGCATGACTGTACCTGTCAACCAAGCAGGCTGACAGTGTGACACGAGTAAACAAAGAATAGTTCCCATCTCGACCGCCAGCAATCAAATCTTGAAAGGCTAATATCCTAATATCTACACCACAGCTTAGGTTGTGAAGTAAGTCATGGAACTTTTCACAGTTCTCTTTGGAGACCCCACTGTGTGGCCATGTATTATAAAATGCAACCACAACTGTGGGGGTGAGCTGCAGCAAATCCTGGCACTGGTAGTAGCCGTTCTGAATGTGGTTTTTCTCCACACTTCCTCAAGGCAAATACTTGAATGCTACCTAAAATCAAATCCCAGGGAACCTACACCAATCCCTGAAACTAATAATTAAAGGACATGAGAGAGAAGCTGGTCTTTATATAGCTTTAGGGCAAGGCTGCAACTTATCACCCATGCTTTTCAATCTGTACATGGAACAAGCAAAGAACGAAATTAGAGAAAACTTTAAAGTAGGAGTAAGCGGCTTCGGTGGCGTAGTTGGTGGCATGCTGAGCATCTATGCCCAAGATCGCGGGTTCAAACCCGGCCGAAGTCGTCAGATTTTTTAAGAGCGTTAAAGAATCCCTCAATATGCCTTCCTTCGTAGGGGAAGTAAAGCCGGCGGTCCCAAGTCATAGATTGATGGCATGTTAAAGAACCTTCCACTTATTACACCTGTGTGAAGCTAAATTATATAGGTTAAGAATGTAAACAACGCTCAGGTTCCTATGTCCGTTGCCAGGAGCCGACTGTGGTGGTGTCTAGTGGCTAAGTTTTGAACTAGTAGTCGTTGACAGTGGCGTTTGGCGGCAAAAGTAGGAACTATTTGAACTGCGACAACGCGGTCATGTAGCCCAGTGTACTTTGGGTGTGTGTAGAATCTGTCTGTTAACCGGTGTTAGTTGTGATGACTGTATTAGTGTGTGTTATCTGTTTCTTTTTATAATTCAAGTAAGGACTGCAGACAATCAATTTTTCAAAGTAGTTCCTACTTTTGCCGCCAAACGCCACCGTCAACGACCAGCTAGTTCAGAACTTAGTTACCAGATGCCACCACAGTCGGCTCTTGGCGACGAACGTAGGAACCTAAGAACGTTAGTCAAATGTTTTACCTATATATCATTTAGCTTCACACATGTGTAATTAGTGGAAGGTTCTTTAACATGCTATAAATCTATGACATGGGACCGCCGGCTTTACTTCCCCTCCGAAGGAAGGCATACTGAGGGATTTTTAACGCTCTTAAAAAATTCGACGACTTCGGCCGGGTTTGAACCCGCGATCTTGGGCATAGAAATAATTTGTCTCCTGAAAACATTAAAAACTTGCTATTATCTATTGTGATGCTTCTTTCTGCAGTGAATAAGATTGGCTTGTTGTTAAGTGCATATTTTTCAATTGTTAATGCATATTTTCTACATTTTATGCATAATTGCATACTTATTTTAATTGTTTTCAGTGTATAAATGTTCGGTCCCTTGTTAGGACTACAGTAATTTGTGTTCTACTTCTATGTATTTAGAGAATCTGATAGCATAACTCACTTCTTCTGAATGCTGTTGTTCTCTGCAGATTTTGCAAACTTGGAGGAACAATCTCTTCATGCAGAGCATGAGAGGAAATGATCTTCTCGCATATAATAATGGTGGCGACGGTGGGGGCAGCTGGAATTAAAATATATATATTTCATGATCAGGGCTAGGATTTATATGTATTTACATATGTCTTTATTACACAGATAGACATTATTTTTTTAAACTTATCTCCATTGATTATCTTGTCCTCTATTCACAAATTTATTTTACATATTTCTACATATTTCTGGCATTGGTATATATTTACAGTATATGTAAAATAAATATTTTCCCAACTAAGGTGCGTTCAAAAAGTAACGAGCCCGAGGCATAATTACAGAAACCAGTAACTGTATGTTAGAAGTATTGGCCCTGGCTGTTGAGGCATTTGTCCCACTGTGACACGAGGCGGTGAATGGCTGTCTCATAAAGTTCCCTGGGCTGCGATGTGAACCAGTTCCGCACGTACAGCTGGACGTCGGCGTCCGAGGTGAATCGTTGGCCCCGCAGTGCTCTTTACAGGGGACCAAACATGGCGTAATCACAGGGAGAGAGGTCTGGACTGTATGGAGGGTGGCCGAGAACCTCCCATTTGAATTTCTGCAGGAGTGCCGCGACTGTGGTGGCCGTATGAGGTCGTGCATTGTCGTGGAGCAGAATGACCCCATGGGTGAGATTGCCTGGTCATTTTGTTTTGATCGCTTGGCGAAGGGTGGTCAAGGTTTGCGAGTAACGCTGGGCAATCACTCTTGTCCCGTGCGGCATGAAGTGTATATCAGAAGGGGGCCATCTTGGTCAAAGAAGAATGTCAGCATTACCTTTCCTGCACTCGTGTGGATGGCCTTGCCTTTTTTGGGTGGTGTTGATCCTGGATGCTTCCACTGGAGGCTTTGTCGTTTGAATTCTAGTTCTAAGTGATGACACTATGACTCATCTCCAGCCACCACTCGTGCCAGGAACCCATTCCCTTCCCTCGCATAGCGCTGCAGATGACCAAGACAGTGGGCCATTCGACATGCTTCCTGGTGTGGTTGAAGACTATGGGGCACCCATTGGGCACATACTTTGCGCAAGTGCAGTTGTTCCTTCATGATGGTGTGCACACTTCCGACGCTTAATCCGACCACGGCAGCTATGGCGTTCACTGTCACTCGGCGATCCTGGGTAATGAGTGCATCAACCAGCTGGACGTTGTCATCGGTAATGCAGGGGGGTGCCCCAGACAGGGCATCATCGGCTAACGACACCCGTCCTTCCCTGAAGCGCTTGTGCCACACCTTGACCCTTGCAAGGGACATGCAGTGTTCGCCGTACACTTGTGACATTCGGCGATGAATGTCCGTTCCCCCTACTCCTTCCGCTGTCAGAAACCCAACAACACCTCTTTGTTCTTCGTTTGACACCTCCATGTCACCATTTGCAATGCGACTGGCAGCGTTGGACGATTGATGCTTGCTGCTGCTCGCTTTGTATGGTCACGTGACGTGCACGCGTGCCCTTTAGCGACGGGCTGTGACCTTCCACGCTCTGGTCTGAACCACACCTCGTTACACACGCCACGATTAGCCGATGTCTTCACCGGTTTGCGCATTCCAGCCTCCGGCTCGTTACTTTTTGAACGCACCTTATATTTAGTGATTTTAATGAAGTTCTTAAGAACTCTGATTCAGAAGACAGTTAGGGACAAAATAAAAAATTATGAGATACGCCATCTTGTTCAAATAGAACAATCTCTTAATGAGATCTGTGTTGAAGCCAGGCGGAAATGGTTCGGTCATCTCAAAAGAATGGACCCACAAAGAACAGCTAGAGTGTGGTTTGAGAATGAACTGAAAGGCAAGAGACCAAGAGTTCGACCAAGGAAGAGATGGGTCGACCAGGTTAGAAATGATCTTGCAGGGAGAGGTCTGGATTTGCAGCAGGTCGTGGAGGGGGAGACATTCTAGGGGAGAACTAAATGGAGAGCGCTCATTCACCACACCCGGGAAACTGGAACCGGTTCATGATGATGATGATGATGATGATGAATGCAATATTTGTATATATTTTATTCTTAGGAATAAAAATATATAGAATTGTCGTTTTCAGTGACAGAAAATAAGGCAACACAGGACAAGTTATGTACATAAATTGTTTTTAAGTATGTGGCTGTAGCAATAGTAAGCATCCCTTTGAATCAGATACCAGTGCTTATGAAATGAAAATCCACAGCCTGCTTCCAGTCTCCGACCGGGTCAGGAATGGAATGAATGAAGCCCCTATCTAGCGGCGAGGATATGAACTGTGCCGGCTGCCGAGGCCTGACGCACTCCTCTGGGGCAATGATTAAATGAATGACATGAAATGAAATGATAGTGGAGAGTGTTGCTGGAATGAAATTTTGACAGGGAAAACCGGAGTACCCGGAGAAAAACCTGTCTGCCTCCGTTCTGTCCAGCACAGATCTCACATGGCTTGACCGGGATTTGAACCACGGACTCAGCGGTGAGAGGCCGGCGTGCTGCCGCCTAAGCCACGGAGGCTTAGATACCAGTGCTTATAAAAATAAAATAAAAGACCTGGACCTTGAGAAGCGCAAGTTTTCAAGAAATCCAAGTTTTGAGGAAATGTGGAATGTAAAACTAGAATCAGATATATTTCCTGCTGATACAATGATTTTTTAAAAATGTGCCAACCACCTCATGTATGGTTGAGCAAACTTCAGCCAATACAAATCACTTTCGTGAGATAATAAGAGAAGCTTCAAGCTTGAAAAGTTAAAACAACATTTTGTGGCATACTGTTATGGAAGCAGAAATAATGAATGAATCAATAACAAATAAAAAGTAAGTGAACTGAAAAAAAAGTATGCTCTTAAAGTTACAAAAGGGAGTGTTTAGTGATTAAATTAATTACACTGTCCATATTTTGCAGAATATATTTACATATAATACAACCTCTGTCCCAAAAGTTCGGTGAATGGGTCTATATTACGAACGGATTGTTGGCTTACCTGAAATAGCAGTTACTGTCCTTCGAAGTAATCCCCGTGGATGGTTATGCACTTCTGAGAACAGCTGTACAAGTCTGGAAACTCTTGGTATAGTTTTCTTTAGGGATAGCCTTCAGTTGGGTCGTCACATTACGTTGGATGTTCGAAAACCCCTGGCCCTTCAGGGCTTTTCGGTGAGCCTGGACCCCACCACTCCATACTTTGATGCTTGCCTTCGGGGTCTTACCTCAGGCACCAGGTCTCGTCGCCCGTGACTATGGTTTTCAGGACCATTCCATTCCCCGAAACATCCACCTTTCTCACTGCCACCCGTCGAACAGCTGTGCATGGTAGATTGCATAAATTCACGCTTCTCACTGCCACCCGTTGAACAGGTGTGCATGGCAGGTGGCATAAATTCTGGTAAATTTTTGCTTTGAATTCAGAGGTTTGACGACCCAACTGAAGGCTATACCTAAAGAAGACTGTACCAGGAGTTTCCAGGACTTGTACAGCCGTTCTCAGAAGTGCATAACCATCCACAGGGATTGCTTCAAAGCACAATAATTGCTGTTTCATGTAAGGCAACAATCCGTTCCTAATATAAACCCATTCACTGAACTTTTCGGACAGAGGTTGTATATGTACATGTTTTGAAACTTTTTAGTTTTATTGTCCACATTTTTAAAAAACTTTTCATATATACCGGTATAGGGTTATTAAAAATTATTGTCGGGGTTACAAAAATTCATAACATACAGTGCAATTGACGTAGGAAGATGAATCGTGTTTTATTATGTACTGTAACTCAAAAAGTTTTTTTACATGCATTACAAATGCTTGATATGTGCGCCTCTGATCACCCTACACACATCAACTCGAAAGTCCATCTCTTCCCACACACGCCCGAACATGTCAGTCGTGATGATGTCGAAGGCGGCTCAGATACGCAGTTTCAGTTGCAGAAAATTCGCTGATAGAGGAGGAACAAATACCTGATCTTTGACATACCCCCACAGGAAGAAGTCACACGATGTTAAGTCTGGTGACCTTGGTGGCTAGAATAAAAGCATCTCATCATGTTCCATTCCATGTCCAATTCATCGTCTTGGAAGTTATTGATTTAAAAATGCTCTAACATGCAGTTCCCTGCTGCCTCTTGTAGTCGATTTCTTAGGACTACGGAGATAAACATCCCTGATCCGATTCACATCTGCTTCTGACACGCGGGGACGGCCAAGGCTTTTCCCTTTACACAATCAACCGGTATTCACAAATTGCGCATACCATCTGCGAATAGAGTTGTCGGAGGGAGGGTCTTTCCCGAACGTCGTAGGAAAATGGCGCTGGACTCTGGTAAAGGACCGGTTTGATGAAATTTGAGAGTACAAAACGCCTTCTCTTTACCGCTGACAGCCATTTTGTCAAATACTGCTGTTACTGCCATCTGGTGGCTATACATGGTACTAAATCGATGTAACTGTTACTGCAACAATAACAATGGTATGTTGTCCACTGTTTCTACAAAAAACTCACGAAACCCCGACAATCATCTTGAATAATCCTGTATATAGTGTCAAAACATGTACATATATATCTATTTGTTTTATAAAATAGATATATTGTATTTATATGTACATATTTTGACACTTTTTATTACAGATAAATCCTTGCCCTGTTAATAATAATATTTTACACCTCACACTTTCTATTTATGGATAATTTAGCATAGCAGTCACTTTTGTTTACATTCATATAAAAGCTCCTTGCAATATGATTATATTGTCTCTGTTTTGGCTCAAGCATGAGAGGATCTGCTGATGATGTTGTTTTAAGGGGCACAATTTTGAGCTCATCTATTGTTGCTATAGGTTCATGATAAGCACTCCATCTTTCAAGATCACCTCTTGTTATAGTGGCTAGTATTCTTGGTTGTCGTCCCGGAGGTCTGGGTTTCTGCCAAGATATTTAATCCTGGTCAGAGGGCTGGAATGGGGTACATTTAGCCTCGTGAGGCGAAAGTGGGATGAGGTGGGATTGATTTCTACCTCAGCCATCCTGGAAGTGGTTTTCTATGGTTTCCCACTTCTAGTCCAGGTGAATGACGGGCCAAATTACACACACACACACACACACAAGTGCATGGGGATGAATGACCACAATGTTCAAAATTCAAGCTCCTCAAATGTTTTTGTTGTTGATTAATTTGGGGCTTTGCGACATTGTGGTCATGTAGCCCTGTGTACTGGGGTGCGTTTGTTGAATTTGTGTGATAACCTGTGTTATTGTGATGACTGTATTCGTCTGTGTTGTAATTCACATGTAGATTGGAAACGAGGCGACCATGGCCTTAGTTTAGGAACCATTTGCCTGGAGTAGAAGTGGGAAACCATGGAAAACCACTTCCAGGATGGCTGAAGGGGGAATCAAACCCCCGTCTTCTCAGTGTTATTTGTAACTCTTCACTCGAATTTTCTTGGGCAAATTTGTGTTGACCGACTGAAAAGTTACAAATAACACTTTGAATAGGCAACACTGAAGGAATGGCTTGAAAACTTTACATTTCTTCTCAGTTTTGTCTCACTAGGCTGAGTGTACCTCATTCCAGCCCTCAGACCAGAATCATATTAACTTGGCAGAGTCAGGAATTGAACCCGGGTCTCTGTGGTGACAGCCACTGCGCAACTCCTTATTTCAAACCATAATTGGCAAAAGCAGTGTTAAACACAGTTGCTTACATATATTGATTGATTGATTCATTGAGCGATTGAGAAAAATTACAAAGGCACTGTAAGAATAATAAACAGAACAACACAGAAAGCTTTGAAGCCATTTTCAGGGTTGCCTTATTACAATTGAATGGTAGCTTTCAGTCGACCAACACAAATGTATTGAGCAGGAAATATGGGATTCTATCTGAAAAACTAATCTACAGGTTACAAGGAGGGTGACAAGAATGACATGATTCGTTTGTCAAGTGAGCATCATCAGTTCGAGGTCAATCATCATCATCATGAATTTGCTCTTCCAGTGTGCCGGGTAGGGTGGTTGTATACGAGCATTTTCCAACGTTGCCTGTCCAAAAAGATTACATTCCCCAAGACATGTTCCCAGTTCCGTCTTCTTCTTGTCACATCCTCCTTCAGTTGGTCTTCCAACCGGTCTCCTGGCTGGCAGTCCTCTTTCCATATATGCATGTGGTAGCCTTGTGCCATTCATACGTTTAACATGCCCAAACCATTTTAGTCTGGATGATCTAAGTCTTTCCTCTCTAGGTTCACTTAATCCTTGGTTTAATCAAATCACCGAGACAGCATTGGCTTGATACCCTATATCAGGCCTGTCCAGCCATGCCACTGGTGGCTGTAGCGCCACGGCTTGCCACGAGACTTGCTTGTGGCAGACCAAGCCCCCTCTTTCCTGCTCCACCACCACTCTCGCCTGCTTTTCCTCTCACTACCTTCTCTTGCTAGAAAGGAGAAGACGGATTTCCCCCCACTCCCCCCTCTCCTCCGCCTCAACACTCCTGTCCTAAATACGCTGCGCTGTAGTGAAATGGCCAAGTGTCAAGCAAGGCAAGAAGGAGATTCTGATTTCCTCTTCTTAAATAGAACGGTACATCAGTTGTAGAGAAGTTGCGAATGGCAAAAAGTCGGTCAACATCAGGGGTGGGTGGCGGAAGCAACCCTTCCTGGGAATTTAATTATTTAGTAGTACCCGCCCCAGCGCCAACAGACGGCAAGTGGATGTGTTTGATATGTCACACTTTTTTAAAATAAACAGCAAGCCGTATGATTCAAAGGATTTATTACAGCTACTGATTATTGAATACTAATTTCCCATTCAACGCCACGCACCACGTTGCCCGTCCTCCCGCCAGCTCGCTACCACCGCTACCGCAACATTTTCCTCACTTGCAGCCATGCCTCAACCCCCACCTTCCCCAACAACCCCGTATTTACTAAGGAAAGGCCGTGGCACTTGCGTGGCAGTTGACTGCCACCGTGGCATTTTTCCTGGACAGGCCTACATGAAGATCTAAAAATTGCCCGACTTCATCCTGACATGGCACAAAATTGTGTAATATGGCGACAGAACCAAAAAAGCAGACACTGCTAATTTGTGGGACAAAGACTAAAGAAAAGAAGAAGACTTTGTTCTTATTGTGATCAAGTCGAGGTTTTTTTTTTTTTTTTTTTTTTTTTTAAGAGTGTAGATATTTTATCTCACGAACTTGGATTTTGCTGAGGTCCTTTGATGTTTCCAAAGAATATGTAAGAGTGGGAACAAGCTATGACTTATACAGGGTGATTTTTGTTTTTTGGGGAACCTTCTTGTCCAAATATCTGAATTGGTGAACAAAAAAGTTTTCATTGGATTCACTTTCATTCCAAACTTTTCAAACTCATTTATCCACATATTTAATTTGCTTTGTACTCCCTTCTCTGTTTTATCCCATATTGCAACATCATCCGCAGATACGAAAGCCTGTAATTACATACTGTATTTTCTATGACCTTTAGGTCTTTCAATATGTTATCCATAACTGTGGTGCGCTGGCTTAGGACAAGAATAGTGTATCTTAATACGATTACTATTATAGATACACTATTCTGGTCCTAAGCCAGCGATGAATACCGGTAAAAGAAGTGACAGATCAATCATATCAAACTTATCTATAAGACAATAGAATTGCTATACAAAACACTATTAAAAACCAAAATGCTAATCACAAATAGTTGTGACTCTCCAACACTAATCTGTGAAGGTTTGTCAGAATCTTAATCAAGTGCAGCTATTACTGCTGTGATATACAGAGGTGTGCAAAATGTTGAACTCGAAGTTATAAAGATATTCCAAATATATAATCTATAGTTTTACTCAGTTTTTTACCCTCTTATATATATATATATATACTAGCAGGTACCCGCGGCGTTGCTCGCGTCATAGTCATGTCATATGGTTATTGAATGAAATGCAGGTTTAACCCCGTTAACACCCCTTTAGAACCTGAATATCCAAAATTCCCTCCTTAGTAGACATTTTCGACACACAACAAACATATCCCCAAAATATCATTCTTCTAACTTTAATAGACATGTTTCAGCTTATTTTTAATGATTAGTTTATATGCCAGTCATCACATCCCCAAATGAAACCACTCGTGACATATTGTTATTCAATGAAATGCACGTCTACCCCCTTAACACCCCTTTAGAACCTGAATATAATGAAATCTTTCCTTAGTGGACGTTTTCGACATACAACGAACATATCCTAAAAATTCCTGTTTCTAACTTCAATAATTTTGGCTGGGCGATGATGAGTGAGTGAGTCAGTCAGGACATTTTCTTTCATTTTTTTGAGAATTTCACCCCTCCCCATGAACCGCGTAAATGGGATTTATGAAAAAAAAAACCGTTTAAACACCTATTTACTTATTTATTAAGCCGATTTTATCCCGCTGAATTCCAAACTTCTCGCTAATATCGTTTAAGAGATACACGCTCCGTTAAGAATCCTTCAACCCCCAATTTTCACCCCTTTCACCTCATAATATACACCATATCGATAAACCCTTAGACATATGTTTGCTTATTTTTTAATTTAATTTATATGCCGAATATCACATCCCCAAATGAAACAACTCGCGAGATATTGTTAATCAATGAAATGCAAGTTTAACCCCCTTAACACCCCTTCAGAACATGAATATCCAAAAATCCTTCCTTAGTGGACTTTTTCGACATACAACGAACATATCCCCAACATTTCAAGTTTCTAACTGCAATAGGTTTGCTGGGGGATGATGAGTGAATATCCAAAAATCCTTCCTTAGTGGACTTCTTTTACCCAGAATTTTATCCCTCCCCATGAGCCCCTTAAATTGGATTTATGAAAAAATGATCGAACACCTATTCACTACTTTTTCAATCTGAATTTTCTCCCTGAGATTCTTACTTTTTGCCTCTGTCTTTTAAGAGATACTTGCTCCGTTAAGAATCCTTAAACACTCTCTTTTCACACATACACCTCATAATATACACTACATTGAAAAACCCTCAGACATGTGTCTTCTTATTCTTAATGATGAGTTTATATGCCGAGTATCGCATCCCCCAAGAAAACCAATCGGGAGATATTGTTATTCAATTAAATGCAAGTCTACCCCCTTAACACTCCTTTAGAACCTGAATATCCAAAAATCCTTTCTTGGTGGACGTTTTAGACATACAACGAACGTAACCCCAAAATTTCATGTTTCTAACTTCAATAATTTTGGCTGGGCGATGATGAGTGAGTGAGTGAGTGAGTAAGTCAGGACATTTTCTTTCATTTATTTATCAGAATTTCACCCCTCTCATGAACCCCTTAAATTGGATTTATGAAAAAAAATAAATAAACGTCGAACACTTATTTACTTATATTTTAAGCTTTTTTTCCCGCTGAATTTCAAACTTCTCGCCTATGTCGTTTAAGAGATACACGCTCCGTTAAGATTCCTTCAACCCCCAATTTCACCCCTTTCATCTCATAATATACACCACATCGATAAACCTTTAGTCATATGTCTGCTTATTTTTAATGATTAGTTTAGATGCCGAATATCACATCCCCAAAGAAACAACTCATGAGATATCGTTATTCAATGAAATGCACGTTTACCCCCTTAACACCTCTTCAGAACCCGAATAAACAAAAATCCTTCCTTAGTTTACGTTTCCGACATACAGCGAACATATTCCCAAAATTTAATGTTTCCCACTTCAATAGTTTTTGCTGGGCGATGATGAGTGAGAGAGTCAGTCAGGTCATTTTCTTTCAATTATTTTTACCAGAATTTTACCCCTCCCCATAGGCCCCTTAAATTGGATTTATGAAGAAACGCTCGAACAACTATTTATTTATGTTTTAAGCTGTCTTTTTCTCCTGAGTTTGATGAGTAAGTGAGTTAGTCAGTAGTTAGGACACTTTCTCTCCTTTTTTCCACCGAATTTCACCCCACCCCATTGGCCCCTTAAATAGAATTTATGAAAAAACAGTCGAACACCGATTTACTTATTTTTTAAGCTGATCTTTTCCCGCTGAGTTTCAAACTTCTCGCCTATGTCTTTTAAGAGATACACGCTCCGATAGGAATCCTTCAACCCCCACTTTTCACCCCTTTCACCTTATAATATACACCACATCGAAAATCCCTTACACACATGTCTGCTTATTTTTAATGATTAGTTTATATGCCGAGTAACCGACAGTAGTGGCTACGCTGGCTAAAGCGCAGCATTAGGTCATGGGGCCAAGCTCTCTGCTGACTCGGTAGACGCGTGGGTTCGAGCCCCACCGTCGGCCGTCCTTGAAATGGTTTTCCGTAGTTTCCCCATTTTCAACACCAGGCAAATGCTGGGACGGTAGCCTACCTTCTGACAGGCCACGGCCGCTTCCTTCCACATCCTTGCCCAGTTTCATTCAACATCATTCATTTCATCTCTCATTAACTCCTCTCATGAGGTTGGCGTCAGGAAGGGCATCCGGCCGTAAAAACCATCGCCACAAAGACTTCCATCGCATCTCATCCCCGACCCCGTTGGAAAACGGGAATAATAAGGAAAGACATACAGTTTATATGCCGAGTATTACATCCACAAATGAAACCACTCGTGAGATATTGTTATTCAATAAAATGCAGTTTTAACCCCCTTAAGACCCCTTTAGAACCTGAATATCCGAAAATCCTCTCTTAGTGTACGGTTTTGACATACAACGAACAACGAACATACCCCCAAAATGTCATGTTTCTAACTTTAATAATTTTGGCTGGGCGATGATGAGAGAGTGAGTGAGTGAGTCAGGACTTTTTCTTTCATTTTTTTTCTTCAGAATTTCACCCCTCCCCAGGAACCCCTTAAATTTGATTTATGAAGAAAACCTGTCGAACTCTTATTTACTTATTTTTAAGCAGTTTTCTATCCCTGAGTTTGTAGAGTGAGTGAGCCAGTCAATCAGTTAGGACACTTTCTTTCCTGTTTTTTACCCCCCAGAATTTCACCCCTTCCTACGGGCCTCTTAAATTGGATTTATGAAAAAACGATCGAACAACTATTTACTTATTTTTTAAGCTGTTTTTTTTTCGCTGAGTTTCAAACTCCTCGCTTATGTCGTTTAAGAGATACACGCTCCGTTAGGAATCATTCAACCCCCACTTTTCACCCCTTTCACCTCATAATATACACCATATCGAAAAACCCTCGGACACGTGTCTTCTTATTTTTAATGGTGAGTTTATATGCCGAGTATCACATCCCTCAATGAAACCAAGCCGGAGATATTGTTATTCAATGAAATGCAGGTGTACCCCCTTAACACCCCTTTAGAACCTGGATATCCAAAAATCCTTCCTTAGTGGGCGTTTTCGATTTACAACGAACATATCCCCCAAACTTCATGTTTCTAACTTCAATAGTTTTGGCTGGGCGATGATGAGTCAGTCAGTCAGTCAGTCAGTCAGTCAGGACACTTGTTTTTATATAAGAGATATACAGTGAGAGCCTTCCCTATAAAATGGGGTCTTACAGTCGCCACGTGATGGCTGAGGCACTGTGTGAAGCTGCCTGTCGAGCAAGGCATTGGTGCTAGCGGCAGCGTAGCGTCCAACTAGTTTAAAACACATTTACACTTTATAACGTATAAGGTGCGTTCAAAAAGTAACGAGCCGGAGACTGGAATGCGCAAACCGGTGACGACATCGTCTAATCGTGGCGTGCGTAACAAGGTGTGGTTCTGACCAGAGCGTGGAAGGTCACAGCCCGTCGCTAGAGGGCACGCGTGCAAGTCACGTGACGATACAAAGCGAGCAGCAGCATGCATCAGTCGTCCAAGCAAGACCAAGACAGTAGGCCATTCGACATGCTTCCTGGTGTGGTTGAAGACTGTGGGGCACCCATTGGGGTCACACTTTCCGCAAGTGCAGTCGTTCCTTCATGATGGTGTGCACACTTCCGACGCTCAATCCGACCACGGCGGCTATGGTGTTCACTGTCACTCGGCGGTCCTGGGTAATGAGTGCATCAACCAGCTGGACGTTGGCATCGGTAATGCAGGGGGTGCCCCAGACCGGGCATCATCGGCTAACGACACCCGTCCTTCCCTGAAGCGCTTGTGCCACACCTTGACCCTTGCAAGGGACATGCAGTGTTCGCCGTACACTTCTGACATTCGGCGATGAATGTCCGTTCCCCCAACTCCTTCCGCTGTCAGAAACCGAACAACATCTCTTTGCTCTTCGGTCGACGCCTCCATATCACTGTTTGCAATGCGACTGGCAGCGTTGGACGATTGATGCATGCTGCTACTCGCTTTGTATCGTCATGTGACGTGCACGCGTGCCCTCTAGCGATGGGCTGTGACCTTCCACGCTCTGGTCGAAACCACACCTCGTTACACACACCACGATTAGCCGATGTCGTCACCGGTTTGCGCATTCCAGCCTCCGGCTCGTTACTTTTTGAACGTACCTTATACTTAATAATCATATGTACTTACAACAATTTCAGAGTAGTTAATGGAAATGCTGTCTCGTATCCCGTGAATATGGTTCAGTATTGAACAAAACATCGAATTTTCGTAGTGAAAACTTATCTTCTCAAGAGGAAGTCATCCAGTAAATGTGTTGGTACGTTTCAGTGCCGTGCAATGTTTACTTGTGGGGGAAACCTCAAACATGATCCAAGAGTGAAACCGAACTTGAGGGATCAATTGTCAAGCCATACAAGAGAAAAACATTACTGATTGGACTAATAAAAGTTAATAAAATGATTTTTACATGGAGAACGTGACTGCTTTAAATTCTCTGTTCGAATCTAATAGTGTGCACACCTCTGTACTTAAGTAATAAGGCCCCAATATTTAGAAGCTAACAAGATTGCAAAAGAAAAGAAAAAGCCACCCACAAAATGATAGTTGTCTTTCACCAAGAAAAAATAGTTTGGGATTTCAGATCTTAGTTTAACATGACCATCTACATCAGTCGCGGCTCGTGCTGTCGAGATTGGGGAAGACTGCAAATGAGCAAACACCTGAAGGTAGTTTGGTATATTTATTTATAGCTAGGTAGTAACTGACCAACTTAGCTCAACGCATAGTGGCAAATATTGGTTTAATTCATAGCCTACGACACACATACACGTTTGCAGGATTTTTAATGGAGAAAATATTTTGGGGGGAGGGGAGGTCCGGAATATACTTCTTGTTGATAAATAGATTGGTCCTATTATGCTAGTTTATGAACCGATGGATTTTTAATTTTCTATTTAAACGGATTGACTTACCTAGTTTCGTAGTTCTAATTTAACCTGCTCCTCGTCCTAATGAGACCCGATCAGAGGAGGCCTGATTTGCGATTGTACCCTACAATACAACCGTAATTTACCTCCAAAACACTATCAGCTAAAACTTGATCTGCAACATGATCTGAGAGTAAAACCAAACTTGAGGAATATGGAAACATATTTTTTAATTTCAGTTACTACCTAGCTATAAATAAATATACCAAACTACCTTCAGGTGTAGACTAGAGGAGCAGACCATGGACCATATCATCCTGTGCTGCCCTCTTCACGCCTCCTCTGGAAGCCCCAGCGACCTGTTTCATCTTTCAGAAAGTACTGTAGTGTGGTTGAAAAACTTGGACCTGGACTTATGAATTTCTTGTTATAATTGTTAAGTGCAATGCCCGTACCAACGTTTTTAAATATGTATCTCCCCTATATTCATGTGTTCCCGACTTTTAAAAGGACCGCCTGATGGCTTGGTTCCGCTTGTGAACACGAGATGGTAGTATCTATCGGACTTCGGCGCTTCTAGCCGGAGTTGTACCTTCTACCGCTAGAGTGTGTTTGTGGTGCCTTCTGGTATCATCCTAATCAAGACATATTTGAAGGATATTGTATTCTACGTCATTGAACAAAAGACTGTATATACTTCATGCCGCCAAAATAATTACATAATATGCACATTGTTGCTTGATGTGTCAAGCTTTGATTGGTCATTTACCATTAACATGAATGCAGTGCGATATTTGACTTTGTATTCTCCGCCATGTTGTCATCTGATAGTCTGTCGTCAAGAAAAACAACAAGCCGGCTGCTGGTCAAAGGGTATCTCTCCGTGTGCTGGGGGCTTTGGCTCCTAGCCGCTTCGAAATATGGATATACAATAAAAAGGAATTGCCTGTGCTTTTAAGGTTATAATTTCATCGTTTCGCAGTGAAGAAGAAATTCGAATAGTAATTGCATCTCGATGCAGACAGGAGTGCTTGTGACCCAAACGAAGCATGTGCTGGGTGGGCCATTTTGAGGCAATCTAGTGCCGTATAACGTTATTTGGTTTGTGGGTTAATTATTTTATTTTTATTGTGTCTCCACAGAGGAGTTTTAAGGTACGTTATTAATTTTTATATATTGTTATGGAGCTCCGATATTGGCCTTATATTAATGTTTTAATTCTGTATTTTGTTTCTCCTGGTAGGCCTAATTTTTCTGTTTTGCTAATGTTACCAGATATGTAAATTTTATTGTTTTCTTCGTGCCTTCTGGAGACACGTTTCTAGTTTATTTTACGTTGTAAATTTTTATTTATTTAGTTTTTGGTAATCCTTGGAATAGCCCTATTATTTATTTATTTTACGATCCGTTGCAGTCTAAAAAGCCTCATGTCAATAGTGTTAAGGCGTAATTCTTTCCTCCCCTTCCTTTCTCTCTGGTGATTTTAAATTAATTTTATGCTAATTGTTTGCCGTAATTCGATTTGACATGCGGTCGTCTGTTTTGGTGGCCATGTTTGTTTTTGTTTGGCCCGAGTGCATTCTGGTCTTGAGAGTGCAGTCTCTAGGCGTCGAGCGGGAAACTCAAACGTGTTGTGGTGTTAGCTTAATATGTTTTTTGTTAACCTTGTTGGTTTAACTTTGTGTTTTTGGTGAATGTTCCTGTGTTTTTCTCCGTCACGAATGTTGTGGATTTCTTAATTGATCATATTTTATTTTATTACTTTAATTTAAAATTTTTCGTTTTGCATCGTGGCCTTGATCTCTGCATGTCGGGTCGGTATTGCGTATTAGTAAATTATCAAGCCCTTTCTCATTTGGTAATTCCTGTATTCTGTTTGTTTTTATCTTTTGGGCATTATTATTTAAATTTTAAATAAAATGTTTTCATTTAGCTCAGCAAGCATGTTAAACCGTCTCTTGCCTACTTATGTAAATAACTTATGTTGGCCTTAAGCCATATGCATCACCAGATAGATTTTGTCCTGGCCATAGAGTTTCTTCCTTTTTTAAAAATAATTTTGTTAACTTTTTTTATTTTTATTTGCCCCTTTTAGTGATTAAATTTTCTTTTAAATTTTAAGCAACTGTTGTGGCATTATTTCGTCGGCAACAATTCTATTAGTTATCGGAGGGTGTCTGTAGAATAGCCTGTGCCTTCCCCTTTCTCCACCTTCCTTCCACCGTTAGGTGTTCTTCTGTTGGGCATGTCATCTGGAGGTGATTTTGCTGTTGAAGCGAGGCGGACCTCTAAAGACATCTGGCCATCCCCTGTGTCAATAATCACTATACGATTTAAAAAAAAAATTAATTTTCTAGTTGTACTTACATGACAGTCAGGGCAATCAGAGTATGGAGGTAACTGTCTGTAGTATGAGCGCACATTGGCTTGTAGCTTTGTTTCTGGAGAAGTCATGAAGCTTGAAGGTGGGAGTGGCTCCTATTCAAAAACATTTTGAAAAAAAAACTACATAGTTACATGGACATCTCTGATGATAAAATAAAAATATAGTGTATTAGCTAAACTACTGATGGATTTAATGGCATACTAGACAGCAAGTGCGTAAAGGTCTCCTGCACTGTGTTATGGAGAAGACAAAAGAAAGATGCTGCAGGTAGATTTTAAACTTACTTGATTATGGTACCACATATTTTCCACTGATGTTTTGAACTTTGAATTATTAAATATATTTCTAGTGAAATTATACACAAATACACGTTATTTGATGGAGTATGGGCAGTATATGGTGAGGCTTCAAGGTGAAGCTGACCGCTCTTGGCAGACAGATTTCCATATGGTGAGGGAACAGCGTCAGCAGTCACTCATTGCACGCCGCGCTGTCGACATTGGGTGTTAATGCTTAAAATCTGTGCATGCAATCATCTTGAGCTCGGTGCAGTAAAGTGAGGGGTTTCTCCTCCAGGGTTCCAGCTTCCCACAACTCAAACTGCACCGCGACCTTGAAGCCTCGCCACATTACCGTCCGTACTCTAAGAAGCTGTTTGTCTCCAAATAGCAAATAAATAAATTGCACACTATTGGTATGCTACCTATCCTACTATCTCTATAAATCAAGTAAATTTACTGTCTGAACATTTTGAATTTTTGGCTGAAACTTCTTATTTATTCTGAACTAGCAACCCGCCCAGTATTTTTAACGGTTTAACCAGTGTAAGCTTAAAAGGCGCATGGACGGCAGGTCCCAGACACAATTCAGAAAAACCGAGGTGAACAGCGAAACTCAAAACTCATATACTCTTCTTTGAAGTCTTAACTTGACACGACTTGAGAGTTTGATGCTGGCCAAAGCTGGGGTGATAGGCTCGCTCCGAAGCTAGTAAATTAAATTTCCACTGAAAGAGACTGTTGGAAAAAATGAAAACGTAAAAATACTTATATTGGGCGATTTATTAACGATAGAGATATGCTGTCGCAGACTTTTTTGTAGAACTTTACATGCTGAACAATTCTTACACTCATAGTATATAAATATTTTTAACGGTTTACCCAGCCTAAGCTTAAAAGGCGCATGGATGGCAGATTTTTCTTCGACTCGATTCACTGAAATCGTTACTGCTGGGCTTTCTTTGGTCATAAATGAATGTTTTTCTACAGAAACCTTCCTTGAGAAATCCTTTGCAGAATGGTGAAAACCACATCAAAATCCATCCAGTGGTTCTCGAGATTACCCGTTACACCCAAGAATCGGGGACTTTGTTTTATACTATGTAGTGATAAGGTGCACATTGACCAAATATACCCCCAGTTTAATTTTTGTCTGTTATGGATTGACATCAAACTACTGGAGAAGATGGCATGGAAGTTTGTATTTAAATGGAAGGAATCCCTAAAACAAATTGTTAACATAGTGCTAAAGGATGAGAAAGTTAAGACGAAGCCCCTCTCTCACCGAGATAATGCGATAAAGGTTATAGGACATAACGTACCACGGACATATCGTACCACCGGACATAACGTACCACTTGGCCGGCTGATTACCTGCGAAGAGTCAGCTAATGACCTTAAAATATTTAGGAGAGGACGTAACGTACCACTTGAAGGAGTGGGAAGTATTTAGGGTGCATGAAACCCTAACCGCAAGGCCACTTGCTCAGAATTGCTCAATTAATCCTGGTAATAAATACGTGGGCAATAACATAACATAAACTAATATAAAATATGATAAGTTTTTGGATTCCCATCACGCCTAATCCAGGCTTTGGACTGACAAAATGTTTATAAACATTTTGGCGTGCTTAAAATCAGCTGTGGATAAGCTCTGGTCATTTTTCGTTTTCTTTACTATGTTTTTTTTTTAATTTTAAATTGTTTATTGCGGGTTTTACTGTATATCCTAGCGAATAGCAAGTTCGTCATGGGATGTTTCATTCTAAGTGAATAGCAAGTTCGCCATGTGAAGTTTCATTCCAAGTTCTGCGAATATGAGAGAGCTCTCAAGCAAGATTTCAAGTTTCCATTCTCTTCATACTGCTTCATTATTCTGTCAAGCCGTTCATCATACTCGACATATTTCTTCTTTCTCTTTGAACTTTCAATGTACAATTCCTACTTCATCCGTCGAAGTGCGCACATAAACCGTCCTCATTCGTTGTACACAACTCCATGTTACAATACCAAAATGTTTAAAGCCGCACAGTGCGATCGCCACTGATGTTTATGTGGTTATGAACCTGTAACTGGAATGCCCGTCTGACATCAAGTGGTACGTTATGTCCTAGCGTAAATATTTGGGGATTACGGGAAAACCGTTCTTAGTAGATAACGACCTAGGTGGTACGTTATGTCCTTGAAAATCAAGTGGTACGTTATGTCCGGACAGCGCGATAAAATATATCCACTTAGCAAGCTTGATGAAGCAGCAACTGTTCATTAGTATTGTTACTCAATCCACCACACCTGTGATGACGTAAGCAAGACAGCAATAATTAATCTTACAGAGCCTCCACGCACAAGCAAAGGAAGGACAAGTTATTTAACTAATCCCTTTCTTGCTTCAGAATTTGTGTGTGTGTAGGGATGGAAAGGGCATGATGGCACAGTGGCGAAGCTGTTTGCCTTTCACGCAATGACTGCAAAGTGGAATTTTCACCTGGACTCAAAACACTTTTAATCTACACTATTTTTCTAACAATGCTTGATTACTGATGACTAGGGCCCGGATGTTGATGACATGTCATCTTTTTACTGAGAGGCCTAAAACAATGCTGAAGTATATAGAAACTCCGGACGGGCCACCCCGTCTTCAAATATGTCATTTTTATTTTGCATCTTTTTGCATTTTTTGCTATTTTTTCATTTTAAGAGCATTTTTTTTAAAGTTTGGTAGATTTTTTGGTCATATTTTAGAGAAATCGGCCTTTTAAGGTCATTTTTGTTTTCCAATTTAGTCATGTCACAGCTTTATATGAGGGAGTTACGTCTCTCAGAGTTAAGAAGAAGCTAGTAGCTATGAACATAAACCTTTTGTTAAGTGCTAGAAATCTATTTTGATTGACTTTTCAGTTTGAGCTTCAGATGTCATTTTTGAAATATTGGTGAGTTTATTATTATAAGATCATTTTCTCCATTTTATAGTGCATTTTTCGATTTTTTAGGTCATTTATTACAGTCATTTTTGAAAATTTTTGAAGTGCATTTTTTAAACTTTTTTACGGCATCAACATCCGGGCCCTGCTGATGACTGATATTGTACTGTGTGTATTTATTGTCTATCTATTGCGGTAAGTCACTATTCCTTTCTATTTTTCCCTTTCTTGCTTGATAATGTTTTTACAAAATAAAGTTGTTTGATACTTACGAGTTCACTTGTGCAGGGAGGTATTGGCATTTCTGTGCGTATTTCTTCACTTAATGTTGATGAAGATGGAGATGAAATTCCATCTGGAGGTGTTCTGTATTTTAAGCAGGAATAGTCAGAGACAGTAATATCACTATCATTGTTCCAGTAGATTTGACCAGCATTCTTGTGATCAACCAAACCTTTATTCTGTAGTGTTCCAGTCTTCCAATTTTGAATTCTGCTCCCAGTTTCTGATCTATCTGAAACTGTTTCAGATTTCATACAATACATGCATGTATCTCTTTCTGGGCTCATTTCCTGACTTGAATACTTTTCACTTTCAATATGATACATTGCATTTGACTGATGAGAATCTCTTGAAAATTTCCTCACAGTTTTAGGGAGATAATACTGAGTGCCTATCTGCTGATGCACAAATTCTTGTTTTGTAGGAGCATGGGGTTCTTCTGATTCTCTTTCATAGAAACTGATATTATCCACATTGTCTACTGATTCATGAACAAGCATTGCATTGTAATAAGTTTTGTTAAGAGGAATTTCTTCAAATCCTTCATCAGTACGCTCAGGAGCAGCAGACTTGAAAGGAGAGATTTCTGTTGTGCTCAAATGGTCATCAATACTTCCATCTTCACTAGAATCTTCTTCTGACGAAAGTAAAGGATTGACTTCTGTGCTCTGTTCACCAGTTCTTTTGTAAGGTTTTGCCATCCATGTTGCTCGACTTATGTAGTTAAGAAGATAATCAATCAAGCTTGGACGTGGTTTCAATGTCTGAGATGCCTCAATCGACTCCTCTTCATCCTTAGAAAAGAAATTAAGAATAATTTAGTCTTAACATTGTGGTCTACTGCATTGCCTTAAGAATAGTGAGTTATTTGTAACTCTGTTGAGTATCTGACTGCAGTTAGAGTGAATGATACAATAAGTTCTTGAACTCTACACCATTTCGGTTCATTTTAAACAATGTGAATCCAATCCAAATTCCCATTATGCAGCTCCAGGGAATGTTATTTGTTGATTCTTTAGGGGCTTTGCAACATTGTGGTCATGTAGCCCCGTGTACTTGTGTGCATGTGTGTGGAATTTGTCTGATAACCTGTGTTATTGTGATGGCTATATTATTGTGTATATTTGTAATTCAGATGAGGATTGGGAAGGAGGTGACCATGGCCTTAAGTTAGGAACCAGACCGGCATTTGCCTGGAGTAGAAGTGGGAAACCACGGGAAACCACTTTCAGGATGGCTAGCACCATCGCTGGAGGAGGAGTCTTGCTGCAAGTAGAATGATCACATTTAAAATATATACAGGAGTAAAGAAGTCTCACTGGCAGTACAGTAGTGTAAAACATTTACTAGGTGTTAGATGGGACAATATAAGGATTCAAGTAAACAAATGTCTTTGGGGGGAGATTTAAACCCTAAACTGCGCCATCGGTACGTCACTGGACACCCTTCCTGACATCAACCTCATCAGAGGTTATTTTTTGTTTTATTTTGTTTCCGACTTTGGCCAACTGTGGACCGCATGGAACCTAAGGCTTTCTGGTCAATTTTTTCTTCTTTTCTTCCCAGAACCTCTTCATTCTTTCACTTCTAATCTTTCTCTGCTCCTATGTTATTACCAAATTTGGCCTGTGTTGTGGTGGTTTTTCTTTGAACGTCTTGATATTGTCAACTCGGCTTTGAAACGTTTTCCTATCGTGAATGACAAGTTCAGTTAGTCCAACTTCAATGGTGTCTCTTTTGACCTCTTCTACCCATTTTGTAGTAGCTTTCAACCCTGTGATGTATTTACAAATTTTCTTTGTCAGTGGGTCCCGTCCATTCTCATCAAATGCCCGTAAAATTTTAGCCTTCTCTTACGCATTGTGACCACAATGGTTTCGGTCTGCATATACAGATCTTCATTTTTCCTTTTTCTCCACGTTTCGTCATCATCTTTCCGTGGTTCGAGAATTTTCTTCAGGATCCTCCTTTCCTTTATCTCAAGTTCCTTCAGCTCCCCTTTTTTGTTCAGGGCTAGACACTCGGAGGCATACAGACCCTCTGGCTTTACCACTGTACTGTAATGTCTGAGTTTTGCTTTGTATTATATCGCTCGTTTGTTATACCTGTTCTGAGTTAATCTATAGGCCAGGTCCAATTTTCTTCCTCTTGCCTTGTTTGCCTCTTTATCCAGTCCATTTGGTTGTATCCATTCCCCAAGATATTTGAACTTATCAGTTCTTTTGAAAGTTCCATGTTCCACCAGCATACGTCTCTCTTCCCGGTGTCTGTATTCCATGTACTCAGTCTTTTCATATGATACCTTAAGACCTGTTTTCTCAGCTATTTCATTCAAAGTGTCCAGCATCTTTTTTGCATCATCTTTGTTATGAAGTAAAAGGGCAAGGTCATTAGCAAAAGCCAAACATTTAATTCCCAGGTTTTGTCCTTTCCTCCCAAGATGTATACCCTGAATTCCTTCTGCTTCCAAAGCCTTATCCCAATTGAAGATGAATGAAACTGGGCAGGAAGTAGGAAGGGAGTGGCTGTGACCTATTAAAAGTTACTGTCCTGGAATTTGAATGGGTTTTAAAATGAGAAACCACAGAAAACTATTTCAAGAACGGTATCTGAGCCCTCATTTTCTGAGTGTGGAGATAGCCTGGCTGTATTGCCATGCACCTTGCTGCATGTAACTACCCCAGTTGGTACATAAACATCTTAACTGCATACCTCAAAATCTGCCTCGTCAAAGTCGGATGGTTCGTTGAACTGTGGTAGTGTTGCTAGGTCCAGTTCCTTCTGTGCCTCAATGTCTTTGAAGGGTGGACGTTGATATCGGGCAGCTGCTACGAATGGTCCAGGACTGTGTATTTCGACCTGATATTGGTATGTGTATGAGAGATGAGAGGAAGAGGAGTCACCATCATCATGACTGTCATTCTCTTTTGTACTTTCAGACCTTGACGTGTGACGTAAGGATGAGGATGATAACGTCCTGCGTGGACGTCGCTCACTAGCTTCTTCTTCTTCAGGAACAGAGGAGGAGTCGCTGTAGAAAAGAATGTAATCATATAATATTCAAACAATCTTGACAGTTCCTCATGGTATCTTCCATGTTGTTTGGTCCGAAGAAATATTATTCATAAACCTCAGCTTTTCAGTCGGTCAACACGATTGTACACAATTGTAATGGGTGTTTCACTAATACTGACAAAAATGTACATAAGATTACTAAATTCACTTGGATCACCAGTTTTGATCGTCAAGCGATCATCATCAGATCCTTTACACTTAGGCTGTTAAATCTATGTCTACAAGTATGTGGGTGATGGTATTTACAATATATACACTTATTTGGTTACAGCAGTTATTATACAGTAAACTTGCACAACTTGTCAAGGTGTGTTAGTTATATGTGATTTTTTGTTACGATATTGTTAGTAGTTATTGGCCTTCAAGTTAGGTTGATTGGTTCCTCAGTTTAGAGGCCGCAACAACGCGGTCATGAACTTTGGGTGTGTGTAGAATCTGTCTGATAACCGGTGTTAATTGTGATGGCTGTATTAGTGTGTGTTATCTGTAATGTAGTTAAGGACTGTAGATGATCAATTTCAAGTAGTTCCTACTTTTGCTACCAAATGCTACCGTCAATGACACCTAGCCACGAATTTGGCTACTAGATGCCACCGCAACCAGAACCTGGTGGCGACGTTGGAACTTAATAGAGCATTAATCAAATCTAACCAACAAACTTAGCTTCACCCAATTTTGTAGTGGAAGGTTCTTTTACATGCCATAAATCTATGACATGGGCCCACCGGCTTTGCTTCCCCTCCAAAGGACACCGAGGGACTTGTAACGCTCTTAAAAAATCCGACAACTTCGGCCGGGTTTGAACCCGTGATCTTGGGCATAGTACCTCAGCATGCTAACAACTATGTCACCGAAGCCACTAGACCTTCAAGTTTGCTTGCTCAGTGTGATATCTGTGATTGTTAGTAAATTTAAAGCCACCTACTTGTATGTAACGACCTAAGTGTAAAGGATTTGATAATGATCGCTTGACAATTGAAACTGGTCATCCAAGTGAATTTATTAATCTTACACAAATTTCCAGGATTAGTGAAACACCCATTACAATCATGTTGACCAACTTAAAAGCATTGAATTTCGATTACTAAGGCAATACTGCAAATGGCTTCCAACACAATAATGTTATTAAACCTTGTAACTTGTGGGTTCGAATCCCACCTTCGCCGTCTTGAAAATGGTGTTCGTGGTTTCCCATTTTCACTACCAGGCAAATGCCAGGACGGTTCCTTTCAATAAGTCCACGGCCGATTTCCTTTCATAATCCCTTCCCTGACCCGTCCTGAAAAGAAAAATACATGGCCATTGGCTGCATTAATAAAATTATTATTATAAGAGAATGGTTGATATTGCAACTTTCCAGTCGGTCAGCAAAATATAATCCCAATTACTGGTAAATGTGAAAAACAAAACAACAAAAAATGTGGTTAAAGAATATTTCTTATGGATTCCAGAAGAGGGAGTAAATTCTAACTTATTAAAATACTTATGTGTTACATGTTTTTGGTTCATCATACTATCAAAGAATACAGAATCTATATATTTAAAACACTTACGTGATTTTTGTTACCGCGAGATTGAGAAAACGGCTTAACCGATTGGTTTCGTAAGGCATTCTAACGAAAGCTGTTTGGCATGTAGATTTGTAGAGTGTCTTTAAAAGGAAAATATATGTTAGGTTATATTTTTGAATGATTAAAGAAATATGTAATATTTGACGCTCCCGTGCTTGCGCACAAAGGCCTTTATCAACGAGGGAAATGGCGCTTCCCGCCGCGTCTAACCGAGATCTTGGTTTATGAGAATTAAAAAGGGTCCCCAATATTGTTTATGATGTTTCCACAATATACATTGAAATAGAATTATAAAATAAGCGTTTTAATGTAATAGTTACTGTTGTTTGAGTCTTCAGTCTTTTGACTGGTTTGATGCAGCTCTCCATGCCTCCCTGTCCTGAGCTAATCGTTTCATCTCTACATAACTACCACACCCTACATCTGAGGCAATCTGTTTAACATATTCTAACCTTGGTCTACCCCTACAGTTCTTGTCCTCGACCCTTCCTTCCATAACTAAGCTTGCTATTCCCGGGTGTCTTAGTATGTGTCCTACCAACCTATCTCTTCTCTTCATTAGCAGTCGCCAGAAACATCTCTCCTCTCCCACTCGTCTTAATACCTCTATGTTTGTAACCCTATCTACCCATCTGATCTTCAACATTCTCCTGTAACACCACATTTTAAATGCTTCTATTCTCCTCTTTTCTGCTGCACCAATAGTCCAAGTTTCACTTCCATAGAGCGCCACGCTCCAGACAAAGGCTTTCAAAAATGACTTCCTAAAACCTAAATCTATATTCGATGTCAGCAGATTCCTTTTTTGTAGAAAAGCTTTCTTTGCCTGAGCCAACCTACTTTTTATATCCTCTTTGCTTCGTCCATCACTGGTTATTCTACTTCCTAAGTAACAGAAGTTTTCTACTTCCTTCAGCTTTTCACTTGTCAATTTGATCTCCATAGAGGTTTCTGATTTATTTCGGCTGCATTCCAGTATTTTTGTTTTACATTTATTAATTTTCATCATGAATTCTTTCTGTAAGACGGAGTCCATACCATTCAAAAACTCATTCAAATCCTCAGGCTTGTCGGCCAAGATGACGATGTCATCAGCAAATCTCAGAGTTGAAATTATTTCTCCTTGAATCTTCACTCCCACTTTAAATTTTTCTCTAATTTCCTTCATTGCTTGTTCAATGTAAAGATTGAAAAGTATGGGTGATAAGTTGCAGCCTTGCCTTACACCTTTCTGAATACCAGCTTCTCTCTCATGTCCTTCAACTCGAATGACTGCTGTCTGGTTTCTGTATAGATTGTATATCACCCTCCTATCTCTGTACTTTATTCCAATCGATTTCAAAATGTCAAACAATTTAGTCCAATCAACGTTATCAAAAGCCTTTTCTAAGTCTACAAAAGCCATGAACGTTCTCTTATCTTTCCTTATTCTACCTTCCAAAATCAGCCTAAGACTTAGTACAGCTTCCCTTGTTCCTACATTTCTCCTGAAACCAAACTGGTCTTCACCCAACTCCGTTTCTATCTGGCTTTCAATCCCCTTGTAAATTATCCTAGACAGGATCTTTGAAGCATGAGTAATCAAGCTGATTGTACGGTAATCTTCACATCTGACAGCTCCCACTTTCTTTGGTATAGGGATGATTACATTCTTCTTGAAATCAGGGGGTACCTCACCTGTCTCATAAATCCTACACACCAAGTGAAATAACCTGATCAGACCTTCATCTCCTATGCAGCGTAGCAACTCAATCGGTATATCATCTATGCCTGGTGCTTTGTTCCTGCTTAAGTCTTCCAAAGCTCTATCAAATTCTGATCTCAATATTAAATCTCCTTTCGCATCCTCATCAATTTCCTCCTCCCTTTCCATTACATGATTCTCAATCTCCTTTCCCTTATACAAACTCTCTATGTAAGCTTTCCATCTCTCAACCTTTTCTTCCCTATCTGTTAGAGGCTTTCCATTTGTGTCCTTAATATTACAGCACTTAGTCTTCTTTTCCCCAAAAGTATTCTTAATCCTTCGATAAGCTGTGTCTACTTTACCTAATTTCAGACAATTTTCTATACCTGCACATTTCTCTTTCAACCATTCTTCTTTCGCTTCCTTGCACTTCTTGTTAACCTCATTTCTCAGACATCTGTATTCTGCTTTCCCCTTCTCATCTCTTACATTCTTGTGTTTCCGTCTTTCATCCATCAATTCTAGTATATCCTGAGTGATCCACGGTTTTCTACCTATTCTTTCTTTCCTACCAATGTTTTCTTCTGCGGATTTTGTTATTTCATTCTTCAAAAGTGCCCATTCGTCTGCAATTGAAGTTTGTTTAGGGTTTTTCATTAGTCCTTCCTTTATACTCTTCTTGAATCTTTCGTTTACATCCTTCTCTTTCAGTCTGTCTATTGCCCACCTTTTTGGCTTTTGACTTTTCTTCAGTTTCTTCAACTTTAATCTGCATTTCATTACCACCAGATTGTGGTCAGAGTTTATGTCAGCACCAGGATATGCTTTACAATCCAAAATCTGGTTTCGAAACCTCTGCTTGACCATAATGAAGTCGATTTGGTAACGCCCTGTATCTCCTGGTCTCATCCATGTGTATATTCTTCTATTGTGGTTATTGAATAAGGTTTTAGCTATGACCAACTCATGCTCGGTGCAGAATTCTACCAGCCTGGTTCCTCGATCATTCCTTTCACCTAATCCGAAATCTCCTACTATTTTCCCTTCTCTCCCTTTTCCTACCACAGCATTCCAATCTCCCATTACTATAACATTTTCATCACCCTTGATATACCTCAAAATTTCGTCTATTTCTTCGTAGACCTTTTCAACATCCTCATCATCAGCTTGACTGGTAGGCATATAGACTTGTACCACTGTGGTGCAGGTAGGTTTAGTATTGATTTTTGCTACAATAATCCGTTCACTATATTTATTTATTTATTTATTTATTTATTTATTTATTTGTTGATGGTACACAACAGGGCTCAGTGTGCGCCCCAATAATAGTGCACCTACACAGTAAGATACATTTCCTGCATTAAGTATTAATATCTTAATGTAATTCTTAAAACTAGTAAGTTCACACAGATCAAAATGCATAGTAGTAAAAAGATAATATAAAAACTAAATCTAAATATGATCTAATGCCAAATATAAAAACAGGTTTTGGAATTATTACATAATAAACTAATGGGTAACATCAATAACTAGGGAACAGGCCTATCCACATATATACATTGTTGATTCTGTTATGTGTGATAATTTTATTTCAAGTATGAATTAGAGTGACAGGGTTATAATTTCCAAGAACGGTCTGATTGAGAGACAGAAATCTAGTTTCCAGTTTACACGAACCGCATCGTTGTAAATACTGCAAAGCCTCCATACAGGTGAATTGTTATGTGAAGTGGTATTGGTTATATCAGTTTTGAATGTTATGGTTGATCTTGTAGTTAAGCGAGGGATGTTGAAATTTAGGAGTGATAGGAAAAATGAGTTATCAATTTGACCGTTAATGACTTTATAAAGGAATTTCATATCATTCACTCGCCTTCGAGACTCCAAACTAGTCATGCCGAAATTCAACAAAAGTTCACCGTAGGGTACCATGTGTGGGTAATTGCCCGTTATTTTGAGGTGTAAATATCTGAGGAATTTCTTTTGAACTTGCTCAATGTACTTAATGCATGTTTTCTGCCAGGGACTCCATACTTGGCTGGCGTACTCGAGCTTGGATCTCACCATGGCAGTATAAAGTTTTATGCAGGTACTGGTCCTAATGAATGGCTTAGTGTTTCTTATTATAAACCCTAACATGCGGTAAGCATCCCCGACCGTCTTTTGCACATGATAAGTGAAAGCAAGCTCTCGGTCAAACAGAATCCCTAGATCTTTCTTCTCGCTTACTGTTTTCAATGACTTAGGTCCAATTCCATAAACAAATGTGATTGGGTTCTTCTTACGTGTAAAGGTCATAACAACACACTTCGGTACGTTTAAGTTATAATTTGTTTTCTATACTCCATTTGTGTATATTATTTAGGTCATTTTGTAGTAGAGTGCAGTCATTAGTGGAAGAAATTGATTTAAAAATTTTGAAGTCATCTGCATATAAAAGACTATTTGAGTGCAGTATACATCGTGGCAAATCATTTATCATTGCTAGAAAAATCAAAGGTCCAAGGTTCGAACCTTGGGGTATTCCGGAATGAACTATGTATTCCTTTGAGACAATTTTCTGGAACAAAACAAATTGTTTCCTGTCTCTGAGATAGGAGATGAATAATTTTAGTAATGGGTGGGAAAATCCCAAAATACATAATTTTTTAAGAAGGATATCGTGATTTATTGTGTCGAAAGCTTTCTCGAAATCTGTAAATATGACATCCATCTGCCCTCCTTTATCTAACTCTTTAGATATAATTTGAGTAAAATTAATTGCATTCGTCACTGTAGATTTCCTGGATAGGAAACCATGTTGGTTATCTGTTACGAGTGGTCTGAGGAATACTGATATTCTTCCGTGCAATATGAATTCAAATACCTTGGCTACTGCGGATAAAATAGATATAGGACGGTAGTTATTAATTAGTGATGGGTCTCCCGATTTTAGTATAGGGCAGACGCGAGTGATTTTCCAGGCGTCAGGGAACGTACAAGTTTGAATTGCTAAGTTAAATATAAAGTGTAACGGGTCCCTGAGGCTTTCAGCACATCCCTTAACTACATACGGTGGAATATTATCAGGACCAGCTGACGACTTAGGTTTTAATTTTTTAAATGCCATTTCTATCTCTTCCTTTGAGACAAGTTTTATGTGAAGGGTGTTGGGAGTATTCGAATTGCAGGCTGGGACTTTGTATTGGGCTGACTGAGAGTCATACACTGATTTGAAATATGACGCGAAACCTTCAACAATGGAATCACCCCTGTCCAATTCTTCATTATTATATTTAAAAGTGTCGCATGAGTTCCTATTTTTTTTCTTGTTTTTAATAAACGTCCAAAATTTCTTTGAGTCCCTGCTAATGTTTTGTTCAATATTATGGATATATTTCTTATAAGATAATTTAATGTCCTTTTTAATTTCTGACCTTAATTCTTCAAAACGTAGTCTATGATGATCTGAGTAATGTTTTCTCTTCCTATGGTGTTCCTTCTCCTTCAATTTACTCTTTATTTCCTTAGAGAACCAGACAGGATATTTTCTGCCCGTTTGTCGTTTACATATAGGAACGGTTTCGCCAAGTACTGTGTTAAAAATCTGATAAAACAGGTCTACTGCAGTATTTACATCAGTGCACTCGTATATTTGACCCCAGGCACTATCCCTCAACCGAGTGTACATTTGCTCAAAATCGGCTTCCCGGAAGTTATAGGTATCATTAGGCTGGATAATTACTTGGTTTCGACATATAGTTAGAGATATTTCCACATCCAGAGCTGGGTGATGGCGATCCTGCGGTAAGAGTGGGTCTGTGTTTTCCGTTAAATTTATGTTGGGTTTGTTGGATAGAACTAAGTCCAGCGTCCTCCCGTTACGGTTTAGTACTGAATTATAAGATTTTAGCTGAAGATAATTAATAAAATTTACGAGTTCTCTTGTGTGAATATTGTCATCATTAATTATTGTACTTTGTATTGTTGGGATATTGAAGTCACCAAATATTAATAAATTTTTATCATATATTTCTGTGCGGGATTCCAGCCACCGATATACTTGCCTGTACGATTCTACTTTTGAAGCTGGTGGGATGTAAACATTACAGACGTACCAAATATTTCCTGAAATAACCAGTTTCACTAATAGACATTCCAAGCTGCCAGTCATTCTTTCGACCTTGAGTACTGTTAATCCGCTACGAACCAAGACAGCCACCCCACCCCCTGTTCTGGCAGGCCTCTCAGCCCTGTATACTCTGTACATATCACAACAGACCTCACTGTCAGCGATTTTACTAGATAACCAAGTTTCTGTAATTAGAATTAAGTCATAATATTCCACCCGCTGTCCAAGTTTCCTACTCAATATGAGGCCAACCCCTGCTTGGCCATTGTTTGATTTAGTGCTAATGACCCTATAGTCTCCTGACCAAAAGTCCTGTTCTTCCTGCCAGCGCATTTCACTAATCCCAACCAAATCCAACCTCAACCTATCCATTTCCCTTTCTAAGTTTTCTAACTTTCCACTTCCTAGCAGACTTCTAACATTCCACGCTCCGATCCGTAGAATGTCAGATTTCCTCTTTGTCACTTCTGTGATGTTAACCCCCTCTCGAGTAGTCCCCACCCGGAGATCCGAACGGGGGACTAGTTTACCTCCGGATTGAAATTTTACAAGGGAGGAGGCCATCATCACATGTAATTATGCATAGAGAGGTGCATATCCTCGGGAATAGCATACGGCTGTAGTTTCCCGTTGCTTTCAGCCGTGTAGCAGGACGCAGTGTAGCCATTATTTGGCTTATATTATCAATATCTTAACCGTCTATAAGACTAGTAAAGAATTGATTACTTATAAGAATTATAAAGGAGGGGAAGATTCATTAATTGTTGAATGTAGGTACTCCTCCCTTTTCATAACTTATTTATTTAGCATATATGATGCTTCATTTGACAGTCGTTTGAAATGTATTTTACTTATAATTGCTATTAGAAAAAAAAACCAAACATATTTATATATATGGATATAAAGTATATTACAGACTAACTAGGAGGCACGCATACATACACACACACAGCTGCAGATTCTGATTTCATCACAAGATGATGTCTAGTCCTTCCAACCAAGTGAGTGCCGCAGGGGTTACTTGATGTAGCTCCTCCATAGACCCAGTGAATGCTTGTAGAGAACATTCTATCACGATGTGGCTGATGGTTTACACTTCAGCACCACAGTTGCAGGAAGGAGACTCCAACCACCCCCATTGGTGTAGTGCAGAAGCAGTTCTTCCAACGCCGCAGCGTATCCTGTTTAGTCTGGTCCAGATGGTGCGTGGGAGGTTGAACCCAGCAGGTTTTGCTGTTTGGTCATCGATGTTGATTAGATCATGTGGGTGTAATCTGGCCCATTCTTGCTTCCATGCTTCGTCAGGTCTAAAAGGTATGTCAGCTAGATTCCTGGCCGTCTTCCAGGCAGGTTTCCGGGATTTCAGTCTCGCTACGTCATTTTCATCTGTATCCTGGTGGATGGTAAGTGAGCTGTTCATAATCACCTTAGTCCATAATCTGACAAGGGCATTTTGTCGTCTGATGTGAGGAGGGTGAATGTGGCTCAGTATGGGTAACTACTGTAACTTTCATAAGGCAGATTATTGAAAATATATTATTTATGATTCACATGCCTTTCTGGGAGTCATTAGAAGTTGATTTCAATTTGAATTGTAACTGCTGCACCGGAAATATTTCATTTATTACGACAATATATAATTTTCATACCTTATTTTATCTCTTGGGGAAGCCTCCGTGGCTTAGGCGGCAGCATGCCTCTTTCTCACCACTGGGTCCGTGGTTCAAATTCCGGTCAGTCGATGTGAGATTTGTGCCAGCAGTATGTTGCAATGTCGAGAGTGCAATCTTTTGACGCCCTTAAAGTTGCAATAGTGCCAAAAAGTAATCGTACAAAAAATTGCATGCACATTACAGAGGCATCCACCGGTTTCTTAAAAGTTTTTGGCTTTTCTTTACAGTTTTTACGTACAACATGCAACCTTTGGCTGGTTCGTTTTACCATAACAACTATCCGTATGACGTAAAAGTCAAATGAATGTCACCCACAAATCATCTTTGTTCCGTCACCAAACAACGTACATAAGGTCGGACGAGACTAGACCCTAGTCCTCCCTCCAGCCTGCTGTCCCAATTAAGCCTTCAAGGGCTGGCCAAATATAATGGCATCAACATTTTATGGACATACTACTCTGTCTTATTGATGTATCAAACTAAAAAATTTTACGTGTTTTTTAGATGTGTTTAATAAGCATTCAAAGCCAAGCCAATCAGACTGGCACACAATATATAACGAGTTCCAACTCGTCTTAATGTGTTTTTTCAACTTATGTTTTAATGCTCTTTTAGATATGTATTCTAAGTGTTTTTTCTTGTCATGTGCATGCAATTTTTGAAGAAAATGTTTTTTGATAGATGCATAATGTTCTAACACAAATGGCTGAAGAAGGGTAACCATTACCCGAAACATGTCCCATAAATAATAAAAAACGTTCCAGAATAGAGAAACATGAGCAAACAAATGCAAACAAATAAAACTGCTCTTTTCAGAGCAAAACAACACGAAGTAAGAATACTGAAATGGAATGCAGGTGGTCTATCAACAAAGAAACTTTTGGAAGTAAAGAAAATCATGATAGACAGAGATATAGACATCCTTCTAATCAATGAAGCCAACACTACACCTGAAAACATACAATATTTAAAGATCCAAGGATATACCATCTACACTCTCTTCAAAACAAGACAAATAGCAAGCGGAATATTTGCAACAGTGAAGAATAACATCATGTCAAAATTCAGAATTGCAAAAGAAATGGACCCAACAGATATATCAGAAATTATCGAATTATCCATATGGAGCAACAACAAGAAAATAACAATATTCTGTGTTTACATTCCTCCAAACAATAAAAATCTGAATCTTCACCTTTTAGAAATCAAAACAGCTACTATTTTTATAGGAGACTTCAATGCAGCTTCTCCAGTATGGGGCTACAACTACACAAATTCAGGATGAATGAATGATATTTATTCAATTCAATTAATTCCAAAGAGCCATAGGCTCGTACAGAGGAATTGTACAGTAATATGTGAGTTTACACACCAGGAAGAAAATTCTGAAGGTAACACAAATTGATGAATAAGGGCATAGGCCTATTAGTAAAGTTGATACTATATCTAAGATTGTTTAGACCAAGGTCTCTTAAAATGATAAGCACAGGATTTTTAAGCTTATTTGATGTATTACGATGCATCGAATTTTTCCCACAATACTTTCGTAGTTTTCCTCTTAAATACTGACAAAGTTGGTGCACTTTTTACTTCATCGGGAAGTTTATTATATGACTGTGATGCAGAGAACTTGAAACTATTTCTACCATATTTAGAAGAGTGAATGATATACAAGGCTACGTCCTTCGCATGCCTAGTTCCATAAGAATGATTATCCGAGTTCAAGATGTAGGGAGAGCTATAGAGTATTGTGTTGTGTTTAATTTTGTATATTAGCATAGCTGCTCGGAGATCTGCACTTATGCTGAGGGGTAGAATTTTACTTCTGATGTACAGATCTTTTACTGGAGTGCAGTAAGGAAGGTTAAATATGTTTCTAATAGCCCTATTCTGAATAGTCATTAAATCATTCAGTGTGGATTTCCTGCAGTGAGCCCAAATAACATTTAAATATTGGAGCTTGCTATGTACAAGTGAATAGTAGATTTGTTTTACAAGGTTTAGGGGAATAAGATAACGAAGTTTCCTTAGGATCCCTACTATAGGTGAGAGTTTCTTAGCAATTCGTTCAACGTGTTCAATCCAGGTCAGGTGTTTGTCGATGATTAGACCTAAATACTTCGCCTGATTAACCTCTTTTATTTCAATATTATTTATATATATTTTGTCATGTGTGATTTCTTTCATGCTTTGCTTTGAAATTACCATGTAATTGGTCTTCTGTAGGTTCATTGTTAATTTATTGGCCTGGAACCATTGTGAGAGAGTATTTATATCTTGTTGCACATTTTGTATGATTTCAATTATGTCTTTCCCAGTGTAGAAGATATTTGTATCATCTGCATACAATTTGATATACCCTCTCAAATTACATTCCACAATATCATTTATACACACATCAAAAAAAGTTTTGCATCACCTCGGTTCCCAGATCTCCGGCATATAGACGTTGACTGTGTATATTGTATCCAAGATACAGTCCCTTTGACTGTTCATAGATGTCACTAAAACTGCTCAAAGATGTAAACAACCATGCATGAGCAGGGCCTATTAGACGGAGGGGGTACGACAGCCGATCAGTTCCAGTCATTCCACCAGGACGAAGGTACGCTGCTCATGTTGTCTGTAGTTCTACCATGCCTAGAAGGTCAATACCGCAGTTCGATCGCGTCCGCATTGTTACTTTGTGTCAAGAAGGGCTCTCAACAAGGGAAGTTTCCAGGCGTCTCAGAGTGAACCAAAGCGATGTTGTTCGGACATGGAGGAGGTACAGAGATACAGGAACTGTCGATGACAGGCCTCGCTCAGGCCGCCCAAGGGCTACTACTGTAGTGGATGACCGCTACTTACGGATTGCCGCTCGGAGGAACCCTGACAGCAATGCCACCATGTTGAATAATGCGTTTCGTTCAGCCACAGGACGTCGTGTTTCAACTCAAACTGTGCGCAATAGGCTGCATGATGCGCAACTTCACTCCCGACGTCCATGGCGAGGTCCAGCTTTGCAACCCCGACACCATGCAGCGCGGTACAGATGGGCCCAACAACATGCTGAATGGACCCCACAGAATTGGCATCACGTTCTCTTCACCGATGAGTGTCGCATATGCCTTCAACCAGACAATCGTCGGAGACGTGTTTGGAGGCACCCTGGTCAGGCTGAACGTCTTAGACACACTGTCCAGCGAGTGCAGCAAGGTGGTGGTTCCCTGATGTTTTGGGGTGGCATTATGTGGGGCCGACGTACGCCACTGGTGGTCATGGAAGGCTCCGAAACGGCTTTACGATACCTGAATGACATCCTCCGACCCATAGTGCAACCATATCGGCAGAATATTGGAGAGGCATTTGTCTTCATGGACGACAATTCTCGACCTCATCGTGCACATCTTGTGAATGCGTTCCTTCAAGATAACGACATCGCTCGACTACAGTGGCCAGCATGTTCGCCAGACATGAACCCTATCGAACATGCCTGGGATATGTTGAAAAGGGCTGTTTATGGACGTCTTGACCCACCAACCACTCTGAGAGATTTACGCCGAATTGTCGTTGAGGAGTGGGACAATTTGGACCAACAGTGTCTTGATGAACTTGTGGATAGTATGCCACGGCGAATACAGGAATGCATCAATGCAAGAGGACGTGCTACTGGGTATTAGAGGTAGTGGTGTGTACTGCAATCTGGACCACAAATGCTGAAAGTCTAGCTGTATGATGGTACAACATGCAATGTGTGGGTCTCATGAGCAATAAAACGAGCTGAAATGTTGTTTGTGTTGATCTCTATTCCCTTTGTATTTAACGGTTCCGGAACTCTTGGAACCGAGGTGATGCAAAACTTTTTTTGATGTGTGTATAAATTAAGAATAATGTAGGTCCAAGTATAGATCCTTGTGGAACTCCATGAGTTATATATTTTCCTGAACTTATGCATTTATTCAAAGCTACATGCTGCTTTCTTCCAATAAGGTAGCTTTGGAACCATTTTAGTGCTATACCTCGGACACCAGCATTTTCTAATTTTGATAACAGTATTTTATGATCTACTGTATCAAAGGCTTTTGTGAGATCAATAAATAACCCAACTGCCATATTATTTTTGTCAATAGTTTCTTGTAGCATTGTTATTAGGTCAATAGTTGCTGCCTCAGTACTAGAATTTTCCCTGAATCCATATTGCATATTATGAAAGAATGTATTCTTGTTCAGAAATGAAAGCAATCTTGTTTTTACCACTTCTTCCAGAATTTTTGAAACTACCGATAAAATAGAAACAGGTCTATAATTATTTGGATTTCTTTTGTCACCACCCTTAAATATAGGAACTACTTTGGCCACTTTTAAGTCATCTGGTATCATGCCAGTAACTAAGGACTCATTAATCATTTCAACCAAGATTTTAATAAATGATTGTATATTGTTTTTAATGAAATTTGTCTTGATCCTATCTAATCCACAGCTCTTTTTATTCTTTAAATTTGTGATGATGGACTTGACCTCTGCTTCATCTGTCGGATATAAGTAGAGAGAATTTGACTGATTGTGGTCCTTACTGAGGATTTCCTTCTGTTCAGGAATAGCTTTTGCTAGACTTCCAGCAATGTTTGTGAAGAACAAGTTAAATGATTCACATAGTTCTTGATTGTCTGTGATAATTTTGTTGTCTATTTCAAGTGAAGTGCATGTCTCAACTGTTGGTTTTTTGTTGTGTATGATTTCTTTGATAGTCTCCCAAGTTTTATTAGAATTGTTTCCATATGTTCTGAATTTATCTGAGTAGTAATTTGACTTTAGTCTTCTTTTTAAGTTTGTTACATTATTCCGGCATCTACAGTATTCTTGGTTCATATCATTATTATTTCTGTGAAGGGGATTTTTGAGCTTTGCATGCAGAGTGTCTCGTTGTTTTATAAGTGTAAGGAGTTCAGCTGTGACCCATGGTAAGTTAGTAGTCTGTCTGTTATTGTTAGTATTGTTTGTTATTTTTCTTTGGCTATGCCTGTTCCTTAGATTCAATTGTTTGATGAAAGAGTTATATAGAGAGTTAACAGTACTATCTGCATCATTATGGTAATCTGCATTTATAGATATATTAGTTTCAGGAGAGTGTTGCCTATACCAAGAGTCCTCGTGTGTTGTTGATTTTGTCGGCTTATGTGACAGAGTGTACGTGCTATAATTGGTCTTGGAAATATCAAGAATTAATATACTGTGATCACTAATATCATTGCTGACATTTGATATTTTATAACTTAATTCTGAATTGTTTAGTGACACGTGGTCTATTAAGGTAGCTGCAGTGTCACAAAGTCGTGTAGCATATTTAGTGTTGCATTGTTTAAAACCATAGCATGCTATTAAATTTAGATATTTCCTTCTTAATTGATCATCAGCTAGGATATCAATGTTGGTATCTCCGAGGAAGATGCATAATTTATTGTTTATCTGGCTAAGAAAACTTTCAAATGAATTTAAGAAGGGTATGGCATTGCTTCTATTGGGGTTATATGCTGCAATAATGTCAATGCTTTTGTATGTTGGCCTATTACTTTTAACATCATCTCTGAATACCTCAATCCACATCAAACTATGATTCATTTCACACTTTCTTTTAACGTTCACTTTCCATTTGTGTGATACATAAATACCCAGACCCCCACCAACTTTGTCATCTCTATGAGCAAACACGCTTGTGAAATTGTTGAAGTTATAAAAATCTGCCTCATTACTTTTCACCCAGGTTTCTGTAACTACCAATACATCTATCTGACCTATCATCTGCACGAGAATTTCAATGTCATCGAGCTTATTCCGAATACTTCTGCTATTAGTGTACAAACACCTAACCTCTCCACCTAATTCTAATGAGTTTATGCATGCACTTATATTAGAGTCCTGTTGCATGAAATCATCCAAACAGTTGTACTTATGTTCACTGCACTGTACTTCACCTAGGTGTCCACTTGTAGTCAGCGCTTTCTTCTCTCTAAACAATAAAATGTCATCACTCGTTCCAGCAATTAGTTTTCCGAGAGTAAAAACTTGGCAACTCTGTTTAAAAGTTTTCCAAATTTCATTGTTCCTCTTCTATTGAGGTGGAGACCATCAGCTGGTAAAACAATAAAAAACCTTATAGAGAGTAGCTCTCTTGAGCTATTATATAGTAACAAAGACCCAGCAACATTCATTCACCACTCTGGTTCCACAACTAACCCAGATCTCATATTAGTCTCAACAGATCTCACAAACCACAGTCATCGATCAGTACTCAAAGATCCAGGCAGTGGACATAGAATGTCCCTTCTTACTATTACATCATACAGTGAATCTGCTCAAAGTGCAGACCAGAAGATTCGGTGGAACTTTAAAAAGGCAGACTGGGAAAATTTCAGAAACAAACTTGAAACAAAAATGTCAGAAATTGATCTTGATGCACCTCCTAACATCATCCTGAATAAATTTACTACAGCCATAAAAGACATAGCCAAACTGTGCATACCCAGAGGTGCCCAAACAAAATATAAACCTTTCTGGTCAGATGAATTGAACAATCTTAAGTCTGCCAGAGACAAAGCAAGAAAAACAGCTGAACTTACTCAGGATCAAGCAATAACAATATCTAAAAGAGAATCTTGGAACACATTTTTAACAACAGTTGACTATAGGACAGACAGCAATAAAGCTCACAAACTTATCAATTCTCTAAACAACAAACACGTAGTCACTCCTTTGAATCCTATTATGATAAATGATAAGGAAATTACAGACTGTCATAAAATAGCAAACCGCTTCTGTAAACATTTCACTTCAATTAAGACTATCAAAACAGAAAAAGAAAGAAGACAAGACTCGCAAAAAAATAGTCAAAAAATTCATGAATAATAATGCAGATGATATCTTTAACAATAAATTTTCAATGGAAGAGTTAATGTTAGCAATAAAGAACACACAAGTCAGAAAACAAGCAGGACCAGATGAGATATTCCCAGAAATCATAAAAAATCTAGGTCCATCTGCTCTAAACATCCTGCTACACATATTCAACAAATTTTGGACATCAAATGATAACCTACCTAAAGACTGGACCAAAGCAACCATCATTCCAATCTTAAAACCAGGCAAGCCAAAAAACCAAGTCCCCTCGTACCGACCTATAGCACTTACCTCCGTTCTGGTAAAAATTCTAGAAAGGATTACAAATAGACTCAATTGGTACTTGGAAACAAAATCTCTTCTATCTGAAGAACAAGCAGGGTTTAGACAAAACAGGTCCTCCTCCCACCAAATAATGAGATTTACACAAGCTGTTAAAGAAGCCTTTAACAAAAGGGAAAGTGTTCTTGCAGTTTTCATCGATTTTAAAGGAGCCTATGATACTGTATGGCGAAACATGCTACTAAATAAACTTATCAACTTCAAAGTAAATGGATGTATGTTAAACTGGTTTTCAAGATTCCTTTCACAAAGAATGATCAATGTTCGTTACAACAACAAAACTTCAGGTTGCAAGCAATCAAAACTAGGCCTCCCACAAGGAGCTGTAACAAGCACAACTTTATTCAATGTGTACATCAACGATCTCCCAAAAACAATAAAGAAAGTCGGTAATGTGAATATCAGCATGTTTGCAGACGATGTTATCATTTGGACCACAGCACGTAACAGCCCAAATCAGCAAATGCTTCTTGAACACACAATGAACCAGGCACTTATAAAACTCAATAACTGGACTGAAAACAATAATATGGAAATCAATACTTCCAAAACAGTATACCAGTTTTTCTCCCTGAGACACCACAATCCAACTTTTAGTCTCAAATTTAGTAATCAAGACCTTCTAAAAAGTGAAAGTACAAAGTACCTAGGTATCATCATGGACAAGAAGCTGAACTGGACCAAACACATAAAACATGTGGAGGATAAGGTAAGCAAACGGATGAAATTACTGAAGAGTCTAGCAGGAGCTACTTGGGGGAGCACTCAAGACACACTCAACAAAACCTACATTACTTACATCAAACCTATCATAAAATATGACAGTGAAGTACTCTCTACAGCACCCCAGTCAAACATTGATCGCCTCGAGAGGTGTCAGAATAATGCCCTACGAATCATAACAGGTGCAATAAAAACCACACCTATAACCGCCTTGCAATTATATACCCACAACTTACCAATAGAAGAAGAGATGAAACATCAAACAGCCAATGCATATCTCAGTATACAAAGACTACCTCAAATGACATGGATCAAAAAACCAGTTTCTAGCCCCAATCTTAAAACACAAAAAGATCCCTTAAGTCTCGCCAAAGAATACATCAATAAGAGCAATCTGCAAATAAAACTTGAACCACTCTGTATGCCAGTCAACCCCATTGAATATATACAAGTGACTACAGATCGTACTTTGTTAGAAGAGGTCTGCAAGAAAGGCTCTTCACCACAAGATCTAAAACAACTGGCCCTCTGTACAATAGAAGAAAGATATCCATCTAATCAATGGCTAAAAATATTTACAGATGGCTCACAAGACAAAGAAAATAGAACTGGAGCAGGAATACATTCATCTCTCTTCTCACTCTACTTCCCAGTAGGCCAAAACAAAACAAACTTTGATGCTGAGATAAGAGCAATTTCACATGCACTCCATCAGTTATTAGGCAGAAACATTGATTATCAAAAATGCGTTATCATTACAGATTCAAAAGCAGCCATCCAAGCCATCTCGTCAAATTATAAGCCCCAAAATAAAGAACTGAAAGAAATTTTTTGTATGATAAAAACCCTTCAAAGACTACACAAACATATCTCATTTCAGTGGATCCCTTCTCATGTTGGAATAGTAGGAAAAGAAGAGGCAGACAGATTAGCAAAAAAAGGTACCACACTACAACAACCTGTCAGTCAGACTGATTTTATGTCAGCAAAAAGGATCTTGAAGAATACTATCAAAAACAGGTATGAAGAAATGGCAAAGAAAACAGCAGAAACCAAATTATGGAAAGACATTGATGCTAAATGGGATCAATATAAATTAACACCAAGAAGAGAAGCTGTAGCCTTCTTCAGACTTAACACTGGCCACGACTGCCTTGCAGCTCATCTGAAACGAATCAACATCCTGAGATCTGAAGAATGCACACTTTGTCACGAACCTGGAAGTAAAATGGATAAGGGGCACCTGCTACATTGCAACAAACTTGATGTGACTGCTAGAACTTCTGGAAACCTCACACAACTCTATTGGAACGCAAGAAAGCTGATGGATTGGAATCCGGGCTAGCCATAAGAAACAACAACAACAACATAATAAACTTCTAGTCTTTACAATAAAAAGTATTGATTGGGCGGAGATCCCCTATCCCATTAAATTGATTTGTACACGTCAATACGGACCTTAAAGTATGGAAAACCATCCAGTTAATCTTGAAGTCATTCTAAGTATGGGGCAGGCAGATTGCTTTGTGACATTCATAGCATTCATAATTCGACACCCGTTTATTCCACGAAATAACCTCAATCCATGTATTTCTTGTTCATAAAATGAGTAAAATGAGCGATATTGCGATGGAATAAGAAGGAAATATGAACCTTCCAAAGTCGAACGAGTTCGGACACCCGCTTCACAGCCCTGCAGGGTAATTACTGCACTTAACGCAGGCGACAAGAAAACTAACAGGGAGCATTTGGAACGGGACAGAGAGGTTTTTTTTTTTTTGTGTTGCCTCCTCAGAGGCCGAGTGCAGGTTTTTCTAGGTGACGTCCGTGGGTGACCTGCACGTCGGGATGAGAGATGGAATGGATGAAGATGAATGAAACTAGACAAGGATGTGGAAGGAAGCGGCCGTGGCCTATCAGAAAGTACCGTCCAAGCATTTGCCTGGTGTTGAAAATGGGAAACCGCGGAAAACCATTTCAAGGACGGCCCCCCGACGGAGGGTTAAGTGTGTAATAGGCTCATATGTGGTACAACAACACGACAGTTGCTGGCAACATATTGACAATGGCTGGTGTATTCAGCAACAACGAGAACACAGACATCATACTAATCTATAGAGAAGCTGGTCGTAATACCATCGATGCTCGAGGTTTCATAACGCAATGGGGCGCATTGGACGAGAGCACTGAGGAACAGGGCCGGATTTAAGAGTATGCCGCCTATAGGCTAAAGTCCAATTGCCGCCCCTTCCCCCCCCCCCCCCCCCCCATAGTTCATATTTGCTTAATACATTTGTTTTATACAACAAAAGATAGAGTTAATTGGCATTTTCTTCTTTTTAAAACATAAAGTTCATTTAGGTTAGATAAAACTACAATTTTAATGGCTTACATAATAATTGTTATAATGAAATTAGCTATCTACTTGTTTTTTTAACTTGCTTCTTTTAAGATTCGTTAAAAAATGAAATGGGTTTCGAACTTAATTAATGAATTTGTTCTTGGAGATCAGTGATCACTATTGTACACATTTTTTTTATATTTTAAAGCTAATGACTATCTTTTGCGTAATTGAAGAACTGTGTTCAGTTTGAATTAAGTTGTCCTACATGGTGAAATGAAATTACGCAAAATGTAGTTAATTACTGGTTTATTTGTTGAAAAATATTCAAACTTCTCTAAAACAACTCACCCCACGTAATTTTCGTGTTCAAATGTACATAGCTTTCTTATGAGATTTCTTAACGGCAAACTCGTTAATAATGTCCTCATATGAAAGTGTTTTTGTTGTATTTGCCTCAATACAAAGTAATGAAAGTGAGTTTAACCGTAATTCAGAAATACTAGTTTGCAGATAGTATTTAACTCTTGTTCTCAAAGCACCTGAATTTATGCATATAGTTGCTCCTTTATCTGACATAAGAGACATTTTTTATTGTTTTAAGGGGTGGAACTACGAGGTCATCTGCCCCTCTTAGCACAGATTAAAGAATACAAATTTGGAATTAAATTTAAAATTTTGAGGTGGTCACCTAAATTTAAAAAGACCAAAAATTAATATAAAAAAATTAAATAAAAATAAAAATTATAAAATAAACAAAAATTACGGAAAAACAAAACATTATCATTCAAAAGCGAGCAAGTCGTTGAGTCAAAGTTCACTGGAGAATTTAGATTGCTGGCCCTAACCCACTCTCACTTATAAAGCGGATGACGAAATCAGCAGCCGTCGCGTCATCGGCTAATATAAGTTGGAGTGTCATCTGCAAACCAAGGTTTCTTTGTAAGTCAGCAAGATCCACACACTCGGTTAAACTGTGGGCCACGGTGAAAACGGCTCCACAGGTACAAAGTGGGGGGTCTTCCCTTCTCATCAGATACGAGTGGGTGGATCTTGTATGACCTATCCTTAGCCTACACAATATGACGGACTCTCTCCGTGAACGGAATGAGCTCCGCCACACGCGAGTAGTTCCCTTAATCGCTCTCAGTTTACTGGGCAGTGGGTCAGCTAGCCACTGACTCTCCCAAAAAGCCGGAACTTGTCGGCGTAACTGAGAGCGAATATCTCTAGCGGGTACCTCCATTGGTCGAGGTGGTAGTGATACCGCCTCTTTTGCAGCTTGATCTGCTAACTCATTTCCCGCAATTCCCATGTGGCTTGAAAGCCACAGAAAGGTGATTCGAGTGTCAGCGTGGCACAGCCCGGCTAGTAGGTCGTGGATTCGCTGCACTAGGGGGTGTTGCGGGAAACATGTAGCAATTGACTGCAACGAACTCAAGGAGTCGGTACACACGAGAAAGTGGATTCGTGCATCCTGTAGTGCAAACTGCAGAGCTTCATAGATAAGAGACACACACACGGCTAATGTTGTTATTATAGTCATATTAACCATTTAAAGATCTGATATTATTTTCTGTAAGTTCTGTAGTATTTAATTTCTTATCCCTTTATATCAATAAATGAATTATCACTCACTACTCCACACTGACATCAGAGAGATCACCATAGTCCAAGGGATGCAGACAGATGGTACAGATGTTCTTCATATCCTTGTAGCACTCAGAACAGTACCTTCCTTTGCATCCAGGCGTCTTACACTTGATAAGTTGCTCCTTATCCGAGGTACGAATAACATTTGCACAGACTACACATGTATCCTGAGCTAGTGGACCACAGATGGTTTCCAGACATGGACATCTTAAACCAACACAAGAAATGAATATAGACCAGTGGAACTTGATTTGTAATTTTTCCTCACTAGTAAGTACCCTTGCAAGGATGCTGGTGATGGGCAGAGGGATCAATTTGAGATAGTGGATTGCAGCCAATGGCCATAGCAGGAAATTTTAATTGAACACCCGTAGGCTCCCAACAAGCTCAATTTCTAGTAGTTCCAACTTTGGCTACCAGATGTCACTGTCACTGACATCTAGCGGCAAACGTTGAAACTTGATAGAACATTTCTAACCAAATCAAATATAACCTACAAATTTGGCTACACACTACCAATTGTAGTAGTAGGTTCTTTTACATAGCATAAATTTATGACATGGGCCCACTGGCTTTACTTCCCCTCCGAAGGAAGGCAAAATGAAGGATTTTAACACTCTTAAAAATCTGATGACTTCTGCCGGATTTGAACCCGCGATCTTGGGCATAGCAGTTCAGTATGCTACCGACTATGCCACCGAAGATGCTAATTTGAGATAGTGAATCCCAGTATGCAAACAGCTCCTTTGCCTGGTAGATGCCCGAACAGGTGCGGGACACAACACCTTACAAGTAATTGAGTGTAATTTATCTGCACTATTGTATTAAGCCAAGACATTAACCATAATGGTTAAAATTAATATTCCATATTGACTTACAATAGTGGCTTCGGTGGCGTAGTCGGTAGCATGTTGAACTGCTGTGCCCAGGATCGCAGGTTCAAATCCGGCCGAAGTCATGAGATTTTTAAGAGTGCTTAAATCCTTCATTTTGCCTTCCTTCGGAGGGGAAGTAAAGCCGGTGGGCCCATGTCATAGATTTATGGCATGTAAAAGAACCTTCCAGAGACTAAACTTGTGTGAAGCTAAATTGCTAGGTTAGATTTCGTCGGAACACTCCATCAAAGTTCCAACGTTCACCACTAGGTATCATTGATATCTGGAAGCGAAAGTTGGAACTACTCGAAATTGAACGGAACTTGTAGCTCACCCTAAGGGTGTCCGCTGGAAGCAGCTACAGACTCAGGCGAGCCAAACATGTCCTTGGACACTCCCGGCACTAAAAGCCATACGATAATAAATAATAATTGACTTACAATATACTCGGTCAAGCTTGAAAATATGCCTATCAATACTCGTTTAATGACAACAAAAGTTCAATTAAGAATGATTGTACATGTTCTGCACCAACGATGGATGCTTCAGCATTATAATAATAAAATAATCATAGAGTATTATTTACTGATATGTAAGAATGAAATTAAAACTATTTTTGAATATACCTAAAGAATCTAATTAAAGATATCCGCATAATAATAATATCTAGAAATACTACTACTACTACTACTACTACTACTGTACAGTCAGTTTAGGTACCTTATAGAAGCTTGCCACGATGGGTGAGTGGTTAACGTGTCAGTCTACTAACCCCAAGCTAGCAGGTTCGCTCTTGGCCGTGGTAAGTGATTTTTGAAAGGCGGCAAAAATTACAACACCATGTCTTACGATGTTGGCATGTCAAAGAACCCATTTGAATTCAGTAGGCCGTGTTCATAATGGAAGACTTAATCTCGGGAGTTTCCACCAACACAAAGTTCCTCATTTATCTACTAGAAAGCGGTATAGTGTTCGAGGAGCTTAGATATCTAATTTCCTTGACTTTCATAGTGCTTCAAGGAACAATGAAATTTGGCATGCAAGCTACTCTTTGGGTGTCAAATAACAAGGCTTGCACCCGGCACCCGAGGCCATACGATATTATTATTATAACCTTATAGTGCCAAGGACCGATATATCGGCCGAGGAAGCTTCTGCTAAGAAATACCACGAGCCGATATATCAGTCACGTTATTTACACAATTTGTATTATCATTCCCAGCCACATAGTGCTATCAGTGTTGTAACCAAGACAATGAGGGAATCATTCTCTCTCTGGATACATGGATGTTCTGTGAATAATTGGGTTCATAATAAGTTTTCTTTGAGCATGCTGCAATCAGCTGACATCCTGTGCTTGTTATATTTTAAAGTCATGTTTACTAGATGCCATCGCAACCAGCACCTGGCGATGAACTTTGGAACTAATATAGCGTTATCAAATAATCTAACCAACAAATTTTGGCTTCACACAAATGTACCGGTACTGTAGTTAGCGGAAGATTCTTTTTCATGTCATAAATCTAAGGCATTTTGTCATAATTCTAAGGCATAGGACCGCCGGATTTACTTCCCCTCCGAAGGAAGGCATACTGAGGGATTCTTACATCAAAAAAAATGAACAATGTAATGAAATCAACTTATGAGTCATTGACCTTCTATCCAGTAACTTAGTTCAAAAAAATACACGAGCATTAACAGATTAAATACTGAAGATGAAAGATTGCACTCTGGACATTGCAACATACTGCTGGCCATGACTGAAAACTTGATGAGGAAAATTGAGACCTATACGTTTATTTCAGTTTCCTGCATGATTCTTGAATTTCTTGGAATTAAATGATATGCCTCCACATATTCCAAACGCATGGCTCATAGTTATGCTCCTTAAGAAATCTGAACGCTTCCCAAAGGATCCTAAATGCAACCATATTGCTTGGATTTGGAAATAATAAGTGCAGTTAAAATTAGGCAGAGAGGCCTAATCCTTCGACTTGATTTAACACCATCCGAAAAAACACTACCATTTTCTTTTAAGAGGCAACATTTTCCAATTCGCTTGGCGTACTTTATCACAATCAATACTCAAGGGGAAACTCAGGTACGTATGGGTCTCACGTTTTCAGTCATGGCCAGCAGTATGTTGCAACGTCGAGAATGCAATCTTTTGATGCCCTTAAAGTTTCAACAGTGCCAAAATGTATTCGTATATATATATAAGAAAATTCCTCAGTAAATATTTTTCCATTGGCCGTCATGTTTTGACGGGTTTCAACTAGTTATCTTTTAAAGTCGTGTCTATTTACGTTCTTGTTTTTAGCTAATTAAGATATGATAGCTGAGATGAGAATCGAACCCATTTCCTCGTAGGTTTGCCTCTCAAGGATTAGTGTTCCCCGTTTCAATCCTCAGAAAAGAGTTAAATTTCTTAGCAGCACCGAGAATCGATCCAGAGTCTTAATACGTACCACAGAATAGCACTTGGCAGACATTTCAAGGGCATATCTTTTTATTTGAAAACCATTTTAGTTATTATTTATCATTACTGGCGGTACAGACGTACGTCATGTCCTACAGATAGCCGTTGTTAATTCATTTGAACAAAGAGGAAATAAATAAGGTTTCGTAGGTTGTCAATATTATATGAAAATTTACAATTTAAATTTTATAAAATTTGAAGTGTTTTTAATGAAACAAATGGATTACAGTATTATTTATTTAGAATCTAATTTAGGTAATCTATTTGGAGTCTGATATATTTATCTGCTACTGAAAAAGTATCATCATTCTAGAAGATAATTTTTATAAAAAATTAGTAATATCACTAAACATGGCTTAGGATTATGAACATAACCATTCATAATTGCTTGGCATCAAAAGAGTAAATTGTTTTATAGATTAGTGGTAGATGATGGAGGAAGACAGCAGAGAAAATAAGAAAGTACTTTATGGGATGGTCAAAAGTAAGAGAAGAGGTCTGCGAGAGGATGTGGTAATCGTGGACAAAAACGGAAATGAGGTACACAACAAAGAGACACTCAAGACAGTGTGGAAAGAGTACTTTGAGGATTTGCTGAATCCAAATGGTCATAGAGAGGAAGACAACGTATTGGAAGATGGAGAAGACAACACAGGAATGGAAAAGGACCTGACTTGGAGAGAACTGGAAATGGCTATAGACAAGATGAAAGGAGGAAGGGCACCAGGTGTGGACGAAGTGAGTGTTGAAATGGTGAAGGCAGCAGGGGAGGTTGGAAAACAGTGACTGTACTGTGTGATGAGGGTGGTATGGAAGGAGAAGAAGACCCCAGAAGATTGGAATAAAGGATTAATTGTCCCAATATTTAAGAAAAGAAACAGAAAGGAGTGCAGAAATTACAGGGGAGTCACACTCATACCACACTGTGCCAAGATATATGAAAAGGTATTAGAAAGTAGAATACGAGCCAAAGTGGAGAGAGAATTGAGAGAGGAGCAGTATGGATTCAGACCTAGGAGATCAACAGTGGATCTCATATTTTCAGTGAGACAGCTCCAGGAACACCACTATGAATTTGGAGAGGATCTGTTGATGGCCTTCCTGGACATCAAAAAGGCCTATGATAGTGTGTGTAGGGAGAAGGTTTGGAAAGCAATGGAAAACATGGGAGTGGAAAAAGGGACTGTAGACAGAGTGAAGGAGATGTATTGTGGAAGTGTGAGTTGTGTGAAAGTTGGAGGGGAAAGAACAGACTGGTTAAGACAAATGAGTGGCTTGAAACAGGGTAGTGCACTGTCACCTCTTCTCTTTATTGTGGTTATGGACGAGGTAATGACACGGGTAGCAGGAAAGATTGGAGAAGATAAGATGGAAGCAATGGTGTTTGCAGATGATCTCATGGTCTGGGGAAACAAGGAGAAGGAAATTCAGGAGCAACTGAATGCTTGGGAAGAAACAGTGGGAGAGTACGGATGAAAGTTCATCAGTAAATGTGAGATCCTGTTAACGAACAGGAAAAGGGACAGACCAATGAGTGGGATAACACTTGGAGGTGGACAGCTGAATAAGGTGGAAAGTCTCAAGTACTTGGGAAGTATAGTGGAGGAAAATGGGAGAAACGACAAAGAGATTACGGAACGTGGCAGACAGGCAGAAGCATTTCTGAGAAGCATTAGGAGCTTAGTGTGGAATAAAGATGTCCCACAAAAAAGCAAGGAAGTGTTATACAGAAGCTACTATATCCCGATACTGACCTATGCATCAGAAACATGGATAATGAAAAAGAGACATAAGCAGAATACAGGCAAGTGAAATGAAGTTCCTACGAAGTAGGATCGGAGTAACATGAAGAGACAGGGTGAGGAATGAAAAGGTCAGGGAAATAGTGAAAGAGGAGCCCTTGCAGGGTAAGATTGAGACATCAAGACTGAGGTGGTATGGACACTTAAAGAGAATGGAAGAGAAGAAGATTCCCAAGAGGATACATGAGATGCAGATGCAGAAGAAACGACCAAGGGGAAGACCAAGAGATAGTTGGCTGAAAGGAGTGGAGGAATGTGTCAAGAAGAGAGGCGAGGTCTGGACTAGAGTGACAGCGGAGAGGTGGTGGGAAGAAAGGACTAAGTGGCGAGGCTTATGTTCCAAACAGACCCAGCCTGGGGCTGGGAACTGTACAAGATGATGATGATGATGATGAGTAGTATATCTCCAACTAATGTGAATATCTTTAATTAGATTCTTTAGGTATATTCATAGATAGCTTTAATTTCTTTCTTATGTATAAATTAATAATACTCAATGATTTTTTAATTATTATAAGGCTGATGAAGCATCCATCATACTGTAGATACGGAAAATGTACAATCATTCTTAATTGAAATCTTGTGCCATTAAACAAGTATTGATAGGCGTATTTTCAAGCTTTATCTGCACTACAGTATATTCATACAGACATATGTTGTGTTCATGTGTAATGGATTGTGTGCTTATTGACGATGCTCCTGCCACATGAGCAAGCACTATGCTCTGTTCCTCCATGCTTTAGTTGTGGAGAGTCATCAAAACCAGTTGCAGAGAACATGTGTGTTGGCATAGTCGATGGTTATCTAAGAGGCCCATAGCTTCTTCCATCCTTCCTAATGACACAAGTGTAAACAGTGTTTTGGTCACCCGTTTAGGTGATGGGAGTAATTTCCAGACTGATGTTCCCTATATCAAATTAATCTGTGCACCTGTCTCCAGCATCTCTAAAATTCTGTAACTTCACGGAAACATCCTGTACAGTATAGTATATAAGGAGGCTGATGATCAAGATATCTCAAGCCTCTAAAATTAATTAACAACATAGTACTCAAGAAATCATTTATAAATTACTCACCGGGCGAGGATGTGTTCACAAAATGTGACCTTGTCAGTTCTTTGGTCGCCAAACTTACGACGCAACTGTCGCCTTGCAAAAGTCAGAAAGGAATCCCGTGAGCGAATTATGTTGTTATAAAGCCAAATTGCCCTCTGGCGAGCACGCTCTGGGTGATATACAGCCATGAAGGTATGGCGCAAGCGAAGACCATAGGGTTCACCAATAGCCAGTAGCCAGCACAGTGCAACCACGATCGCTGCAACAAATCACACAAAACTTAAATGCAGAATACAGGTAGCATATATTGACTCAAGTCACTGGATGCTTGTATGCCTTGTGGTATTGCCATGCTCAGTTGTCACCCCACTGAATTAGGTTCGATTATCAAATCTTCTGGTGCAGTCTCTGTTGAACGAAGGTTGGTGATCATCCTGGCAATGTTAGATTTATCGTTTGCCACACAAAATAGAGAGGATGTAACCTGTCGGTAGCAATTGTGCATGCTACGCAAATAAGACATCCTTCTTCAGCTACATCTACACGTGTGCCATCAGTTTTACCTTCCAAACCTAGTTGCGAAATTCTATACTTCATGCCATGCATGATTTGCCCAAAGTAATCCAATTTTCATTTCTCTGCCAAGATATTTAATTCTGATTTGAGGCTCTGGATAAGGGGAAATGATGATGATGATGATGATTGAGGCTCTGGAATGGTTTTGTTGACATGGAGGTCACCCATGTGATGTCAGGTTTAAAGGCTTGCATCAGGTCAGTTAGCTACAGATGTTAACTCTTTATAGGATGGTTCTGTGTCTTGTGATAAAGAGTGTTTTGCATGCTCGGATTATCCCCTGGTGGCCTGAATTTTATTCCCGCTTCTGCCAAGAAAATTCTGATTTGACATTCTGAAATAGTTTCATTGACATGTCAGGGGCAGATGACCTTGTAGTTCCACCCCTTGAAACCTCAATAACTAACTAACTTTATTGACATGCAGGTCATACTGATGGTGTCAAGTTTTGAGGGCTTACACTAGGCCAATGGCAACATGAGTTCATTTTACTCTCTACTGGATGCTTTGTTTTAAACTCTCCAGAACAACTGCAACATTCAACAGCTCCAAAGCTCATATAAAAATGGCTATGACATTATTTAAAACGGCCATAGAACCAATAGCAACCTACTGGAATCCACATAAGCTGGGGTATTGGGAAGACAGTGCCGTCAAGACTGACTTATGTCCTAACGAAAGAAAGTTTCTTCTTAGAAGACACCAGAATACAGATACAATTGCCAAACACCAAGACCTACGAGAGTGCATGCCAAATACTCACTGAAAAACACAATGCAATCTGGGACGACTTCCATTCAACTGACGCCATGATGACGGAAGAATGGAAACAGGCAAACTACGAACTCCGACACGCAGTAGCACGATATGCAACACATGGATTCACTATAAGTTCTGCCGAAACAAGAAATTCCACCAGCCAAATGAAGACTGTGTATGTGAACTGTGCAGTCAATACTGTGAACGATATCATTGCAAAACAATGTAGAAAATGACAAATATCAATCACGCAATTAGAATATTGTACCTAGTTTTGTTTTACACACTGTGCGCATTTATCATTAAAAGAGAATAACTGCAAGGGGCAGCTGGAAGTCTGGAGATTGAATGTTGAATCCCAGCACTAGCATAGGCCATCCTGAGTATGGTTTTTCCCTATGTTTCAACAATCCCTCTAGAAAAATACTGAGATGGTACCTTATTTCAATCATATTAATTGACCTGACCATAGTAAGCATGCTGGAAAACGAGTCATTCCATTACGGACAGTGTTGAACAGTGGAGCTGCCAAATAATGTTTCCAGCAATCAGATAAGTGGTTTACTTCAGTGCTAAATAGCAAGGTGTTAACATGTGTTAATAACATTACTAATTATATAAATATTTACATGAGTGCTATACACAAACAGAACAAAAGTAAAAATTTGACAAATTATAAAAGTTTTTTTTTTTTAAATAAGTAATTTTATGTTCTATGATGTCAAAATGTAAATATTATACGTGAGAAAACTGTATCATAATGATGGTCATTATAGTACTGTTTTTCATTATGAGGCAGTTTCTCCAGCCAATCAGAGTTCATTCATTGACCAATTAGGTAAGGATACCTTCGTGCAAGCACTCAAAATCCAACATGTCGGACATTAATTACATGATTTGAAAGTTCAAATTGGATATCGAATCAACCATTGTAGTTACAATCCCAAACACAAAGACAAAATCAGCACGAACCTTTACGGTAACAAGAAAATACTATGGCATATGCAAGAAATTTATGAATCTACGTCCAGAAGTTAGCAACACAGCATCCTTCTATATAAATTAACGATATGGAAAGTGCACCATCCATATGTTCGCTTAAATAAACTGGCGAATATGAGACAAGAAATAGCACTGTACCTTAATATCCCCAACCCAATTTCTACACAGCGCATTGCTTTCAGACGACTTCGGTGACAATATTAGTGAATGCTAGAGCTGGACGGCACTAGTCATTATGCAGGCTGTAAACAGTAGCATTGCCAAGTAAAGTAAATGGTCTCTGCTTTTGAAGTGCTTTGACCCACGCATGCACTCTGTTCAGTAGCAAAGCCAGCGCGCCCTGTTCACTAACTGAAGTAACAGAATCCCACAGATTTTTATGAATATTTATATTAAAACATATAATAAAGTTATAATTATTGTCGAACAAACAGTCGTATGCAACTCGCCTATAATGGTAATTAAGACACACGTATGTAAATTATAAAACTCGCTATGCTAGTTTTATAAACATACTCGTGTCTTAATTATTGCCATTATAGGCTCGTTGCATAATGTACTAGTATAATATTGTACTTGTTTGGTCCAAGATATCACACGGCTGATGGCTGAGACCATCCCCTGTAAGATTCCAAAAAGTCAAAAAAGTCAACCCCTGGCACCATCCAGCCCATGACGGGCTAAGGCCGACCAAGTGACCGCTGCCCAGCCATTTGGCCTGCAGATATTGGGGTGACGCGTGATCAGCGCGTCGGGTCCCCTCGGCCGTTAATCGTGGTATTCGTGATCGGGGTGCTGTCTCACTGTCAGACAGCTACTCAATTGTCTTCACGAGGCTGAGTGCACCCCGTTCCAACCCTCACGTCAGTTTTAAAATCCCTGACTGAGCCGGGGATCGAACCCGGGGCCTCCGGGTGAGAGGCAGGCGCGCTACCCCAACACCACGGGGCCGGCCTGTAAGATTCCATCACAAAGAAACAAGCACTCCTACCTGACATGTTTCCAGATTAGTTCAAGCATGAGATTAATATATTCGGGGTGTGGGAGGTTGAAAGGTAAGTGCTAAGAACTAGCCCTAGATACACATCAGCAATGAGGAAAACAACAAACTACTAACAGAAAAGTCAGATAATTAGGTAAAAACAATCCTTTAGGGGATTCTTGGGTGCCAGAGATCCCTAACTTACACCCAATGGGGTATATGATGTCATCATCATCATTAACTTTCACGTATTAGGTCTAGTGACCTGTTACGGTCTCTTGCCAGCGTTTCTTTGGTTTTCCCAGGTTTCTTCGACCACTTGGAGCATACGGAAGAATCTGTTTAGGGGCTTGGCTAGAACTCATCCTGTCCACATGTTCTTTCCATTCTTCCCTATGCTGTACAACTGGGGTGAATTTCAGTTCTTGCAGGATGTCTTTATTCCTCCAATGATCGAATAAGGAGTAACCAGAAGTTCGTCTCATGAATCTCATTTCTGCTGCTGCTAGTCTTATTTCATCTGCCTTCCTGGTGGTCTAGGCCCCACTTCCATATGCAAGAACTGGTCTCGCAAGAGTTTGATATACTTTCAGTCTAATGTGTCATACCTGAGATGGCTTGAACACTTGATTGATTACCCCTGTAATTTTAATAAATTTTGAGATTTTGACTGCCATGTCCTTTTCATCCAGGAATGATAAGTTGTAACCAAGATAGTTAAAAGATTTGACTTGTTCAATGATGATGTTTTCTACACAGATTTTACTCTGAAATGGTTCATTGCCCAAGAATGGGGATGTGATGCGTTCAGCTTAATCTAACTAGACCCTCTTGAAATAAAAATACATCCTATGATTTGTCCTATGAATCCCCAAGAACCCTATCATGCAAAATACAAGCTAGGTACAGTAGATGACACATACAAAAATCCCTAAATTGAAAAACAAAAAATGTAAACAAAATATTCCATGTCACTTTGATCCTGTGCATTGGGTACTGAGGGCTAAATCTGCTGAATTATGCAATAATCGGTCAAGATCCGATAAAGAAATATCTAACCAATAAAATATACTACTAAGTTATGGTGGTGCCATCTCCAACATTTATTTTTAAACAAAAGTTTGATGCTTTTCAGTCGGTCAACACGATTGTACCCAAATGAGATGGGTTAAGGTAACACTGAAAATGGCTTCAAACATCATAATAATTTATTTTTAGCATTAAAGCTAGCTAACCTATTCTATCCTGATCCTATCTATAAACAAACAAACAAAAAATGCAACTACCCTAATCTAACAAATCCTTGTACAAAATACAGTATTTGCAGAAATTATGCACGTCTTGGGTCGTTCAAGGGGTAGTGATGTGCAATCCATAACCTCTCCTACCCAAATGTCAACCTCTCCTTCACGTGGCGAACTTGCCAGTTTCCACAGACGAGGCTCTGGCGACCGAGTCACGGCGGGATAACCGTTACATCAAGTACAGAGCAAATGCCTGGATGGTAAAATTTTAGAAAGAGTTAACGAATTCAAGTATTTAAGATATCATTTATCATTTCAAGAAGAACGAGACATAGCTGCAAAAATGACAAATTATACCAGAACAACAGGAATTATCAATCACGTAATGAAGCAATCTCTTGTCCAAAGGCATACACGGTTACGTTTGTATAACACATTAGCCAGACCAACCCTACGCTATGGCAGCGAGGCATGGACAATGAGATCTCAGGACATCTCCAGACTCACAGCACGCGAAATGATCTTCATGCGCCGAACAGCAGGCTACACTAAATGGGATCATAAGTGAAGGAACTAAAAGTGAAACCAATAACTACATACATTTGTGACTACCAAGAGAACTGGAAGCATCATGTCCAAAGGATGGAATTCGGAGATTACCAAAGGAGATCCTTCGCTACCAGCCACGGGGGAATAGATCAATAGGACGTCCGATGAAGAGATGGAGGGAAAGTACAAGACCGTACCGGGACATTTGACCCAATACTTGGAAGGAAGATGATGATGATGATGATGCACGTCTTGTGACCTCACTATTGTCACTCTGTTGAAAGTACAAGAGTACACCACAAAGAGATTTTTTTTTTGACTTAGCCTACAGCTTAAAAGCTATCAGTTTAAATGAAGAAGGGCCTTTATAGCAGATATTAGGAAAGGAAGAAAATTAATTTAGATGTTAAGAATTTCTTTCGAACCAGCCCGTAGAGATAAGTTCAATCTCTATAAACAAGTTCTCAAAGTGTTGTATCACTGAGCATATTTGGGTGGATTAGCAACACCATTTTTAGAGAATCTAGAGACCTGGGTTTCAGTTCCAGTCTCATCTAAATTTTCAGGATCTCCATTTAAGATGATTAAGATCTTCCAATTGACCAAACTGTTGATGATTGGCTCAGTAAAAGAAAACTGAGGAGCTTATTCGTAAGCAGACTCTGATTATAAAAGCCAAAACTCTAAATGGAAATCAAGCTTCTTAATTAAATTACACATAAGGTACACTTAATGTTGGTTGAAATTATGCGGTTTGTTTTTAACTTACTAGAAAAATGTTTTTATTGATTCATTAAGGAACTTTGCAACATCATGGTCATGTAGCCCCATATACTTGGATGTGCATCTGGAATCTGTCTGGTAACCTGTGATGTTGTGATGGCTGTAATACTGTGTGTATTTGTAATAGGGGGTAGGAGTTTGGGTTAGAGACGGTCTTAATTAAGGTACCAAACCAGCAATTGCCTGGAGTAAAAATGGGGAAACAACAACAACAACAACAAAAAGGATGGCTGAATTGGGAATCGACCCCACATCTTCTCAATTCTGCCTCACAAGGCTGAGTGAACCCCATTCCAGTGCTCAGACAAGAATTAAATTTCTTGGCAGAGCCGGGAATTGAACCCGAACCTCTGCGGTGACAGCCTAGAATGATTGACACAAGCTGCATGCTAAAAAAAATGAGAATTAGGACAAACTATTCTATTAATTTCTTGTTTATGGAAAAGTAATATACCATATTTACTTAACCCTTCATTGGGCGCACAGTATTTTATAACATCATTAGTCGCACATAGTCTGGTGGTCTCATTGCTATTGTCCCCTATCTTATCATGGCTAATTTTAGTTTTGAAAGCTATGTATATATTCATAAATGACAAATGTACCACAGAATTATGTGAATATCATTTTATAACCAAAATTAAACTCCAAATAAAAAAATATAACAAAATATCTGCAACATCAATTTATCAATTATTAAACTTTAATTGAAAATACTAGACCAGTAATATCAATCAGCCAGAAAGTTGAAAAAGGAAATGAGAGCATAAAGATTATTTATCATGGTACCTTTTGAAATACCGTCTAATACCCTCTGAAAGTTTAAATTATTAATTACTATTTAAACAGACCTTCAGCTATGCAACACTACTGTATATTTACATTATAAGGAGCTTATCTTACTGATGTGTATGAATCGATTGAAGTCTGGTGGTCTTGGATTTGGAAGACACGGGACTGTATCTACTTCGAGCTCAAGCCCAATAGGCTGGAATGCTTTCACAATGACACGAAAGATATCAGCCAGGATTCCTTCTCCTTGGACGTTGACACCCACCATATTAGGTGCTGAAACAGATACACTCCTAATTAAATTTAAAACTTTTACTGTATTATTATTGATTTAAGCCCACTACGGAGCGCTTATGACTAGTTCTTCGATGCTCTTTTCCGTTCCCAATATCTCTTGAGCCCTGCTGATAATTTCTCCTTTTTCTCCTGTGAAAGAGGCTTCCGACATTTAGAGACTCTAGGTGGTGGGGTCCAAGATTCTACCATAGCACAAAATTTAGAACGATCTTCTACATCAAGGTCAGCAATTCTTTTACTGTAGATTTGTATTGATTCTTTATTCTACTCTCTATCAGCCTTCATGGTAAATTCTTGCAAATTACAGTCTTCTTAATTAATATCATACTAAGCACAGTGGCAACCCTAATTGTAAAAATACATAACCACAGCTTTTTCACAGTCAGCTGCTGAAGATTCTTGAGGGCAAATCCCAACAGAGGAACTGAACAGGATGTATGCAAAAGTATTGGTGCAGGTATTCTTTAAGAATACATTTTGGGGAGCGTGATGGCGCAGTGGCATAGCTGCACGTCTTTCACCCGGACGGCCGGGGTTCGAATCTCGGTGACAGCGGGGTGGAATTTTCACCTGAAAAATCACGTGGTGCCATGAAGGGCATCCGGCCTCAAATCTCCGGCCAAAACCAAAATGAGCCTGGTTGGCTCCGGCGACCCTAATCAATTGGGAAAAGCCAAAGAAAGTTTTTTAAATTCTTTAAGAATACATTTCCATAGATAATCATTAGTTTAGAAATGCTTACATTCTGTGTAACTAATATCTGACAGAACAGGGTAATAACTAGCAACATGAAGATTTGCCTTGTTGAAACCCTTATGTTCATGGTCATTTACAATGGCTGTGAGATCAAAAAAGGAGGCCTATAACCTAGATGTTAGCCTCTTAAAACGATAAACAGACATGGGGATTAAAGCAGGTGAAGAAAAAAACACATTATTGCCTCGAAATGTGGTGCTGATTCTCAATTCTCACATCAGTGAGAGGATACTCCAACTCTTTGATCACGTTGAGGGGCTGGAGGAAATCCATCAAGGAAGGGAAAATTGAAGGTAGCACATCACGGGTGTGACAACTGTTTTGTCACAATAGTAATCTTCCGTCGGTCGACTTGTCTCGGCCATTATCCTTCCCCAATTCCCTACTATGATTTTCACCTATTTGGACCATGCCATGTTGGTGTGTTACCCAGCTGTCATTCTACTATTTCCTATTCATGTGTCTCTATAAACCGAAATTGCGCTAGTGGTTGTGTTCCTGTTCCATTTATTCTCAGCGATCTGATAGAGGTGGGCACCATTTTCTGCCGTGGTTCTCCCAGCCTGGAGGTCATTCAAGTTTCCAAAACATTTACATTTCCCATCCATGTCATTGATTTGACTACTTCTGGTGGTCAGGGCCGTATTTCTAAATAGGCTAAGTAGGCTGCAGCCTAGAGTGGCAAATTTTCAGGGGCGGCAGTTTGGCAATTTATTCAAAAGTTGAAATGAAGTATTTCAGACGTTAATAATATTTTCCGTACGAATTTAAGAATATGTTACTTAAAAATATGTTTTAGTCCTTCTACATTAGCCTACTTTCTAAAACTGTAACATAATACAAATTCACAAATACAAACAAAAACATGGGGCCGATAACCTAGATGTTAGGCCCCTTAAAACGACAATTATCATCATCATTTTTATCATCACAACAAAAACACTTTCATATGAAGACATTATTAACGAGTTTGGCATTAAGAAATCTCGTAAGAAAGTTATGTAAATTTGAACATCAAGATTTCGTGGGTAGAGTTGTTTTAGAGAAGTTTGTATATTTTTCAACAAATAAACCAGTAATTAACTACCTTTTGTGTAATTTCATTTCACCGTATAGGACAATTAATTCAAATTGAACACAATTCTTCAATTACGCAAAATATAGTCATTAGCATTAAAATATAAAAAATTGTGTAAAACTGATCTTCAAGAACAAATTAATTAAGTTAATGAAGTTGGAAACCCATTTCATTTGTTACCGAATCTGAAAAGAAGGAAGTAAAAACAAGTAGATAACTAATTTCATTATATAATTTATTCTGTAAAGCATTAAAATAATTGTAGTTTTATCTAAACTAAATGAACTTGATGTTTAAAAAAGTTGAAAACGCCAATGAACTCTATCCCTTTGTTGTATACAACAAATGTATTAAGCAAATATGAACTATAGAGGGGGCGTCAAATGGACTTTAGCCTATAGGCGGCATACTCTTAAATCCGGCCCTGCCGGCGGTGCTAATAGTCAGTGTGCAACGTAAGACCTCATGCTAGCTACCTATCTGTATCGTCCAACATTAAACGCAGTGATATCTTATACTCACCTTTTACTGTTGTTTGAACATGGCCATGAATTCGAATAAGGTTTAGAATCCAAAACAGGCAGTAGTCGCCTAATATATGAATCCCAAGCTTGAGTGTAGCAGAGCAGAGGAATGTAGCATTTTTAGCCAGCTTCATACGTTCTGTTTTCACCAAGGTCCATGATGCAAGCTGGAAAATGGTACAGTAGAGGTTGGTTAAATCAAAGTTGATAATTCAGATTATTGAATAGTCCAAAACCCTTGGAGTTCCCATATAAAAAATTGTTTAAAAAAAATCATCTTCATTTTGATATTTGCAAGAAAGCACTATGTTTGGATTGTTCAGAGTCTTAATTTATTTTAACTCTCACTTAAAAATATTTATTAAAACATTATATAATATGTTAAGAAAAACAGAATCGACAAAATTCTAAAAGTAGAAAGAAGAATAGCTAGAACATGCATAAATTAAAAATATCAGAAAGATGGACAATGACGGATAGTACCAAATGAGGTGGTATACAGAGAACTGGAGTCCATCACTGATGCTATTCGGAAGAAACGGATTTCGTTTTTTGGTCACATTCTGAGGACACCGGAAACCGGATTATCTAGAAAAATTGTTGAGAAACTTTGGAATATGAAACAACAAGTAGGATGGATTAAGGAAATTAGAGAAGATTTGAAAGAATTAGAAATAACCTTGGATGACTTGCAAAACAAAACAAAAAAAAATTAAAATGCTTGAAAGGCATAAAAATAAGATTTCAACCAAAAATGACAAATGTCATACAGTAAAAAAAGGGTATTTATAGATGAGGAATGCCTGAGAAGATCAGAGTGAATGAAAAGCTATTGGGTAACTCGGAAAGAAAACTTACTGAAGAAGTGGACCAAGAAATGATTGACTGAAGTGGTCCAATGAGGCCGTAAAAGCAGAAGAAGAAGAATATGCTAAGAATAACCAGTCTCAGTGTAGGGATACCGTGCTTGCCTCTTACCAGGATTATTTGCAGCCTCCACCTGAGATTCAAGATCTGACGTGACGGCTAGAATGGGATTGCACTTAGCCTCTAAGGACAACTACGTGGCTCTTTGATATGCGAAGTAGCACTCCAGGGCTTAAAACAAAGATAATGAGGCTGAGGGTATTTTAGCTCTGGCCATGCGTTCTTCACAATTTGTAGGCAACAGTCGTCCTTGGATTTGCACAGTCCTCTTAGTCAAATCGTGGGGTTAGTTTTTAATATGCCGAGAGTGTTACGTGATATTGATGTTCAGGAGGATATAATTTCGATAATCCGAGGAGATTCGCTGATATCAACCAGATGTTGCTGACATGATTTTGATGATAGCAGTGAATATGAAAAGTTTGTTCCGTATGTCCGATCAAACGGTGCAGACCAAACCAAGATCTAAACTAAAAATTATTGCCATTAAGTCTGTAATTTCTGTATTTCTTTCAGTGGCAGATGACCTCATAGTTCTGCCCCTTAAAACCTCAATAACTAACTTAGAACTAACTAACTCTGTATAGTACACTAAGGTGCAAAGTTGAATTATTCTTATACATTCGTAATGTACAAGTTACAAAATTATCTCATACTACAAGACACTCTTGACTCTTTAAATTTCATTTGTGGAGTTCTGTACTTGATTTTTATTGTTCAAACTCCAAAATCGTGGGGAAAATAAAACTTTTGGGCAAACAGTGAAGGAGCTCCAGTTTGACAAGTTTGATTGTGAAGTCTCTTATACTCATATTGATAGTAAAAAAGACACAAACATGCATTGTATGATCCTCGGTACTGAGACCGTATTTTGTATTGAGTTGGATCTATGTTGGACAGGTGTGTACTTAGGTGCATTTCTGAGGCGCTATTTGCACGGCACACAGCGCATGGATACTCCGTGGTGAGGTTAGGAGCAAATAGGCAGCACGGCATACAGCCTGGAGCACGTGCTTTGTTTTAGTACAAGGGAGCTCTACAAAATGGAGACAGCAGTAACGTCAATCTGGTGCAACATGATATACTTTGATATAGTAGCCATGGAACAGAATAGTAATGGACAAATTCATTATGCTTTAAGAAGAGGAAACTTGAGTATATTTCACACATATATAAATGCAGATAACAAAATATCAGAATATTATCGAACATGATCCAGTGTCGATATCGATAGTCAATATCGTTCCTGAACGAACAGCATTATGGGTTTCGCAGAGCAGTAAGCAAAGATCTGTCCAGGCAGAGACACGAGATTGCAATATAGTTCGCTGGGAGTACGACACTCATATCGTGCGCGAGCAACGCGGACATGTATTTACTTAAAGTTAGACAGTTCGTACCGCAAATTTTTACGTCTTAGCTTATTATAGCTGAAGACTGTGTTAAACTTCATCATCAGGAGCAGTGAACTTTGTATCCACCAGGACTTGTGTGATATTTTATATGCCAGTACAAGACTTTATTCTACAACACTACAGTTTACAGTATACAAGCATATCATCATTATGACTTCAGAACAGAAGTTGATTGAACGGAGACTTCACCAAGACATGACTATGTCATGTATGGGCTAAAATGGAAGGCAGGAATGCGATGCAATAGTGGAATTGACTACTTAGGATGATCACCAGCACCAAACATGGAGTATTATAACAGCAGAAAACTCTTTAAGAAGAGGTGGAAGACGTCTTGGAGATGTTTATTATACATTCATACTGTAACTGCATGAAATGCAATGGCATACTACAAATAAGCTCCAGCTATATCTTGGGAACGTGTGAGAGCGATGAACTTGTTTCGCGAACAGCTGTTTTTCCTTTTCAAACATTCGGACTCGGGTTGTAGTATATGGTATATATAGTAATAAGTCAATGTTACTAACCGGAATATACTTGCGTTTTTCTCGTTTATTGAGGGGTAGCACTGTTTCCCGCTGCAGGCGTGCTCTTCGCATATCCAGTTCATAGAAGTACTTGGTGATGTAGATATTTTCAAATCTATCCTGAGTGAGATACATGCTCCAAAAGCTATATGCTCTGAAAATAGACAGGAATAATGTAATTAAACTGACCATTCATCAGAAGATAAAAATGAATATTACTACCTGTAAGTAATAGCCAATTATAATAATAATAATAATAATAATATCGTATGAACCCTACCAACCTGGGCCCAATGTCTGGGAAGCCAGGCTCTGCCTGTCACAAGTCAGGACCAAAGGGGAGTGATAGAGGAGTAACACCTCTTTAAAAAACCTTGGTCCAGCTGGCCCGGCTGGTAGTCCCTTGTAAGGGCCCCTTACCAGGGTTACAGTAAAGTCCTCAACGACAACTGTGGTGGAGAAGGTAGCCTTTGGTGCAGCATAGGTGGCGGAAGAGGCATCCCAGTGCTCAGGATAAGTAGAGCAAAAGGTATCTGTTTTGACTAAACTGATATCAGCATTCACCCGATAACGTCTGTTCCCCATGTTAGGGGCGGTTATCAAAGGCGTCTGTTCCCATATTGGGCGGCCTATTATGATCCATCTGGCGATTCGATCACAGATGTAACATCGAAGGGGAGTAAACCTCCTTCCAAAATAATCTCAACTTAAGACATGATGGTAAACCACAACGGAAAATATACTCCAGGAGGTAAACAATCCTCCATCACAAGAAACTGTGATGCAACTGGGCCTGCGGAGTCTGGAGAGCCCAAAACATCATGTGAGGAAGAGTCGGAGCTTCCTAGAACTTCACGCATAAGACCTAAGCAAAATCATCTGCTAGACACACTGAACATCAATACGCTCATGAAAACTGGTAAACTGAAACAACTGACAGATGTGCTGAATAGACGTAATATCCTCATTCTTGCTTTACAAGAAACTCGATACACCGACGAAGATGCTTGTGAGTCTGAGGGATATAGAATTTACAAAGGGAAAGCTGGCATCAAAACCAAACAAAACAGTACTATACTTGGAACAGCTTTTATCAGAATCAATAACAAATTTTACATCTTCATCAGAACGAATTTCACTTCTCTCATTTCGATCAGGAAACAAAGGCTATACTATAATCAATGCTCATGCTCCTACCAATGAGGACAATAAGAAAAACCCAGAAAATGTTGAAGAGTTTTGGGAAATGTTGGAACATGAATCATCAAAGATACCTTATCATCACGTTAAAATCTTAGTTGGTGACTTTAATGCACAGATTGGAAGAGAGAGAAAATTTAGAAACATAGTGGGTGACTTCCCAGCTCACAACCGCACTAACAGAAATGGAGAGAGACTCATAAGTTTCTGCAGACTATTTGATCTTAAATTAATGTCAACCTTTTTTAGAAAATTACCGAGGAGAAAGAAAACATGGTGCTCTCCAAATCCACATTTAGGTTCATATCAATTGGATCGTGTAGCAATTACAAAACAGAACTTTAGAGAAATCATGAATGTTAGAGTAAGGAGAGGATTAAATATTGACTCTGACCATTTTTTGTCTGAGATCAAAACTAAATTCCAACCAAATAAATCCAAGCCAAAAATTCCTAAAATAGACACAAAAGTTTTATCAGAAAATAAGACTGAATTTATCAATAAACTGCATACTAAAGATAAGAGTAACTGGGAAGAGATCAGAGATGTAATGATAGAATCAGCCAAAGAATTGGGACAGCCTCCAAGGAAAAGGAAACATCGATGGTGGAATACAACATGTGATGCAGCGATCGAACGTAGATTAGAGGCTTGGCAGTTATGGAATTCCAGGAAACGAGAAGATGACTGGGTTAATTTTGTGGAGATCAGAAAGCTAACATCCAAAATCATCAGGATAGAGAAACGTAATTATGATAAGACCACGAACCTACTACGTTGTCGTAGCAGGCGGAGAGGTGATACTCCGACGTGGCGCATCCCAGGTGGCGGATAGGGGGGTCCTCACCGGTTTACCGGCGGACTTGAGCGAAATAAAATAGCTCTCGCGGACCAAACACACTCCACAATCTCATGTTTCATCATATCATATTTCATTCATACCTTTGGGTGTGGCGAACCCATCGTACAAATAGCCTAAATATGATAGTGTGCGAGTCGAGGCCTCGGATGGAGGTCCTTGATTCACGCCCCGACCCAGATCACTGGAACCGGGAAAAGAAGAAGAAGAAGAATTATGATAAGAAGCGATTGGAAGAGATAGATATAGATTTTAAAAAGAACAACACCAGACAATTCTACAAGGTATTTCGAGAGGAGATCCAAGGATACAAACCAATGAACCTCCATTTCAAGGATTCAACTGGTAGACTGGTCACTAATAATAAAGACAACTGCGAGTTACTAGCTAAATACTTTGAGGAACTTCTTAATTGCGAAGAACCTTTAGAAAGACTACAGTTTACATCACCACAAAAAGAGAACCCTCCGTCAGAACCACCAACTGTCCAACAAATAGAACAATATATTGACAATCTTAAAAATAATAAGGCACCTGGTGAGGATGGGATACTAACTGAAATGTTGAAACTCGGTGGTAAATTTGCAGCTGAAGCTTTACACAAAGTTATCAAGGAATGTTGGGAAAAAGGAACAATTCCAAATGATTGGAAACAGGCAATAATCCATCCCTTGCACAAGAAAGGAGATAAGACAAACCCCAACAATTATAGAGGTATTTCCTTACAGCCAATCGCATACAAAGTTCTTTCTAAAGCATTGCTACACAATCTGGAAGAACAAGCAGAACATACTATCGGCGAATACCAAGCCGGATTTAGAAAAGGGAGATCTTGTCCAGAGCAAATTTTCAATCTCAAAACAATCCTTAGAATCAGAACAATACGTAACCTCAACACAGTTGTATCTTTCATTGATTTCAGAAAGGCTTATGATTCAATAGACAGACAGTCTGTATTCCTAACTCTAGCAGAATTAGGGATAGATAAAAATACCAGACAACTGGTTGAACAAACACTAACAAATACAACCTCAAGAGTTAAATTTCTAAACAACATTTCAGAACCCTTCCAAATCAAAACCGGAGTTAGACAAGGTGATGGGCTTTCACCACTTCTATTTAATTTGATATTAAACAAAATCATGAAGGAATGGGAACTTAAATTATGCGAAAGAAACATTGAAGGGGTCCATTTGGGGCAAGGAAAAGGAAGATTTGAGGTGAAATGTCTTGCCTTTGCTGATGACATAGCAATCATTTCAGAAAACAGATTTCAAGCACAAATAATGGTTGAAACCCTACATGAAATAGCAATAAAAACTGGTCTTCAGATTTCGTATGAAAAAACCAAATATATTGAACACAGACACAATGGAGAAAAATATCTAACAACTCAACATGGACAGATTCAAAGAGTTGATAAATTTAAATATTTGGGAGAATGGATCCAGTCAAATGGACTTGATAACACATCCTGCAAGGAGAGATTCAGAAAGATGGAAAATGCCTATAAACTCACCCAACATAGATACAACAAACGATCAATTTCATTCCAGGCAAAAATCAGGCACTACACAACTGTAATTAAACCAGAGGTATTATACGGATCAGAATGTTTAACGTTGAACAAAAGAGGTGAACAAGAGGAACTGGAAAAGAAAGAAAGGAAAATACTTAGGAAAATTTTGGTCCCCCAAAAGAATAGATATTTGGATGAAGAGAAAAAATGAAGACCTTTACCGAAATGTGGAAAAAAATACAGACTCAATTAAAAGACGGAGACTACAATTTTATGGTCACCTTCATAGAATGGATAGCAGCAGGCTGACTAAGAAAATTTTTGACTACATCTCCAAATTAAAAAACACCACTAGATGGCTGGAAGAGATACGGTGTGATCTGCAAAAACTGAAGATCACAAACAACACCATTTCTAATAGGGTGGAATTCCAGCGACTGATCACTACTGCAGATTTTTCGATTCTGCAAGTTCCACATTAAACACGGAGAGTGTTATCAGCGGAACAGAGGCAGGCCATCAGCCAACGTATGAAGAAGTTTTGGGAAGAAAAGAAAAAAAACGAAACAATGTACCGTAGTCTTAGGTTCAAAGCGGTCTATAATTGGCCAAATTCTAAATATATATATATAATATCGTATGGCCTCAAGTGCCGGGTGCAAACATCGTTATTTGACACCCAGAGGGTAGCTTGCATGTCGAATTTCGTTGTTCCTTGAAGCTCTATGAAAGTCAAGGAGATTAGATATCTAAGCTCCTTGAACACTATGGCGCTTTGTAGTAGAGAAATGAGGAACTTTGTGTTGCCGGAAACTTCCGAGATTAATTTTGCCATTATGAACACGGCCTACTGAATTCAAATGGGTTCTTTTACATGCCAACATCGTATGACATGCGTGTCATAATTTTTTCCGCCTTTCAAAAATCACTTACCACGGCCAGGAGCGAACCTGCAAGCTTGGAGTTGGTAGTCCGACACGTTAACAACTCACCCACCATGACAAGCTATAGCCAATTTATGTGCTAAGCATTATGTATCAGTATCAAAAGGCAGCCATGTAGCTATTAGGATATTAAGAAAAAAACAATATTCAAGATTTTTTTTTTTTTTTTCATTAAAGTGTGTTCATTGGTGACCTTATTGACCCTTGACAGATAGCTAAAGATAGCTAACTCAACACACTACTACAACACAAACTTTTCCTTCTAAGTCACCTGACAACATTATGAGAAACACTTGCAAAACATCAGGAAACATAGAGCTGATAAATGCTAAATTAGAGCATATAATGCTCTTTCTTAACCACAACTTGGACTTGAAGATTGAATAAAAGATTAACCAGATTCTAATATGACAGTCACACATTGACAAGCCTTTTGCCGAAACAAGGAATGACACCACTCGAAATGAAGGAAGCCTTCACAGCAGAGGAAATTACCCAAACTACCCATTTCGTGGCATCGCTCATTCAGTACCATGCAGAGAGCGCCATTCACAGACAAGGAAGGATATTAACAAGAAGCTCAAGATCTCATTAGATCTCACAACAGAGAAATCCCAAAAGATACAGGTAGACTCAGTGCAGAAAAACACAATTCCGGTGGTAATACAAGTCAGAGAAGGAGTAGGAATAAACCAAATGATGGGAGACCATCAACAGAAACTAGGGATCTCTTCAGTCATGAAGAAAATGAAATAGTTTCCAGAACAGACTACACATTATGATAATAAAACAGAATGAACGGAGGTCGACAAGCGAAAACGAGGAAACAAAAACTCTACAATTCAAACACCAATAACATAGGTCTGTGATTAAAAAATTGTTTCAAATTTTTATAGTGATTCTTATGGTATTTTTTGTGCTGAATACAGAAAAAATAGTGAAAAAATCCATCACTCTTTGTTAACCCACAAATCACACATTGAATTTTTCACTTTTAAGTTTTTTTTCCATCAATACATAAAACATTGACATTATGAATAAAACAAATGGAACGAAGATATCAAGGATGCTGGGACGTAAACATGATGGCTGACAAATGTTGGATGTTAAAAAGGGAAAATCCTCAACTCCATTTAGGAAAAAAACAAAAAGTAATTTTGAAAGGAAAAGAAAACATTACTACAAAGATTTGTAATAGTGTTGTAATAAAGCCTTATCAACTTTTCTTACTATATGTTTAAGATTAACCTATGTTTAATGTGGTTTAATAACATTGTACATAAATAATACTGACAATCTCTAACCTGGTCAACATATAATAAAAAATGCCTATCAATCAATAGCTACTAAGATCCAACATTATAAAACTGTAACTCTCCCAGAAGCCACTTATGCTTGTGAAACACTGTTCCAAATTAAAAATGAACAAAGAACTGATCAGCTCCTCAAAACGGAAAGAAGAATCATTAGAACGTGCATAAATAAAAAGTATCAGGTTGAGGGAGTCTGGAGGATTCTCCCAAATGAAACTGTCTATCGTGAGATTGATCCAATCACCAGCACAATGAAGAAGAAAATAATTCTATATTTTTTTCACATCTTACGGCTTCCAGAAAACAGAATTGTACGCCAACTGGTGATGAGAAATCTAGGAAAGAAAACTTGAGGAAAATGGATACAAGAAATCCAACAAGATCTCAAAGCAGTTGGACTCAAGATAACAGATGCCGAGGAGAAAAATAAAACTAACACCATTCTTAAAACTCACAAATTTTCTGCAGAAATTACACACACAAAGCCTATGGAGATTTCAGATGAGTTGAGAAAATCCCGATCTGAAAGAATGATAAAGTACTGGAAAGAGCGCAAGAACTAAGCAGTACTACCTTCAAAGAAGAAGTGGTTGTGGAACGACTTAAGTGGTCCAATGTGACCAATCAAGATTAATAATAATAAATAATACTGATATAAAAATGGCCTTTTTAGGATTTTTCCTAAAAGTTTTACCTCATTTTGTAGACAAACCTTACATGATAGAAAAAGAAACAATATCATTTCTGAAATCTGCACCCAAAACTACATAAAAATCAGTTATCAAAACTAAAACAATTATTTAAAATATTATTTTTTGCAGACCTGTGTAATTATAGGGACCAAGCCCAATCTCATAAGAAATGAAATTGAAGTACTGTATATGGTACCGAACTACAAGCGATTTTACAAAGAGCCTGCCGCTACATTGACCGATTGCACCCGAACACAACCACTGAGAAGATGGAGACACTTGAAGGTAATACAGGTAATACAGGACTTACTGGAATGTAAACAACTCCAATCTCCCTCAGTATGCCTTCCTTCGGAGGGGAGTAAAGCCGGCGGTCCCATGTCATAGATTAATGGCATGTTATAGAACCTTCCACTAATTACACCTGTGTGAAGCTAAATTGTATAGATTAAGAATGTAAACAACGCTCTTAGGATCCTAAGTTCGTTGTCACGAGCCGACTGCGGTGGTGTCTAGTAGCTAAGTTCTGAACTAGGCCTAGTAGTTGTTGACGGTGGCGTTTGGTGGCAAAAGTAGGAACTATTTGAAAAATTCAAAGTTGCAGTCCTTACTTGAATTAAAAAACAGATACACACACTAATACAGTCATCACAATTAACACCGGTTATCAGACACATTTTACACACACCCGAAGTACACGGGGCTACATGACCGCGTTGTCGCAGCCCCTAAACTGAGGAACCAACCAACTCCAATCTAGTAAAAGGTTCACTCAAAGCATTCAAAGTCGGAATACCCCATGCGGACCTTCATAAGGTAGGTAGTTATTGTTGTTTTAAGGGGCGGAACTACGAGGCCATCTTCCCTTTTAACACAAATTAAATTATAAAAATTTGGAATATATAGTTAAATTATGAGGTGGACACCTAAATTTGAAAAGACCAAAACTTAATTTTAAAAAACAAATTTCTCATTAGGTACGAGTGGGTGGATCTTGCATGACCTATTCTTAGCCTACACAAAGTGACGGACTCCCTCCGGGACTGGAAAGAGCTCCCTCACAGACGAGTAAGTTTCCTTGATCACTCTCAGTTTATTCTGCTAATTTCCATATCTAGTCTTCCATCTTCAGTCAGTTCACTTCCCAAGTATTTGAAGTGTTTCACCACTTCCGGTTCCTTATCTCCTACTTTGATTACTCCTTTTCCTTCTTTCTTACCTCTACTCATCACCACTGTTTTACTCTTCTCCACATTTATCTTCAGTGCCCATTGCTCAATCTTTTCATTTATAACGTCTAACTGTTCTTGTCATCCTCGCCCCAGATCACAACATCACATTATACCAAGAGGTACGGGGACTAGTATGGAACAAGGATATATCAATTAAGGCTAAAGAAGTTATGTACAAAGCATACTATGTTCCCATAATAACATATGCAGCAGAAACTTGGACAATGACTAAGAGGGATGAGAGCAGAGTACAGGCAGCTGAGATGAGATTCCTGAGAAGTATGGTCCAGAAAACTAGGAGAGACAGAGTGAGAAATGAAGATATACGAAAAGAACTGGGAGTACAGAAACTAAATGACAAACTGGAGCAAAACAGATCCATGGTTTGGACATGTCAAACGGATGAATGAAGTAAGGCTACCAAGACGAGCACTGGAACGACGGATGACAGGGAAGGGAGGACGAGGAAGACCAAGAATGCGTTGGATGGACTCGGTGAAGTATAGCATTAGAAAACGGAACCTGGATTGAAACACCGTGTCAGAAGAGAAATGGTGGAACGACAGAACAAAGTGGAGAGGAACCATATTTGCCCCCACCCAGTGGCAGCTGGAAAAGGGGAAATGAAGATGATGACTCTCAGTTTATTGGGCATTGGGTCAGCTAGCCACTGACTCTCTCAGAATGCCAGTACAATACTTGTCGGCGCAACCGAGAGCGAATATCTGTAGCGGGTACCTCCATTGGTCGTTTTGTGGTAGTGATACCACCCGTTTTTGCAGCTTGATCCACTAACTCATTTCCGCAATTTCCATGTGGCTTGGAAGCCATAGAAAGGTGATTCGGGTGTTGAGCGGCACAACCCGGCTAGTAGGTCGTGGATTTGCTGCACTAAGGGGTGTTGCGGGAAACATGTAGCAATTGACTACAACGAACTCAAAAAGTCGGTACACGTGGTCTCATTTTCATATCCTACGCTCCAACCTTAAGTGAGGCTATATTCTAAAATCATCTCTAAAATATACATATCTAGCTTAGATAATAGGTACTATCTATGCAAGCATCATCAAATTTAGCTGTTAAGTTTTTGGTTTTGTCTGCAGAGCACTTTGTAGCTTCAGCAATTACATCAAGAGTTGTCAGTGAGATACCCTTGGGTGCAATCTTGTTGTGTGGTAATGGGTTAGCACACAGGGGATTTGGGTTTCAGTTCCAATCGTAGTGTCATTTTCAACTCTTATGCTTGAAAGTTTGTCCCTTAAGAGAGACTTTGCTCTAAAATTATTCTATATAACAACGACGACTTAAAAAATCAGCTCCATAAATTACATGGATGTAATTATGCAAAAACGATCCAAGTGCCACAATGTACGGTAGTTTTGAGGAAAATTACTGAGGAATGGTACTGCACATCATGTTTTCATTATAAATGTTTAGAAGTATCTCTTTACTGGGAAATTGTGTCCATGGAAATCTGTTCCCTTAAATAAAATATACTCTACTAGACAGCAGCATTAAGTCAGCTTTACCATTTGGTGCTTAGATCCTTTCTACATAGCTGCATCCACATACAACATGTCTTCATCTGTAAAGGTACATACTTAAAAAACATGACAAGGAAGAAGAAACTGGAGCTCAAACTGATCCAGTCAAACATCCCCAAATAAGTATTGGTCCGCTGTTTGATCTCAGTCACAGTGCCAGCTGAAATCTGTTCAAAGGTCTTGGACTGGTTCGTTCTGAAATGGAACTCATGTTTAAAGTCCAGGGAAACGTAGAAAATATTGTGTAGGTGACTCAGAAACTCCTTCATCTCTGTGAACAAAATTATGCATCAGGGTGATTATTTTGTAAAATAAAATAAGGTATACATGAAAGATGGTTATTTTGATAACTTATTGGTGCTGCTTATAGAGAAAACTTAGAAGTAGACAACATTATAGATCAGGCCGTAGATTTTCCTCAGTTCCTTCCCCTCGAATGCACAAATTCGCTCTTCAAGCATTGGAGGAAATACTGATACTCTACCCATATTGCATGGATAATGCTCGACCACGACCTGGCTTGCTACTGCGGCTTTCGAGGTATGTTACGTCCAGCTCACAACATGATCTCACATTCAGATATGGAAGCACTTTTAGGATCTACAAGACTACATTGAAAACTATACATGTTACAATTTAATATGAGTTTATTTATCAAAACTCCCAGGAACAAATACAAATCTACATAAACATCAATCTTTTTTGGAAAATCCAAAAATCATCGAACTCAAAAATCCACAAATTCAAATAAAAATCATATAACTCTCTATCATAGCCTTATCTTGCTTAGCTGATATCTATATTTGAATATCAATGCAAAATTCCCTTTCTTACAACATTTCATTAAGACATAGAGCATGCCTATCATTTCATAAAAATTATATACGCTAAGGCTTCACGAACATTTACCGTATTACTATAATCCCTTCTGGGGTTTTATTTACCTTTATTTTACTTTGATCACTTTCCAAGCTATATTAACTCTTCCAGTTAAGCCTTAGGTTAAACAAATCAACAATTTTTCAACATACATGCCATGGTCTCGAACTCACGTCCCTCAGACTTATTCCTTTCATGCTTTAAGGTGGTCTATTAATCATGTATCATGTGCTATCATTTTTCATTACGGTACATAGTTTGCATACGAACTCAATTTTTAGTTTACCCGTATTGTTTAATACGTTTTTCCTTAGGCAGGAATCGAATATTTATCAACAAACTTATTCCTTGACTACAATGGTCAAATATTATAGAATTTCTTCAAATTTAATGTGGGGACAATTGTCGAAGACCCACCGACACATTTATTTACTTTATAACCTTGTGGCACCTTTAATTAACAAATTTGCATATTCCGTTATCATTTACTAATATCCATTCAGCTCCTACTACTTCGGTACACAAAGCGCCTATTGTATTCATTTACCCCTCACGGTCTAGAAGGTCTGCTCGGTAGCGAGACTCCCCTCTCACTCTTACTTAGCTGTGATTTACGACTCTCCGTCCCATTCATTTACCTCGCGGCTTTTCAAATGTTGACTTCTTTCTTAAAAGCTTATGATCGTCCAAGTTAACACATTATTTTAACTCTTTATTCCCTACCTTATTTATCATTCCATCATTCCACTATAATCAGTGCCGTAATGAGAGATCACGACGCATTACATATTTATAGGGCGGATACAAGAGATCTCAATCATGCCTTGTTCCGTGCCTTTATAGGTAGAACACGAGGGATCCTTACACTCCTCGCTTCAGTCCTATTAATTCATTCATTTCTCATACTTTATTTGTTCTGATATACAACAACGATGCTGGCAAAGGATGGGTTATATGATATTAGGCTCGGAACCCTTTGCGTTTTTCCAGTCATATCATAACTCGTAGAAACCCTTGTACCTTCCAGATTAATATACACTCATTTAGCGAAGCCTCAACAGGTCTTACACCGCAACATATTACCTTGTGCGGAATCTATTGTCCCCCAAGTGGGTCATACCCTCGTAAACAACAAAAATACCGACGATTTCCGACAATTGATACCTTTATTTTTGATCTTTCAAATTATGCATGTAACAGGATATATATATTTGCTAGCCTGATATTACTTTTTCTTCATTACTTATAGGACCATTTTTGGCAACACAACTTTAAAATAACTTGGACTTTCATTGCATCCTACAAATTATCTTCAACAATTCAACTTCACTTGCATCGCGGCATTTACTTTTCCTGGTCTATACTTCGACATTTTACTTTCAACATAGCCTATGGCTTACAACTTCACAATACATTTCCCAGGTGTTCGATTATCACAGATTACTTTTAACTCATCACGTTTATTGGCTGAATAGCATTATTACTTTATTATTTCAAGGTATCTCAAAGATCCTTCAATCATACAATTACTTCAATTATTTCAATTGTTTTAATTATTTCAACTCGAGTTTATTATTATCATTCTCATTAATACTTATCGTTTCCTTATTCACTTACGGAATGCAATTATTCAATTCAATACTTATTTTCGGAGTATAAAAACTCAAACTTTATTATTATTATTGTGCTCTTTTCATTTTACTTTACTTTTCATTTATCTGGCGTAATTTACTTGCCATTAAAATTATTATATTTGATTCCTCCTCTCAAATTTGACTTTTCATTATTAATTATTCATTTTACGAGTTTTCATTATTATTATTATTATTATCATTTTTGCACTTCAATAATTATCCTTTACATTTTTGCAACAATCTTTGCGATTGTTTTCCTTTACATTTTAACATCATTTGTTCATTCATTAGTGCATACATTTTATACATTTTAAATTCACTGATTAGCACATGATACAATAATTTTATATAATAAACATTTTCATTCACCCTTTTCTGCTGTTCGGCTCATGACCTGGCCTCTGGATGTCTTCACCCATTTTCATTTCTTAGTGACACATTTCTACACTAAAATAGACCTCTTCCAATTTGTGGTCTTTACATTTACACACGTATATATCTTGACACATCATTTCTATGCCTTTTCTTAACACTTATTAAAATACAAAAATTCACTTAAAATATTATTTACACTTGCACACGAGCCCAAATCTCAGCGTACTGTGGTGAAAAAATCATCACGGCGCTGGTGATCCTGAGATAGTCTCCCTATCCTGCATTGGACGTGTGATTGCTCCTATCGATCTCCTACTTCTAGGTAAGTCTCTCTTTCTTCTATTCTTAGTAAGATACCGGTAATGTCTATATCTATTGTCTCAATGACTTTCTTATAGAGCTTTTCACTTGTTAACTGAATGTTATTCGTTTATTTACAGTCGCTCTAAGCTCTCAATTCTATGGTTGCCTCTATCGCAATCTATCTTGGACTTCCCTGAAGACCGTACTCTTCTGTCTTTAACACTCTATGATTTGTGTTCTTTGAATGTTCCGTTTTGTTCGAACCTATGTCGTCTGACGTTCAACTCGTTAACCTTTTATTATTATAACTTGTTATGAAAGCCGGATATAGATCCTATAGGCTTTCATATAGCCGTGGTAGGATTTTTCGAGATCTCGGAAACTAAGCGTCGCCCAGTATTCAAACCTATACCAATCGAATCGGAGTCGAAATTTTTTTTTCAAAAAAAGTCTGTATGTATGTATGTATGTATGTATGTATGTGACGATTTTGCGTTTAGCAAAGTACAGGTCGCAATTTTCAAGATATCGAGCTGAAATTCGGTACGGTGAAAGAGTTGGGGCCTGTGACGAACCCTATTGTTGGGCGTTAAAATCGGTGCAGGGCCAGACATTTGTTTAGGGGCCTGAATTTCAACCCTTTTTTGATATCGATATATCTCGGAAACGGATGGTCGTATCGAAAAACGTTAAATATACAGGAGTAAGACCTCTGCAGTACGCAACGTTTTTACTCAAAACGATTTTTTGATATCTCTCACCGTTTTCTATTTTTTGGGCCCTGAAAATGTCCATTGTGCGTGACATTTTTGGGTTTAGCGAAGTACAGGTCGCAATTTTCAAGATATCGAACTGAAATTTGGTGCGGTGAAAGAGTTAGACTCTGTGAGGAAACCCATTGTCGGGAGTTGAAAACGGTGCAGGGCCGGATCTTTTTTGGGGGCCCTGAATTTCAAACTCTTTTTTGGAATCGATATATCTCGGAAACGGTTGGTCGTATCGAAAAACGTTAAATGTACAGGTGTAAGATCTCCGCGGTATGCAACTTTTTTACTCTAAACGATTTTTTGATATCTCTCACCGTTTTCTTTTTTTCGGGGCCCTGAAAATGTCCATTGTGCGTCACATTTTTGGGTTTAGCGAAGTACAGGTCGCAATTTTCAAAGTATCGCGCTGAAATTTGGAGCGGTGAAAGAGTTGGACCCTGTGAGGAAACCTGTTGTCGGGGGTTAAAAACGGTGCAGGGCCGGATCTTTTTGGGGGCCCTGAATTTCAAACTTTTTTTGGAATCGGTATATCTCGGAAACGGCTGGTCGTATCGAAAAATGTTAAAAGTACAGGTGTAAGATCTCCGCGGTATGCAACTTTTTTACTCGAAACGATTTTTTGATATCTCTCACCGTTTTCTTTTGTTGGGGCCCTGAAGATGTCCATTGTGCGTGACATATTTGGGTTTAGCGAAGTACAGGTCGCAATTTTCAAGATATCGAACTGAAATTTGGTGCGGTGAAAGAGTTAGACCCTGTGAGGAAACCCATTGTCGGGCGTTAAAAACGGTGCAGGGCCGGATCTTTTTTGGGGGTCGTGAATTTCAAACTTCTTTTTGGAATCGATATATCTCGGAAACGGTTGGTCGTATCGAAAAACGTTAAATGTACAGGTGTAAGATCTCCACGGTATGCAACTGTTTTACTCAAAACGATTTTTTGATATCTCACCGTTTTCTTTTTTGGGGCCCTGAAGTTGTGCGTGGCGTTTTTGGGTTTAGCAAAGTACAGGTCGCAATTTTCAAGATATCAAGCTGAAATTTGGAGCGGTAAAAGAGCTAGAGCCTATGAGGGACCCTATTTTTGGGCGTTAAAATCGGTGCAGGGCGGATCTTTTTGGGGGGCCCTGAATTTGAAACTCTTTTGGAATCGATATATCTCGGAGACGGTTGGTCATATCGAAAAAAGTTAAATACACAGGTGTAAAATCTCCGCGGTATGCAACTTTCTTACCCATAACGATTTTTTGATATCTCTCACCGTTTTCTTCTTTTGGGGCCCTGAAAATGTCCATTGCGTGTGACATATTTGGTTTTAGCGAAGTACAGGTCGCAATTTTCAAGATATCGAACTGAAATTTGGTGCGGTGAAAGAGTTAGACCCTGTGAGGAAACCCATTGTCGGGCGTTAAAAACGGTGCAGGGCCGGATCTTTTTTGGGGGCCCTCAATTTCAAACTCTTTTTTGGAATCGATATATCTCGGAAACGGTTGGTCGTATCGAAAAACGTTAAATATACAGGTGTAAGATCTCCGCGGTATGCAACTTTTTTTACTCAAAACGATTTTTTGATATCTCTCACCGTTTTCTTTTTTCGGGGCCCTGAAAATGTCCATTGTGCGTCACATTTTTGGGTTTAGCGAAGTACAGGTCGCAATTTTCAAAGTACCGCGCTGAAATTTGGAGCGGTGAAAGAGTTGGACCCTGTGAGGAAACCTGTTGTCGGGGGTTAAAAACGGTGCAGGGCCGGATCTTTTTTGGGGGCCCTGAATTTCAAACTTTTTTTGAATCGGTATATCTCGGAAACGGCTGGTCGTATCGAAAAATGTTAAATGTACAGGTGTAAGATCTCCGCGGTATGCAACTTTTTTACTCGAAACGATTTTTTGATATCTCTCACCGTTTTCTTTTTTTGGGGCCCTGAAGATGTCCATTGTGCGTGACATATTTGGGTTTAGCGAAGTACAGGTCGCAATTTTCAAGATATCGAACTGAAATTTGGTGCGGTGAAAGAGTTAGACCCTGTGAGGAAACCCATTGTCGGGCGTTAAAAACGGTGCAGGGCCGGATCTTTTTTGGGGGTCGTGAATTTCAAACTTCTTTTTGGAATCGATATATCTCGGAAACGGTTGGTCGTATCGAAAAACGTTAAATGTACAGGTGTAAGATCTCCACGGTATGCAACTGTTTTACTCAAAACGATTTTTTGATATCTCTCACCGTTTTCTTTTTTGGGGCCCTGAAGTTGTGCGTGGCGTTTTTGGGTTTAGCAAAGTACAGGTCGCAATTTTCAAGATATCAAGCTGAAATTTGGAGCGGTAAAAGAGCTAGAGCCTATGAGGGACCCTATTTTTGGGCGTTAAAATCGGTGCAGGGCGGATCTTTTTGGGGGCCCTGAATTTGAAACTCTTTTGGAATCGATATATCTCGGAGACGGTTGGTCATATCGAAAAAAGTTAAATACACAGGTGTAAAATCTCCGCGGTATGCAATTTTCTTACCCATAACGATTTTTTGATATCTCTCAGCCTTGTCTTTTTTTTTGGGACCCTGAAAATGTACGTATGTGTGTGACGTTTTTACGTTTAGCAAACTACAGGTCGGAATTTTCAAGATATCGAGCTGAAATGTGGTACGGGGAAAGAAATCGGGCCTGTGAGGAACTCTGTTGTCGGTAGTTAAAATTGGTGCAGGGTCGGACCTTTCTTTGGGGCCCTGAATTTCATCCTTTTTTTACCCCTGATGATGTTTTGATATCTCTCACCGTTTTCCTTTTCTGGGGCACTGAATGTCTTCCTTTTTTTTCGAACCGTTATATCTTGGAAACGGTTGGCCGTATCTAACAAAGTTAAATCTACAGGTGTATGATCTCAGTGATTTGCAACTTTTCTACCCCTTATCATATTTTGATATCTCTCACCGTTTTGATATAATTAAAGGTTTTTGGCTTTTGAAAAAAATTGGGGCCCAAATGTATATAATAACTGGTAAAATTCAACTGATGGTCTAATTGAATTCTACGGAAAATTAACTATAATAACTCGTTTTAACCTTTTCAATAAGTTGAATCATGTATTTACAGCAGTAAGAGATTTTCCACTTCCGAGGACGTCCGGCTTTCATAACCATGTGATGGTGTCAGCATTGCCTAGAATAACATTTTATAATTTTCCTAAATTTCCTCGCAATCGGGTCGAAGGACCGAAATGCAATTCCGCAGGCCTCGCCGCCAACGAAGTTGTTGTTTGACATTATAACCCCTCTTGCTGGCCCCTTGCTGTTGCGCCACCGTCTCATCAAAAGCAGGTCGTGCTGCGTGGACTCCTACTTGTTTTGAAGCTCCCCTCTGGGACCTCTAGTTATATTTTCTCTGTTCTGCACGGTGTAGCTTTCTATCGCTCACAACTATTTGTGTGTGGTCTCGAACCTACACGTTCTTGGATACGAGTCCTTCCAATATTTCAATGTCTCTTTACTTCCGCACTTTTGCTTCCTTTGACGTCTTTAACGTGCTTTTCGTATTGTAGCCTAACGCATTTTAACGCGGCTTGGTATCGAACCAATGTGACTTTACACAACTTCACTCGAACTTAATAATTAGTCCATCGTGACTTGTTTTATACTATGCCTCTTCCGAGGTTCGAATTCTAATGTCTTTGAACGTTACTTCCTCCAATGAGGTTGTGGTGATATTGCTTACTAGCGTAACCTCTTCTAAAGTTCGGATCTAAACTGATCGTACTGATGAACTTCTGTATAATGTCCCGCCTCCACCGAGGCTTGACTCTGACTGATCAACTTCGTGTAGCGTACCTCCTCTGCCGAGGTTTCTCGATCAACTGATGGACTTCATGCTTTGGTTTGAGCTTAAGGCCCTATTTATTCGTTTTGGGGCAGAAATTAGTCCCTGACGTCAACTTCTGACTCCTGGCTCTAATCTAGTCTATATTTAATTTCCAAGTGTAATTAGTAATGACTTTACAATATCCTACTGGCGGAACGAAATTTATTCACAGGTTGATTTTTAATTAATTAAATTAGTTCTTATTCCCTCTGCGGGGTCGGCCTTATTTCTCCTGCCTCCGCGGGCATCATTCCGCTCTACATTCCGATGACGTATTGCTTAGCTTGCATTTTCTGAAGTGCCTTCTTTTAAGTTTACCAACCATCCGATTTATGCTGTCCCTAATTCTGTTTCGACTTTAGATTTAATTAACGTGGGGAGTTTATTTTGTTAAGTTTAACATGTTTGAATTCTCGCTGGCTCATCGTTTTCTGGGGCCTCGCTTCAAGTAGGCTCTTGAGAAAATAGTTTTCTCATAAATGTCATATTCGAAAAGTGATAATTTCTCGCTGAACTGCTTACTTGCTGGAATGTCGAGTGTTAGTTATTGCCCTTCAACTCTACATTTTCTAGCTCTTTTAATGGCTTCTATTACGACCCTTTTTACTTAAGCTGTCAGACTTAATGTCGGACAGATGACCTCGTAGTTCCGCCCCCTTAAAACAACAATAACTAACTTACTAACTAACAGACTTAATGTCTCTTTATGAGTTGAAATACGCCACCTGCGTGTCCTGCAGTGTTTCTGTAGCTCATTCCCCAGCGAAATCTCCCTCTAACTTTTTACAGTCTTTATAAAACACGTCTTACGTCAGTACTGGTTGAACCTGTAATGGTGGGTCTTGCTTGATGAATAGATGTGATTATAACTAGAAAGTGCATCTTGATATAGGGAGTAAATAGAAACATGCTGTATTGGCTCACAGGATAAGGCATTTTTTGTGAATGGCTGCACCATGTGGTGCATAAAATCTTACTGGCAACCGATAGACCGAGATGCATTTCTGATACTAAAATGGCCGTTAACATTTCGTTATCTCAGTTTTTTTCACTTGGTGATATTCAATGTCAAGACAAGTACAGGAATAGAAGTGTGATCTACAGCGGAAATCAGACTGCATTTATTAGAGTTGAAGGGTATGAGAGAGGCAGGTACTTAGAAAGAAGGTGTGATACAAAACTGCAATTTATCACCAGTACTTTTTAATTTGTCCATTGAACAGGCAATGAAGGAAATTAGAGAAAGATTTAGATTAGGAGTAAAGATTCTATATGAAATTATTACAACTCTGAGTATTTTATTCTCTAATGATATGTGTTTTCTGATTGCCTGACATTTAACTGTATCGTGAAGGTTTTCAGCAAAAGATGCCCATTGAGTGGAGTGCTAAAAACTTTTTTTTTTGTCAACTCCGTACAGGCCATGGAGGACCTGGGAGTAGTGGAAGGTTCCACTTTTTGTGACATCGGCACTAGATGGGATGAAGTTGTCAGCTCCAAGCTCGACCGTCTTTGGTGGTTAATTTCCTTTTTCCTTTTGTATTAATAACCTCCGGTACTACAGCCCATGAAGGGCCTAGGCCTACCAAGTGACCGCTGCCCAGCCATTTGGCCTGCAGATATTGGGGTGACGCGTGGTCAGCGCATCGGGTCCCCTCAGCCGTTAATCTTGATTTCGTGACCGGGGTGCTGCCTCACTGTCAGACAGCTACTTAATTTCCTCACGAGGCTGAGTGCACCCCGTTCCAGCCCTCACGTCAGTTTCTAAAATCCCTGACGGAGCCAGGAATCGAACACGGGGCCTCCGGGTGAGAGGCAGGCGCGCTACCCCAACACCACGGGGCCGGCGATTGAACCATATTGCCTTGTCCAAATTCATTATTTTTAGCTTAAGAGATTTGAATAGTTTGGCTTCTTGATTTGCCTGACTGGCATTGAGTACAGATAGCTCTGGAGCCATTAGCAATTAATATTGTGGATTGCTACAGTAGTGTGAAGACTAGAGTCGGGACATCGGAATGGTTTAAAATTGCCACTGGACTAAAGCAAGGAAGTGTGTTGTCACCATTATTGTTCGTAATGGTGATGCATGACATCATGAAGGCAGCAATGAAACAATATAGTAGGGCAAAATGAAGGTAATGTTGTCATTTAGACTTTCACGGCCCGTGTTATTATTCATAATGTTGAATTTTGGGCTTATGCCGTGTTTTATTATACTAATATTCGACGCGTTTCGAAAGAAACCATGTCTTTCATCGTCAGGAATAATCTGGAATACGACAATGTTGCTAAGAGAAAGCAACGAAGAACATATAGAAGGTGCCCAAAGATGGACGCCATTATAGCCCCATGTTAGGGACAACAGAAAGCAGCAGTGAATTACTTTCTCAGGGTTCTGATAATAGGTAGCCAGGATTCACTGAGATTGTAGCCGGTGTCGCGGTTGAAATTATCTGGGTGTTTACGTATTTCAACCGCCTCCCTGATGATTCTGGGACGATATTGCTTTATACGGGCAAGAACATCCACTCCTTGGAACATGACATCATGGCCAGGTGTTAAAGCATGATCGGCAACAGCTGATTTATCAGGTTGAATGAGCCTCATACATCTATTATGTTCCTTAATGCGAGTGGATATTGTTCTCGAAGTCTGCCCGATGTAAACCTTGCCACAAGTACAGGGAACTCTGTAGATACCCGGTTGTTGCAATTTAGGCAAACTGTCCTTAGTTGGTCGCAGGAGTTGCCTAATCTTAACAGAAGTTCCAAATACAGTCCGTATGTTGTACCGACGTAGGATTTTAGCAATACGATCCGTAGTGTTATGTATGTACGGAAGGTAAGCAGTTCCTCTTACATCTCTTTTCTCAACTGACGTCCTATTATTATTTGTTGGTTTCAGAACCGTAGAAATCAAAGCCTTGCTATAACCGTTGCTCTGAAAGGTGATTCGCAGGGTGTTCATTTCTTCTTGTAAAGAAGACACTTCACAAATCCTCCTAGCCCTGGTAGTTAGAGTTGTAAGGATACCATGTTTCTGGGCAGGGTGATGGTGAGAACTTGCGTGGAGATATCTATTGGTGTGTGTTGGCTTACGAAAAAGGCTGTGTCCTAAAGATCCATCCTCTTTTTTGGTGACGAGAACATCTAAAAAAGGTATTTTGCCGTCAGATTCCTTTTCCATGGTGAAAGAAATAGAAGGGTGCTGGAGATTAAGGTGATCCAGGAAATGGCTAAGATTTTCCTCACCTTCCGTCCAAACAACGAACGTGTCATCCACATAACGCCACCAGATCTTCGGTTTGAAAGGAGCCGACGACAAAGCTTTCTCTTCAAAGTTCTCCATGAAGAAATTAGCCACAACAGGAGAGAGAGGACTACCCATGGCCACACCATCAGTCTGCTCATAAAAATTCCCATTCCATAGAAAGTAGGAGGAGGTCATGCAGTGATAAAAAAGTCTTGTGATGTCTTCAGGAAAAAAGCCATTAATGAGAGACATAACACCGTCAATAGGTACTCTCGTAAACAGAGACACCACGTCGAGACTCACTAGAATATCACCCGGCTGAAGTGTTATAGCTTTTAACTTTTCCACGAAGTGTGTGGAATCCTTAATGTACGAAGGCGTGTTACCCAGAAACGGCTGAAGTAGTCTACCTAAGTATTTGGAAAGGACATATGTAGGAGAACCAATCGTACTAACAATAGGTCTAAGAGGAACATCTTCCTTATGTATTTTAGGAAGACCATAGAGTCTCGGAGGAATAGCATCCCCTGGAAGGAGAGTCTTCGCTGCATCCGCTGGAATAGATGATTGCTTGATCAATTTGACGGTGACATTTGAGTAGCGAGTAGTAGGATCACGACTATTAATCCTATATACAGGATCTGATAACAAAGACGAGATCTTGGAATCATAATCAACCTTATCCAATACCACTGTCGCGTTACCCTTGTCAGCGGGGAGAACGATAATATCAGAATCGTCCCTTAGATCTTTAAGTGCCCGGCTTTCGCCTTGTTTTAAGTTGGTGTTAGGTGGCTTAGCGGTCTTGAGAACTCGGGAACATTCTTGCCTGGCTTCCTCGGCCTCTTCAGGTGTGAGGTGATGTACCGAGGATTCTACGGATGTAATAAGTTCTTCAATAGGAATTCTTCTAGGCGCTACAGCAAAATTGAGACCTTTAGCGAGAACTGCCTGTTGGGTATCACTTAGGGGCTTGCTGGACAAATTTACGACAACCTTGTTAGCATCAAGTCTAATGGCTTGAGATTTCTGCAACTGATATAACCTATCATATTTGGAAATATGTCTGTCCCTCACCTGATCTAGAACGCTGTTAGCTTGCACTGAAGAAATACGATCAAAGATCTTCCATAATTCCTCACTTACTAAGTTTGAGAGGCGTAGATGTAGCTGTAGTAACTCCCTCGAAATAAAATCCAACTGCTTACGAGTATGCTGTAACCTCTCTATCAATAACGCCTTGCTTGCACGACGATAGATTCTCGTTGCCTTAGGTGTTCTGAAGGAATGCTTCAGCATAACAAAACTCGGTAGAATATCATGATCCCGGCATCTTAGGAGAAAAGCGAGTGAAGAGATTAGACACACCTTCTTGCGTCGTAACCTACTAAATCTAGACATCAGTCGGAAAATATCCTCCCCATAGAGGTTTCTAATATTGTCATTTAGACTTTCACGGCCCGTGTTATTATTCATAATGTTGAATTTTGGGCTTATGCCGTGTTTTATTATACTAATATTCGACGCGTTTCGAAAGAAACCATGTCTTTCATCGTCAGGAATAATCTGGAATACGACAATGTTGCTAAGAGAAAGCAACGAAGAACATATAGAAGGTGCCCAAAGATGGACGCCATTATAGCCCCATGTTAGGGACAACAGAAAGCAGCAGTGAATTACTTTCTCAGGTTTCTGATAATAGGTAGCCAGGATTCACTGAGATTGTAGCCGGTGTCGCGGTTGAAATTATCTGGGTGTTTACGTATTTCAACCGCCTCCCTGATGATTCTGGGACGATATTGCTTTATACGGGCAAGAACATCCACTCCTTGGAACATGACATCATGGCCAGGTGTTAAAGCATGATCGGCAACAGCTGATTTATCAGGTTGAATGAGCCTCATACATCTATTATGTTCCTTAATGCGAGTGGATATTGTTCTCGAAGTCTGCCCGATGTAAACCTTGCCACAAGTACAGGGAACTCTGTAGATACCCGGTTGTTGCAATTTAGGCAAACTGTCCTTAGTTGGTCGCAGGAGTTGCCTAATCTTAACAGAAGTTCCAAATACAGTCCGTATGTTGTACCGACGTAGGATTTTAGCAATACGATCCGTAGTGCAGGCCCGACGAGAGGGGGGGACAGGCAGGGCTGGTGCCCCGGGGCCCGACCCTCCCAGGGGGGCCCGGCGTCCTAGGAGGATGTGCAAAGCACTTATTTTTCAGGACGCGAAGAGATATTTTCCCTTGCGAATCAAGCCCTTTCGTGATACGCTTTAACGTCTCAGTACCTTTAAACATAAAATTAATTGCCCTCTTTATCTACGACTTAGAAATGACCCCGGTTCCTGACGAAGCCGCGGCAGGACTGCAGGATTTGGCTTCCCGACTGCGGTGTTATTCGTAGTCTTACTCAACAGTCAATAAAAAGGCCCGTTTGTCGTTACAGATGTTCATTCATTTAGGGGCTTGCAACATTCAACCCGTGTACTTGGTAGATATTAGGTCTATTATCACTGACGGGCAATGAACTATTGGCGCTCGGTTGGGGATGGTTTGCATCAAATAGTACTGTAGATATAATTCAGTATTTGCTGACGCGTTAGTTTTACGGTTTGTTTCTGAAGGCCTCCACGTTATTGAATGAAGTTGACTGTAAAGCAGTAGTTTTCACAAATATTAATGAAGCGAACAAAATAGAAAACCAAAAAAATGTGCGAATTGTGTTGACTAAAGGGGAGGCTAGTGGTTGTTGTATAATAAGTGAGGTGTATTGGCAACATTGTTGTAACTATTTGTCTTGGAGAGTAAAAACTTAGACCCTCTTAAAACCATCAACTGCTGGGTGAAAAGCGGGGTATACACTGTGCTGTGCTACGGCCTCTCTGACATGATAAATCGCATGTCGTATTCTTAGTTGCCGACTGGGAATGCGTTGGCTGTCGCGACTATTACTGTAATTATTAGGGTTAAGAGTAGGGTAGGTGTCCCTGGACTTGAAATAAGGTACTGCCCCGGCATTGGTCTGGAGGGAGTGTGAAAAAACATACTCAGGATAGCCGCTGTCAGCGCCCGGATTCGAACCTCCGATCTGTAGACTTGCTGTAGGTTCCAATCACGGTCATTGGTGAGCTACACCGCGGGGTCTTACTTGAAGATGTGAGAGCTTTTACTTCAATATCAGAGAGTCTTTACTATAGCCACTTGTCAATGGTCACCAAATTTTTACTCCAAAATGTCCCAAAAATAATCACCCAAATGGCCTATCCTATAACTCAATAATTTGGACCTAATTTTTGCAAACTCTTCCGGAGGAGGGCCCCCGGACCCCACTCTCAGCTTCCATACCCCAAGATCCTCGGTGTGTCCACTCCCCCATAATCTTGGCTTAAATCCACCCATGATGGTCACCAGTCATAGATAAGATTCACGATTTTTAGGAGAACCTGGCTCTAGTTTTGCTTACTGCAAAGCAATATTAAATTATAAGAATTTCACTGACTGCCAATTACAAAATATAGTTAAAATTCACAGTTTCTTCTTTTGTGAAAACAATCTACTGATAGCACATAATAACTTGAGTTAAGTATGAGTACTGTACACCTGTGGTTAATTATGAAAATATATTTTGTTTAATGTACAAAGATGTCTGATCGCCGTTCAAGACTTACCACTGTTTAGGCTTAGACCCAAGGGCGTGACTCTTCAAGGGCAGCAAATTTTAAGAATGTCAACATAAAGACACTATATGTAAAACGTATTTTAAAATACGTCATGACGTTTTGTAAAAATCATGTTTTCATTATGAAAAGAGATCACGTCATATGTCACAGAGGCCGTAGTATTGCACAGTGCACAGTATACCTTTTCCACGTCTTTTAACATGAAGTTCAGTGACCTGAACTTCCTGTTGATTAAAGGGTCTTATGACGTAGCGGTGGTGATAGAATTGAGGAGAAAATGAATGTACGGGTTAAAACGATTAATCATGGAAAATAAGCATAGAATCACCGACGGTGGAATTCCATCCCACCTGTTTCCGAGTTAATGGACAACAGCTTTTTTTGATGTGAGTATTTTCCCAAATTTAAATACTGTAAAAGCCATGCAATTATTGGTCCGGTAAATGCAACTTTTTTCAAATTTGTGTACGACAAACGAGCATATTGCTTTTGCGAGTATCACTGAAGTTCTTAAGTTATTGATATCAAAGAGGATCTGCAGAACTTTAAATCTGAACATTGTGTATGCTTACAGTGCTACATTTGTCAAACGCCAAAACAGTATATAATAGTGAATTTTGAAAATTATCACGGTACCTAGTTTTCGATGGCTTTAATCTGATATTATTTTTTTAAATTGAAAATAATGCAATAGTATGCGCTTGTCAGGTATAAACATTGAATTTGCAAATAATTTTGGATGCATTCATCCACTTTCAATGTTGTAAATTTTACATACCAGCATTAACTTATTGATATTGATAGTAATTCACGCTCTGCTTATGATAATAAATATAGCCTAGATTTAGTGGAATATATCATTGAAATATTATTATTATTGTATATGAATTGTAGCCAATTATCATATAAGGACATTTCAATTGAACACCCGTAGGCTCCCCAACAAGTTCAATTTCAAGTAGCTCCAACTTTGGCTACCAGACGCCACTGTCAGTGACACCTAGCGGGGAACGTTGGAACTTGATAGAGCGTTTCTAACCAAATAACCTACAAATTTTGGCTACACACTACCAATATTGTAGTGGTAGGTTCTTTTACATACCATAAATCTAAGACATGGACCCGCTGGCTTTACTTCCCCTCCGAATAAAGGCACACTGGAGGATTTTAACGCTCTTAAAATCCGACGACTTGAATCTTGTAGTTCAGCATGCTTCAATTATTATTATTATTATTATTATTATTATTATTATTACTATTGCTTGCTTGTTGGCTCTTTATGCTCTTGTAATTGATTTCGTGATGAACATTTAGTGCAAATAAAAAATGTTGCAAAATCAGTTTCTGCAAATTTGCGAGGATTTTACAGAATTTGGTTTTAGAGGGGGGCCCGGGAGATTCCAGCCCCAGGGCCGGTCGTCGCTCTCCACGGCCCTGCCGTAGTGTTATGTATGTACGGAAGGTAAGCAGTTCCTCTTACATCTCTTTTCTCAACTGACGTCCTATTATTATTTGTTGGTTTCAGAACCGTAGAAATCAAAGCCTTTCAGAGCAACGGTTATAGCAAGGCTTTGATTTCTACGGTTCTGAAACCAACAAATAATAATAGGACGTCAGTTGAGAAAAGAGATGTAAGAGGAACTGCTTACCTTCCGTACATACATAACACTACGGATCGTATTGCTAAAATCCTACGTCGGTACAACATACGGACTGTATTTGGAACTTCTGTTAAGATTAGGCAACTCCTGCGACCAACTAAGGACAGTTTGCCTAAATTGCAACAACCGGGTATCTACAGAGTTCCCTGTACTTGTGGCAAGGTTTACATCGGGCAGATTTCGAGAACAATATCCACTCGCATTAAGGAACATAATAGATGTATGAGGCTCATTCAACCTGATAAATCAGCTGTTGCCGATCATGCTTTAACACCTGGCCATGATGTCATGTTCCAAGGAGTGGATGTTCTTGCCCGTATAAAGCAATATCGTCCCAGAATCATCAGGGAGGCGGTTGAAATACGTAAACACCCAGATAATTTCAACCGCGACACCGGCTACAATCTCAGTGAATCCTGGCTACCTATTATCAGAACCCTGAGAAAGTAATTCACTGCTGCTTTCTGTTGTCCCTAACATGGGGCTATAATGGCGTCCATCTTTGGGCACCTTCTATATGTTCTTCGTTGCTTTCTCTTAGCAACATTGTCGTATTCCAGATTATTCCTGACGATGAAAGACATGGTTTCTTTCGAAACGCGTCGAATATTAGTATAATAAAACACGGCATAAGCCCAAAATTCAACATTATGAATAATAACACGGGCCGTGAAAGTCTAAATGACAATATTAGAAACCTCTATGGGGAGGATATTTTCCGACTGATGTCTAGATTTAGTAGGTTACGACGCAAGAAGGTGTGTCTAATCTCTTCACTCGCTTTTCTCCTAAGATGCCGGGATCATGATATTCTACCGAGTTTTGTTATGCTGAAGCATTCCTTCAGAACACCTAAGGCAACGAGAATCTATCGTCGTGCAAGCAAGGCGTTATTGATAGAGAGGTTACAGCATACTCGTAAGCAGTTGGATTTTATTTCGAGGGAGTTACTACAGCTACATCTACGCCTCTCAAACTTAGTAAGTGAGGAATTATGGAAGATCTTTGATCGTATTTCTTCAGTGCAAGCTAACAGCGTTCTAGATCAGGTGAGGGACAGACATATTTCCAAATATGATAGGTTATATCAGTTGCAGAAATCTCAAGCCATTAGACTTGATGCTAACAAGGTTGTCGTAAATTTGTCCAGCAAGCCCCTAAGTGATACCCAACAGGCAGTTCTCGCTAAAGGTCTCAATTTTGCTGTAGCGCCTAGAAGAATTCCTATTGAAGAACTTATTACATCCGTAGAATCCTCGGTACATCACCTCACACCTGAAGAGGCCGAGGAAGCCAGGCAAGAATGTTCCCGAGTTCTCAAGACCGCTAAGCCACCTAACACCAACTTAAAACAAGGCGAAAGCCGGGCACTTAAAGATCTAAGGGACGATTCTGATATTATCGTTCTCCCCGCTGACAAGGGTAACGCGACAGTGGTATTGGATAAGGTTGATTATGATTCCAAGATCTCGTCTTTGTTATCAGATCCTGTATATAGGATTAATAGTCGTGATCCTACTACTCGCTACTCAAATGTCACCGTCAAATTGATCAAGCAATCATCTATTCCAGCGGATGCAGCGAAGACTCTCCTTCCAGGGGATGCTATTCCTCCGAGACTCTATGGTCTTCCTAAAATACATAAGGAAGATGTTCCTCTTAGACCTATTGTTAGTACGATTGGTTCTCCTACATATGCCCTTTCCAAATACTTAGGTAGACTACTTCAGCCGTTTCTGGGTAACACGCCTTCGTACATTAAGGATTCCACACACTTCGTGGAAAAGTTAAAAGCTATAACACTTCAGCCGGGTGATATTCTAGTGAGTCTCGACGTGGTGTCTCTGTTTACGAGAGTACCTATTGACGGTGTTATGTCTCTCATTAATGGCTTTTTTCCTGAAGACATCACAAGACTTTTTTATCACTGCATGACCTCCTCCTACTTTCTATGGAATGGGAATTTTTATGAGCAGACTGATGGTGTGGCCATGGGTAGTCCTCTCTCTCCTGTTGTGGCTAATTTCTTCATGGAGAACTTTGAAGAGAAAGCTTTGTCGTCGGCTCCTTTCAAACCGAAGATCTGGTGGCGTTATGTGGATGACACGTTCGTTGTTTGGACGGAAGGTGAGGAAAATCTTAGCCATTTCCTGGATCACCTTAATCTCCAGCACCCTTCTATTTCTTTCACCATGGAAAAGGAATCTGACGGCAAAATACCTTTTTTAGATGTTCTCGTCACCAAGAAAGAGGATGGATCTTTAGGACACAGCCTTTTTCGTAAGCCAACACACACCAATAGATATCTCCACGCAAGTTCTCACCATCACCCTGCCCAGAAACATGGTATCCTTACAACTCTAACTACCAGGGCTAGGAGGATTTGTGAAGTGTCTTCTTTACAAGAAGAAATGAACACCCTGCGAACCACCTTTCAGAGCAACGGTTATAGCAAGGCTTTGATTTCTACGGTTCTGAAACCAACAAATAATAATAGGACGTCAGTTGAGAAAAGAGATGTAAGAGGAACTGCTTACCTTCCGTACATACATAACACTACGGATCGTATTGCTAAAATCCTACGTCGGTACAACATACGGACTGTATTTGGAACTTCTGTTAAGATTAGGCAACTCCTGCGACCAACTAAGGACAGTTTGCCTAAATTGCAACAACCGGGTATCTACAGAGTTCCCTGTACTTGTGGCAAGGTTTACATCGGGCAGACTTCGAGAACAATATCCACTCGCATTAAGGAACATAATAGATGTATGAGGCTCATTCAACCTGATAAATCAGCTGTTGCCGATCATGCTTTAACACCTGGCCATGATGTCATGTTCCAAGGAGTGGATGTTCTTGCCCGTATAAAGCAATATCGTCCCAGAATCATCAGGGAGGCGGTTGAAATACGTAAACACCCAGATAATTTCAACCGCGACACCGGCTACAATCTCAGTGAATCCTGGCTACCTATTATCAGAACCCTGAGAAAGTAATTCACTGCTGCTTTCTGTTGTCCCTAACATGGGGCTATAATGGCGTCCATCTTTGGGCACCTTCTATATGTTCTTCGTTGCTTTCTCTTAGCAACATTGTCGTATTCCAGATTATTCCTGACGATGAAAGACATGGTTTCTTTCGAAACGCGTCGAATATTAGTATAATAAAACACGGCATAAGCCCAAAATTCAACATTATGAAGGTAATGTTGTTTGCAGATGATGTTGTGATCTGGGGCGAGGATGAGATGGAGGTACAAGAACAGTTAGACGTAATAAATGAAAAGATTGAGCAATGGGGATTGAAGATAAATTTGGAGAAGAGTAAAACAGTGGTGATGAGTAAAACAGTGGTGATGAGTAGAGATAAGAAAGAAGGAAAAGGAGTAATCAAAGTAGGAGATAAGGAATTGGAAGTGGTGAAACACTTCAAATACTTGGGAAGTGAACTGACTGAAGATGGAAGACTAGATTTGGAAATTAGCAGAAGAATACAACTCAGAAGTGTTTTCTACCAACAGGTTCGGGGACTAGTATGGAACAAGGATATACCAATTCAGGCTAAAGAAGTTATGTACAAAGCATACTATGTTCCCATAATAACATATGCAGCAGAAACTTGGACAATGGCTAAGAGGGATGAGAGCAGAGTACAAGCAGCTGAGATGAGATTCCTGAGAAGTATAGTCTAGAAAATAAGGAGAGACAGAGTGAGAAATGAAGATATACGGAAAGAACTGGGAGTACAGAAACTAAATGGCAAACTGGAGCAAAACAGATTGAAATGGCTTGGACATGTCAAACGGATGAATGAAGTAAGGCTACCAAGACGAGCACTGGAACGACGGATGACAGGGAAGAGAGGACGAGGAAGACCAAGAATGCGTTGGATGGACTCGGTGAAGAATAGCATTAGAAAACGGAACCTGGATTTGAATACCGTGTCGGAAGAGGAATGGTGGAACGACAGAACAAAGTGGAGAGGAACCATATTTGCCCCCACCCAGTGCCAACTGGAAAAGGGGAAATGAAGGTAATGATGATGATAATTGCAGCTTTCATCTGGTTATGTTGACCAACTGAAAGCTACAATATTAATTGTTAATAAGGCAAAACTGAAAAATGACTTCAAAACTTTCTTTACTCTGAGATTTGTTGACAGCCTGGTCATCTTAGCTGAATCACCAGAGGATTTGAATAAGTATCTAAATGAAATGCACACAGTCTTTAGCAGAGAATATTCATGATGGAAGTCATGTATCTTGTTAAATTGTCCGGGCGGGGACACCAAGAGCCCGCCGATGAGCCAGCTTGGTGTCCTAGGCGAAACCCCACACAAGACACGGCACAAACCTAGAAGAATTGCTGAGTTTTAATTCACCGGCCGTGAAAGCCAATATACCATCTTTTTGGAAGCCTTCATAGGGTGGTAAAGGCTGCTTGAGCTCTTAGTTCTCACAGTCAAGTGGTGCAGTTGCACCTAATATAAAGGGAGGTGGCGCGCTGTTCGTCACTCCTGTGGGGGTCCGGGCGGGGACACCAAGAGCCCGCCGATGAGCCAGCTTGGTGTCCTAGGCGAAACCCCACACAAGATACGGCACAGACCTAGAAGAATTGCTGAGTTTTGTTTAACACCTGTTAATAATCAAGAGACCGAGAGGAAGACCGAGAGACAGGTGGCTGAAGGGGGTGGAAGAAAGCGTGAAGAAGAGAGGAGAAGACTGGACAAGGGTGGAGGCTGAGAGATGGTGGGAAGACAGAAGACGTTGGAGAGGCTTGTGTTCCAAACAGCCCCGGCCAGTGGCTGGAAACTGTGCAAGATGATGATGATGTTTAACACCTGTTAATGATCAATATGTTTCCTTTATTGAAACATGTCTTCGGCCCTTCAGAGGGGCCTTCTTCAGCTTGTTTGCTTAGCTTAACACTTCACACATATTAAGTGAAAAAAATACAAGAAAGACAATATAAATAAACACTAATTCGAAATGGACGTCCTTCCATTATTAATTATGAAAAATATTACTCGTATTCAAATCGGAAAGCAAAAGTCTAAAGTTATAATTCAATATATAAATGAATTTAGTGTCTTGATTCCTAATGGGTCTTATCGTGGTCACGTGGAATATCTTTTGGAACTGTTATTATGGAAGTCTTATTCAATTTGAAGACGCTTATTAGCCTACTTTTGATTTTTGCAAAAAAATGAAAGTAGACTTATGAGATTAACACAGGGCGAAGAATTGTGTGTCTCTCTGAATGTCTGCCCCCCCCCCCCTATCAATTCAAACACGGTGAAACCGAATTGAACGAAATTTGGTACAGAGGTTGCACTAGCAAAGGGCACTTCAGTGTCATGTTTTATATCGCCACCATCTTGACGGAAATGTAATGGCGTCCACCCAAATGTTCAAAGCTTAAATCAAATTACGACTAACCTAATCATCCGATCTCTACCAAATTTTGCAACAACATATATTTATATGGCAAGCGTCTTTTGACCAAGCTACAAGGTCTTCAGTCCAATAGTTTGCATATGGCGGCCATGCATATGTGCAAATCGATTCCCCCTATCAATTCAAACACGGTAAAACCAAATTGAAGGGAATTTTGTACAGAGGTAGCACTAGCAAAGGGCACCTCAGTGTCATGTTTTATATCGCCGCCATTTTGATGGAAACGGAATGGCGGCCACCCAAATGTTAAAAGCTTAAATCAAATTACGACCAACCTAATCATTTGATCTCTACCAAATTTTGCAACAATATACCCTTTTGTGGGAAGCATCTTTTGACTGACCTACAAGGCCATCTGCCCAATACTTTGCAGATAGTGCCTATGTATGTGTGCAAATCGATTCACCATATCAATTCAAACACGGTGAAACCGAATTGTATGGAATTTTGTACAGAGGTAGCACTAGCAAAGGGCACCTCATATTCATGTTTAATATCCTTATAACACGTTGTATTTCAACAAGCTACTACAACCAACATTTAATTATACTACTTGAAAAGGACAAAGAGTTGTAACAATACCCATCCATTTAGGAGAAAGTAGGCTATATGTTCTTTACTGAACATCTTGTTTTATAATCCTGAATTAAAAATATGGTAATTTTAATTTGGTCCGGTTGTGAAATTCCTTGTACTATTGAACGTATTCTGTTAACATTATTATTAGATAAGGTGTTAAATGATCTTGTTAATGTCGCTTGGTCCAAAAATCCCGTGTTTATTTCGTATACCTCTATGTAAATCTTTATTTCATTCAAGAGGCAAGGAACTTATGTAAAACAAAAATAAGGGAGTGCAGCTATTGACATTGAATTTTCAGGTGAAAGGCTACAGAAAGTAAGCAAAATAAGCAATGAAGTACGAAGCAAAGAGGATATAAAAAGGTTAGCACAGGCAAGGAAAGCTCTTCTACGGAATAAAGAGACCACCTGGTGGTGTAGTTGCTAGCGTTCTTGACTGTCGCCCCAGAGGTCTGGGTTCGAATCCAGGCTCTGCCAAGAAATTTAAATTCTGGTGTGAGGGCTGGATTGGGGTACACTCAGTCTCGTGAGGCTAAGCTGACAAGAGGAGGGTTCGAGTCCCAAACCCATTCTGGAAGTGGTTTATCATGGTTTCTCCACTCCTACTCCAGGCGAATGCCTGGTTCCTAACTTAAGGCTATGGCCGCCTCCTTCCCAATCCTATTCCCAATTTACAAATACACACACTAATACAGCCATCATAATAACACAGGTTATCACACAAATGCAACACATACACACAAATATATGGGGCTATGTGACCATGATGTCGCAGTCCCTAAAGTAAGCAACAACAACAGAAATAAATCTGTTGACATCAAAATATAGATTTATGTATTAGAAAGTAATTTTTGAAAGCTTTTATCTGGATCATGGAACTCTAAGGAAGTGAAACTTCAACTGTTGGCGCAGCAGAAAAGAAGAAAATAGAAGCATTTTAAATGTGATGTTACAGGACATGGATGGGAAGATGGAGTAACAAATGAAAAGGTATTATGACAAGTGGGAGAGAAAAGATGTTTCTGGTGAGTGTTTTTGAAAATAATAATAATATCGTACGGCCTCAGGTGCCGCGTGCAAGCTTTGTTAATCGACACCCAGAGGGTAGCTTGCATGTCGAATTTCGTCGTTCCTTTGAATGCTATGAATGTCAAGGAGGTTAGATATCTAAGCTCCTTGACACTAGAGCGCTTTCTAGTAGAGAATGGAGGAACTTTGTGTTGGCGGAAAATCCCGAGAATAATTTTGCCATTGAACACGGCGTACTGAATTCAGATGTGTTCTTTAACATGCCAACAACGTATGACATCCATGTCGTGATTTTCGTCGCCTTTCAAAAATCACTTACCACGGCCAGGGTCGAACCTGCAAGCTTGGGGTTGGTAATCCGACACGTTAACCACCCACCCGCCGTGGCAAGCTGCTTTTGAAAAGAAGAGGTAGGTTGGTAGGGTACATACTAAGGCACCCAGGAATAGCAAGCTCAGTTATGGAAGGGTGATGGACAAGAACTCTAGAGGAAGGCCAGATTGCCTTGGATGTAGGATGTGGTAACTATGTAGAGATGAATGATTAGCTCAGAACAGAGGTTGTGGATAGCTGCATCAAACCGGTCTAAGGACTAAAGACTCACACAATGAAAAATCCACAGCCTGCTTCCAGTCGGCCGACCGGGTCAGGGGTTGGAATGAATCAAGCCATCTAGCGGCGAGGTTATGAACTGTGCCGGCTGCCGAAGCCTGTCGTACTCCCCTGGGGCAATGATTAAATTAATGACAAATGAAATGATAGTGGAGTGTGTTGCTAGAATGGAATTGTGACAGGGAAAACCGGAGTACCCGGAGAAAAACCTGTCTGCCTCCGCTTTGTCCAGCACAAATCTCACATGGAGGGACCAGGATTTGAACCACGGACCCAGCGGTGAGAGGCCGGCGTGCTGCCGCCTAAGCCACGGAGGCACTGAAGACTCAAACAATAAGGTATTTAAAATTCTTATTTTCCCACATATAGATAATGTAATGAGCTGGTTATTTCAATCCTAACAAAAGTTCCGTGAAGAACTATACAGCCTACTTTTCATGCCAATGATTATTCTACAGTATATGAACCTATCTAGAATAATGACGAAATTAAGTTGGTAATATCGAAATATCTAATTAGTTCAAAATATACCTGGTATAATGTAGCCTAATAGAGCACTACAGTTGGCAGCCCTGGTGACTGAATATATTTTTAGTTCCACCTCTTAAGGTACAGAATACAAAATTTGGTTGAAGTCCAATGGACGTTACATGCAGTTAGACACTGGATCTATCAGCACGCGTAAAAGCATGTTGCCAACAATACCATGCGTGTGCTGGTCAGAAATAATCTGAATTATTATGATATCTTGTTGTGCCAATTTTGGATGAAATCCATTTGTTAGTATAGAAGTTACATGTATTTTAAAAGGACATATCGGCAGGCATAGAATCATGTTGGCAGCACTGCCTTGTATTAATTACTCCAAATTAATCTAGAATGTCACGTGCTATACGTGTGCAAAGTATAGAGCTGTTGGCTTGCATACTTTCTGATATATTGATATTAGGGTAAAAAGAATATAGACAGCATTTATTAACAGTTGGCAGCCCTGATTGCTCTTAACAATACTTATAGTCATATCTGTTATGGTACACATAGCACATACGAAATTTGGTTGACATCCAACTGATAGTATAGAAATTACATGTATTTAAAAATTTGTACTATCAGCAGGCTTAGAATCATGTTGGTAGAACTGACGTATATAAGTTACTCCAAATTAATCAAAAATGTCAGAATATACGTGTGCATAGTTTAAAGCTGTTGGCTTGCATACTTTCTGATATATTGGTATTTGGATAAAAAATAGAGAGAGCAATTATTAACAGTTGGCAGCCCTGGTGGCTCTTAAGAATACGCTCAGTCATATCTGTTTATGTACAGATTTTACATACAAAATTTGGTTGAAATCCAATTGATAGTGTAGAAGTTATATGCATTTAAACATTGGACCTATCAGAAGGCTTAAAATTATTTTGGCAACACTGTCATGGTTGGCCTCCTGGAAATTAAACTGAAATAGTATTATCTACATGTGTGCCAAATTTTGAATAGCTCCCATGCATACCTTGCAAGATATCCAACATGGAGCTCAAATTTCTAGTGCGTTTTTTCAGCAGTTGGTAGCACTGACATCATTGTCAAATATGGACGTGAGCTATTCCGGTGCACATCTTTACTCATACTAAATTTGGTTTTGATTGCTGCAGCCGTTTAGGAGTTGATAGGGGGGGGGGGGGGGGACGACACACACACAGCCAGACAGACACACATTTTCCCGGATCGATCTCATAAGTCTACTTTTTCCTCATTTTTGCAACATGTGAAAAGTAGGCTAAAAATACCAATCTCTTGTGGCAGTACCAATCAAAATAAGCCTTTTATAGCAAAAGGGAAGAAGATATAACGCATACCGTACTGTACTTTAATTTCGTGATAGTTTAAATTTCAACAAAAATCACCTTGTAACAAGCTCCTTGTTGAGGTATGTCTTTCAATTGCTGCTTTCAGATGATCTTTTACGAATAAAATTCCCATATTTGTGGAAGAACATGAGAAAGAATATATTCTTTGAGCATTGATGGTCAAAATACAACTGTCATAAATGTGTAATCTTTGTTCATTCTGTAAAACAAGTGAGCTTTCAAATGCTGTGCAGTAAAACTAATGGAATGGCAAAGGCATTTCTATCTTCCGCAAGCTGGAACAATTCTCCTGCAGATCGAATCCCAGACCACTCCTTGATGTTCTGAAGCCAGGACATTTGTCTTCTGCCACATCCTCATCGGCCATCTATTTTGCCTTGCAAGATTAGTTGAAGCAGCTGGTATTTTTGGCTTCTAAGTATATGACCTAAATAGGCAGTCTTACGACATTTAATTGCAGACAAAAGTTGACGATCACTGTTTGCTCTTCTGAGGACATCTTTGTTCGTAACTTGATCGAACTAGGGTATTTTTTTAGCATTCTTTGATGGATTCACATTTCGAATGCCTCTAGCTTTTTAATGGTGCTATCCTTCAAAGTCCAACCATCCATACTGTCCCCGTTTACCTGGATAGTAGGCTGTCAGATATCCGCCCCCTCAATCGGATTGCCAATTATCAATCGCACCGGCACAGTTACATCAATGAAAATGGCACTGACAGATACTATCGAGATAAGAGCACAGAAATTCACAGGAAATCATTGTGGAACACACCAAAATAGACGGGGGTTCATACTTACCGTTACTTACCTCTTAATTATCTCGGGGTTTGAGTTGACAACAGGATCACTAAAAGTCTGTTCACACAATAACCTCCACCATGACATTTAAAAATGAACCAAAGCGAAGACGAGAACTTTGAACTGTACAAAAGCTTTATTTCTAATAAAGGGAATGATTTTACTAACACAACAAAATAAACGTGGCTATCAGAAGCCCAAGTCAATCTGACTATGTCCTCCAGTAGGACTTGCAAAAATTATCATACAACATGATATAAAACATTTTAGCTCCCAAGAGCTCCAAATAACGTAATATTCATAACACTATTGGATTGGAAAAGGACGTAAGGGTGTGATATATATATAAAGCATTTGGTTTCCTTTTAATAAACATGAGAATGGTATTTATAGTCGCAAGGCCAGAGTGTGGACGACCTCACTCTCTGTGAACCAGATGTTGGCCCAGCTGCGAGCTACCTTCCAACCTGTTGCATCCTGGTCAAATGCACTCCCTTCTCACATGCTATGTTACGTAAGAATACAGCTTGCTCTCTGAAGCTTTTATCTGTCTACAAGACAACTCACATTAATATTTACGCAAATCTTTCAAGTACTTTGCTCACATCCTATTGGATCATTATGTTAATTCCCTAAATTTGTTAAGTTTAATCCAAATGTTTAATTAGCTCTTAAATGTTTATAACAAAATCACATAAATTATTTATAACAATTAGAAATTGTTTATAATGTTTGTCAAAGACAATAAAAATATTATAAGCACGCCTTTAACATCACTCTCGTTCCATATTATTTTCAAAAATATTTACAGCAATTATTTACAATATTAACATTTTAAATTGTTTAAATTATTAATTTAATAAATACATTGACCACATGTTCATCCGGTTGATAATTTTCATAATCGTGTTTAATATAATCGACCAATGAAGGTTAGTTATACATGTTAATGTCACAATCTGGTTTAATAAAGGTTTTAATAATGATTTGTGACGGCAACCTTCATTCAAAATCTTATCTCAAATTCTTTCAAAACTCGTGTTAATTCTAACAGTAAATTCACTTGATTTATTTTCAACGAACTATTACAATCTTACTCCAGCGGAAAATCCTTCGCTAACAAGTTAATGCACAAACTGCATTAAAAATATGCCCAAAATCATCATATATTAATCTATATGGCATTCAACTTCCACATAACTTACAAAACTTCCACAAATAATTCTTTAACATTTATTCCTGTGGGAACTTCCTTCATATTCAAGGGCATTATATCTCAGCGACTTTCAACACGCGCTGCACTAGCGATTATACATTCATAGTTCCACTTAAAAATTTTTATAATCATTAATTGTTTCAAAACTGTTTTTCTATTTAACCTTCGTGGATTTCATTCATGAACCGAAATGAAGTCAAAACTTGCCAATCACAAACAAATTTAATAGTGAATACGCTTATATACGCCTGTCTGGTCTATCAAAATTTAAGATTAACATCTTAAAAGAAATTGTAGTATGAAAATACTATCTTCAAATAAAGTGCGACTAAAATGCAAAGTAGTCGAATAGAATCCAATTAGACTGGGGAATGCAAACATCGTTATATAAATCTCTAATTGAGAAAAACTCCTAACAAAAGTTCTTGACTTTAATGCATTCAATAATTCATTATTAAAGTTACTCTTTACAAAAGTGTCTATGATGCAATGTTCATTCATAACTGACGATAAATGTCTGTGTTGCAATCAAATCAAATAACGACTAGTATTTCCAAGATCGTCGACAACGTAAGAGATTTTAACGCTCTAAAATCATTTAAATGTTCTTCCTTCTTGATGATGACAGAAAATTGTTCAAAGTAATTAAACTGGGGTAGAGTTACTTTAATAAAGTGACACGCTGTCTGAATTTAAATCTGCCATAAAAATCATTAACTTACAGTCAAATCGTGACTACAAAAATATTAATTACTGAAAATTCTAAATATCAGTCTCAACTGATTCAAAATCATTAACGATGCCCATGACATAACAATGTCTTAATAAATCGTCGAAAAATGCAAAACTCATCAAGGTGTACTGAGAATAAGAATCTCAACAAGAAAATAGGGCAAAAAAAACATGAGGATAAAAATATGGGAAAAATGGTTGCTCAAACATCATTAATAAACTCAAATACAATAAACGTTCACGACTACCTTATCTGCCGATTGACGTTCCAGAGGAAAATTCCCCAAAGAAGACTGCTGATGGATCCATTTCACCACGTTTAAGTTGAGCTCCATCCTCGAAATAGGAAATAGCACCCTCGGAGAATCGAACTGCTTCCTTCTCCGTGAATCGCTCTGCTCCTCGAAGACGAATAGACATCCTTCCGGCAATAATCTTCTTTGTGAGTCGGGACATCCCTGACCTCTCTTGAAAAATTCCCTGAAGTTCCAGTAGACAATCGTCATGAAGTTTTGTAGAAATTTCCGAAGAAATTATTCATATACAGAGTATGAAATTGTTTCTATGGCTGTTCGATGGTATTCAGCCTTTAATTACGAAACATGGGTGTAGATGGTATTCACCGCATGTTCGCTTGTGTGGAATAGCAATTAGCGAAGTTCCATGTCGCTATCTTACTCCGTTGAAGTATGTCCCAATTGCAATAAGCTCCTTAGCCTTCCATCTGCTCTTCGGTTGTAGAGTTAGAAGAACAAACTGCCGTATTCAATTGCTCCATTATACTGTATCGTTCTGTAACCAAGCAATCTGAAGTCTTTCTATTCCACTCGCAGCGTAGCCGTTGCGTTGATTCTGGCTATACAAAAGTGCTTCTCTTGTGGCGAGATAATCACTTTTCTCAGTCGTATAAAACTGCTAATATCTTTTAAACTAATCGGTCGAAATTGTTCAGCTTTTCTCTATAACTGCATGTAGCACTGCACAATGCAATGAGCTTATCGGAGACCGCTAACTGTTCGAAGCTAAACTTGTAGAAGCTTTCTAAGGTCCGTTTCAACTTCACCTAGTTTGACCTGGATCTCGTTAATATAGTGGCCTCGCCACGCGTTATAAAGACGATTCTTTTCACTGCTGTTCACTTCGACGTCTCACTATAATGAATGTATAAGAAAAGAACTTTCACAAATATACTTCGATGATCTGAGAATGAGATCTCAGAATGATCAGAGAACGAAAGAGGCTCCTCTCTTCTGCGCAAGCCCTTTTATTAACTTCTCGAGGGGCGTTTCCATCCCTTCCAAAGCGTGATACTGCGTCATCGCTAAAACTTCCAACTTCGTTAATACATGACGGATTTTCAAAATTCAAAAACTGAAAATAAATTTCACCAAAATTCCAAATCAATGCTTTTACTGCAAATGGATTTCCACAATTCTGCATTCCAAAAGTAATAACAATACCATAGTTTCAGCAATCTCCGTCTTCCTTTAAACTATCGTTCATTGGTTCATGCCTCTCCTCCAATAGCATAGTTTCTTCCTCAGCAGAATTCCTCGTTTCCTGCGACTGCGTCGTAAATCTTGGAACATTCTGGACTAAAATGCTGACGTCACTGAGAATCTCAGCTCAAGTAGCCTGCTGGCATAACATTTACGTCATCCGTGCTTACGTCATGACTACCCACGTCATAACTATGACAGCCATAACTCAAATTATAATTTCAAATAATGCCACCGTGGTCTCTACATAATTCAATTACGGGGGCAATACCATGCAAGAGTTTCGACCAGACATAAGTTCTATCCATTCCTTGACGGAGTTTCAGATTAGTCATTGTTGAAGCAAGATTACATTTTTCTATATACACTGCGTGCTATTTCTATGCAACTTCTGATATCAAAGTCGGGATCTAAACCATCAGTGATGATACTCCCTAGATACTGTATTTAAAATGGAGAACCCCCTCGACTGGAAGATTTTCGATGCTCAGAGTAGCCTGGTTGTTATTTTGACGACTAAAAACCAAACATTGTGTCTTATTTACATTAATATGGAGTCCAAATTCTTCAGATGTTGTGCTGATGTTGTCTAGTAATTGTTGAAGACCTTCAAGACTATCACAAAAGATCAATGTGTCATCAGCATATCTAATCATATTTAGTACAGGGTCATTATGTGTGTGCGCGCCAGTAAACACGGCAAGCTAAGCCGGCTGTGACTAGCGGAGATGCGGCCGCGCGCACCCGCTCCAGCCGACGGTTGGTGTGCTCCACTGACTCATATTGTTAGTTCACACGTGTTTTGTCATTCATATGGGCGTGTATTTGCAAAGCTTAGACATTAGTGTTGCACGTTTAGTGAGTATGGTGATTATTGCGATTGTTGGTCATACCTATAGAGCATCCAGCATCCACAGGAAGGAGCAGTTTTGCTGGTGTTAACGGATTGGACCAGTATTAAGGATACCGTACGCGAAGAGAACCGATAAGACATTCATTTCGTTGTGATATGGCGCATTACTGATTGACAAATGTCGAGAGCACAACCCTTCCTTCTCGGATGTACTGTATGCTGACGATGTTAAATTTTACGTCAGCAATACTATTGATCAATTTTTTTGTTATTTATTAGGTTATAATTTAGTTTCTTTAAATTCTATTCTTGTTGTTTTGTTTAGATTAATATTTGTAATATTGTAGAGAGAGTTAGCCGTGCGGTAAGGGGCGCGCAGCTGTGAGCTTGCATTCGTGAGATAGTGGGTTCGAACCCAACTGTCATGTCGGCAGCCCTGATTCGATCGAACAGAAAATAAAACAGACATACAACAATAACACCAATGACGGATAGTGCTCCAGAACTTATGTTGCCGGCGGAACTGAGCACGTGCTCCACTCCGGGCGAGCATGCAGCACTGCACGAGGCTCTTCTTTCCAGCGTGTTAACCTCTTAAATGTTTAAATCACTAAGACGTAATATAAACGATACTTGTATGCAATAACAACGGTAATCAATTGGCAGATAATTGTAGGAAGCTAGTATGACGAAAAATATATATGTTCAGAGTTCCTTCATGATAAAAGGTAAGGTAACAAAACCAGTGTAGGTGGGTTTCCGTTAAAAGTAAAAGCCCATGAGACCCACAGTCTTTTCTAAACGCTGGATGCTCTATAGACACCAATTCACATTGCGCGAACGTGTGTATATCCATAATTCGTATATGAAAAGCAGAAAATCTTGTTCTGAAGCAAGACGAAAATTTTGAATCAAGTTTCTAGGAAGACTTGTGCCTAATGCCAGTACAATTAGGAGGCTCGCTAAACAATTCAAGGAAACAGGCTCCGTAAATAATAAAAGGGTTGACAGACATTCTTTCATCAAAAGATGTCAGGTGTGTGTTACAAGAGAGGGAGGACATTTTCAGCATCGCCTATGAGCTCTGTAAGTACACATTATTGAACATGTTTGGTACAAATGTGATAGTGGGCGCCGACTGTCAACTGGACCGGATGCGCGCGGCCGCGATCTGCGCTAGTCGCAGCCGGCTTCGCTTGCCGTGTTGACTCGCGCGCACACACATAATGACCCTGTACAAAACCATTCACTAGAAACTTCTAATTCAGAATCTATGTGTTATAATGAAAAATTGTGGACACTGATACTCACTTCTCGTAACTACTCCTACAATAGTAGTCTTGATGAAACTTATTATAATGCATATGACATCTAATACTTTGAGTATGTAGCACAGAAGCGAGGTTACGTAGACAATAGAACAGAGCCAGTTAAACATAGGCCCAAGGGAAGCCTTGCAGTCATCCACAGATTCATCAAACACTCGCATGCAGCGTTCAAAGGGTGTGCCCAACTTCTGGCTGCATATGGCTAAGATGGATGAAAGCCACGAGGCAGCAGTCTTGACGATTTTAACTGCAAACAAGAAAAGGTAAATGTCACAAACAGTGGTTTCATAATAAAAGGATGATTGACACAAAATTATGTTATGAAATACTAGCAGTATTGCCCGGCTTCGCCCGGTGGATTTATTTGTTTTATGGATGATAATGAACACTACTACAGAACTGGAGCCCTCAAGGAAAAGGATCGGAATAAATGAAAGTAAATTTGAAAGCACCAATGCTTATTGCAGCTGATAACCTCAGTATACTGCACCAACACCATCGCCCTCATACACAGGTATAATATTGTCATGATGATAACTATTAGGAGGCACATACACCGTCAGTGGGAATTTTCGCATACAGTTACGAATCATATCATAGCTTCACTAATATGTAACATAGAGTTATGAAAACTGACATATGTATAGTAAATACATAAAGCTTTCATCTAATTTAGAGAGAGGAGCAGTATATAAAGTATTTCGTGATATATTGAAAGGATAATATTCGTGATATTTTAAACTCCATGAATCACAAAAAACACGATTTAACAAGAAATACCAGTCTGAATGGAATGCTTTTTTCCATGTAAAGTAAACGCATAAATAGCGAGGATGAACCACCATGAATGTTATATTGCAAATAGTATATTTAAAAAAATATATTAAATTTGTCTTTCAAAAAACGAACAGTTTTTTGGTTTATTTTTCCAATTATATTTCAATTATTTTTTAAGATTATTTCATAAATGAGGTTCATCCTCTAGGGATCATATGTTGGAATGTATCTGCCGAGTTTCATCCAGTTTCATCACATAGTTCACGAGATATTGTGTTTTTCCTACCAAAGAAAGCAACCTTTCGGGTAAACAGATTTGAATATTAACACTCTATTGACAGGCGCATGGTCTCACGTAATACGCTATATCTCTGCCAAAACGCTGAATTTACTTACAAAACTTAACAGATATATTGAGAAAGGTATTGTCTTTCATTTAAATGTAAAAAAAACTTAAAATTTGACAACCGACGGTGTAAGAGCCCCCTGGGGCATAAGAAATCTTTTTGCACTAATTACTCCCCGTGACTGCAATTTATAAGCAGCTCGCAATATTCTGCACCAGAACACTGGTTCCGACTTACTGAACAAAAGTCAATCTTTAAGGTTACCTGAGAGGTGTAGCCTAAAACTACATAGCCTAAACTATTCCTCTTGATCAGGCTATTATATACAAAAATAATTTTTTGAATCCAAATTGTAGTTTGAGAGATTAGCGCGTTTAAACAAACAAACTTTTCAGCTTTATTATATTAGTATAGATAAGCTGTAGTAGATATTTTTGTGATTCTTCATAATGTTTTCAATAAATGATTTTAATTAATTAGTCCACCTCATGACCTCTTAGCTGTCACCCCTGCAGTCCAGGTTCGATTCCCAGCTCTGCCAAGAATGTAATTTTGGTCTGAGGGCTGGAACAGGGCACAGCCAGCCCCATGAGTCAAAACTGAAACGAGTTGGATATGATTCCCACCTCATCCACCCTGGAAGTGTTTTTTCGGGGTTTCCCCACCTCTACTCCAGGCAAATGCCGGGATGGTTCCTAGCATAAGGCCACGGCCGCCTCCTTCACAATCCTCACCTTATTTATTTGTTCAATTTAATTTAATTTAATTTAATTTAATGTAAAGTTTTGGAAGCCATTCTTCCTGTGATGCCTAAACAAATTGTCAGTTGTAACTCTTCAGTCGGTCAACACGAATTTGCCCAATGAGTGGGTGGATGTACAACATATATAATATATGATTAATAAATAAGTAAAAGGTGGCTTCGGTGGCATAGTTAGTAGCATGCTGAGCTTCTATGCGCAAGGTCGCGGGTTCAAACCAGGCCGAAATCGTTGGACTTTTTTAAGAGTGTTAAAAATCCCTCAGTATGCCTTCCTTCGGAGGAGGAGTAAAGTCGGCGGGCCCATGTCATAGATTTATGTCATGCAAAAGAACCTTCCACTAACTAAACTTGTGTGAAGCAAAATTTGTAGGTTAGGTTTGATTAATGCTCTTAAGTTCCAACATTCATCACCAGGTGCTGTTTGCGATGGCATCTAGTAGTAGCCGAGTTTACAGCTAGGTGTTGTGGACGGTAGCATTTGGTAGCGAAATGCTACTTGAATTAAAAACAGATAACACACACTAATACAGTCATCACTAGGGCTCGGATGTTTAAGACCTAAAAATAGCCCAAATATGCAAGCAAATATGACCTTAAAAATAATAATATCGTATGGCCTCGGTGCCGGGTGCAAGCTTTGTTATTTGACACCTAGAAGGTAGCTTGCATGTCGAATTTCGTTGTTCCTTGACTATGCAAGTCAAGGAGGTTAGATGTTAGATATCTAAGCTCCTTGAACACTATAGCGCTTTCTAGTAGAGAAATGAGGAACTTTGTGTTGGCGAAACTCCCGAGATTAATTTTGCCATTATGAACTCGGCCTACTGAATTCAAATGGGTTCTTTGACATGCCAACATCGTATGACATGCGCATCGTATTTTTTCCGCCTTTCAAAAAAAATCACTTACCACGGCCAGGAGCGAACCTGCAATCTTGGGGTTAGTAGACCGACACGCTATCCACTCACCCACCGTGGCAAGCTACCTTAAAAATGATGAAATATGACTAAAAAATATGACAAAATATGATCTAAAAATGACTGATTTAAATATGACCGTTCTTTGTAATCATAAATCCAAGCGACAATCCCTTCAAGTTTAAATTGTTAACTAAATTAATTATTCCTATTTTCATAGTCATTTTCTGAATATACATGTTTAAAGTGGTTATTTACAGTCTATTTATGTAAACACTAGTTCCCGTTCGGCAAGTTGAGGATGATTGCACACCTACAGCTGCCGTCAAACTACCGAAATATGACGTTCTTACCAAACAATGCTCAAAATATGACCTAATGGTAAAAAATGTTCAAAATATGCATTTATATGACAAATAAAAACCACTGTATTGTGACGACAATCACTTGATTTGCATTAGAAACCAATCGGGCATGAAAATGAAAATAGAGGCAAAGAAAAAAATATGATTTTTTCTAAACATCCGAGCCCTAGTCATCACAATTAACACCGGTTATCAGACAGATTCTACACACACCCAAAGTACACGGGACTACATGACCACGTTGTCACAGCCCCTAAACTAAGGAACCAACCAACCTAAATAAATAAATGACAGTCCTGAAAAAATAAATTACATACAGGATGGCCGAGAAGTCCCTTTACATAATAGCATAGGACATTTAGACATGAAAACATTGTTATGAATAAAACCGGATTTTTTTGATTTCAAATTTATATTGAATAAACAATGTCTGGTACATTAACAATTCAATTCATTGATCAACAACGTCAGTGTGAATTCCTCCATGCTATTAGGTTCAGTCATGGTATTTTAATACATTTATTCCCCCATGTTCGAAGAAGTGGTTGATGCGTCGCTCTGTTCTTGTGTGCATCCGCTGCAGCATGCGAGGGGTGATCGTTCCAAATGCCATGCGAACTCCAACTTTCAGTTGATCATTATTCACGTATCGTCGTTCACGAAGTCTTCTTTTATTATGCCCAATAGTGCATTATCCGGTGTGCTGAGGTCTGGGCTCCATGGAAGCCATGGCAACGGTGCTGGAAGGTCTCGTGATCCACGTCCAATCCAGCGGTTTGGGAAACGTTCATATATCAGCTGGTTGCGGACACTCACAGCAAAATGTAGTGGAGCACCGTCTTGTTGAAGTGTTGCGATGTCAGATATACCTTTAGCCCTTAATTCTGGAAGTAACCACGTGTTAATCAAATGAAGGTAGCCCTGCTGGTTCACAGAACCATCGAAGAAATATGGTCCAAGCAGATGGTCTGCCATTAACTCTGCCCAAAGCATAACATATGGCGGATTGCACTAGATTTCCTCATAAAAGTGTTGTAACTGTACTTTTCTATTTTCGGGGTTGTGGTTGTTAAAACACATTCGGGATAGTTTAATTTCACAGCTGATAGGACAAACACTCCTCATACCTGCTATATGTGCTAAACATTCCTCTCTTATCCATTCATGACTCTTTTCTCCATCAATCTAAACATTGAATAACCTGCTTTCTTCCCAAGTGACACAAGTAGCCTATTCATTTAATTTCTTAAATAATTCTCTTTCTTTGATATCTCTTCATATATCATTCTTTTCACATCTAATTCCCAATCATCATCTCACATAGCAAACATTTTCCATTAACAGAGAGAGTAAGAACAACTGAACATCATAAATAGAATATCTCTACATATATGCAACTCAAATGAGCATGGCTCCCTTCTACCTCACTGCTGGACCATCACAAGGAATTCCTTGGCTCAGGCACTAAACTCCTTGCAGTGGTCCACCAGCAAAAGGTGACCATGTTTCTAACCTTAACCTATAAAATAAACAGTGACAGTGTGGATTGCTTTCTTGCCCAAATAAAAACGATACGATTTCGTGAGCTACGATAAATCGCACACTCGTCAGAGAACATAACGTTTTTTTGATCATCTGCAAACGGGAAGTGTGCGAGCAGCATTTCACATGCATGCACAAGTTAACTCTATGCAGCAAACCACGTGACATGACTTTCTCACGCTAACCGAAGTGAACGTGTCATGTGCAGAACTCAACTTATAGCGGGAAATGGTTATCTCAACAATATGTAACAATAAATAATGTTAATAATAAATGCTTGTCTAGCTGTCCTATGCTATAACATGTAAAGGGACTTCCCGGCCACCCTGTATATTAGTTATTATCACTATTATAATGGGACAATTTTAGGTTTACGTGTTTTGACCATCAAGTGGTCATCATCAGAAACTGATCACTGGGATTGAGGTTTCAATTTATATACAAATGCTAATTATCCAATTACACATAGTGTAATGCATTTAATTGGTGTTTGTATTACAATTCGCAGTTTGAATCTCGTTATATATGGTTAATTTGTTTTACAAGTCCTCTTGCTCTGTGTGTTTCTCCATGATTATGCCATTCATCCCCAATCTGGAACTGTTTGTTGACACCATCAGCCTTGCTATACAAAAAGTTAAATAGGCCATATAATTAAAAAGTACTACTATAGCAATAATTTCAAAAAAGAGTCTCAGTCAACCAAGTGAAAATTACCAAATTACTGGATGAAATCCTTCAACGGTCCATCTAAAACTTGGAGATGATGAGATAAATGTTGTAGACAAATTCCAGTATTTAGGTAGTATTCTTTCCTCGGACAATACCATACATCAACAGATCAACAACGGAATACAGAAAGCTTCCAATTTCTACCAGGCGCGTCAGCTACTTTGGGACGAAACATTTCCACAAGCTTCCAAGATTAGTTTGTTCAAGATATACTTAATACATATACTAACATAAGGACTGGAAGCAGCAACCCTTACTGGACCAACAAACAGTCGTCTCCAGGCAGTAGAGGTGAAGTTCCTCCGTTCATGCCTTCAAAAGACGAAAATGGACAAAATAAGGAATGAGGATATCTGACAACAACTGGGATTGGAAAGGAGCCTGCTGTAGACACTCGAACTCAAGAGATTGAGATGGTATGGTCATATGAAGAGGATGGCTCCCCACAGGACAGCTCGAGTGTACTTTAGCCAGAGTGTCCCCGGGAAGAGACCAAGAGGAAGACCTTGCGATGTGTGGGAGAAGCAAATTTATAAGGACCTTGAAGCTAGAGATAAGAACTGGCATCAAATACAAGAACAACAGTTATGGATGGACAGGACAGATTGGAGACGGCTCATTTAAAACCGCAACCGGCTTGCTGGAGCGAAGAAACTATGATGATGATGACTGCATGGTCTTTCCACATAATACCCAAACATTCTCGTGAAATACTGGAAGTAGACTGGCTGCTAGTAATACTATTTAACCACACAGCATTGAATTTAATTCAACTGGTTTTGTGAGACTAACACTGGCCTCAAGACCAACTTTCCAAATTACGACCGTACAGTCGGTAATTTCAATATGGTGCTGTGCCAGTCTTTCTATTGACCCCAGCATTATTACAATTATAATCCAGTAGTTAATCTATACCCGTTAATGTGTTATGCTCTTTAGACTATACGAATACACCTGCAGCATGTGGCATGCTAATGGTAAAGGTGTTGCAGCACAGGCATGATGAAGAGAATCAATGTCTCTAATCAACCTGACATTCTAGCACAGCTTTCTTCACTCTTTCTAAATTGCAGAACCTCATTGGGTATGAAACACAAAAGTCACAGTCCACGAAATTATAAACTGAAGTAAGTTAATAATAATAATAATAATAATAATAATAATTTGGCGAAGTGAAAAACTACCGGACGAATGGGAATGCGCACTCATCCACCCACTCCACAAGAAAGGAGATAAATCTGATGTGAGTAACTACAGAGGAATTTCCCTCTTACCAATCGCTTATAAAATCCTCTCCGCATGTCTTTTACAACGCACGCAAGAACAACTCGAGCCACTCATCGGTGAATATCAGGCTGGCTTCAGACCAAACAGATCAGCCGCCGAACAAATCTTCAATCTGAAATCCACCTTGAAACTTCGAGCCACACGAAATCTCCCAACCATCTGTACATTTGTCGACTTTCAGAAGGCTTATGACTCCATTGATCGAAAATCTCTTTTTAATGTACTCGAAGAAAACCATCTCGATCCGAAGACGAGACGACTCATCCAACAAACCTTAACCGACACAATTTCCAAGGTCAAATTCACTGGAGAGATCTCCCAACCTTTTCCCATTAAAACTGGTGTTCGTCACGGTGATGGACTTTCTCCATTGCTGTTCAACATCGTTCTCGATAAGGTCATCAAGGAATGGGAAAAAGAATTAAAAAGTCGCAACATATGGAAACCTGTCGTTTTAGGAAGACAGAAGGATAATATCAATGTTACATGCTTAGCTTTTGCTGATGATTTGGCAATCCTCTCCGGAGATGAACGAACAGCAATTCACCAGATTGAAGTCCTCAAAGAATGTGCTGGGAAAGTAGGGTTGAAAATCACCTTCACAAAAACTGAATTCATGGCTACAAAACACATTGAAACCCAAACTTTGGTAACAAAATACGGTTCAATCAACAAGGTTAATCATTTCAAATACTTAGGTGAAATTATTGAACCTACAGGCACAGAAAGAATAGCACAAAGAACTCGTGAACTCAAAATGCGGAAAGCATATGGGAAAACCGCAAACATCTATAACAAAAAATGCATGAGCATTAACACTAAAATTCGACATTACGCGACGGTCATCAAATACGAAACACTCTACGCCAGTGAGACCTTAAACCTCAATTATAAAGGGGATCTTGAAAACATCAAGAAAGCTGAAAGGAAAATCATCCGAAAAATTCTTTGCCCAAGACTTACAGATGAAGGATATCGTTTACAATCGCACAAGATCACAGAAAAATATTCAAATATTGAAACCGATTTCCGTAAACGACGCTTGAAATTTTATGGACACATTATGAGGCTAGATTACAACCGATTAACAAAGAAAATATTGATGTACTCACAAAAATTAAAGACGACAACGGTTTGGATTAAACAAGTCCAAACTGATCTCAATAACGCCAACATCACACCCACCGATATCGAAGACCGCAAAACTTTCAGACATAAGATCTACACTTGGGAAGCTGCATCAGAAGATAAGCCCAGCAGACCTAGGGGAAAATGGACTGACGAACGTCGAGCTAAACATAGCGACATGATGAAAGAATTCTGGAAGAACAAGAGACATAACAGCAACAGATCATAACTTGCTTTATGTGATCCTGTATGGGTCGAAACATACTAAATAAATAAATAAATAAATAAATAAATAAATAAATAAATAAATAAATAAATAAATAAATAAATAAATAAATAAATAAATAAATAATAATAATAATAATAATAATAATAATATCGTATGGCCTCGGGTGCCGGGTGCAAGCTTTGTTATTTGACACCCAGAGGGTAGCTTGCATGTCGAATTTCGTTGTTCCTTGACGCACTATGAAAGTCAAGGAGGTTAGATATCTAAGCTCCTTGAACACTATAGCACTTTCTAGTCGAGAAATGAGGAACTTTGTGTTTGCGGAAACTTCCGAGATTAATTTTGCCATTATGAACACGGCCTACTGAATTCAGATGGGTTCTTCGACATGCCAACATCGTATGACATGCGTGTCGTAATTTTTGCCCCCTTTCAAAAATCACTTACCACGGTCAGGAGTGAACCTGCAAGCTTGGGGTTAGTAGACAGACACGATAACCACTCACCCACCGTGGCAAGCTATAAACTGAAGTAACTTTCCTGGAATGGCCTGCTGCCAAAGGTAAACATATCCTTTCATATCCACGATGACATACAGTATGTCACAATGACATTTGATTAATAATATTAAGAAAGTGCACAAGTGTGCATAGTTACAACACTTATATTACATATTCACATAGAGATTCAGTCTTCAGCTCTCAGTTCAGTCACTGGTTTCTCACATTTTGTGCACCAGAGTGTGTGGTAACGGCTGCAGCTCATCCTGCAGAATGTGCAAGTACAGCATCTGACACTGAGTGGAAACCTTTCGTGCTGCACATCTTGTGATGAAAGCCGTGCACCGCCAGTATATTGATGACATTCCTCATTCGTTGGCAGGTCCCTGTACAGCTTCTGTCCATCATGGCACTTGTGGCGTAAAAGTCGTCGTCTACATCCATCCTCTTTTCTAGCAGGTCTTTCAGCAAGTCTTCATTACCCATCTGTGGTAGGTAGCAGCATCAGCTGGTACCTCAAGTCTTGAATCAGGAACGTTTCCTTTGCCAAAATGTAGACTAAACTTGATGGTGTATACTTTGAGACTCATAATATCCATTTTAGGTACATGGCTTTTACTTTCTCCCACTCTGTCAGGTCTTTCTTCTTCAAGTCTTCCCATATCTCCTGATGACAGTAGGTTATTATGGCCAGTATTTTGGCGTGGAAGAGCCTCATTGCTGTCTCGAGGGAGATTGCTTGTGGATGCTTGATGTCATTAAACATTGCCCTATTTTAATCCTGTGATTACTTAATTATTAATTAAATAAGTTTCCATTACAGCAGTGTCATCATTTAAATTTTTTAATCTTTGTTCAATATTCATGATTTATTCATGACTCTTGCTTCAAGAGTGTATAATTTATATTAATATCATCTGCTTAGTATAATTGGGTTCCTATTGACATGCTGAATTACTGAAAAGTAATCTTAAACAAGGTAATGCAAAAACATACTGCCTTGTTTGAAAGATACTGGCATTTCACTACTACAATTGACTTCATGCTTTATCCCGGTTCCTTACCTATGTTCAGTATAATCCGTTTTATTGCCAATAAAGCATCCTTTAATTTGCCAACGACATTGCTGATGTTAGAAACTATATCCTTGATTGAATCCTTGATCGCCAAGAAAGGCTTCTTGATTGCTTCCATCGTCTGGCGCACTGAATTCTTCAGTTGTTCCTGCAAACGTGAAAATCTTTATGAGGCATTTTGCACCACTACAACGGTGCATATAGGCTTCAATGGTTTGTCTACTAACACTAAGTTGGTGATTTTCTGGCCTTGTTTTTTCAACGTTAATTGCCAGATCAAAAAATAAATGAATGTGAATCACTTAAATAAAATGAAATCAAGAACATACTCAACTTTGATGCATCAACTAATGTATTGCATTTTTTTTTTGTTTCTTTACTGTTTATGTTGTTTGAACAAAGGGTTATAAATCCCACACATTGATTTGAGAAGGGAGTTCATTCCTCAGGTGTCCATCAGGGACCTGCTGCACCGAATGTCCTAATGCCTACAAGCTATTATTAACGCTGTAGGAGTGAATGAGATGGTGATGCGTAAGTTTTTGTATATACAAAATGTTTTGAGTGTGCACCACCTGCAGGGAGAGAATGTATTAAAATATTTCTCATCCTCTTCAATTAGCAGGAGTGGAGTCTGGTCGAGTGCTGAAATATAACAGTGGAAACATATAGAGGCAGGATGGAAGGATTGAGGTGAATAGAAATTGCCAAAATGAAGATACTGGTAATTTTTTGAGGTATTGAGCCCGTATTCGCTTATGCTGGTGATGATTTTTATGAGAACCTTGAATTTTTAATATCTGAGAGATGTAGAACGCGCCCAGGAAGCATGCTCTAGCTTCAGACGCACTTTTGACTTTACTCAGATGCTCCAAATATTTTCCCTGTAAGATTAAAGATTGTATCTTTAACATGCAAACTAGAACGTATCATCTACAGTTATTCTGCATAATTTGCCACGATGTGTTGGCCTAATAATTATTTAATTATTTATTTGAGACAAAGGTAAAACCTCGTAGTGATGCGAACCGGATGTAAGTAGTCGCTACACGACTCAGGAAGTGTCGACGCCAGAACGCCGGATTCCGAGAAGAAGCATACCCTCTTGTGCGATGGTAGAGCATAGACGTGTTTGTCTAATGGTCTGGTAGACCAGGGTTTTTGAAGGACCAAGGAGTCCATTATCTGTGAATATCCGAGTACATCAAGTATATTTTGGCACTGTGTGTGCTTGTGCATTATTAAGTTGCCTTTAGTAGCAACGAGTGTATAATATTTCCGAGTGAAATTGTGAAAATCGACATTTTTGAGACCTAGCACATAATCATTTTTCATGCCACATGGCTGATATGTATTTTTCAACGAAGTTCCAAATCATGGAAAACATCAGTGAAATTGTACCATTAAAACGCTAGTACCGGTACTACCAATTATATTCGAGCCGTGAAAAGGCCGAGATTCCCATTATCAAGATTACTATGATAATTGGCGATAACGATTTTTCTTAAAAGTTAGAGAATCTGTGTTGCAAGATACGTAAAGTATCATAACTTCAGTGAGCAGACACATGGTCATTTTTCTACAAGTCTGCACAGTGTAGAGGCAGTGTTGCTCAGAGAAAACTACGTTAAAATCAGTGATTAAACATCATTTTTGACTAACCTACACGATGCTGATATTACACCACGTGATGTGTATCTTTTCCCGTTTGACCATGCTGTTCACTGATGAGGGGGACATCGAACATCTAGCAGCATTACGAGATGGAAGAAGAGGAGAGAATGGCTATGCTCATGGCCAAGGAACGAAGGACTTTGCCAAAGCCAATAGGACAGGATCTACCCCTCAGATTTTCCTTGATGGACGAGGTGATCTACGCTGCGCCCCGTGAGTCATGCATTAATTCTCTTGTAAAGGTTATCGGTCATGGTGGAATAGTTCTAGCAACTGTACTTGATAACAGTCATGTAGGTGGGTTTTTCATCTTTGTAGACACCACTTGGGTGATTTTACAACTTCATGAGCTTCCTCATCGTTTGGATTCTAAAGCTCATGGTTAGTCACCCATGGTGTGTTCGCACACTGGTACAATATTGTAAAACATGTAATTTCCAACTCATGGAAACCAGAAAGTGTCTTTAAATAAGGAACAATAATTTTCTTTATCAGCTCATGCTGAATTTCATGTAATATTTTTGAGCTCCCTTTTTGTCAATTACTAGCACGCCACTGTCAGCCGTATCGTTTGGATGAGAAGGTTTACTCATCCCACCTTTGTGATTATTGTAAATACTTTTTAAGTGATTTGAAAGCCACAATATTCAAGCTGAATCTCATATCTGTATAATGAATGCAGCAAGTTGTAGCTTACTCTGATCCCGATTGCACGATAATTAACACCAGGAGGATAAGGTGTTGTAACAAATTTTATAGTCATTTTACGTGCCTTGTGTGCACAAGATTGTATAAATTTAATCCACAGTGGTGTGGAACATCTTTCAAATGGTTTCAGATGGGAGAAATAGCTTCGTTTTTATCATCTTTGCATTTGACAAAGCTGTTACAACTTTGTACATAATTTTGGGAAGTCTACAACATCGTATTATAACCAATTCTATTGTAACACTACTCAAGTGTGTATTAGGGTCACTAGTGAACAGTGATTTTGTGAACCCTACGTGTATTAAAACAGTTTAAAGACTTTCCTGAGAGCAATTTACTCACATGCAGTGAGGGACGCTAGAACTGTGCTGAAGCACATGCCAGGTGTTTCCAAGGCCAGGCATCCCGTTGCAATATTACCCATAAAACCAGCATGATTTCCAGTGAGACTTCGACTCTATATGACACACTTCCTACACATATTTTTGTAAGGGATTTTCTGATCGAGCCAAGCTTGTGAATGCTTGATGATTAAGTAGGTCAAGTAACATCAGTTACTAATTGCATTGATACAGGGTGACTCAGAAGTCACGAACAAATATTATATTTTCGCACATGTTGTAAGCGAATGAAGGTTAATTATTCTCATGATGTTATACGATCAGAGTTTTCATTGGACGAACCAGACATTTATAATTAGGCTATTTTCCCACTTTATGTGAATTGTTATGTCCGTGTGTTGACACGAGGAGTACTATACTCTGTTTGTGATGGCCGGCAGATCTTAGTTTTATACTAGACTGACCGAGGTTTTTCTAGTGTGCTCAGGAAGCCACTTAGATTACTTTTGATTGGTAATGCAGCTTTTTCATAGCCCGTAGTGTTATAGTGACGTTGCATGTCACGTGTTTACTGTGTTGTGAGTACCGTTCAGGTAGCTCACCTGTTAGAAGCCTTGTATCATATGGTCATTCGTCATAAATAATGAACTCTTAAACCGACGATTGTAATAGTCATTTCCTAAATCATGAATACTCATTCTTATAAATCTACGACCTTAAGACACTCGTTAAATAATAACCGCTTGTTAAATCTTGATCTGATTGCCTACAGCTGACCGCTGCATTGCGCTTGTAAGATATTTTCCTGAAGGAATTGTTTAGGAGCTTACACTTTTTGACTGACAGAGATCACTGGCAACCAGCAGTTTGTAACTCGGGGGCCGCAGTGAACTCATGGCGAGACACTGTTTTTACAGTGCATTTATTTGTTTCATTCTTACTCATATAGATGACGAATGGTAGCAAAGAGTTATCCATTCTGTTGTAGCCAGGGGAATAAGAATGCTTTTGAGTGTTGCATTTATTATGTGTGTAAACCCATTGTACCCTACTGTTACATTCTTTAACTTTTGTTGTACAGCTATTGTTCTAATGTACTTATAGTAATCAAATGAAAGTTATCTTAGGTTTGTTTAGTTTTTGCTTACATAGTCACTTCTCGCCGTAGTTTATTATCAGCCAGGATTAGCTAGAATAGGTAACGTTAACTGTAAATACGAAAGTGGTACCAGTATAATTTAGCTTTGTTGTCATGTTTTGACATTCTTTTGATATGATGTTTTCTTCCTAGAACCATCATTAGTTTTGCTTGTATCTTCTATCAGGGTTGTTTTTCGTAACACGTCCCAAGCTTTGCCTTGCTTTTCCTTATGTAATTAGGACCTGTCGAGAGGGATAATATCATTCAAGTTAGTTTTTTTAAAATTAGCTTTGCGGACTAGCCGATTTCAAACCCTCCGATAGTAGGATAGGGGTTTGATTTTTAAATAAATAATTCCACGAATTTTACTTAAGCCTGGATGTTTTCATTTATTAGTTTTGTGTTTTGAAGGTGCATTTCTTTGGGTGTATTTGACATTGCTTATGATGGGGACCTGATCCTTTGGGATATTGAGTCTTGTGCCGGCTAGCCCCACAAGAAGTGCATCGGATCCTCTTCGGTAGTGTGTTTGGGGGATGGGGTTATCTGGGAGGCCACGCACGGTTGGTGGTGACCAGATAACATCCTCTAATGGGGACAATATGGATAGATGTACTATGCATTGATCATATGGTAAATCCTCCGAGATACATATGGACAGAGAATCAAGAAAAGGAGAGAAATAACCATGCAATTAGAAGGACAAGTGGAAGGTAATTAAGCCTAACTGAATTTTAAGGCCAACGTCTCTGGCCAGGAAACTGTAGGCTAATGATTATTGAATTGGAACTTGGAATGAACTAAGCCTGTAACAAATTGAAGCCTTTGTAAACCTCGTAAACGAGCTCAAGAGATACAAGATTCAACTAGTGTGCTCCAAGAAATATGTTTAAAGGAAACAGGTAATTACTGAAGACAATTACAGAGTGTTCTATAGTGGAGTAATGGAAAACATATTTGGAACGGTTTTACTGTAAGGAAGGAGCGAGTTGGGGTGGTGACAAATTTCATAACTAAGAACAAATGCATGTGCTCATTACGAATGAAGGGTAAGTTCTTCAACATGTTTCTGAGTTCGCATCATCTCATCAAGACTCCACCTCAATGATAAGGACTGTTTCTGCACATGATTTGGGTCTCTGAACGATGAAGCACCGGCAGCATGACATAAAGATAACAATGGGAGATTTCAATACTAAAATAGAAAAGGAAGTAGTTTTCCAACCCATAAACGGCAGAGAAAGTCTCCATTTCGACTGCAATAATGATACAATACAACTTGCAGACGTTGCTAAGAGCAATGGTGTGGTTTTCAGTAGTATGTTTTTCTCTTGCAAAGTATATGTGGTGGTCCACTGACAGTGTAACATGAAACCTACTACAGTAGATGATTTATTTATTTATTTATTTATTTATTTAGCGTATGGCTTTTAGTGCCAGGAGTGTCCGAGGACATGTTCGGCCCACCAGGGGCTGTAGCAGCTTCAAGCAGACACCCAAGGGGTGAGCTACAAGTTCCGTTCAATTTTAAGTATTTCCAACTTATGCTACCAGATGTCACTGACACCTAGTGGTGAGCGTTGGAACTTTGATAGAGCGTTTCAAAGAAATCTAACCTAGAAAATTAGCTTCACACAAGTTTAGTTAGTGGAAGGATCTTTTACATGCCAAAAATCTATGACATGGGACCGCCGGTTTTACTTCCCCTCCGAAGGAAGACATACTGAAGGATTTTAACGCTCTAAAATAATCCGATGACTTCGGCCGGGTTTGAACCCGCGATCTTGGGCTCAGCAGTTCAGCATGCTACCAACTACACCACCGAAGCCGCTACCAACTAGATAATGTCCATATTTACATGCAAAGCATGCAATATATATCTTAGATATAAATGTGCATTCACTTCATGGAGTGAGCTAAATACAGACAGTGAATCTGTGTGATCATTAGACCTGGGATTTTAAGGCAAATGCCTATTTCGTTCCTTACGAAATAACATGATTTTTTTAAAATATCTTGACGTTTCATGATAAATCCCTTACATTAATAGAGTTTTATAGTGCCCTAAAATACCTATTTGGACCTTTAGAGCCTATTTTACTATTTTAGTGCCTAAAAATGCAATTTTCTACATTTAAAATAAAATTCAACTTCTGTAATATTTACAATCACACAATGGACATCCCTGGAACGAGCAGAACAGCAGAGGGTGGGTTTTTCACAGAAATGTGCTCTTCCCAGACAACTGTCACCAAAGGAATGCTGAGTGAAGGGTGGATGTGGAGGATTAGCTCAGAAGAACAACGAGCAGGTAGTCAAGGACGTACTGTGTCGAGTGACGGGGTGAGGGGGAGGATTATCTAGGAAGAACAAGGAGCAGGTAGTAAGAAGCGACATACTGTGTCAAGTCGCCAGTGAAAGAACATCTGTTTAAGTGAATATAGTTCATCATGCCTAAAACGAAATCATCTAAGAGTGCGCTTATACAACAATGGCTTGTACAATTTCCAGGGATGACTTTTGATGGCAAGATTATTTTCTGCCAGTACTGCAATAAACAGGTATGTGCCTATATCTTAAATTTCATATTAATCTAAAATTAAGGTTTTGATATTGGCTTCTCTAATTAATTGTAGAGACCTACTGTCGGCGCAGAAAGTATGTGCAGTCGAGTTTAAACGCTAATACAATTTGAACCAGTCCACCAATCTAAAATATAAATACACCATCGTAAAGCGTGTTTTATTCTGCGTTATCTCCTGTTACATGCATATTTCTATTGTGTTTCTGGTGAAAGATATATTAGGCGGAATGCAAAAAAATACCTATTTTCTTGTCCGTTTTTTGTAAACAACAACTTTGTAGTTTAATTACATGAAAACGGAGAGCCTGTCGCTCGATTTCAAATAAAAATCGGTATAAAATACAGAAATCATTGTAAGTTTTCGTTATACAACGATTTGAAACAAAAACCTTCAGACCTTTGATGAACTCAGTCTCGATTTCGGAAGACCACCCAGTATCAAACGGACAGTCTTTTACAAAAACAATAACTTTTTTCCAACGTGTGTAGAGTAATTAAACTTCATAAATATATTTATAATAGTGCATTCCATAATCCACCTAAATTTCATGAAAGTCGAACAGTACGTTTTCATGTAACGGTACTACAAAGTTGTTGTTTACAAAAAACGGGTAAGAAAATAGGTACTTTTTGCATTCCACCTAACATAACTTTCACAGGAAACATAATAAAAATATGCTTGTACCAGCAAAGAATGCAGAATAAAACAAGCTTTACGATGGAGTGATTGCATTTTAGATTGGTGGACTGGTTCAAATTTTATTAGCGTTTAAACTCGACTGCAGATACTTTCTGCGCCGACAGTAGTCCAGGCGACCTGGGTTCGATTTCCAGTACCGGCAGTAATTTAGAAATCTATGAGGTCTGGAAGGGTGTTGACCCAGCATCGTGAGGACAATTGAGAAACTACGGTGGGCAGGGGTCACGGAGGCAAGGCAATACGGCTGAGGGATGTATCGTGCTGACCACACGCCACCCAATATCTGCAGGCCATGAGCTGGGCAGCAACCGTTATTGAAAGCCAAGGCCCTTCGGGGACTGTAGTGTTCTTGTTCTTAATTAACTTTAGAGTAATAATGGCTTAATTTAAATAGTTCAAAATTACAAATTTTATTCAATAGCTCACCTTTTCTATTCCTCATCTTAGTCTCTAATTGACATCACTTTATTGTGTTTTAGATTTCACATGAGAAAAAATGCCACCTTCAGCAGCATGCAGATAGTGCCAGTCACAAAGCGAAAGCAGCCATGAAAAGTAACATTAGACAGACTCTGCTCACACAAACTATATCTCCTACAACTCATAATGGTTTCTATGCTGATATGTGTAGAGCCCTAGTTGCAGCAAATATCCCCTGGAATGCTGTGCATAATCCGGTTTTCAGAGATTTTTTTACAGAAATACACCAAGCAACACATCCCATCAGCATCTACATTAAAGAAAAACTACTTAGATATTTGTTACAATGAGGTCATTTTGTCAATCAGGAAGGATATTGGGGAGTCTTGCATATGGTTGTGTGTGGACGAAACCACCGACTCTGTGGGCAGGTACATTGCTAACCTTATAGTAGGAAAACTGGAACCCAATCAGGCATCTACCGCTCACCTTCTTTGCTCTAAACAGCTTGAGAAAGTCAATAGTCGAAGCATTGCATACTTCATCAACAAGGGGTTGTTGCAATTGTTGTATCCTGGGGGTGTTGATGATTCTAAAGTCCTTCTCCTTGTCTCCGATGCTGCTTCCTACATGATTGCCACTGCACCTCTCCTCAAAACTTTCTATCCTTCTTTAATTCATGTTACTTGCATGGCCCATGCCTTGCATAGACTCGCAGAAACAGTTAGGGCCGAGTTTCCTGCAGTAAATACTCTCATTTCAACAATGAAGAAAGTGTTCTGTAAGGCTCCATCAAGAATAGCCATCTTTCGAGAGAAACTCCCCTCTATTCCCCTTCCACCACAGCCAATCATCACCCGTTGGGGTTCCTGGATGGAAGCTGCCCTGTATTATGCAGAACATCTTGAGGAAATCATGACTGTGATAGACAATGTGCCTTTAACGGACAACTCTGCATGTGTGTCGTCTGTCAAAGAACTGTTAAATGATTGTTCCAGTGTTCAGAGAGACATTGCGTATATTCAGGCAAATTTTTCATTTCTTCCAGTCACCATTACAAAAATGGAGGAAAAAGGAAACAGTCTCAAACAGCAATTTTCTGTAATTGAAGAAGCTGAGAATAACATACAAAGTGCTAGGGGCAAGGTAGGAGATAAAATAAGAGACAAGTGGTCTAGTGTACTGCTGAAGAACCCAGGATATTCAATGCTGAAAAGGGTACATCAGGTAATGGATGGGGAAAAGGTAGACTTACCAAGTGAAATTGAATTGAAAAATGTAGGTAAATTTTCCTATGCCCCTCTAACATCTGTGAGTGTGGAGCGCTCTTTTTCTGCTTTCAAAATGATTTTAACAGACAAAAGACACAGCCTGACTGTGGAAAATTTGGAGAAGATTATTGTTATGTACTGTAAAGCAAACTACGAATGAAAGTACTGTAGGAATGTTCCTCACAAATAAATAAACACATACTCCATTCGCGTTTCCACCGTTATTGGATGCCTACAGTGCTATAATTGTGTACAGTGATTTTAGTATTAAGGTTTTAGATCAGTACTGATAATGATATATCATATAATCCAAAACATTTTTTGACTTATTACTTTTTATATTGTTTTTCATAAATGTCTTTTTTATTCTGTCTTAATTTTGCAGTTATTTCGGTTAAGAATAGGGATACCACGTTTGTTAAAGAAATAAAGTATCACGTTACAGTTTAAGTGTATATTTTAATATTTTAAAGTCTATTTCCTGCCTATCCACACATTTTGAAAACATATTTTAAGTGCCTAATTTCTCTTTTAAAAGCCTATTTACTTGTTTTAAAAGCCTATTTTAGGCGCCTAAAACTAATTTTTTTAGAGCCTAAAATCCCAGGTCTAGTGATCATAAACGCAAGAGGTACCTGGCAAAAGAAGTTTGGTGTGGTCAAACAAATTGGTGAGAAGCTTCAAGAGTATAATAGAGCTCTGGAACAGCTGTCCAGCCCACCAAGGATAATGGTCATGATAACTGACAAACAGTGAAAACAGCAGTTCTATCATCTGTAGAGAAAGCCGTTGGAATAAATAGTTGTTTCAACAACAAATGAATGGCAGCCCTGATAAATAGAAATTTAGCAAGGCAGAAGATCCTGCAGAGGTGAACTAGTAGAGTCCAATTACAGTATATACACACTGAGAGGTGAAGAAGATTTGTCTGAGGAAGAAATACCAAATGGAGAAAGAACATTTTCACTGTATCGAGAGGTGTGCTGGACTGAGAATGTAAGAGGGATGTAGGCCTACTCACGTGTCAACGGGGAGAAAAAAGGTTTCAAGCATGGTCCACCAAGTGTGGACACTGATAGGATAACCTTCTGATCTGACAGAGACAAATCAACCTTGGAGTGGAGTGCTTCAAGAGAGTCCTGAACAAATCCAGTGGATCTTGGGAGGCCCAGACCTGTTGGTCGAGGGACCCATCCCTTAATGCTTTTGGATTTCATTATCATCAAACTAATCTCCCTAGGATTCCGGACTGTTGCTTAAAATTTTACATATGTAAAGGTTTTATCCTGAGCCGATAAGGAACTTGCAAGGTATGAAACTCAGATTCCGAAACTTTATCTTTAAGTTCAGGTATCGAGGTAAGACTTAACTTAGTGGCATTTTTCAGTGCCGGGATTAGGCCTTGGTTTTCTGAACTCCTGATCCTTCTTCCCTTCTCAAAGGTAACATTAGGCTACTAATCAATCCATCATATTGATTAATAAACACTACATGATATGGTTGTTAAAACTCAGCAATTTTCTATTTTTATGCAGTGTCATGTATGGGGTTTCACTTAGGAACACCAAGCTGGTTCATCAGCGGGCTCTTGGCGTCTGTGCCCGGACCCCCACAGGAGTAGCGAACTGCGCGCTATTTCCCTTTTATGAAGCGCACCTGCGCCTCTTCACTGCGAGAGCTATAATTTCAAGCAAAAATTGCTGAGTTTTAATTCACTGGCCGTGAAAGCCAATATACCACCTTTTTGGAAGCCTTCATAGGGAGGTTAAGGCTGTTTGAGCTTTTAGCTCTCGCAATAAAGAGGCGCAGGTGTGCTTCATAAAAGGGGAGGTAGCACGCAGTTCACTACTCCTGTGAGGGTCCGGGCACGGACACCAAGAGCCCGCTGATGAGCCAGCTTGGTGTTAAAAAGGCGAAACACCACACAAGACATGGCATAAACCTAGAAAATTTGCGGAGTTTTAATTCACTGACCATGAAAGCCAATATGCCATCTCATTTGATATGGTTGTTGTTAATAATTCATTTTAGAAGCTTAGGACATATTGGTCATCAGTCTTACATCCTTGGGTATGTGTTGAATTTGTCTGATAACCTGTATTGCCATGGTGACTTTAGTAGTACCCCCATTGCTATGGAAAGAACATCATCAAGTCTTTTCAAATACAAATGTAACTTTGATAATGATACCTATTTTAGATTTTTTTTCAACTAAAACAGAAATAAGACATTGAAATAAGTGGCACAAAGTATCCCTAGTCAACTGAAATATTATTTGCAGCTTTCATTAAAATTGTACTCACCTGACCACAAGCCAAAGACTCCGACAGCACTTCGGTGTTATGAAGCATGTTTTTGCCAGGCCCGGTGATCACCAGAATAAAGGCGTATGCCATGAGTGCTTGACGACCTCGCTTCGAGAAGAACTGGGGTAGGATCAGGAACATTATCAGCCTGCACAGTCGCTACCAGGATGCTTCAATTTACATGTTGTTGACAAATTTAATGACAGGACAAATGAATTGTTGGTATATTGGCTTTCACGGCCAGTGAATTATAACTCAGCAACCTAGAAAAATTGCTGAGTTTTAATTCACTGGCCGTGAAAGCCAATATACCATCTTTTTGGAAGCCTTTATAGGGAAGTTAAGGCTGCTTGAGCCTTGAGCCCACACAGTAAAGAGGCGCAGGTGCACTTCATAAAGAGGAAGGAAGCGCACAGTTCACTACTCCTATGGGGGTCCAGGCATGGACACCAAGAGCCCGCTCATGAGCCAGCTTGGTATTCCTAGGCGAAACCCCACACACGACACGGCATAAACCTAGAAATATTGCTGAGTTTTAAATGAATTATTTATTTCAAAACATGGCACTGTTTTGAGTGTTTTGACCATTTTGTGGAATGCATAGATTCAGCTTTTACTTAAGTACAGTAGAAGTGAAATTTTTAAGAACTTCAGCTAAAAAGACAAGAAGGGATAGAATTCAAAATATTAAAATCAGAGAAGAGTTAAATATGGAACCGTTAAATCAGAAGATACAGAAAGCAAGGTTACGTTGGTTCGGACATGTAAAAAGAATGGGTAAAGAAAGAGTAGCAAGAAGGGAATTAGAAAGAGAAGTCAAGGGAAAGAGACCAGTTGGAAGACCGAGAAGAAGGTGGTTGGACCAAATTTTGAAGGACATTGGAGATGCAGGATTGGATGTGGCAGAAGTGATGGAACAGGGAAAATGGAAGGACTGAAAGGAGTGGAGGAGGCTTGTAAACCACACCCGGTTGACTGGAGTGGGACTTTGATGATGATGATGATGATGATGATGACACTAGATAAATACTTCCACAAAAGAACAACATTATTCACCAGTAGGTTTGAAGGCTGTGAAAATATTGCTTTGTGCAAAACCAGTAATCTGCTATTTATGTTATTTCTACAACTGGCCACTTAAAAGTGAATATTCAATCTATCATTTATTAAACAATTACCATAATTCCAGTGAGCCAGGGCCTCATAAATAGGAACTATAAAATACAAATATATTGGTGTCTACTAAAATGTTAATACCACATTTACCTAATATACACACGAGCTGCATTATAATTAACAATGTTACTAGACCTAACACTTTAACTACCTTACTAAAAGAAAATTTACAATAAGAATGAAATAAGACATACCGGTACTTATTCACTAAATTTGGCTACCTACGGTACTTTATTAGGTACAGATTCCAAAGCAGTTTCGTAACTTAGTTTTGAAAGTCGACAGACTGGAAATTAATTTAAGTCTCTTGATAGATAACTGTGAGCTTGAATGGCTGAGAACTTAAAACTAACGTACAGTTACCAAACTTATATGAGTGGAATTCAGCAATTTTTCTAGGCTTGTGCCGTGTCTTGTGTTGGGTTTCGATTAGGAACACCAAGGCTTCCAAAAAGACGGTATATTGGCTTTCACGGCCAGTGAATTAAAACTCATAGGGAGGTTAAGGCTGCTTGAGCTTTTAGCTCTCGCAGTAAAGAGGCGAAGGTGCGCTTCATAAACAGGGAGGTACCGCGCAGTTCGCTACTCGGGGGGTCTGGGCACGGACGCCACGAGCCCGCTGGAGAGCCAGCTTAGTGATCCTAGGAGAAACCCCACACAAGACACGGCACAAACCTAGGAAAATTGCTGTTTTAATTCACGGGCTGTGAAAGCCAATATACCAACTTTATATGAGTGGATTTGAAAGAGAGCTAAGTCACATGCTTGTCGCGTGTTATACATATGAATGTCTGAATTTAGGGTGTAGTTGCTATTATGTAGGACATGGTTTTGTTTAAGTCTGTGTATTAGTATTGCTGACCTTATTTCTGCCCACATTGGCATTGGCATTATTTTACTCTTGGCTTATAAATCTCGAGTGTGTGTTAAAGTGTAGGTTATAGATATTTTATCACTCTATTTTGTATTACCATTACTTCATGAACTATCTTTTTACAGTGAGTCCAAATTACGTTTAGATACTGCAAGTGACTGTGTACATGTGAGTAATATGCTGTGATAAGAAGTTTTCTATGGATTAAGTATCTCAATTTTCTGGAGCTATCATCTTCGCAATATGATCAACGTGTGCTACCCAGCTTAAATGTTTATCAATGATTATACCCAAATATTTAAAATGTTCGACCTCGTTTATTATTGTGTTGTTGCTATATATACTTTTTAAGTTTAATATAATATTTCTTACTAGGTTTAAGTTTGTAAGAGGATATGAGGAAACCAGAGATATATAAGCAAAGCGAACTGATGTGAGTTTAATAATAATAACGAACTGATGTACATGGATGGCAATAGCGGAACCGCGCAAACTAAACATGTGCGAACATGGCGCGGGTTTTAGACAAACTGAAGCATAAAGGGCAGGTGGCAGCACCTTACATGTATAGAACCGCATACGTCTTGTTAAAAGTAAAATATAAAACTACCAAAGTTACAACACTTCCCCTCAAGTAGACGTTCATACAATCTTTACACTCTCCAAAACCAGCAAACTTCAAGCAACGTTTATGTTTCATTCGACTTAAACTCTTCGTGAGAAAGTCAGCAACTTGATCGTTCGTAGAGATATACTTCAAAACAAAAAATTTACACTCAAAGACTTCGCGAACAACGTGATGTTTGATATCAATATGTTTGCTTCTACTGTGATACATCGCGTTCTTTGCCAAATTAATTGCACTTTGATTATCACAAAAGATGAACATAGTGGCTAAGTCTTTGAAGCCTAACTCAAGCAGAAATCGACGTAAGTACACAGCTTCCTTGGCGCACTCTGACAACGCCAAGTACTCGGCCTCCGTGGTGCTAAGGGCCACGGTTCTTTGTTTTCTTGAGTCCCACGATATAGGGCATCCACCGAGCAGGAACACGTACCCCGTGTAGGACCTCCTATCTTCTTGGCAGCTTCCCCAATCGGCGTCGACGAATCCTTGGATCGGTTCGGTGTCTGCTTCGTAGATCAGCCCGATGTTCGAAGTCCCCTTCAAGTACCGCAGCACTCTCTTGGCAGCTTTCCGAAGCAATTGTTGAACTGTCCCAGGTAGCTGACAGCGAACAAAATGTCCGGGCGTGTAGTTGTCGACAGATATGTCAGCGCACCTACCAATTCGCGGTAAGGCAACTTCAACTCGTCAGTACTGGGATTCTCATTTTTGCTCAATTTCGTTCCAGAGTCGAGTGGTGTGACTACAGGGTTGCAGTCGGCCATCTCGTAGCGTTGGAGAAGCTCTTCAATGTAACCTTGCTGTAGCATGGCTATGCATCCGGTCTCATGGATTAGTTCGATGCCTAGGAAGTGTTTGGCCAATCCTAAGTCCTTGACCTTGAAATTTTCACTCAGGACTCTGGAGATCTCGGCGATCGTCTTTTTGCATTTTGACAGCACCATCATGTCGTCAACGTAAACGGCAATCAAAGTTTTGTTATTTCCGGAACCAATTTGGAATAGACACGGATCCGATGCGGTTGGTTTGGCACCGCACTTCCTCAAGACCTCACGCAGCTTGGCATACCAGTTTCTACCGGCCTGTTTCAAACCGTACAGTGAGTTTTGTAGTAAGCAGACCTTGTCGCCTCCCTGCAACTGGCGAAGCATGTTCTTGGCCTTCTCCTTGGTTTCGTCGTCAGTTCCAGACATCGCAATGCTCTCTAACATCTCCCTGAAGTTCTTCGGTTGTTTCATGAATATTTCCTCGTCTAGGTCACCATACAGATAAGCCGTTGTGATATCGTACTGTCTGATTTTTACACCGAGCTTGGCAGCGAGACAAACCATCAATCGAATTGATTCCATTCGCGCCACCGGTGCGAACGTGTCAAAGTAGTTGATTCCATACTCCTGGTTGAAACCTTGAGCCACCAGCCTGGCCTTTCTCTTCTCAAGTGTTCCATCAGGTTTTAGTTTGTCGCGCAGCACCATCTGGCATCCGATGACTTTGGCATCACGGGGAGGATCCACCGGCACCCATGTATTGTTTCTCAGGATAGATTCCATTTCCATGACCATGGCACCATGCCACTCGTTAGAGTTTGCTCCTGTTATTGCCTCCTTGAATGGAATCTCTGCTAGAAAAATCTCATCGTCTTCTTCTTGCTCCTCCACATCTTGGAGATTTGTTTGAAAAAGTTTCTTCGGTCTTCCCCTTTTTCCAGTTCGCAGAATCTTGGGTCGACCAGGTCCTTGTATCAATTGAGGCGTAGTATCGGATGTTTCGACAGTCGTTCTATCATGATCATCCACTGGCGTCACATCGAAACCGAGGAAAGGTTCTCCTGGCAGATCATCATATTCTCCGATTTCGGGTTGAGAGACTGGTTCCTCCACGACAGCTGGTTGATCTTTTTCTCTTGGTGATTGCGGCGGTGGTTCGGCAAAGAACAGTTCCCAACAAATATCTTGCTTCGAGGATTCCGGGCGCTCCATCCTAGTATCTTCCAGTGGCTTTTCATTCTCGAAACATTTTACATCTCGGCTGATCAAAACTTTGTCTTTGTCAGGGGAGTATATGCGAAAGCCCTTGGTTTCTTCGGAGTAACCCATGAACACGCCTTCTCTGCCTCGTTGATCCAGTTTCCCTCTTCTGGGATCCCTGTCCAGGAAGTAAACCTTGCTTCCAAACGTTCTGAATTGCGAGATGTCAGGAATCTCTCCTGTCCACAATTCGTACGGTGTTTTGCCTCCGATACTTTTTGATGGCAGGCGATTACGGATGTAATTTGCAGTATTCACTGCTTCCGCCCAGAAGCGGTGAGGTAATCCGGCGTCGAACAACATGCACCTGGAAGTCTCCATCAAAGTCCTATTCATCCTCTCCGACATCCCGTTTTGTTCGGGGTTGTGAGGGACTGTGAGGCGTCTTGTGATTCCGCGCTTCTTCAGGTAGTTGCCGAACTCTCGATTCAGGTATTCCCTGCCGTTGTCAGACTGGATCACCTTTACTAGTTTTCCTTTCTGATTCTCCATCCTGGTAACGTACTCGACGGTAGCTTCGTAGACCTCTGATTTTGCCTTCAGAAATCTCACTTCACACCAATGAGTGTGATCGTCGATGAATTCCAAGAGGTGCCTCGAACCTCCCATAGGTGGAGTCAGCATTGGTCCACACACGTCCGTGTGGATCAAATCGAGTAGCTCCGTCCGTCGATCGGATTTCTTTGGAAACTGCGTCCTGGACATCTTCCCCTCAAGGCAGACTCTACAGTCCAGAGTCGTCGATGGATTTCTCAGCTCAACGCCAGAAACCCTCCCTTTTCTCACAGCTACCAAGATGTCGCCCACGTTGACATGTCCGAGCCGACGGTGTAGCAATTTTAGATCAAATTATTTTGGGCGATGCAGCCATATTTGCACGTTCTTGACTCTCACTGACGTAATATAGGTTATTCTTCCTCTCAGCTCGCATCAAGACTTCTCCTTTTTCGTTGTTTTCATAACGTTCATAGCCAATTTATTAATTCTGAGTCACTTAATTATTGCGTGCATATTATTAAATATTGAGTCTACTTTGCTACCAGTATATAACACATTCGTATCATCAGCGTAAAGCTTAATTTGACCTTTTAATTTCACTTTACTTAAATCATTAGAACAACATAGGACCCAAAATAGACTCTTGAGGAACCCCACACGATACATTTTTCGTACCTTGATAGCGATTCATGAAAACATATTGCTTTCTTCCACTAAGGTAGCTGTAAAATCAGTCTAATGTAACACCTCGGATTCCAGCATTCTCCAATTTTGATGAGAGAATTTTGCGATTTACTGCATCAAAAGCTTTAGCGAGATCTATAATTAACCCAGCTGCTGTATAGTAACTGCCAGTTCTGTACTGAAGTTCTCACTAAAACCGTATTGTGCTCTATGAAAGAAGCTGTTATTCTGCAGAAACGTCACTAGCCTCACCTTTACAATGCTTTCCAGGACTTTGGCAATATTAGCCTTTCAAGATTTGATTGCTGGCGGTCGGGATGGGAACTATTCTTTGTTTACATGTGTCACACTATAAGCCTGTTTGGTTGACAGGTACAGTTGCGAGAGTAGGATATGACTCAGCACCAGTAGCCTCAGTCACCGATTAACTGTCCATGGTGACATGAGCTCCTGTAACGCTTAGCTGTGCTATTGCGAGGATTGTAAAGTGCAATGCTGCTTTACTTATGAGTAGACAGCAGTCCGTCATCACAGTGTCCTCCTATTCGTTCCGCAAAGCTCCTGCTGCAATAAACAACAACCGCGGCACAGCCAAGTTCAGCAGCAATCAAATTTTGAATGGCTAATAATAGGCAGTATAGATATACCGTAGGTCTATAGTTCCCTGCACCACATACATATCCTCCCTCGAAAATTAGTTGGCCTACCGTATGACTTTTGCAATTTTTAGCCTATTTTCATTTATGAAAAAAAAAAAAAGCTTATGAGATCACCTTTTGTTCATTTATGAAAGAAAAAAAGGCTTATGAGATCACCTTTTGTCCGTATGTGTGTGTGTGTGTGTATGCGTATGTGTATCCCCCTAATAACTTCTAAATGGCTGGAGTGATTTCAATGAAACTCGGTAAGGTTTTGGGTGACCCCGGCCGTGCCATTCAAATTTTATTACGTCTCACCAATCCAACATGGCGGCTGTGCGAAATATTTCACCGGCATTCTATATCTCCGAAACTATTACTATTTTGTATGGTGATAAAGGGCACTACTAGAAGTTCATCTATGTGAATTTCAAAAACCTGTTAACTACAAAACGAACATGGCGGCCAAGCGAAGTTGAAACTTTTAAATAAACTTTTCTCGCGATTCAACCATCCAAACGCAAACAGCAAATGTTTATTCACACTGTAATGCACTGACTTCTAATTTACTTCAATTGTTTACATAACTTCAAGACGGCGGCTGTGCGAAATTTTCAAATTAAGTCTTAATTTCTTGTGTCCTAATCATGCGATCGAAGTCAACGTTTGAGTAATGAACCTACACATTAATCCTCATCTAATAGTAGGTACATTACTCTGTGGCCTACATATATTAATATCTATTATTTTATGACAGCAATCAAACTAAAATGTTGTATCCTGATATAGGATATAAACAGGGGTTCACCTATAGGACATTCAATAACCTGGTGAGCACAAATCCAACATGGCTGCGACGCGAAATTTAAATATTCAAATGGACGTTTCTCGCGATTTAACCATCTGAGCGCAGTGAAACTTGGTACCGTACGGTATATGCTTATATACATTTTAATCCACTGGCATCTATTTCATTTCAATTATTTTCATAACCACAAGATGGCGGCTGTGCAAAATTTTAAAATCTCGTTTTTATGTTTTTGTGTCCTAATCATGCGATATAAGTTTGAAAATTACACCTACACCATAATCTGCATGTAATAATACATAACTCTAAGGCCTATATATAAAAATCCAACATGGTGACCATCTGAAATATTTAGACGGTTCTCAATATCTAGGAATCCATTACAGCAATCAAACTGATAATTTGTACAGTATGTTGATGGAGGCTATAACAATAGGTAGGATATATGAAAATAGGCTATATAGTTCTTTACGGAACTAGGCTACTTGTTAGAGCTTGCGGTACTATGCCACTAGTCAAAGATTCATTAAATATATCTTAGCAACAAGCATCGTTATTAGCTGATCAACAAATGATTTAACCACACTAGCTGAAATCCTTTCTACACATCCCACAACTTTTAAAAAAAAATCTTAATTATACTTTTAACTTCAACATTATTATTTTTTATATAGAAAAAGTGATTCTGGCTGGCAGTTAATCATTTAGGCTTGTACATTCCTGGTCAGTTATCTGCGATGCAAGATTGCTGGACGTGCATGTAAAATACGGTAGGCCTATTCATTAAATGAGTCAGCAATCTCCTATTTATCTTTGATGAGAGATGTGCAGGTTTTAGGGCTATACCTGTTGTTCTTATATAATTACATTCAAGATTCCCCATGTCTTCTTTAGGTCTCTATCACGCAAGTTTAGCTTTTGTGCATACCGTAGCCTACTAATCTGCTTTGAGTTTTCTTCTGTTAGGCTATGCCTTTTAGCACTTAATGTACTGTACGGTATGTTAGCGCTAAGAACAATTGCGCCCATTATTGGCAAGAATGCTAGTAGTTCAGTGAGTGCTTATATCCACCACTTGGTAGAGGAAACTCATTTTGTGTGTTCCATGTTACTATCTCGCGAAGCTTGACCATGTGCAAGACGTGCTTGTATGAGATTCGTATATAAACTCAATATACAATTAACCACCAAGTCACCAGAACTAACAGGCTATGGGACCAGTTGACGTATAAACACTGCAAGCGAATGAAGACGAATTCGAATTGATCTCTTGGTTAAATGAGAAGAGAAACGGCAAGCCTAACAAGCTATGCGGTACGCCAGAAACGAGGTTATTACAAATCGAGTGTGGGAAGACTATTATGTGAAATTGTTGGTTGTTGATAGACGACGTACATCAACCCGCAAGAGATTGGTGAAGTGCGAGACGCTGCGCAGATCTAAACTAAATCTATGCAAATGTCATATTCGAATCCACGCAAACGACGCAACCGTTATATCTAATCGATTATAGCAGACGACTTCCGTGACATTTAAGTGACCGTAAGTTCGATAATCGAAAGTGACGCTCGATACATCGAACAGAAATAGATTCTACTAGACGTCGCTCACGACTACGATATATCGAACAGGAATCGATTCTACTAGACGACGCTCACGACCACGATATATCGAGTGACACGGAATTTACAAGACCCGGTACTTCCAAGTGACAATTGTGATTTTCTGACCAAGAGGCACCATGGCAATTTATAACGAATATAAAATCCCTAAATTATCATCAGACCAGTACCACGTGTGGTCAATCCGCGCGAGAGGAGCACTGGTGCAGAAGGGATGCTGGGAAGCCGTTGACCCTGGATTTGGCACAGCTCCTTTGACTAATGAGAAGAACAAGGCGCTAACGTTTCTGTTTCTTGTGGCTGAGGCTATCTACCTAGATGATATTGGCGTGTGTACCAGAGCACAGGAGGCATGGGAAACGTTAAAGGACATGAACTCCAAGTACGGTCTACTGCACATAATTCAACTGATGAGGGACTTCATCAACACCACTATGAAGAAAGGTGATGAGATGAAGAGCTACCTTGGGCGGCTGATGGAGATCCACAGGAGACTGACAAGTGCAGGCCATGGATTCAGTGACTGAGTGGTTGCGTTGGTGATGCTGATGGGTCTTCCTGAAACGTATGAACCGCTGATCCTCAACCTTGAACAAGATGAAGAGGACCTTACGACGAAAAGAGTCAAGTCAAGGTTGCTTGTTGAAGAAAATCGGCAGATCCGTCGTGATGAAGAAAGAGGAAGTGGTGATGATGAACCAAAGGCACTGATCACAAAGCACCGTGATAAACCTAGCTGGAAGAACAACAATGCGAGACCACCTGAGCAGGACGGAGTTCTCAAACAAGACAGGAAAATAGCAAACCTAAATAAAGTTAAAGACAGCTTCTGTTGTGGAGAACTTGGTCAAATTGCAAGGAAATGCCCTGAAGATAATGAAGAATCGAAGAGCCAGCAGTCGAAACTACAAGCAAAGAGAGCATTCCATAGGGCAATGTGTGCGATGGCGGGTGACTGTTATATCGTGGGAGATGCAAGATAAATAACACACACACACACACTTGTTAATATAAAACAACGGTTTATTTAACACTAGTTGATACACAACGATACACAAGGTGGACGTAACGTGAGCGGTCTAGATCGGAACTAGTGCGGAACTCACGTCTACAGTCTGCGAGTGCATATATACATAGTATATGGAAGGTTCCAGATTGGAATGTTCCAGATTAGTATGTTCTGGGCATAGCAACTAGAATGTTCATGTTATCTCAAGTAAATACTCAACATTTTCTAGAATGTTCATGTTAACTCAAGTAAATACACAACATTTCCTCCCTCTTTAAAATGAATGGTGGTCGGCGCTGGCGAGTACTCCTGCGGGGAATAAAAGAGGTTTGGGGATCAGGTGGTGCCCCGTCTACAGGTGTAGCTGGTGTGGATGGTGGTGTTTGGACTGTTGCTGGTGTCTCGGTGAAGCGAACTCGTCTCAGGCTCGGTTGCTCGGTGGCTTGGTCGGTTATGCGGTGTCTTGGTCGGTTGCGTGGTGGCTTGGTCGGGTGCGCGGTGACCTCCTCAGTTGCGCGGTGGCCTCGTCGGTAGCGCGGTAGCCCGATTGGTTGCATGGTGGCATGGCCGGTTGCACGGTGACTTGGTCGGTTGCACGTTGACTTGGTCGGTTGCGCGGTGACCGGGTCGGTTGCTCGGTGACCTCAACGTGGCCTGGCCAAGTTGAGTCCCGTACGGAGATGAGGGTACCTTTGCTCCGTTGCTGCCATCGTTTGACTGGCGTAAGCGATTGGACGTTCTTGCCCGTTGCTGAGCCGGTGTGACAGTACTGCACCCAGGCCGGTCTTGGTGGCGTCCGTGGCGAACAGGAGTGGTAACGCTGGGTCATACTGCACGAGTATCTGGGGCGCAGTTAGGGCGTTCTTGATGTCTTTGTATGCCCTGTCACCTTCTGGTGTCCAGATGAGGAGGTCCTTGAGCAGCATGTCCCTGAGTGGTCTGTCTATGGTGGACAAATTAGGGATGAACGAACTGTAGTAGGTTGCTTTACTAAGGAACAGTTGGAGTTCTTCTGGTGTATCGGTTTCGGTGCATCACGTACAGCTCGGATGTGTGCATCAGACTTTTGGATGCCTGACGCATCGATTGTGTGGCCAAGGGCTCCCAGGGATGTTTGAACGAAAACGCATTTGGCTCGGTTGGGCTTGAGGTTGTGTTGCCGAAACCGTTCCAGAGTGGTGCTGAGTGCCTGCATAGGATTTTCAAAGCTATCAGCAAATACTATACTGTCATCGAAGAAACTTACGACGTTTGGGAGAGCTTGCAGGGCTGTGTCCATTCGCCACTGACAGATAACGGGGATGATAGCTGCTCCATATATTGCTCGCGTTGGGCGGATCAGACCGTGAGTTGGGGTGTTAAGCGTGAGAACATGGCTGAACTCATCGTCGACATCGAGATGAGTGTACGCGTCGGTGATGTTCAGGTGACAGAAGAGGTTGGCACCGTGCATTCGGTTGAACAGACGTTCCACCTTGGGAATCGGATGTTCATCGATGATGATCCGCGGGTTGAGAGTAGGATTGTAGTCGCCTGTGATCCGCAGTTTGCCGTTCTTCTTGACGACGACGTGCGTTGTCGATATCCATTCAGAGTAGTCCACTCTTGTGTAGAAGCCAGATGCAATTTTCTTGTCGATTTCCTTGGCGTAGGCATCGCGGAGGGCAACTGGTACGTCCCGAGCTCGGGCGAAGGCAGGTGTAGCTCAAGCCTTCAGGTCATCTTTGCTGGGGGACCTGAGACCTTCCCGGGGGTGTCGCTGAAAACATCCTGTTAGCGAGATAGAGTGTTGTCGAGCTGCTTTTGTTGTTCCAAGGTCAGAGCCTGCTTGTCTGAGAGCTTGCGAATTGGGTCGGATTTTCTGAAGAGGTGACCAAAGTCGATCTCCCGTACAAACTCCGACATCCACTCTCGGCCAAAGAGCGATTCGACTTCATCGTCAACTACATAGAGATTCAGGTTCCTGGTTGTAGTTCCGATGGTGGAGCACACTGCCGTTTTGCCAATGCATTAGATCGGATGGCCAGAGTAACTGACGAAGTTACGATCGTTTCTCTGCAACACAAAACCTGGTTTGAGCATACTTAGCTTTGATTTGCTCATGGTTGAGCAGGGGGCGCCGGTGTCGAGTTCCATTTTGACGGTCCTTCCCTCTATGTTGACATCAACCAGTGGCTTAGGTGCTGCGTTGACCGATCCGATGACCTAGATTTTGCTGAGGTACTCCACGACGTCGAGGTTCTCTGCTGGAAGCTCTTCTTCGGTCACGTGGTTTGTTGTTCGATGTTTCCTAGATTTCGATCGGCAAACTTTTCCGACGTGACCTTTCTTGCCACACATCAGGCACTCGGCGTTCAGGAACCTGCACTGACTGCGAGTTTGAGCTTCACCGCACCCTGCACATGTTGATTGGTTGTCCTGTGATGCACTTCGGTTTGCCTGATGAGGCCCTTGGTGCTGTCTGGTTAGGTGTAAGACCCTTGACTTCGATGAGCTGACTTGCTGCGTGGCGGCTGCTGGTTGATGTTCTTCCTGGACAGAGGCTTCTGGTATCCAATCCGATTGGTTGATTCAGACTTAGCGGAAGCTGTTTTGACCTCGTCGGCGGTGGTGCGAGTAGCTTCGAGTGCGTGCGAGATTTCATATGCCGTGGTGAAGTTCTCTGGTTGTTTTGCAATAATCTCGTCGCACATTTCTCGTGATTCCAAACCTGCGAGCATTTGTTCAATTAATATGCGATCAAGGAATGTGGCATATTCACAAAACGTTGCAGCCTGCCGCAGTCTCAAGGTGAAGCTAGGGATGGTTTCTCCTTGCTTCTGCAGTACACTCGGAAATGTGATGCTCTCAGCAAACTTGTTGCGTGTGGCGTCGAAGTGGCCTTTCAGCTTAGATTGAATCTCGTTGTATGACAGAGTTTTCGGATCATTAGGACTCATCAGGATCTTCAGGGCATCATTGAGTTCAGATCCCATGTAAACACGTGCAAACTGTGCATGCGTATCCGTGGGTACCTTGCTCAGGTTGAGCGCCCAGGTAAAGCGAGTGAAATAGTCGGCTACAGTCGTCCCTTCGGTAGCACGATACGGTTGCATTGTGAACTTTGGTGGTCGAGGCTCTGATGACGTTGTTGACCGTATTGTCTGTCAGGTAGCGTCGGTGATCATTGCCGAGAATCGTTGGAGTTGCTCAGAGGTTAAGTCCGGCATGGTGAAGATGAATGGAGAACAGTATTTCTCCACCACGCAATTGCGATGAACTTAGTTCGGTGCACACACTTGCGCTGAGGTTAGAAAGTTCACTCGGTTTAGTATTTCCAACACGCACTGCGATGAACGTCGTTCGGTGCAACACGTGCGTTGAGGTTAGAAAGTCACTCGGTTTCACAACGTTATTTGTCTGATCCCACTTCTGACACCACTGTTATATGGTGGGAGATACAAGGTAAATAACACACACACACACACTTGTTAATATAAAACAACGGTTTATTTAACACTAGTTAATACACAACGATACACAAGGTGGACGTAACGTGAGCGGTATAGATCGGAACTAGAGCGGAACTCACGTCTAAAGTCTGCGCGTGCATATATACATAATATATGGAAGGTTCCACATTGGAATGTTCCAGATTAGAATGTTCTGGGCATAGCAACTAGAATGTTCATGTTATCTCAAGTAAATACATAGCATTTTCTAGAATGTTCATGTTAACTCAAGTAAATACACAACAATGACCATCATGTTTAAACTGTATGGTATCTTGACAGTGGAGCTACTGACCACATGACATCATCGAGAGAAAAGATGAGCAACTTCAAACCATGAGAAACAAGGGTTGAGGTATCCAATAAGGAAACCATCAAGGACAGTGGAACTGGACGAATAGAAACCAAACTAGATCAGACGGGCAAAGGTTTGTTTCTCACCTTAGATGATGTTCTTCATGTTCCGAACCTGGGCGGTAACTAGATTTCCGTGGGAAAAATTGAAGAGATGGGCTATACTGTCAACCTTGGTGATGGCATGGCCACTGTAGCAGATAAGGATGGAGAGGTCGTCCTTACAACAAAGCGAAGTGGAAGACTGTATGCTGTGGACGAGTCTACCCCATCGACGAGACTGGCTATAGTCAACCCTGACAATTTTGTGGCAAAGACGTTTAATGATAACCTCACCATTGGACTTGAACTCGACGATGAACTTGGTGAGATGCTCGAAGAAGTTATATAAGCGAATGACAACAGGAGAAACAATTATGAAAATGCTCCACCTTCCGAGAGAGATGTGCCAAGACCGGCCAGTGAAGACATTGCTTGCGTACGTGGATGTTCTGAAATCAGACTAGTGCCACGGAGATCAGAACGACTGGCAGTAAAGCAAGGTGGCCAACAACAGTTCAAGTGCCTCACTAGTAACCTAGCCGGAGGCATGATGTATCGGATGACCCAATCACAGTGGAAGAAGCGCTAAGTTCATCTGACGCGGACATGTGGAAGGTCGCTATTGATGATGAACTGGACAGCATGGAGAGAAATCAGACATGGACGGTAGTTTCGAGACCAGCTGACAGACGAGTAGTGAAGTGCAAGTGGGTGTACTGAACTCGAACGCTACAAGGCAAGACTGGTGGCTTGTGGGTATTCACAAGTTGAAGGTATCGACTTCAAATAAACATTCTCGCCCGTGGTGAAAATAAACTCCATTCGGACTCTGTTGGCAGTTGAAGTTGAGAGGGAATGGAAGATTCATCAGCTGGATATCACTGCAGCATACCTAAATGGAACTTTGAAGGAGACCATCTACAGTACATGGAGAAGCCAGTGGGATTCCACGAAGGTGGACCAAATGATGTTTGCTTCTTAAAGAAAAGTTTGTATGGAATCAAACAATTTGGTCGAGAGTGGAATCTGCGACTTGACGAATTCCTGAAGACATCCGGACTGCAACGATCGAGGGCTGATGTGCGTCTACTATGAGAAGAATGGGGACTTCATAGTTGGAGTGTATGTAGATGACCTGCTAATGCTGGGAAGGACGAAGAACGTATCGAGAAGTTCAAGAAGGAAATCTCTGGAGTGTTTGAAGTGAAGGACTTGGGAACCACATCTTATCGATGAAGGTAGATCAGGCTGATGATGGATCGCTCACCTTAAGCCAAGCAGCTTATCTCGATTAGCTCTTGGCAACTTTTGGCATAAAAGATGCTAAGGGAGCATCGACACCTCTTGATCGTAGGATGCAGTTTGAAAAGGCGACTGGGGAGGCAGACCAAAGTCAGGGCACCAATCATCGACAACCAGTCGGGGGGTCTGCTGTATCTCGCTGGAGCCACTAGACCGGACTTAGCCTTTGCGACGACATACCTTAGTCAGTTCAACGAGCGGCCAACAGCTGAACACTGGATTAGAGTTCGTCACCTCTTGCGTTATGTTAAGCACACAAAAGACTTTGGGCTGACATTTAAGAAAACGGAAGAACGAGTGACAGCCTTCTGTGATGCTGATTGGGCAAGTGACAGGACAGACAGATAGATGATCATTCAGTGGGTACGTCATGATGCTAGCTGGAGGTGCAGTCTCATGGTGTGCAAGAAAGCAGAGAACAACCGCCCTCTCCACAGTGGAAACCAAATACATGGCAATGTGTGAGGCAACCAAAGAGGAAATCGGAGTTAGTTATTGTTGTTTTAAGGGGCGGAACTACGAGGTCATCTGCCCCTCTTAACACAGATTAACGAATACAAATTTGGAATTCAATTTAAAATTTTGAGGTGGACACCTAAATTTAAAAAGACCTAATATTAATAAAACAAACAAAAAACAAAAAAAATAAAAATAAACAAAAATTACGGAAAAACAAAAAAAAATCATTCAAAAACGAACAAGTCGTTGAGTCAATTTATAAGTTGAGGAAATCAGAGTGGGTGAACTTGGGCTAAGGACATTGCTGGCTGACAACCAAGGGGCAATCGCACTAGTCAACAACCATGTGACATCGCAGAGGAGCAAGCATATAGAACATCGACATTTCTTCATCAGGGAGAAGATTGAAGGAGGACTGCTATCCCTGAATTATGTTCCAACCACCGACAACTTGCCCGACATCTTGACAAATACATTGACATGGAAGGAGACAGCTCGTCACCGAGAACGACTGGGGTTAGTAAACCCAAGTGAAAAGTAAGTTAGTTATTGTTGTTTTAAGGGGAGGAACAACGAGGTCATCTGCCCCTCTTAACACGGATACAAAGTTGGAATGGAATTTAAAATTTAGAGGTGGATACCGAAATTTGAAAAAAACGAATATTAATAAAACAAAAAATTAAATAAAACTAATAATTATAAAAAATAAACAAAAATTACGGGAAAACAAAATTCATCACTCAAAAACGAACAAGTCGTTGAGTCAATGTATACTGGAAAATTTAGATTGCTGTCCCTAACCCAATCTCACTTATAAAGCGGATGACGAAATCAGCAGCCACCGCGTCATCGGCTAACACTGTATAACTTTGAGTTTCATCTGCAAACCAAGGTTTGTTCGTAAGTCAGCAAGATCCACACACTCGGTTAAAATGTGGGCCACGGTGAAAACGGCTCCACAGGTACAAGTCCGGTCTTCCCTTCTCATTAGGAACGAGTGGGTGGATCTTGTATGACCAATCCTTTGCGTATACAAAATGACGGACTCTCTCCGTGACCGGAAAGAGCTCCGCCATTGATAGAGACTCCGGATATCGTCAATGATGTCGGGAGTCCGGAGATCCGATGAAGCTTAGTCCACACTTGAGATGAAGGAGTATGCGCCGTCATGGACGACACATACTTTTTCCACGTCGTTTTCTTACTCTCCCGAATCAGATATCGGGCTCTAGCACGCATCCTTTTGAAGGTGATAAGGTTGGCCATGGTGTTTTGCCTCCGATAGCATCTGAAAGCACGTCGACGATCTTTAGTGGCTGCTGCAATCTCGGCTGTCCACCAAGGGACAAGGGACTTGGTAACTCGATGGCTCTCTGGTTAGGAAGAGAAACGATAATTGGGGAATGGTCATTATTACAAAGGTCGTCGTGTACACCCCACTGTATCAGGGGAACCAGCGCACGACTACACAAGGTGATATCGACACTTGAATAAGTGCCGTGAGCAATAGAGAAGTGCGTAGGTTCCCCTGTGTTCAACAAACACAGGTCCAGCTGCCTGATCAGTCTCTCAAAATCTCTCCCTCTACCGCTAGTGGTAGCGTAGTCCCAGATGGTGTTGTGGGCATTAAAATCTCCTAGAAGGAGAAAGGAGGGGGAAGCTGAGAGACTAGATCCACCAGCTGGTTGTAATCCAGTTGAGAATTAGGCGGGATATACACGTTACATACTGTTGTCATTACTGGCAACGAAGTACGAACTGCAACTGCTTCTAGCTGGGTACGCAGCGACAACTCTTAACTAAAGAGGCTAGAGTGTTCGAGAGTGCAGACGCCACCAGCGGCCACAGCTCCATCCACTCGGTCTTTAGAGAATATTTTGAAATGACGCATTGTTGTCTCATGTCCAGGACGAAACCTGGATTCCTGAAGACAAACAATGGTTGCTGAAAATGAAGATATAAGTTGACGTAACTCAGCGAGATGACCAGAATATCTATTACAGTTCCATTGTAATAGTGCCATAGTGTGGACGTGTCTTCTACTTACGCTTTACCGTTTTCCACCCTTCCCCATCTCTAGGTGGAGAAGATGAGGGCATGAGAGCACACCTCAATCTCCACATCTCCGTCCGAAGACGAAGAAAATGGAGTGGGCGCTCTCTTGTGTGGCGCATGGCTTTCTTCGGACTTTGCTTCTCTCGCTCTTAGGGTAGAGCGAGAGTGGTGTGTGGGAAGTTTCTCCCGGTCCGAAGACTGGGTGTCCGTCCCCGACACGTCCTGAACATTCTTTTTTTCGTGACTGGCATTGACGACAGTTAGGGGAAGTGCGAGGTCCCTTCCCCGCTGACGCCTCCATCCTGCAAAACATTGCAGCACCTGCTGGCACCACTCCACTGATGGTAGTGGGAGTGGGAAAGCCAGCTGGTTGTAGAGTTGTCTTGTTTGCAGGAGAGGAAGAGTGACGGTGATGAACCGTTCCTCTTCCCTCCACCGGTACACGTTGCTTTCTGTAGGGGAGTTCCTTAATGCTAACGGGCTTGGCTTCCGCTGGCTTCGCTCCCTTGGTGGTCGTGGGAGCGAGAGGGCCGGCAGATGCAGGAGCCACCCCGTCAGAAGGAAGACGAGAGAGACGACGGCGCACTGTTTCTCTCTACTCCCCTACCTTTTTCGTATCAGGTTGGCTGGAAGAAGGACCAGCCCCGGTCGGCAAAGTCTTATTTCCCCCTTTAGCTGGGGGAGACATGTTCGCCGACCGATTCGGAGAAGAAGTGGAAGTTTTAACCGGCAATTTACTTCCAGGGGCCGAAGAAGGTTGTGACGACTGCTTCGGGCTAATAGGGCTCGCTAGGACAGTGAGGGAAATTTCAAAATACTCGTGAAACTAGAATTCGAGGGTACTGCACTCGGAACAGAAACAGCAGGGGTGATAAGGGGCGTCGCTGCAGCTGCGAACGATACCCGAAATTCGGTATCTCGAGCGTCGTGATACGAAAGCCTGTCCAGTGTTCTTATCTCCTGGATCTGTGCTTTTTCGCGATCTCAGGGCACTGCTTCGATCGTAGAGAGTGGCTTCCTTGGCAGTTGGGACATATCGGGGGAGGCATACACCTCTCAACCTCACGTCCCCTTACCACACTCTCTACACACGGCCTTAGCAATGCACCTGGCAGAAACATGACCGAATTTCTGGCATTGATAACAGCGCATAGGTGGAGGGATGTACGGTCGAACATCGCAATGGTACGATGTGACCTTCACCTGCTTAGGTACAACATCACCCTCAAAATGGAGAATAAAAGCGCTGGTATCGAAGCTGTTCTCTCCAATCTTTCGGGTGATGCGCCTAATCTTGATGCCTCTCTTCCCCAGATCCCGCAACAATTCCGCATCGCTATTAAGAATTAGGTCGCAATGGAAGATAACTCCACGGACCTCATTCAGCGTTTCGTGCCTCGTAACCTTAACTGGGATTTCGCCAAATTGCGTGCATTCCAGCAACGCTTCGGTTTGCCTCCGGTCAACGGTGTGCAGCAAGAGCTGCCAATTCCGGAGCTTGGAAATCCCGTTAAGGTCTCCAAATTTTCCCTCGATTTCTTCTGAAAAAATTATTGATTTCACAGGTCCAAATTCTTCCCCGTCTGTCCTGGTAGCTTCCAGGTAGCGAGGAGACCTATCAACCGGAAATTTCTGATTAGTCGACACTCTAGAGACGGCTTTTTGAGGGGGCCACCCTGTGAATTGTTATTGGGGCGCTTTTGCGTCATCCCGAAAACATCCTTCCCGAATACTACCTACTCCGAACGAGGGCTATCACTGTGGGCGCCACACGAGGCAATACCTACCTGGCGATAGTAAGTATTGCCTGAGGTCCTAATGCCTTGAACAGGCACATACCCTTCGGCATGCACAGTGATATGTTCGGCGCAAGTATTCGGCCGTGCAGGGACCTCCGTTGTGAGGCGGATACTACTGCAAGGGTACATGGCGCACCCACCTGACGAGATGGGGAAAACCGTCTAGGATTTCTGGCCAGATGGCCTAGTTGGTGGCCCTTCCCCAGGAAGCATACATGTTTATTTCTAAGGGTCGAACCAAAAATGGGACCGGAAGTCGAAAAAGATCTTAAGGCCCCCATATTAGTCGCCTTTTACGACAGGCAGGGGATACCATAGATGAATTCTGCCCTCCCCATCCACAGGGGTCTTCCAAATCAAAGTCAGTCGGTCTTATCGCCCTACTAGCTGTACCCGGCATGCATTGCAATGCCAATCAAAGAAAGTGTTGTCGTTGTAACTTTGTTTATTTAAGTGCTTTTGGATTCCAATTTTTTCTTTTTCCGTTAACCACCTCTAAACTATTGTAAAATTGATTTACTATCTCAAAAAAATCATGGGAGCGTGCTCAACAACTCAACAAAGTTACATCGCAATGAAATGAATGGCATATGAACGCATACGAGACTTTGTTGAAACGATTCGAGCGCCGTCTCCCATTTGTTGAATATACTCGTACGCTACCAATTGTAAAATGGATTTACTAATTCGAAAACCTTCCCTCGCGTGTACACAACCACTCCTCAAAGTTACATCGCAATCGGATGAATGGCATATGAACGCATACGGAACTTGGTTGAAACGATTCACGCGCTGTCGCTCATTAGTTGAATCTACTCGTGCGCTACCAATTGCAAAATGGATTTACTAAATCAGAAATATTCGCGGGAGTGGAAACAACATTTCACCAAATTTCATTGCAGTCGCATGGATGGTATATGAACGCATACGGATTTTTTTAAAACTATACGCGCGCCGTTACTCATTTGTTGAATCTACTCGTGCGCTACCTATTGTAAAAAGGACTTACTAAGTGAGAAACCTTTTCTGGAGTGTGCACAACAATTCACCGAAGTTTCATAGCAATCGGATGAATGGTATATGAACGCATACGGGATTTTGTTTAAAAGATTCGCGTGCCGTCACTCATTTGTTGAATCTAATTGTGCGATACCTATCGTAAAGTGGATTTACTAAGCCAAAAACCTTCCCTGAAGTGAACACAACAACTCACCCAAGTTTCAACGCTATCGGACGAATGGTATATGAACGCATAAGGGACTTTGTTGAAACGCTTCGCGCGTCTTCGCTCATTTGTTGAATCTACTTGTGCGCTACCTATTGTAAAATGGATTTCCTAAGCCTGAAACTTTCCCTGGAGTGTACACAACAAATCACCCAAGTTTAGTCGCTATCGGACGAATGGTATATGAACGCATACAGGACTATGTTGAAGCACTTCGCGCGTCGTCGCTCATTTGTTTAATCTACTTGTGCGATACTATTGTAAAGGGGATTTACTAAGCCAGAACCTTCCCTGTAGTGTACACAACCTCTCACCCAAGTTTCATCGCTATCGGACGAATGGTATGTGAACGCATACAGGACTTTGTTGAAACGCTTCGCCGTCGTCGCTCATTTGTTGAATCTACTCGTGCGCTACCTATTGTTAAGTGGGTTTACTAAGCCAGAAACCTTACCTGAAGTGTACAGAACATCTCACCCAAGTTTCATCGCAATGGGATGAAAGGTATGTGAACGCATGTGGGACTTTGTTGAAACAAACGCACGCAATTTTGATGAAGCTACTCGCGCGCCATATATTGTAAATTGGATTTACTACGCCTATAACTTTTCCGAGACTGTGCACAACAACTCACCAAAATTTGATCGCAATCGGATGAATTGTATATGAACGCATCGCCAACACGCATTTGTTTAAACTACTCGTGCGCTGTCTATTGTACAATGGATTAACTATGCCTATAATGATTTCGAAAGTGTGCACAACAACTCACCAAAATTTGGTCGCAATCGGATGAATGGTTTATGAACGCATAAAAGACGAACAAACGAACATCCTATTATATACATCCCTATATATATAAAAATGAAAGTTTGCTGTTTTTTCTGAATTTCCATGGAAAATTGAGTTATTAACGCGTCTAAGACTGGTCTATGACGGTTACGCGCAAAAACAAAATTTTTGTCTGTCTGTCTGTTTGTTTGTTTGTTTGTTTGTCTGTGTACAACTTTGCACGCGCATCACTCGAGAACGGCGGAGTGGATAAACGTAAAATTTCTTGCAGATGCCCATCAGAGGCACGAAAGTAATCATTGATGTAATTCTTCTCCATACCTCTCATAAAAGAGGGCCTACCCCCTTAAAATGCATGCTGAAATGGGCGTAGAAAGACGAGACTAAGCTCATTTTCAGCGTCTCAATGTGAGATACAAAACTCGGGAGCCCTTCGGGCCCCGAAAACCACATTTTAAGGTCCCAAAACCAACAGTTTTTGAGATATACCCAGAAAACTAATTTCATTTATTAAGCTATTGAAAGGATGTTAGCCGGTAACCATGGCAACACAATCTCAGAAGTCCATCTATTTCTGTAAGACGCAATTATATTACTGTGAACGTTCGCAAACGGCTATAAGGTTATCGCGGAACCAACTTAAACTGTAAAATTCATCAATACGTATATAATGCGCTTAAGGGGGTCAAGGGGTACTCTTGAATTTTTTCACATGATTTACATGGGTGGGTGTGGTACTAAAGGTCTATTATATACCTATCCCTATATTATTAAATTATTATTAAGATTATGATTATACGTATTATGGCGTACAAGGACGAGACAAAACTCATTTTCAGCCCCTCGGTGGCTACTATATTTTAAGGCTCTAAAACCACGTTTCTGAGATATTCCCAGAAAACTATTTTCATTTAATAAACTAATAAATAGATGACGAGTACAGAAGAAGACCAAATCAGGAGCTATATAGATATACTGAGAAAATCACATATGTGACCAGGAAGAGACGTCTGGCTTTCTACGGACATGTATCATGGATGAATTCAACAAGATTAACCAACCGGCTTCTCAAATACAGAAAGAGCGTGACACCGTCGCTAATAGTAGTTAACAAGGATATCCAAGAACTGAAGATAATGAAAAGTGATATTAGAAGCCGATCACATCTCAGAAAGATACTTAAACAGAAGAGTATTCAGGACAGACCGCTCTGTAAGAAAACCGGCATCATCTGGACAAAATACAGAAAGGAGCAACATAGCCAGAGAATGCGCGAATATTGGGCAAACGTCAAGTCCCTCGCCTAGCTGAAAAGTTGAACGTCGTGGTCCTTAGCAGGCCCATCCGAAAGAAGAAGAACAAGAAGAAACTAATGAAGTAATGCAAGCCGGTAACCATGACAACAGTAGGCCTATCACAAGATGTGACCTCAAACTTTCCATCTATTTCTGTCAGAAGCAATGCCACTCAATTTATTAAATTTCTGTGAAAGTTATCGTAGAATCAAACATAGACTGTAAAATTCAACAATGCGATTAAGAGGGTCAAGGGGTACCGGTACCCTACAATTTTTACACGTTCGATATGCGATATCTTGTACAGAAGGTCTAGTATATCTCCAAACAGCAACATTATTTTCAAAAATTCCTGGATTGGAATAGTGTTTTATGCAGCTTTTGGGAATTTGGGCCATTTGTGGCTAAAAATCTCGAATTTCCATGCACCACAAGCCTTTATAATTTATTAAAGGGGTCTTCCTGGGGATGGGGTCTTTCCACAACGGTGAGGGTCAGTTTTAATTTGACATATATAGAGTTTCGTCTACGAGGTATGCAATATTATTTTCACGTCAGGAAGTACACGTTAGGTGAATTAAGTTTGAGAGCACATTTTAACTAATCATATATTTGTCGACAAACGGGTTCATCGTAAAGATGATTTTGTTTAATACTGTGTGGTTGATATATCTTTATGTTTATGTACACCTATAATTCATGTTCGGGTGCTTGGAGCATCGTAAAATTAGGTATTTTAACAATGAGTCAATACACCAATCTTTAATAAAACTCTTCAACGTACTTCTCGTAGAAGGGTGGGTATAAGGAACAACTTTTCAAAATACATGCTAAAATAGGAGAAAAATACAAATAATCCTAGAAGGACGACCAAAGCATACGTTGCGCTTCTCAATATGTGACACAAAACTAGGGAGTCTATAAAGGGTCTCCGAAAACCACATTTTTTGTCCCTTAACTTAACAGTGTCTGCGATATACCCAGAAAACTAACTTCGATCTGATAAACTTATGAAGGAATGACAAGCCCCTAACCATTGCAACAGAAGCTCAATTGATAGTGTCTGGTTATTAATACCAAAGACCGTTCGAAGAGCGGGTACTTCTGCTAGTATATATATATATATATAAGATATAAGATTAGTTGCCTCCTACGACAGGCAGAGCATACCGTGGGTGTATTCTAACCCACAACCCACACGGGGGACCCAAGTGAAAGTGGGGCTTATTGTAGGGGAGGTGTTAGTGCTAAGAACAATTGCGCCCACTATTGGCAAGAATGCTAGTAGTTCAGTGAGTGCTCATATCCACAGCTAGGCAGCGGAAACTTATTTTTGTGTGTTCCATGTTACTATCTAGCGAAGTTTGACCACGTGGAAGACGTGCTTGTATGAGCTCCGTATATAAACTCAATATACAATTAACCACCAAGTCACCAGAACTAACGCAGTATTCCTCTTTTAAGGTACGGTACTGTAATATCATCTTTGTGTTACGGTATCCAATCTTGTGTTTTGGTGTAGAGCGTTGCGTCGATTAATTAATCACATGTGATCACTTTTGTGATACTTTCAATGTTTAGCTTGGCCCATTTGTCGGTCAAATTTTATTTCTTGTTACCGAGATCCCCGAATGGTAATTATTTCTTTACCAATGTATTAATTGCTTAAACCATATGCATAATCTTGTTATCAATCACTTATTCATAGATATTATAGTTCTCACCTCGAGTGTTTCAGTCGCTCGCTACCTCAAGCGTCCTCACTCCCGACATACAGGACATCTACTGGTTGATCCACTGTCCGCTGAGTAGTGTCGACTGACGTCACCCTGACTTTCGTTCGACCAATGACAGGCCTTTGTCCAGTCGGGCGATCTCCAGCTTCGAGAGGGTTCCATGATCCCTATTTAAGACGCCACTTGCTGGCGTTCTTCACCACTTTTGATCAACCGCCACTTCTGATCAATCATCACTTCTGATTACTTCAACCTGCTGGTCACCGCTACTGCATCTCATGACACCATCGCTAGTCTCTACGCTACCTAGCAGTTACGTCACGAGATCTGCACCATGACGTATTACTCAAGATGGCAAGACTAATTGCCAGCTGTTGCACTCTTCACCTTCACCTTAGATGGGATACTTTGAATCATCTTTCAAAATACTGCTGGATCATCACTTGGAAGCTATAAATGTCATTCCTTCTCAAGAAAAGAAGAGAGAGTTGACATTTTATCAATGGTGCACATATCTCTAGGCCATGTACGCCTCCTTCTAAAGAACCCGTGAGGACTTTTAAATCAACGTGTGCTAGCTGGAACTTTTAAGGAGCTGGCTCTTCAAAGATAAGTTTACTTTTATGAAGAACTTATATCATACCAGTTATTTTACACTCTTAATCATTTTTTATGGTTCTCTCTTTTTATAAAGTGCATCCCTTTTTTATGTTTAAGCTCAACTTCTCTCCAATCAAGCAAGCTTGTTTCATGGACCTTTCTTTAATCTGGGTTTCTGTCATCAGGCCCTCACACTTTGCTACATTTATAATTGTTCATTTCTGTGATAAGCACTTAAGTGCAATTTGTTTATTGGTTATAAATTTATTATTAGAAATAAAAATTGTTAATGTATTGCTACCTACATTGGTTTTCTAGTCACGTATTTCATGCCCACTACCCCGCACCGCTTCAGTCTAATTTTCTTGACCACAGTAGTTATTTTGTCCAGGCTTTCGCCTGATGCGTTTCGTTCTCCCGTATGGGGAAGTTTTAGGGCAGAACTTATTCTCCAACATGTAATCCAAGAAGTTGAATCGTCTGTATGATGAGTGGAATGCTGCTTGCCTCTTTTATACTCCTTGAATTTGATCAATAAAATACATGTAGTTGATCGTAATATCCTGACTAGTTTGTGTGACCGGCATTATCGTTTGTTTCATTAATAAATCGACGAAGTGAAAATGTTGTTATGAGAATAGGTTCTCTTATATGGCCAAACATTATCTGTGATGGCCATATTGTGGTCACTTACGTATGTATCCACACTGGATTGTGAACTGCATTTTGTCATTGTTTACTGCTACATGATCGAGAAGAGTTGATGTTGTGTCAATTGTGTCGCATAGGGTACCGAAGGTGTAGGCTATCGAAATTTAAATAAAATTGTGTACAGGTTTCCCATATTTATTTTGCATTATAAGTTATGTTGAGAATTACTATTAGCTCTTCCTACAAGGCACTGTAGCTCCCCAATCGTCATTACGATGCTGGGCCAACGCCGTTTCAGACCTCCTAGGAGTATAACCCAGACCGCCTGGGCGAGAAGCTAGAACGCTGCTCCGAGACCACAGTGGTGGTCATACAAAGTATATCAAGACTATTTAGTTAAGAGTTTGTACTTACATATCGCCGGAGGGACCAACACAAATTCAGCGGGGCTCCCGCGGTTGTCAAACCACGTCCCTTAAGGGGGACATAATGAGATAATATGGTTTGAAACTCACCTGGCTTTTAAGGAAAAGGATAGACCAAGTGTGAAGATAGCTCCTACAACGGCACAGACCTTCGTTGCTGACGCATCTCCAAAATTCAATTTAAATATCAGGAATGAAAATAGCATGTACGTTAGGATGACGCCCACTGGAATAACATAAGAAAATATTGTCAATATATATACCGGTATATCGTGTATAGTAGTCCTGTAAGTTCTTTTATTTTATAGATGTATTTTTTGACGTGTCCTATATCAAAATTGTATTGTATACATGTAATTGATCAAATGGATAAATAAAAATCTAATCTAATCTATACAACAAGGAGCTTAAAAAAATAATTAACATAGTTCGCAGCCAGATATACTGAAGCCTATTGATACAATGTAGTAGGATACTGATACTTGAATTGGGCAACTACAGGCCGGTTAGTCTTACGTCCATCATTTGTAAACAGATGGAGCATCTCATTTGCGACTACTTGAGGGAACAATGGGAAACATTATCATGGTTTAATGATAGGCAACATGGATTTCGGAAAGGTTACTCATGCGAGAGTCAATGCTATCACTTTTTCAAGATATTAGCGAATCGTTAGACGATGGAGTTTCAGTCGACGCCGTAGTTATAGATTTTGCGAAGGCATTTGATGTCGTGCCGCATGACATGCTACTCCATAAATTAGCTTCGACGAAGATTGATAGAAGAGTAATTTTATGGATCCAAGAATTTTTGACGGGTCGTTCCCAGAAAGTGAAAGTTGAAGGCCGATTCTCGGATGAAATTACCGTAACGTCGGGTATCCCTCAGGGCAGCGTAATCGGAACTTTGTTATTTTTGGCGTTTATAAATGACTTACCAAATGGGATTCGAAGTGACTGTCGATTGTTTGCGGACGATTGTGCAATATATCGAAAGATACGTGACTCACGAGACAATGCAGTACTTCAAGATGACCTGAACCTGGTCTATAAGTGGGCGATTGAAAATAAAATGAAAATAAACACAAGAAAATGTAGTCTAATAAAAATAGGGAAAGTGCGAAGGAAAGATTTTCAATATAACATTGGCTCAGAAATACTTGTAGAAGAAGATTCTTGCAAATATTTGGGCGTTCACGTAAGAAATGATATGAAATGGAGTAGTCATATAGGATGTGTAGTTTCTAAAGCTTACAAATCCCTGCACTTTGTAATGAGGGTATTAAAAGGAAGTAGTACCTCTGCTAAAGAATTAGGATATTTGTCACTTGTAAGAACTATTCTGGAATACGCCTCGGCGGTTTGGGATCCATATCAAGTAGGGCTCATAAATGAGTTGGAAATGGTACAAAGAAAGGCCGCTAGATTTGTGCTTAGTGACTTTAATCCCAGGAGCAGTGTGAGCCGTATGTTAAAGAAACTTGGGTGGGAATCACTTGAGGCTAGGAGGATGAAATCTAGACTCTGCGCTATGTACATCACGTAGGCTATACAAATCAACCAGCATGGGGTGAGCTTAGCAAACGTATGGAAAAGCCTACTTACATGGGTAGGAGCGATCATCCTTTCAAAGTTAAGGGCCGACCACAGCGAACAAAGTATGGTAAATATTCTTTCGTAAACCGTGCCATTGATAATTGGAACTCTCTAACTGCCGCAGTCTTAGATCCTTTTCCCAAACATATAGGTGTGTTTAAGAAAATACTGACTATTTGTGTAAATACTCCAGTTTAATTGTTAGTGAATTGTTATGTACAATTATTTATTTGTTATGTATATCTAATTTGCCACCGGGGGACACACCCCCAATTGCAAATAAACGAATGAATGAATTACTTATTTGCTGATGACATTGCTATAGCCTGTAGGAAAGTTCAGGATATTATTGATTTTTGTAATGTTGTGTAATATCTGGTGACAGGGCATGTAACTTGACTGAAATGTTTGATTCAGACCTGCTTATTGATTTACATAACATGTGGGTGTGATAACCGTCAAGATACGGTTTTCAACGCAAAGATGCTGAACTCGCTCCGAAATGTTAAATTTATAAAGTCGCAACCATTGTAGGTAGCAGCGCTAACAATTCCAATTATTGTCTTTCGTTCCGGGCCGCCACCAAGGAAGGATGCAGCTTCATTACCAAGACAATGGATCATGCCAGATCCCAACACATACTTACTGTAAATCTTAAATTTACACTGAGCGTGTATCCAAGCACGCCCTGAGCCGCAATATCTGTATGTATTTTGGTCCCTTGAAAATAACCTCAAACAAGCTAAAATCATTTGAATTTTATGGAAGTCCTTATTGGAGCTTTGCTTTGGCCCAGAAACGACTTTCCAGTTCGGGTACGTTTTTTAGAGTTCCTACAAAGCTAAGTCTGTTTCCTGAAATTATTTTACTTTGATTACCTTATGCATTTAATCAAGCATTAATAGAAATAGGTGGCGCTGCAGAGTATGAGAACATGTGTTTAAAACATTGTAAGTAATGACATTGGCCAAACTGGAGATGATATAGTAATAGATGTTCACTCGTCCGCTGCCGTAGACCCGCCATCCCGCCCTAATAGGAGCACGACTTACATAGTTGAAATTGCTGCCCTTACTGCCATCTTTGTGAAGGAGTCCATAATGCCAACCCCACGTCTTCGGAACTATATCGCATGTGGCAGACCAATGGTTTTGCCTAGACCAATATTTTCGTCCAGACCAATGGTGGATTGATAGCGCAGCCCTGTGGGCCGCGTTAGCTAATAGATAACACCCCTGGCTTTTGTCACGCATCAATAATCTTTATCCAGGCCAATGGTTTTGTCTATTATTTCATTATTCATGTTGGCAACTTGTCACGTGGGTATGACGTAGGGTCCGGGGTGAATGAAAAATGGCCGACCTTGTTCAAATGAACACGACCAATAATGCTTTATTTACGTTAAAGGTAATAATTATTTCCTGTACAGCAGTGGCAATTGAAATTGTGAAACGACTCCCAACAACTCCGAGAAAGGTTTGTCAATCATAAGTACGACATTTTCAATAATATACCTTGTTAAAAGTTACGAAAAGGCATGTTCTCACAGTCTGCAGAATTAGTTAGAAATATAGTGATGAGTGTATTAAAAATTTGATTCTCCGACGTCTTGCTAATGGCACTTCAGGATAATTTAGTGCTTTGGAAAAGTGTTAAATCTCGTGTGAAATGTAGAAGTCCCAAGGTATGCCGGCGCGAAAGAACCACCAGGGGAGATTGCGTTACACAAATTGAAAGAGAAATAGTGTCAATCGAATTAAATGCTTTGATATTCATAACATGTTAAATAATTTTACTGTATGTAAACGTAATTGAAATTCGTAAGTTTTGGTAATTGTAATGAGGCAACCTTATTACATTTATTAAGCGTTAGGAAGGCGGCTTCGGTGGCGTAGTTGGTAGCATGCTGAGCTTCTCTACCCAAGATCGCGGGTTCAAACCCAGCCGAAGTCATCGGACTATTTAAGAGCGTTAAAATCCCTCAGTATGTCTTCTTTTGGAGGGGAAGTAAAGCCAGCGGGCCCATGTTATAGATTTTTGGCATGTAAAAGAACCGTCCACTAACTGCAATTGTGTGAAGCTAAATTTGTAGGTTACATTTGATTAACGCTTTATTAAGTTCCAACGTTCGTCGCCAGGTGCCATTTGTGGTGGCATCTAGCAGTTAAGTTCACAGCTAGGTGTCGTTGACGGTAGCATTTGGTAGCAAAAGTAGGAACTACTTGAAATTAATCGTCTGAAGTCCTTATCTGAATTACAGATAACACACTAATACAGCCATCACGATTACCACCGGTTATCAGACAGATTCTACACACACCCAAACTACATGGGGCTACATGACCGCGTAGTCGCAGCCCCTAAACTGAGGAACCAACCAAGCGTTAGGGAGGATCATTCTGTAGGTTTGCGTGTCAGTTATTGTTCTATTGCTGTGCTGCCATATTTGAAAGCAAGCAAGCTTGTAGTTTAACGTGACCGTTAATCTCGAGATCATGAGCCACGGGACCTCCTTTTTACGTGGAATCCGAACCACAGGACATGGCATTTCACTTAGAAAATCTCACATGCATTGACCGGGAATCGAACCCGGACCGCCTTGGTGAGAGGCATACAGCTAGACCGCTGAGCCACCACGCCCCCAACTGCCATATTTGAAGGGGGTATGTTGAATGTTAACGTAATGTAACGTTGAATGAAACGTTACTGGTATTTCTATTACTGTGATATATTGTAGTCGTTTTGTCAGAAGGATGAATTGTGATTGGGCACTGGGTTTGTACTCCTAAGTGATACGGTATGGGGTGTGAGAAAGCTATTAATTAGATTTTAAATCGTTTGTGCATGTTAGGAAATATAGGCCTAAGTTAAGAGTAGGCCTAAGCTCTTGCAACTAGTGACTATAGTGACTATATACTGTACCCATCTTGCATGGATAATGCTCGATCACGACCTGGCTAGGCTACTTCGGTTTCGGGGCGTGTACCGTCAGCCCACAACATGATCTCACATTTGGATATGAAAGCACTTTAGGATCTACAAGACTACATGGAAAACAAAACATGTTACAATTACATATGAGTTTATTTATAAAAACCTCCCAGGAACAAATACAAGAATCTACACAGACAACATTATTTTGGAAAATCAAAAATCCAAAAATCAAAAATCCATTACTCCTTAAAATCTATCAAAAATTCATATAATTTTACTTTATCATTTTATCTTGCTTGGATAATATCTACATTGAATATCCATTCATATTCCCTCTTCATAACATTTTATTAAGACATCAAGCGTGCCTATCATTCCATAACAATTTTACGCTAAGGCTTTACGGATATTTACTGCATCATCAACATCCCTTTTGGGCTTTTATTTTACTTTTATTTAACTTTGAATTACTTTATCATCATTCACTTTCAAGCTATATCAACTCTTCCAGTGAAGCCTTAGATGTTTCACAACAAATCAACACTCTTAAAATAACATCATGCCATGTTCTCGAACTCATGTCCTCCAGTACTTCTTTCCATGCTTTAGGGTGGTTTATTTATGATGTATCATTTGCTATCATTATTTCTTTACATAGTTTGTTTACAAACTCAACTTTGATTTTACCCGTATTGTTTCATACATTTTTCTTTAGGCAGGAATCGAATATTTATCAACAAACGTATTCCTTGACCACAATGGTCAAATTTAATGTGGGGACACTTGTCAAAAACCCACCGACATCTTTATTTACTTTATAACTCTATGGCATCTTTAATTAACAAATTTGCATCTTCCGTTATCATTTCCTAATATCCATTCAGCTCCTACTACTTCGGTACACAATGCGATCATTGTATTCATCACCCCTCGTGGTTGGAAAGGTCTGCACAATGGCCGAGCTCCCCTCCCCTACTTAACTGTGATTTACGACTCTTCGTCCCATTCATTTCCTCGCGGCTTTTAACTGTTTACTTTTTCTTACAAGCTTATGATCGTCCAAGTTCACACATTACTTCAACTCTTTATTCCCTACCTTATTTATCATTCCTCTCATTCCACTGTAATCAATGCCATAATTAGAGATCACGACGCATTTATATATTTATAGGGCGGACACAAGAGATCGCCATCATACCTTGTTCCGTGCCTTGATAGGTAGAACATGAGGGATCCCGATCACTCCTCGCCTCAGTCCTATTAATTCATTTATTCACATACTTTATTTGGTCGGATACATAACAACGATGCTGGCAAAAGGTGGGTTATATGATATTAGGCTCGGTCCCTTTGTTTCCCCGGTCATATCATATCTCGTAGAAACCCTTCTACCTTCCAGATTAATACACACATTTAGCGAAGCCTCACAGGTCTTACGCCGCAATATATTACCTCGGGCGGAATCCATTTGATCCCCCGAGTGGGTCATACCCTCGTAAACAGCAATAATACCGACGATTTCCGACAATTGATACCTTCATTTTTGATCTCTCAAATTATGCATGTTACAGGATATATATATTTGCTAGCTTAACTTTACTCTTTCTGCATTACTCCCAGGCCCATTTTGTGGCAACACAACTTTAAAATAACTTGGACTTTCATTGCATCCTACAGATTATCTTCAACAATTCAACTTCACTTGCATCGCGGCATTTATTTTTACTGGTCTATACTTTGATGTTTACTTACAACATAGTCTATGGCTTACAACTTCACAATACATTTCTCGGGTGTTCGATTATCACCAATTATTTTTACTCGTTACGTTTGTCGGCTGAATAGCATTTTTACTTTATTATTTAAGGTATCTCCAAGATCCCTCAATTATACAATTACTTCAATTACTTCAATTCCCTTAATTACTTCAATTACTTCAATTATTTGATTATTTCAACTCGAGTTTATCATTATTATTATTTTCTTTAACGCTTATCGCTTCATTATTTACTTACGGAATTCAATTCAGTACTTATTTCGGAGTATAACAACTCAAAATTCATTATTATTATTATTATGGTGCTTGTTCCATCTTTACTTTACTTCCATTTATCTGGCGTAATTTGTTTGCCATTTACATTACTATATTCAATTTCTCCCTTCAAATTTGACTTTTCATTATTAATTACTCATTTTACGGGTTTTCATTATTAATATTATTATTATCATTTTTGCACTTTGATAATTATCCTTTACATTTTTTGCAAACAATCTTTGCGATTTTCCTTTCATATTTTAACATTATTTGTTCGTTCTTTAGTGCATTAATTTTATACATTTTAAATTCCTTAATTAGCACATGATACAATCATATTAGATAATAAACATTTTCACTCACCCTTTCTGCTGTTCGGCTTATGACCTGGCTTCTGGATGTCTTCACCCATTCTCATTTCTTAGTGACACATTATTACACTAAAATAGACCTCTTCCAATTTGCGGTCTTTATATTTACACACGTATATATTTTTACACATCATTTCTATGCCTTTCTTAACACTTACAAAAATACAAAAATTCACTTAGAATATTATTTACACTTTGTACACGACCCAAGTCTCAGCGTACTGTGGTGTGAAAATCATCACGGCGCTGGTGATCCTGAGATAGTCTCTCTATACTGCTTTGGGCGTGTGATTGCTCCTATAGATCTCCTACGTCTAGGTAAGTCTCTGCCTCTTCTATTCTTCTTAAGATAATGTCTATATCTATTGTTTCAATGTCTGACTTTTAGAGCGTCTTACTTTGTTAACTGAATGTTATTTGTTTATTTACATTCGCTCTTGATTCTATAGTTGCCTCTATCGCAATCTATCTCGGACTTCCCTGAAGACCGTTCTCTTCTGTCTTTAACACTCTATGATTCGTGTTCTTTAAATGTTCCGTTTTGCTCGAACCTATGTCGTCTGACGTTCAACTCGTAAATTTCTACTATGATAACTTGTTTTGAAGTTCCCCTCTGGGACCTCTAGTTATTGTCTCTGTCCTGCACGGTGTAGCTTTCTATCGCTCACAACTATTTGTGTGTGGTCTCGAACCCACACGTTCTTGGATACGAGTCCTTCTAATATTTAATGTTTTTTATCTCCGCACTTTTGCTTTCTTTAAAGTCTTTAACGAGTCTTTCGTGTTGTAGCCTAATGCCTTCTAACGCAGCTCGGTCTCGAACTAAAGTGTCTTTACACAACTTCACTCGGACTAAATGCTTTGTTTATCGCGACTCGTTTCATACTATGCCTCTTCCGTGGTTCGAATTCCAGTGTCTTTGAATGTTACTTCCTCCAGTGAGGTTGTGGTGATATTGCTTACTAGCGCAACCTCTTCTGATGATCGGATCTAAATTGATCGTACTGATGAACTTCTGTATAATATTTTACCTCCACCGAGGCTTGATTCTGACTGATCAACTTGGTGTAGCGTACTACTGGTCTGACGCACCTCCCTTCGGAGTCTCTGATGAACTGAAGACTTCAACTTATAACCGTTACGACGTGGTCTATAGCATGCCTTCACCAAGGCTTCTCGTAGACTGATGAACTTCATGCTTTGGTTTGGGCTTAAAGCCATATTTATTCGTTTTGGGACGAAAATTAGTCCCTGATGAAGCCGGGAGTTCAACTTCTGAATCCTGACTCATATCTTATCTATATTTTAATACCAAATGTATTTTATAATAACTTTACAATTTCCTACTGGCGGAACGTGAATTTTTCGCAGGTTTATTTTTAATTAATTAAAATAGTTTTTATTCACTCTACAGGGCCGACCTAAATTCATCTCCGTCAGCTGGTATTACTGCGCTCTGCATTCCAATGACGTATTCCTGAGCTGCATTTTCTCAAGTACTTGATTTCAGGTCTACCAACCTTCCGATTTTTGCTGTCCCTACTTTGGTCTTGACTTTAAATTTCATTAACATGGGGAGTTTATTTTGTTAGGTTTAACGCCGGGATCTTCCTTCTTTCTCTACTCAACATTTAGCTGACTAAACACTCTTAGGGGCCACGTCTCAAGTGGGCTCTCGAGAAAATAGTTTTCTCATAAAAGTCACACTCGAAAAGTGATAATTTTCCGCTGGATTGCTTATTCCTAGGAATGTCAAGTGTTAGTTATTGCCTCTTAACTCTACATCCCTGCTTCCTTTGCTTCCTTTATGGCTTCTATAATGGCTCTTTTCACTTAACCTGTCCATTCTAATGGGAATTTATATGTTTAAATAAGCCACGTGCATATCTTGCAGTGTTTCTATAGCTGTTTCCCAACGAAATCTCCCTCTGACTCCTTTCAGTCTTTTATAAAGCTCCGTCATATTTCCTTATAAATGGTCCAGAGTTCGATTTGTGCCAATTCCACATGGGCACAATACTATGGCGTATAGGTTCCGCATGTGTCAAATGATTAGTGCAGACTTTAGTTAGTTAGTTATTGTTGTTTTAAGGAACTACGAGGTCATCTGTCCCAGTGCAGACTTTGTTTCCTGATGTCCTCAGGATTGTAATATATGGATTGCTTTTTATTTCCCTTGTAGACCATAGGAACATCGTAAGTTAGTTTAGTATTGAAGGGAGGGCTTTTCCAACTTTATCCAATTCCATAGCCCAGCTGTTATGTTTCAATCTTGCGGGTGGATAAAACATATATGGGGATCCTAGTGGTAGTTTTCTGTGGTTTCCCCCTTTTTCTCCAGACTAATGTAGGGATGTTGTTTAAATTAAGGCCACAGCTGTCTCCTACCCAAAGCCTAGCCCCCAATTACAAATAAACACACTACAGCCCCTAAATGAATCAAAGAGAGCGAGGTCAACAATGATCACTCAATGGCTGTCCGATTTCGTTTATTTTGGGGAAGGGAACTTGGTACATCTTGGTCATCAGCCTTGTGTACTTGGGTGTGCGTTCAATTTGTGATTCGTAAAAAAACATGAAAACACTAAATTAAAAAATATAGAAGAGGACTTCAAGAAACATCATTCTAGAAATTACTATAGAACATTCAAGCAGAAATGAACTAAATATTCCCCCTTCTCTTCAGTTTCAAAACGACCTCGGGAACATCGCCCACTCCAACTCTGAAAATTGTACACTTCTTGCGGATTATTTTGGTAAACTACTCAATTGTGAGAAACCCCAGGAAACATTTCAATTTTGTCATACCCTACGGAATCCTGACTCGGAACCAACGGACCTGTTATATCTTAAACCTATTTGAACTATTTATTTATACACAGCACAACATACACACACATGTTGACATTTTCCACAGAGTCTATATGTATGTGCAAAGATATTGCAAAGATATTACAATCTCCGTCACTGAACGTGTTCATAGGTTTAGACGCTGCAGCGGTCACCTAACTCTGGTGGATCGATGCAGCGGAGAACTAGGTGTTGGTGGTCCTCTTCCATTTCCATCCGGTTCCTGTCTTCCTGCCCATGTAGCTGGGTCCTGGTTTGTTGCCGATGTGCACTGTCCTTCTGAGAGTGGTGACTGACTTAGGTTCTCGATCCTTGGATCGGCTTCTGTAGGCTGAGCCTGACGAGCGGGACTCCTGGCGTAACCATATGAAGGAGTCGTCTGGATTGTTGTCGTTGTACATTGTCCTCTTGCGGCTGGTGATGGATTTAGGTCCTCACTTCTTCCGTCGGCTTCTGTCGATGGGGTCTGTTGGTTAGTAGTCCTCCTATCGTACCCATATGAAGGCCCCGTCGATCTGCTTCCCGCGACTGCTGATGGATTTGGGACCTCTGCCTCGGATATCTTCAATTGATCCGCATGCCGCTTGATGATGTACCCCTGATCCAGTTTCACCATGTAGTGAACTCTTCCCAGCCGTTCAGCAATGGTTCCAAACTTCCACAGGTGTGACCCGGTATAATTCCTGGATTGTACTCTTTCTCCATGCTTGTAGAATTTCTTGAGTTGTGGGTGCACTTTCCTCTTTTCTTGTAGGATGGTCTCCCCTTGTGGTCTGATGAGGTCGTCCAGTTTTGTTCGGAGCTTCCTTCCTTGATGCAATTCATCTGGAGTTACATTGTTTTCGTTCGGTGTGGTGCGATATTTAAGAAGCAGTTTGTTTAACTTCTCTTGCATAGAGCCCATCTCTGTGGCAATGCATATCAATTATTGCTTTAGTGTCTGAATTGCACGTTTTGCTGCTCCATTGGTCGCTGGGTGATTTGGTGCAGTAAATTTCTGTTTTATTCCATTTGTTTGACAGAATGTTTGAAATTCATGTGACTTGAAGATGGCGGCATTGTCACTCACCATTCTTTCAGGAAGTCCATTTCGTGAGAATATTTCATTTAATGCCGCAATTGTGCTGGACGAAGTTGGGGCATGCTTGGAAAATTTAACTTCTATCCAACGTGTACTTGCGTCAATTAATACAAAGAAAAAGTATTCTTGAAATGGTCCTGCATGGTCGATATGTATTCGCTTCCAGGGTGCATCCGGTTGTTCCCAGCTATGCAGAGGTACCTTCTCAGGATACAGCTTCCCGAGGCAACAGGGTGTGCAACTCCTCACCATGTTTTCTATGTTTGCATCTATGCCTTTCCAGTAGCAGTTAGATCGAGCAATCATTTTCATTTTTACAACCCCGATGTGGGTTGAATGTAGCTCATTGAGGATTGCTTGCTGTAGTACTTTCGGGATCATTACTCGATATCCTCGCATTATTACACCATTGTGGAGACTATATTCTTGGCTCGATACTTCCCCATTAATTAGCTGTGTTTTCAGAGAAACAAGATCTTCATCCTCATCTGTTGATCTTCGTATCTCGTCTACTGTCACCAGTGCGAGATTTGAAATTGATGCAACCTGCTGTTAATTTGTCTTGTAGTCATCTGTTCTGAATTTCTCATCAATTTGATTCAATTGTACAATATAAGTAATCAACATTTCCATGCTGTTTGGATGAGCAAGACCTGACTTCGTAATCAAATCCACTCAAAGAATGGGCTTACCGCAGAAGCCTGTTTGCTGACATAAGGGGCAAGGCTTTATCTGGGGCAAATATTCTTTGCAGAGGGGTATTATCTACGATTAAGGTGAAGTGTCTTCCATAGAGATACCTTGGTAAAATCTTTTGAAGCTCCAATATACAGCAGTGGCTTCTCGATCTAGCTGGTTGTACTTCCTGCTGCTGTTAACGATCTAGAAATGAATGCAATTGGTCGTTCTTCTCCTGAAATCTGATGACTGATAACTGCTGCTAGTCCATAAGGGCTGGGCTGACATTGGTTGCTAACAACAAAGATTTATAAGGGTAGAATGGTATCAGTGTCCGTTCGCTAGCTATCTCTCTTTTAATAGCATTGAAGGTCTTTTCGCACTCTGTTGTCCAACGAAACCGTACGTCCTTCTGCAGCAGGCGAGTTAATGGGTACATCAGTTTGGCTGCGTCAGGTATAAACTTGATGTAGTAGTTCGCTAGTCCCAGAAATGAGCGCAAATTGTCCACATTGCGTGGTTGTGTTGCCTAGATGTTAGCGTCAATTTTGACGGTCGATTTCTGAAGACCATTTTCTGAGATTGTGTGCCCCAGGTAGGTTAGCTTCCGAGTGAAGATTTGACATTTCTTTCGATTGAGGTGGATGTTACGCTTTTGCAAACGTTGGAGGCAGGCCTCTAGTCTCTGCTGGGTTTCTTGAACTGTCGCCCCTTGAACTACTATGTCATCAAAGTAGGCAACGATGCCATCCAGATCTTGTAGTAACTGATCAAGAATGAAATGGAATTCATAGGGTGCATTCTATAATCTGAAAAACAGCCGTTTTACTGCGTATGTGCCCCGCTGAGTTAATATTGCAGCAATTCTCGAACTCTCTTGGTCAACTGGGATATGTAAGCCTTGTAAAGGTCTAATGTGCATAAATAGCAGCCATTTTTCATTTTATTGAAGACTAGCAGAAGTACCCACTCTTCGAACGGTCTTCGGTATTAATAACCAGACGTTATCAATTGAGCTATTGTTGCAATGGTTAGGGGCTTGGAACCTGTTTGTAGACAAAGAAAAATGGTTAGTTAAAATGTTCTCTCAAACTAAATTTACCTAACGTGTTCTTCCTGACCTGAAAATAAAATTGAAAACCTCGTAGACGAATCGAAATACACGTCACATGCAAACTGACCCTCACCCTTGTGTCAAGTCCCCAACCACAGGAAAACCCCTTTTAAAAATTATAAAGGCATGAAAATTTAAGTTCTTTAGCCTCCAATGACCCAAATTCCTGAAAGCAGCAAAAAATACTATTTCAAATCAGGAGTTTTTGAAAATAATGTTGCTGTTTGGGGATATAATAGACCTTCTGTACGACATATCGCACGTGTAAGTAGTGTGAAAAAATCTCGGGTACTCCTTGAACCCCATAAGCGCATTGATGAATTTTACAGTTTTAGTTGGTTCCGTGATAACCTTCTAGCCATTTGCAAACTTTCACTTAAATGTAATAATTGGAGTGGCATTACTTCTTGCAGAAATAGATGGAAAGTTGGATGTCACCTCTTGAGATACTGTTGTCATGGTTACTGGCTTTCATTCCTTCATTAGTTTATTAAATGAAATTAGTTTTCTGGGAATATCCTAGAAACTGTTGGTTTTAGAGCCTTAAATTGTAGTTTTCGGGGACCCTTTACGGCTCTTTAGGGGCTCCGAGCTTTCTTTCTGACACCAAGGGGTTGAAAATGAACTTTTTCTCGTCGTTGTACGCCATATAATAATAATAATAATAATAAGTTAATAATATAACAATATAGGGATAGGGATATAATAGACCTTCTGTACCATACCCGCACGTGTAAATCGCGTGAAAAAATTCTATAGTACCCCTCGACCCCCTTAAGCGCATTATATGTATTGATGAATTTTACAGCTTAATTTGAATCCGTTATAACCTTATAGCCGTTTGCAAACCTTCACAGTAATGTAATAAATGGAATTGCATTGCGTCTTACAGGAAATATATGGACCTCTGAGATTGTGTTGCCATGGTTACTGGCTTGCATTCTTTCAGGAGCTTAATAAATGAAATTAGTTTTCTGGGAATATCTCAAAAACTGTTGGTTTTAGGGCCTTAAAATGTGCTTTTCCGGGACCCTTTTGCCCCCAAGTTTCTTTTCTCACATTGAGGGGCTGAAAATGAGCTTTGTCTCACCCTTCTACGCCTATATCAGCATGCATTTTAAGGGGGTAGGCTCCCTTTTATGCGAGGTATGGAGAAGAGTTACATCAATGAATAGTATCGTGCCTCTGATGGATATCTGTATCAAATTTTACGTCGATCCACCCAGCTGTTCTCGAGTTATAAGGACACGAAGTTGTCCACAAACAAACAGACATACATACAGACAGACAAACATTTTATTTTTGCGCGCATCGGTCATAAAACAGTCTGAAACGCTTAAATATCGCAAATTTCCATGGAAATTCAGAAAAAACAGACAAACTTTCATTTTTATATATATAGAGATAGAGATATCTTCAATTTTCGGAATTGGGTACCTGGTATCGTGGATGTTAGGGTTGGCTGTAACCTTGTAATCAGCGCACAAATGGATGCCTCCATCGGGTTTTGGAATGGGAACAAGTGGGGTGCCCCACTCGGATGTTTCAATGCGCCCTATAATGCCTTGGCTTTCAAGGCTATCCAGTTCTTCGTTTATTTTTTGGAGTGTTGCGTATGGTACTGGTCGAGGTTTGATGTAAACTGGCTTAGTGTTTTCCTTGAGCTTCAGGGAACATTCGTAATTTGCGTTTCTGCCAACTTCTGGGTTAAATACATCCGAGTACTTCGGGGTGATTTTGTCAACAAGGGAATCAACAACTTATGAATCAATATTGTTCATGGCACTGGGTTCCCCTGGGCTTAATTTCGACAGCTGATTTAAGTCGATCTTTAGACTGCGTATCCAAGAACGTCCTAATATAGGGGAATATGTGGTTCTTTAATGACATAGAGTTATTCCTCGCTCTTATGCCCCTCATGCTCAACAGGAACATATACTTCTCCTAAAGGTTCGAATATACCACCTGTATACGATCGGAATCTGATATTGGATTCTTTTAGGGTTGCCTTTATTCCTAGGTTGAGAAATGCCTTTTCTGACAGAAAGGTTGCTGGACTCCCAGAATCAACTTCAAATTTCTGCGGTGTCGCACCAATTATTACAGTGACGAAAAACTTCCCCTCAGTTGAGTGTATGTTAAAAACAGTGTTTCCTGCATTTGAGTTCTGGGAATGTGTTATCATTCCTATTAATGTGTTCTGAGTGCTTGATGTACATATTTCTAAATGGTTAAGGTCAGAGTCTTCTTCATCTTCCGACAATGCTTTCACATGTTTTGTGCGTGTGGATAGACAGACATCTTTGACCTGCAGTCCTTGGAGATATGGTTGTTTATACCACAACAAAGGCATAGCCCTTCAAATCCAAGTTCTCTGAGGGAGGCTATTGTATACTTGTAATTTGACCGTAAGTCTCCACCACTTGACTTTGATGGTTTCAGTCTTCTTACTAATGTAATTTCATTGACGTCCTGGTTTTGGAATGGATTACTGCAATAAAGATCCCGATTTTGAATTTCGAATGCTTCAATAGCTAAGGCGGTATTCAATGCCTCGTCAAAGGTTATTTGTGACTGTTGTAGGATATGTTCACGTATTTCTTGATCATGCAAACCTCGTATAAACTGTGCTCTTAGTAAAAGTTCGATCACTGCTTTAGTACACGCGCCATCGTCACAACTTCCATGGAATTCGCAGGTTTTTGCAAGTTATTTGAGAGCAGCTACGTAATATGATTTTTTTTCTGTTGGCGTTTGTATTCGGGTGAAAAAGCGGAGTTGTTCCGCCAAAACATTTCGTCTAGGTAATAACTGCGATTTAAGTAGGCCTATGATTTCGTCGTAAGTTCTGGTGTTTGGCAAGTCGGGTGCAGTTAAGTTCGCCAACAAGGCATAATGTTTACTACCTAGACAGTTAAGCAGCACCATTGTTTTTGCGTCTTTAGCTTCTTGATTGTTATCAATCAATCCTTGTAGATTGAAAAACATTTGGAGCCGTTGGCAGTAAATGTTTTGTTTGCTTCACTGAATGTTTCAAATGTTAAATATTGTTTCTGAAACATGTTTTTGATACTTGCCGGCTGCTGTGGTTGCTGCATCAGTGTTTGCTGTTGAAGTTGTTGTTGTGCCATGTTGATAACCAGTCCGCTCAGGGCTTGAATTAGCTGCAACAGTTGCTGTTGTTCCTCCATTATTAGTGTTTTCCGTTTTACTTTATCCTCGTCGCCACTTTGTTATATCTTAAAACTATTTAAACTATTTATTTATACACAACACAACATATAGCCTACACACATGTTGACGTCATCGCTCATCTTGACACAGAGTCTATATTTTACACAAAGTCTATATATATATGCGCAAAGATATTGCAAAGATATTACAGGACCTACAGGAAATTCGGGAAATAATCCAATCCATGAAAAACAACAGTGTGTTGGGAGAGGACCAGATCTTTGCAGAACACACTATGGAAAAATGTAGGTGAAAACTTCATCATCAAACTCAAAGAAATTAATGATGAAATCTGGCAAACTGAAAAAAAATCCTCCGGATTGGAAGATGGCGATCATCCATCCGGTATACAAAAGAGGTAGCAAAATGAATCCAAACAATCACCGAGGGATCTCATTACTCTCGGTAACTTACAAAATCTTGTCCAAAGCCCTTATGAACTGTGCCTATCTTCAACTGGATCCGCAGATTGGTGAATACCAAGGTGGGTTCCGGAAAGACCGATCGTGTACAGAGCAAATTTTCAATTTGAAAAACCAAATGTCTTACTTCCGTAAAATATCAAACAAAAATTATGTAATTACTTTTGTTGACTTTGCAAAGGCTTATGATAGCATTGACCGTGAATCCCTTGTTGCTGTACTCTCAGAATTTGGATTAGATCGCAAGACGACATCAATCATCAAAGATTTCTATGGCCAAGATAGCGGGTTCAAACCCGGCCGAAGCCGTCGAATTTTTTAAGAGCGTTAAAATCCCTCAGTATGCCTTCCTTCGGAGGGGAAGTAAAGCCGGTGGTCACATGTCATAGATTTATGGCATGTTAAAGAACCTTCCACTAATTACACCTATGTGAAGCTAAATTGGATAGGTTAAGAATATAAACAACGATCTTAGGTTTCTACGTTCGTTGCCAAGAGCCGACTGCGGTGGCGTATAGTAGCTAAGTACTGAACTTGGCCTAGTAGTCGTTGACGGTGGCGCTTGACGGCAAAAGTAGGAACTATTTGAAAAATTCTAAGTTTCAGTCTGTACTTAAATAAAAAAAACAGATACACACACTAATACAGCCATCACAATTAACACCGGTTATCAGACAGATTCTACACACACCCAAAGTACACGGGGCTACATGACCGCGTTGTCGCAGTCCCTAAACTGAGGAACCAACCAACCAATCATCAAAGATACCCTCTTAGATACAAGTTTAAAGGTTAAATTTATGGGAGGACTGAGCGCAGAATTTTCAATTGATACAGGAGTGCGTCAAGGAGATGGATTATCTCCATTGTTGTTTAATTGTGCGCTCGAAAAAGTCGTCCGAGAATGGAGACGAGCTGGTGCACCATCCAATAGACTAGGACCAAAACTCAAAGGGATAACAATAGACTGTTTGGCATTTGCGGATGACATGGCGTTAATTGCTCCAAACGTTCATGATGCCCAGAAACAACTTGAATTACTCCAAGAACAAGCAGCAAAAATCGGCTTACGGATTTCTTTTGACAAAACAAAATTTATGACGGATATTAAAACTGCTCCGAATACACTCCTCATTGGTAATTGTAAGGTCTCCCGAGAGAAAGACTTCAAGTATTTAGGTAAATGGATCAATGAAACTGGCAATGAAAGAAAATCTATAGAAGCAAGATTGCATAAAATGGAAACTGCTTTCCATTTGACTAAGTTTTTAACTAAAAATGCCTCTCTTGGAATTGTAAAATTCAACATTATAAATCAGTGGTCTTACTTGCAGCCCTTTATGCAGCCGAGATACTTAATCTACAACATAAAACACTGAGAAATCAATTGGAGATTAAGGAACGAAATATCATGCGGAAAATGTTGGGACAAAGCATCAAAGATGGAATTCACCTTCCAAAACCTAATGCTGACGTCAATTTGAAAATTACTAAAATCACAGTCACTATCCATATGAGAAGGATCCAATTCATGGGACATTTGGACAGAATGGACCCAACTAGGTTAACACATAAGATATATACGTTTTTGCAGAAAAATGCAACTAGGTCCAATTGGTACAAACAGGCGGAAAAGGACTTGGCTGAATTAGGTTTTCCCAATCTCAAGTAAATAAGGAAAATTACTCATACACGGGGTTTTGAGGGAGAAGAGAGAAGACCTACCAGACACGTCTGGTCGCAGCAGCGAAGACTCGCTCAATCGTTGCGCAGGAAGAGTTATTGGGCAAACATCAAGGCCAATAAGTGTTGATTCCGCTTGGTCCTAGGATACACATTCGCGCAGAAGAAGAATGTAAACGAAAAAACAAAAAAATACATTCAAAGACGAACAAGTCGTTGAGTTAATGTACACTGGAAAATTTAGATTGCTGGCCCTTACCCACCCTCACCTATAAAGCGGATAACGCGATCAGCAGCCACCGCGTCATCGGCTAATATAAGTTTGAGTGTCATCTGCAAACCAAGGTTTCTTCGTAAGTCAGCAAGATCCACACACTCGGTTAAAATGTAGGTCACGATGAAAATGGCTCCACAGGTACAAAGTGGGTCTTCCCTTCTCATTAGGTACGAGTGGGTGGATCTTGTATTACCTATCATTAGCCTACACAGTACCAGTACAGTGCTCCAAAGCACTAATGCATTCTTTCAAGGGAGTAACTAATGTTCTGTAGGGTGAGCTTATTACACGTGTAGGCTACTACTATAACTAATATCTCCTAGATAGCAATAAACACTGAGAAACAGCAGGGCAATCCAAGATACAAGAGTACATGTCCACATTTCCTACTTTCATTTTTAGCCTATTTTCAATTTTAAAAAAATAGGCTTATGAGATCACCTTTTGTCCGTGTGTGTGTGCGTGTGTGTGATTCGTGTGTGTGTGTCCCCCTAATAAAATCTAAACGGCTAAAGCAATTTCAATGAAACTCGGTAAGTTCATAGAACTATTCCGGGCGACCCCGACCGTGCCCTTTAAACTTTGTTACGACTCACCAGTCCAACATGGCAGCTGTGCGAAATATTTCAGCAGCATTCAATATCTCCGAAACTATTAGCGACATTACCCTGGCATTTTGTATGGTGATAAAGGGAACTACTATAAGTTCACTTATGTGACCTTTGAAAACCTGGTAACTACAAAACCAACATGGCGGCCATGCGAAGTTGCGACTTTTAAATAGACGTTTCTCGCGATTTAAGCAACCAAACGCAATGAAACTTGGTAGAGTATATGTTCATATACATTATAATGCACCGACATCTAACTTCGTTCAATTGTTTACATAACCACAAGATGGCGGATGTGCGAAATATTTCCCCGGCATTCTATATCTCTGAAACTATTACTGGTATCTCCCTGAAATTTTGTACGGAGATAAAGGGCACTACTGGAAGTCCATCTATAAGTCTTTCAAAAACCGGTTAACTACAAAACGAACATGGCGGCCAAGCGAATTTGAAAATTTTAAATAGTCCTTTCTCGCGATTTAATGTTCCAAACGCACTGAAATCTGGTACAGGAAATATTTATACACATTATAATGCACTGGTATCTAATTTAGTTCAATTGTTTACATAACCTCAAGATGGCGGCTGTGCGAATTTTAAAATTAAGTTTTTATTTCTTGTGATGTAGTCATGCGATCGAAGTGAAAGTTTGAATAATGAACCTACGTAATAATTTTCCTTTAATGGTACATGACTCTATGGCCTATACATTTAACAATCCAACATGGCGACCATCCGAAATATTTAGTCGGCTCTGAATATCTACGAATCTATTATAGCAATCAAACTGAATTTTATAATGTTCATAGGGGCTATGAACTTAATTTCACCTATAGGACTTTAAATAACCTAGTGATCACAAATCCAACATGGCGGCGTCGCGAAGTATAAATATTCACATGGACGTTTCTCGCAATTTAACCATCCGAGTGCAGTGAAACTTGGTACAGTAAATCCTCATACGAATGGTAATCCACTGGCATCTAATTTATTTCAATTGTTTCCATAACCTCAAGATGGCAGCTGTGCGAAATTTTAAAATCTCCTTGTTACTCCTTGTGTCCTAATTATGCGATTGAAGTTTGAATACCACACGTTCACAATAGTCTTCATGTAACAGTACATAACTCTAGGACCTTCATATGTAAAATCCAACATGGCGGCCATCCGAAATATTTAGTCGGTTCTCAATATCTACGAGTCTATTACAGCACTCAAACTGAAATTGTGTATGTTGATAGTGGCAGTTTACATAAGTAGGATATATGAAAATAGGCTGTATAGTTCTTCACGGAACTACTTGTTTAAATTGTCTGACCATTGGCCAGATAGAGGGAATTAACTAAAACATACATAATACCTTGGTTAGAAAATAGTACTTACCAAGAAAGCCAATAAAACTCTTCGAAACAAAGTTTTCTATCGTGCCGTCCATAGTCAACCTCCTGCAGAATCTTGAAACGTAACTGTCTGGATGGTAGAAAAATATTCTCGAAAACAAGTAGTGGAATCTATTCCGGATCCTGAAATGGATACATTTTTAAGTTCATAAATGAATCCGTGGTAATTAATGCTATAGTTATAGCTCTTCTGTATATTTATTACACTTATTCACAAGAACATTAGTTAAGAACAGTACGGTACCCGGAAATAATGGTTCGATTTGGATGTTATTGTTTCATTTAGGTACTTTAACATCGTGGTAAGCCTACTTGTGTTTGTAGAATTTCTCTCTTAATCTACAGTATGTTATTGTGGTGTCTCTATTAGTGTGTGGGTAGTACATTATTTCAAGTCCAGGGGCGCCAACCCCTCCCTGTACCTAATACGGTTACACACACTATTACAGTCATCACAGGAATACAGGTTACCGTTACATCCTTACAGAACGTGAAAAGTTTTCAATATAAACTGCTTATATACAAGCTCCTAAAACTTCTATGCATACAGTTTTTTTTCTTTACATTAGAGAAGTCGTTATCAGAGCAGCTTGTAGACATTCCACAATTTCAGATAATTCTCCATATCAAATCTTTCATCACATTATTAGAAGACAAACACTGTTTTTGTATGTTGTAGTTCTAGCCTTTTACCATCATCTCAGCAGAGGGTACTCGTAGGCCATTTCTGGGATAATTTGCATTTCTACAGTACCGGTAGTTTAGAACTTATTCCTTACGTACAGGGTGCGCACAAAGGATTGGAGCGGTTTTGTCAATCATTTCTAGGCATATTATTAGAGCTACGATGATTGCGTTTGATGTTGTAAGGCACGTAGCCCTCAAAGTTTTGTTTTGTTTGAATAGCCTCCATACATTTTGCTTCCCTTAACGCCCACGAGAGCGCAACAGTTGCAACATCCGGCAGACATGATGTGTCTTCTACTCGTGACTCTCCCAAGCTCAATGTTTTCTGTGCCATCTCGAAATTTAAATTTTACGGTCCTTTATCCTAGGCTTAAAAATCCATTACAGAGCACATCTACCTGGATATGCTGGAGAAGTGGCTCATGCCACATTTGGAGACCGATAGCATCTACCAACAGAATGGTGTCCCCCTCATTTCCATGGTGATGTTCGTGATTTTCTGAAAAGCAGACTTCCAGAAAGATGGATCGGTCGTACCGGGAATGAAGATCACGCCCTCATGGCATGGCCTCCACGCTCTCCAGACCTCACCCCTTGCGACTTCTTCGTATGGGGTTATGTGAAAGACGCAGTTTTTACGCCACCATTACCGGCTGATCTATCAAAACTGCGGGCCCGCATCATCAACGCCTTTGGTCAAATTGACAGCGACATGCTACGTTGGGTGTGGGACGAACTTGACTATAGAGTTGATGAGTGTTGAGTCACTCATGGGGCACATATCGAGCCCTTGTTGGCTCACAAAAAATCTTAGTGAGTTCTTCTGTCTGTCTATAATGTTACAACAAATAATAAACAAACATGAATTTTTTGAAACCACTTCAATCAATTGTGCGCACCCTGTATATCACATCACTCTATATAGTGGGGAGGTTAAGACGAAAATCAATGGGGTACCGTTCATATTTTGAAGAATGAGACTTGGCACACTTATAGTTTGGAAGCTAAACTTTCGTCTGAGATGGTAGCCACTTCCGGAAGTCGCGCCAAGTGCCTGTTTTGCAAGGTTGCCTACCCACTCGGAGTGAACTACGAAATTTACGCTTACGTCGATTACAAATGCCGTTTCTCATTTTCAAAAACTCGCCAATGTATTTCTTATGGGCCGTCGCCTCTGTTGGGGACCGAGAATTAGTTCCCCAATCACAGCAAAACAACACAGCACCAGCACCAAGCTTCTGTTATTGACCGCAACAATATACGGCGGTAGCGTCGCGTCGCTTACCTGCGTCAAGCTGCATAGAGACTAGGAGCGTGTGACGCCCCGATGCTCTGCAAAAATGGATAGTTACTGGGCCAGAAATTGCAGGCTGCTTAGAATCTTTCGAAAAAAGGTGAGTTACAGCAATTTTTCATTCTGAAAGCAATAACATGACTTTTTCTAAGTTTGTTTGCACTTTTTTAGTGGAATCTGAGAAGTGAATCTGATAGTACCCTACATCACAGCGACAACAGCTCCGAAAAAGCGAGGTTTATAAAGGACGTTAGAAATCTTGATAGTGTCTTTGTTGAACTAGGAAACCGTTTTTGGAAGAAAGCTTGGATTTGTACATTATTGATAGCAAGCGGGTCGCATCCTCTGAAGCCGTTACTACAATAATGACCATTGAAGCACTGGTCGAAAAACAATACAAAGAATTTGTATAGGTACGCCTTATCAGCGGGCGGAAAAAACTGTTAGACACGGTGAAGCAAAATAAATACCCTCTTTTTACGTCAGCTTCAAAAGCATCGCTGACCAAGACAAAAGAAAAAATCGCTGGCCTCAAAAACGACTTCATTCTTTTCAGTAAATTATACATAGCTACAAGTGAGCACCGATTGGGAGAACTAGACAGTTTTTTCGCACATAAAAACCAACCAACACCACCGTCTTTCTCCACAAACGGCAAACTAAGACCGGGCAAAAAATCAGACCTTTGGAAATGTTTGATGGCTGCAAGTCCAGATGGCTTCCACACCAGTGACGTACCCGCCGTACAAGCAAAAATTATCGACGACCTATCCTAGTCCATATGCTACATCCCGGGCAGTCATGATCGTTTCAGGAATATGCCGACAACATTTTTATGGCATTCCTTAGAAAAGAACTTAATACTGTTCATCGCGTTGATGTCATTTGGGACAAGTATGTACAGGATAGTCTGAAAACCCACACAAGGGCAGAACGGGGCGAAGGAATACGCACGAGAGTCACAGCTGGAACACGCATTCCGAAAGGATGGCCCAACTTTCTGCGCAACTCCGAAAACAAATGCGAGTTTTTCCGATTCCTAAATACGCAGATACAAAAGATCACACAGGAGGGCAAAGAAATGTACATTACACAGGATTCGTCTGTGTTAGCATCGCCTCATCGAGAAGATATGGATATGCTGTCTCCATGCAATCACCAAGAGGCAGACACAAGGGTCATGATTCACATCGCGGTTTGTGTTAGTCAGGGATACCGGAAAATTCTTGTGCGAACTGTGGACACCGATGTCCTTGTATTGGCCGTGAATATTATGCCTAAATTGACGGATATTGAAGAGCTCTGGGTCCACATTGGCACGTGAAAAACCACCAGATTGTAGCTGCACATAAAATTGCCCAAGGTTTAGGTAGGGACCAATGTCGGTGACAAAACATATGTTATCATGGAAATGCAATGGTGACTGAAGAGGCTTTACTTCTTGCAGGTCGTAACAAGGTTTTAAGTTTACCCCTATTTCACGCATTTTCTGGATGTGATACCGTTTCCTCGTTTTCCAACAAAGGTAAGAAGAGTGCCTTTGAAGCATGGACGGCTTATCCTGACGCCGCCAAAGGATTTCTGGCAGCTCAGGAGCACGATTTGGACGAAGCTTTACCTTATATGGAAAAGTTGGTAATCTCTATGTACTAGGCATGACAGGTAGGAAAAACTGATTCATAATCGTTACGAGGCGATGCGTTTTTCTTGAACTTCGTTGTTAACACTTGTGTTTTATTGCATTGTAGGTAGAGTTCATTTGTCAACGTAAATGCCTGCCGAAAGGAACTTCTTACCAAGAAAAAACGATCTCTGGAGAGTATTCCTCCAACGCAGAATGCACTGGAGCAACACATCCGGCGTGGCATGTACCAGGGGCTTTATGTGTGGGGAGAATCTCTGAGCCCCATCCAGGAACTACCCTCACCGTCAGATTGGGGCTGGGAAGAAAGTCCACCGCGGTAGACGACTATCCCCGTTGCAACTAAGGCTTGCTTAGAACTAATCCGTTGCGGGTGGAAAAGTTGTGCAACTAGCCTCAGCAATGTGTATGCAGGAGCAGAGACTTGAAGTGCACGGAACTGTGCTCTTGTGACGCAAAGTGCTAAGTGATATTTTCTGCTTATTTTCTACTTTCGTCTTTATTTTCTGGTGATGGCTGTCCACTTAATAGCTAAGAGATTATTTTAATACATTTTTTCCCTTTTTTAGGAAGTTTGTTGAGTCTCCAAGATTAGTTTTGTTGTGCTTGATGCATAGGGCCACACGCATTACAAAACATGGAATTCTGCCTACTTATTCTTTGTTTTCTCATGCCTTGTAATTCTTCCTTTTTTGCTTTTTCGTAAGTTATCAAAATGATTTGTCATTTTTATTAAATAAATTAAAACTTGAAGAATATGGTGGCTTGTTTTTGCAACTTTAGGAAAGATGCGCCTAGTAGGTTGGCAACCACACCAAAAATTTAAATCCTTCCACTCCAAATCGTGTTAACAACGTTTTCCAGGTGATTCAGAGTGAAAAAAGTATTAATCGCGAAGAAAAACAGGCATTTGTAATCGACATAAGCGTTGATTTCGTAGTTCACTCCGGGTGGGTAGGCAACCATGCAAAACAGGCACTCGGCGCGACTTCTGGAAGTGACTACCATCCCAGATCAAATGTTTAGGGTCCAAACTATAAGTGTGCCAAGTCTCATGCTTCTATCAAAAAATGAACGGTGGTTTTACCTAACCTCCCCACTAATAATACTACTGGATGTCTCCCTCCCACGGCAGGAGTGAGGCCTCTTGCTTTGCGATAACATTTGCCTGGTTGTAGGAGTAAACATAGCTCAAGCTGCATGGTGCGCTCGTTGAAAGGATACTTACTTAGGCTTATTAACACAGTAATTCTGATGGGAAATTGTTATCACAAGCTGTATCGCTTGATGGGTAGGCTATTAACTTCTAAGCTCGTTAGCTTTTCAATCTTTTAGGCATAGGTATGCAAACTTCAGCAACTTCCGTGCATTTTTTCTGCAGGCCTATATAAATGTATTGTCCCCGTTACGTCTTGGACGATTAAACGATCGGAGCGTTTGAGGGAAGTGTCTGAGTACGTCACCTCATTTGAACACACCGAATGTCCTGGGTGGACAATTGAATGCACGACATTATATTTCTTTGTTGTCTGCTATATTTATATTGTTTTCGAGGAAGATGTTTTGAATCTATTTATTAATTTCGGCCTTTATTCATTTATATTCCATAAATATCTGCCTGTTGACAGTATGGAGTGCTGCGTGAAATATTCGAGAAGCGGAAGTGAATTTTAAAACGCACTCAGAACACAGAAATGAGTCCAGATGGTGGACCGGGCCGTCACTTGAGTGAGTTATTTACTTGTGTGAGTCGACACAGTGATGGCTATTGAAGTGGCAGGTGCAGCGAGTGTGTGTTATCAGTTGCGCCAAGCGGGCGTGTCCGTTAGTGTTGCTCTAAATCAGTGGTTCTCAACCGGTGGTCCGCGAGTGCCTCGGGAGTGGTCCGCGGGAGAAAAGGGTCCATCAGCACGTATACAAAAGTGGCCAATAAATGGGGATTTCGAGAACGATGTGCGTTGAACGAGAATCGTCCGAATGTATTCGCGGCGATGACTATCAGGTTTTGAATTGAAATATCTTTAAAATAAGTATTATTGAGGAAGGGTTTCAACTGATAAGGTGTATTGGGGGGAGGGGAGGAGGGGGAGGGGGAGAGGGAGGTGAGGTGGTCCGTACATGATTCAAATTTACGCTGAGTGGTCCGCAGACTTCTACGGATTCAGAACCACTGCTCTAAATGGACGGTCGTACAGTTGACGCGGGTCAGTATGCGTACTCCTGTACATATTTCTGTGTAGGCCAGGCGCATCGATTCATTTTGTGGTGTGACTATTGTGAGAAAATATTCATGTGAAAGTGTCGTGAATAGTTATAACGAGTACACACAAGATTACGAAAACTGTAACTGTACCACTATTAAATGGTTAAATGGTCATGTAAAAGTGTCGCGAACAGTATTACGAGTACATACAAGATTGGTCGGTTGGTTCCCTAGTTTAGGGGCTGCAACAACGCGGTCATGAAGCCCCGTGTACTTCGGGTGTGTGTAGAATGTGTCTGATAACCGGTGTTAGTTGTGATGACTGTATTAGTGTGTGTTATCTGTTTTAATTCAAGCAACGGCAGCAGACGGTAATTTATACTTATACTTTTGCTTCCAAATGCTACCGTCGACGACACCTAGCTATCGGACTTGGCTACCAGATGCCATCGCAGTCAGCACCTGGCGGCGAACGTTAGAACTAATATAGCGTTATCGATTCTAACCTACGAATTTTGGCTTCACCCAAGTGTAGTTAGTGGAAGGTTCTTTTCATGCCATAAATCTATGACATGGGACCACCGGCTTTACTTCCCCTCCGAAGGAAGGCATACTGACGGATTTTTAACGCTCTTAAAAATCCGACGACTTCGGCCGGGTTTGAACCCACGACCTTGGGCATAGAAGCTCAGCATACTCCCAACTACGCCACCGAAGCTGTTACACACAAGATTACGAAAACTATAACTGTAGGTATCACTATTAAATGGTTGAATGGTCATGTAAAAGTGTCGCGAACAGTTATTACGAGTACACACATCGGTAGTTAACGCATTCATTTCAAGTAATAATCCCTGAATTTCTGAATTAATATTGATAATCGAGGAATTAATTCCCTCTATCTGTGTATTCACTTTTAATACATGGGCTGACAAATTTGTTATGCTAGTATTTAGTGCTTTCGTTTCATCTTTAACTTCATCTAGGCTATCCTTCAATCCCTGCACGCCATCTTTTAATTCCTGTATATCTCTAGTTAAGGTTTGTAAATTATTATTTGATGTTTGCACATCATTAATTAAAGTCTGTAAATCAGCTCTCAACTCATCCTTATCAGGTTTTAAATCATCTTTAAGCTGCTGCTTATCATTATATATTTGTTGTTGCAGTTTATTAAATTCAGCTTGGACTTGCGCTAAGAATCCTCTTAACTCCTCAGGTACCTCGTACGGCATATCAAAAAACACTTAATTTCAGGGATAACATAAACTAAATGACTAACCAAGAACATGAGAAGTTTTTTTTCTCCTGATTTTCAAACATACACACATCAAAAAAAGTTTTGCATCACCTCGGTTCCAAGAGTTCCGGAACCTTTAAATACAAAGGGAATAGAGATCAACACAAACAACATTTCAGCTCGTTTTATTGCTCATGAGACCCACACATTGCATGTTGTACCAGCATACAGCTAGACTTGCAGCATTTGTGGTCCAGATTGCAGTACACACCACCACCTCTAATACCCAGTAGCACGTCCTCTTGCATTGATGCATGCCTGTATTCGTCGTGGCATACTATCCACAAGTTCATCAAGACACTGTTGGTCCAAATTGTCCCACTCCTCAACGACAATTCGGCGTAAATCTCTCAGAGTGGTTGGTGGGTCAAGACGTCCATAAACAGCCCTTTTCAACATATCCCAGGCATGTTCGATAGGGTTCATGTCTGGCGAACATGCTGGCCACTGTAGTCGAGCGATGTCGTTATCTTGAAGGAACGCATTCACAAGATGTGCACGATGAGGTCGAGAATTGTCGTCCATGAAGACAAATGCCTCTCCAATATTCTGCCGATATGGTTGCACTATGGGTCGGAGGATGTCATTCAGGTATCGTAAAGCCGTTTCGGAGCCTTCCATGACCACCAGTGGCGTACGTTGGCCCCACATAATGCCACCCCAAAACATCAGGGAACCACCACCTTGCTGCACTCGCTGGACAGTGTCTAAGACGTTCAGCCTGACCAGGGTGCCTCCAAACACGTCTCCGACGATTGTCTGGTTGAAGGCATATGCGACACTCATCGGTGAAGAGAACGTGATGCCAATTCTGTGGGGTCCATTCAGCATGTTGTTGGGCCCATCTGTACCGCGCTGCATGGTGTCGGGGTTGCAAAGCTGGACCTCGCCATGGACGTCGGGAGTGAAGTTGCGCATCATGCAGCCTATTGCGCACAGTTTGAGTTGAAACACGACGTCCTGTGGCTGCACGAAACGCATTATTCAACATGGTGGCATTGCTGTCAGGGTTCCTCCGAGCGGCAATCCGTAAGTAGCGGTCATCCACTACAGTAGTAGCCCTTGGGCGGCCTGAGCGAGGCCTGTCATCGACAGTTCCTGTATCTCTGTACCTCCTCCATGTCCGAACAACATCGCTTTGGTTCACTCTGAGACGCCTGGAAACTTCCCTTGTTGAGAGCCCTTCTTGACACAAAGTAACAATGCGGACGCGATCGAACTGCGGTATTGACCTTCTAGGCATGGTAGAACTACAGACAACATGAGCAGCGTACCTTCGTCCTGGTGGAATGACTGGAACTGATCGGCTGTCGTACCCCCTCCGTCTAATAGGCCCTGCTCATGCATGGTTGTTTACATCTTTGAGCAGTTTTAGTGACATCTATGAACAGTCAAAGGGACTGTGTATCTCTGACAAAATGGCGGATATCATAGAAAGCAGATTGGAAAGTGCTCTTACATACATAGTGAATATCACGGAAGTAGGAGGCTACTTGAAGAAGGAAATGAAGGATGGCATGCTGAAAGCGGTAAGTGAGATAAGAAACTGCTGCAAAATGTTGAAATCAAATGTATTAGAAATAAATCCAGAAAAGGAAGGATCACAACATGAGGTTACGGTTGACAACCAGAGAGATGTAAACAAGGGAGAAGATAGTCAAATCATTGAACGACTAACGACATCTACTGATGCAGAGAATGAAGCTACGAGTGGCAATGACAAACGGCGCTGCCAGAGGACGACATCTAACGGAGAGGAAGAAAATTTAAATAACAACCAGCAGATAGTGTCGCCTATCAGAGAGAAAGTGAACAAGAAACCCACTGAGGTAGGGCAGGATGTCACCAACAATAGTCATAGACAGCGCCAGAAGTTGGTGGGATATAAAGGAATAGACGCAGTGGAAGAAACAGACAGACACCAGCAAGGAGCGTCTTCTACTAGCGGTGTACATGAACCAAATAGTAATAAGCAAAGAGTTTTAAGCAGTACCATACCACTACAGACACGTACTGGAGGAAAGTATAACGAACAAAGCGCAGAGATAGGTCGAGCGCTAGAAGACAAACTTACAGAAACAATAGCACATCAAATGCAGACAATGATGGAGAACATCACTAGTAATATCAAAAAAATGATAAGAGATGAAATTGAAATTAAAGATAAACTTGAAATAGGATCCCATCTAGGAAATAAAAAATCAAAACAATCAATTCCGTATCGCTTCGATAGGCAAATAGGAACTCAATCAGAATTGACTCCCACAGAAAATAATGTGGAAAACAATGTAAAAACAATTAGTTTCCCACCAATAACTGGCAACCCTTCACAAGTTCATAATCGAGAAACACCAAAGAACATTACAGCTGAAGAGAAATGGACGGAAGTCATAGGCAGGAAACAAAGACAACTACCACGACATCAAGCATCTATAACAGGCACAGGAACGGAAGACGTAAACCTACAAGCAGTAGAAAAGATGGCCTGGATATTTATAGGAAGAGTGCAACAGGAAACCACACCCGAGTCCATAAAGAAATTCCTCATCAAAAAGGAAATTATAGGAGAAATTATATGCGAAGAATTCTTAACGAAATTTGATACAAAGTATTTCAAAGTGGGAATTCCCTTTAAATACCTGGAAAGAATAAATAAAGAAGACTTTTGGCCAGAAAACATCACCGTAAGACGTTTTCGGCTTTTTCGGAGGAATGCAAGGATACAACCAGAATAAAACAAATAAGTGGTGTATGAGTAACTCAAAAAATGGAGAATATGTGAGAAAAGACAACTTACAAATAATGTTATGGAACATTGAAGGTTTGAAGAACGCACTAAGCTCAGCACCCAAAGATTGCCTGAGTGGATACGACGCAGTATTATTAACAGAAACATTTCTCACAGATCATTGGCAACACGCAGAATATTACTGTATACATCTTCAAGCACAACAAGGAGAAAGGGGAAGACCTGCAGGTGGAATTACTATCCTATTAAAGCCATGGTTGACGCCAATAATCTCAGAAATTAAATTAGATCATTCTCTGCTAATTGAAACACAATACATCACCATTATTACCTGTTACTTTCAACCGTATACAACGGCCATGGAGATAATAGATGAAGTAGGGCAACTAATATCATTCAGTAGGCACGACATCCCTCTAATCCTAGCCGGAGACTTAAATTGTCGGCTGGATGTACAAAACTATAAAACAACATTAGTAATGGAAAAAATGCAGGAAGATGGCTTACACCTTCTGAATAACCACAACATACCTACATATATATGCCATAATGGGAAAAGTGCGATAGACGTTGCGCTTATAAGAGGTCACATAAAAGGAGAAATAGCTCCACTATGGACAGCAGATCATACACCTATAAGAAAGCATATTCCTTTGAAAATAGTAATACAGGGAGACTGGTGTACAACAAAGAGGCAAAGTAAACAGCTCTTATCAAGGAAGATAGACTGTGGGAAAGTAGAAAGTAGACCCGACCTTATAAAGAAAATAGAAACACTAACAGAAGATTCAAGACTAGATGAAGCAGTACAAGCCCTTGAAGAACTTCTAATACAAGCCACAACCCCTAGGAAAGATCGAAAGGCAAAACAATGGTTCGACCAGGAATGCTACCTATCTAAAAAAGACGTATTGGCGGCCTTACATCAGCTAAGGACGAATTGCGAGAGTCTTCTTTTCCTTCAAGAATATAACAAGAAAAGAAGTGACTACAAGACACTGATACGTGAAAAGAAAAGGACATTCTGGGAAGCGGAAGGAAAAAGAATCGTGGAAGAGGCCAAGAATGACCCATACATCGCACTACGCCCTAGGAAACAGGCACAGACACACTATATCAATATGCAAGAATGGACGACACACTTTAACGATCTACTCAACAGGGCAGGAATAACAAACATACCGGAAAACATAAAAGGAACTGACCAAACAACGACATTGGAATGGACTCCACTAACAACAAAAGAAGTTCAAAATATAATCGCAAGCATAAAGAAAAGCAAAGCTGCTGGACCAGACAACATATTCGGTGAATACATAAAAGACACGGCACACCTTCTATTACCAATATGGACGAAATTATATAATAAATGCATCGAGACGGCATCAATACCAGAGAGATGGAGACAGTCTACCATAAAAGTTCTATATAAAGGCAAAGGTGACCCATATGATACAAATATGTACAGAGGCATCGCACTGGAGAACATTCCGTTCAAGATATTCACTAAATTAATAACAGAAAGAATCACAGAAGAAATAGATGTACAACTACCAGAAACACAATTTGGATTCAGGAAAGGAAGGTCAACTCTTACTGCAATAAAACTATTATTAAATAACATTTGGCAAGTCATGGAAAGAAAAGAAAAATTTTACGCAGTATTTATAGACTTCACAAAAGCATTTGATCGCATAAACCGCAATCTTGTGAAACTGAAGCTGGAAAAAGCTCTAGATAGAGATAATGTATGGACAAGAATTATACATACGGTACTGCATTGGAACAACATAAGAATCTCGGATAATATATCACTCTCTGATCCGATAATTCAAACGAATGGAGTACTACAGGGTGACCCAATCAGCCCTTTGCTCTTCATCCTAGCAGCGGAAGACATAATGAGAATAACTCAAAAGACAGATATTGTATCATATGCGTACGCTGATGACATTGTGATCGGATCACATAACATCATAAAACTACAAAACATTCTAAAAGACATGGAGGAATGGTGCACTGAATATAATTTTGACATCAACACATCTAAGACACAAATGATGGTGTTTCGACAAGGAGGAAAGGTACCGACCGGAACAGAAATTTTCATACAGGAAAAAAGAATAAATATAGTAAAAGAATTCAAATACCTAGGCATCACTCTACAAACAAGTGCAAAATGCTTTACAAAACATGTGACAGAAAAAATTACACAAGCGGTTCGGGCGATGCACGATATAAGATATATAAGAACACTCAACCTCGAGACAGCAATGGCATTATTTAAAAATAAAATAATGCCAATATTGACATACGGAATAGAAATCATATGGCCTTTCCTCACTGAAAAGAATCTATCATCACTTGAAAGTGTTAAAGCATTATACATTAAAAAAGCTATTGGAGTTTCCAAGACGACCAAATCTCGGCTAGTCTACCTCCTCGCGCGAGAAACATTCCTAATTGAAGACTTTAGAACGCTTCTAGTATTACCTAGCACAATAGGTGCGGAAAACCTATTAACGACTCTCAGAAGGAAGAGAGAAGAAATCCCACTGGAATTTTATGGAACGGGGGCCATGGTTGACCGGGCGTGGACATCTGCTAGCTTTGAGATGAGGCACATGTTCACACGCCTGGCAGTTCATGGTTTTCACCATTTGATTTGTACAAACAAAGCATACCATGATCCGGATGACACATGTGTATGTCAACTATGCGGACACACATGTGAACGCTACCATATTGAAAAATGCAGCAAAAGAATAAAGTCCATAAAAGACTATGCTACCCAAGGCGCAGGTGCGCAAACATAGTGTATTTACATGTATTTAATGGCTGTTTAGCTGTAATAAAAGTATTATTAATATACACAGTCAACGTCTATATGCCGGAGATCTGGGAACCGAGGTGATGCAAAACTTTTTTTGATGTGTGTATTTAACGTCTAATAAATAGAGCACATTCAGCCTTTAAACTCACTCTGGTGAATGGAAAAGTAATCAAACAGAAAAACTAATCATGAAACAACATCGTGCATCTACAATTATTTTTCATCATAGTGAGATTATAGAAATTTAAATTATCATGTCATTTACCTTACGATTATATGCAAAACTAAGTGATATAACATCATCCTAAACTGAATTAAAATATCCTGTTGAATAATACTGTCAGATATCAGAACACGTCTGACTACCTAACTGTCCCATTTTATTGCCTACATAAACGTAGGTTCGATCCCTCTCAGTTCGAACCCGCTACGTTATGTGCTAAGAAAATATCCTAACATCAGTACGATTATCTCTGTTCGTAGCCTTAATGTCAGATATCACAACAAAATTGACTCCCAAAGGTAAGATTTACTCTGTTCGAATCCTTAACGTTGGTCGCCATGTCAACCTTATGTACCCGTTTCCCAGATGTGACGTTGACCCGGAAATCAAACGTGACGTCCAAGAAATGATACATGGTTGTTACAATTAAATTTAGGAGTCCCTGAAATATATATCCGGAAAATAACGAAACAAAATCAACTGCAAATTCGGGCAGGCAAGAGATCTACTGTCGACCAAAATATTATGTGCACTCGAGTTTGAAGGTTGTTTGTGAAGTAACCAATAGACCTACAAAAAATCCAATAACATAATAATTTTCGTCGTTCTATGTTACGTTAGTTCATGTAGGTTTGGAATTTTTAATTTATATTTTAATATTTTTTATCGCAGTTGAAACACAAAAAGTGCCCCTTTTTAAGCGTGTTTCAACCATGCGTCACATATAAGAATTATTATCTCACAAACCCATCATTAGATCGAATCCAAATTTTAACACAATATACATTGGAATGTTGTAAAACTGGTTTATTAATTTCAACATTTTGTGTGTTTAAGAACGAAAGTTGTTACCATTTTGGTCAGGTAACTTTTTCTCGGCTCGGGGTCGTTGGAAAATGTAGTTCTTGGTTGCGTTGTAATCCTTAAACATCAAAACGTTATCCTGTATGACTGTGAAATACGTGAATTAATTCACTTATTTTATATCGGTTTGTATTTGTACGGGGAATTAAGACATGGTTCACCAGCTAGCCGCTCCGGGAAATGCTGTACAGCGTTGCTGATATGGAGCCCATCACTTCCGAGCGAGGCGTGCCATGACGCATGATGGAGCCCACCTTGGCAACGCTGTACAGCTTTCACGGGAGCGGCTAACTGGTGAACCATGTCTTAATTTCCCGTACAAATACAAACCGGTATAAAATAAGATAATTAATTTACGTATTTCACAATCATACAGCATACCTTTTGAGGTATAAGGATTACAACGCGACCAAGAACTACATTTTAAACCACCCCGAGTTGAGAAAACGTTACCTTAAAAAATGATAACAACTTTGTTTCTTGGACACACAACATTTTAAAATTAATTAACCAGTTATACAACATTCCAATGTATATTGTGTTAAAATTTGGATTCGATCTGATGACGAGTTTGAGAGATAATAATTCTTAAATGTGACGCATGGTTGAAACCCGCTTAAAAACGGGCACTTTTTGTGTTCCAACTGCGATAAAAAAAAATATTAAAATATAAATTAAAAATTCCAAACCAACATGAAATAACGTAAATTAGAACGACGAAAATGATGTTATTGGATTTTATGAAGGTCTATTGGTTACTTCACAAACAACCTTCAAACTCGAGTACACATAATATTTTAGTCGACGGTAGTATCTTGGGTCGTTTAACGGGATAGGTGAGAAAGGTTGCCTCAGATATATATTCCTAAATAAAATAGGATAGTATCATTCAATCAGGAAGAAGCTCCAATCTGCAGGAATAATTTAGATTGCTAAGATAAAATGGTCTCTTTTATTCAAGAGCAGACGAACACACACAAAATAAATAAATAAATAAATAAATAAATACACCCCTAGAATCAAATTGGTTCATGCTTACGTTGGGATCGTAGATCCATAAGTCCTATACTACCAATTTGATTATCCTATATGACTTTCTTGGGGGTAATGTGAATTGAAGTTTATGTTCCATTGTTCGTTGAGTAAGCTGAATTAAATAAAAAGAAATTGTTGTACTGCACTTTCAATGTTTCAGCTTTTGAATAAATAAATTGAATTTGGCATATCACATTTTTCACATCCCCATAAACAAATCTATCTTAATACTCTGAAAATTCACACATAGAGAACAATTAATTAAAGTGAGGATTAATTATCGTGGGCTAATCACGGATTTAAATTATCGTGAAGAAATAAATTACATAAATATTTACTATTACCATCTGACATTATGGTCGAGTAATATTCAGATAATGTTGAGTTTATCTTATTTTAAATGAATGTTCATAAATAATACCATTATTATTATTATTATTATTATTATTATTATTATTATTATTTATTTATTTATTTATTTACATATGTTACGCCCTCATTGGAGCACTTAACCAAAACAAGTATATACATATCTCAAAAACAATATTAAAGATTCAGCTTCTTATTTTTCTTCTTTTCCCAAAACATTTTCATTCTAGTTGACCTTGCCGCTCTCTCTGCATCGCTTATGGTGTAAGTTTTGCGGGTAAAGGTTTTTAAGGGAAGTCGGATGTTCTTGTTTTTCAAGATATTCTTCTCATCTTTGTGAGCAATTTGGGACATTGTCAAGCCGAGTTCATCCAGATCATTTTGAATTTCCATAAACCAAGAGTTCTTTGTTTTACTTTTGAAAAAATAATTAAATAATACTTTTAATTGTCTGGTATTATTATTATTATTATTATTATTATTATTATTATTATTATTATTAATCCAATGTTAGATTATACTGCATCAATCTGTTCATCAGTGTCAAATTCCATAGTTTAATTCCAATACATAAATTGTTATTTATAAATTATCATAATTTCCTTCCATAACCTTCATTATTAGGGTAATTAGTAATTTAATTAATTAATTAATTATCAATTATTAATTATCAATTTAATTGATTATAGATCATCTATTATTTAATTATACATTCCTTTTAAGAAGTGATCAAATTAAGCTGATTCCTAGAAATTATTATTAATGTTTCTCGAAGTTCGTATCAATAGCATTCGTTTCACAGCATTTAATATTGCATTATTATTATCGTCGTATTTATTAAGCATGCACATCACAAATTACCATATTAGGATTGTGTTCACACAGACACATCCTCGAATCATCCTACTTACAAATACTAGTAGTGAAATTCGTATTATCACACACTTCCAATCGTTAAATATTCATATTATTATTCTTGGATGGGCCACCTGACTCGCATCCAAATGTTGCCACTATAAGACCACTTTCAAAAAAGTGTCTACCACATAATTATTAAAACATGCTTCCTTTATATGTGCTGTCCAAACGTATATCATGATCCAAACTGCTTGATAGAACTCGATAATCTATCAGATTAATAATCCAGAATCTTCCAATTTCATCAATACGTTAATTGATAACCAATAAATTATTATTAACTGCTCTATAATTTGCAATCATACGTCACATCAATGCCATAAATTGTTACTCTGAATGCAATCAAGATCGATGATAATCATAATCAATAATTACAAATATTCATTCTGCAAAAATAATTCATTTATTATTATTATTATAATCATTCATAATTAATTCATCATATTAAATAATTCAATTAGTTAAATTAATTAGGCGGCAGCACGCCGGCCTATCACCGCTGGGTCCGTGGTTCAAATCCCGGTCACTCCATGTGAGATCTGTGCTGGACAAAACGGAGGTAGACAGGTTTTTCTCCGGGTACTCCGGTTTTCCCTGTCAAAATTTCATTCCAGCAACACTCTCCACTATCATTTCATTTCATCTGTCATTAATTTAATCATTGCCCCAGAGGAGTGCGTCAGGCCTCGGCAGCCGGCACAGTTCATATCCTCGCCGCTAGATGGGGGCTTCATTCATTCCATTCCTGACCCGGTCGGAGACTGGAAGCAGGCTGTGGATTTTTTTTTTCAATTAACTATTGCTGCCAAATATCTGGAAATATCATCAGCAATCACATCAAAAATTAATTGTGGGGAAATATTCACAATCCAGAAAAATTATTAATATTAAATTCAATTAATTTAAATTTATTACCGTAATCAAGTCAAGAAATTCTGAGGTATTATGTTCGTAGAAAATGTGTGAAATAAATTTAAATTTTCAATGTCTTACCCCTAAAGTTCCACTTTTATGTTTGAAAATCAGGCATAATACCACAGTTATTTGAAAATAAAATCAATTATTTCATGGTATTAGCTGTCATGGTGTATTACGGGTGTGGAATGGACTCACTGCCCTCAAAGATGGTGTGACGTTCCACGATGCCATGATGCTTAAGGTTGCCTTGAATTTGCTCGACCGTCGACGTATACATTCATTAAAATCCTTCATCTTTGTGTTGACTGTGTGATGTAATTGTGTCTTCTGATCCTGGCGTCCATCTATGTTCACAATCTTCCCCTTAATTAATTTAAGCCATCATCATCTTGACTGAGCAAATGTTCTTAAGTGTTCCCACGACGACAATAGTGTGTGAAGTTTGCACAATAAAACGTTCAGGTTCCCAAAATTACTTTTAATTGGCCGCCACTGCTGACATAATGTTCCACATTTTATGAATCTTGATAATGCTGTTTTGAGTTAATTGTTGATTAAATTGTGTTCTGTTCATTAATTTAGAGTTGAATAGTACACTTATGAATATTGTAGTGTAAATGTCTGGTTATATAAAACTGTGACTTCGCATGTCATAACTGCGCTAATATGTAGAATTGTACTGTCCATTATGGCGTTCATCATGACGAAGTAGTATTCCCATGTGGTGTGGAATAATGTTGTAAAATGTACTCACATCAGCCTCCGTTCAAGCACACGCTTCACTCAATTTATCCCTGGCATAAATCACGTTACCGTTTGTGCGTTTCATAAATCGAACTCACGTTCAATGTGAAACTAACTTAACGTACGCGATCTGAAAATCACAACCTTGGATAAAATAAGTTTGATGTTTCAGGCGTGTATCAACTGGAGAATGACTTCCAGTCCGCTGCTGCAAGGTATTGGAAACCTCCTTTCCTTATCGCGTGGGGGTGGGGAAGGTGAGCTGAGATTCTCCCTCTTTCTGGCGTCACATAATGAGATGCTTGACACCTGTATTTTATACGTAATACTCGGCTTTCTGCTACAATAAATAACCGTTAGTCGATTGATATCTTCTTTTATCTTTATTCGACAATACTCGGAGACACATATTCAATTAAATATGTATAAATTAATAATGATTATTCATATGTCATCAATAGGGGCGGATTTCTATGACCTAAAAATGTATGAAATATGTATGCATGTATGACCTAAAACATAAAAATATAACCTATAAAATTCAAAATATGACTTAATGAATAGCATCTACGTTACATAGAAACACTTTTATGACGATTGCTACAGGCTGCAATAAATTAAGAGCTAAAAGAGTTTCAATTCTTCGAAATCTTTAACCCAAAATCAAATAAAATGATGAATATTTCATGAATTCGTTAAGGTTACACTGCATACTCCTAGGCAAGGACGGACTCTGCGGAAGACATAAAACTACAGTTACTTTCACTGTTCAATATTCAGTTTTAATTTATACACAAAACATATGTTATTTGAATGAAACTTTCATTTCTGATCTAGTCTCCATTATTCTGATTGTTGCAATTTATGACCACATGCATCTTAATATTGTTGAATGAGAATCCCCTCCTGTTGTCGCTGAGTATCGTCTTGTAGCGAGAAAAACTTATTTGACATCACACGATGTAACGGGAACGTACTTGAATAGAGTTAAATCATTTGGAGAAAATTCCTGGAAATCTGCAGATGAAGGGTTTCCACAAAGAATGTCACTTATTCCACGCAGGTATACAAGTCCGCTATTTTCTTTCCAGTAAATTTTCTAATTTTCTACACACCCTAGATGCTATTGTTCCTTTCGCATGCTTTAATTCCTGTTCAATGCACTTTACAACATCCAGTGCATCGCTTAGTTCTGCACCTGAAACTTCCAGTTGCGTGATTGCTCCAGATAAAGAATTAAAATTGGACTTTATATAATCCGGGTCGTTTTTAATGTAATGGTTGAAAATAAATCTTGGGTGATTTTTATGGAGGATCAAAAGAATTCACGATCTTCTCCACGACATCCAAGTTTTTGCAATAGTACACTGCGGCATCAAGCCAAGTCCCCCATCGCGTTATAACTGGTTGGGGAGGTAGGGGTAGTGAAGGTGCTTCTCCTTGAAATTTCTGAACGCGAAGTGGAGCTTTGACAAACACTTCCTTACAGTTCGATATTAATTTATCAACTTCAGGATACCTACTTCTAACTTCTTTAGCTGCCCTAAGCAAGGCATGTGTAAGACATGTCACATGTATCATTTTCGGGTATAGCATTTTAAGTCCCTTGGCTGCCTTCACCATATACGGAGCAGCGTCAGTTACAAATAGAAAAATGTACTCTCTCTTTGCCCCGTTTGGCCACAACAGATTCATTGAATTGTCGAAGAGAACTGCAATGGTGGAATGGTTTGTCTTCTCTAGCACTTCACATGTCAGGAGGAACATCCAGGCAGGTCTTCCTTCAGCGTGCCAACGATCACATTTGCTACATATCTGCCAGCCACATCTGTGGTGTCGTCTATTGAAACCCATATCTTACTGTCTCCCACGCCACGCCTTATTATATCCAATATCTCTTCATAATAAGGGGTCAGATAGTCCTTCCTGAGAGAAGATTCGTTGGGAACAGGATGCTTTGTACTTATATATTATTTTTCAAGAGACTGTCTGTAGCTTCGACTGTTAAGTTTCTTTAAAGGAATGTTAGACGAAACCATCATCTTGCAGATATCTTGTGAAAATTGTGAACACTGTGAACTTGATGTCGGGGTTTCAAATAGCAGACGTTGCCTATTTTTGAGTGCAGAATATCTTGTTACACAATTCTTATGTTTTGCAGTATTACAGTGTTTTAGCACAGAGAAGCGTTTTTCGGCAGTAACTTTTACCTCACACAATTTACAGAAAAATATCACTCCATCCGTACTGAAAATGTTTTCACCGAACTCGCGAACAAAACTTCGCAACTTCCCACAAATTGAAACTTTCGTTTTAGGCATATTGAAAGGAAGCGAATGACTGAAGAAGAGAGATAAGAACGATGACAAATAACTGCGGAATTACCTCTGTTTCCGTGTAAACAATAGCCGGGTTTCCAGGAATTGACCCAGCTTGCAAACAATAGCTCCTACCTGTTAGAAACATTCCATACACTACTTTAGAATGGTTCTTCAGCAGTATATTCCAGTCTATCCTGAACTATAATTTCTAGAGTTTATTCTGATTTTTATAAAACGAAATTCAAATGAAAATTACCAAAATATGGCGTTTATAATGATATTTTGTACAAAATATGCCACAAAACTTAAGAAAGCCTAAATAAGCATTTATATGCCCAATAAAACCCGTTTAATTTTGATTATCATGCTTGGAAACGTGTTGAAAATACAAGACTATAAGATATAATGCTTTTTTTTTGTCGTGTGGCCTCCTGAGAGGCCGAGTGCAGGTCTTTCTAGTCGACGCCCGTGGACGACCAGCGCCTCGGTATGAAAGATGGAATGGATGAAGATGAATGCAACTGGGCAAGGATGTGGAAGGAAGCGGCCGTGGCCTGTCAGAAAGTACCGTCCCAACGTTTGCCTGGTGTTGAAAATGGGAAACCACGGAAAATCATTTCAAAGACGGCCGACGTTGGGGCTCGAACCCACGCGTCTACCGAGTCAGCAGAGAGTTTGGCCCCATGGCCTAACGCAGCGCTTTAACGTGCGTAGCCACTGCTATCGGTAGATATAATGTTAAGGGAATATGACGTGTCATAGAAATCCGCCCCCTAGTTCAATATGGATTCTCATGCCGGATGTGCAATATAAATTGTCGCTAGGTTTGGAGACTGGCTCTCAAGTTCATATCTTAGGTCGGCCTGTGAGCCTATGCCTCATATCCGTTCACAGCTGTGGTAGCGTATCTCATGCCTAGATTTCTGTCACAGTATGTACCCTACAATCATTTATGTAGCCTAGGTACATCAGTTAGTTATGGTTGATTTAAGGGGAGGAACAGCACGGTCATCTACTCCTACGCATACAACAATAAACAAATCATCCATAGGGTCATTCCACTGAAGGATAGAGATCAAGCCTTCCTTTTATATAGAGAGAAATTTTTGCTTATTCAGATGGTGTTTGGTTTGGATTATTTGGGCAACATTTTAATTTTTATCACTATATTTAATTCTGAAGTTTGACTCGAATAAAGTGTGTTTGTTGCAACAAACATTACTCTTCTAAGGAAATTGTTCCTTTTTATTATTATTATATAGAACACATACAATCTGCAAGGTACGGTACTTAATATGTAACTCATATCACAGTTCAGAGTTCCATAGAGAATGAGGATATAAGAACGAGAAGGGAGCATGAGAGGCAGGAAGGGGAAGGATACTCTAACCCCCAGAAACATTACCCAAATAGCTTTGGCGTGAAACGAGAACATGAGTTAACCAAGGGAGTTCCGGCATTAAACATGTTAGTTAGCCTGAAACATGTGAATGCAATATTCTATGAAAATAAGGCATATCCTTCCTGCAACCCGGATTGCTGTAATACATCATGTTTATGACTGGGAGAGAAAGATACATTTTTTTACAGAAACTACTGTGAACTGCAAAAGTAGACTGTGCTGCAGTTTTTTGTTGTTGTTGAATGTCTTAGGTTCTTTGTGACATCGTGGCCATGTAGCCCCGTGTACGTGGGTGTGCGTGAATTTGTCTATAACCTGTGTCACTGTGATGTCTGTACTGGTGTGTGTATTTGCAATTGAGGTAGGATTTGAGTAGGAAATGGCCGTGGCCTTAAGTTAGGTACCATCCCGGTATTAGCCTGGAAACCACGGAAACTCACTTCCAGGATGGCTGAGGTAGGAATCAAACCCATCTCTATTCACTTTTGTCTTACACAAAATAACATCATGACGTGATTTTGCCTCCAGTTAATTCATTTTTTTGGCTTGGGACTCTGGGTCTTTAGCTCCGTGCATATGGGTGTGGGTTGAATTTCTCCGATTATGTGATGACTGTAGTGTACTAGTGTGTGTAGCTGTATAAGGGACAGGGATGGGGAGGTAATTCATATCATAAGGTCACGACTGTCACCTGCAAATCCATAAACAAGTAGGCTAGGCTAGTCGTATTCATTCATTCCTATTCATGAGATTAAATGGCACTCTGCCAAATACAAAATATACCAGTAGACAATTATGGCCTATTTGGTGAACATCTGTTAATTCATTTTATGGGATTGGGACTTCTTAGTCATCAGCCCCGTGCGGTTTGCCACACTATGAAGATATTTGAGCGTATCGTGGATACACGCCTTCGTGACATAATCAAGATTGCCTCAAACCAGAGTGGTTTTATGAAAGGTACAGGGACAATCGATGCTATTCACGCCGCTCGTCTTTTGATGGAAAGAACCCTAGAAAAGAGGATATCACTCCATATAGCCTTCTTGGATCTTGAAAAGTCCTTCGACAGGGTACCTCGTGATCTAATAAGGTATGCACTACGACAGCATGGGGTACCAGAAGCATATGTTCAATGGGTTCAGCTTCTTTATCGGAATGTGACCAGCTATGTCCGATGTGCTTCAGGAAACTCCGCAACTTTTCCCATCAGAGTTGGTGTTCAACAGGGGTCTGCTTTGTCCCCGCTCCTGTTCATCATCTGTCTTGACACCATCGCAGCCGAACTACTGCAACCACATCCCTGGACCTTGCTCTATGCTGACGATATCATTGTAGCCTGCAAGTCTCGCCAAGAATTGGAACAACATGTTCAATGTTGGAAAACTGCACTAGACACCCATGGCCTACGACTTAATATTGGTAAGACAGAGTATATGGAGTGTGGAGTACCAAGTGAAGGATCTATTCACATTGATGGCACTGAACTCCGAAAATCATCTGTATTCAAATACTTGGGTACGCTAATCTGTTCAGATGGCCAATCACTCCCAGATGTCCGAAACAGAGTCAACGCTGCTTGGCTGAAATGGCGCCAAGTTACTGGAGTCCTTTTTGACCGGAATGTGCCACTATATCTGAAGTCGAAAATTTACAGAACCATCGTTCGACCAGTAGCACTGTATGGTACTGAATGCTGGCCAGTAACGAAGAGACATGAACAACAACTACATGCCGTGGAGATGAAGATGATTCGCTGGACACAGGGACATACTAGACTGGACCGCATCAGGAATGATAATGTTCGAGCTACATTTGGTGTGGCTCCAATCCCTGAAAAAATGCGGGAGAGGCGTCTGCGTTGGTATGGCCATGTACTGCGTAGCAATCACTCTTCAGTCGCGAGAACTGCACTTGACATCAGTCCAGAAGGCCGACGACCACGAGGGCGACCAAGAAAGCGCTGGCTGGATACTATGCGGGAGGACATGCAACTAGTGAATGCTACAATTAGAGACGCTCAAGAACGACCAGTATGGAAGAAAAAGTGCAGAAAAGCAGACCCTGCAATAAAGCGGGATTAATGCTAGGAAGATGATGATGTGATGACTGAAGTAGTGTGTGTAGCTGTATAAGGGACAGGGATGGGGAGGAGCCCCGGGAGTTAAAGTAAGGTACTACCGGAGTTCCATCAGGAAAATAATAAAATAAAATAAAATAATGTTGAGGCCAGAGCCTCCGTGGCTTAGGCGGCAGCACGCCGGCCTCCCACCGCTGGGTCCGTGGTTCAAATCCCGGTCACTCCATGTGAGATCTGTGCTGGACAAAACGGAGGCAGACAGGTTTTTCTCCGGGTACTCCGGTTTTCCCTGTCACAATTTCATTCCAGCAACACTCTCCACTATCATTTCATTTCATCTGTCATTCATTTAATCATTGCCCCAGAGGAGTGCGTCAGGCCTCGGCAGCCGGCACAATTCATATCCTCGCCGCTAGATGGGGGCTTCATTCATTCCATTCCTGACCCGGTCGGAGACTGGAAACAGGCTGTGGATTTTCATTTTCAATGTTGAGGCCCACAGGAGAGTATCTGCAGAATATCTTGGGTGAGTGGACAGGGAAAGTTGAAACTGTTCCTGTAGGAATTACAATTTCCTTTTAGTAGATATTATTCTTAAAAATAAATGTGACCAACCAGGCGGCGTTCATGTTCGATTCCTGACTGTCAAGAAATCAAATTCTATTCAGAGGGTAAGAGAATAAGAACGGGGTACACTCAGCCTAGTTAGGTGAACCGGGAAATGTTGGGTTCGAATCTCTCCTTAGCCACCCAGCAAGTGGTTTACCATGGGTTCCTACACATACTGAAGATAATTGCCTAGGTAATTCCTATGATAAGGTCACGACTGCTTCCTGTAAATCCATAAACAAGTAGGCTGGTCCTATTCATGAGATTAAATGGCACTCTGTAAAATACAAAATATACCAGTAGACAATGAAGGCCTATTTGATGAACATCTGAGAATATAAATTAACACTACTGTATATACAAAAATTTACCTCCATGTAAATACTTAAACATGTGAGCTACGGTAGACATATTCAAATAATTTAATCCTGTAGCACACTGTCGAACGAATCGATACAAAATATACTGGTACCAGTATACAAAAAAGCATCCTTTTGCACATCTAACACAAAAATAATAATTAAGCCAACTGTACATACAATAAATAACTTCCATGTGAATCCATAAATATGCAGGCTAGTTCCATTGATAGAATTAAATGACACTGTACCAAGTGCACTCGATACAAAATATACCAATACGGCGATACCAGTAGCCAACGAAGACTTATTTGATGTGTAGTTTCGTTCTTTTCTTAGGTACTGTTACAACAGAGCCATCTGGAGGGGGCGTGGTGGCGCAACGGTCAAGCTGTTGGCCTCACACCAAGGTGGACCGGGTTCGATTCCCGGCCAATGCATGTGAGATTTTCGAAGTGAAATGCCATGTCCTGTCGTTCGGATCCCACGTAAAAAGGAGGTCCCGTGGCTCATAATCGCATGATTAATGGTCATGTAAAACTAAAAGCTTTCTTCCTTCAATAGAGCCATCTGCACAATAATAACAACAATGAGAAATTCAGGGACAAATTGTTTGACACAAACTGATGAATTAGCTGTCGGAGGAAAATCATCACGATGAATGCTTCTTGTCCATTTATCCCTAACATCACGACGTGATTTTGTCTGCTGTTAATTCATTTTATGGGCTTGGGACTTCTTGGTCATTAGCAGCGTGCAGTTGGGTGTGGGTTGAATTCCCCCGATGAGAAATTGGAAAATAGGCACCGATTGCTTATCTTTATAATTATTATTAGATTTGCATCCAGTCAAACAACAGTTTCGAGGCATATCACCACAATTTTAGCATAAAAACAGGAATACACACCAAGTACGTGATAAGATTGATATCCTTGAACTAGCAGGCGTATAACTGGATGAGTGGACACCGTAGCCAATTTAAAAAGTAGGTTATGTTCCTGCGTAATCAATTTTCAGATCTTCTTAGACCTAAAAATGGAATACCGTACGTTAATTATTAATATTGCTTGCTCATAATGAATTACAATTACTAATAATTTATAAACCCTAGTTAGTTAGTTAGTTAGTTAGTGAGTTATTGCTGTTTCAAGGGGCGGAACTATGAGGTCATCTGCCCCTTATTTATAAACCATAAACATAATAATAAATAGACCAACTTACCCACTGTTTGGCAGTAGAATTGATGGTATCACAAGGGCAACAGAAGGCACCAGTATCTCGTTTTTATGAAGCACTTATGCAGACATTTACTTACACGAACGTGTAATATCATTAATCAGTAATCAATATGCACAGATAATCAAGGGAGACGATTGCTAAGCGAAATTATTCACACCACTACCACATCGTAAACAAAACCACACAACATACACTAAGGATGTCCACCACGATTGGCAGCCATATTTCCTCTCTCCTGCCGCCAGTGTCAGGTCCGGTAGTTAAAGAAGGTCCTGCTATTAGCATTCTTGCCAATAATGGCAATTGATCTTAGCACTAACAATAAGATGATGAAATGAGACTGTTTGTTGATGAGATTGTCATTTCTCAGTCTTGCAACATAGTAGCCTAAACAAATGTATTAGGGGTCGGTACGCCACTGGAAATGACACGGAATACAACACACAATGGCACACAAACTCACATGGTAGTAACGGTTGCTACAGCAGCTTCCGCTTGCCGAGCAGCCTCAGCTTTTTTGAAATAAGATGCTCTCATTGGTTCAGAGTCCAGCGCGTCGCGTTCGTCATTTAACAACTTTAGACTTGCCAACGCAAATTAGAACTGTCATACGAAATACTAAGGCGGACCCGAGTGTACGTAATTGATGTTATGCAATCCGCCTAACCATGATTCTAATAGAGTCAACAGTCAACACGGGTCAAATTGAGTCATTTTGAATTAAGCAAAGAAGCACTACAAGGACTACACTTATGAATAAGATCACCAACAGACGAGAAACAACAGCAGTACGGTACGCCTGGAAAAGAAGGAATTTTAAAGAGGCAGTCAAGAACGTCAAGAAAGCTTTCCAGGAGGAGAAGGTAAGAGATCTAGTCGAGGGAGCCGAGCGGAATACTTACAAAACACTAACTCATGCAAACCCAAGATTCCCCAGACACATCTCCATGGATGTTTGAGAACATCACCTCTTGTTGGTGTTGCAGATAAAAGAAACGTGCCCATTAGAAGAAACGGATGCAATTGCCAACCCAATAGATGTGGAATACCTATTCTCCAAGGAAGAGGTGATTCTGGCAATACAAAGCTGCAAGGCTAAGAAAGCCTGTGGGCCTGATGAGATCCATAATGAACATATTAAGGGATTAATTCAAGACTTGGGAGATGAAATCACAGCCCTCTTCAACGAATGTCTACGGCAAGGGGACATTCTTAAGAACTGGATGAAATCGATTGAAAAATGGTTTATAAAGAAAAAGGCGATGCAGAATTCCCCCAACAACTACAGGGGTATAGCCCTTGAAATCTCTCTACTTACTGTAAGATCCTCACGCGGTTATTGACGTAAGGAATCACAGAGTATGCTCACCTTCCTGAATACATTTTGGTTTCCGGAAGGGAAAATGAACACTACAAGCGGTACAATGCCTACAACAGAATATAGAGGAGGCGCTCTCAAGACCAAAAGGGGAACTGCATGCTATTTTTGTGGACTTCTCCAAAGCCTTTGATATCATTAACAGGAACAACATCGTAGCAAAATTAGAGCAACATATAGGACATCATAAACATCTATGAAACTTCATAAGGAGCATTCTAAATGAAAACTACATCGAGATAGACGACGGAATTTCCAGATCAGGGCTCATAAGGCAGACGATAGGTGTAGCTACTACAGGGAGATACCCTTAGTCCTCTTTTATACATAATAGCCTCAGCAGACTCTTACATTGAACTCAGAATGGGTCAAAATATATTATTTGTGCGGATGATATTGTGATATCCTCTACATCGTCAGAATATTTACAGACATACTTTTATCAGTGTTGTGTATAACTCTGAGGTAACGCGAACATTCTAGTTGCTATGCCCAGAACATTCCAATCTGGAACCGTCCATCCCCTCACTTCAAACTTAGACTGCTCTGTATATATGCACCCGCGCGACACAGACAATAGACGCGAGTTCCGCTCTGGACCGCTCAAGTTACGTCCACCTTGTGTTTCAACTAGTGTTAAATAAACCGTTTACTTATATTAACAAGTGTGTGTTATTTATCTTTTATCTCCCACGATATAACAGTGGTGCCAGAAATGGGATAAAATGAATAACGTTGTGAAACCGAGTGAACATTCCAACCTCAACGCAAGTGTTGCACCGAACTACCGTACGTTCATCGCACTGCGTGTTAAAAGAAATACTAAACCGAGTGAACTTTCTGACCTCAACGCAAATGTGTGAACCGAACTAAGTTAATTGGAGTGCGTGTTAGAAATACTGTTCTTCACTCATCTTCGCCATGCCGGACTTAACCTCTGAACAACTCCAACAATTCTCGGCAATCATCGCCGACGCTATCCGACAGACAACAAGATCAACAACGTCATCATCACAGACTCAACCGCCACAGTTGACAATACAACCGTATCGTGCAACCGACGGGATGATTGTAGCCGACTATTTCACGCGGTTCACCTGGGCGCTCGATCTGTGTAAGGTCACGGAAAACTAACACGCGCAAGACGCACATGTCTACATGGGCGCCGAACTTAACGAAGCTTTGAAGATCCTAGTAAGTCCCGTCGACCCGGAAACTCTCTCACACAGCGAAATCCAGTCAAGATTGTCGAACCATTTCGACGCCAGCTGCAACAAATATGCAGAGTGCATAAAATTCCGGAGCGTCATGCACAAGGCAGGGAAGACGATCGCCAGCTTCACTCTCAGATTAAGACAAGCAGCAACACACTGTGAGTGCGGAGAACTTTTAGACCGCATGCTAATTGAGCAACTGCTTAAAGGTTTGAAATCGAGGGACATGTGTGACTAAATTATTGCCAAGAAACCGGTGAGCTTCACTGCTGCGTACGAGATAGTATGCGCACTCGAAGCCACCCGGAACACTGCTGACGAGGTTAAGAATTCGAATATAACCTCAAAATCCGATTCAACCAATCGGATAGGCTACGAAAAGCCACAGTCGCGGAGGGGTGGCAACCAATGGTAACGTGGGATATCGACCAATTGTCAATAGAAATCCGACCAATCAAGGCCTCAACAAGGATTGCATCCAGCAAATCAGGGAACATCAAGTAACCAATCGTTGTGCGCTGGGTGTGGTGGGGAACATCCACGCAGTCAGTGCAGGTTCCTCAACGCTGAATGCCGGACATGTGGCAAGAAAGGTCACATTGCTAAAGTTTGTAGGTCCAAACCAAAGCAGCGGAATACAAATCACTGACCGAAGTAGAACAACCAGCAAATAGCGTTGATGTCATACATCATTTCAACAAAGTTGAGGTCATCGGAACAATGCAGTCTCCAGGGAAGCAGTTGATAGATGTCATCATAGAGGGAACCACCGTCAAAATGGAACTCGACACCGGCGCCCCCTGTTCGATGATGAGTAAACTGAGGTTAGGTATGATCCAACCAAATTGTGTTGTACAGAAGGTTGATCGTATTTTTGCGAGCTACTCTGGCCACCGTATTAACTGCATCGGAAATACACCAGTCACCGCCACCATTGGCACCATCTCCAGGAACCTCGACCTCTACAACGTCGACGATGAATTCGAGACACTCCTTGGTCGCGAGTGGATATCTAAGTTTGTGCGAGAGATCAATTTCGAGCAGTTTTTTGGAAACCCAGAACCGATCCACCAACTCTCCGTCAATCAGTCTCTGCCCCTGGACCAGCAAAAGGAACTTGACGCCACCCTCAACCGCTACCAGGATGTCTTCAGCGATACCCCCCGGGAAGCTATCAGGCCCACCAGTGAATATGCACCTGATGGATGGCGCCACCCCAATCTTCTCCCGAGCACGTGACATTCCTGTAGCCATGCTAGATGTCTATGCCAAAGAAATCGACGCAAAAATCGCATCTGGTTTCTACAAGAGGGTAGACTACTCAGAGTGGGCGTCAACAACTCATGTCGTTGTGAAGAAGAACGGCAAGTTGAGAATCACGGGCAACTACAAACCTACTCTCAACCCGCGGATCATCATCGATGAACACCCGATTCTGAAAGTGGAACACTTGTTCAACCAATTGCGTGGCTCCACCCTCTTCTGTCACCTGGACGTCACAGACGCATACACTCATCTCGAGGTCGACGATGAGTTTAGCCAAGCCCTCACGCTCAACACTCCAACCCATGGCCTGATCCGTCCAACTCGTGCTGTCTACGGAGCAGCCAACATCCTCGCTATCAGACAACGACGAATGGACCCGGTTTTGCAGAAACTCCCAAATATTGTGAGTTTCTTTGATGGCACCATTGTTTTTGCTGATAGTCTTGGCAATCTGATGGTGGCCCTCACCATGGCACGAGCGCTTTCGCCAACACGGCCTCAAGCTCAACCGAGCAAAATTCAGCTTTCCAGCACCTGTCCTGGAAGCTCTTAGCCACATGATCGATGCTTCAGGCGTTCATAAGCCTGATGCGCACATCCAAGCTGTACGAGACGCGCCGAAACCAACGACTCCAGAGGAACTCCAGCTGTTTTTGGGTAAAGCGACATACTACAGTGCCTCCATCCACAACCTGTCAACGAGATATCGACCACTCAGAGACATGCTGTTGAAGGATCTTCTCATTTGGACACCAGACGGCGACAAGGCCTACCAGGACACCAAGGACGCTCTAACCTCACCGCAGGTCCTTATGCATTACGATTCAACACTCCCACTTTTGCTGGCAACGGACGCCAGCAAACCGGTCTCGGCGCAGTGCTCTCACACCGGCTCGGCAACGGACTAGAAGGCCTATCGCATATGCTGGTAGGACAATGTCATGTATGGAGCAAAGGTACCCCCAGATCGACAAGGAAGCGCTCGCCATCGTTTGGCAGTACAGACATTTTTCAACTATCTGTACGCACGACACTTCACGCTAATTACGGATCACAAGACCCTGACACAGACCCTACATCCAGAGAAGTCGCTACCAGTCCTGTGCATTAGTCACATGGCCAATTATGCCGACTACCTCGCACACTTTAACTTCACCGTGGTTTTTAAAACATTGAAGCAAAACGCCAACGCTGACTACTGCTCTAGAGCATCGTTACCATCGACCGTCAACAAGATCCAAAACTCAATCTCGCTACAGAGGGAGGAAACAGAGGATTACGACGACTTTGATTTCTTTACAGCCACTGCACGAGAGGAGAGGAAGGGCCCTGATCTCGGCGGAATTGTCAAACTTCTGGAAGGAGGCCAAGATCTCACTCGCCATGACTTCAAGACACCCGAGGTGAAATACACGCTCGCCGCCACCTGCTTGATGATCGAGCACAGAGTAGTGGTTCCACCTGCACTGCGAGTTGCCTTCCTCAACGATCTGCACGCAGCTCGCCCGGTGATCGTCAAAATGAAGGGAATGTCACGTTCCTTTGTGTTTTGGCCAAGCATCGACTCCGATATCGAGAAGCTCGCGAAGTCCTGCACCACATGCGCAACCCATGCGCACGCTCTACCCAAGTTCCGCGAGCATCCCTGGGAGTACCCGAAGGCATCTTGGGAACGCATTAACATCGACTATGTGGGCCCAGTAGCTGACAGCATGCTTCTGATTGTTGTAGACGCCTGCAGAAAGTGGCTCGAGGTCAAGACAACAACCTCCACGACAGCTGAAGCAACAATCGCCCTGATGGATCACTTGTTTACAGCACACGGCCCCAGTCACCGTCGTTTCAGACAATGGCAGGCAGTTCATCGCAGAAGAATTCGAGGCCTTCCTGCAGAACAGTGGTGTGAAGTACCACAAGCTTACAGCACCATACCATCCATCAACTAATGGCCAAGCAGAACGGTATGTCCAAACGGTGAAGGATGCCCTCTACGCGATGAAAACAACCAAATGAACTCTGCAGACAAACCTGAACGAGTTCCTTCGCCAATTTAGAAGAGCGCCACACTCTACCACCGGACAATCTCCATCTCAACTATTTCTGGGACGAGAACTTCTGACACGTCTCAACCTGGCGAGACCCGAAGACGTTCGCACTAGAGTCTGCGAGAAACAGAAAGCAGAAATGAACTCGACATTCCGCACCTTCGAAGCGGGTCAGTCAGTCTACTTCCTCTCTGGCAACCCGGGCCTGGACAAGTGGCTCCCCGGTACCATCGCAGCCCACATCGGAGATCTTCACTATGATATCAACTACCGGGAAAAACGATTCAAGCGCCACATTGATCAGATCAGATCGTTTGTTGGCACCAACTAAGGCAAAACCAACTTGGACAACGATCAAGAAACAACCAACGATCGAGAGTCAACCAACAATCAAGAACCAACCAATGAGCAACTGAACCTGAGACGAGTTCGCTTCCACGAGACACCGGCAACAGTCCAAACACCACCAGTCACACCAGCTACACCTGTAAACAGGGCACCACCTATTTCCCAGACCCCTTTTATTCCCCGCAGAGATGCTCTCCAGCGCCGACCACCATTGAGATTCTCTCCTGATTAAGTTTCTTAAATCATCCATTTAAAAGAGGGAGGAAATGTTGTGTATTAACTCTGAGATAACGTGAACATTCTAGTTGCTATGCCCAGAACATTCCAATCTGGAGCCTTCCATCCCCTCACTCCAGACTTGGACTGCTCTGTATATATGCACTCGCGCGACACAGACAATGGACGCGAGTTCCGCTCTGGACCGCTCAAGTTACGTCCACCTTGTGTATCAACTAGTGTTAAATAAACCGTTTACTGATATTAACAAGTGTGTGTTAATTATCTTGTATCTCCCACGATATAACAATCAGCTAGCAGAATGGGCAGACAGTAAAGAGTTGCAGATCAATGGAGAAGGACTGTATCCATTACATTCAGAAGGGGCGGAAAACAAACAGTATTTACTCACAAGAACAAACCCCTAACCATGGTGGCGCATATGAAATATTTAGATGTCATTCTGCAACCAAGTGGAAATAAAATTTCTCTGCACATTAAAGACAGAACCACCGCTGTTATCAGAGGTATGGACAATATAAATCAAATGAGGAAATTGTCTCTAAAAACTGCGACGCAGCTTTTCCAGGTTAAAGTGTCCCCAGTCACCACTTATGGACTAGAAAAATCTGGCACTATCTCACTAAGGTTCATCTAAAAGAACTTCAGAAAGTAAAGGCAACTTTCTCCAAAATAAGCATTATGCGTGTCCATGTTCACACCGTCCCACCTAGTATAAGTCCTGGAGAGAGAACAATTTTATGTTGAGGAGCTGAGGTCAAATATGCTACTCCCAGCCATGTGGAGATAATAAAAGAAATTACCAATAAAATAACAGAAATATGGGATGATTTCTTTGCAACTGATGCGACGATACTAGAGGACTGCATATGAGCTAAAGCATATGATGACCAGATTAACAGTGCATGATTTTAACCACCGGATCTGTAGCATAGCGATGCACCTACTAGGCTCAGAATGTAAATGCAATTTATGTGGAGATTGGTGCTACAGATATGTATATGGAGAGACGTGTTCCTTTGACACAATTTTGCACTTCAGAAAACCAAAAGGAACTCTAAACACCGTGGTTCTTTTCTACTATCAAACGAAAAGCTTCGAACCAGACTCGGAAATGAATAATTTGTGTGACTCCTAATGCACGTTACTCTTTGGCTGCAATAAATACTTCATACAAATTAAAGCCCAAGTATAAACCACCTAGACTGACATACCGGTAATAGCCTATATGAAATGACAAGAGATAGCTTTTTAGTGGAATCGTCGAATATTTTTAAAGAGCGTTGAAAGTCTCTCAGTATGCCTTCCTTCGGAGGGGAAGTAAAGCCGGCGGGCCCATTTCATAGATCTATGGCATGTAAAAGCCCCTAACTACAATTATGTGAAGCTAAATTTGTAGGTTCGATTTTATTAACGCTCAATTAGTTCCACCGTTCGCCATCAGGTGCCGGTTTCAGTGGCATCTAGTAGCCAAGTTCACAGCTAGGTGTCGTTGATGGTAGCATTTCGTAGCAAAAGTAGGAACTACTGGAAATTGATCGTCTGCAGTCCTTACTTCGGTGGCGTAGTCGGTAGCATGCTGAACTGCTGTGCCCAAGATAGCGGGTTCAAACCCGGCCGAAGTCGTCGGATTTTTTAAGAGCGTTCAAAATCCTTCAGTATGCCTTCCTTCGGAGGGGAAGTAAAGCCGGCGGTCCCATGTCATAGATTTATGGCATGTAAAAGATCCTTTCACAGACTAAACTTGTGTAAAGCAAAATTTGTTAGGTTAGATTTCGTCAGAACGCTCTATCCAAGTTCCAACGTTTGCCGCTAGGTATCATTGATATCTGGTGGCGAAAGTTGGAACTACTTGAAATTGAACGGAACTTGTAGCTCACCCTTTACGGTGTCCGCTGGAAGCAGCTACAGACTCAGGCGAGCCGAACATGTCCTCGGACACTCCCGGCGCTAAAAGCCATACGATAAATAAATAATAATAATAATAACCTGAATTACAGATAACACACACTGTTACACCCATCACAATTAACACCGGTTATCAGACAGATAATACACACACCCAAAGTACACGGGGCTACATGACCGCGTTGTCCCAGCCCCTAAACTGAGGAACCAACCAACCTACGTATCTCAGATGTTACTACCAACTACAATAACTAAGGATGAATTACAACCTAATGTCGATACTATTTGAGGATCCAACCAACCTTCGGGCTGACTACGTAACATACAAAAGAAGTGAAATCTGGGAAGACTATTATAGTTTTAAACGATGGACGCCATGATTTCTCAGGAATTGCCAGAAGCTATCTATGCCCTTTGAGACATGGTGACAAATATGACAGTTCATGGTTTCCTCAGCAAACTGTGTAGTACAAAACAGTTTCATTCTCCCAATGAAACATGTGTGTACCTTCTATGCAGTAAGAAATGTGATCGTTTCGCATGTTGCTCAAAGCGACATGAGTCATTGAGGAGAGCAGACATATCTAACACACAAGTATGTGGGCAGTTCCTAATGAATAAAAGAAAAGAACAGTAAACGATATTGAAAACTCACTTTTTTCGCAGCTTGTATATTCTGTGAAACAGATTAAACTTTCTTTTCTTGCCCGCCTGTATCCTTAAAGCATCATCCTTGTCCTGTTTGTATGTTTGGAACCTACTTCCTAATCTATTTACTTTCCAAGCCCTTAATATGTAAGCCATTTCAGTAACTTGCAGAAAACTGGATAGACCTCGAATAACTCACAAACAAGACTTTTTTGTAGATACTCCCAAATTCAGTATTCAGTCACAAAACGCCAGTGAGAATCGAGTGAGAATATTCGCCAAGGATCAACAGAAGAATAGCATAACGGTTGAATCCAAAGAGGTTGGTCTACTGTTTCTGCACATTTGAGTCAAGACCAACTTGGTTGAGTGAAGCCGAAGCCGATTTGAGGAACCATTTTGCATGGAAAAACTAATTCAATATTTATTACAGCCAATGACCAAAGAAAATTAAATTACAATACTACATTTCTAATCTAACATGAAATATCATTGTCGCTACACAGTTCCTTGAACGACAGCTTTCGTTTACATTCCAGTGCGTGATACCGTTCACAACGTTTCTCACGAGCGACTTCGGTGGCGTAGTTGGTAGCATGCTGAGCTTCTATGCCCCAGATAGCGGGTTCAAACCTGGCCGAAGCCGTCGGATTGTTTAAGAGCGTTAAAAATCCCTCAGTATGCCTTCCTTCGGAGGGGAAGTAAAGCCGGTGGTCCCATGTCATAGATTTATGGCATGTTAAAGAACCTACCACTAATTACACCTGTGTGAAGCTAAATTGTATAGGTTAAGTATGTAAACAATGCTCTTAGGTTTCTACGTTCGTTGCCAAGAGCTGATTGCGGTGGCGTCTAGTAGCTAAGTTCTGAACTAGGCCTAGTAGTCGTTGACGGTGGTGTTTGGTGGCAAAAGTAGGAACTATTTGAATAATTCAAAGTTGCAGTCCTTACTTGAATTAAAAAAACAGATACACACACTAATACAGCTATCACAATTAACAGCGGTTATCAGACAGATTCTACACACACACAAAGTACACGGGGCTACAGGACCGCGTTGTCGCAGCCCCTAAACTGAGGAACCAACCAACCAACGTTTCCCACAAAATTTACAAAATAACACTCTGCAGCAGTGGGCAAATGGTAAACTTTCGTCTATGGAAAAACGAATACAAGTTTGATAAGGGAGTGTTCACGCATCATCAAGAACCGATTGCAATTTCTCAAAAAGTGCGCCCATTTTGTGCCTCTCAGTTTTCAACCAGCACAGGAAGTATGTCGAATGGAACACTCTCTGGAGCAACTGCTGCGCTATGCCAAGGAAGGAAATGCGTTTCAGGCACGGGTGTTCGCAGGAGACAATACATGGTGCCATCACTTTGAAACCGAAACAAAACGACAAAGTCGCCAGTGGAAGCATGCAGGCTCGCCGCCACCCAAAATGTCCAAGGCCATCCGCACGAGTACAGGGAAGCTTATTCTCAGCTTCTTCTTTCACCATGACGGCCCCATTCTTATAGACTTGCTGCAGCATGGGACAGCGGTGAATGCACAGTGATACTCGCAAACCTTGACCTCTCTTAGAACAGCGATCAAATCGAAATAACCAGGACAGCTCACCCGCGGGATCATTCTGTTCACTGACAATGAAAGACACCATACACCCAACGCAGTCAAGGAGCTCTTGCAGACGTTCAAATGGGAGGTCCTCAGTCACCCTCCAATCAGTCCAGACCTGTCTCCCTGCGAATATGCCTTTTTGTTGAGTTAAAGAAGGGTCTTAGAGGCAAACAAGTCACCTCGGATGACGTCGTCAAGCAGTACCGTACGTTTGGAACTGGTTCACAACGCAGCTCCAGGAATTCTATGAGAAGGGCATTCACCGCCTTGTATCGCAGTGGGACAAGTGCCTCAACAGTGCTGAGCAATACTTTTCAAAGAACGCTATACGTTTTCATTTTATAGGCTCCAGCTCGTTTCTTTCTTTTTGAATGTCCCTTATACATTACTTGTTATAGCTTGCCACGGTGGGTGTGTGGTTATAGTGTCGGACTACCAACCCCCAAGCTTGCAGGTTCGCTCCGGGCCATGGTAAGTGATTTTTGAAAGGCGACAAAAATCACGATACTCATGTCATACGTTGTTGGCATGTTAAAGAACCCATTTGAATTCAGTAGGCCGTGCTCATAATGGCAAAATTAATCTCGGGATTTTCCGCCAACACAAAGTTCCAATAATAATAATTTATTAGAGCAGCCAATGGCCATACGAAAATAAAATTAAAATACACAATATGCATAAGTGCTTGTGTTACTCTGTGCTAAGCCTTGCCAGTGAGATGTTCCTCTTTTGACAGTCTAGGGCATGATATCGCCCACACTTCTGCCCACACCATTCACATGAACAATCCGTACCGGGTTCATGGAATTTCTTTATAGAACACACTTTGTGACGAAAGCCATGCACTGCGTATCTAGTGATGGCGTGTCTTAATTCGAAGCCGAATCCTGACCATTTGCTTGATGTCATAGCATCATCCATGTAGAATTCGCTCCATATATCTTGTTTCTTGTCTCTTAGTTCCTGTAGTAATTCTCTGTAGCTGTCTGTAGAGGGGGGCATCAGCTGGTACCTCAGGTCCTCTGGGAAAAAGGGTTCTCTCGCCATCTCGTATACCAGTCTTGATAGCGTAAACTTGGAGACCCCTAGAACTCTTTTCAGGAAACTTGCCTTAACTTTTTCAATGCAATTTAGATCTCTTTTGTTCAGATGTTCCCAAATTATTTCAAGTCCATATGTTACTACCGGGGTTACTTTAAGTCTGAATAACTTCATTGCTGTTTTTAAGGATATCTGGTTGATTTGTGCAATATCACTTATTGTTATTGTGGCCGCTGAAGCTCCTTCTTTTATATGTGCGGAGAAAACGTTTCCGCGGGTCTGGAAAGTCATCCCCAGGTATTTGAACTTATTTACTATGTTTAGTTTTCTGCCGTTGCACATGATCCCTTCATGTGCTGATAACCTTCCTCCTCTCCTAAAGATCATTGTGACAGTTTTATCCTCATTTAGGTTCAGGTCTCACAAAGTTCCTCATTTCTCTACTAGAAAGCGGTATAGAGTCAAGGATCTTAGATATCTAACCTCCTTGTCATTCATAGCGCTCCAAGGAGCATTAAATTCGACTCGCAAGCTGCCCTCAGGGTGTCAATTAACAAAGCTTGCACCCAGCATCCGAGGTCATACGATATTATTATTATAAGAAGGCCATGACTTGGAATAGATGTGTGTATGATCGGGAGTAACTTTTCTACTGAATTATTGGTAATAATAATAATATCGTATGGCCTCGGGTGCCTGGTGCAAGCTTTGTTACTTGACACCCAGAGGGTAGCTTGCATGTCGAATTTCGTCGTTCCTTTGAATGCTATGAAAGTCAAGGAGGTTAGATATCTAAACTCCTTGACACTACAGCGCTTTCAAGTCGAGAATGGAGGAACTTTGTGTTGGCGGAAAATCCCGAGATTAATTTTGCCATTGAACACGGCCTACTGAATTCAAATGGGTTCTTTAACAGGCCAACAACGTATGACATGAGTATCGTGATTTTTGTCGCCTTCAAAAATCACTTACCATGGCCAGGGGCGAACCTGCAAGCTTGGGGTTGGTAGTCCGACACTATAACCACTCACCCACCGTGGCAAGCGAATTATTGGTGAAAAGTGTTATTAGCGAGTTACGTAAGTAGATACGTACGGTATGTTCATTAGTGGTGTCGGAACATTAAAAGCTTAGTACGGCTAAAGAGAGGTACACAGTGTAAGATTATATGGCTAAAATCTGAAGTTTGTTATCTTAGTTGAGTGCCGTCATATTGGAATTGACCCCCTGCGGAATAACAGCGCTACTCTGTCAATCAAGGAATAAGTACATCTCCTTGGTTGCTTACTGAAGAGAAATATAGCGAAGTTGAATAATCGCGTATTGTTTTGACTTCAATCATCACGGACTAACGGCGTATATCGTGTATAAAATAGTTAAGTGTGACATTCGATCAAAGAGTCTATACACACAATAGCTCTGGTGGTTAAGATGATGCATGTAGTACAATAGAATGTGATAGATGCAAGAGAAAGGTAGGCCTACACGAGAATTGGCAACTCCAGCTATCTGATATGACATCTAGCGGTAAAAATGAGAAACTTACCAAGTAGGGTACATTTGTCACGTGGTGACTGTTTGTATATGGTTTTTTGTATTGGTAAGCAGATCGTGGTAAATTCTTCGTGTTTATACATAAGTAATAAGTTTTAATCGTTGATAAGAGTGCAAAATGAGTAAAAGCAAAGTATATTGCTCAGTTTACGGCTGTAAGTCGATGTATAAGAGGGCTGCGTATATACGTTTTCATCACTTTCCAAAAGATGCAAATAGCAATAGCCGAAAGGTGACGATACCAAATAAATACGGGCAACAAGAGCGGGTTTGACCACTCACCATTACACTCACTGACGACAGGACGGGTTGTTCACTTACGCCGAGCCAAGCCGCACCTAGGCAGCCAAGCCGTACCAAGACAGCCAAGCCTACACCAGCCGAGGACAGCCAAGCTTCATCAGTCAGGTATCCTTCCCCGCTCTCTAGTTCATTTCCAATAACCCTACCAACCGCCATCACCTCGCTCTGCGGTATTCGATCCATTCCACTACGAGTTATATAAGCCTAATTTGACTTCGCAGGGTTAATACCTATCATCCAAATCAAGCAATTCCTGTGTACCCCGAGTTTTAATACAAGTTAAACTCATCCCTTCGCCCTACCAAGCAGCAAATAATTTCTAGAGTCTATGGTACAGTGAGCAAACTCAAATATAGCTCTTAAACGTAACAGCGCCATGACTCGAACTGCACAAAAACAAATACCAGCAGACAACCGATGCTTGATAATATGAGGAGCTAACTTTCAAAAGAGACTTTGTCACTCAAATACAACTTTAGGGAATGACCAAAAAACCGATTTCTCTCAAATTAACATCTTATTGCTTATTTTATGCATTTATGTACACACATATGGGTTATAAAAATGTAACAAGACACTCTAATGAAATCAAACTACAGTAGATATTCAGTATTTACATACTAAATTCTGGACATAGTTGTTATTGACTGAACAGAAAAGACATAATCCTTTTTGTTTGCATGAACATGGGACATAGTCCTCTTTGACTGCATAATATTTTGATAAGGCCTAAACATCTAACTCATTTCGAAACATTGTAATAAGCCGAACATTCAACCGCAATGTCATTTACTTAGTTAATATTCAAAACGTCCATTCTTATGAAACGTTACAACAAAAATCTTCTTTTATACATGGAATCCCACATCATCTTCCAGTCACATAATACTTCCTCACGAGGAACACTTGCTGCAGTTGTATCCATTAACAACCTCTTGTACCATTGCAAATCTTTTCGCCTAAACCAATTTTCACCTACTTACATTTCTAAGTTTATTTCACCCATTTCTCTCTCACTTCCGTTTCATTGTTCCCTTCTTTTTCTCTCTTTGATCTATTCTTTCCTCTCTTCAACCTCTATTCTACTTTCTCCTAAAATCTGAGGCAGATGACCTCGTAGTTCCGCCCCTTAAAACAACAACTAACTAACTCCTACAATCTAATCTACCTAAGGGGCGTGGTGGCCTCTCACCAAGGTGGACCGGGATCGATTCCCGGTCAATGCATGTGAGATTTTCGAAGTTAAATGCCATGCCCTGTGGTTCGGATTCTACGTAAAAAGGAGGTCCCGTGGCTCATGATCGCATGGTTAATGGTCACGTAAAACTAAAAGCTTCCTTCCTTCCTCCTCTACCTGATCCTTCATCTCATCTACTCTATTAACAACTACATCCAGTCTCTCCTCAACTTCTACTCTGCTTTCACCTACAATCTCCTCTACCTTCACCTACAATATCCTCTACCTCTCTTCTACTTTCACCTACAATCTCCTCTAACTGGCCCTTAATCTCTCCTCTGATCTCACTTATCACTTGTACTAGGCTTTCTATCAACTTTTTATAATCTTGACCTAACTTCTCATTAACTTTAGCTACCGTACTTGATCTAACTTCTGATTGTTATGCTCAAGTTTCTGATTAATTTCTCCCATCATGCTATCTTTCCATTTCCTTTGTAACAATCTCCGACTAGAACTGTTTCACAAGAATCGTGAATAACCAATATGACAGAGGAAACATTAATCAGAAGTTGGATTGAACAGCAAAAGCAATAATCATCATACACACAGGTCATACACTACCTCGCTGTTCACGCAAAGCATGATGGGAGTCAATTCTTATGATGCTAGAGTTCTGATTGGCTGAAGTACACAAAGTCTTGTTTGAACGAATACTGCAGTGGACAAAGTTGTTTTTTGAATGAATAGTCTACTTTCAGAGATCAATATAGCCAAGACAAAGTCACTTTTGAATGTTTACAGGGTGTTGGGACCTCAGGATAAATCTCACAAAGGGAAACCTGTACTAAACACATTTTTTTGAATTTTTGGACAAAGTCTCTTTTGAATGTGAGCTCCTCATATGCAATTGACACATAAAATCCAGTGGAACACACAAATTAGATCACGTGTATCGCACAGTGATCTCTCTATATATAAAAATGAAAGTTTGTCTGATTTTTCTGAATTTCCACGGAAATTTGCGTTATTTGCGCGTTTCAGACTGTTTTATGATGGATGCGCGCAAAAATAAATTTTTGTCTGTCTGCTTGTCTGTTTGTTTGTTTGTTTGTCTGTCTGAGGACAGCTTTGAGTCCTTATAACTTGAGAACGGCTGGGTGGATCAACGTAAAATTTGATACAGATATCCATCAGAGGCACCACACTAATCATTGATGTAACTCTTCTCCGTACCTCTCATAAAAGGGGGCCTACCCCCTTAAAATACATGCTGAAACAGGCGTAGAAGGACGAGACAAAACTTATTTTCAACCCCTCAATGTGAGAAACAAAACTCCCCGAAAACCACACCGTAAGGCCTTAAAACCAACAGTTTTTGAGATATTCTCAGAAAACTAATTTCATTTAATAATCCATGAAAGAATGCAAGCTGGTAACCATGACAACGGAATCTCATAGGACCATCTATTTGTGTAAGACGCAATGCAATTCCATTTATTACATTACTGCGAAGTTTGCAAACGGCTATAAGGTTATCACGAAACCAAACTAAGCTGTAAAATTCATCAATACGTATAATGCGCTTAAGGGGGTCAAGAAGTACACTAGAATTTATTCATGCGATTTTCACGTGCGGGTGTGGTTCGGAAGGTCTTTTATTTCCCTATCCCTCTATTGTATGTATTATATTATTATCATTATTAGTATTATTCGTATATTATGGCATACAACGACGAGACAATGCTCATTTTTTTTAGCCCTTCGGTGGCAGAAACAAAACTCGAGGGTTCCCGAAAACTACATTTTAAGGCTCTAAAACCAACAGTTTCTGAGATATTCCCAGAAAACTAATTGAATTTAATAAACTAATGAAGGAATGCAAGCCGGCAACAATGACAACGGGTTCTCAAGAGAAGACATCCAACTTTCCATCTAATTCTGTAAAAAGCAATGCCACTCCACTTATTACATTTCTGTGAAAGTTTTCAAATGGCTATAAGGTTATCACGGAACCAACTTAGACTGTAAAATTCATCAATGCGCTTAAGGGGGTCAAGGGGTACCGTAGAATTTTTCACGTGATTTATACGTGTTGTTACGGCTGTGAGTTTGTTTCATCGCTCGCCGCATGAGTCACAACTGCCCCAGGGCTGGGCTGCTCTGCCTCAGTGTATTGCGTGCGCCTTATGCAAGAGGACTACTAGGACAAAGGGATGGTCCAGAATATTCGTGACTGAGCCAGCGATGGAAGCCTTGAGAAGCCGTGAACCCTGGATGGGTCTAGAAGCATTTATTGAGTCACCGGCCTGCTATATAAGAGCGACCTATCAAGCAGTTGTGGGTGTGTTTTACGAGCTAGTGCGAGCATTTATCCTGAGCGACAGAAGTGTGGTGACTTGCGAAACCCCTAGTGCAGCAGTTTCTCTTGACAGCGAGGAAGTGAGAAGCATACAGGGGACTGCCTGTGTTTTGAGTGAGTGTGATTTCACTGAGCGTCAGAGATATTGTGAAGTGCCGTGCGAGTTACGAAATCCAGTGACATTGTTTCCCAGCTCGTGAACAGCGAAGCAGCGTGTAGAAGGCTATCGTAAGTAACTGTAATTTGTGTACAAAAGGAAGAGTTGCATGTAGTTCTGTCAAGGCCACCAGACTCATTAGCGAGAGGATTAACTGTTGACAAGTGTAAAGGGAGCAAGAGCTCTCCATAAGCAAGAGACTTGAGGAAACTGGAGTAAGGTTCCAATTGCTTGTATTTGCTGATGAGTAGTGTATCTTTCTGGTCGCAATAAAATTAATTATTTCTTTAAAGGAACATCCTGTGTTGTGCTTTCTACCCACCGTAATCCAGTTAACAAAAGTGCCACTAGGAGGTGGCACGTAACAACTGGTGTCAGAAGCCGGATTACGAACTCAAGCACAAGCACAACACCTGACGGTCCTGGTCTCAAAACCCGAGCAGGTCATTTTCTCTAATTTTCCTGTGAGTGCATGCCCTTTACAAGACAAACAACTAAAATGGAGGCGCAATTGGCAGCATTGCTAGAAAAGTTAAGTGGCATGGAAACCTAGATGGAAGACGGCCAGAAGAAGATGGAAGACGGCCAGAAGAAATTAGCCAAGGACCTGAAGGATGACCTGAAGAAGATGGAAGACGGCCAGAAGAAGATGGAGGACGGCCAGAAGAAGATGGAGGACGGCCAGAAGAAGTTAGCCGAGGACCTAACTGCTAAATTAGAAGAAGCCAGAAGAATTTAACCAAGAAGATAGAGGACGGCCAGAAGAAGATGGAAGACGGGCAGAATAAGTTAGCACAGGACCTGAAGAAATTAGAACTGGGTCTGCGTGAGGAAGTCACGGCAGTGGAAAAGAAGTTCGACGCCTTAAAAGAAGAAGTTGCCGAGCTACGCCGACGCCTGCTGACGGGGGTGGAAAAGAGATTCAGCGCTCTACAAAAGGAATTTGCTGAGCTGCGCCGACAGGGATGGAAGATAGATTCAAAGCCCTACAAGAGGAAGTCGCCGAGCTGCGCCGACGCCCGCCGACCGGGGTGGATGCGAGAGTCAAAGCTCTGCAAGAGGAAGTTGCCGAACTGCGCCAACGCCCACTCACGGGGGTGGAAGAGAAATTCAACGCTCTTCAAGAGGAAGTTGCCGAGCTGCGCCGACGCCCGCCCACAGTTACACCGGGGACTTCAGAAACGGGACAGAGCAGAGTGACGCCCCCAACCTTCGACGGAAAGATCCCGTGGAGCACCTATTTACGTCAGTTCGAGGCAGCCTGATCCATAAACAACTGGAACAGCACGGAAAAGGCTACAGCTCTCATTGTAGCGCTGAGAGGGGACGCCCTTAACGTCCTTCAGGCCATCCCGACTGGATCCCAGGACTACGCTTCATTAATCGCCCATATGGAGTCCAGATATGGGGATAGCCATCTTCAGCAGGCCTACCAGATGTAGCTCCGAACCCGGGTACAAAAGAACGCGGAAACCCTGCAGGAGTTCAAGATGGACATCGCACGCCTTGTAAGGCTCGCCTACCCAACAGCGCCGGCCGACTTTCTGGAACAGATTGCGACGCAGACCTTCACCGACGGGCTACGGGACTCGGACACTCAACAAGCGCTGCGACTCGCGCGCAATATGACCCTGGCAGATGCGCTGAGCCACGCACTTGAGTTCGAGACGGCAAAACAGGCATCTAGAAAGCACTCGCGGGTGCGTCAAGTGGACGTCGACGAACCAGCAAAAACCAACGAGACCAAGCCCCTGGCCGACGAATTGATGGATGCGCTAAGCCGTTTCTTCGATAGTCGCGACACTACCAGCAACGACACAGCCGGAAGACAACCGGAGAGGCGGCCCGGAAGAGGACTACCGACCTGCTGGGCCTGCGGTAAGAAAGGCCACCTGAACAAGGACTGCGGTGATCGCCACCGCCGAGGGTATCCGACGGGAAATCAGTCGTCTGAAAACCGCGCGGCCCAGGGAAACGAGTATTAGCCAGCCTTGGGGGGCAAAGGTTGGCTTGTGACAGTCGTCAAGCCCCGGCAGTCCAAGTGCGTGTGACGAAGTTACGGAGGGACAATAGCAGCCTGATGATCGACGGAGTCGTCAACGGAGTGAGCTGGCCCATGCTGATCGACACGGGAGCGTCGAGGACCATCGCCAATCCCACCGTGATCCCGAAGTGGAGAGGGCAACCCACCCAAAGGAACCTCCAGCTAATAACCGCGACCGGAGAGACCGCACCGGTACATGGCGAAGCATCACTGGAGCTCGTCATTGGTCGACGGGCGGTGAAGCATCCAGTGCTTGTGGCTGACGTATCAAACGAAGTGATCATCGGACTGGACTTCCTGGACCAGAACAACATCATCTTGGACCTGAGTACCAACACTCTGCACTTCGGAGGTGAGGAACTTGCTTTGCAACCAGCACACGAGGCCGTCACCACACGACGAGTAAGGCTGAGAGAGGACGTCATCGTTCCCGCCAGGACGGAGGTCAGCGCCGCCGTAATTGTCGACGGAACTGCTGAGGGAGTGGCGGCAGTCATCGAGCCAAAATATGAGGACATCCAGACAAAAGGATTGCTAGTTGCCAAGACCCTCATCAACACGATGTCTCGGCCGTACGTCCGCCTGTCCAACCTGAACGACTACGACATTACGGTTCACCGGGACACCAACCTAGGAGTCTAAGGGCCCGTTACCTGGATTTCCCGCATCACAGATACGACGGACGGACACCTGCAGACGGACAACCGAAGAAGACGCGCACTGCCAGAAGAACTACAGAAGCTGTACGAAGGATCCCAGGACCATTTAGACGAGGAACAATCACGCCAACTTCACGACCTGCTACGCGAATTCCAGGACGTCTTCTCCGTGGGGAGCAAAGACTTCGGCAGGACAAGCTTGGTCCAGCACAGAATCGACGTTGGGGACAGCGCACCGATTAGGGCCCCATTCCGACGTGTCCCGCTCGCCAAGCAAGCCGAAGTCGATCGGATGGTAGAAGAGATGAAGGAGCAAGGGGTGATCGAGCCATCACATAGTCCTTGGAGTTCTCCGGTCGTGCTTGTGAAGAAGAAGGACGGTTCCTCCAGGTTCTGCGTGGACTACAGGCGGGTGAACGACGTCACGAAGAAGGACAGCTACCCTCTACCCTGGATCGACGACACGCTGGACACCATATCAGGATCAAGATGGTTCTCCACCTTGGATTTGAAGAGTGGCTACTGGCAGGTGGAGGTCCACCCTAAGGATAGCGAAAAAACGGCGTTCTCTGTGGGCAGCGGGCTCTGGCAGTCCACCGTCATGCCATTCGGTCTGTGCAACGCCCCTGCGACCTTCGAAAGGCTAATGGAGTCCATTCTGAGGGGACTACACTGGAAGACCTGCCTGGTCTACCTAGACGATGTCATCGTTCTGGGGAGAAGCTTCGAGGAGCACTACAGCAACCTGAAGGAAATCTTGATGAAGCTACGGGCTGCCCAGCTGAAGTTGAGCCCCAAGAAGTGTCAGCTCTTCCAGAAGCAGGTCCAGTACCTTGCGCATATCGTCTCCGAGGAGGGGGTGCGCACCGATCCAGAGAAGACCACAGCTGTGAGGGAGTGGCCAGTTCCGAAGGATAAATCCCAACTACGAAGCTTCCTGGGACTCTGCACCTATTACCGTCGCTTCGTGAGAGGATTTGCCGACATCGCTAAACCACTGCATCGACTGACTGAGAAGGACCAACTCTTCACGTGGACAGCAGAATGCCACAGTGCCTTCGAACAACTCAAGTAGGCTCTGTGCACCGCACCTATTCTGGCCTACCCCAGAGCTGGAACAAGGTTCATCGTCGATACCGATGCCAGCGACTTTGCTATAGGGGGAATCCTGTCGCAAGTAGTGGAGGGCGAGGAGAGAGTAGTGGCCTACTTCAGCAAAGCCTTGTCAAAGCCCGAAAGGAACTACTGCGTCACCAGGAAGGAGCTGCTCGCCATCGTGGAGAACATTGAACACTTCCACAAATACCTGTACGGGCAGGAATTTCTCATCAGGACCGACCATGCATCCCTGCGGTGGCTCCTGAACTTCAAGCAGCCCGAGGGTCAACTCGCTCGGTGGTTAGAGAGGCTTCAGCAGTACAACTTTGAGATCCAGCACAGGAAAGGCCAACTGCACTCTAACGCCGACGCCCTGTCACGAAGACCGTGCCCCGAAGACTGCACCTTCTGTACCAGAAGAGAAGAGAACACCGGGATACAGTGCCGAAGGACTACCGTGGAACTTCAGGGGAGCTGGAGCCGCGAATCTTTCACGCGGGCACAAGCAGAAGATGATGACCTGGGACTGATAGCCGAATGGAAGAGGGCCTGTGTCCCCAGAACCGGGTGGAACATTGTGAGTGACTGCAGCCCAAAGTTTAAGTCCTACTGGGCGCAGTGGGACTCGCTGATTGTAAGGGACGGCCTCATCTGCCGTACCTGGGAGAGCACCGACGGGAAGACATCTCGGGAACAAGTCGTCGTTCCAAAGGCTATGACGGAGGAAGTCCTGAAGGAAGTTCATGGGGGATCATCTGGAGGACACCTAGGGATAAAGAAGACCCTGGAGAAGCTGAGAGAGCGGTTCTACTGGATCGGATGCCGAACAGACGTGGAGAACCACTGCGCGAGGTGCCACGATTGCGCAGCCAGCAAGGGCCCAGGACGAAGACGACGGGGTCCACTGAAGACCTACAACGTGGGCGGCCCCATGGAGAGAGTGGCCATCGATATTGCTGGGCCATTCCCGTTAAGCGAGGCAGGGAACCGCTACATATTGGTCGTCAGCGACTACTTTACCAAATGGCCGGAGGCGTATGCGCTCCCTAACCAAGAAGCCGCGACGATTGCAGAGACCCTGGGGAAGGAATTCGTCAGCTGGTACGGAGTACCCCTGGAGATGCACTCCGACCAAGGGAGGAACTTCGAGTCGCAGGTGTTCCAGAACCTATGCCAGCTGCTGGGAATCCGGAAGACAAGGACAACGACGCTACATCCTCAGTCCGACGGGATGGTAGAGCGATTCAATCGCACCATCGAGAACCATCTCCGAATAGTTGTCAGCGAGCACCAGAGGGGTTGGGACAAACATCTTCCACGATTTCTCCTGGCCTACCGTGCCGCCGTGCATGAAGCCACCGGGTGCACACCAGCCGGGTCATGTTTGGGAGGGAGCTCCGTCTACCTGTCGATCTTGCCTTCGGCCGACCTGGGAATGATCCGGTCCCGGTAAGCCAGTATTGTCAAGAACTGGTCGACCAACTGGAGGACGTGCACGCGTTCGCGAGGAGGAAACTGTGGATCGAGACCGACCGAATGAAGACCCGATACGACCAGCAGACGGATGCCGGCAGATTCCACGAGGACGACCTGGTCTGGCTCTTCAACCCATTACGGAAGAAAGGCCTGTCACCCAAACTGCAGAAGTCCTGGGAGGGCCCGTACCGAGTCGTGAAACGGATCAACGATGTCGTCTACAGGATCCAGCGGAGCCCGAGGGCGAAGATGAAGATCGTGCATCGAGATCGCCTGGCAGCCTACGGAGGGACACAGACGGACCAACGATTGATCGGGACGATCAGCCTTTTAGGAAGGGGGTGGTGTTACGGCTGTGAGTTTGTTTCATCGCTCGCCGCATGAGTCACAACTGCCCTAGGGCTGGGCTGCTCTGCCTCAGTGTATTGCGTGCGCCTTATGCAAGAGGACTACTAGGACAAAGGGATGGTCCAGAATATTCGTGACTGAGCCAGCGATGGAAGCCTCGAGAAGCCGTGAACCCTGGATGGGTCTAGAAGCATTTATTGAGTCACCGGCTTGCTATATAAGAGCGACCTATCAAGCAGTTGTGGGTGTGTTTTACGAGCTAGTGCGAGCATTTATCCTGAGCGACAGAAGTGTGGTGACTTGCGAAACCCCTAGTGAAGCCGTTTCTCTTGACAGCGAGGAAGTGAGAAGCATACAGGGGACTGCCTGTGTTTTGAGTGAGTGTGATTTCACTGAGCGTCAGAGATATTGTGAAGTGCCGTGCGAGTTACGAAATCCAGTGACATTGTTTCCCAGCTCGTGAACAGCGAAGCAACGTGTAGAAGGCTATCGTAAGTAACTGTAATTTGTGTACAAAAGGAAGAGTTGCATGTAGTTCTGTCAAGGCCACCAGACTCATTAGCGAGAGGATTAACTGTTGACAAGTGTAAAGGGAGCAAGAGCTCTCCATAAGCAAGAGACTTGAGGAAACTGGAGTAAGGTTCCAATTGCTTGTATTTGCTGATGAGTAGTGTATCTTTCTGGCCGCAATAAAATTAATTATTTCTTTAAAGGAACATCCTGTGTTGTGCTTTCTACCCACCGTAATCCAGTTAACAAAAGTGCCACTAGGGGGTGGCACGTAACAGTGTGATATGACGTACAGAATTATATCACCAAACAGCAACATCATTTTCAAAAATTCCTGAATTGAAATAGAATTTTTGCGGCTATTTGGAATTTGGGACATTGGAGGATAAAAAACCTGAATATTCATGCACCACAAGCCTATATAATTTGTTAAAGGTGTCTTCCTGTGGATGGGGACTTTACACAACGGTGAGGGTCAGTCTTTATGTGAGGTGTATTGCGTTTCGTCTACGAGATTTTCAAATTTATTTTCACGTCAGGAAGTACACGTTATGTGAATTTAGATTGAGCACATTCACTTTTTTTTTCTACAAACGGGTTCATCGTAAGGATGATTTTGTTTGATACTGTGTGGTTGATATATCCATATTCGGACATCTGGGTGATATGTTGTACCAAGACCGACAATAAATTGAGATATTGTGGTCGGTCTTGGTTGTACGTTGGTTGATTGGTCCCTCAGTTCAGAAGCTGCGACAACGCGTTCACGTAGCCTCGTGTACTTTCAGTGTGTCTAGAATCTGTCTGATTACCGGTGTTAATTGTGATGGCTGTATTAGTGTGTGTTATCTGTATTTCAGGAGGGGACTGCAGACGATCAATTTCCAGTAGTTACTACTTTTGCTACCAAATGCTACCGTCAACGACACCTAGCTGTGACTTGGCTACTAGATGCCACCTCAACCGGCACTGGTGGCAAACTTTGGAACTAATAGAGGGTTAATCAAATCTAACAAACAAATTTAGCTTCACACAATTGTAGTTAGTGGAATGTTCTATTACATGACATAAATCTATGACATGGGACCGCCGGTTTTACTTCCCCTCCGAAGTAAGACATACTTTCTGTGTATCTTTCTGTACGCTTATATCTCGTGTTCGAAAGTTTGGAGCATCGTAAAATTAGGTATCCATGAGAGTCAATACACCAATCTTATATATAAAAGTGGAAGTCTGTATGTATGTATGTATGTGGATCTGTTCCGTATACAAATCTACACCGTTCCACCAATCTCAACCAAATTTTGCATACACATAGTTTAGGACCCAGAAGGAACCGCTGGCTACATGAATTTTCGATAGTCTTTCTCATTCTTCTGATTTCGGCCCTCTTGCACTCAAGCACAGGCTAATCAAATCATAAAATATACTCATGAAGGAATGGCAAGGAAGTTTCCATGGCAACATAGCTCAAGTCGAGACACGGCCGACTGGATGCCATTTGCGCTCTGCACTACCGGTATAGAAAATGAGGATCTTTACCTGAAATCACGTTAGTTACTCAACTACTCACACAGCACTGTCAACCGAGTTTAGCATAACAAAGACTTGACACCATCTTCTACTATATATTTGTCAAATACCACTCACTCATTCATTCATCACGAAATCTCAGAAACCACCGAACGGATTGGAATGAAATTTGGTATGCAGCTTCCTCAAGGGACGCAAATGCCCATTAAGAGAGGACTTTTGCATATTCAGGTTCTAAAGGGGTGTTAAGGGGGTAGACCTGCATTTCATTGAATAGCAATATCTCCCGATTGGTTTCATTGGGGGATGTGATACTCGGCATATAAACTCATCATTAAAGATAAGAAGACACGGGTCTGAGGGTTTTTCGATGTGGTGTATATTATGAGGTGAAAGAGGTGAAGAGTGGGGATTCAAAGATTCCTAACGGAGCGTGTATCTCTTAAACGACATAGACGAGGAGTTTGAAACTCAGCGGAAAAAAATCAACATAAAAAAGAAGTAAATATGTGTTTGACCGTTTCTTCATAAATCCAATTTATGGGGCCCATGGGGAGGAGTGAAATTCTGGGGGGAAATAGGAAAGAAAATGTCCTAACTGATTGACTGACTCACTCACTCATCAAACTCAGGGGGAAAACATGCTTTAAAGTAAGTAAATAGCTGTTCGACAGGTTTTTTTGATCGATCAAATTGAAGGGGTTCATCGGGAGGGGTGAAATTCTGAAGAAAAAAAATGAAAGAAAATGTCGAGACTCATTCACTCACTCATCATCCCCCAGCCAAAAACATTGAAGTTGGAAACATGGCATTTTGGGGATATGTTCGTTGTATGTCAAAACCGTACACTAAGGGAGGATTTTTGGATATTCAGTTTCTAAAGGGGTCTTAAGGGGGTTATACCTGCATTTCATTGAATAACAATATCTCACGAGTGATTTCATTTGTGGATGTGATACTCGGCATATAAACTAATCATTAAAAGTAAGCAGACATGGGTCTAAGGGTTTTTCGATGTGGTGTATTATTATGAGGTGAAAGGGGTTAAAAGTGGGGGTTGAAGGATTCCTAACGGAGCGTGTTGGCCTATCTATTAAACGACATAGGCGAGAAATTTAAAACTCAGCGGGAAAAAATCAGCTAAAAAACTAAGTAAATCGGTGTTCGACCGTTTTTTTTCATAAATTAATTTAAGGGGCCGATGGGATGGGGTGAAATTCTGGGGGTTGAAAGGAGTGAAAATGTACTAACTGACTGACTAACTCACTCACTCATCAAACTCAGGGGAAAAAGACAGCTTAAAAATAAGTTAATAGGTGTTCAAGCGTTTTTTCATTAATCCAATTTAAGGGGCCCATGGGGAGGGGTGAAATTGTGGTAAAAATAATTGAAAGAAAATATCCTGTCTGACTCACTCACTCATCACGCCCAGCGAAAACTATTAAAGTTGGAAACATGAAATTTTGGGAATATGTTCGCTGTATGTCGAAAACGTCAACTAAGGAATGATTTTTGTTTATTCGGGTTTTAAAGAGATGTTAAGGGGGTAAACGTGCATTTCATTGAATAACGATATCTCATGATTTGTTTCTTTGGGGATGTAATATTCGGTATATAAACTAATCATTAAAAATAATCAGACATATGTCTAAGGGTTTATCGATGTGGTGTATATTATGAGGTGAAAGGGGTGAAAATTGGGGGTTGAGGGATTCTTAACGGAGCGTGTATCTCTGAAACGACATTGGCGAGAAGTTTGAAATTCGACGGAAAAAATAGCTTTAAAGACAAGTAAATAGGTGTTCGACCGTTTTGTCATAAATCCAATTTAAGGGGCCCTTGGAGAGGGGTGAAATTCTGGGGGGAAAAAACCAGGAAAGAAAGTGTCCTAAATGATTGACTCACTCACTCATCAAACTCAGGGGGAAAACAGCTTTAAATAAGTAAATAGGTGTTCGACCGTTTGTTTCATAAATCCAATTTAAGGGGTTCATGGGGAGGGGTGAAATTATCAAAAATAATTGAAAGAAAATGTCCTGACTGACTCACTCACTCATCATCGCCCAGCCAAAATTATTAAAGTTAGAAACATGAAATGTTGGGGATATGTTCGTTGTATGTCGAAAACGTCCACTAAGGAAAGAGTTTTGAATATTCAGGTTCTAAATAGGTGTTAAGGGGGTAAACGTGCATTTCATTGAATAACAATATCTCACGAGTGGTTTCATTTGGGGATGTGATACTTGGCATATATACTAATCATTAAAAATAAGCTGACACATGTCTAATAGTTTTTCGATGTAGTGTATATTATGAGGTGAAAGGGATGAAAAGTGGTGGGTTGAAAGATTCTTAACGGAGCGTGTATCTCTTAAACGACAAAGGCGAGGAGTTTGAAACTCGGAGGAAAATAATCAGATTAAAAATAAATAAATAAATAAAATAAATAGGTGTTCGACCGTTTTTTTTCATAAATCCAATTTAAGGGGCCTATGGGGAAGGGTGAAATTCTGGAAGAAAAACGTCCACTAAGGAAGGATTTTTGGATGTTCACTCTCATCGACTAACCCAAACTATTAAAGTTAGAAGAATGATATTTTGGGGATATGTTTGTTGTGTGTCGAAAAAGTCTACTAAGGAGGGATTTTTGGATATTCAGGTTCTAAAGTGGTGGTAACAGGGTTAAACCTGCATTTCATTGAATAACAATATGATACGACTATGACGCGAGCGAAGCGAGGCAAGAAATGAGATGGTGTGTGTCTGTGTATTACTCAATCACGCAAGTACCACTGGTCCGATTTACATGAATTTTTACATGGAAGTAGCTGATTTAGCTGGTTAACATATAGGTTTCTTTTGATTTCAATACTTTGCCCTATTTAAAGATGGTGACCATTTTAGTGACGTCTCTACACCCTTTGGTTTAAAACTTTCATATTTCCATTTCAAATAAAAAGAGAACGATAAGAAATAGCAAACTTTTGATGGGATGTACGAGGTTTAAAATTACATTTTCTATCCGAAAGGTATCTCTAACGTTTAGCGAGTAAAACCTAAATTTGTGCTATAAAACACGGTCAACGCCGAGCGGTGTAGTTGGACAAAATGTTCCATCCTTAATCTCCCTCTGCGCAGCACCTCGCCTATACCCTGTTTTAACACTGTCACTTTCACATTTTAATTTAATTATGACGCGTAGCGAAGCACGGGTACTTCAGCTAGTCATTTATAAAACTCTTCACCGTACTTCTCATTGAAGGGTTGGTATAGGAAAAAACTTTTCAAAATACATGCTAAAATAGGCGAAATATAAAAATTATCCTAGAAGGACGACCAAAGCATATGTTGCGCTTCTCAATGCGAGACAGAAAATTCGGGAGTCTATAAAGAGAATCCGAAAACCACATTTTAAGGCCCTTAAATTAACAGTGTCTGTGATATTCCCAGAGAACTAACTTCGCTCTGATAAACGTATGAAGGAATAACAAGCCCCTAACCATTGCAACAGTAGCTCAATATTGATAACGTCTGGTTATTAATACCGAAGACCGTTCGAAGAGCGGGTACTTCTGCTAGTGCATATTGTGCCCTTTTAGTAAGAAATATGCAAATCACAGTATGCGAGCAATGCTCAAATCGGGATTTTCGGGGTTTTGGTACGTTCTCCCACTCTGTGACTTACACATTTTGGATTAAATAGAGGATACACTTCCAAAAATAAAAATAAAAACAAAATCAACTCCTATTATAAAACATTTTTATTAACCAAAATTATGGCGCTACAAACAAATTAAACAAATCAACTACTGACCAATCCTTCTAAACTTGTTCAAAGTGAACAAGGAACACATAAAATCAAACAAATATTATATTAAAACACATGGTTTCCTTCAAACCAACAAAAATTATAATTCTTTTCACTTCCATAATGCGTCCCTTTAAAGTTCAATACAAACACGAGCTCCCATGGCTTGATACTTTCCAATATAAGATGCGTTATTCTTCACAAATCTCAAAAATCATTTTTTATGAGCTTCTTACAATCAAAACAATATATAATCTTATTGAAAATAAATGTTATTCCTTTATTTAAATTTTTGGGCATCTCACAATGTTCTTATGTTACCATCTCTCTCAAGTTAACAAATTCACTACAGTGATTGGGAAATTACTTGTGTACTCCAGAGTTACCGAAGACTACTTGAACAAAGTCAAAAATTATGATCACTCCCGAAATCTAATTGTCCTCATTGAACTCGTGACATCCTACACCAATACAACATTAAATTAGGGATTTTTATTTATTTGTCTTAAAGACCATTATCATATAAGAAAGCTATGATCTGAACTAGCAAGCGGTAATTTAATCTTCAAGAACCTCGGTTCGAATCCCGGGTCATTAACAAACTCTAAACACTCATGGTATATTATTACTTCCACAGACGGTCTTCTCCGACCCTACCGCCTTTCAATAGCGAGCGGTCAGACCTTAACACTTGACGTGATTTATGGCCAGGGAGGGAAGGCTCTATGTGGCTCCTCTCGAGACAGCTACATTCATGCTTTTAAACCAGCTATTTCATCTCCACAGTTCCTTGAACAGACCTGGCGTTTCTTTCATTCATTTTTAACAACATTATTTAGGTTCATAGACCACTTTCGTAACCTTGGCATTTATTAATTATGAAGTGTCATCATTGTTGGGTAAGAATAATTCAATACAACAACGATATTTAGGGGCTTCCACAACTATACGAGTCTAGGTTCGACTCTCTCAACTGCCTCGGGAACCAATCCCATACTGGAGGACTTACAACAATTCAGCGTCTTAGGATGACCTCGGTCTACTCTGCACTCATCAATACAATAAATACGCTCCCTATTATTCAATACAATATAACACACATGGCCTCGGGAACCAATCCCATACTGGAGGACTTATCATAGCTCAATTACCGCAATCAACTGTCCCTCACAATTAATTTACCAAGTATATTTTGATTCAACATCTTCCTAGCGTGACAATTTACTTTAATGCGCGACATTGCGCTATACATTACTTTAAGGCCTAGCGTCTTCCAAAGAACTGATAAATTCAACATCAACATTTGATCTACATCTCATTTTTTTAATGTTAATCCTCTCCCGTGACAATAATCGCTACACTTTAAGAACATGTATTCATACCATGTCTTATTCCTTTACAAAAGCTCAAAAGCTATTACTTTCATATAATTCAAATTAATCTTCATTTATATACTTTTCATTATTATTATTATTATTACGCTTGCTTTTATAACATTTATCAAATACACTGATATTTTATTTCATACCTTTCCTCTAAAGGATTTATTCATTTCTCATAATTATTTTATAATTTCTCAATTTTTATTTGTTCAGACCGCGCTCTTATTCTGTTATTTGTTATTCGAAAAACATCCCTATTTCTCAAACTCAGGTGGATTGTACACAAATATTCCCCCAACACAAAACATAATGAAAATATCCACTTACATGCTCAGACGGTCCAATACCGTGCTTTCCAACGATGTTTCATCTCGCCCACAATGTGTAATTAATCCATATTGCACAAATTCATTTCATACACTGACATATCTTGATACACATATAACTCATATACATTAAACACTGATAATATTTTAAATTACACTGGTGTATTCTTCTATGATACACAATAAAATCACTAAAACATTACTATTTAACACAAATTTGATATATTTACACTACACAGATTCTAATCACTAAGGCTTTTATTATGCCTTCCACACGTGATTTCTTTACTTCCCGTCTCCAAGGGTGAAATTCGTAAATGTCGGCTTCCTATCTGACCAGAATGAAAGTCTCGAACCATCTACCTCCTCCCTGGAATAGCACTCCTTCAAATCCGGTTTCCTGACGATCGGCTATTATTAATTAGCTCTATACTGCTTCTTTCTAGACCCTATGGGTTGGTCTAACGAAAGTCTGTTTTGTCCACGGTCTCCCAGATTCTCTATCGGTGACCTATTAATTTCTAGCAACTAATACTCCTCGTAACTTAGTGCCTTTTATAGTTCGTTTGTTTCCTTGAAACAATGTCTAGAATTTACTTCTCCTTTCTGCTTATTCTGTCCTCGAATTCCTATTTTTCAGAACCCTATGCGAACTTTATTTTGTCCGACCCTGATCGGGTTCTTATACGTTGATAGAATGTTTATCTCGCTGTTATGGTACTTCAAAACGTTACGATATTTTCGGTCGTTTAATTGGACTATATTTTGAATACCTATCGCCTGTCTTCTAAGTTCGCAGCCTACATTGACTGTAATTACTGAACTTTTCACTGTAAAACTGATATTGATGGAACTAGATCCTGTATTAGGATTTTCCTAATTCTTCACACGGCGATACTATAATAATACTTCTCGGCTACTCCTTACGGGTGCACGTTGTTTGTCGATACAGCGACGCCCTCTGGCTGTCGGATACTGTCTATACGATGTGATACAGCATCTCCCCTCAAGGAATGCTTGTAGACTGTATTCGGTGATGTAGCGTCTCCCCTCAAGGAGTCTTAGTAAACTGCATGACTGGCTTGGTCCTGCCAGGATTTGTATACTCTTTGGCTACAAAAAGATAAAATCCACGCCTTTTCCAGAACCAACTTCTGAAATAATGGTCGCACACTTATAAAATTTATAATCTGGAAAGCTGGTTTTCTAAACGTAAAATGACCTCTCTGCCCCTGAAAATCGATCGTGCAGTTCTGAGATATTAAATAAAGTTTGGTCCTCAGCTGTGTGGGTGTTACAGTTGATTTTTAATTCCCCACTCCTTGGGTCTCGGGACACTCCCGATGACGTATTGTGCCCAACTCTAGGAATGGGTATTCCAAGATTCAGACACCTAGATATCAAGGGAAAGGCTGTAGCCGCTTTTGAAAGTTGAGATATTTGAATATCGCACTACATTGCTTCTCGAAGCATTTGGAAATAATTTACCGATAGTTGGATGTCAAGTGACGTAGCGAGTAATAGCAGAGGTGGAGGCTATTTATTGATTAAATAGTTAACTATGGAGTAGAGACTTGAGACTGGGATCAGATTACTGGCACGGCCAAATGAAAGAGAATGCAATTAGTATCAAGTAAATCGGACCAGGGATTCAAGAGATATGAGGATTTCTAGATATCAGGTGATGACGCGTGACCCTGACAGTTTTGAATAAAAGCCAGCTGGCCGAAGCAACTTCAGCTCATTCTAACACAAGCACTTGGCGAGCAAGTTGCATCTACGCTGAGCCAAGGCACATGGTTGCCGGATCTACGCAGAAGTTCTTTTCAAGTCGTGATAGTCACGAAAAGTGCTGCGCTACGAGTTGGAACTTAGTAAGTTTACGGCGAGGAGAATCACTGAGGTGATTGTTTTTCTACAGACATTGGTGGAAAAATTTATATTTCTACAAGGACATATGCTAGACTTTGTCTAGAAATAGTATTTTGTCACAGTCCAGTAATAACTTAATACTTGGATGTTTAAATCCATTTCAAGTCAGTTTTCATTTTTGTAACTAGTTAACCACTTCGATCTGTCAGTACACTGAAGACTAGTCTATAACGGTGGCGTTCATTAGTCTACGCAAGGGAAACTACAAGTTGCCTAGCGCATGGTAGATGGTGATATAATAAACCATGCCCAGGGAACGATCTTCAGAACAGCCGTTAATTGCTTAGACTGTCAGTGTTTTTCTTGTACTGATAAGATTACAGTGAGTTATGTTACAACTGACATATCTAAGAAGAGATCACTTAGATCTGACCCTATTTAAACAAACTGTTATGGCTTTGATAGAAGCCCATATTAAAATGGAACCACAGTTCATTCCAACGTCAAAAGATACTACCACTATGTCTGACTAGACGAATTGTGGGTATATGATGGCGGCGGATACAAGGATTATACGTGCTTGTCCAATAGGGCATGTCTATGGATAAATCTGGTACAGACCAGGTTTACTACACTTCAAGACCATCAAGAAATGTAAGCCACATTTGAATTATATTATGCCTAGCTAATTGGAACAAACTATTTTTCTGCAGATGACCAACACATTTTATTTTTCTTCGTATTTAAATCTTGCAATGATTTACGCAAGGCTTATTAGAGTTATTCTGAGGATTTTCAACACTCAGAACAGTTTAGGATCGATGACCGAGCATTTCGAAGATTTATTTGATTTTTTCATATTTTTAGGAAACCACGGAAAACAACCGATGTAACTGTAAAAGTTAAATTTATTTTTGTTGAGGAATGGATATTTTTTTTTTCATATTCGAAGGTTCGAACATGTGGATTCTCACATAATGAGATGATAATTAAACATATTTAAAATAATAATAATAATAATAATAATAATCCACTAATAACAATAATAATAATTTTCATAATTTTTCTAAATAATTCTTGGATATTATATTTTATAATAATCATATGTATTGAGAGAGAGCCTATGAAGTAGTTTAATCATTTCTAGTTTGGAACATGAGATTTTCCGAAGGAGAGTGGTTAGCGCAAGCCCGCATTCAACCAACATGTCAGTTCTGGTTGAACAGTTGACATTTGCAATGAGCAAAGTATATTTTTCAGATAACACGGAGAGGCATGAAACGGGAAGCAATTGATATTTGTATCAAATAGGATATTTTTGTATTTATATAAAATCATGACGTAAATACACTCGAAAGTGAAATAAAGATTTTCATGAGTATGGTAAATTCACGGGTTGAACTGAATGGTAAAATAAAATAAACTTGTAAGTTTATTAATCTTCCAGTGTTGATAACAAGCAGAGGCTTGATTTATTGTATAAATTTTGGGAAGAAAATTTTTATGTGTGGAGTAGTTGAAATGCCATTCCCAGGTGCGCATGTTTAAGTCGCAGGAATGAGGAGGTTTTTTCGAGCATCAATCAAATAGCAGGTTCGATGGCTCAGGTTTATAGTAGGAGTATTGGAACTACACATTTCGTCGTATGAATGACCCGAAGGTTATTTCTTTGAAACCATCAGTTCTTATTTCAACCTTGTTTACGGATTCCATTTAGACTTTGATTTTGCTAGAACCCGGATTTGTCATGATAGTAGTTTATTCTTCTTCAGAGGAAGACCTTTGCCGTTGTTGTTGTTGTTGTAATATTGTGTTCTTACACAAATAATAGAATGAGCCACTGCCAATTTAAAAATAATTCTTTAACCACGAATAATTTGAAGGATATTTTCAATCCTAGTGCCATGAACTAAATGAATTCATTATAAAACTATAATGCTTATTTCCGCATTCTGTCGAAGAATTGCAAGTTGTGAAAGTTGCTAAAAATGGCCATGAATATAAATATTTTTATAATAATGATTCCAAGTGGGAAATTGAATAGTTGAATGGTTCAACCATTTATTGATCAAGTTGATGATTCAGAAATCATATATTTTGTTAGGAACTTGAAGTTCATAATCGAGTCACTTCTCGAATGTTTAATGTCAGAAGAACGATTAATTGTTGTTGTGCTTCGCACAAGTTCTTCGATGCTATGCTCAAGGTCAAATACTTTTCAGATGTTATTAATATATGTAAATAATTTGTGTTGCTTCGATGATGATAATATTTTCGACGTTATATTTTTGAAACTGGAAAAACAAGTGAAAGTTTAAAAATTCTATGAACATTTATTCTACGAGTGTTAATATCATGTAAATATTCAAACAGTGATCTACGATATTTCCAGTATAGACAATTAACTTTGAACTGGAATTAAATATTAATAATTTTGGAACACAGTCCACAGGACTATTAATCGGACTTGTGTTTCCAAAAAGATTGTCAAATGTGTTTGGAAAATTTCTGTATATTGTGTGTAAATAAGTGTGTGGATCGCCAGACGTGGAGTGATGCTGCTTTGAGCATCTTTGCAGTCAGATTTTAACTTCAAAATAAACTGAGATAATTTTACCAGATGTGTCATACCCAATTAAATCTCCTTCTATCCTTATTGTTGCATTGAGCCAAAAATCAGTAAAGCATTTTTTTAATTTGATGTCGTTTTTGCGATTTGCTTTAACCCATCTGGCGCTTCGGGATATTTTGATTCTCGTGCTGACTGATTATTGGTAAAATGCATATGTGGTCGTGCGTACTCCGGTCTAAACGGGCACATAAAATAAGATAGAGAGAGAAATGGCTTCGAACGTGGGTCCCGATTTAGACATGGTCAATCGCATGCCGATTTAAATTGTGATAATTTTTATAGAAATATTTTTGGAGTTGAGAGATGTCTGGTTTGGATGAATAAATTAGTAGGAAACCCAATTAGTGGGGAAAATTAAAAATTTAACTTGGTTAATAATTAGAATGGGTTTGATTATTTTTGATAATGGCTTAACCATTAGGGCGTCAAGTAAATTCAGTAGTAAACGTTCGATGACTGGATATACACATTATTAGAATCCAGGTGGAGGATATTTGAGAACTTGCATATTTTTCTTGTGATATTGTGGTAAATGTAATTCGTAAAAGTAGAGAATTTTGTTTTTCCATCACGTCGACACTAGGACAAATCTCATTTTATTAGAGTGTTCCAATTAGCTATTCATATTTCTTGTTCTAGTTATAAGCTTGTGTTTGCCACTGTTGTATACCCCTAAGTTTTGAATAATAATTGAAATTATGGAAGAAATGATGAGGATGATGAGGAGTTTGGAGGAGAGTTCAAAAGAGGCTGGACTGCGTGTAGCAGCCATTATGAAAAAAAATACTGAGGCTTTGGAAAAGAAACTTAAAGAAAATTCTGATTCTTTAGAAAATAAACTTAAAGAAAATTTAAACGATAAACTTAAAGAAAATTCTGATTCTTTAGAAAATAAACTTAAAGAAAATTCTGATTCTTTAGAAAGCAGGTTAAAAGATAACTTGAAGGAAAGTTTAGATGAAAAACTTAAAGAAAATTCTGATTCCTTAGAAAATAAACATAAAGAAAATTCTGATTCTTTAAAAAGTAATTTGAAAGAAAATTTAAACAGTAAATTTAATTCAATGGAAAGTAAATTTAAAGAAAATTCTGAAATTTTGAAAATGACACTTGAGAGTAAAATGAATAAATTATGCGATAAAACACATGAGCTCGAAACTTCATTAGCTACTAACGCAAGTTAAATGGACGAAAAATTTCGCGATGCCGATCTTCGATCCCAAAGCTTAGCTGATAGGATAGAACATGGTCTTAGGAAAGTTGGTGAAGACATGGTCAACCTGGAAGTCAGAGTGAAGAAGGAGAGTAACGAGATGGGAATTTTAGTTGTTCAACGTTTAACGGAACAATTCAAAGAACTTGTCATGGGAGAAATAAGAGAAGGTGTGATTAGTGAGTTGCAAACTGAAATCAAAACCACAGTTGTCAATGAAATTAAAGACACACTCAAGCTGGAGAATCAAGAGGGAATCAAAGAGATTAGGGAATCGTTGTCATCCCATATTGAAGTAATTGCCAAAGATATCCAAGCAACTCAGAAGGACGTATCAGATATGACAGGGTCATTGAAAAGTCATGAGGCTGTTATGAACCAGATATCCACTGATGTTAAGGACAATTGTAAAGAAACTGAAGCAATTAAGAAAATGGCAGAAGAAAACCAGAAGGAACTTGAGGCTATGAAAACTCAAATCAAGGATGAGAAACAGTCTGATCATCTGTTGAAAATGTCAAATGTAAGGGGAAAGGAACAGATACAGATAAATCTAGGAGGAGTTAGAGACACGGATAGTCAAAGACAGGATGAGGTCAGGACAGTATTTCAATCCAACCCCATAACTGTATTTAAGAATGTAGAAGACAAGCCTTCTAAATTTTCAGGGCGAGATTCTGTGACACCCGTGGAATTTTTGAGAGAAGCAGGTGATTACCTGAAAGATTCTAAGATCCCTAAAGAAAGACAGATCTGAGTGATAGGGAAGTTTTTGGAAGGTCCTGCACTTCTTTGGTTTAGAGCATTTAGATCCACTCTAACCACTTTTGAGGAGTTTTCTCGTGGGCTATTGAAAAAGTTTTGGTCCCCGGAAACCCAACAGCAAGTCAGAGCAGAGTTATATTCGAAGAGATTCTCGACGTCACAACCTACTCGATACTCTACGTACTTTTCTGGACAGCTGTCTAAACTTCAACATTTAGATCCGCCGATGCCAGATAACGAGTTGATTACTGCATTGATACGTCAATTTCCAGCAGACGTCCAGAGGACTTTGATCGCTGCTGATATCTATAATATGGAACAATTTGATGAAGTATTACAGAAGCTGGATCATACGAACGCTCAATTCTTCCATCAGAAGGGAGGAAAAAATAACAACGCTGTGTATGCTGTTATGGCTGATAGTTATTCTCAGACACCTCGAGAGATTCGAGAGGAGCGAGAAGAGAAAACGCCGAGGGAAGATTCCAATAAGAGAGGATGGAACCAGTACAGTAACAGATACAGTTACAAGCCATATGCGAGACCGGATGGTGGTAATCGATACAATACTCGATGGAGAAGACCACGAGATAGTCAAGGAAGGTACCAGGAAAGAAGATATTATGGTAGAAACAACTACAATAACAGAGGGAATGTTGATACTCGTCAGTCCAATGAAGAGTTTAACAAGCAGACGAGGAAAAATTTGGAAGCAAGACACCAAGATAACTTGCAGTTTGTGGAGCAGAGGCCCAATGAACCAGGTCCATCGGGAACACAACAATCCCGGGGGAATGGTAATGAAAAAAAAAACTTCGAATTCACAGTAGAAGATAGAATTTTGAATACTTTCACTTCCAGAATTATTAAATGGCAAGCAGAGGATGATGATTTAATTCAACAGAATGACGAACGAAAAGAAATGGGTACCAGAATTAGAATGCCAATCATATCATGCGAAGTATTCGGTATGCCTGTCGATACTTTGATCGATACTGGGGCTATGCTTTGTCTGGTGAGTGAGAAGCTTTATATTCTGTGGAAGCTCAAAGAGAATTTAGAGGAGATTCCAGTATCAGGAATTAAGATCCAAGGAATAATACCCAATAAAATATCTCTGTGTAAAACACAATTATACTTATGTATTACGATTGGAGGACATGATTTCCGACATGTGTTTGTTGTAATGAAGGACATGGCTTTTGACATGATATTGGGAGCAGATTTCATTCAGAAATATCAAGCAGTGATAGATATGAAGACAGAGACGATCAGATTCAAGAATACCGAAGAGATTAACTTCGAGGGAAAAGAAGAAGAAGACATCGAGGGAGATGCTCAATGGTCTCTGATTTTTCATGAAGCTGAAGGGAGAGAAGTCTACACTGAGAAGGAGTCCCCAGAGCTAGGGAAGATTTTGGAAGAGTATCACGATATTTTTGATATTAAACCTGGTGAAATTAAAGATTTTGAATATCATATTCGTGTAAATGTTGATGCACCTTTTCATGCTAAATTGTATCCAGTTGCAGAAAAGCATCGAGAAAGAGTAAAAGTGCTTATCAAGGAGATGGAAAGCAACAATGTGATTGAAAAGTACACTACATCTTATGTCAATCCATTAGCAGTAGTGTCTAAGCAAGATGGAAGTCTGAGACTATGTTTAGACGCGCGAAATTTGAATTCAAGATTACTGCCAGAGTATGACAGACCACCAATCATTAGGGAACTGTTAAGGAAATTCCAAGGCAAGGTCTGGTTCTCTAATATTGATCTCACTTCGTCCTACCATCACATTAGGCTTAGTGAAGATTCTAAGAAGTTTACAGGATTTATGTTTGACCAGCAGACATATGTATTCCGCCGTTTACCATTTGGAGTCAAAACATCTGGATCCGTTTTGATCAGAGCCCTGGAACAAAATTTGAGTCCTGAAGTAAAAGAGATAGCAATTCGTTATATTGATGATATCTTAATTGCATCCGAGACTAAGGAGGAGCATTTGTTACATCTTCAAATGTTATTCGCTGATTTGAGAAAAGCGAACTTCAAGGTAAACCTTCGAAAATGTCAGTTCTTTCGAAAGGAAATAAAATTTTTGGGTCACATTTTGGATAGAGAAGGATACCGTCCCAATGAGACGAAGATACAAGCAATTGCAAATTTCCCTAGACCTACTAGAGTGAAGAATGTCCGCAGTTTTCTCGGGACATGCCAATTCTTTGCAGGGCATTGTCCGAACTTCACCAAGACAGTTGCGCCATTGCAGGAATTGTTAAAGAAAGGAAATAAATGGAAATGGGATAAAGATTGTGAACAATCATTTCAAGATGCCAAGAGGTTATTGGTAAACAGTGTGAAATTGGAGTATCCTGACTTTACCAAGAATTTCATCATAGAATCTGATGCATCCACCGTAGGGATTGGAGCTATTCTACTTCAAGAAGATGAAGACCACAAGAGACATTACCTGGCGTTCATTAGCAGGAAACTTCGTCCATCAGAGAGAAATTATTACACCACAGAGTTAGAAGCACTTGCTGTAATATTCACATTGGAGTCGTGGAAGAAAATGTTAATTGGACATTCAGTCATTGTGAGGACTGATCACCACGCATTGGAGTTCATCTTGAGAACAAACTTTGCCAGTGATAGAATAACTAGATGGTCACTTTTTATTCAGCAATTCAACCTAGTTATTGAACACACTACTGGAAAGTTGAACGTGGGAGCTGATTTATTGAGTAGAGCAGTGGAGTCTACATCTAAGGTTTTTCAAGTTAACCTGACGCAGGAGGATGAAGATACCTTGAGAAGGTTAAGGTTATTGCATTTATCCCAGAGGAGAGACCGACGTCTTAGGAACATTTTTCGTTTTCTACAGGGAAACATGGATCCAAATGATGATGATTTCGTGGAAACTGAAAGAATTTCAAGAGATTTTATGACGTTAGATGGTTTAATCTACAAGTTTGCAGATCCCGACCATACGAAGCTGAGAGTAGTGATACCTCCACGATTGCAAAAACCCATTATTTGGATGGCACATCGAATCGCAGGTCATGCTGGAGTAGATAAGACAGTCAATATGATTCAAGAGAAATTTTCGTGGGAGCGAATGCGACAAACTGTCAGAAACACTATTCGAGAATGCGACTTATGCCAAAGGAGTAAACATAATTCCAGATTATTGAGAGAATTACCAAGGCCTATTATTCCTTCTAAGCCTTGCGAAATCTTCGCGACTGATTTATATGGTCCTCTCCCAAAATCTAAAAGAGGTAACCGATATATTTTGGTGACCATGGATGTTTTCAGCAAATACACCATGTTACATCCAATTCAGAAGGCAAACGCAAAGTATTGTGCGAAGAGAATTAGAGACAGCGTAATTCCGGAAGCAGGCAAACCGGAATTCCTTTTATCAGATCGTGGACCTCAATTTACATCTTTGGAGTTTCGAACCATCATGAATAATCTTGGGATTAGACAATTGTTCTATTAGACATCCAGAGAGCAATCCAGCGGAACGCGTGATGGCTGAAATAGCAAAATTTTGCCGCCTCTATTGTCCAAATGAGCATTGGAAATGGATGGATGTTCTTTCTTTAGCATCCGAATCCATCAACTCTACGATTCATGAGAGTACTGGACAGATTCCCATGTTGCTTCATCATGGAATTAAACCAACACGATTATGGGATCGAATCATCTCTATTCCACCTGAGATTGAACCAAGCCGTCAGATGAGGGAAACTCTAGCTTTAGACAAGTTGAGGAGCCAAGCTGAGAAGAGAGAGCGCAGAGTGAGAGGAAAGCGTTTTCGCAGACCCTTGCGCGTAGGAACTCTTGTTTTAGTGAAAAGACCTACACCCTCTGACGTGCAAAATCGAGTGTACTCGAAATTTGCAAGCCTTTACGCTGGTCCCTATCGTATTGTGGAAGTAAACAACAATGGAAGCTATGAAGTAGCCAATACACGAACTGGTAACATCGTGGGAACTTACAATGCATCGAATTTGAAGATTTATTATTCAAGAACCAGATGATTTCATGTGTAGATAGGAAAATTAAAACATTTTCAATTTTTATTTTTTGCTAGGTGTGGGGTGGATGTGCCCAACTCTAGGAATGGGTATTCCAAGATTCAGACACCTAGATATCAAGGGAAAGGCTGTAGTCGCTTTTGAAAGTTGAGATATTTGAATATCGCGCTACATTGCTTCTCGAAGCATTTGGAAATAATTTACCGATAGTTGGATGTCAAGTGACGTAGCGAGTAATAGCAGAGGTGGAGGCTATTTATTGATTAAATAGTTAACTATGGAGCAGAGACTTGAGACTGGGATCAGATTGCTGGCACGGCCAAATGAAAGAGAATGCAATTAGTATCAAGTAAATCGGACCAGGGATTCAAGAGATATGAGGATTTCTAGATATCAGGTGATGATGCGTGACCCTGACAGTTTTGAATAAAAGCCAGCTGGCCGAAGCAACTTCAGCTCATTCTAACACAAGCACTTGGCGAGCAAGTTGCATCTACGCTGAGCCAAGGCACATGGTTGCCGGATCTACGCAGAAGTTCTTTTCAAGTCGTGATAGTCACGAAAAGTGCTGCGCTACGAGTTGGAACTTAGTAAGTTTACGGCGAGGAGAATCACTGAGGTGATTGTTTTTCTACAGACATTGGTGGAAAAAATTATATTTCTACAAGGACATATGCTAGACTTTGTCTAGAAATAGTATTTTGTCACAGTCCAGTAATAACTTAATACTTGGATGTTTAAATCCATTTCAAGTCAGTTTTCATTTTTGTAACTAGTTAACCACTTCGATCTGTCAGTACACTGAAGACTAGTCTATAACGGTGGCGTTCATTAGTCTACGCAAGGGAAACTACAAGTTGCCTAGCGCATGGTAGATGGTGATATAATAAACCATGCCCAGGGAACGATCTTCAGAACAGCCGTTAATTGCTTAGACTGTCAGTGTTTTTCTTGTACTGATAAGATTACAGTGAGTTATGTTACAACTGACATATCTAAGAAGAGATCACTTAGATCTGACCCTATTTAAACAAACTGTTATGGCTTTGATAGAAGCCCATATTAAAATGGAACCACAGTTCATTCCAACGTCAAAAGATACTACCACTATGTCTGACTAGACGAATTGTGGGTATATGATGGCGGCGGATACAAGGATTATACGTGCTTGTCCAATAGGGCATGTCTATGGATAAATCTGGTACAGACCAGGTTTACTACACTTCAAGACCATCAAGAAATGTAAGGCACATTTGAATTATATTATGCCTAGCTAATTGGAACAAACTATTTTTCTGCAGATGACCAACACATTTTATTTTTCTTCGTATTTAAATCTTGCAATGATTTACGCAAGACTTATTAGAGTTATTCTGAGGATTTTCAACACTCAGAACAGTTTAGGATCGATGACCGAGCATTTCGAAGATTTATTTGATTTTTTCATATTTTTAGGAAACCACGGAAAACAACCGATGTAACTGTAAAAGTTAAATTTATTTTTGTTGAGGAATGGATATTTTTTTTTCCATATTCGAAGGTTCGAACATGTGGATTCTCACATAATGAGATGATAATTAAACATATTTAAAATAATAATAATAATAATCCACTAATAACAATAATAATAATTTTCATAATTTTTCTAAATAATTCTTGGATATTATATTTTATAATAATCATATGTATTGAGAGAGAGCCTATGAAGTAGTTTAATCATTTCTAGTTTGGAACATGAGATTTTCCGAAGGAGAGTGTTAGCGCAAGCCCGCATTCAACCAACATGTCAGTTCTGGTTGAACAGTTGACATTTGCAATGAGCAAAGTATATTTTTCAGATAACACGGAGAGGCATGAAACGGGAAGCAATTGATATTTGTATCAAATAGGATATTTTTGTATTTATATAAAATCATGACGTAAATACACTCGAAAGTGAAATAAAGATTTTCATGAGTATGGTAAATTCACGGGTTGAACTGAATGGTAAAATAAAATAAACTTGTAAGTTTATTAATCTTCCAGTGTTGATAACAAGCAGAGGCTTGATTTATTGTATTAATTTTGGGAAGAAAATTTATATGTGTGGAGTAGTTGAAATGCCATTCCCAGGTGCGCATGTTTAAGTCGCAGGAATGAGGAGGTTTTTTCGAGCATCAATCAAATAGCAGGTTCGATGGCTCAGGTTTATAGTAGGAGTATTGGAACTACACATTTCGTCGTATGAATGACCCGAAGGTTATTTCTTTGAAACCATCAGTTCTTATTTCAACCTTGTTTACGGATTCCATTTAGACTTTGATTTTGCTAGAACCCGGATTTGTCATGATAGTAGTTTATTCTTCTTCAGAGGAAGACCTTTGCCGTTGTTGTTGTTGTAATATTGTGTTCTTACACAAATAATAGAATGGGCCACTGCCAATTTAAAAATAATTCTTTAACCACGAATAATTTGAAGGATATTTTCAATCCTAGTGCCATGAACTAAATGAATTCATTATAAAACTACAATGCTTATTTCCGCATTCTGTCGAAGAATTGCAAGTTGTGAAAGTTGCTAAAAATGGCCATGAATATAAATATTTTTATAATAATGATTCCAAGTGGGAAATTGAATAGTTGAATGGTTCAACCATTTATTGATCAAGTTGATGATTCAGAAATCATATATTTTGTTAGGAACTTGAAGTTCATAATCGAGTCACTTCTCGAATGTTTAATGTCAGAAGAACGATTAATTGTTGTTGTGTTTCGCACAAGTTCTTCGATGCTATGCTCAAGGTCAAATACTTTTCAGATGTTATTAATATATGTAAATAATTTGTGTTGCTTCGATGATGATAATATTTTCGACGATATATTTTTGAAACTGGAAAAACAAGTGAAAGTTTAAAAATTCTATGAACATTTTTTCTACGAGTGTTAATATCATGTAAATATTCAAACAGTGATCTACGATATTTCCAGTATAGACAATTAACTTTGAACTGGAATTAAATATTAATAATTTTGGAACACAGTCCACAGGACTATTAATCGGACTTGTGTTTCCAAAAAGATTGTCAAATGTGTTTGGAAAATTTCTGTATATTGTGTGTAAATAAGTGTGTGGATCGCCAGACGTGGAGTGATGCTGCTTTGAGCATCTTTGCAGTCAGATTTTAACTTCAAAATAAACTGAGATAATTTTACCAGATGTGTCATACCCAATTAAATCTCCTTCTATCCTTATTGTTGCATTGAGCCAAAAATCAGTAAAGCATTTTTTTAATTTGATGTCGTTTTTGCGATTTGCTTTAACCCATCTGGCGCTCCGGGATATTTTGATTCTCGTGCTGACTGATTATTGGTAAAATGCATATGTGGTCGTGCGGACTCCGGTCTAAACGGGCACAGTATGGCCACGTATGCACTTCTCTTCTGGGCAATTATTATAACATCTTTCTCCACACAAAAATCTCTAATGCGAAATGATTCACAATGATGTATTTCTTTAGTTAATATTATTCTTATAAAGGGGTTAAATCTAATTATTCTCCTTCTGGCATCGGTGCGCGGTTGCCATTTTAATGCAATCGTAAGCTTAATTTCCGAAACAAGGTCTCTGTCTAAGCGACGGAAACTTCCACTCGCTCTAAATATAGCTATTATAGGCTACGAGCGATGCGTCAGGCGTGATCTCATCTCCTAGCCATCTGGCCTCTGTTTATTTCACAACTTTATGCCTGCTCTCTTATATAAAATCTTTCTATGTTCCTTTGAAGACTGTATATTTCTTTCCTTCCTTTCACCAAAAATACATGGATTCGACCCCTTGAGCCAATGGTACATGGGTTCAATATATACAATTGAAAATAACACTGTCATTATTTTAGGGACCACATTTACTGATTATAACCGAAAAATAAAAAGTGTTCCATATCAAACGCGTGTTATTAAGTATTTTTATCCTACTTATCCAGACTGACCGCAGCGCCCCAAATGTTAGTTTGAGTTGCCAATTGTACCGGTCTCATCGGCCAGAAAGTGAAAGACCTCGAAAGGAAGAACTGTAAGATAATATGGTTATGTGAAATATGCAAACCAGATGCGCTGGATATGAATAAGTCGTATAGTGAGATAATAGGCTTATTAACGAAAAAAAGAGGACTTATCACGCTATATTAAAGAACAGCTGCCAGCACAAAAATACAGGGGTCATCAACTAAGGGGGAAAAAATACGTATGGAGTTGGCACAATGGGAGAGCGAGCGAAATGTAACAACTTCATTACCTCAACCAATTGAAAAGCCTAATAACATTGAAGAATCGAGGATAGAAATTGAGGAACTTTCAGAGATACGTGAAGAAAGGGAAAACACAACGATCGCATACATGAAAGTCAGGAACAAAAGTAATCCGAAACCCTGCCATTGAATGCACAAGAGAATTTTCAGATATCAGATAAAAGAGTAAGCGTAAAGAACAACAACAGCAACAAAGCAACCCCCATAGGACGCTCAAATGAAGGGGAACATACAAAATTGGAGAAGGACGAAAGATCTAATAAGGAATTTAAACTGTCAAAACAGCGGCAAATTTCGGGCATTAACAGAAATTTTGTTTCATACTGTGATTGATCATAGCAAATACTCTATTGTTTTGCATATTCGTATACCCACCAATGTAGCTCAGCATGCGGAGGTTCGCGGTTCGAATTCCGGAGTTATCAGTAGCTTACTAAGCAATGGTGGCTGGTGTAGTGACAATAATAATAGTTTTACACAGTCTACTAAACTACGCCGCGTATGCAGGCCGGTAAGACCCATAGCGTCCAAGACGGTTACTGCAGCGCTGAGTAAAAAACCTGGTTTGTCACATAGAATCCCTGTGTTATCGGGTCCTCACTCCAATACGAAAGCAACGATGCGTGCGCATTTCCAATTGAAACCAATGCTGCAGCTTCCGCCAGAGCACTGTTATACATATTTTAATAATAAATAACCAATCTAATTTTATTTGCATCTTTGCATGCCACTGAAGAGTGGCATGTCACCGTGCCACCCCAGTAAATCGCCCCTAATGCGAAGTGTGATTTCCGCCGAGTATTTCACACTCCATATACCCTATTCAAGTAGCTTAGGGGCACAAGAATACGAGTTCTCTTTGAGGATCTACTAAAGAGTGAATCGCTGTGATCTTATTGTTTTGGAGCAATGACAATTAACAAGATTTAATTTGTGGGCATAACAGTGAAGAAATATCGCCCTTGTGCAAACTGCTCGTATTATCAATCAAAACATCATAAAAGCCTATGAATCTTTCTGTGAGGCCCTAGACCCTGTCTTAAGCAGAACGGGAATATTACACTTACTTCAGATCTATTTGAATGCTGTACAGCGTTGCTGAGATGGAGCCCATCACTTCCAAGCGAGGCGCGCCTTGACGCGTGATGGGCTCCATCTTGGCAACGCTGTACAGCTTTCCCCGGAGCGGCTAGCTGTTGAACCATGTCTTATTTCCCCGTACAAATACAAACCGATATAAAATAATTGAATTAATGTACGTATTTCACAGTCATACAGCATAACTTTTTGATGTATAAGGATTACAAAGCGACCAAGAACTACATTTTCCAACGACCCTGAGCCGAGAAAACGTTACCTTACAAAACTGATAACTTTTTTTCTTGGACTCACAACATTTTGAAATTAATATTCCAATGTATGTTGTGTTTAAATTTGGATTCGATCTGATGACGGGTTTGTGAGATAATAATTCTTAAATGTGACGCATGGTTGAAACACGCTTAAAAACGGGCTGTGTTCCAACTGCGATAACAAATATTAAAATATAAATTAAAAATTCCAAACCTACATGAACTGGCGTACAATAGAACGACGAAAATGATGATGTTATTGGATTTTATGTACAGTAGGTCTATTGGTTTCTTCCCAAACAACCTTCAAACTCGAGTGCACATAATACCTATATTGGTATCCAATACTATTTAAAAATAACAATTAACAGTAGGATATTATTTTACGGTAGGTGCTATTGGATAATAAGAGGTTATTTCAGAATATACTAAGATAATGGAAACATATTATTTCAGGAAGTATCTGCGTTCTTCCTTTTTGAATTTGCTTAAGTTTTGTAGTTGTCTCAGTTTAGGAGGTAGGTTATTATAAGACGTGCTGGCTGAATAGGAAAAACTTTTAATAAGTAGGATAAATTTACCACGTGGTGGCAGTTTAAATTGTTTCTTGCATGGGCGATCAGAGCGTTTTAATTTGTTCGTGTGTTTATACACAATTAAGTTAATAAGTTTTACCATCGCCGTCTATAATTCTCAAGTCGTGTCATTACGTTTGGCAACGCCACCCATCTGTCATCTGGGAGACCTAGCGCAAGCACATGGTAATTGCTAACACTGCGTAAACACAGATTTTGACGCGAAATGTTTCCGAAAATACCGTACAACAGAATATAACGTCCGTGAAATCTACACATAAATATCACAAATAAAGGATAAATAGTACCATGCTATGTACTGACCATTCCCAATAAGGTAATAATAAAATGCTGTACTGTACCTCAATGACCAATGTTTGAAGTTTTCTTTTCTTGCTGCTATGCTCACTGCCGTCATTGACGTGCTCAGAAAAATATTTAAGACTATTCTTATGAACTTAGAGACTGTCTTTGATAATACATTCTTCACTTTTTGACCACAGATGCACTCATCATAGTCACAATAGGCCTCCTAGCTTAATGTTGACAATCTAACAATAATTCTCCACTGGTCACTTAATTTAAAAATGGATACCGTAGCTTTCTAATTAAATCTACCTAAAAGCACTTGCCAACTGAGTACAGTTCATAATGTACTGGAAAATAGAGGCCACATGAAGATATACACCAAAACTAAATAACTAGGCACTGAAAGTCCACCTCGCTGTAGTGATCAAAACATAGTAATATACGGTAACCAGTCATTTTAATAGTGCTACCATAATTTGACTTACAGCCAAGCACACATCACTTCCTAGGCATCTGAAATATTTTAATGAAATATTAGTGAAGAATTTGTTGGTTAAATTAATTACCAGGTATAAAAATAAAACGGTAAATACTGATTTCTACAACTTTCAGTAGGTCTGATTTACCACGAGGAATTTCACGGGTGTTGAAATAGTTAATACGAACTGCTTATAGATGCTGTCATATCAAACTAAACGATATTTTTGAACAAAACTTAGCATGTGATCTTACGTGATTATACAACTTAAGACCCTGACCTGAGTTGCCAATTCTAACAACAGCATGGCTTGAGAATTATAGACGGCGATGATTTTACTCATTCTTAGAATACAAAATGCGTAAATGCAATGTATTTTGCCCAGTTTACGGCTACAAACCGATGCATAAGTGGGCTAAGGATATACGTTTTCATTATATTCCAAAAAGATGCAATTATCAATGGCCGAAAGGTGACAATAACTAATACGGAGAAGAGGAATGATTTGGAATACAGTTGGAGTAGACGTTTGGGGACAGTCTAGCCACTTAATGTAATAATATTGAAGGAAGGAAGATTGTAGTTTTGCGTGACCGTAAATCCTGTGATTATGAGTCACGGGACCTCCTTTTTACGTGGAATCCGAAACACAGGACATAGCATTTCACTTAGAAAATCTCACATGCATTGACCGGGAATCGAACCCAGTCCACCTTAATAATAATAATTATTATTAATAATAATAATAATAATAAAAGCTCTTTATTTATTTATTTATTTATTTATTTATTTATCGTATGGCTTTTAGTGCCGGGAGTGTCCGAGGACATGTTCGGCTCGCCAGAAGCTGTAGCTGATTCAAGCGGACACCCATAGGGTGAGCTACAAGTTCAGTTCAATTTAAAGTAGTTCCAACTTTCGCCACCAGATGCCACTGATACCTAATGGTGAACGTTGGAACTTTTAATAGAGCGTTCAAACGAAATCTAACCTTGAAATTTAGCTTCACACAGGTTTAGTCAGTGGAAGATTCTTTTACATGCCATAAATCTATGATATGGGACCGCCGGCTTTACTTCCCCTCCGAAGGAATGTATACTGACGGATTTTTAACGCTCTTAAAAAAATCCGACGACTTCGGCTAGGTTTTTTATACATAGGAAGCTGCATTAACGCTGCGCAGCGTCTTGAATTGTGTGGCACAGCAGTTGATAATAGCTCTAATTACCTGTGACAGAAAAGAAGCATGGCCAGTAGCGTAGCCAGAGGGGGGTTACTGGGAGTTAGGAACCCCCCTCCTCATTTGAGAATTGGCAGGTTGTTATTTGTGTCTGTTTCACTTGGTGATGTACTGATATCGCCTTTAGGCCCAGGTCCCCATTTGTGGCTACACACGACTTCATGACAACGTATAACCACACTTCTGTCTCGGGGCAGTCGGATGAGGAGCCGCAAAGATGCGCGCGCACCCGGCAGCGAGGAGCATTCGAATACGCTGCCGAAGTGACGCGCCTAGCAACCGCATGGGCGCAGCCACATTGGACCCAAACAACTGGTTGCTAGGTTTTTTATACATAGGAAGCAGCATTAACGCTGCGCAGCGTCTTGAATTGTGTGGATAAAAGTGTGTAATACGCGTGAAATAAGGCAAACGCCTCCCGTGAAGATCATCTACAGTGTTGGAGCTACAAAATAGAAGTGAAATTTTATGAATAAAGTACAAGAATTTTGCGAGATAGTGTGAATAAAGTTGATCTCACTCCTGAGGCAAGAATTGCATGGCGGGTACTACAAATTATAAATATTTATCATTTAGTGGACAGAGTATATCTAATAGAGATAGATATTTAGGACATATATGTCACATAAAGGGGTTTTTGGTTCATGTGGGGAGTGTAGTTGTAATCAAATATGGTTTGTACTATAGTATTATAAACGACAACCTACATAACCTTACAGCTGATTCACTAACACCAATAAATTTTATCCTACAACTTTTCTGAGTGTTGATTTTTCACTTAATTTATTTAAGCAGTGAATTGTGTTTCCAAATAACAATTAGGCCTATCCCAGACTGAAAATTTCTGCCTAAATATTTTATTTTTTGCACTTTCAGAAAACAATTACTGTATTATGTAGGCTTACCAGTAGCCTAGGCCTACACCCTGCAACAAAGTTACAATACCGTATAGTGGCATTATTCAAGCCAATGAATACTGCTTATTTCTGAAGTGATGGAGTGGCAAGTCTTGTTGTGATTGTTGTGTTTATATTTAGAGCTAGAATACGAAAAGTGCCCCATTATTTAGAATGACGTAGGACGATAGGCCTTAATTGTAGACTTCTCTAACCTGTTAGTGAGCACACAGGTTAGGCTTTGTTAATTTGATTCGTTTTCAGACAAACGCGGCGTTGTGGTAAACACACAAATTGTATTGAGATGCAGTCTTTGTTTCTTCTATAGCTGTTGATGAGATTTGGTCTAAACTCTCATCCAAATATTTTAAACTGTTCCCTATGCATTGATAGACCTTAAGTTCATTTTATTCGTCACTTACTGGTAGGGCCTAGGGTACTTTATTTTCCGTAGTATTGGTCATTCATACGAGACGTGATTTACAATATCCAGAAATGTTATATTTTCATGTTTTCACTTAATTTAAGGTAAATATCGTAGGCCACATCTCTACCACTTATGTTCTAAGACTTAATGTGCATCTCGTACGCAATATTTTACAACTTGACTGGACAACTATGTAAAATTACTGTGGAAAATATACTTTTCTATGCTTTCTTGCCTCTGGACATCCATGCATGTACAGTTTTATATGATACAAATAGGAAATAATGACGGCTCAAAGACTGAAGCAAGCTACAAGGGAGCCATGTTGTATTGCTCCAGTTGCTTAGCAACGGAGCGGAAGTGACGTTGACTTCGGTAGCGTATAGCGCCGACTTGAAATGCTCCTCGCTGTCTCATTTTGTGATTGTTACCTACAAGAATTATCCCACCTGCGTACTTGTCTTTCATTCCTGTATGATTCTGTTCATCCTCGTCGAACACCAGCTTTTATGACTGAAGTGTATCACATGCTAGCATTTCGTGCGCCAAGTTGTAAGAAATAAAACATGGAGGGTGGTTGTCGTTTCGGGGTAACATTTACAGTCGATTTGCATTATTAACGCAAAGCGGTCGTGAAACTAGCTTTAAGTACATTTCAAAATATCGCGACAGCGGATGTTATACGGACTATTGAAAACACAAAATCAGTATCCCTTTACCTGTACGCAGATGACATGGTTCTGGGGTCTACAAACAGACAGGAGCTACAGGATGTGCTCAACAACTTGCAAGACTGGGCGGAGGAAAATGAGCTCAGTATAAATGAAAAGAAGACAGTGCATATGGCCTTCCGAAAAGGAGGAAAACTAGCCGCCGAAAACAAAATGATCCTGAGAGAGACTGAACTTGAGACAGTCAATTCCTACAAATACCTCGGCCTCACCCTACAGACAACGTGCCAATCCTTTAGACTACATATAAAGGAACGAGCAGCAGCAGCCATTAGAGGAATGTACGATTTGAACAATATTACCAAACTATCTCTATAAACAGCAATGATTCTCTTCCACGCGAAAATAACCCCCGTCATTACATATGGTCTAGAACTGATATGGGAAAGGCTATCCATGACAGACCTAATCACAATTGAAAAAGTAAAGGCTTCTTTCCTGAAAAGGGTGCTAGGAATTGCAAGAACGTCCCAGTCCAGGCTGGCATATGTCCTAACAAAAGAGACATACTACATTGAAGATCTCAGATTAAGACTACAACTGCCATCTACTAAGCATATGAAGAAACTCCTCGAGATAAGACATCAGAAGCAGAACGAAATCCCGCTTGAATTCTACGCAACAGAAGCAATGGTGGACAGAAGATGGACAAACGAGAACCAGGAGATGAGACATGTAGTAACAAGACTCGCCATCCACGGTTTCCACCACAAGATCTGTAAAAATGTTAAATACCATGAACCAAATGAAGAATGCATATGTTCTCTGTGCAATAACCCCTGCGACAAATACCACATCACATTATGCAGCAAACGGACAAAGAGCATAGTTGAATACAGTAAAGATTAATCTACCTGTAATAATTATTTGTAAGCACACCTTATAACTGTCCATTATGGCCACTTGGCTGCAATAAATATTTATTATAAAATATGCCTGGTACAGAATGAATGCATTCCAATCATTAAGTTCTAACTGTAATAATTGGATATTTAACCATACGCACTATTAAGGAGCGTAACAAAACGTTAATAAGTCTGATGGAAAAGTGTGCAAGAGGTATCGCGCTCGCTTGATGTTTTTAAGATCGCGGGTTCAAGGCTATGCAAGGGCGAAAATTTTTACTTCTTTTTAATTATTTTATTATATCCTCCTCACGTCGTACAACAATATTGCAACTAAGTTTTGTCTACATGATCTACGAGAACGATAGTAAACATGTTTTCTCTCATTTAAAATTCTATTTTCCCTAAATACTGTTTAAAACCATGGACGGATACTATTTAAATAGTTCAAAATTTATCCCAGAATAATAAAATTAGCCTATGACACGTTCTGTTTGGTTGGTTGGTTCCTCAGTTTAGGGGCTGCGACAACGCGGTCATGTAGCCCCGTGTACTTTGGGTGTGTGTAGAATCTGTCTGATAACTGGTGTTAATTGTGATGGCTGTATTAATGTGTGTATCTGTTTTTTAACTCAAGTAAGGACTGCAACTTTGAATTTTTCAAATAGTTCCTACTTTTGCCGCCAAACGCCACCGTCAACGACTACTAGGCCTAGTTCAGAACTTAGCTACTAGACGCCACCACAGTCGGCTCTTGGCAATGAACATAGAAACCTAAGAGCGTTGTTTACATTCGTAACCTATACAATGTAGCTTCACACAGGTGTAATTAGTGGAAGGTTCTTTAAGGGGACACTATAGGCTACCCAAAAATAATTTTGTTTGCTCCCAGTGATCCAAACTGCACCAAATTTTATTTCCATACGACCAACATCTTTCATAAAGCAAAAAGTGAAAAATTATTCCTTTCAGTTGATCAGTATGGGCAGAAATTACTAAAAGATAGTCTTTTCCTAAAAAAAATTGATACCAACTATTTACCACTAAAATTACTGAAACTTTACAATCTTTTTACACTATGTACTCATTGCACAGACTAATAATTCTGTGCATGGGTTTGGAAAAATATGAAACAGTTCCTGAAAAAAAAATTGTTTCACAAAATTAATTTTTATTTCTAAAAATTAAAGTTAAAAATTATTTAAAAATAAACGATAACTATTTTAACTAATATGGATGCACAGAATTATGGGAGATAGATATATTCACATGCTACAAAAATATTTTGAGATTGGTTAATATTTGCTACTGAATAGTTGGTGTAAAGTCCAAAAAAATGAATTGTGCAGCAAAACAATTTTAAAACATTAGAATGTTTTTCTTCTTCACCCACTGTCTAAAAGTCCCCAGAACCATATGTTTCCCTTCCTTTTCTCTTATGGCGTCTTCTTCACCCAATTTCATCTCCTTGTACTGTTTTCTCATGAATTTCATTTGCTCCAGGCTGCGTCTAACACTCGGCTGAATTCGCCGTTGATCCCGTCCTTTGCAGAAATGTTGCTATGTGGATATATTACAAGGAATGGGAATCTTAAAACTCAGCAATGTTTCTAGGTTTATGCGCTGTCTTGTGTGGGGTTTGCCCAGGAACACCAAGCGGCTCATCCGTGCATGGACCCCGACCGAGTTATCTACTTCAATAAGTGATGTGGAAATGATAACGACGAATGTATCAATTTTTTTATCGCTAAATAGTTTCTTTTAGTTCACTTTTTTCACTGTCGTTGATTTGTTGTTGTAGGTAACAATGAGACAGCGAGGAGCATTTCAAGTCGGCGCTATTCAAATGCTCCTCGCCAGGGGGTACCGTTACGAGCTTTGCGGGAGTAATGGTAGCCATTGGTCTAGCAGTATGTGACGTCACCTCGCGGACATAGGCGAGTCCCACAGCACTGCAGCACCTGCATATATTTTGCTTGAGGCACGTTTTCTTAATATATACGAGTTAATAGCTACGTAATTGCACACACCTTTCGATCTACCAATGTTAGAATATTTCTGAATGATGTTGGAAATGTTAACGGTGACTTAACACATAAATGAATATGAGTTAATTAACGGCTATGAAATGTTACACATCTTAGAATCCAACATTTCTGTTCTTAACTATTCATTTTAGAGGATTGGGACATATTGGTCATGAGTCTCATGTACTTGGACGTGTTGAATTTTCCTGATAACCTGTGTTTCTGTAATACAGTAGTATGTGTAATGGTAATTTTCAGCATTTAGGATTGACGTAGGAGCCTCAAGACTTGAAATATGCACCATACCGACATTTTCCTGGAGGAAGTGTGGAGAACTCTCAGGAAAACCTCACACGGTGTCAGAATTCGAACATTTGATCTCCGTGCAGTTGTGGCGCACGACTTAACGAACATGGCTATGCTGTGAGGTCAGAAAATATGTCTAAAAATATTGGAAATGTCTATTTTTAAACCAATCCATCACAGTTATGGTGGGTTAACATAGTCCATAAATGAATCAACAACAAACAACATTTCAAACATCGTGGTCCAGTAGCCCCATGTACTTGGATGTATGTGTTAAATCTGTCTGATAACCCGTGTTATTATGATAGCTGTACTGATGTGTTTATTTGTAATTGGGGTTAGGATTTCTGTGGTCAATTGTGTGTCTCAATTTCCATGTCTGGAGGTACTACTTCCGCAGAAGTCGACTCATCTGGAGATACTTTCATCCAGTTTTGGTATTTTCTGGGTGACAACGTTTCAATCGTTGGCATTGCTCTCTTAAGCACTGTTCTCTTCAGGTTGCGCATCTCCCGTTTATGATTGACCTGTAATTAAATGGCCCACTATACTTGTATTATTACTATTATCATCATAATTATTATTTTTATTTCATCAACGAAGCATGTGACGCCCATCTCGATTTATTTATATACTGTGCGTGTAAGGACATTATATAATGTTATGGTCTACGGTTTCAAAGAATGGGTTGTGGTAGGAATTCAGAAGAAAGCGGTCATGATCTGAGAGGTAGGTACCATTATTGGCATTTACCTGGAGTTGAAATGGAAAACCACTTCAAGTCCGGCAAACGATGGAATGCAAATCCACATGTCCCCGATAATCAGGGTTGAGGCGTTGGCAAGGAGACACCATGCACTGAACGGAAAGAGCGGCGCAGTCTTGATAACTTGGGAGGTGCTGCACTAACGTACTCACTTTAGGCTGTATGTTGTTGTTGATTTATTTAGGGCCTTTGAGACATCGTGGTCGTGTAGCCCCGTGTGTTTGGGTATGGGTGTGGAATTTGTCTGATAGCGTGTGTTATTGTGATGGCTGTATTAGTGTGTGTATTTCTAATTCAGATGAGGATTGGGAAGGAGGTGGCCGTGGCCTTAATTTAGGGGCCATCCCGGTATTCGCCTGAAGTAGAAGTAGGAAACCACGGAAATCCACTTCCAGGATGACTGAGGTGGGAATCGAACTCGCCTCTTTTCATTTATGCCTCACGAGGCTGAGTGTACCCTGTTCCAGCCCTCAGACCAGAATTGTATATCTTGGCAGAGCCGGGAATCGTACCCGGGCCTCCGCGGTGACGGCCAAGAGTGATAACCACTACTCAGCAAGGCGGATTTTCAGGCTGTATGCCCGGATTTAAAAGTAGGTATTTTGTCATCATTATTTGATCATTAGCTTTTCCTAACGCGTCGTTGACGGACTTGCGTTGTAAGGGTAACAAAACATTGCCTTCGGGAGACTGGTGACATGACTAGCTTAGCTGGGTATGACGACTGTTGGACCTCGTATTATTATTCCCGTTTTATAACGGTGATGAGATGCGGTGAAAGTCGTTGCGACGGATTGTTTTTACGGACAGATGCCCTTCCTGACTCCAACCTCATGAGAGGAGCTAATGAGAGATGAAATTAATTACGGTGAATGAAACTCGGCAAGGATGTTGAAGGAAGCGGCCGTGGCCTGTCAGAAGGTACCGTCTTAGCATTTTTCTGAAGTATAATAATAATAATAATAATAATAATAATAATAATAATAATATCGTATGGCCTCGGGTGCCGGGTGCAAGCTTTGTTATTTGACACCCAAAGGGTAGATGGCATGTCGAATTTAGTTGTTCCTTGAAGCACTATGAAAGTCAAGGAGGTTAGATATCTAAGCTCCTTGACACTATAGCGCTTTCTAGTAGAGAAATGAGGAACTTTGTGCTGGTGGAAACTCCCGAGATTAATTTTGCCATTATGAACACGGCCTACTGAATTCACATGGGTTCTTTGACTTGCCAGCATCGTACGACATGCGAGTCGTAATGTTTACCGCCTTCCTAAAATCACTTACCACGGCCAGGAGCGAACCTGCAATCTTGGGGGTTAGTAATCCGACACGATAACCACTCACCCACCGTGGCAAGCTTCCTGAAGTTGAACATGGGGAAACCACCAAAAACATATCAAGGACGGCCGACGGTGGGGCTCGAACGCACGTATACTGAGTCCGCAGAGAGCTTGGCCCCATGTCTAGTGCTGCGCATTAGCGAGCGTAGCTACCGCTGTCGGTCTATTCGTAGCAGATATATTTCTCAATATTAAAAAAACAGTAGTCTTTTTAACATACCTGTTGCTCAGTAGCACAGCTCTTCGCTATTCTGCCCCATAAAACTTCAATCATCATTATCATCCGTGGAATTTAGCTTGCCCAAATGATTATTAATCTATTTTGGTTTTAGTTATTCAGCCACTCGCCTTTATTTTATATCATTGGTTGTTCTTTTACTTTAAGATTTTGATCACTGTGCTTTAAAAAAGCAGTTTTCTGAGTATCGGAAAGTGTTCAGGCTCTACAAGGATAACCCACACTTCTTTCAGAAATGCACAGTATGAAGTAAAGAATCATTTTTTTCTGAGATTGAATTAGAAACGTTAAGGACTCTTGAACTCTAACACGTTATAAAATGGATGACTCTGGCAACTTAACCATTTCCCCGGAAAACGAAAAACAGAATGGTTATTTATAAAATTAATTACCGGTGTATTAATTAATACTTATTGTACTGTCTTGTATACTGTTCACTGCCTGTGTTTATATCAAAGTGTGTCATCAGAAAATGTCATAATAGTTTTGACCTTAAATTAAATAAAGTTGTCCATCCTAAGTCCTTTTACCGCCTCGGCTCCCTCAGCTAAACTAAGCCCTGGGGCTACAGCCCCGCTTGCCCCTCCCTCTCGTCGGGCTTGGTGCCAGTTAGGTATATTCTTCGAAGGAACTACACCAAAGCGTAATTTCTTCTTCAGAGGCAAACCCAATAATTTATTTTTGAGCTCCAGTTCGAAGTCCTATGGTAAGAAAATGTGCAGAACAACGTCAAGCAGTTCTAACATTGACGCTATCCTTTCGTCTGCATCTTAAAATCCACAGCTTTCGAACTTCCTTATCGTTAGAAGAAGAGTGGTAAATCACTTCAGAATTTCTGCGGCCATCGTTTTGTACTCAGAAACGGCACAGTTACTGTGGCTATCCATTTTAAAAACTCATTATTTCGTATCGAAATGGATCATACAACTACATTACAAAGCACGTTTCCTACTTCAGGCGACACTGGCTTGTCCGCGAGATGACGTCAGCGGAAAGGGAGCCACCTGGTGACTGAAGCGGGAACTGCGATATCGGCCTACCTGATAGTATTCTAGTTACCTTGGCTCCTCGCTGCCGGGTGCGCGCGCATCTTTACGGCTCCTCATCCGACTGTCCCGAGACAGAAGTGTAAACCACAGTCTACCTACAGATCACGAAGCTGGCTCATATTTTTTCTAACGCGCGACAATAATGCTCTCACGCAGCCAGCAAGTATGTGCCGACTGCGCTGTGTTGTTGTATGGTATTGTTGCTGGATTTAATGTATGTTAGCATTGTGTAACGAAACCGTTTTATCTTTAATTTAGCATGTGCTTTACAAGAGGAGATGTGCAGTACAATAAACTGACTTTATGGACAAATATTAGAAGCAATAATCCAGTGTTGCTAAGTAATCTATATGATCGCTTTTCAGTCGGTCAACTCGAGTGTACGGTACCCAAATCGATTGGGCGGGGAGTGACAATTTATTTCCTAGTGCCTGAAATAAAAATACATGAATCGTTTATACACTTAATAAAACACTTCTCACATAAAAGGGGGGGGGGGGGGTGTATGAGAAGCGTTGTATTAAGTGTATAAATAATTATTATATTATGAATTACACAATCACACAGGGAAATTAATAATGTTACTCCCCGCCCAATCTAATTAGGTGTATTCGTGATGACGAAGTTGGTTGGTTGATTCTTAAGTTTAGGGGCTGCGACAATGCGGTCATGTAGCCCCGTGTGCTTTAGGTGTGTGTAGAATCTGTCTGATAACCGGTGTTAATTGTGATGACTGTATTAGTGTGTGTTATCTGTGTTGACCGACTGGGAAGTCAGACTGTTCTAATAGCAAGACGACACCCGAGTCTCCAAAGGACCCTAAAAGGTAAGATTTGAGCTATGGATTTTAGGCTAGTATTATAGAGCTTTTTAAGGGGAGCATGATGGCGCAGTGGCTTAGCTGCTCGTCAATCACCCGGACGGCCGGAGTTCCAATCCCAGTGGCAGCGGGGTGGAATTTTCACCTAAAAAATTACGTGGCGTCAAGGAAGGGCATTCGGCCTTAAATCCCCAAGAAACCAAAATGAGCCTGGCTGGCTCCGGCGACCCCAATTAATTGGGATAAGCAGTAGATAGTATTAGGAAGCTTTTCAATCAAAGAACGGAACAGGTAGCTTGCCACGGTGGGTGAGTGTTTATAGTGTCGGACTACCAACCCCAAGATTGCAGGTTCGCCCCTGGCCATGGTAAGTGATTTTTGAAGGCGACAAAAATCACGATACTCATGTCATACGTTGTTGGCATGTTAAAGAACCCATTTGAATTCAGTAGGCCGTGTTCAATGGCAAAATTAATCTCGGGTTTTTCCGCCAACACAAAGTTCCTCCATTCTCTACTTGCAAGCGCTGTAGTGTCAAGGAGTTTAGATATCTAACCTCCTTGACTTTCATAGCGTTCAAAGGAACGACGAAATTCGTCATGCAAGCTACCCTCTGGGTGTCAATTAACAAAGCTTGCACCAGGCATCCGAGGCCATACGATATTATTATTATTATTATTATTATTATTAACGGAACTGGTTGTAAATCAATAATAATGTTATTGGTTTTATGTCCCTCTTTACTACTGTGGCTTTTAGAGACGCCGGGTTGCCCGAATTTTGCCCTGAAGGGGATCTTCAACGTGCCAGTAAATCTATAGATACGGCTCCCTCGCATTGACGCACCCTTAAATGCTAGCTGACTGCGCTAGGATTAGATCCTTCAACCTTAGGAATAGCAGGCGAGAACATTACCGCTGAGCCTCGCAGCCAGTCGTTTATAAATCGGAAGCATGTCTCGGTAGGATATCTATGCATGGCTTCGGTGGCGTAGACGGTAGCATGCTGAACTGCTGTACCCAAAATCACGGGTTCAAACCCAGTCGAAGTCGTCGGGCCTATGTTATAGATTTATGGCATGTAAACGAACCTACAACTATAATTGGCAGTGTGTAGCCAAAATGTGTAGGCTATTAGGTTAGAAACGCTCTATCAAAGTCCAACGTTCGCCACTGGGTGTCAGTGACAGTGGCGTCTGGTAGCTAAAGTTAGAACTATTTGACATTGATATTGGGGAACCTACGGCCTTCATTTAAAATGCCCTGCTATGGCCATTGGGTGTAAATCAAATATAAATATCTATGCATTTTGAAAATTAAGACATAAGTAAACGTAAATGATGTCATCTCAAACGCGTGACGATATTTTAATTTTCAGGTGTAGAAAATGGCTTTTTAGTAGTCAGAGAGCTGATTTAATGAATAAAGATGTAGATTATTTTGTATAATATACACTTATTCACGAATCATTTTGAAACAAGCCAATTTATGTCGTCAGGATAATGCTCACAAACTTAGATGTAGTACCATTGAACTGTAGGTACTACGGGAACAAGTCCTCCCATGGTAACCCTCGCTGAAAACTGCTTCCTGGAGTAGTATACATTTTTACCATTTGGATATTGCGTAATCGCGAGGACTTATTGCATCATCATGCGAGCGATCACGTGATATGTCTGCAGTGTTCGCGACAAAAAAGGTTGTTTGACATAAATGAATGGCCTTGACCTGCTCTACCCCCACACCAAATTTCAACTCTCTTGGACAAAATAAATTGAATTTTGAAAATAGGCTATATTTCAAAAATTATGAAATCTATAAAAAAGTTTGTTTGGCATAAATGAATAGCCTTGATCTCCTCTAGCCCCATACCAAATTTCAACTCTCTAGGGCAAAAGAAAATGAATTTTGAAAAATGCTCACTATTTTGGAAACTATGAATTCTACAAAAAAAAAGTTTGTTTATCATAAATGAAAGCTCTCTATCCCCTCTACCAGTAAACCAACTCTCAGGTCTATAGGACAAAAATGAGAAAAAAAATCAAATGGGGTCGTGTTAGCGGAAAAGTTTTAGGTGTACTAACATTTGAATGAGACTGTACGGGTGTGGCGTCCATGGAGACCCATTTGGTTGTCTACACGCGTTTGCTTAGTGCTCTGCTTGTGTTAGCAGCAAGAAGAGATTGACCCTTGACCGCTTGAAGCGGATAACCTTTGCCCCGCGGCTGTTATCGTTCTTTGGCTAGCGCGAGCAAGCCGAACGTGGGGGGTCTGGCTTGCTAATCCTTATAGGACGTGTAGCCGTTAGTTAACATTTTTTGTGTGCTTGCATGCTCTGTGGTCTCATTCTGCATAGACCGTTCTTTGACTGCATGAAATGAATATTGGCTTGTTTGTTTTAAATTCTTAGCCATCATTATGGAACTCTGAAATTATTTTAATGAGAGAACAAGTTTGGATGTCCGTTCACAGAGCCTCATTCATGTGATATGTTTAATGAGCGTTTTGTTTATTTAACTTCATAGTATATATGAGCAGAGATGGTTTGGGAGCCATAGTTGCTCTCATCATGAATGTAATTGAATGTGTTATCGAGAAGTTGTGCCGCTTAGGAGAGGTGAAATTAATAGCAGAGCGAGCGAGGGCGCAAAACTTAAATTATCTTATTTCGGCTGTAAAAGTAGAAGAAGGAATAATCATAAACAATTTAAGTGTTCAAGAAAGAGAAATTTTCGAGTGAAGGAAATAGTGTCAGACCGACGATATAGTGCTGATTTATTATTAAATGGACTAAATATTGTGATTATTAATGTTTTGATTAATAGACTTCGAGAATTCAGAGTGAGGGGTGAGGAAACTATTAGTGAGCCAATTCTTGACTCTCTTCTACGCTTCGAGTATGAAAAGTGATCCGCGAGAATATGCTACAGTTCATTGATTTCATGGTTTAACGTTAAGTAGCAGCATTTGTGCTAGTATTGGAGTTATGTGTGTAAGATTTGAAATGAAACCGCCAGAGTGCAGTTAATGTGCATTCTATTCGTGAGATGTTGAAAATGTTTATTTCTGTTCTTCTTTGACTTTGACTATCTTCTATGCATGTGTTCTTGATAGTAAGAAATATGGTTTATTTGCAACTGTCATTTCTGTCGGGAAGAGAAATGTTGATGTCTTAGAAGTAGTAATATTGTATCTTTGGCCACTGACAGTTTTGGTATGTGGTAGGCCTATGAGATTGTACGTGACCTGAAAGTAATGACATTATGGATCTAGAGCTATTACGACGTCGGAAACGCTAGTAAGTTTATTTTATGTTGAAAAGATAATATGTTGAATACGGATGAGTGGTAATGTATGAGGAAAATGCTAGCTTGTGTTCTCTATGGAGTAGATGTCTAGGAGAATTTATGTCATGTTTTCGCCTCTCCGAAAACAGAGTTCACTCGATGTTTCCGTAAAACTTGGATCCCTTGGAATGATTGTATTGCTGGACTGCGTGGGAGTTCTCTGGTGTACTTTGTTGAAGATTGACAGTAACGAAAGGAGTAATAAGTTGACGATCAGCTGTAAGGTGGATGAAAAAAAGGTACCTAGGAAAGGTAACGAAGAATATTGTAAGAAGATTCTTTAAGTTGATGATATACTGAACCCTTGCAAAGAAGCATATGAGACTCAGTTTTGGGGGGTGTAACAGTCCATTTCGTAAAGTTGTTGTTAAGCGCTTCTTATAACATGCAGGGTAACATATAACAAAATAACATGCAGGAAAAAGTGAATACCAGGGCTAAAACATATGAATTTCAAAACAGATCGACAAATTTACACTATTTACAACAAAAACAAAACAAACAAGGTCTCCCAAATGACTCACACTTGAATTAATAAAATGCCAAACTAGGCCTGGTCCCAGGAGAGATCATAAACATCTGGACCAAATGTCCCAAATTACTACAATGACATGTGCGTGTGCGGCTGTTCTACATGCGTTACGATGTGTACAAATTAATGCGAGATTCGTTACCATCCAATAAACCTTCAGGGGACGAATCTGCATTGTCTTAGAGCTAGACAGACACGGGGAAACAACTAAACACTAATTAAACTAATCCGACACTTCCTATACTAAATAAAACAACAATAATTTCCGCATGAAATTGGAATCAAAGAACTGCCGAAGCAGACAACATTAACGCCTAAAACTAGGACTTTTCAAATCAACACAAGTAAATCAATACGTGACCAATCAAGAAAAATACACTTATGGCCGCTTGCCATTTTTACAAGAAAATACGAAATACACCCAACGGTGTCACAACAGACACATCTAACAATGAAATGAGTCATAGAAATCACTAGGCTCAAAGCCCACATTTACATCATAAAACAAACATTTCATTTCATACGATATGCGGTAATTCGTAACGGACATGGCGAACTCCCAATTTAATTATGATCCAATGACCATTAATAGAACAGGTTTGCTGCAGATAGCTTACAGGGGTCAGTCGGTCAGCTGGACTGCCTAAACGATGAATCACCAGACATAGACGGGCACAAAGTGGAATCTGCACATCTGTCAACCCACGTGTCAATAACCTCGACCTGCCGTGGCACTGGTTCGAGTCTCGAAGAAGCGTGCTCCCAAAAGCACATAATATACGTGTGCGTGTCAAAAATAAAGTAGCTCAGCATTTCCCAAGGAAATCCAAGAATCAGCACTGGACAAGGTACAGTAGTCTCTGAGAGCGCTCTGCCTATCCATAAAAATACAACCACAATATTTGAGGGCGGTAGGCACATCCTACTCCTCATCACGAAGAATCAATACACACACTTTGACACCATACACACACCAGAATCACACGTATGGGTTTGACAGAAACCTGAAATAAAGGACATAAAATATCTTCCACCGACTTGCGCTCCCAATCTAGTCCGTGACTAAAGAACCTGAAAAGGACTAAAAAACTTAATAATATAGAACTAAGGTGTTCTACAGTGACATCTTAATTTGTTGCGCTCGGCAACCCTAGTATGAATAAAAACCTGTTCGCACAAAATCCAACAACTATTACCCCCTTTCTCCTACTAAAAATGAATTTGAATAAGGCACCACTTATCGACCGTGACGAGTTTCGCATTCGCATGGATAAAATCAAAATACACACGTCGTGCATACTAAATATGACTCATAAGAAAAATATACAATCAAACAAACACTTTGGCCACGTGCCAACGAACATTTAAATATAACAGTGTCGGCGCACAAAAAATCTAAATACAAGAAAAACACTGAATAAAATATTTACAACGTTCCCGAGTCTAATCTAACTACATATTGAATAAATCAATGGTTTGTACATCACCGTGCAGCTTGGAGAACTCAACCTCCATCCCAAGGCATTTCCCTACGGGAAATCTACTCGTCCATCGTCGACGTATTGGTAGAGGCGTAGCACTTCATTCCACCAATCGACCTTCCAGCAGACATCTTGGCGTTGCTTCTTGGAAAGAAATGTTCAAAGTTATTAGTTTGCCTAGCTAGAATCGCTATGAGTTACTGACTTTCACTCACAATAAAGTCCTAGGCGATTACTCAACGTAGAACTGGCCCTATCTTAGCATTTGCTTATATCACACGCACATATACGTCACACAAAATATAACACAAAATTTACATAAAATTACTCTCTTCGTTCACCACGCAACTGGCTTTTAACGAGTCTCTCAAATTATGTCAACCGTGTAGCGCTTATCTCGACTAGAGATCCCCCTCCGCTATATGTGAACTCTGCTCCCTTGAGCACGAAATAAAATGTTTGTCCAAACAGACGTGAAGTTTGCTCACTAGAGCTTGATAAATCGTGACTCAAACTGGCGTGAACGTTGCTCACCAGAGCTCGATAAAGTTGTGTCTCAAACTGCTCATCACCGATCAATTTATTAGAAACTGACAGAACGGGGTGGAGTGGGGGCAATCTGTGAAAATAATCTGTAGTTTTTAACTCACAGACATGGGACTAGTATCAATCTTCTTCTTTTCATCCAAACGTCTCAACGGACTTATGCGGAATTATATCGCATCGGCGGTTCTTCAGACACGTGTTTTAGCGCGCTTTTTTTTAAGTACGCGACCCACCGCGTGGTTGAGGCGTCCTCTCTCCTGATTTGCTGATTCAATCGAGTTTTGGTTGGAACTCTTCTTCTGGCACGCCCATAATGACGCCGATTCGGATGAGCGTTCATACTGAATTTGTCCTTGAACTCGGCTTGACCGGTCATCGTCAGGAATAACTACCACACTACTCCTGTTGCAAAAATTGTGACACACTATCTGTCTCCCCTTTGTCAACTTCCAACATGTACTGCCTGGGCATCAGTAATAATAATAATAAGAATCATGAAGACTTATTGATCGGCAAATCAATAAGGGTTCAATACATTTGCAATTTTCAGTTAAGATTACGATTGCAACTATGTGGTTGTGTGGAGATGACGATCAGCTGTTACGATGTTTTGGAAGAGGTACGAAGGAAGGTAACGAAATGTTGTAAGAAGATTTGTAAAGTCGTTGGTATATGTTTGCAGTGTGTTAATTATGTAACATTGGACTGTGATGATTTTAACCTATGAGAAAACGGCATAGTATCGTCAAGTTCACTGCAAATGTATTTTTGGAGCACCAAGTTGACGAACAATGAAGTATAGGCTAACGTATTCTGTTGGTGTTACGGGCCGAACTAAGGAAAGGGAACATTCTGGAGATGAAAGGATCACATTGGTTGATACATATTAAACAAAACGTCTGATTTCATCTTAAGTTACGACGGTGATTGATTGTAAGATAAATTGTATTACTGTCGGACTTATAGTACTATTGAGTTGGATGAACAGACTGTTGTTGATGTGTGAAATGTATCTATGGATCAGAGATATGGAGATTGTTGCGAAGTGAGAATATGATGCCGAATGACATTTATGGAACTTCGATGTTTAACTGACCTTGAAGAGATCACTGTATTGAAGACTAACATAAATATTATTCATAATGTTGAATTTTGGGCTTATGCCGTGTTTTATTATATTGCAATTCGACGCGTTTCGAAAGAAACCATGTCTTTCATCGTCAGGAATAAGCCCAAAATTCAACATTATGAATAATAACACGGGCCGTGAAAGTCTAAATGACAATATTAACATAAATATTGTTAATGATGGATATTTTGAAGTGGGATGATGAGTGTTTTGGGAATTGTATGGAGGACTTGTTTAAAAGTAAGTACCCTAATTAATGTTTCTACATCTCTTATGTCATGTCATGTTATGTGTGTCAATTTTCAAATGTTATTGAATACATTATATGTCTGCCAGTCGTATCAGTGTATCATTTCCTAGTTATGGTATTCATTAGCGGCTTCAAACTAGTAACTAGGGTAAATGATTGCAAATGGTCCAGCACCATCCATCAAGAGAGCTGCCTTAAGGGGTAGCGTGTCAATTAGTATGAGTCCTCTTCATGGACTGAGGTTGGGGGATTTTATGACTCCTCCGCCTCCTCTAGCAGAAGAACGTGAAGAAGAGGATGAGGAGTGTGTTGGAGAAGAAGAAGAAGCAGAATAAGAATAAGAAGAAGTTGATGATGATGATGATGATGATGATGATGATTGTCAAATCATTAATTAAATGGACAGGGATCAGTGTTTTTTATTTAAAATGTCAGATGTATATTATTTTTAAAATATATTTATTTTTATCATTGTGGTTTACATTAATTATATAATACGAAATAGTGAAAACAAAATGGTATGATCTTCGTTCTTAAAGTAGTAAGTAGTTTTTTTTTTCGCCAAGATGCTGAGAATTGAAGATGCTGTCTGCAGAGTTGAATATGCTGGTGATCTTGTGTGGAAGGTAAGTACAATCATTCTTTTCTTTCTTGAGTGTGTTGGTTTTAGTGAGCTGAAAATATCTAGAGACACATTAATAATTATAATAATAATATTATTGCGATGAATTTAAAAAAGCGTACATTGTTTTAATTAGAATATGTTTTTGTTCGAAATCCAAGAGTTGTGAGTTGAATCGAATCCTAGCCAAGATACGAAGGCTCGGGTTCCTTTTCTACGTAGTACTTTGTCAATTAAGTAAATATTAGGATGTTTTGTTCGTTGTAACTCTGCTTCATAAAATACCCCAAATATCGGCAAATTTTTATTATCTTTTAAAAGATATGTTCGTGGATTAGTATTTTGAACTTTATAAATTGTAAATAATTATGTAGTCCAATTAGCTTCGTACCCCTTGCTGAAATGTTTCTTGATTTTTGATATTCTTACAATGTCGCCAATTTTATATTTTGGTTTTCTTAAAGTTTCATTATATTGTGTTGGCAAGCGGGGTTGATTGTTTCTTTTTACATCAATAGGTTTCATGCCAATGCTGTGATGTTTTTGTGATTATACTTTACTAATAACTCAGGCAAAATATTTACCCATCGGTATGAACCACGTGTTGTGAACTCTTTCCACATCGATTCCTTAAGAGTTCGATTAAATCTCTCTACCACACTCGCTTTTATGGAGCTCCCAGTGGAATAATGCTTTAGATTTTGTTTCTGAGACCATGTTTTGAATTCACTGTTATACAATTCCGTTCCTCGATCAGTGTGAAAATAATTGGGCAATCTTTTACATTGAGAATAAACAAATTTTAAACTTTTTACAATCTCACTTCCTTTTTTGGTTTTAATAGGAATTGCCCATGCATATTTTGAGTAAACGTCAATAATGGTTAATAAATATTTAAATCCAATATTCCATTTTGCAAGTTTTGACATGTCTACAAGATCAGCTTCATGGAGGTCATCGATTCCTTTGCTAATAACATGTCTTCTTTTATTTTTTTTCTAAGAGGTGCATGAAGTTCCTTTGCAATTTCTCGTCTGATTTCGTTCATAGTTAATTTCTAAACAAAGATTTATAACATACTGTGCATTGTTTTACAAATGTTTGAATTTTTATTCAATATATCCTGCATTTCTTAGTTCTTCTTCAATTGCAAAGATTTCGCTGTCGAGTCCTGTGTGACCTGCAGCTTTCGATGCAATTAATTATTTAAGTCTTGATACTAATTTGTTTGGTTCATTCCAATGAACAAATTCAATATTGTTTCCTCCTTCGAATTTCCAAATGGCTTGTGGTGTGATGTGTTTCTTTTGGCCATATCCAGTATGCATCGTAGTATTTGCTTCTTCATTCTCATCTGTTGTTTTTATAATTCTATCTATGTCTTCAGTAAGAAGGGGTCCGATTATATTTTTATACTTATGAGATTGTGTTCCTCTCGGAGCTGCATTGCTTGCATAATTTCTTTTGTGCACGCTTGAAACATTTAATAATTTCAAATAAGAACTTAAATCACTCCTATCGATTAGAGAGTGATCTCGTACTTTCCTTTGAATCAATTCAAGTAGACCTTCTGTTATAGGAAATTTTTCACCACCAACTTTTATCCACTTTTTATCAAAGAAAACTCGTTCACGTCCCAAGTATTGTTTATCATTTCTTATCGTTTTACCAAATGTTCTATCCACGTTTTGTTTAATGAACGGATCAAAGTAGCGGTTAAGTAGTGTAATTATTTTGATGCTATCTCCATCTTCTTCGTCTGAAGTAGCAGTTGATTCAGAATCATCATATTTTTTTTTCTTTTTTGATTTTCTTTTTTTAGTTGACGTTGTATTAGCAATAGCTACAAGCTGATTTAATGAATTTGTTACTGGTTTAAACTTACTCTCTATATCTAATTCTTGACGTCTAACATAATTTTGAAATGAAAGATACTTGTCCTTAACATCTTTTTTTAAGCGAGAAAGTTTATCCTTTACTCGACTTTCAGCTTTAATCTTCAAGCTCTTCTCCATGACTAAACTAAAATTGTAGTTGTTTTACTTAATTATAGTATATTCAAAATCAATTTGAAGAGGAAGATCATTGGTTTTATGTTTCTCAGGGTCTCTAAGTCGAAACTGTATTTCATCTTGTTCTTCAACTACAATGTCACTGCCATCCAGTTCAATCTCTTGACGTATATTTAAAATTGCATACACAATTGGAGATCTTGGTGAAACAAAAATTGGTTTTAATATACCTTTATAGGGAAGTTGGTATTGTATATTATGATTATGAAGCGTGTATACCGGTGAATGGGTTGATGGTGTGTTGGAGAATTTCAGAATAAATTTCGATAAGTTCTTTTTCTTTACTTCATCTTGTAATATACCATATTCTTCTTTGGATGCGGTAAAACTTTCGAGTGGTTCTTTGTTAACCAATTGCTCAATTTTTTCTAGTTCAGTTTTTAACTTGTTATATTCATCTTTGGATGCAGCAGCGTAACTTTCAAGTTCTTCTTTTTTAACAATATTTAGATTGTTAGCAACACCCTCAATACGAGTTTGTAAATTGCTTAAAATTTCTTTTAGTTGATTAACTTCAGTTCGTGAAGCAGCATAGTGTTCTACAAACCGTTTATTTGTCACATCTTGGTCGTTAACAGGAAACTCGACATTTGTTTGTTTTTGATGTTGTAGATTGTTTACAGTCTGTTTCATTTTTTCAAATTCATCTCGTGAAGCGGCATATTGTTCAACAAACGTCTTATTTGCAACATCGTTATCGTATATGGGATTGTTTACGTGAGTAATTCGTCTACTCATCATATTTTAAGTCCCACCATCGTCTACGTTTAGGAAGTTTTGTTTATTAAATTTAGTGATTAAGTCTTCTAGATCTTTTCGAGAAGCAGCAAAGTTTTCTAAATAATATTTGTTTATTGCATCTAACGAATCGATTGGTTGAGATATGTTTGTTATTCTTCTATTTAACATATCTACATTTTCATCATCTTTGTTTATATTCAAAAGAGATTTTTTAATTTCATCGAGTTATTTTGTTACATGAGTTTTAAGAAAAGAATACGATACCGCATCTTGATTTTGAATTGGATCTTTAACATTTCTTATTCTTTTGTTACACAAGTCGAGACTATCATCATCAAACGGAAATTCTGAAAAATCGCTCACTAAACCATGAATGAATTCTACTCGTTGTAACACTTCGGTTATTCGGTTTTCCAGATATTTTTTATATTCGATGTATGTTGCTGCATTGCAATAAGGTTTACTGCATCATTTGCAGATGATGGTAAAGCTAAGCCTGCGAGACGTTTGTTTTCAAAGTCAAGTTGTTGTTTCTCTATTTTACAAATTGAAAAAATTAAACATTTAAGGTCGTTAATGTTTCGTTGTATGTCTTCTTTAGACTCAATTTTATTTAGCTCATTCAATAACTTCAGTACATAACCTTTGTTGCAAGCATCTTCAACGTGTATGGGCGTTCCAACATCTTTTAACCGTTTGCCATTAATACTTAGATGTCCATCGCTTGTTGTTTTTACTTGATTTCCATATTTCAGTAGCTTATCATCAACATACGATTTAGTTGCAATATCATGGCGTGAAGTTGGTGGTCTGATAGACACGTTATTGATTTTGTTAAACGATGTCATAGTTAGGTTGTTAACCACACAAAGTGTATAACGCGAATGAGCATTTAGCTCTTTTGAACTATTATTAATAACTGAAAATAAACATCAAATCCATTGCGATATCGACCATTTTGTAAATCGCTATCTTTATCGATAACCATAAAGCCAAACTAGAGTTTTGCCAACAATAAGAACAAATATCGAAGAACTGATCATAGCTCATATCTGTATTTTCATGATCGTTATATACATGACGCAAGTTTGTTCCGTCTTGTTTAAAAAGAATTAAAAAATTAGCGTTATCTCTAATTAGATGTTTAGGTATACAAGAATATGTTTGACAAAGATAAAATACGTCAACATCATGATGACGACCTCTACTGAAATAATCTTTCATGTGTTGTTGTTTATTGCTGGCTACATCATCAAAAACAAATATAGAGTTTTTTTTCTAGCCATTTCTGGAGGCATAACTTCATCATTATCAGAAAAAATCACTTTTTATTTCTTTTATAGAGTCCAAAAGCTTTTTTAATTCAACATACTTACTTTGAGCAAGTGATTTAGAATAAATGTAAATGTTTTCAAAATGAACTCCATTTTTGTGACATAAATTTATCATTACGTTTGTTTTGCCAGAGTTCGATGGACCGCAAATGATACATCGAATAGTGTTCGGTAGTAAAACACTATGCTTTCTTTTTTCACTTTTACTCTGGTTTTCACCATTAGTAAATGAAATTACTGGTAGAGTGTTTGACAGCTTAACAAACTTCAGCATGTCAACGTTTACGTCTGAGAATGCACACTGCACGAAAGATCACATCACATCAACACGTTTCCACACGTATCATAACTTGTATTATATGGAATAATAGTAGGATTTTCAGGATTTAAATCAACGTTGCCGACGTAAAACCCTCTTAAATATGGACAATATGGTGCCCATTTTTATGATCATTTAAAGGAATATCGTTTTCTCCCCAATTTTCAATTTCAATCTTACAGAATATACATTTCACCTTATCACCATGACCGGTATAGTAAAATCCTGCTGATGCTAAACAAAATTCGTTTGGACAGGGAAGAGGCCAATTTTGAAATGTTTTAAGTCTTTCATATTCAGATTTTAATTCTATGCTAGGAGAAATATTGTTTACGTAAGGGCAAGAAAAAGCCCATTTCTTATGGTTTCAAACGGATCATCATCTTCTTCCCAATAACTAAGTTGCAGATTACAGAAAGCACACCTGACCATATCCTTATATCCATAATAGTAAAATCCTGCAGCTGCTAACCATTCGTAAAACTGTCTGAAGACCAGTTCTTAAATGTTTTTAGCCGATCTCTTTCAGATTTTAAATTCGTTCCTTTTTGACTAAATATCATTTGCATTAACTATTTCTTGGAATACTTTACACAATTAAAATACTTCATAATGATGCTTTACTTCACAAAAAAAAGATGTTCCCCACACGAAGCTAAATGTGAACTGATATGAATCAACAAAACACGCTGGCTAATATGCAAGATTTGCGTGTGTTGGGTTAGCCGAGCGGTCTAAGGCGTTAGACTTAAGATCTAATTTTCAGAAATTGAAAGCGAGGGTTCGAATCCCTCACCTGACAATATTATTTTATATACATGTGGAGTGAGGAGGTGTTTGATCATTAAAGAAACTTTAATATGAAGTGGTACAAAGACCTTTTCTTCTTTATTCATTGAGAATTACAATTAATACAATTTTATTTCTCTTGTATGAGTGTTGAAGTAATCTCATTCTTTTAGTTGTCCTGATGAGTGTGTGATGAGATGATCTTGTTCTTTTAGTTGTCCAGATGTTTATTTTCTGTAGACAAAAAATATACACTGTGTTAAAAAAGCAATCAAAAACAAAATATGTATAGGTGTCAACAACACTAGTAGATTTAATGAATTACCTTTATAGATAGCGATTACAGTTATCACATTTGCAGCAAAGATGAAACAGTTGAAATTTTCTTTTTAGATTTTTTCGTGTGGCCTCCTCAGAGGCCGAGTGCAGGTCTTTCTATTCGACGCCCGTGGGCGACCTGCGCGTCAGGATGAGAGATGGAATGGATGAAGATGAATGAAACTGGGCAAGGATGTGGAAGGAATCGGCCGTGGCCTATCAGAAGGTACCGTCCCAGCATTTGCCTGGTGTTGAAAATGGGAAACCACGGAAAACCATTTCAAGGACGGCCGACGGCGGGGCTCGAACCCACGAGTCTACCGAGTCAGCAGAGAGCTTGGTCCCATGACCTAACGCTGCGCTTTAGCCAGCTGAGCCACTGCTGTCGGTCTTCTTTTTAGATGACCTGGTAGATGTTCCCACTCCAGACGAATTCGTTGTGGCTCATATATAGTCAGTATGTTTATAGGAAAGTAGTTCCAATCAAACTTATTAAAACCTTGAAGTCCATTGTTTCGAAACTTGTTTATTATCGAACACACAATTTTCATGATGCCATCAGAAGAATTTAACCAATGTTGAACAGCATTGACATTAAATTTAGCACAACTATTGCTTCCCATTGCAAGAGATGGTAAATGTTTTGGACAATCTGTAGGTAAACGTTGGCTATGCTTCAACATTAGATCTGACATTCCATCAATCGTATTAAGATCGATTAATGACCCAGGGGAAAGTGTTTTTAGTGCAAACAAAGAAAATCCTTGTGGCAAATTATACACAACTAAATATTCATATTTATTTTTAATAGAGTCAAAAAAAGAAGAAAGAGTTTTTTCACAATACGCTGCGACCCATGTGAACACAGGACTGAATGAAGGTATATTGCTGTTATTTAACATACAGTAAGCAAGTTCCAAACTGCCGTTTGGTAGTTTGCGAATGTCTGCAACTATTGGCTGCTTCTTATTCCACGTGCCAGCATCAGTAGAAGGACAGTTTGTTGTTGTCAATTCCATGAATGCAACTAAAGTGAGAATACTTCTTTACTTGCTTGCTTATAACTTAGCAAATATTGGTTTAGATAATTACTTCATTAGTTAATGGTCTGTAAGATATTTGACGATCATGAATAAGAACACAATAAAGAGTTGTATCTTCAGGTATATTCTCACTTGTCTCGATTTCAATTCGCACATCAACTGAAGATGTCTTCACTGCCTCCACTTGCTCAAGGCAATTAACTACAATAATCGGACAATGAGACTAAAATTCATCTCGTGAAACTAGAGTCTCTGAACGAAAATCATCGATCTGATAATATACATTACGAAATTTAACAAACATGTCATACAATTCGCTGTAGTCATTTATAGCAATTTCAGAAGTTGGCATTTCATAGGGATAAAAAATTGAATTTAAAATAACTCTTATAGATTTAATGTTACAATGGTCAAAATAGGACGAGCCCGTATTTAGTACATTTCTTTTAGTTTGAAAACCTATTACAAATTGACGTGGTTTTTGAGTTACAGAAGTTGTCATTACAGTGCAACTATATTTAGTTGTTCTAGGAAGAGATGGCAAGACATGAACATCCCATGATCGAAAACCAACCTGAATGGGAATATTTTTCTGCATTAGTTTTAATCTTTTAATTTGTTCTTCGTCCGATAATAATAAAACGGGAATTTTTAGATAAACTTTAAATAACTTGACCTTAGAAAGATCATTTTCGTTTGCAGATTGCAACGCACTTGCGTCACTCGACGATCGGAGAAGTATTAGCTCATGCTTGCAGTTTAAAATCGGCTTTCTATAATCCTCTGCTAAACCTAACAGGTTGCTTAAAGGAAGTATTACATGGAAACGTTTTGTGATACTATCAACAATATTTGCTTCACTTGCTGGCGTTGTTAAAGAGGGAAAATATCCAGCATTTTGTAAAGCTGTATATTCGGTTTTTGAATATGATGCATAGGTTTTTATAGAACTTGTTATACCTAGATGGCGTGTACGATCAATTTCTTTACCATTTAACGTAACGCGAATTTCGCTAAAAAGATTAGCCCCAAAATTTTGGTCAGGATGTGCTGTAGTAGAAGCAGCCGGATTTACGTTACAAGTAATAATTTGTCCTTCTAAGTGAAGAACACTTTCTGATAATAAAATTATGTTTTCTTCATTTTGAATTGGTATTCGAATTTCATCATTATTTTCGAATTTATTAGCTGAATAAGTTTGGTAAACTCTTTCTTCTCGTCGCACAACTCTGTTGTCAACCTCTGTTTTATCCGTTATGTTAAACATGTTAACAGCTTCAAATATAGATAGAAACTAAATAAGATTAAAATTGCATATATATTTATATTGAAATTAAAGTACGCGATAGCCTAAAGACTGTAAGAAATGTTTGTTGTTACTCGATAACTGTTTCTTAGATTTTAAGGTGTGATGGCGTTGTTTTTTTTTTTTTTTTTAGAAATTTTAGCTGATTGATTTATATTTCTTTTTCGAATCAGAGTCGACTTCTTTTTTTTTTCAAACTTTGAGTATTATATAGTATAACCATATTTGTGAATGTTTTCTAGTAAGCTTACTCAAGTAGAATGAAAATATAACAGTATTTCATTACTTTATATAGCAAGATATCGTGCAGGACGAATTCTACAGTTAAATCTTCATCTTGCAAATCAATGAGCTGTTGAAGATGATCTTCAAGTTGCACAGATACATGTTAAATAACCTTGCTGTTCATAGGCAAAAAATTAATTGTTGTTGGTTGTACAACAATCGGATAACCAGCAGGAACATGAGCTTTAAAATTATATAAAGAGTGTGTTGGTTTATGGTTCAAATAAGAACTCGTACCAAGCACAAGGTTGCAACATACTCGAATACTATTAACAGTGTTAATTTTAATCATATATTCAGAATGATGAGTTGTGTTTGCCTCGAACTTTTTATGAGAAAATCCTAACAAATCTGCAATAGAATCTGCAACACCCAAATCTATAGCAAAGTTTTTCGAATATAGTTTACAATTAGAGAACACTTTATCATAATTAATATAAATGTATGAAGGAAATTAGACTTTTCACCTAATAAAACTGATAATAAATCTGCTAGTAATAATTCATTAATCTTTGCACTTAATTGTTGAAACGTATAGCTAGCATCAGGTATTATTAAAATTGTTGTATCCACATCGTTCATCTTTATGGCTAAAACGTTATTATTTTCGTTAATTTTTACTTCACTTTCGATTCTATTTCGATCAATCTCAATTTCTTTTTTATTCTCTTTAGGGTAAACTTTCTTTTCAATACCTAAAGCCTCTGCTACACTGATAGATAGATGGATATATTTTTATTAATTCCATTTGATCAAATACATGCATTCAATACATTTTTGATATAGGACACGTCAGAATTTACATCTATAAAATAAAATAACTAACTGGTATATATTACTAATATTATAACTATTTAACTTATTATAATAGCAAATCTTAATAGATACAATCTTATTGCACAACTATTTACACCTCACTCTATTATCATAATATGAAAACTTAATAACTACAACAATACACAGCTAGTTATTACAATTAAATTAAAAAAGTAAAATATAATTATAGATTTCATCGCTCCTATACGCTAAGATATTCAACTAATGAGTAAAACAATAACACCGCAGATAAGCTTTCAACATTCTATCAAAGGTTTTTATTTTTGGGGCCAGTTTTATATACTGGGGTAGTTTATTGTATAATTTAACTCCAGTGTGAAACGTTCCTGTTTGATATATGCTTGTGTGTGTGTGTGAAATATGAATGTTTTGATTTTGTCTTGTGTTATGCCTATGAACATCATTGTTTGTGTTAAGAAAAACATCTTTATTCATTAAATTCTTTTTAAAAAACACAATACTTTCAAAGATATATATGCAGGGCAGTGGGAGAATGTTAAAATCTTTAAAGAGAGGTCTACATGATTCTCTAAAGTTTACATTTGCCATAATTCTAATCGCCCTCTTTTGTATCCTAAACATGCTTAGTACATCTGGCGACATACCCCAAAATATGATCCCATATCTTAAGTATGAATGGAAATAAGCAAAATAAGTATTTCTTAATGTGTGCATGCTAGTGCAGGTTTTCAAAATACGTAACGCAAAGCACATCGAGTTCAGTTTAGTATTCAGATATTGTATATGTTTATTCCATTTCAAGTCTTGTTGTATCCATAGTCCTAAAAACTTTGTTTCTGATTTATTTTCTATTTGATGACCATTTAATGTTATATTGGGTTTCGCAGGATTCCTATTCTGTATAGTGTGAACATTTAGACATACTGTTTTTTATAGTTTATTATGAGGCGATTATCTTGTGACCATTTGGTTAACTCTCCTGTAACGGAGTCAGCAGACTGCTGTATGACCTGTTAAGTTTCACCTTTTATTACGAGTGTTGTATCGTCCGCAAACAAAATTTCCTTATGTGAATGAACGTTCTGTGTTATATCATTGATATATAGAAGAAAGAGTAGTGGGCCCAAAACCGATCCCTGGGGTACTCCAAATTCAATAATTCCTTCATTGGACAATGTTTCATTAAGTAATTTGGTTCCATCATCCTTGTGTCTCAAGCTTACTATTTGTTTACACCTTGTTAAGTAAGACTCGATCCATTTATTAGCTAGACCTCTAATACCATATTGATTTAGATTGGTAAGGAGAATTTTATGGTCAACAACATCAAATGCTTTCGATAAATCAAAGAATAGGCCAGTTACATGTTCCTTATTGTCAATTAATTTCAGTATACAATTACTACATTCGTAAATTGCTGTCTGTGTAGATTTTTCCGTTCTGAATCCATGTTGTGTGTTTCATAATATTTTATTTTTTTCTATGAAACTTATCAGTCTCTTATCCATAATTTTTTCCACAATGTTTGCAATACCAGTTGGTAAGGCAATAGGACGATAGTTATCTAATTCATCTTTTGAACCGTTTTTGTGCACTGGAATTACTTTTGATAACTTCAAAATATCCGGGTAAGTTCCTGAGAGAATTGAACTGTTTATTAAGTGCGTAAGTGGATTTATTATATTTTCTGCGCATTTCTTTAAAATTGCATCAGGGATGCCATCAATGCCACTACAGAGTTTATTTTTTAGCTCTTTTATAACTATTCTTACCTCTTCACGTGTGACATGATTTATAAATAATCACTGCATATATTTATTTTATTATTAGAATTTAGTGTATTTACCTGTGATTTATTTAATAATTTTTGTGGAATTTCCAGGAAATAGTCATTAAAAGTGTTTGCTATTTCCTCTGGATTATTAATCACTTTATTATTTCTGGTCAGTGTAATGTTCCTTTGTATTTTAGCAGATTTTCCAGTTTCTTTCTTTATCACGGACCACATAGCCCTGTTTTTATTAGATGATTGGGAAATAAAATTATCATTATGCATTTTCTTTGCTAGTCTTATTACCTTATTTAATATGCTAGTGTATTTTTTGTAGTATAAATTGAATTCAGGTGTTGTATGGTATTGTTTATATAATTTGTGTAGAAATTTCTTTCTTTGACATGAATTTATAATCCTTGTTGTTATCCAATTGCTAGTTTTGTTATTTTGAACAGTTCTTCGTTTAAAGGAGAATGCTATTTCAAAATAGTGTTTTAGGGTACTGTTAAATGCATTAAATATACATTTACATTTTCTAGTTCATAAATTTCTGACCATGTTTCCTTATTTAATAAGTCATTGAAATATGTAACATTTGATTCAGTGAATGACCTGCACTTTGATTTTACTCCATTATCATTATTATTGATTGTTTCGGATACTTCAAAACTCAGTATTTGTCCATGGTGGTCACTAAAACCCGGACAATAGACTTCTATTGAATGGTGATATTTATCTGTATTTATAAAAATTTGATCAGGAGTGGTTTTACTAAATTTTGTTATTCTTGTTGGGGTATTTACTGTAGGTTTCAGTCCATAGGAAATTAGTAACTGTGTTAATAATTCACAATTTCTATCACATTTTAAGAAATCCACATTTACATCCCCACAAATTATTATATCGAAATTTACTTTGCTCATGTTATTGAGTAACAATTCTAATTTATCTATAAATAAAGGAAACGTTCCTGACGGAGAACGGTATAATCATACAATTATTAACTTAAACTGCTGTATTTTTACGGCAGAGAATTCAAAATCCTGTTCCATAATTAGATAATTGAGGCGTGCAGGTTGTCGAGGACGCGGACCTGAGACCTAAGTCGAGACCTTTAACACACGGTGAACTAGATGGAGCACCGACCAGGCAATGACTACACCTTTCGAGTAGAGGTTGTAAAATAAAATAAAATTTAATATCAAAAGACAAGACATTGCAAAAGGGGACGTGAGGGGTGCCTGAAATGGTAAGATGAGGGATGATGGGCCTGTAATAAAATATGTACATGGTATTATAAAACAGTAAAACAATAAAACGTAAAACACACAATAAAGATCTATAAAAGGAGAATGTCGACGACGAGGAGAATGCCTAAGTCGCTGGAGATCGTTCAGTAGAGGGGAAGAAATTAACAATAGTGTTAATAGTGCGTTTCGTTCCACCACAGGCTGACTATAAGAAGGTAGTCAGAAGTAGCATTCTTAGAAGTACATGAAATCGTGTCTCCCACGAACTGTCTATCCGACCACCCTTACATTAAACTGTATGTCACGCCAAGCAACCCAAAGAAACAACCAACAACAGCAACGACCCTAAAATGACCCGTCAATAAACACAGAATAATTACACAACTTCACAAGGCGCTACACTTCACATGACATGCCGTGACATACAAACTCAGCAAATAAACATAGATCAGTTCAGTTAAAATTAAAACAAGCAAATCCCAAATGAAGATAAAACAAAACGATTTCATGAACTGGTAGAATAAAACTTCTTTCGAACGAAAGCACAAGGTTCAGTTACCTTGCGGGATGCCAAATAAGCGTCAATTGCAGTCCCGGACACGTACAACGAACACACATTCCATCATCTCGGAAGAGTAACCAATACACCTGATTTAATAACGTAATGGGATCACGCATTGCTTGCTGACTGAAGGTCACAACAAAACAGAACAACACTAAACATGACCCTAGACCTTCAGTCAAATTCCCACTTAAACAAACGACATAAACCCAACCCTTAATATCAAGACTAGAACCGTGATTGTAAATGAAACATATTTCTGAAACATACATAGATAATGCTTGCCCAGTCTCCAAGGATAAAAATAAAACCTAATCGGCCATCCTTGGAGTGCACGAATGACAAGCATAATAAAAACAAACCCTTGAAACATAAAATAAACTGGTGTGTGTTCCAACAAAAAGATATTACATCCAAAGCAATGAACAACACACCCTCCTACGTCTAGGCACAATTAAAATCGCGAACTAACCTAAAGAATACCAGTCCCTAAAGGTCCCTGAAAGATCCCATACTCTTGCAAGGGGTTAGAAACTGGTAAGAAACATCTCTCATAAATACAATCGCGTTTCACAACATAAAACAAACGCAAGTAACACGCACTAAAATAAAACTCGACTAGATACGAAAAGAAACAACAACAACAAGCACCCATTTAAATTAATAAACCCAAAAACAAGCAATTTGATTCTCCACTATGTGCATATATAAACAAACTGGGGACAAAATAAACACCAAATGACTTCATAAAAAAAACACGAACGGTCTCCAGTTTAACCCTACTTTAGCAGGTTGAATTAAGGAACTTTTAACACTGAAACTTGGGGAAAATGCATTGAATAATGATCTTCTTCAAAACACGATTATACAGAGCTACAAAGGCAACATTTCACTTAGCTGAGACTCCGAGACGTTCTGGAAGATCTCTGATGATATTTCATTTAATAATTATCTCATATGACAAGAAATCTCCACTGCTAGGCAGAGGCCTGAATCCCGCCATGTTTCCTCAGCGTTTATAACCTCGAAGATCAATAGGAATTAATAAACACGTAACATTTTTAATAGAATAGTCGGCAGTAGGCATTATGTCGGCTCAACGTCTTATCCGTCTTTTTGTCATAACAATTTAGTCGCGATAACAATCGCCGAAGGCGTGTTTCTTAGACAAGGATTAGTTCTCCAACGCGGGCGCATTCCTTTTTCAGACGCGCGGAAATTACGATCTCTTAGATGTATTACTAGAGACCGCTAGATGGAAACAAAGTCGAACAGATCTTAAAATTGTACCGGCTCAATAATCATAAGTTGTTATCTGTTCATGATCTAAATTATTTCTTAAGAAGATGCAAGTACCACCATGGCTAATATTAGATCTAGAGTATTTACTAGCTTGTATAAACCCTGGGAATTGAATTAATTCGAGTTGTTCCTCTTTCAGCCAATGTTCTGAAATATATAGTGCTCAGATGTCTTTAAGTTCATTTTTAAGCATTAGATTTATGTAATCAATTTTATTATAAAGAGACTGGACATTCTTGTGGTAAATTTTAAATTTGTTACTTTTGCAAGATTGTGTTGGTGATTTATTTACATTATTATTATCATAATTGTTATTATTATTGTTGCTAGACAAATCCGAAATACCATTGTTACACTCCGTTAAATTTGACTTCAAAAGATCTGATTGCCAAACCTCACGTTTGGCTTCTTCTACCAGTTTCCCTTCTTCCACTCTAATGATATTACGGTTGAATTATTCTTACCATTTGAATTTACAATTTTGCAGATTTCATCACTAAGATACTCTTTTCCTAATCTATTTAAGTGTTGGGTACACTGACATCAATATTAAATGGAGAAGACAAAACAAGACGGTTGCGTCTTTTTCCATTTATATCCTCTTCCAAATAAAGATTTGTTTTTTGTATATGATTTGTTATAAATTTTGACAATGAGTGATAACTAAGTAAATCATCAAATGTTGAGGCTAGATCTTCAAATTCATAAATACCTGGTGGTACCACTAAATCAATTGATAACAAAAATTTAGTAAAATGAATGCGGAATTTATTATTTCGGTTGGTAACATTTCGAATAGAATTAGATGTATACAATCCTGCAAGTCCTATTTCAAAAAACTCTGCTCCTTCAAGATGAATCGGGTTCTCCAATGTAACATCAATCTTTGAGCCTTTACCTTCAAGAGTTATCCGTCTTTCGAAAGCCATCTTTGAAATGTTTAAAGACTGTCTGTGTTTCCCTTATTTATACAATACAAGAAGACTAAACATAAATGTCCACAAATCGAAGATGTAATTGATTGATATGAATGAAAATTATATTGTGGATAACAATTTTTAAGATATGTTAAAATTTCTAATGGCGGTCTTCAATTACCGATACTATCAAAATAATGCACGTATTTACCTTGTTTACTGAAAGCCACCCAATGTGAACCAGATTTAACCATCGGTTCAAGGTTAACAATACAGTTTTCATTTTTTCGAGGATGTCTTTGTAACGTATCTCGCATAAAGACTCCTCTAAAATTTGGAATCTTTAATTGATGTGCGTATTTAGCTAAATCGAAATTACTTAATGCTTTATTTGCTATTTGGTTAATTATCTTTTGTATGCAGGAGGATTTAAATAAATGCCTTGACCTGCTTTTCCTCGCATTGCTTCTATCATTCGATTGTGTCTTTTCATTTCTTTTAATTCTTCTTGTGCAGCTTTCACTTTGTTTATAGCAGACGCTACCCCGGCTGCTCCGCCTGCTAGACTCCCCAAGCCCGACAAGGCTGCAAATATCGGAAGTAGAGGTAAAATACCACCTTGCTTTTTCGATGCTCTTTTTTTTATCTTTTCTTTTTTTTTAAATTTAATTTTTGTTTACCTCCATCAAGCTTAGACTTAGCTTTCATTATGCCACTGACTGTTAGTGCAGCCGCTCTCTCTCCTAATGATGCGTCACGAGATTTTACACGAGACCAAGCTTTAGAAGCTAAACTTTCATCAGCCTCTCTTCTTTTGTTTGAATCTTTACGATTTGCGTAAGCAATGTCGTGCTCTTTGCACGCTTTATCTAATATATTTATTCCTGGATCACCACGGCTCAATCGCTTTTCTAATTTTGTTCCTGGTCCACAATATTCATATCCAGGGATGTGTAATTCCACAGGTAAATTATCAATAGTTTTATTAAGTACACGACTAATTAATGATTCGCTTCCTGATCGTTTATATTGAGTGGCAGAGTTGCTCCTCTTACAACGCACCATTACTAAATGATAAGTAATATAATGTAATTATATATATATTTCAGGAAAATGGGAATGGTGGGGGGAGGAGTTGTAAATAATACACACAAAATTTGGGTTATTATTTATTCTCTTTTTCATAAGCAAAGGAATACACAAAAAATAGTATTATTAACAGAATAACAGTGTGTGTGTGTGTGAAAGAAATAAAGTAAGTACGAGAGATGAAGTGCTTTAATCTCAAATTTGTTTCTTATCATTTTTCAGAGAAAAATGACCAAACGGTAAAGTAACATTTCCGTTTTCAGTTATGTGTCTTTTATCATCGTTTGATGAAATTGCCAACTTATTTTGCCGAACAGTAAATACAGAATGAGATTTTGAAATTATACAGACTTGAAATTTGTTGGCTTGATCTCTGTTATAAAGACTCTTTCGATACTCATCAATATTCACAGTTTTACTCACGCTCTTCTTAATGCCTTTAGCCTTACACAAGCTATTCATTTCATCACAGAATTTTATTGCATACATTTTGGGTCTTAACCCCACAAATTCTTCAACAATCCTTCCAGCATGTTCATCTTTCATTAAACCATTTTCACCTTTATTTTGTCTGTCAATGCCAAAAGGATTGTTTGCTTCATAGTTTCCAGTATCAAACAAATTTGAATGCTGTTTTATGAACTCATAAATATCATAATAGAATATATACATAAAACTATCGGTGTCTGTGTATAACAACCTCACATTTGATTCAGGAATTGCTAAAATAACATTGTAATGAAAGTCATTCATTTTACATTTAAACAAATCTAATATAGATGCACCAACATATACTGGTGGATTGTGAAAAATCTTTAGTCTGCTCATCTCAATCAGCAGAATATATGTTCATCGAATATAATTCTATGTTTAAAATTAGCCTTAGCTCTTAAAGACTTAGCACCATAGGCTCCATGCCATTTGGTAACCCATTTGATGTCCCTTAACTTCCTCACATTCATCAGTGAACGACCAAAAATTGCATTATTCATCAATTTATAAAAAAATATTCAAAATCATTTTTTGCCTGTTTTCGCTTCTCCATGTTCACATCAATATATGGTTTTAGCCATTGACTTTGATTGAATTCGATTATTCTGTGAATAAGTTCTAATTTCATTCCTAGTTGAATACATTGCTTTAACATTTTATAATGCAAAACATAACGTTCTTTATTATCTAGGGTAGCCATTAGCTTTGTCAACTTTTCTGGACATAGAGGGTAATCTGAATGTTTGTCATGTAACTCTTTAGGATAACTCAAATCTACTTCCAAGATATATCCGATTTCTGAAGTATCATCAATATTTAAAACATTAAACCCTTCTGGGTAGATTATTGGCTGAGGAATAACCTAACCTCCAAGGGAAGATGATAAAGAAAAGGAGGTGGGTTTCGGAGAAAAATGATAGAAAAATAGGAGGAGAGTCCCACAAAAGTTATGAATTTAACTTTAAATGCACTTAGAGGCGGTTGCCACTGCAAATCCGTTCTCTGATACCTAAAGTGGGTAAGGACCTGGTCGAAGCTGACGGGAAACGCAGCTAGGACATGGGCGGTTTGCAAGAGAGTGGCTTTAGTATATTCCCTCTCAAGCATGCATCTGCCTACTATGGGGAAGGGTGATGGTCTGGCAAGACACAGAGTAACAGATTTATTGTATGTCTGTTCAAAGAAATTCGTTTTTGCAAAGTAATTCGAAGAATGCCAATAATTTGAATCAGGTTTGGTATTTCCAGTTTTCGAAGTTATAGAGTTCCTGAAAAAGCGACCAAGTGCTTCCAAGAAGGATAGTGATAAAAAAAATTATACCTTGGGGAGTAATTTTGGTAAGTGAACCAATGGTTGCATTTGGAAATGGCTAACCTTTTACTCAGCAAGGAGCCGGCTAAAAGTTTAGACAAAGAGAAGCACTTATCTTTTGGAAAACTAACCATAAGTTTTCGGAGAGGATCTCCACAAGCAGGTAGCTGGCGTAGCGAGCTGTACTTGCCTTACTGGCCAGTTAGAATTAGCTATTAAAGCTAAGAGAAACTTTAACGAGATTACCACTAAGAGTTCTTGCTCAAATGCAACGAGTGGTGAAAGCCCTATCAATAGATTTAATGGCATTGAGTAGGGAGAGCCAAGGAAGACAGGATCTTGCCTAACCGTTGTATTTGCGAAATGATAAATCCAAAAACAAATATTTAATTTATTTAACAAGGCAAAAGAAGTTGATAACTTTAACAAATATATAGTTTCAATTTTTGGTAACAATTTGGGGTCGCAGACCTCCTAACATTTAAAGTTTGCTCCAGGCAATTAACAATTCTTTAGGTTTCAAACCTTATATATGTACTAAAATCTTTGTAAGATTTAAAAAAGACAAATGAAGTGATTAAAGTTAGAACATTAAATTGAGTACAAGGAGTGTACTTTAAGAAATTTCCAAGTACCAATTTTAGAAAAAGTTACAACTTCGAAAATAACAAAAAAAGAAAGCGGGTAGAATGAAGGAGAAGTTCCTATAACTTCTTATATTTATACAGAATTACTTTAGGTTATTATACAAATAAGGGCAGGTCACTTACTGTGAAACCTGAAGAGAAAGTCAAAAGGAAGGTTCTCGACCTCCTATGTTTAAGTAGGAATCACGAGCCAAATGGGGCAGTTTCTCTTTCGTGAGACTTAGAAATAACTCACTCATGAGTTGAAAGAATTGTTTTCCCTGATTATAAGGTAGAAACAATGTAAGCTTGAACTGTGTATAAAACACGTAGTTATGCAGAAATTAATTAATGATAAACAAGCAAGATGGAAGGGCACTTCGTTAGAGCGACACCTTATTGAAAATGATCTAGAATTACAATTTTATTAAGATGGTTTGTTAGTAGAAGGTTTAGGAAAGATCAATTGGGATTTAGGATCAATGTTCATGGCCTTGTTTAATGTAACCGGACGATCGCGACGCGGTAGAAAAATTGAACAAGCACTAGTTATCACTATAGTCTGTTAAATGGATGAAATGTTCACTGTAGTAACACGAAAGTTTATGGCAAAGAAAGTTATTGCAATAATGAAAAAGGACTGGTTGCACTAGATAGGCGAAAGTCTATTGCTTGAGAATGTTGTGGATTACAATTAAATGCGCCATAGAACATTCCAACGGTGGAAGAAAATTCGCTATTGAGCTTTAATTCAGAAGGAAGATTCTTCAATTTTAAATAGTATTCTCACAAGTTAGTGAAAAATACATGACGGCAAGACTTGTAGATAAAGTACAGGATCTGGAAGGTTCCAGAACGATCTTAATAGAAGAATGGGGCCAAAGTTAATCCAGCGGAGGAACTAGCTTGGTATTTTATAGACAGCGGGTATTAGATAATATCCCACGTGGTGAGAAGATTTCTCATTTAAATAGCTTAAGAAAAGCTACTTTCAATTAAGGATGGCTTAAACAGACAAAAGCCCAACATAGCAAATCCCGCGAAGGATGATTTTTGCCCCAAATAGTAATCTCACACTGTCCATAAAATGATCAATTAAAGCATGTAGATAATAAAACTGATGAAGATGAGGTTAAAACCATAAGTCTGTACTTATCTTGGTTGCATGTCGAAGGTGAAGTTCCCCTTGACGGATACCTAATGTGCCAACATGGCGTAGAATGTAGAGAGTGCCTCTTGGTTTGAGGAGACTGGCTCTAGTTGAGCCTTGACTGACTGAGTCAACTGCCGACGTGCAAGTGAGACCCACTCAGCGAAGCGCGGAGGGTCCAAGGAAGGGAGAAGAGTGGGGGTAGGAGACAAAAGGAGAACATATAAGCATGACCAATATTGTAAACTTAAATTCTCTTGAGGAAATGGTCTTCAAAGAGTTGATAGCAGGCGATACTAGCACAGCCTGGTGAGTGAAAAAGTAGACGAAGTTCTCTTGATCAAGGAGATGATAGCTGGCGATGGTGACGAGATCTGATGGCCAGACGGAAAAGTAAGTCCTCTTGCACCAGGAAGAATTGAGGAGCTTCAGAGATTCGCTGCTAGATGACGCTAGGTGGGTCATGGAAGATATATATCTAGAACAGACTCAAAATGACATAAGAGACATGACCACCAAAGAGAAACTAGGAGATCACTGTTGGTGTTTGAGAAAAAGGATGAAATGAACAAGCAAAGAGCATTAAAAAGAATAGTCTATCTTACCGTGTATTCCAAGAATACACCACCTTCAACATTTTCAACCCATTTAAAGCCATCTGTTGGAAGATATTCCATCATAGCATATCCATATAAATTATTGATATCAAAGTACGTTATGTAGGACTCTTGTTTTTTCTCATCATAAGTTTTCATATACTTATTATTAGCAATCGCATGTCGTGTTATACACTGAACATTACCTCCTCGAATAGATCGTTCAAAAAAGTGTAACATATCAATATCTTGAAGCAATTCAAGTTGAACATTGGTTATCTTTTTCATTGCACACCAAGACATAGATGGAGCAGTGTAAAAATGAGCTGTATCAATGCCATACGTCTCCATGCCATTCGATCTAAAATTTTCAAAGACATCCGCCAAAAGAAGTGTGTCTACTTTTAAATACAAATCGGCGTATTCTCCTAATGTTTGAAGGAAAACGTTTCCCACACCGATTTAGCAAACTCATACTCCTCGTTCGATATTGTTTGATTATAAAGACTGCTATAAAACTTGGATATTTCAGGTAATTTAGTTTCGTTAAGTACATCCATACCTGTGACGTATTCATATGGAAACACGCCTTTTCTCGCAGTAAGTCGAAACTGTGCATCATCATTAAAATAACGTCTAGTTATTTGCTTTGAATCTTCACTTAACGAAGATGAACATTGATCTAGTGAACAGGACAAGAAATTATATGTATCGATAAATCTTAACTGAATGAATCCATTCTTAACCCGTACATACTTTGTAAACACTTTATAACGTTCCATATTCATTGCTAACAAACTTATATGACCAAGATTATGTAACACCTCACCATCCTGTTTCTCGCAAATTGCTTTAATTATAAAATGTCCATCATAGGCCGTTAGATTATGAAATGCTATAGGCAGAACCTTTGTTACTTTGTAATTTAAATTGCAACTATTGTGTGCGCTTCCTCTATATTTTCCAGTTATGTGACAATGATCGCGTACTTTGAGTTCATTATCTGCAATCGGTTTCTCGCAAATATGACAAATTTTACTTAACAAAAATAATCTTTCTTCATTTTCCGTCATCTTTAATACCGGTTTAGCTGGTAAATAATATGTTTGAAGTTTATCTACAATACCATAAAGTTCCTTTACAAACAATTCTATGCAATTATTACCCCTAAAGAGTTTAAAACTGCACAAATCACTATCAAAATTACAATGAAGGTATAAAGAAATGCTGTAAGGAATATGTTTATGGGTTAATGTAGAGTTAGGAATGCCACTATTTGGAAAACAAGAGGAAATAGAAGACAAAACGCATTCAGTGTCTGCATAAATTATAAATGGAACTGTATCTTTAAATTTAAACTCTGTAAAATGAACAAATCTTTGTTCGTCAGTTGGCAATATGCTTTTTGCAACAGGAAACTGTTTACAGTCTGCAAAGTGAACATTTAACTCATCCTCAAGAAAATAATATGACAAACATCGTCTACATATATAAATCCGTCTACGAATGCTAGTGACGCTTGAACGCACAAGGCGAGCGAGATTTCTAATTAAACAAAAGTGATAACTATCACTGTTTCCAATCTGCAACATCAATAAGTCCACACTCCTTTCATATACTTTATCTGATACATACAAAGTTACAATAGTATTTTTTTTCCTTTTACTTCGTTTGTTCCCATATACACCCAATTATTTTCATCATATTGTGCTCCATACACATTTACAGAAATATTGTTTTGATTTTCAAACTTGTTTAAATATTTCATTTGCATTGGAATTGGAATATCATCTAAATTTAAAACATCTCTGTAACTAGGATATGAAGAAAGATGATTCACGTTTCGCGTTTTTGGATACAAACCAGCAACCACACTCCACGCAAAACAAGCTTCCTTTGTATCATACAAATTTAGCACTGCATGTTTATTGACTATTACATCAGGCAATCTACTAGTATTGGACATTCCTACTTGAAATCCAACATATTTATTTATATTAATTCTCAAACTATAATTTTTTTCTAAAGCCCACCCAGAGCCATTTGCTTCAAATTCGCTCATTTTTGTCAATGTACCTTCAATGATATGATTATTATAAAATTCATTTACATCCATATACTCGAAAACTACTTTATTTTTGGCAGCAAAATATTTTGTTTCTGATATGTCGCGAAGCACATACTGTACACACAAAACTGAATTCACCTTTAAAGCTTGCACAGTTAACGCTTTCTTAACATACTTTGTAAACCAAATATTAGCATTTGCTAAAAATTCGCGAGGATCCAAAAACTCATTCTTAACATTTGAAACTGCAAGTGTGTACACTCTAGAATTGAATGCCGTTTCAATTAACTCACAGCTTAAGAAAGATTCATCCTTTATTTGAAGTGTAATTTCTTCACAATTCACAGCTTGCTGCAATATGTACTCACTAATAACTCTCCAATATTCAATCAACTCATCACTGTTCTCAATCAAGTCCGTTTGAGTGTATTCCCCGATTTGGCATGATATTGAAATAGCACCGTTTAGTTCACTTCTAAAATTAGAAACACTTTCAAATGCATTGTCCAATTGGTTTCTTGTATTTTCACTGTTATCATTATGTATTACAATATCAACCTTTCTACGTTTGCTAGGAGGTGTTGCCATTGTTGTCTAAGCAATTGTCCTATTTGCACTGTTGTTAATACACCACCAGCAGTTGCTGTAACAACGGCTCACCATAAACCTATAATCTTTTAAAGTATATTCAAGCCATTGAGATAAATTACTGCCTGTAATATCCAGTGAACATTGAATGGCTTCAAAGGGAAATTCGTCCTGAAGTTTACCAAGCAATTTGTTTCTATACTCATTCAATTTTGTTACTTCAAAACAAGTCATGGAAAATTCAATTTTGTAAACCTCATCAAATGTGTTGTATCCGAAGAAACAAATAAAATGTTCATCTTCACATAATTCTTGTAACAAATATCTTAGAACTGTTTCTGTCACCTCTCGCTGACTATCATCTGATTTGCTAACATTAGTAACATAGACTGAAAATGTTGACCCCTACACAGAACAGAAATTGATAGCCGAGGCCGAACTGAAGCCGTATAAAATTCTAAGGTCATCAAAGAAGCAGGCAATGAGCCCCCTCGTTAATATGGAGCAATGGGAAGCCCACTTTAGCAGCCTCCTTGCAGAGGACAAACCAACAGTATATCGCACATCAGGCACATCGAACAAACAGAACATAGTTCCAATCACAACAGAGGAAGTCGACCAACTTATAAGATCTGGGAAACTCAACAAAGCAGCTGGACCTGATGGAATATACATGGAACACCTGAAGGAAGCACAGCAAGACCTACTAGAACCACTGACGGAACATTTTAATGAATGCCTAAAGAACAACTCAATTCCAGAACAATGGAGAAAGTCAATCATAATCGTGCTTTACAAAGGGAAGGGAAGAAAGGATGATCCAAACTCCTATAGGGGAATCGCCCTGGAAAATGTCATATTCAAACTGTTTTCCAAGATCCTACTAGCACGTATAGAACATAGATTAAGAGCCTACATACCATCGAATCAATATGGCTTCAGCCCGGGCAGATCAACACTGCACGCTGTCCAAGAAATCATACAAGAAATAACAACTATACTAGCCAAACCCGCCACACCATTATACGCAATTTTCATAGATTACTCGAAGGCATTTGACAGCATCAGCAGGAGGATACTCATCCACAAACTAGAGGACATTCTAGGCAGCACAAACAACGAACTCAAAACGATCAAGTCGATTCCATACGCCAACTACGTCACAATCTATGATGGCATATCCACGTCGAAGAGCCTGACCTAAACACGAGGGGTCCTGCAAGGAGACCCGATGAGCCCAGTCCACTTTAACGTGATGACTTCCGATATCGGACATACCATAGGCACAAGAAACGTTAAACTGCTAATGTACGCAGATGACATGGCCATGGTCAAGAAGATCTACAGGCAGTCGTGGAGAACATTAAGGTATGGGCAACAGAAAACTCCATGGAAATAAACAGTGCGAAGACAAAGGCAATGAAATTCAGAAGGGGAGGCAGGCTTTCTAAGAGGGACCACTTCATGTGTGGGAAAGAAACCATAGAAATTGTACCCAGCTTCAAATACCTATGTGTTACACTACAAACAACTGGAAACACTTTCTCTCTGCATACACAAGAGAGAGTGACGGCTGCAACGAAAGCAACTTACGACATCCCTAAGCTCCAGAAGCTATCCCTGCCAACCGTGATCGCACTGTTCAAACTGAAAGTTGCTCCGATTGCAACGTAGGGAATACAAATAACATGGCCCTACCTGACGGCAAACAACCTTAGGAAAATAGAAAGCATTAAAGCCAGATTCCTAAAACGAGCCCTCTCGATCTCTAAATTCACAAGGAACAGCTACGCGTATAAAATAGCACGAGAGTCATTCTTCATAGAGGACATAAAACTCTGTTTCGGATTACCGGAAACACACGCATACAAAACAGTCATCAAGGAAAGACAGAACAAAGAAACGATGTACCAGAGCAAATAATGGACACAAAAGCGATGAAAACAGAAGCCTGGAAGGGACCGAACTATGAGCTTAGCCATCTGTACACAAGATTCGCCGCCCACGGGTTCCATGGGAAGATATGTCGGAACAAAACATACCACGAACCGGAGAACGACTGCGTCTGTGAATTATGCAACAAACCATGCCCCAAGTATCACTTGCTGAAATGTGGAAACAGAACCCAGCCGCTAAACACGCTAACAAAAGACTGGTGAAAAACAGAAGTAAATATGTAAACAAATGTTTGTAAATTAATGTACACATTGTGTTTAATAAATTATTTAAAAATGTTGAAATTCCACTCGAAATGTCCATTTGTTAAAACAAGCTTCTTTCTCATTATGACTCACCTCATTATCATCTTCTTCTCCTTCTTCTTCTTCTTCAGACTGATGAAAGCATACACGATGATACTCTATTACCGGGTGCGATCGATGTTCAGTTCCACTCAGAAAATTAACAGTTTTCCACTTCATTTTGCTGTTCTTTTTATTAGTTTTTAGATAATCTGAAAAAATTAAACAAATTAAGAAATAATAAGCAACTAAATATATATCAATCGTTATATCAATCAATACATATATAATCCGCATATATATACTCACCAAAAATTTACAGTTTTAAAACAACATGATGTGAGTGGTTCTTCAACCCCAAATACACCAACATCAGTTTTCCTCTCAGTGAGTTTAGTTCATCGATCTCTGATGCGCTTTGTTTTGCAAATACTGCTGGTAAAAATACACTTGTTTTTTCATCTTCAATGATAATGTCCACCACTATTTTTCTTCCAAATCTCGTCTCTACAGCCCGAATAATTTGGACCAGATACGGTAAATTAATTATTAGTTCTGATAGTTTCTTATTAGAATGCTCAACGCAAGTGGCTAAGTCATTGAACTTCGTTAGAACATCCATCACACACACAATTTGTATCTCGTCGTTGACTTTCTTTATTTCTTTCACACACACACTCTCTTCGCGCAAACGTAGAAGTTGAACTCATCCACGCACACATGCATTTATATATCCTTCACCCCCACCTACACTCAAGAAACCAAATACTACAAAACAAGCTTCTAATGCAATCATCTCATTATTTTTTTATCACTATTACTTAAAGAAGTCAAAGATTACATTCTTACCCAATGACGTTAAAGGCCAACCACGTCTCACGCGAACACTGCAGACATATCACGTGATCGCTCGCAAAGCTGCTCACTTGCACGGGTATCAGATGACGTCAACACCCATTAATTTTTATCTCTATCTCATAAATAAGACAAAGGTTAACTGCTTCAAGCAGTTAAAGGTCGACCTCTTCCCACGCTAACATGTGCACGTGCACATGCTCACACCCGCACGGCTATCAGATGACGTCACGATGATGCAATATGTCCTCGCGATTACGCAATATCCAAATGGTAAAAATGTGTACTACTTCCTGGTCATCGCCTCCTTGACGTGAACTATCAGGCGTAACTAGTCGCACCAAAAACCATCATACCATTGAACTCTAGGTTGCAAGTCAGCTGATATGTCGTGATTCTTTTCATATTTTTGATCGTACGTACTGTACCCAACTAGGGTTGGTACAGGATATGAATTTCTGATCTTTAAGATGAAAAGAAGTCAAGCTACACGCTAGCAGTGTGGAAATAGGAAGTGATTCAGGCCATAACGCAGAACATTGACAGCTTTATCTGGAGATACGTGGTGCAAGCGATAGGTGAATCACGAGAACAGTCACGCTGAGATGAATCAACCAGAGCAGATTAGTGGGGGAATCACCACTGAGTGCTTAGATCAGCATTTTTCTGGCAACATTGGATTGCGAATCAACGCCGCAAAGTTGTGAAATAAGCCGTTTTCGCGGAAACAAAATTACAACAATAGGCCTACGGGGATCAGAATAATCCAGGAAATTATGAATTAAACAAGGTTAAGAGTGAATAATTTAGGCCCAAGAAAAAAGTACTTAGTCAGCAACTACGTCATTAGGCGGAGCCAAGCGAAGGTAGTGGGAAGAAGAGAAAAAAACTCAGTCGCCCACACAGCTGAGGAGCCTTGTAGATTTTATTTAAATTAATTAGACGATCGATTTTCAGGAAACGAAATGGTAATGAGACGTTTGGATTATAGGGAACATATTGACATATTTTTCAAAAACGTGCGACGTCTACTTCAGAAGTTAGCTCCAGGAAGAAGGCAAAAGTAGTTTATTTTTGCAGGTTCCCAATAAATAGCCCAGGTTTCAACCAGAGAGCATGCAGTATCAGTCAGCCAAGTGAGGCTATAGGCTGTGTAAGAAGCAGTTCATCATCAGCAAGCCGGGAGAAGCTACACGCTGTCTCCTAAAATGCAGAAGCGCTGCATTATACTCGTCGCAGTTCAGTTAAGCCCGGGGAGGCTCAGCGCAATTCCGCACAGTATTTAAGTATACAGTACGCAGTATTATCAAACTGCCGGGAGGGAAGTCCGTCCTCACACTAGTAAAGACTCATCGTACTCTTGCATGGAGAAGTCACAGCAAGTAACGCAGTTCGTTACCAACCGCAAAAGTGGATCGTGTTAAGACGAATTAACAATCATCAGTGTCCGCGATAATAACAAAAAGTTGTATGTGCGTGGTAATATAAATCCGCTATGGTTGTTTATAAGTGATCACTAAAGCACTTGTTCTGGATCAAATAAATTATACGCTACTCGAAAACCGTGACGAAGTAAAATTGCGCCGCGACAAATTCTAGAACAGTAATAAGCTAGAATACAGCAGTCCAGATCAGCAGACACAGTACGCTGGAGGTCATCGTTTCGATAATACAGACAGGTCTCCGTGAAAGTTAAGTAAAAGACTACAGTAGTAAGGGACCGATATTGGAACGAAATCCAATAATCCAAGTAAATGGACACGGGTTCGAGACCCAAGAACAAATATAGTGAATTTTAGCGAAGCTACATTGTGTCAAATAGGAACGTAACAATAAAGACATTCTCGTAGGAGAAATAAGGGAACTTGTCGCAGATAAGGACAAAATACGGTCAAGAAGTAAGCGGGCCATAGGTTCGATAGACCGCTACGTAAACATAGGACAAGTAAAAATTGAAAATCGCTAATAAAAGACGATAACAGAAGTCAAAACGGACTATCTAAAAGACAGGGGAGAGACTAGATCCAGGGAAGAATTAGGAGCCGTTCGAGTTTGCATCACGTCCAATGCAGGGTCCGGGGATCTGATTAGGGCGTTGACCACCGATAAAACGTGCCAAGAGTCACTGAAATGTGGTGAAAATTAGTGCAGTGTAAATAAGTTTCATGATATATGGGTTTTAGTGCTAATACAGTATTTTACGAATTAATGATGTGTTTAAATTTAAGTGAAGGTCGATTGGACCTAAGTGAGGTGCCGCTCACAAAAGAAAGTGCCATGGAAGAGTGCTAATTATGTCGTTAGGTGGGTGAAATCCTTCCCAAGGATGGATCTGAAGACGGAGCACACTGGTGAGTCATGATTTTTCATAAAAAATTGCAGATGTACGATGTACTGGCCAGATGGGATCGGTCGTAACTGGGGAGTTGAACGATCGAACTCATCGGGTAGTTGAATGCCATTATATAACTGAAATGTTGAAATAATAATAATAATAATAATAATAATAATAATAATAAATAATTGCTAGAATGACCTCGCAAAATAATTATATGAATGGGATCAGTAATGTAAATTAATAAAAAACCTAGACATGAAAAGACAAATAAATGTTTTGGAGGAAGGAATCGAAAATATCATTTAAATGGCTTAAAATTTCGCCATAGTAAAAGCAGATAATGAAATAAATATGCATCATAATAAAATTGTTAAAATAAATAATGAAAAGGAAAAATATAAAATAGTTTGATCTTACAATTAAATGGCAAATAACAAAAAGTTGAAATAAAAATAATTGAAAGTTCGAAATGAAAATAATAAAAATAAATATTATCGAGTTGTTATGCACTAAAAAGAAAGTGATAATAAAAATTGTAATAAGGAACTTAAGTAATAAACGGAACGAAATAAATTAAAATGTCTTGACGTATTGTTGTAAAATGATCAATTTTATAAATCTCTAAAGGAAATTGGTGAATAAAAACACCCAAAGAAAATGTTTTATCACAGGCTAGTGAGCCAGAATTATGAAGATTAAATGATAGGAAGGCTGAGGTCTTACCGCTATAAATGAAATATAAATTTGAGATATTAAATAAACCACGAATAACCAAGCAAGAAATCGTTGTTGCCAAAAGGGTCGAATAATAAATAAATGAAGCTAAAAGCTAATAAATGTGCGTTAATCAGGATATAATTAATCGGGAGATGGAGAGTCTCATCGAAATATTGTGGGTGATAGATTCCCCTATCTCTATTGTTGTTGTATGGAAACGTCGTGTTGTATTGGGTAGGTGAAATTCCCATAAAGTGTATTGCCATATTAAAGCGTTGAAAATAATAGTTACATTGTAAGTCCAATCAGGCTGTGTTAAATAAATATCGTAGGCCAAAATCGTCGAATGAAATATACATGTGAGACCATGAGAGCATTGTTATAAATATTGTAGGCCATAATCGTCGAAATAACGCGTTGTAAATTGAATATACATGTGAGACCATGAGGCATTGTTATATATAAAGGTTGTAGGCAATAATCGTCGAATGAAATTTGCAAGTAAGACCGATAACGGCATTGATATAAATAATATTGTTAGAAGGCGTCATAAAAATTGTGATTAAAGTTGGTGTAGTCAACTATTAGGCATCCTCTCCGGAATAAGTTATAAATATCCTGTAAAAAACAAAATATAAATAATGATAATAATAATCAGAGGCGGTTCTAGCCCTGGGACGGGGGGGGCCCTGCAACCCCCCAGTTTTAGTGAAATAATTATTTTAAAATTCCTTGGTTACTAAATAAATTGATAATTTACAGATATAATTTGTCTGATATAAAACAAACTAATGCATTTAATTAAGTTAATTTTTCTTTCAATTTCAAAATTTATTTATTTTATTATATGTAATTAAAACACACAATTGAAATCGTGTATAAATATAATATTTTTAAAATGCGTAGTGCTTACACCAAGAGCATTAAACTCTTTTCCCATCTTTATGACATGCAAGTTCAGAAGTTTCCAATGTAGAGAAACCTCCATGCGATACAAGTGCATCGATATCTCCCCAACTCGGTGACAAAAATGTGAGTGCAACTGTTTCTAATATAGACGAACCAGTGCCATTTTTATATTAGTACATCGATCTATGATGGTGCATGTCAACCACGTAAATCAGTTTATAAACAAACGTTACTATACAATAAGAACATAAGTTTTAACAGTAAATGGTTTGATAGGTATACATTTATTGAATACTCTGAGAACAAAGATGCTGTTTTCTCTGTCGTCTTTTCGTTCAATCTGATTCAAGCAATGCTGAACATGTTTTCAGTAAATCTGGATTTTGCAATTGGAAAATAATATGAGAAAAACGTGCAAATCATACTGATAGTGAATGTTATAAATCTTCAATAGTAAAGTGAAACAGTTTTTTGGTAAGTGAACATAGCAGCACAGTGATTTCGAAGCTAAGCGAGAAACCTCTGGTTATATTGCGTAACCGCTCAGCTGTGGCAACAATGGCCCGAGTCGCATTACTTTGTGCTCGGCAAGACATTGGGCTTGGAGGTCATCGCCAAACAGTTTCGGATGATGACAGTGTTAATAATAAAGGGAATTTTGATGAAATTTTAAATGTAAATAAACTAGAAAGTGAATGCACAAGTAAACAGTCTATCAAAGAATGCAATTTACTCATCTAAAGATTCTCAAAATGAATTTCTTGATATCTCAGCTAATATAATAGTTGAACATATTGGAGGAGAGATGAAAAAATATAACAATGGTTATGTTTCCTTAATCCTGGATGAAGTTAGAGTTGTTAGTAAATAGGAACAGATGTCCGTATGTGTCAGATATGTAGGACAAAATTCTATAGAGGAGCGTTTCATTGGTTTTATACATTTGTCTCAACTGAATGCTGAAAGTATAGCTAATTCAGCTTTAGAGTACCTTGTTTCAGTGGATTTCGATCCATGTAAGTGCATTGGACAAGCATATGAAAGAGCCGCGGTTCTGTCAGGGAAGATAAACGGTGTGCAGCGTTTATTGCGACAAAAGGTCAATAACCCGTGTGTTTACGTGCATTGTTATGCACATCGCTTAAATTTAGTTTTGGTGGACGTTTCAAAGCCAGTTTGTAGACGTGGTAGGGGACACTTTTGGCTTACTGGAAGCAATTTATGCTTTTCAGTCTGTATCTACTGTAAGACACCAAACGTTTGTTGAGATACAGAGTGATCTTCATCCAGGAGAACGTGTTTTAAAGATACCTCTTCAAATTGACACGTTATGGGTATGTAAATATAGACGAGTAATGTATTTTCAGAAACGTTTTGCTTCAGTTAAAGCAGCTCTGGAGTATTTTTCAAAGTCAGTTACCAAGAAAGAGGCAGCAGAAGCAAAAGGTTTGTTGAAACAGCTTTGTAAAGTGAAGGTGATGTTTGTGTTACAAATCTTTTCAGATATTCTCGAGCTTGCCAATGGAGCCTCTATGTTCTTACAACAAGAACATGTGAACTTCGGAGGGGTCTTGTAAAATCGTTGCAAGAAAAACGAAATGATTTTTATTTTAAGGAACTAAGGGCGGTTACATGTGACTCTGTTCAGTCGTTAGGCGTGAAAGTTTATAAGCAATCTAGAGTCTCCAGTATTCCAACGAACTTTTCAGACTACGTTTTATTAATGCCAGTCTCTGCGGAGAAAGGAGAGGAAAATATCACATTATCAGAGACATGTAAAAGAAATCTTTTTGAAATATTAGACAACATGGTAGAAGAGTTACTGCGTAGATTTACTGAAAATGATGTTGTGTGCAATACAATGGATGCCTGTAACCCAAGAAGTGAAAACTTTTTAAATTTTGAATATATATATTCTCACGTTCTTTGAAAAGTATAATCTAATCTTCACAGACCGTAAGGTGCTACAGACTGAAATCAGTTTAGCTAAGAATGTATTTAGAGGCAAATATCCAAACACTTCCTCATTCTCTTTTTCTGAACTTCTGAAAATGGAAGTTGCTTTTCCATAACTACTATTATTTTTCAAGTTGATGCTGACTCTTCCTGTGTCATCTGCTTCTGCTGAGCGCAGTTTCTCTGTCGTGAAACGAATAAAATCCTATTTCAGAGCAACAATGGCAACAAAGAGGCTTTCCAATCTCGCAATTCTTTCAATTGAAAGAGAATTAAGTGGAAAATTACTTCACGACCCTTCTGATAGTGTAGGGTACCCGTGAGGGTGTCCTCTACAATGTATTGTATTAGGGGATGAAATAGGAGTAGCTGGGGGGCTGCTCGTAGCTTGGCTGTGAGAGGTGTAAACGTGGACGGGTTCGAGAGCGTATAAGCGCTCGAAAGGAGAACTCCCGAATGTACTGCTTAATCGGGTAGTTCGGATATGCGGTTAAGGGATGAGGGGCGGTTTGACGCTACGAGCTTTGAACAGCAGAGCCGCTGTTCGGAATACTACCACGTGAGCAGCGACTGGCTCGAGCTACTGAGCGATGCACGCAGTGTGATGTCAGCGAGTAACTTGCTACGTGCGCTGTGAAACAATTAGTTAAATGTCTACCTGGCTTCTACCGGAACAAGGGATGAAGAACAGGATCTTAATAACTAATTAAATAAACTAGAAAGACCAGTTGCTTCTAATATAACTGAGTTTAATGTGGGGTACTTCAGACTTTAAGTACTTCTTGCAGTGGCAAAACAGTTATTAAAACAGATACTTCTATAAACCGAGCACAAAGGGGTGGTAGTGTAAATGTCTGTACTGAGGATGGTGTATCGCTATGACACTTACCCTTCGGCGTTGATGTGGCTCGTGGCAGCGGTTCGTCACAAAGAAGCACTGAGGCAAAGTGCCTGACTGTCTGACCAAGAATGAGTGATCGATTGATCCTGAGGTACCTCCCCTCTCCATTTATATAGGTTTAGGAGTGCCGCGTCTGTGGAATTGCAGTTTTAACAGGATGTGCGGCGTTGGCTGAGATCACTGGAGGTTGTTACTATGCCTTGGACCTGGCCTTATGCTAGAATGTAGCTACTGTATGCCGCAGGCGTCTGTTTGGAGCTAAATGTATATTTCGTAGATAGAGGGGGATAGGGATGCATCCCTCGGATGCAACAATATAGTGAACCAGTTTGCCCAGAGTAGAAACAGAAGAATATATTTAAGTGACAGTGAAATATGCTATTTTTACCAATGATAGTTTTTAGCCTACTTTTCTCATCTTGCAAAAATGAGGAAAAAGTAGACTAATGAGATCGATCCGGGAAAATGTCTGGGCCCCCCAGATTTAAGCTTCTAGAACCGCCACTGATAATAATAATTAAAAGCAGGAACAAATAGCTGTTTTAGAAGTGAAACAAAAGTCTTGGTAAATCATATGGTTAGAGATATAAACAGAGTTGTAGGCGTGGTGGCTGGCTAAAAGCCATAAATCAAGCGAAGCATCACCAGAGAAGGCAGCTGTGAGCGCCCGACCTACCGTAATGTGTGAGTGAGACAGAAAGTTAATGGGTTCTGCGATAAAGCAAGGGTCTGTCATAAATTAACAATAAAAAGGCCATTATGTAAAAGTTTTTATTAAAAGATGCAAGCTGTAATTAACTTATAAAATCACAATGCTGGGATGGAGACCATTCTCCAGAATATAAGTTTGAAGCATTTACATGAATTTTGACGGGTTTTGTCAAACACTTTTATTGTAAATCAAAGGATTCCTTCCTCAAAAGAAAGAAAGGACGGGTTGTGAAAAATACTGTTTAAAGATGAATAAAGATCCCACAAAAATAAATAACACCTTGCATGGTACGCTGCAAAGATCACCTGATGCATGAGAATGGAACTGGTAGAACAAGGGTTCGATTCACAGACATGGCATGTTCTTGTACAGTATTTTAAATGTGTAAAATCTAAGGCTTTGTGGAGAATTACTAGTAAAGTCCAAAGGACTAAATAAGTGATAAATAAATGATAATTATGTATCGTTAAAGAAACCCAGAAGGGTAAAGATTGAAATGAATACAAATGCCCAAAGCCTTGGAAAGTTATATGACTTGAATGATAGGCGCGCTTGACGCCTTAGTAAAATATACTACAAATAATTATAATTAGATTTAAGCAAGACAAAGTGGTTACAAAGTGGTTACCAAGTTCATAGAATAATGAAATGACATTATAGTGATCTTAATAAATTTTAACAAAGTGATTTTTAGTTTGAATGGCACTTGAAGAGACTATGCCAAGTGATTATTTTTTTAGTTTTGAATGACACGTGAAGAGACTATGCCAAGTGATTGATTTCTTTTAATGTAATTTGAGTGACACTTGAAGGAACTATGCCAAGTGATTGATTTTTCTTACATGTTTTTGAGTGAATATATTTTTCTTTTATGAATTAAATTTTGTAAAATTGTAATGTTGTGTTTTTCCTCAAATCTTTGTGAACCTTGAGTATTCCATATCAGATGTTTAATCAGCGGTGGAGGGAACGTACCATACCCCGAAACCGTAAGAGTAAAAGGCGAGTGCTGATTAATCATCATCCGTGTAAAAGTGCACAGTACCTCTGTGCAACGGTATATAGGGCCTATATGGTATTTTCCAATAATACGGTAGGTTTACGGTCTACTTTATTTTCGAATTGAGATTTGTAATTGTTATATCGTGGGAGATACAAGATAAATAACACACACTCACTTGTTAATATAAATGAACGGTTTACTTAACACAAGTTGATACGCAAGATGGACGTAACGTGAGCGGTCTAGATCGGAACTAGCGTGGAACTCACGTCTACAGTCTGCGGGTGCATAATACATAGTATATGGAAGCTTCCAGATTGGAGTGTTCCAGATTAGAATGTTCTGGGCATAGCAACTAGAATGTTCATGTTATCTCAAGTAAATACACAACCTTTTCTAGAATGTTCATGTTAACTCAAGTAAATACACAACATTTCCTCCCTCTTTTAAATGGATGATTTATGAAACTTATTAATCAGGAGAGAATCTCAATGGTGGTTGGCGATGGCTAGTACTCCTGCGGAGAATAAAAGGGATTTGCGAAATAGGTGGTGCCCTGTCTACAGGTGTAGCTGGTGTGGCTGGTGGTGTTTGGACTGTTGCTGGTGTCTCGGTGAAGCAAACTCGTCTCAGGCTCGGTGGCTTGGTTGGTTGTGCGGTGGCTTGGTCAGTTGTGCGGTGGCTTGGTCGGTTGCGCGGTGACCTCGTCGGTTGCGCGGTGACCTTGTGGGTTGCGTGGTGGCTTGGTCGGTTGCTCAGTGACTTTGTCGGTTGCGCGGTGACCTGGTCGGTTGTGCGGTGACTTGGACGTGCTTGGTCAAGTTGAGTCTCGTGCGGAGATGAGGGTACATTTTCTCCGTTGCTGTCATCGTGCGACTAGCATAAGCGATTGGACATTCTTGCCCGTTGCTGAGCCGGTGTGGCAGTACTGCGCCCAGGCCGGCCTTGCTGGCGTCCGTGGCCAACAGGAGTGGTAACGGCGAGGTTAGGGCGTTCTTGATGTCTTTGTATGTCCTGTCGCCTTCTGGTGTCCAGATGAGAGGGCCCTTGAGCAGCATGAATCTGAGTGGTCTGTCTCTGGTGGACAAATCGGGGATGAACGAACTGTAGTAGGTTGCTTTACCAAGGAACAGTTGGAGTTCTTCTGGTGTAGTCTGTTTCGGTGCATCACGTACAGCTCGGATGTGTGCATCAGACTTGTGGATGCTTGACGCATCGATTTTGTGGCCGAGGGATTCCAGGGATGTTTGAGCGAAAACACATTTGGCTCGGTTGAGCTTCAGGTTGTGTTGCCGAAACCGTTCCAGAGTGGTACTGAGGGCCTGCATCTGATTTTCAAAGCTATCAGCAAAAATTATACTGTAATCGAAAAAACTTACGACGTTTGGGAGACCTTGCAGGACTGTGTCCATTCGCCGCTGCCAGATAGCGGGAATGTTAGCTGCTCCATATACTGCTCGTGTTGGGCGGATCAGACCGTGAGTTGGCGTGTTAAGCGTGAGAGCATGGCTGAACTCATCCTCGACCTCGAGGTGAGTGTACGCATCGGTGATATCCAGGTGGCAGAAGAGAGTGGCGCCGCGCATTCGGTTGAAGAGATGTTCCACCTTGAGAATCGGATGTTCATCGATGATGATCCGCGGGTTGAGAGTAGGCTTGTAGTTTGCCTGTGATCCTCAGTTTGCCGTTCTTCTTGGCGACGACGTGCGTTGTCGATGCCCACGCAGAGTAGTCCACTCTTTTGTAGAAGCCAGATGCAATTTTCTTGTTGATCTCCTTGGCGTAGGCAACGCGGAGGGCAACTGGTACATCTCGATCGCGGGCGAAAACAGGTGTGGCTCCAGCCTTCAGGTGCATCTTTGCTGGGGGACTTGAGACCTTCCCGGGGGTGTCGCTGAATACATCCTGGTAGCGAGATAGAATATTGCCGACTGCTTCTGTTGTTCCAAGGTCAGAGCCTGCTTGTCTGAGAGCTTGTGGATTGGGTCGGATTTTCTGAAGAGGTGACCAAAGTCGATCTCCCGTACAAACTCCGAAATCCACTCTCGGACAAAGAGCGATTCGACTTCATCGTCAAGCACGTAGAGATTCAGGTTCCTTGTTGTGGTTCCGATGATGGTGCACACTGACGTTTTGCCAATACATTTGATCGGATGACCGGTGTAACTGACGAAGTTATGATCATTTCTCTGCAACACAAAACCTGGTTTGATCATACTTAGCTTTGATTTGCTCATGGTTGAGCAGGGGGCGCCGGTGTCGAGTTCTATTTTGACGGTGGTTCCCTCTATGCTGACATCAACCAGTGGCTTAGGTGCTACTTTGACCGATCCGATTACCTCGATTTTGCTGAGGTACTCCACTACGTCGAGTTTCTCTGATGGAAACTCTTCTTCGGCCACGTGATTTGATGTTCGATGTTTCCTCGATTTCGATCGGCAAACTTTTCTGAAGTGACCTTTCTTGCCACACTTCAGGCACTCAGCGTTCAGGAATCTGCACTGACTGCGAGGGTGGGCTTCACCGCACCCTGCAAATGTTGATTGGTTGTACTGGGATGCACTTCGGTTTGCCTGGTGTGGCCCTTGGTGCTGTCTGGTTAGGTTGTAAGATCCCTGATTTTGATGGGCTGACTTGCTCCGTGGCGGCTGCTGGTTGCTGTTCTTCCTGTACAGAGGCTTCTCGTATCCATCCGATTGGTTGATTCATACTTAGCGGAAGCTGTTTTGACCTCGTCGGTGGTGATGCGAGTAGCTTCGAGTGCATGCGCGATTTCATATGCCACGGTGAAGTTCTCTGGTTGTTTGCAATAATGTCGTCGCACATTTCTCGTGATTCCAACCTTGCGAGCATTTGTTCAATTAACATGCGATCAAGGAATGTGCCATACTCACAAAACGTTGCATCTTGCCGCAGTCTTAAGGTGAAGCTAGCGATGGTTTCTCCTTGCTTCTGCATTACACTCCGAAATGTGTTGCTCTCAGCAATCTTGTTGCGTGTGGCGTCGAAGTGGCCTTTCAGCTTAGATTGAATCTCATTGTATGACAGAGTTTCCGGATCATTAGGACTCACCAGGATCTTCAGGGCATCATTGAGTTCAGTTGTATTTTTGGTTTTGTGTGTTGAGGAAGAGGTATTACAGTATAACACTAGTCGTGTTCTTGATACAATAACCAAGTTGCTGGCTATAAGTTCTTGATTGAATGATGAGCCTAGTCTTAAGTGTATCGCCAAGATTACTTATTTCGAACAGCACGAATTATTGTGATCAGATATCTGTACATCTGCATTTCAACTATAGCGGCAAAGTATTCGTCCAGGAGTGCTAGTTACATATGCTATGCATTATTAAATTCACGTGCGGAGTTAATGCGACGATCCAAAACGGATTCCAAGCATTTGTATGGTACTAGATCCACGACGCAAATTAAATCGTTGGATACTGGTTACAAAAGTAACAAACATAAGTCATCATAAAAGTAGAAATGGCGTGTGAATCAAAATTAATTGTGCTGCGAGTAGATAGGGCTAATTCTTAGGGAGCACTAACCCCAGAATTAGTAGAGTTAGGTCACCACTACTGAAGCCAACATCTGTTCCGCTCGGACATAACAATAACACAGGTTATTAGTGGCTCTCGGCTCACTTAATTTACCTCTGGGTACCAGTCAACTTTATTCCTGAGGGTCATCTATATCATGTCATATGCTTGCCACGGTGGGTGAGATGATAGCGTGTCGGTCTACTAACCCCAAGGTTGCAGGTTCGCCCCTGGCCGTGGTAAGTGATTTTTGAAAGGCGGCAAAAATACGATACGCATGTCATACGATGTTGGCATGTCAAAGAACCCATTTGAATTCAGTAGGCCGAGTTCATAATGCCAAAATTAATCTCTGGAGTTTCCGCCAACACAAAGTTCCTCATTTCTCTACTAGAAAGCGCTATAATGTTGAAGGAGCGTAGATATCTATTATCTAACCTCCTTGACTTTCTTAGTGATTTAAGGAACAACGAAATTCGACATGCAAGCTACCCTCTGGGTGTCAAATTACAAGGCTTGCACCAGGCACCCGAGGCCATACGATATTATTATTATTATTATCATCATGTCATATGTGTATGTGTGTAAATACGATAGGGAGTGCAATTATTCTGTACGAGGAGGATCCTGCGAAATGTGTGTTTTATGTCTGGTATAACAATATATTATCGATTTTACCAGAATCTGAAGGGTTTTATTTATTAGGTCACTTAGGACTAGTTAGGTGTGAATGTCTATTGCTGTTGGTATTATCGTACAGGTGTTTACTCCCAACGCACCCCGTACATATAAAAGTAGTGAGAGGCTGGCATATTACAATTGACGGCCAACTGTGGAGCTCGAAGTACGATATAACAACAACAATAACATTCACGTATACGCATACGCCAATAAACTTAGCCAAATTTAATGCAGGTTAGATGTTATTGGAGGATGGAGGTGAGAAATAGAGCTAGTTGTAAAGTTAACGTTAAAATGTGGGAAAGAGCTTGAGCATGAAAATGGATAGGAGCGGGATGGGTGAAGGCTTGGTAGAGGTACCGTCGGAGAACTCTATCAATTCCGAGAAAGATCGGATCACTATGCAGGGGGGCAGTAAAAGTAAAGATAATGGAGGGGATGTGAAAGATAGGATGCTCCAAATGCTTGCGGCTATGAACGAGTCAATAGGAGGTATGAAGAAGTCTAATGAATCTTTAAGTAAGGGATTAGGAGAGATTAAGGAGCAGATGGAATCTTTAAATACATCTTTGGGATCTTTAAGTAAGGAATTAGTAGAGGTTAAGAAGCAGAGAGAATCTTTAAGTGAGAAAATAGGAGGTTGGAATGAGTCTTTAAGTAAAGAAATAAGAGGTCTGAATGAGGTTATAAAACAGCAAACGAAGTCATTCTGTAAAAAGATAGGAGGATGCGGAGAGTCATTAGGTAAAGAAATAGGAGATATGATAGAATCTGTAGGGGAGCACGTTGAATCTGTGAAATTGCATATAGGTGAGACAATCGAGAAACAGGGAGAGGCAACTAATGCTAAAATAGAGTCTGTAAGTAAGGAGGTAAGAGAGGGGAATGAGTCTAGGGTAGAGGTGGAGAAGCAGCAGTTAGAGGCGATGTTAGGTGATAGTGGCTTGGGTGATAGTGAACAGCAGTTGGAGGGGACGTTAGGTGAAAGTAGCGGAGAGGAGGAGAAGCAGCAGTTGAAAGTGAAGTTAGATGTGAGTAGTTTAGATGAGAATAGGCAGGAATTGGAGGGGACGTTAGGAGAAGGCAAAGGAGATGAGGAGAGGCAGCAGTTAGAATTGACGTTAGGTGAAAGTAGTTTAGAGGAGGAGAGGCAGCAGTTGAAAGTGACGTTTGGTGAGAGTAGCTTAGATGAGGCGAAGCAGCAGGTAAAAGTGAAGTTAGGTGAAAGTAGCTTAGATGAGAACAGGCAGGAGTTGGAGGGGACGTTAGAAGAAGGTAGAGGAGATGAGGAAAGGCAGCAGGTGAAAGCGACGTTTGGTGAAAGTAGCTTAGACAAGATGAGACAGCAGGTGAAAGCGACGTTAGGCAAGAGTAAGTTAGATGAGGAGAGGCAGCAGGTGAAAGTGACGTTAGATGAAAGTAGCTTAGATCAGATGAGGCAGCAGGTGAGGGTGACGTTAGGCGAGAGTAGCTTTGATAAGATTGTGATGAATTTGACATTGTATGAAGCGATAGTAGATGTTTGCCATTTGTATGTGGTATGTAATAAGAGCGCTCAGGTGTTGATATTTAGAACTAGGTGTTGTGAGTGCATATCTGTTCAGTCCATAGAAGAGGATCCAACACTAGGTGGTGTGGCATATCTTTAGAAGGCAGAGAGTAAGGTATTAAAAAAAGGAAGTAAGTGGATAGTTGATTATATGAAGTTAGGGAAAAAGGATTGGATCTTAAAGGAAGTAATGATGTCTTGTATTGAAAACTGGAAGTGATTATAAATTGTATGAAGGTGTCTAGACTGCATGATGATGATAATCCCATAAATCTTCTAACTAAGAAGAGTCCTTATAATAACAAAAAACTATAAAATCATATCATTACACTGCAGTACTACATATATTATGTATCATAATATTACTACTGAACCGTAAGTAATATTCTCAGTAAATGCTTGTATATTTCAGTGAATATCAGAACTACTTCCCAAACTGATAGTATCCGGGTTGGTATATAATTTTACCCTACACCCTGATATCATAGAGAACTCGTGTTTATATTGTTTAGAACTAAAGTAGCCTATATTACTCTAATACAATTGTATTTGAGTTGGCGCCCAACGGGATTTCTCTATTTTATATTCTGCTTGCTGGGGGACTCTTCAGGGTTGGTTACAGAGAAAGCTACTTAGGAAAGCATTACAATTGGCACCTTAACGTGGGACTCGAGAATTAGGATTCATCAGTGTGGGAGTAGGAGAGTGAGAATTGTGCAAGTGCTATCTGAGGGATAGGTTATTGTGTACGTGTTTACATGGAGGATGAACGAATGAGAATAATGAATGGGAATGGAGTGAGTTGTAGCAGGATAGAAATTAATGGAGAAAATGTGGTGGTGTGCATGTTGGAGAGTGATGGAAATGAGACTGGCAGTAGTGTGATGGAAGGAGAGATGACTGATGTACTAGTACAGGATGTTGTAAGGCCAGTACAGGATGTGTTAATGCCGGTGCAGGATATCCTAAATATGTAAAGGGAAATGAATGAAAAATTTGATAAGAATATCAGGAGATGTTAAGGAAAATGAATGAAAAATTTGATAAGAATAATCAGGAGATGATAAGACAAATTAATGAAAAATTTGATAAGAATAAGTTAATCAGGAGTTGAGTAAGAAATTAGATAAAGTAATGCATGTTAGTGAGGAGTTAGATAGGAAGTATGGATTGTTACAGCATAGTACTGAGGGGGTGAGACAAGAGAATAGGGGAGAGGTAAGGAATATGGTGGAAGAAAAGGCGAAAGCAATTATAAAAAAGTACAGCCATTCCATGGAAAAGTAAACCCTGAAAGTTAAATTCAGATTTTTTAATACTCACAGTTCATATGTTACTAGGAAGAGAAAGGTATGAAATGACAAATTCAGTTTTTTTTAAATAAATTTTGTGTTTTTATATTTTTATACGGTTAATGTTTTATGTTCCTGTAAGCCTCTCTAGATGTGAAATTACGGTTAAGTTTAAAAAGAAAGTAAGAAGAAGAATACATTAATCACCTGTTGGCTATCATTTGGAGGGAAAACCTTGTTAACCCTTCTTTTTGTGACATAGTTGTTTTGCTGATGTTGTTAGTCAGAAAGTTGGAATTTTACTGCGTTTTAATGGCTCCCTGTATGTCCCGTCCGTAACAGAAAAGGTAAGAAAGTTTATTTAAAAGAATATAACTACATCACACTTATGTTTAAACAAAGAATCCTGTGTTTAAAATGTACTCAGAATCTAACCTCATTTTTAATAGTTTTATTTAGATTTATATTGCATTTTGAAATTTGTCCCGTCCGTAACGTTTTTTCAGAACATCATTTGGCAAAGCTTTCAAAGTATTTCTCTTTACGATAAACTGATCTATTGCAACCAGTCTTGTTAAGTAGGCCTAGACACTTCTAACAGACAAGAATACATACATTTTATTATATACAGTATAAACTTATCAAATGTATGTATTTTTTTTAAGATGACTTCAAATGTGGAGAAAGAGGCTTTGGATAGAGAAAAAGTCAGACTGCGTGTTCAAAAACACAGGAATAAATTGAAGCTTGATCAAGAAGCGTGCACTAACCATTTGAAGAAAGATGCAGAGAGAAAGAAACAAGAAAGAGCTAAGAAGAAAAAAGAGTTAATGGCAGGTAGATCAACGAAGAGAGGTAAGATTGCAATAGAATTAAAACGCTTAAAAGAAACTGAGAGAAAAAGAAAATATTGACAGAAAAAGAAGTCGGAACAGAGTTTGAATAAAGAAGGAAACAATGTGCTAGGATCATTTTCTTCCTTTCAAAGCCGTGTTAAAATAGTTTTACCTAAAAGCCCAGCAAAGAAACTGGCTGTTGTAAAGAAACTGGTATATGCTACTACACAGTTACCTGAATCACAACGTAAAGCCTTATTTAATGAAGTGAGTAAAGTAAAAATCACTGCTGTTTCTAAGGAAACAGAGGAAAAAATCCATGCTTTTTACTGTAGAGATGATATTAGTAGGATGGCTCCTGGAAAGAGAGATTGTAAAACAGTAAAAAATAAATATTCAGGTAACAAAGAAAAAGTTCAAAAACGTCATATGGTAATGACAGTGAAAGAAGCCTACACTCTGTTTACAGAAGAAAACCCTGCTATTTCTCTGAAAAAGAGTAAATTTTATGAACTCAGACCTAAGCATGTGCTTTTAAGTTCAGAAATGCCACACAATGTTTGTGTGTGCAAGCTCCATGCAAACTTGAATTTCATTACAGAAACCTTGTCGAAGACTTTAACCGTTTTTCCAACAACGGGCAAGGAGTTACTGATTCAGATTTGCTGTGACATAAAAATGAAGAATGTTTGACTGAAGGTTGTAAAAAATGCAAAAAAAAACTGTTAAAAGCTTATGTTTAAAGTAATGTGACCTGACAAAGGAAGTTTCATGGAAGCAATGGGGAGAAATAAATAAACGTCCGATGTTAACCACTGTGAATGGTACGGTTGAAGAGGCAATAACAATGCTCCAAAATATGTTGCTTAAATTCAAGACTCACTGTTTTGTGAAAAATGTCCAAAGTAAATATTTTGAAGAAAAGAAGAACCATTTGAGCAAGGGGGAAGCCGTGCTTCAAGTAGACTTTGCGGAAAATTATACCTGCGTCGCTCAAGACGAGATACAGAGCGCTCATTGGAGCAATACCCTTGTAACAATATTTACCTGTGTAGCTTGGGTACCTGATGGTAAGCAGTGATATGCTCTAGTCAACAACGATTTAACTCATAACAAATTTGACACCATTCCTCAGTCAAGTAGCATGGCTCAGCGGGAGCGGGTTAGGTACTCAGAAGTATATTCAGATTCTGAGAACGAGGATCAGTACCTCTAGGCTAAACCTGTGCCTAAGAATGGGGTGAAGGCAGGCCAATTTATTTTAATCGAACTTGTCAGTGTGAAAAAGGGAAGAACGCAGAAATACGTGGGAATCACTCAAGCCTGTGTCGACGAAGATGACAATGTCGGGGTTATATATATGAATACTGTTTGTGGAACAAAAAGTGAACAATTATTCGAGATAGAACACTCAAAATCGTATATTGTTCCATAATTTGCAGAAGTATGTGGAGTATTAAAGTCTCCAGAAATAAAAGAGACAGAAACAGAATATTTTATAAGTTTGAAAAGCCAATCGAGTTGTAATTTGAATTAACAGACTTCTTAAGTTTGAAATAATATTCTTAATTGGCACACAGAGACATTTAGTTAAGCTCAAATACTTTAAAGTATTGTTAAATTTCCTTTGATGATTAAAAATAATAATTATTGTACCTTTTGCATGTGTTTTTTATACATTATCCTAGGTGTCCCGTCCGTAGCGTCCCGTCCGTAACATGTACCTTGTGTTAATTTATTTATTTTCCCTTATTATAAAGATGCCAAAGCTCAAACTTACAGTATTACTTTGTAGATAAAGGTCAAAATGTATCATTCACATATTCTTTAAAATTTCATTTCATTATGTTTCACAGATAATTTTACATGAAGTTCATGTACTTTATCCTATGTCTCTTTTTCGTCCCGTCCGTAACGGGCCTTTAAAAGTTCTTGACAGGTTTAAAAAAAAAATGTGGCTTACAGATTACAATCAGTATTTAGTAGACACTACCTGGCAGCATACAAGTACAATTTGAGTTCAAAATATATATAGGGTTTCTTGATACTTAATAGTGAATCCTTCAGGATGTCCCGTCCGTAACAATAGAATGGCTGTAGATCAGAAATCGATGAAAATGGAAGCGAGAATCCCAGAGAAATTAAATGATATGACTATAGAACCAGATAATAAATTGGAAAGGGTACAGGAACATATTCTAGAGAAAATTGAGAAGGTTGAAAAGGCGACTGGTGAGAGGATATTAGATATGGAAGTGAGATTAAGGTCTCAAATAAAACATGAAAATGGACAAGAGAGAGAATAAGGTGAAGGAGGACGTCAAATGGAGGAAGAGAACGAAAATGAGGACAGGGAAGAAGATGAGATAGAGGGCAAGGTAGAAGAGAAAGGAGAAACGTATAACGGAGAAGGTGAAATGGAAGAAAGTAAGAAAGTAGGTGAGATGGAAGAAACTGAAGAAGAGAAAGGAGAAGCAGATGAGGTTGGTCATAAGGAGAACAGTAGCAGTCAAGAAAAAGAGGTTGAAGATGAGGATGAAAGTGCAGGAGTGAATCATGAAGACAACAAAATGGAAAAAGATGAGGTGAAGAATCGTTGGAGAAGGAAGATCGAAATGAAAAGGATGGGCTGTAAAAAGAGGAGAAGAGAGAAGTGGTTGAGAATGAAGACCAAGGGGACCAGGATGATAGATAAAAGGATGAGTTGGAAAGCAAAGGAAAGGATCAGGAAGAAGATGAGATGTCAGGCAAAGGAAGATAAGAGTGTGAAGGATCAGAAGAAGAAGAAAATGAGGAAGGGAAGGAGAGAGGTACGGTGGAGATGGAAGATGAGGAGTACTAGGTGCGGAATGACATGGCGGATGAAGAGAAAGACGAGATGGAAGGCAGAGAAAGAAAGAAGAATGGAGACGAAGGAGAAACAGAAGAAAAGGAAGAAGGGAAGGACACAGGAACGGTGGAGATGGAAGATGGGGAGTACAAGGTACGGAATGACATGGCGGATGAAGAGAAAGACGAGATGGAAGGCAGAGAAAGAAAGAAGAATGGAGACGTAGGAGAAATAAAAGAAAAGGAAGAAGGGAAGGAGTTAGGAACGGTGGAGATGGAAGATGAGGAGTACAAGGTACGGAATGACATGGCGGATGAAGAGAAAGACGAGAGGGAAGGCAGAGAAAGAAAGAAGAATGGAGACGAAGGAGAAACAGAAGAAAAGGAAGAAGGGAAGGAGAGAGGTACGGTGGAGATGGAAGATGAGGAGTACAAGGTAAGGAATGACATGGCGGATGAAGAGAAAGACGAGATGGAAGGCAGAGAAAGAAAGAAGAATGGAGACGAAGGAGAAACAGATGAATAGGAAGTAAGAGAAATGGAAGAATAAGGAAGTATATGTACATCTATGCCTGGCATTTAGAGATAGGTATGATGTAAGCAGGATTTGTGGTTTAGTTAATTATATTTATGTATATTCTTATGTGTGAAAGAGGTGTGTATGTGATGAATGTATATTTGGAATTTAATGTGTAGGGGGCGTGTTACGCGACTTCGTTATTATTATAGATTATGTTTTTTTAGGCATATTATATCTATGTTGTGATCTATCTTAGGATACATTTGCACAGTGTACATTTGTTGGTTCGCTGTAATGTACATATCTTTTGATGAGAATATTATTTAACTTTCTTTCTTATCTTGTGTCAATACATTGATTCTGATTCATCTCTTGACCGTAATTTGAACTTGGTTTTTGTAACTAATTATTTGATTTTGTACTGTAAATTTGTTTAATCGAGATATGATTTCTAAGTTTTTGGATTCAAGAAGTCTAAATGGAGAAATAAAGATTGGTTATCATAGACAAGTGTGAATCTGTATCAGAGCAATGGATGTGACATCTGTATTTCAATTACAAAATACATGATGGAAATTATATAGGCTACACCAGTTTTGTGGAATGTACTATATAAGTTGGCATCTACAGAAGTGAAGCTTTTCAAGAAAAGGAACTTAAGACCCTATATTATGGTGAGGAACTTGGTAATCCACTTGAATTACTAGGAGTTCTTGGAAAGGACCAAAAGAAGAAGAGATTGTTCATGTTTATGGTAATCTGGATGTGCAGCCCGCCCTCAAGGAAGTTGGTTGGGACATCGAACATTTTGGTCTTACAAAGAAGATGTGGAGGAATCTGGAAGAGTAGGCCTTGATGAGTTGCTGCTTGCCATGGAAAATATGTTCTTCTGTGACGTAAATTATAGTTGTGGTTCTGACGATTTTCTGGCTTCGCACGAATTAACCTTGTATATCATTTGGGTTGCAAAGGTACTGCTATTCTTCTAGAAAATTTGAATGCTGCAAAGTATTGTACTGTTGGATATTTGGGTGAAATGTGTGTTAGAAATCTCTTCAAGAATGCTTTGTTGTCAAGATTTCTGGGGGCAAATGTGATGAATTTGACATTGTATGAAGCGATAGTAGATGTTTGCCATTTGTATGTGGTATGTAATATGAGCGCTCAGGTGTTGATATTTAGAACTAGGTGTTGTGAGTGCATATCTGTTGAGTCCATAGAAGAGGATCCAACACTAGGTGGTGTGGCATATCTTTAGAAGGCAGAGAGTAAGGTATTAAAAAAAGGAAGTAAGTGGATAGTTGATTATATGAAGTTAGGGAAAAAGGATTGGATCTTAAAGGAAGTAATGATGTATTGTATTGAAAACTGGAAGTGATTATAAATTGTATGAAGGTGTCTAGACTGCATGATGATGATAATCCCATAAATCTTCTAACTAAGAAGAGTCCTTATAATAACAAAAAACTATAAAATCATATAATTACACTGCAGTACTACATATATTACGTATCATAATATTACTACTGAACCGTAAGTAATATTCTCAGTAAATGCTTGTGTATTTCAGTGAATATTAGAACTACTTCCCAAACTGATAGTATCCGGGTTGGTATATAATTTTACCCTACACCCTGATATCATAGAGAACTCGTGTTTATCTTGTTTAGAACTAAAGTATATTACTCTAATACATTTGTTTTTGAGTTGGCGCCCAACGGGATTTCTCTATTTTATATTCTGCTTGCTGGGGGGACTCTTCAGGGTTGGTTACAGAGAAAGCTACTTAAGGAAAGCATTACAAGGTGAGGCAGCAGGTGAAAGCGACGTTAGGCAAGAGTAAGTTACATGAGGAGAGGCAGCAGGTGAAAGTGACGTTAGATGAGAGTAGCTTAGATAAGATGAGGCAGGAGGTGAGGGCGACGTTAGGAGAAGGTAGAGGAGATGAGGAGAGGCAGCAGGTGAGAGCGACGTTAGGTGAATTTCAGCAGGAAGTTTCTAGTAGACAGGACGAACAGAAGGTGGAAATCAGGAATTATAGGAGCAGAAAGAAACAGAATAAACAGATGGTATTGCCTAGGAAGTTAGATTTGATTTATGAAGTAGTAGGCTTACTTGGTGATGACAAACTGAACAAGCAGAAGGTTAACATTGATTTTGAAAACGGAGTTTTATGTCTGGAGAGGGGCATTGAGTGTCAGGGAATTAAGAGGAGGTATGAATTAGTTGAGGAGATGGATGGTGCGTGCATTGGTAAGGGTTTGGAGGTGATGTCAGCAGGAGTATCTGACGAGGAGGTACAGCTGGAGGCTGTAGGTCGTATGTTGGTTGAGGAACATTGAGTTGATCCACTTTGGGAAGCCGTGGACAAAAGTAAGTTGTGTTATGAGAGTAAGGAAGATTTATTGGAAGTGTTGTTGAGGAACAAGGAAGTATTGAGTGAGAAACCTAGATTAACGCACGTATACACCCGTCAATTCGAGCTGATTGATAGTTCGCCTATTTCAGGACCCAGATATGTCATTCTTTTCAGGTATGAGGCAGTCGTGGAGGATGAAAGTAGCCATATGTTAGAGTTAGGGGTCATAGAGCCAATTAAGGGTACTGGTGAGTATATCAAGGGACGGAGAGGTAAGTATTTGAGTTCGCCGGTAAGTATGGGTAAGTATGATCGCTCAGGGAGGTATGGTTTTGAGAGAGTTTTATTGTTGGTGATGATCACAGGGCGGGAGAGAGACGAGAGCAAGGCTCAGATCTTTAGTTTGATTTTTGTAATGGTGATCAGGTTATTCTCAGAATGCCGTGCATTTTTTCCGTTGTTGGTCAGGAAATGTACAAGTTTCTTTCAATTGTTCAGGGGACCTTTTATAGCAAATAAGCGTATTGGCGAGTGTGCGTATAGCCTAACAGACCACCAAGGTACCATTGTAGGGTCACACAATGGCCATAACCTTAAGAAATATATTAGCTTGTAATGGTAGGGCAGATTCTCTGAGGCAGACTTAGCCGACATTGTGGTGTATTGCACAGATACACTTCAAGAAATGACGAAGGGGCTATCATTAGCCAAGTGAAATAAAGCAGAGCAATTGAGTGAAAATGCATTGTAGCATGTATTTCGGCATATGAAACATGGTTCTGTGCCATATCGATCATGTTTGACATGGCAAAGCAAAGGACACGTGAGGAATTTCCGTGTGAGCTAGTTTTAGGACACTTGAGTAAAGTCGGTGTGAGGTAGATTTTAGGAATATGCAAAGACTTTTGAGAAAAAGATATGTAGAGTCAACATCAAGAGAATGAAATGTATTGAGGGTTATTTTATATTTGAAGGGTGATTTGTGTATGTTGTCTATAGTGTATATTTTGTTTTAGGGTCATTTGTGCATTTCTGTGTTTTGTGATGGAGTTCCCATTCACATATTCGTGGGAACTCCATGGAGGGGATTCGAACCCTTACTCTGGGGAGTTACGAATTTTATTAATCACATGTATATTTTTATTTGAGGTCTTTTTATGTCTTATAATTATCTATCAGAATGTATATTATGACGTGCTTGATTTACAAGTAATTTGTTTAGCGTATAAATATTGTAATTTTTAGCAGGATCCGAATCTAGGGAGTGAGGAATATTTTAAAATTGGAGTAATATAAAGTTTTGTATCTGGAAAATGTACACGGACAAGGAAACACGGGTTGTTGTTGAGAGCCGGGGTAAAACCCGAGCGCATGGGGAGGATGAGTCAGGGGTGAGACTTCGCACCTATGTATGAGCTAGGACGATGGATTGTTTCCATATTTGGTAATGTTGAGAATCAGGCCTTGGGATTGGTTGGATCTCGTGGTTGAACCCAGGTAAACCAGTGATTGTGGAAGGGGATGTTGACGGTTACTTAGATTTTGTGACGGCTAGTGGGAGACACTCTTATTTCAGACCGCGTGTGGAGCGGGTCTCAACTTTAGGATCCCGTGGGGATTAGACTCAATTTTCGAACCGCGGGGTGGTGTAGTCTCAGTTTTCAGACCGCGTGTAAGCGGAAATTATTCTTCAGTTCTCCATGGGAGTAGGACTTGTCTTTTTGGTTTTGTGTGTTGAGGAAGAGGTATTACAGTATAACAATAGTCGTATTCTTGATACAATAACCAAGTTGCTGGCTATAAGTTCTTGATTGAATGTCTTAAGTATATCGCCAAGATTACATATTTCGAACAGCACGAATTATTGTGATCATATATCTGTACATCTGCATTTCAACTATAGCGGCAAAGTATTCGTCCAGGAATGCTAGTTACATATGCTATGCATTATTAAATGCACGTGCGGAGTTAATGCGACGATCCAAAACGGATTCCAAGCATTTGTATGGTACTAAATCCACGACGCAAATTAAATCGTTGGATGCTGGTTACAAAAGTAACAAACATAAGTCATCATAAAAGTAGAAATGGCGTGTGAATCAAAATTAATTGTGCTGCGAGTAGATAGGGCTAATACTTTGTGAGCACTAACCCCAGAATTAGTAGAGTTAGGTCACCACTTCTGAATCCAACATCTGTAAGTACCAGTCAACTTTATTCCTGAGGGTCATCTATATCATGTCATATGTGTATCTGTGTAAATACGATAGGGAGTGCAATTATTCTGTACGAGGAGGATCCTGCGAAATGTGTGTTTTATGTCTGGTATAACAATATATTATCGATTTTACCAAAATCTGAAGGGTTTTATTTATTAGGTCACTTAGGAGTAGTTAGGTGTGAATGTCTATTGCTGTTGGTATTATCGTACAGGTGTTTAACCCCCACGCACCCCGTACATATAAAAGTAGTGAGAGGCTGGCATATTACAATTCAAGTAAATACACAACAGTAATGGAGAAGCCTATTCCGCGTTTATGGATACGTCTTATATCAAATTTTGACATAATAGGCCTAAGTAGCATATGACAAATTTAATACACGTTGGCCCTATTATAGGTTATAAGTTATTAGTCACAGAATTATAACCTTGCTTATATTACAGATTTCCATGGGAACGTCCAGATGTATTAAATAAATGGGTTATAGCTGTGAGGAGGAAGGACTGGACCCCAACAAAATACAGTTATATCTGTAGTGAGCACTTTCTGAATCATGCTACTTGTTTGGTTCAAATAGGAACAAACCACTGCTTAAAGATGATGCAGTCCCTGCAATTTACAATTTCCCATAGCATCTGCTTCATCCACCCAAGAAAAGACCGAGAGTTATTGAACGACAAGTACAAGTTGAGGTATCTAGACCTAATATTTACTGTTACTTTTTTCATCAGCATAGGCATACAATTTCACATTTTCCAGTATACTTTTATGATATCAGTCATGGAGACAATAAAAAGAATTGGGCTTAAGGGATCTTCCCTGCAGGGCCCTGTTCGTTTGCTGTATGACTTATGTGAGGTCTAAGTTTCGACCTGCTTTGAAGAATATTGAACATGTGGTTGTTTTGTATAAATAAAGTACCGTATGTATTTTTGTTCACTAAGCAACTATTTAATTGTTTAGTTGTAGTCTTATGCATATTCACACACATATGAATGCTGCCTTTAAGTTAATAAACATGTTGAATACCAATTACCATATTTTTTGATCTTTGTTCTTAGTCATTCCCTGTCTAACCTTTTTTTTATATTTTATTTTAATTTACGTACGGCTTGTATTTTTTCCAGTAGGCCTATAGTTATTGTGTATGCTGCCTTTGCTCTAAGGATAAAAATGATGAACAATCAGGCTGCAATGAAAATGAAAATCCACAACCTGCTTCCAGTCTCCGACTGGGTCAGGAATGGAATGAATGAAGCCCCCAACTAGAGGCGAGGATATGAACTGTGCCAGCTGCCGAGGCCTGACTCACTCCTCTGGGGCAATGATTAAATGAATGACAGATGAAATGAAATGATAGTGGAGAGTGTTGCTGGAATGAAATTTTGACAGGGAAAACCGGAGTACCCGGAGAAAAACCTGACTGCCTACGTTTTGTCCAGCACAGATCTCACATGGAGTGACCTGGATTTGAACCACGGACCCAGCGGTGAGAGGCCGGCGTGCTGCCGCCTAAGCCCTTTTTTTTAATGAAAATCCACAACCTGCTTCCAGTCTCCGACCGGGTCAGGAATGGAATGAATGAAGCCCCCGCCCAGCGGCGAGGATATGAACTGTGCCGGCTGCCGAGGCCTGACGAACCAGGCTGCAATATAATATTTTATTTTGGCGTATATTCCTAGCCATTTTCAGTATCAAATTACTATGATATTTTGAAATATGTATTTCGGCGTAAGTTCCGTTTAGTTTACTGTTCCCGGAAATGTTCGAAAGTACATCTTTTACTTGTATCTCGTCGTACGTACGTACATCATCCTTGCACTTTGCTCCCATACAGTCGGCATTCTAGTATTACCGGTACCTAGAGTTCAATGTGTGGTACACAGTTTGTTAATTCTCTTATGAAATACCTGGTCTCCCACATGGCAGTTGTGAAGGTACGGTACACAATTGTTATTGCCGAAATTATTTGTAAAATTGACATTGTATTATTTTGTCAAATTCAGGGATGAAATGTTTCAAAGCCACAGAAAAAAAAACCGAAGTACTGTCCCCGATAATCCGGATAGTAGGCTGTCAGAAATCCGCCCCCTCAATCGGATTGCCAATAATCAATCGCACCGGCACAGCTACATTAATGAAAATGGCACTGACAGATACTACCGAGATTAGAGCACAGTAGTTAACAAGAAATTATTGTGGAACACACCAAAATATACGGGGGTTCATACTTACCTTTTACTTACCAATTCAAATTAATCTCGGATCTGGGTTTTCAACTGGATCACTTAATAGTATGCCCTCACAATAACCTCCACCACGATATTTAAAATGAACCAAGACGGAAACAAGAAAATTTAAACTGCACAATAATTTATTTCACATAAAGAGAAATAATTTAACAAAATTTAACAACAAAATATACGTGGCAATCAGAAGCCATTGTCAATACAACCATGTCCTCCTGTAGGACTTGTAGACTTTACATACAAAATTTCAGCTTTCTCTAGCTCAAAAGAACGTAATAATAACAATGCACTTTGGAATGGATAAGGGAGCTGGGACGAGACATATAGCATTTGTTTCCTTGTTCATGAACTTCACATTTTATTTATAACCGCAAGGCTGCTATGTAGATGACCTTGGCCTCTATCATACAGTTATCTGGCCACCTGCGATACACCCTGCACCGTGCCGCATGCTTGCATCGTCAAATGGACGCACCTGTTCATCCAATGTTAGCATATGCTAGTTACCTCAGAGCCTAGCTCCTTTTCAACACACTTTAAATGTTCACATCTCAACTCAAATATTATCACGCAAATCTTTTAAATGCTCCGTTTAAATATCAATGGATTACTCTAATAATCCCAAATCTTGTTTAATTGTATATTTCAATTGTTGAACTAGCGTTGTTTAGAGTATAATAACGAAAACGCTTAATGTTTATAACAAAAAGTTCATTAATTATTTATAACATTTTAAATTGTTTATAACATTGTCAAACGACAATTGAAAAATTTATACACGCCTCTATTAATCCCGTTCGTTTCAAATTATTATTAAAGATATTTACATAATTATTTACATTATTTATATTATTTATATTATAAATATTAGAAATACATTAAACCACACGTTTATCCGGTTGATAATTACTTAAATCGGTGTGATATAATCGACCAATAAAGGTTAGTTATAGTTAAATTTTAGATTCAGGTTTAATAAGATTTAATAATTATTATTTGTGACGGTAACCTCCATTCAAAATCGTTATCTCAAATTATTTAAACACTCTTGTTAATTTTAACAGTAACTTCACATGAATAATTTTCAATGGACCTGAACAATACACTCAGCGAAAAAATACCTCGCTCAAAACGCACAAAATTGCACCAAAATTGGCCCATAATTCATCATACATCTCAATATATATGGCATCAAAATCTTCCACAATACACAAAAACCTCCACTTATAAATTCATCATCATCATCAATATTACTGTGGGAACCTCCTTCACTTATTACAGGGCATTATTCAACAGCGACTTTTACACGTCCACTGAACTAACGATTATACATCCATAGTTCCTCTTTAAAATTTCTTATATTCATCAATTGTATCGAAAACTGTTATTATATTTAACCTTCGTGGGTTTCATTCATGAATCGATATGAAGTAAAAATTTGCCAATCACAAATACATTTAATAGCAAATAAGACACGCCTCCCTGGTCTATCAAAATTGAGATTAATATCATCAAAGTATCGCAGTATAAAAATACTATCTTCAATCAAAGTTCATCTAAACTGCATAAATAGTCGAATAGAATACAATTAGACTGTGGAATGCAAACATTATTGTTCCCATCTAGAATTGAGAAAAACTCCTATCAAATGTTCATTACTATAGTGTACTCAATAAATCGTACTCAAAGTTCATATTTCATAAAATTGTCTATAATGCAATGGTATTTCAGAATTGACGATAAATGTCTATGTTGCAATCATGTTCATAAAACGACTAGTATTTCCAAGATCGTCGATAAAGTAGTAGATTTTAACGCTCTAAAATCTTTTAATCATTCTTCTTTCTTGAGTATGACAGAAAAGTGGTCAAAGTAATTTACTGAATAGAATTACTTTAATAAAATGACACGCTGTTGAATTCAAATTTGCCATAGAAAATCGTTAACTTTACAGTTAAATCGTGACTACAAAAATATGCAAATTACTGAAAAAATATATATAATATCAGTCTCAACTGATCCAAAACTATTTAAATATGCCAATGACATAATAATGTCTCAATAAATCGTAGAAAAAGGCATAAATCAGCAAAGTGTACAGAGTACAGAAATATCAAGCAAGAATATGGGGCAAAATGTATGGGACAGAAAATATGGGAAAAATGGTTGCTCAAATATCGCTAAATGGCTCAAATAAATCAAGAAACGTTCACGACTACCTTATCTGTTGATTGAAGTTCTAGAGGAAAATTTCCAAAAGAAGACTGCTGTTGGTTCCATTTCACCACCGTAAATATGTGCTCCGACCTCGAACCTGGAACCTGCGCCCTCGTTGAATAGAACAGTTTCCTCCTCCGGAAATAGCACTGCTCCGTGTAGACGATAGACATCCTTCTGGCAAAACTCTTCTTTGTGAGCCGGGTCCACCCTGGCCTCTCTTGAAAATTCCCTGAAGTTCTGGTAGAAATTCGCCATGAAGTTTATTGCAATTATTTCCGCAGAAATGTTCATAATTGTGGAGTATGAAGATATTTCCACTGCCATTTGATGTAATTCAGCGATGGATTACGATGCATGAGTGTAGTTGGATGTTCACTACATGCTCGCTTTTGTAGAATGACGATTAACGAAGCTCCATGCTGCTATTTCACTCCATTGATGTATGTCCCAATTGCATTAAAGTTTTAGTCTTCCATCTCCACTTCCGTTATAATAATAGTCGAAAGAACTGCCAGATTATATAGTTCCATTGTAGAATGTAGCGTTGTATCACCAAATGTAATCTTCAGTATCACGGTTGCAATACAAGTGTCAGCCGTAGCGTAGAATGTGGTATTATAAAAGTGCTTCTCAGGTGTCGAGAAAATCACTTTTGTCTGCAGTCTTAAAATGCGAATATCTTCCAAAGTATAATAGTGGAAATGTTCAACTTTCTTACACGCCTCAATATTGTAATGCACAATTGAATTAGCATAAATGCAGTAGCTAACTCTTGATAGATAATCTTGTAGACTCGTTTATGTGTGCGCTCCAACTTCGCCTAGTTTCAGTAACCGTAAAATTGTACTGCTGCACCCTCCGTGCTTGTTCGATGCTGTGGGCTCTACCACACGTGCTAATGACGACTTGCTTCACTTAAGAACTTGAAGTCTGACAATATCAGAATCAGAAAACTGAGCCATGAGACATGAGAGCTTCCTCTCTGCTGTGCAATGCCTTTTATCAACTTCTTAAGGGGCGTATCCATCCCTTCCATAGCTTGTTCCTCCGTCATTGCTAGAAGTTCTAACTTTGGCTATACTTGACGGATTTTCAAATTACGAAAAATCATAATTAATTTCTTCAAAATTCCAAATCAATGCCATAACTGAAAATAGATTTCCACAATTCTGCATGCCAAAAGTAATTAAATATGGTAGTTTCAGTAATCTCCGTCTCCCTCCAAGCTATCATTCATTGGTTCGAGCCTCTCCTCCAATAGCGTAACTTCTTCCTCAGCACAATTCCTTGTTTCCCTGCGACTGCGTCGTAAATCTCAGATCTTTCTCGAACAAAATCATGACGTCACCAAGAATCTCAGCTCATCCAGCCTACTTGCATAAAGTCTGCGTCATCCGTGCCTACGTCATGAATATACACGTCACAACTATGACGGCCATAACTTTATTCACATATGCCAATACAGCCATCGTGGTCTCAATATAATTCAATTTACGGGGGCAGTACCTACAATTGAGTCATTTAAGACCATGAGATCTTTTTATACTTTTTGTTTCTCAAATCACACTGGTATTTTTACCAATTAACAATAGTGTTACCGGTGCTCAATTTTACGGAATAACTAACATTTGATATGGTTAAGAATTTGATATTATATTATACCCGTACTGCAACCTGTCCCGGCTTCGCCCAGTATCTTACAGGGTTTACACAGCGTAAGCTTAAAAGGAGCATGGATGGCAGGCACCAGACGCAATTCAGAAAATCCGAGTTGAACAGCGAAACTACCAACACATATAGTCTTCTCTGAAGTCTTAACTCGACACGACTCGACAGTTGATGCTGGCCGAAGCTGGGGTGATATGCTCGTTCGCTAGCTCGTAAAATCGCTCCGAAGCTAGTAATATAAATTTCCACTGAATGGAGATTGTTGGAAGAAATGAAAACGAAAAATCACTTATAGTGGGCGATGTATTAAAGATAGAGATATGCTGTCCCGGACATTTTTGTAGAACTTTTCATGCTGACCAATTCTTAAACTCATAGTACGGTATATATATATATTTAATGGTTTACCCAGCGTAAGCTTAAAAGGCGTACGGACGGCAGGGTTTCCTTCGACTCGATTCACTGAAATCATTACTGCTCGGCTTCCTTTGATCATAAATGAATGTTTTCCTACAAAAACCTTCCTCGAGAAATCCCTTACTGAAGGGTGAAAACCACATCAAAATCCATTCAGTGGATTTCAAGATTACGCGCTATATCCACGAATCGGGGACTTTGGTTTATACATTTTAGAGATGCCCGCGACTATCATTGACACAAATACATGAATTTATAACTAGTATGGGCTATTAATTCTACGTAAGACTCATTAAATACGTCATGCAACTGTACCTAGGGATACTTGTAGAGGACTGAACTAATAATAACACAGCATTTTTTTAATGTTCCTATGAATTGAAAGTCTACAGTACTTCAACATTGTGACTTTTCTATTCTGTAGTAGTTGGTGATTTAACATGACTTATGTTACAATGGAAATAATCACTCAGGTGAGTTAAAATTCATAATACCCCTGCAAAAGTGAAATCATCTATTCCGCGAATTACGTTGTAATTGCCAGCTTGCTGGCCGCCGCAAGCGCTAGTGTCGCTTCACATACCGAGAGGATGTAATTTCGTAGCGCAACGAGCTTCGCGATTATGTATTTTAGACTGTGGTAATACAAGTCCGTCCTCCCAGGGTTGCTAATCTAACTTTTCCCCGGTGAAGTATAGCTTATTTCAATCTGAGGCTAGTGCCTAATAATTTTGAATCCCACATAGCGGTTCAATATTAGCTTTTCTTCTTTTCTTGGTGGGAGAGAAGTTATATGTAAATGAATCTAGTTTTTAATAAAAATAACGCGTTTTAATAAGGACTTAGAAAATTCACTAATTTAGGGATCATTATTAACTACTTGAGCATGAGATGCTTGAGCCGAGTTGCTTCATATTACGAAAATAATGTCCAGCAATTCCATGAATTACGGTTATCTCCCAGTTACGAATGAGTGAAATTTATCGCATGTGTAGGGTAGGCAACTAAACCTTTTTATGGATCCATGTAGCATTTGTTTGGTAGTAAGGTCCTTGGTAGGTGACAAAAATCTTCGAAAATGATATTTTAGGCATTCAGGGCTAATTGCAATATAAAGAACAGGATCTTGTTGGAAAAACTGAATAAACATAAAAATAAGTATTGGATAACTCAAAAATCAACATGATACATCGTGAGAGGACATGCCTACTTTTTCTGAGACCTCTGTAAAAGTTTTCTCTAGTTGAGAGATACTCAGTCTTCATGTTGGTAGCACAGATAGATTTGAGTTTATTTTGTTCCTGTCAGGGGAACAGTAATGTTCTAGATTTACTATTGAGGTGAGACATTTTAGTGAAATGTTTTAAATACCGGTAACTGATTTTTGTTGGTCTTTTGTGCATATTGTATTACTCGAAAACTTCGGGATCAAAATACTTCAAACTTTTCTTTTGTAATAATATCTCATTGAGAAATGGAAATACTGTTAGAGTTGTTGTTAATTCATTTGATGGGCTTGAGGCATCTTGGTCATCAGCCCCTTATAGTTGGGAGTGTGTTGAAACAGTCTGGCAACCTGTATTGCTGTGATGATTGTAGTTGTGTGTGTAAATGTATCTGGGACAGGGATGGGATATGCGCTCCGGGATTTGAAGTAAGGCACTATCCCGGCAATTTCCTGTAGGGAGTTGGCAAAATCCGAAGAAAAAAAACCAGACTCAGGATAACCGCTGTCAGCACCGGGACCGAATTGTAGATATTGGCTTGACTAACTATAACCCCCCATTGGTCGACCCTACATCGCTACTGAGCATCGCTAGTACTTGTTTTAAACATTCTGGAGCACCTGCCTTACATGAACATTGAACTTACTTAATTGTTAGCGTTCTCCTTCCAATTTCTCCTGCAACCCTGTGGGACGGAGCAGAGCGTAAATTGACCGAGAAATTTTCATTAAGGTGTCTACTCTTCCACGTGACATGTTTGACAAATAACACTTTTACCCCATCTGTAAGATTTCTGGAGTCTATGGTACAGTTAGAAAACTCGAACATAGCTTTCAAACGGAACAACGTCTTGATTCGAAATGCACAAAAACAAATCCGAGCAGACAAGCAATGAATGCATGATTATACGTAATTCACACATAATGTCCGATGGGACATACACATTAGATTAATTGTATTACACTGTTGTACATAAAATAACACTGATAGTGTTTCAGGGTTCACATTTACTGACAACAGGATAATACAAGTGTGTTCAATAGCAATCATGTGTTATCGAGTCTTTTTATCCTACTTATTTCGGCCATGTTGTCAATATAGCCACAAGTACTACTACCTTGTATTTGTTATGCAGCGCTCGTTATCTTATCGCGGCGTGGGATACTACTACTAGTATCAATCGTACTCTGTGGTTGCGCTGGTGCTGTTTGTAAAAGGAATGCTTCACTTTGTTTATGTGTCAAATAAACTTCGCAGAATACTTCACTACGTCAGTTGCCTGTTTTCTTCAGTGGTTATTGCGTATTGCGTACCTGCACTGACGTAAATAAGAAACTTTTATTCTTCTAGTGATTTAACCGAGCAAGGATATGATCATTAGCTTTTCTGAAATTTAATGTTTTATATGGCATTGGAAATGTAGGTCGTTTATTATTCTTTGTATAATCCATTAACGTATACAGTCAGATTGTTTTCTAATCACTCGGAAATTCTAACCTCAGTGTTCCTAGTTCTTATTTTAGCTTCACATCCGAGGGTGAACGTGTATTTACTTTTTTGGTAAGTTGTGTAAATATATTTAGATATATATATATATATGTTCCGTTCTACAGTGCAATATGCCTTTCCTAACCTCCCCAAAGGGTCCAGTTTGATGTCCATGTTTTCTAGTATTCAATATTGTATGGAATTCTATCGAAAGGTCTCATTGTGCTATAGATGTGTTTTAAATCCCCGTGCACGTCCTTTATTGATTTGCTGCCACTACTTCGTACCCCGTTAACTTCAGCTTAGAAAATTCAATGTAGCGTATTGTAAGATATTTCAGAGTGATCCCAACAATGCACTAAATGCCAGATATAATAGGCCTATTTATTGATGTCAGTTGTTAGAAGTAATTTATTTTTGCTTTTGTTTCCATTGCGGAGTCGCTTGAGCTTATTCCGAAATCAGATGTAAATGATGATGGCATCTGTAAAAAGTTTCATGGAAGCCTGCTATAATATTAATAACGTGATATTGCGTGACACCGTTGTTATATTTGATGCTAGGTGACTTTAAGACTGGTTTTAAAGTTCTAACCACATTTATTGCTTTGTTTAATTTGATTTTTTCTCACTAACAGCTGCTGCTTTCCAAGTTGTTGCCTTCTTGATCATTTTGTATTGTATGACAATGGAAAAATATTATTCCAATGTATTTTTGAATAATTTGAATGTATACCATTATTAACTATTCAATCATGAATCTTGGAAATTATAATGGATTATTTGGAGAATTACATCAATGGAGGATGAGGTAGACTAAGAATGTTCTGGTATGTATGATCTTGGAGTCTGGGGCATGTTTTCACTTACGAAAGAAATCTCTTCCTGCCTGTGTGGAATGATTAAACAATGTTTTTTGAGAGAATGTGCTGCAAAATATTCTTAGTTCTTGGTGAAATAAGCTAATTAAATTACAGTGTAAAATATGTATGTCTTACCGGTATACAGCCTGTGACTGTTGGCTAACTTTCAATTGCACTCCAGATTCTGATACTCACTTGTTTATCTCAGCTATGTCTAAATAAAAGTTTGTTCATATCCTTTGGGCTAGGATTGGGTGAATTGTCTGTGAATCACTTCTTTCATCAAACATCCATGTTATAGGCTACCTTTCAAGTTGCCGCTAAATCAAGGCACAAGATTTTGTAGAACTGAAGTTTTCCATTCGCCCTCTTCTGACTGCATTTGTAACTGCGCGAAAACGGATGTAATATGTACCACACCCGTGTGCTATAAGAAAGCAAGTTATTGACTTTTACTGAATTCTGTACTCGTGGAATAATTTGTAACGCTATGCACATAGTGCAAATTTTGTTTTAATAATAAATCAAGGAGTACGCCTTAGACCAAAGTGAGATTAGCATGGCTTGCTGGAGCTCGTATAATTAATTCTGAATGAAACATCAGTCATTTCTTTTTCACTTTCATTTTGATAATATTATGATTTTCATTCCAGCAACACTCTCCACTATCATTTCATTTCATCTGTCATTCATTTAATCATTGCCCCAGAGGAGTGCGTCAGGCCTCGGCAGCCGGCACAGTTCATATCCTCGCCGCTAGATTGGGGCTTCATTCATTCCATTCCTGACCCGGTCGGAGACTGGAAGCAGGCTGTGGATTTTCATTTCATGATTTTCAAACCTGATTTCATCTTCTGGGGGACATTAACTTAATAATTGAAATTACTAAGCCTCCGTGGCTTAGGCGGCAGCCCGCTGGCCTCTCACTGCTGGGTCCGTGGTTCAAATCCCGGTCACTCCATGTGAGATCTGTGCTGGACAAAACGGAGGCAGGCAGGTTTTTCTCCGGGTACTCCGGTTTTCCCTGTCAAAATTTCATTCCAGCAACACACTCCACTCTCATTTCATTTCATCTGTCATTCATTTAATTATTGCCCCAGAGGAGTGACACAGAAATGTCACAATGGTGCCAAGCACTCATTGTATTGCTACACTTGACAATTATTTTTCATGTAGTTTGTAACAGTAAGTTACATAAGCTATGTTGTGGTAAAAAATATTTAACACTGAACACACAAACTACTTTGTGGTGATATTATTACCCTGTTTTAACTTTGTCGAGTTGCATTGTATTGGCAGGTGGTACAAGTCATGTCTTAACACTAGGATGCTAAACAATGGACTGGAATTTCAAACATACACTTGTTATGATGTATTGTCGCTAGTGTACCGACACCAATAAATGAGTAAATCTTCAGTTGCTTGGCAAGGGTTCGACATCTTCCATCCTTTCTTCAATGCACATGTCCAGTCTTTGGGTCGAACCTTGACGAAACCCCCTTCTAGCTAAATTGTCTACCTCAGCCAAATTAAAAGCATTGTTCTTTCAACATACTTCCTTTCTGGAGCTAACCTATATTAATTGTCTTGTTTGAGAGTAACAGTGATGTGAAAACAATCTGATGACTTCACGACCATGAGTTCTAGCCAGTTCATCTACTTGTACACAGCAGTAGAATGAACTCATGCTGGCTACATGGTGAGTTAGTTGTCAAACTCCAGTCAATAGAGCCCGATGGTGCCCATTTATATCACTTCCGTCGAATGTAATGTTTTTGAGTGGAATTTATGGCCAAATGTCAATCCCATTCTGGCAGCTCACAGAGTATACATCATTTCCTGATTTATTTTTCATCGTTAGAAAATGTATTTTGGCTAATTTTCAGTATTTTAGAAATCGTTATCGTACGATTGATATCTCATACAGTGTTACCAGAATTCATGATGAAAATCAATTAATGTAAAACAAAAAATATTGGAATGCTGCCGATAGAAATCAGAAACCCCTATGGACGTTAAATTGGCTAGTGAAAAGCTTAAGAAAGTAGGAGACTTCTGTTACTTAGGAAGCAAAATAACTGGTGATGGGCAAAGCAAAGAGGATATAAAAAGTATGTTGGGTTAGGCAAGGAAAGCATTTCTACAGAAACGGAATCTGATGACATCGAATGGATTACGTAAATGTAATTGGTATTCTGCCCGAATGCAGGGCCGAGCCTCCGAAGAGGCTATCCTCAGCCGTAGTTTATGTGCGGTAGGGTGGCCAAGGCCTTTCCGCTCCTCCTTATGTTTGCCAACAGCGCACAGTACCTAAAAGCGACATGCCATCCGAGTTCCGACCATGCCCAATGCAGGTTAACTGCGGAGTTCTCACGGGATCCGGTGTTTCAACATGGCCAGGCCATTGGCTAGATTTAGGTATCAGGAGGTAATTTTGTTAAAAGCCTTTGTCTGGAGCGTGGCACTCTATGGAAGTGAAACTTAGACTGTTGGTGCAGCAGAAAAGTGGAGAATTAAAGCGTTTGAAATGTGGTGTTACAGGAGAATGATGATCAGATAGGGGTAGATAGGGTTTCGAATGAGGAGGTGAGAGAGGAGAGATGTTTCTGGCAACTGCTAATGAAGAGAAGAGATAGATTGGTAGGACACAGCTAATACACCCAGGAATGGCAAAATTAGTTATGGAAGGAAGGGTCGAGGACAAGAACTGTAGGGGAAGACCAAGGTTAGAATATGTTAAACGATTAGCTCAGGACAGGGAGGCATTGAAAACTGCATCAAACCAGTCAAAAGACTGAAGACTCACACACATCACTATTTATTTACATGTATACACTCTGGTGATACTCAAGTATCTGCGCACTTTCTAAATTACAGGAACTCTATTTAAAGTCTTTCATTTCAGGCATAATTACAATTCATACAAGCAACTGCTCTGTGTTCCTTGCAGAAAGCTTTGTTACGCAGTATGAAGTTTTCATTCGTCTCTTCTTTGTTGGACAAATATAGCACACAGTACACAAAATGTTCTAAGAATGAGTAGGCTATATGGACACAGCCGTAAATAAAATAAACCTAATGATACCACTTTTTTTTTTTGCTCAATACACCCACTAAAGGTAAATGATCTCAATTTTTACGACCATTTCTCGATAGAAGACTTGGAAACACTAGACCCAGAAAAAGCACACTGAATTATTGCTTGTGCTCATTGGTGAAGGTACTAAGGGAATTAGAATCGAGATTGCATGCAAACGCTGTCTATAGTGAGAAATGTATAGCCTACCCGTGTTTTAAATTTTACGAGCCTTACCTTTCCAGGGTTAAAATAAAGAAGCAATTTTAGTTGTGTGGCATTAGAAGAAGTATGTTAACTTCATATTTATGTCGGCCGTCCTGAAAATGGCTTTTGTGGTTTCCCCATTTTCACCACCAGGCAAATATTGGGACGGTTCCTTTCAATAGGTCCAATATTCCTTCCCTGACACATCCTGAAAAGAAAAGTACATGGCCATTGGTTGCATTAATAAAATTATATTATTCATATTTATACTGTATGTAGGCCTAAGTGGGATCACACTATCCATTAGCGGTGGACATACAGGAATGGTCTGATTTTCCACATCACTTGGAAAATGCTCCCACAAGACTAAGATATGTCTCTGTTCATGTGATATATTGCATTTTTGACCATGTTGAAACCTGTAAAAGTACGATCATGGCTAAAATCATTGATCCACTGAGGTTAGCTCAGACGGACACTAAAACCATTCGTCTGTCGAGGTTTGTTCTGGCTAGTGACAGATCATTGGTTCGTGATAGATGATATCCAGGCCCTTTTAACATTTTACTGGGCAGTTTGGCAGTAAGCTACTATGCAATGTCTCGATTACACTGGCCAGTTGATTCAGAGTTTGCTATTCTGCTTCATAAATTCACATTTTAATTAAGTTAGGTTCTGAATTGTTTATATTGTTTTTCTTTCTAATGCTGGCGAGTAGTGCCTACCAGTAGGCTACCACATTACAAGCATGGTTGTGCTAATGTAACTGATGGCATGCCTTTAATGTCAGCCTTCTAACCAATTTTATTTCACGACATGCTGTGACCCAAGGGATTGTCTCTTCGCATGTCAGAAATAGACATGTGAGGTTTTATTTAAGTTCTTTCATGTAAGCTTTTAAAGCTTTGGAAAGCAATACAGTAACACATAGCTTATAGAATGGATTTAGAAATTACATGGAATACAACACACAATCGCCCACAAACTCTTGTAGTAATGATGACGGTTATAATGGCAACACAGCAGCTTCTGCTTGCCATGCCCTGTCAGCTGTTTTGATATGTTCAGCACATTGCATTCTTCATTTGTTCAACATTAGGTTTGTCAACATAAATGAGAACTGTCAAGTGACATGTTAAGGCTATAGGTGTGGGTGTATTTTGATTAATTAGCATTGAATACTAAAAATTTATTGGTCTACTGATGTTAGGTCTCTTGGATACTTAACAAAACAAGGTACAGGTAAAATGGCAGACAGAACTTGAGGGAACGGTTACAGAATCTTAGGACATATATAAAGGGGATTAAAGCATTTCTAGAAATTGAATTTTGATTCGTAAATGGATTAAGTGGAGATACAGATGATTTATGGGAAGGTCTTAAACGTATAATTTTATTAGGGGGTGACAAGTTTGTTTCATTGGAAATACAAAATGAACTAAGGTAGGTGAGAAATAAAGTTAGACATAAAAGAGGAAGTATACACAAAAGAATTGGGCAAGGAACAGCTGGAGGCAAAATGTTTAGCAAAGGATGCTAAGTAGGATAGATTATTGATCTAGAATGTGTGTCTACCTGAGAGGAAGGAAGGGAACAAAAGGTTATATTCTAAGTGGGAAATGTGTACTGAGAAGATAGTGAGCAACCTAAAATTTCCGATGCAAGATGTAACGAAATTGTAGGCAGGAAGGGTGATGTGAGAAATGATGACTTGTTATCCAGAGGAGCAGTTATGATGTCAGTGGAATCATTTCGAAATCATGGAATTAGTATTTGTTGATGTTTTGGGATGGGGGTAATGTAACTTAACTATGGTAGTGTTATTTCCTTATATTAGGCAAAGGTGATTAATGCTTGTAATTCAAGTCCTGTAAGTCTGACATGCATTGCATGCAAGTTGAGTGACGGAATATTAGCTGATTTTATCAAAAGGGTTTGCACATGGGACGAATGGCTAGACAACAGACAATTTGATTTCAGAAGGTAATAATCTTGTTTTCCAGGTAAAAGCTAAAAACAAATACAACTTTTGAGTTATGCCACTGATGCAGAAAATGAGCGATGTAATCTTCGTCAATGTTATCCGTAATCCTTTACTGTTAGAAACATACAGTACTTACTAAATGAGCCCTTAGTCTTCTATTTTCTGACACCTCCCACCCCAAACTCCCAATCATATTCTGCACACCAATCTGCCGGAAATTCCCATAATAAAACAAGTTGCTCTTCTTTGCACAGCCTCCAGATCCTTAATATGATCTTATGCTGCCAAAATGACCATGGATTGGAGGAGAACTGACGGGAAAAATGTATTTCCTTAGAAGAGAAGTTAGGGAATGGAATGGTTTACTATACCGCACTCTATATTTTGAAAGAACATGACGGATATGGCGGGTGCATGGAACAGGTGGGCTGTATTGCAGAGCTTTTAATCAGCTGATTCTAGTAATACCCAGGGCTTCACTTGGATGTTTAATCTTCACGATTAGCTCACGAGTAAAATATTTTATATCGATTGATCTTGGTAGTGCAGTCAAATAAGTAAAATAAATAACACACACCAAAGCTCTGCCATCTGTACATCTCTATCACCGGTATTCAATGAATATTAGCAAGAAGGCAAGCATTCTACAGCTAATGCAAAATAATCAGATGAAAATATCAACACTCACCATGTAATATGTGAGCTGGAATTACTCTTGATTATCCTTTAAGTTTGAAAGAAGTCTTGGTAGTCGATCGCAGTTCAGTTGACACAGAAATGTCACAAGGGTGCCAAGCACTCATTGTATTGCGACACTTGACTATTATTTTTCATGTAGTTTGTAACAGTAAGTTACATAAGCTATGTTGTGGTAAAAAATATTTAGCACTGAACACACAAACTACTTTGTGGTGATATTATTACCCTGTTTTAACTTTGTCGAGTTGCATTGTATTGGCAGGTGGTACAAGTCATGTCTTAACACTAGGATGCCAAACAATGGACTGGAATTTCAAACATACACTTGTTATGTTGTATTGTCGCTAGTGTACCGACACCAATAAATGAGTAAATCTTCAGTTGCTTGGCAAAGGTTCGACATCTTCCATCCTTTCTTCAATGCACATGTCCAGTCTTTGGGTCGAACCTTGACGAAACCCCCTTCTAGCTAAATTGTCTACCTCAGCCAAATTAAAAGCATTGTTCTTTCAACATACTTCCTTTCTGGAGCTAACCTATATTAATTGTCTTGTTTGAGAGTAACAGTGATGTGAAAACAATCTGATGACTTCACGACCATGAGTTCTAGCCAGTTCATCTACTTGTACACAGCAGTAGAATGAACTCATGCTGGCTACATGGTGAGTTAGTTGTCAAACTCCAGTCAATAGAGCCCGATGGTGCCCATTTATATCACTTCCGTCGAATGTAATGTTTTTTCTTTGAAGATACAGAGTATAGAAGTCTTTGGCCCTCCTTCACCAGTTGGGTTATTTAAAAGAGGAGTGAAGATTAAGCTAAATAAAACTGTAAAGATTATATAAGGATATAGACAGGGTTAAAATACTTTTGGTTGGGAGGGGGCAGGGTTTATCATCAGTTACCGTTTTTAATATTGGTCTTATGATAACAGTTTCTGCTTTTGCTTATTTCGTTCATATCTTAGTTTTCTGTTAAGAGAAATCATTTCTTGGTTATGCTCCATAGTGTGTACAATATAGGCAATAGGCTAGAATATATTTTGAATGTGTTTCCTGGATACTTCCATACATGTGTTAAAGGCTCTTATTTACCTTAATGGTGGTGTTGGTTGTCACATCGTTATTATGTTAATCATTTGACTTTTAGCTTTTTATTCCATCTTGTTCTGTTATTTCTTAGGATAATAAACTGTGCTTATATTTAAGGTATGGTATGCCTGCACAAACAGCACTTGTTGAGCAGGAGTGCTTAGTACGAGTACAGATACTGATTCTCTTCTGATGACAATTTGTAGAGAATGCTGCATTGCACAGGCAATACTTTCTCTGTGTGCAAGCTCAGAAGCAAATGTGTTCCGCACTGTAGTTGGTAGTCAGATTGGCGAGTGGAGTCTGAGTCAAGGGTTAGTCTACTTATAAAAGAATCACTTTTCAGTCAGTCAACGCATTAATGTTCTCTATTAAATTGGGTGGGCAATATCAATTACGAAGTACGTCCAGAAAGTAAGTTCCGTTTGGTAATAACATTAAATTGTGTACAGATACAGAAAAATTATTTATTGCACAAAATTCTACAACCCTTAAACTACTTTTCCACACAACTGCCGAAATGTTGCAGGCATTTATCGTAGCGTGGCACGAGTTTTTGTATACCTTCTTCATCGACGTGTGCCGCCTGTGTCTTCAACTAGTTGTACGTTCCGCTGCAGCGCAGTTCCGCATATGCGCGGTAGATGCTCTGTATCAAGGAGAAGAAACGTGCGCCATTTGGAGAGCGCTGTCAGCCACGTACGCGTTGTTGTGCATGTTTACTCGTACAATATTAAAGGGACAGGAATTCCGCCTGATCAATACACAACTTTTCACAGTCAAGGGGCTATATTATACCCATTTGGTACATGTTTCGAAGCCTTCCATAATGGCCCCTTCATCAGCCATACACATAAACATATTGTCAGTACAATCTTGGAATAACATTGAAAAGGTTAAAACTAACCTGAGAAAACTTGATGAAAATGAGACATAAAAATCATGAGGACAGTTATGGTACAAATACATTGAGTAAAACTTGTCCTAAGAAAACCTTACTAATATTACAAACAAATGGAAAAACACATTAAAAATAGTATGTTAAAATGCAAACTTAAAGTGCAATTTATATGACTCTTGTAATAATCTTAGAGTTTTGGTAAAATATAATAGCAGGATTCAGTGTCCGAAAATCTAGGGAATTCGACCCTTAGAAAGAGTTAAAAGTATGTTAAAAAACTGTCATATTAAGTCTTTGTTGACTTCATACGAAGGATCGTTGGTAGATCTACGAATACTCGTACAACGTCGGTGTTGATTGAAAATCCCGCCGGTTGTGAAATCAGATCTGTGATTCGTTTTCTGAATGCTAGGAAAGTGAAACCAATTGAAATTTATCGGCAAACTTGCGAAGTGTATGGAAAAAATGCGATGAGTGATTCAATGGTGAGAAGATGGGTCCAACAGTTCAATGAAGGACGTAGTGAAGTGCACGATGAAGAACGAAGTGGGCGTCCATCTTTGGTTACAGAAGAACTGGTTCACGCGATTGATGACAAGATCCGGGAAAACCGCAGGTTTACAATTAGTGCTCTTGCTATGGAATTTCCCCAAATCTCACGATCACTAATTCATGAAATTGTTACCGAAAAACTGAACTTTCGTAAACTTTGCCGACGTTGGGTACCAAAGATTCTTACGGAGCAACACAAAACAAAACGGATAGGTAGTGCACTTCAGTTTTTGACCCGTTATAATGAAGGCGGCGAAGAATTTCTGACACAGATAGTCACAGGAGATGAAACTTGGGTTTCTTACGACACCCCTGAAAGTAAGCGGCAATCAATGGAATGGAGGCACACTTCATCCCCAGCAAAGGTGTAAGCCGAAACAAATGTTGACACCTCGGAAAGTGATGTGCACAGTGTTCTGGGACTGGAAAGACATCTTACTCATAGATTTCTTACCGCGTGGTCAAACAATCAACGCAGATGCTTGCTGCGAGACACTTAGGAAATTGCGCCGCGCCGCGCAATACAGAATAAGCGCCGAGGGTTGCTGTCAAAAGGTGTTGTTTTTCTTCATGACAACGCACGACCACACACTGCAAATGTGACGGAAAACCTCCTACAGGGATTTGGCTGGGACGTGTTTGACTACCCTCCGTACAGCCCTGACCTCGCTCCTAGCGACTTTCATCTGTTCACACATCTCAAGTCTTTCCTTGGCGGTCAACACTTCAACAATGACGACGAGCTGAAAGAAGATGTGGTTGAACTGTAGATTGCGATACAGCCGCGTCTAGTGGGTTTTTAGGGATATCAGTGACGTCACCGTGATGTCACGGCACGTATCGATATTGACTCGCTTTGGTTGCCGGGAGTCATGTCACGTATCGATATTGACTCTCTTTGATTGCTGGGAGTCAGCTGATTCATATGTCAGTTTCGCGCGCGCTTTCGTCCGATAAGGATGTCCATTTTTTTTCTTCAACAGATTTGAGTTTTGTAACCGTAATTTGAATAATTATTAATCCCTGAATTACCTATAGAGCAAGATTTTGATATTAGCAGTGTCGTGTGCTCGATTGTGTTGGCGAATTGTGATAAAAGTGTTGAATTCCTGAAGTTTTTGCATTCAAATAAATTCCGTTACTTGTGATGTGAGCTAACGTGCGGTTGAAAATTAGTGCTTTTTCATGTACATGTGGAATAATACGGCATTCGGGATCTATCGGTGAGTGTTTTACGTTGTTGATATATATATAATTTGGTTGTTGCATTTAATAGGAAAGTTACAGACCGCGATCGTTTGTGCATGACTATATTATAAAAACAAATTGGCTGCCTTGGTTATAGGTTATTTTGGGTGGTGACAACTCAATAAACGAAATGAGCATTAAAAAACCTTCGAAACGCAAATTGGCATTTACATGAACACCTGCAAAATAGATATGACAATGTTTTGTATTAGACCTATCGGCCTATAGGTCTTGTTTTTGACGTTTCATATACTATGTCTGTGAGGCATTATTAAACAGAATTTGCAGCCAATATTGGAAAACATAAAAATACCAACCTCGGAGAGGGGTGGGGGCAGCTCCCCCCATCAAAAACAACATTATTGACCACAATGTTTTATAATGGCATTGTGTTTGTGTATTTGCAGCCAACTTTGGAAAAAAAAACTAAACTACACAATTACATTATTGACCACAATGTTTTATAACAATATTACAATGTGCAGCTAGGTTAATGTATTGATGTCAACCGGCGATTATTACAGACCGCGATCTTTTGCGCATGACTATATTATAAAAAGAATTTGGCTGTTATAGGGTATTTTGGGTGGTGACAACTCAATAACAGAATTGAGCATTAAAAAACCTCTAAACGTATTATGTTTCGTCACATGTAATTTATTTACCGGCCTACCTCAATTTGGCACGCCGTACATACGAAAATATTTTAATTTAGGGTTACTTTTATGACATTTTTAAAATTCCGTTTCGGGATCTGTAATTCGCCTATTTAGTTGAATTACAGATGACGTTAAGCGTCGTAATTAATTTAATTTTATATTTATAAGACATTGTATCGAAAGCCGTAATTGACCTATATAGCTCAATTAAAGATTTGATGCAATGTTTTATTAATATGAAATTATACTAATTACGATGTGTATCGTCATCTGTAATTGATCTACATAGGTCAATTATAGAATTCGATGTGTAAAATTAAAAATATCAACTGAAATTACGATGTGTATCGGAATCTGTAATTGACATAGGCCGATTGAAGAATTCGATGCGGAAAGTATAACGTTAAATTGCGAAATTTTATTCAGCATGGGAATCGTTAGTTGAGCTATATAGGTAAATTATAGATTTTGATGCAATGTCTTTTATTTACCAAAAGAAAATAATTATCATGTGTATCGGAATCTGTAATTGATCTACTTAGGCCAATTATATATTTCGAAACGGAAATTGATAATATATGGCAGTAATTTGCGATTTTTTTTAATGTATCGGAATCTTTAATTGAACTATGTAGCTCAAATACATATAAAAATATTGACGGTTTTTGTATTTTCCCACCCAAAAAACTCCTATTACGTGAATTTGCGAAGTTTTTTTATGTATCGGAATCTTGAATTGAACTATATAGCTCAAATATAGATTTCGATACATAGGAAAAAAATTGACGGTTTTTGTGTTTTCCCACCCAAAAAACTCCTATTACGTGAATTTGCGTATTTTTTTTAATGTATCGGAATCTTTAATTGAACTATATAGCTCAAATATAGATTTCGATACATAAAAAATCGACGGTTTTTGTGTTTTCCCACCGAAAAAACTCCTATTATGCGAATTTGCAATTTTTTTATGTATCGGAATCTTTAATTGAACTATGTAGCTCAATTATAGATTACGATACATAAAAAAATTGACCGTTTTTGTGTTTCCCCACCCAAAAAACTCCTATTACGCGAATTTGCGATTTGATTTTATGTATCGGAATCTTTAATTGAACTATATAGCTCAAATATAGATTTCGATACATGGAAAAAAATTGACGGTTTTTGTGTTTTCCCACCCAAAAAACTCCTATTACGTGAATTTGCGTATTTTTTTTAATGTATCGGAATCTTTAATTGAACTATATAGCTCAAATTTCGATACATTAAAAAATCCACGGTTTTTGTGTTTTCCCACCGAAAAAACTCCTATTACGCGAATTTGCAATTTTTTTAATGTATCGGAATCTTTAATTGAACTATGTAGCTCAATTATAGATTACGATACATAAAAAAATTGACCGTTTTTGTGTTTCCCCACCCAAAAAAACCCTATTACCCAGGCTTTTCCCCGTAAGCTTGCCAGAGGAGTATTTCATGACGTCGTTGATGACGTCACGGAAGCCGCCATTTTGTTTTAGGGGAATTTCATACGCGGCCGTATCGCAATGTATAGTAGTTTCCAACTGGTTGAAGACACAGGCGGCAAACTTCTATGAAGAAGGTATCCAAAAACTTGTGCCACGCTATGACAAATGCCTGCAAAAGTTCGGCAGTTATGTGGAAAAGTAGTTTAAGAGGTGTAGAATGTTGTGCAATAAATAATTTTTCTGTGTCCGTACACAATTTAATTTTATTACCAAACGGAACTTACTTTCTGGACGTGCCTCGTATTTATCATGCTTACTAAACTTGGATACAATAACTTGCATTAATTATACAGCTTAACAGTTTGATAAGCGTTTCTAAATAGGCTACTGGGTTTTACTTAGTCTACTTAACTTAGTTATTAATTTAGATGCCATTTTTCAGTCTGTCTCAAGGTGCTCTGTTGCATGGTATGGTTTAAGCCCTGTGCGGATGCGGATATTTGCAAAAATTTTCACCATGCGGATATAGTTTGCATAGTGGATAAGCTGCGGATCATGTTTTAGAGTAAATTTGCGGATAGTTTTTAGAGTAGGCCTACAATGTTGAACTGGATTTTTTAAGAATAATTTTAGTTTTGATAAGATCTGTGTCTTTTATGTTTCTTATTTCCCTATTTGCTTTTGCTTGGATAATGTGAGAATAATAGAGAAGTGACAGAAGCCAGTCATGGAAATATCTTCAATTTATTAGTGTTGACTTATGCCAAAAGAAATTCCTTATACCTGCGCTTGCCTGCGTGGGTATATGCAACGACTAAGTAAGTGCTATAATTAGACACCCTCTAATTCACTTGCCTTTACTCAGAGGGACAAAGTTCAGTCAACATTGTCTTGCATTTCATACTTAGCCTAGGGGAACGAATTTCTCCTCAAATGTCAATGTGTAACTGTAATACTTTATGCTTTATCTAAATTAACTTAAAATTATTATTGAAATGTCAGTGGGTTCGGATAACAAACGTTCGGATGCGGATAACAGTCGTGCAGATGCTGGTCGAATGTGGATTAAGTTTTGGTTATCTAGCATCAAAATTGTGGGAGCAAATGGATTGTAAATTCATAATCAAGTAGGAAACCCCTTATAATAAAACTAGGCTACAAATTTATTTAATACATAGGGTTGAGGAAGCCCCTATTCCTGGTAGTAAGGCAGTTGTACAATATGTATCCATTTCTTGATGTGACTATGTAAGGTTGACAAGAGCTTGGTTACCCACTTGCTTCTGTTATTCTGAGAATACTGTGAAGTAAGAAACATTCCTTCCTGATGTGGATAGGTCACAACACAGTTCTAATGCATGTGTCTGTCAAATATATACTGGATGAAGTTGCAAGATGAAAAGAAAATCCACAGCCTGCTTCCAGTCTCCGACCGGGTCAGGAATGGAATGAATGAAGCCCCCATCTAGCGGCGAGGATATGGACTGTGCCGGCTGCCGAGGCCTGACGCACTCCTCTGGGGCAATGATTAAATGGATGACAGGTGAAACGAAATGATAGTGGAGAGGTGTTGCTGGAATGAAATGTTGACAGGGAAAACCGGAGTACCCGGAGAAAAACCTGTCTGCCTCCGTTTTGTCCAGCACAGATCTCACATGGAGTGACCGAGATTTGAACCACGGATCCAGCGGTGAGAGGCCAGCGTGCTGCCGCCTAAGCCACGGAGGCTTGAAGTTGCAAGATATCTATCATTAATTATTTTGCATGGAAAGTGGAGTGAGTCTATACTCACACTACCTAAACTCTCTCTAGCCAGGAGTAGAGATAGACCCGCTTTTTTTTTTTTTTTTTTTTGCGCCACCCCAACTCCACTATTTTTTTTTTTTTTTCACTTCTTGACAAATGATTTGCTAACATTATTTTCTTACTATACATTTAGTGGCATGGAATATGATGTTAATAATGAGATGCTCCTGCGCAAGCCCTCCAAACGGCAGCAATACGGCGAGACAGCGACTCGACAAGGAATGGGTTTCCAGACTCCTAACATTCATCTGGGTGGTGTTTCAACTCACAGTAGCCCTTTGATCCCCCCCCCCCCCCCCCCCACACACACACCTTTTGGTTCTGCTGAGGCGATGTGATGTCAGTTTGTTAAACACCTGTGGTTGTCCTGTGTGGCGGTTTATCTCTGCGATATTGAAGATCCACCCTCGTCACTGTTGACCTTGGAAACCCAAATTTGCATGTAATCTCTGAAATGCTATGATCCATGCGTCGTGTGCCGATGATCATCCCACGTTCAAAGTTGGTTAACTCGCGCTGTATTGGCACCTCCACTACACTAGTGTCTGTGACAGACTGGTCTGCTCTGCTGCAATGCTTAGGAGTCATACACTGCACATTTTCTAATGGGACTACCCTTCCCGTGACTTTTGGCCACTCATTGTATATTCCACTGGTAGAGTTGACTTCATTTTTCACCAAACATGGAGTTAATGAAATTAACTCCATTATCCATGATTTAGAGGGCAAGGCAGTGTGGCCTTCATTTCTCTGTTGTAGAGCTTTTCTTTGATGACTGGGCTATGAACTAAGTTTGTTCTGCATTAACTGTCTTACTTTACTCTATCAACCTGGCATTGGTGGGTAATCAAAGCTTGTTTACTATAAATAATCATTAATGTATTTATGTTATTAGTGTTGTATGGAGAAGGGTGTGGACTTGGTAGCTTCATTCACTTCTACTCTGTGAGCTGCCTGAATAGGATTGACATTTCGCCAGAAGTTCCACATCAGTCATCATCCCACTGCCTCTTGACCAATCCATGTTCGCATAGTTGATGACATAATACTCTGCGTTGCAATATTACAGCCCACGTGCGTCAGTGCCTAGTCAGCTGTATCTCTAGCTTGTACAGTATGATCACTTGTTATTCTAAGTGTTTGGCAACCTTGTTCCCTGACCACATGGCAAGGCGAGAACTGTCAATCCTATTCTGGCAGCTCACAGAGTATAACTGAAATGTTTTAATAGTTTATAAGGAAGTAACTCATATGAGATTGTTGTCAATCATTAAAAAAAGAAACCAACATATTATTTTTATATATTTTGTTCATGATTTTCAAAGCATGTTTTGAATTAATTAACGGGGAATGCCTAATTAACTTCTCTAGTTAGAGGGATCATAATCAGCCATCTGTTGTTGCTTACCCATCATCATATAAATACACCCTTAAATGAAGAGATTTTTATGTTACAATCTTTGTTTTTGATACCTGGTAGATTTTAGGTCTTTTCCATAAGTTACAGAATTTTGCTGCTTAAAAGTTTTTGGAAATGTTTATTTTATTATACTGATGTAGGCTTTCACAGCTGGCAAAAGATTCTTCAGAATGGCTTTTCGAATTATGCTTTGATTTGTGATTCATGATGTCCGATGTTTCACCAGCAAGTGTGGCTGGCATTTTCAAAGATTTGTTCTGAATTGCTTGAAGTGATGCTTGTGTTGGTTTATATATAGTCTGTTGGCATGTTCGGGAATAAACCTGAATCATGAAAGAATTCTAATGATTTTTGCTAGTTCTTTCCTGGTGTTGGTGGTGTATGATTCGTGTGGTTGGTGGCAGTATGAGAAGTCCCACCCAGTGAGCATTCATCGGAAGGGCACACTCGTCTGCACCAGGTCTATCTACTGGGAATTCCACTACTGGGTATGGTTGACTGCTGGTTAGCTATTGTTGTTTTAAGGGGTGGAACAGCGTGCCAATGTAGCCTATACCTGGTCTCACGTACATGAAATTTTATATACGTCTGTAGAGGAGTGGTTTTTTTTGGGGTACTTTTCAATAACTTTAATAGTTGAAGAGGTAAAAATTTCTTAAGTTAAAATTAAGTGAAACTTGGACTCTTGGAACAGCAGAAAGAGTAGAATTGAAGTGTTTGAAATGTGGTGTTACAGGAGAATGATGAAGATCAGATGGGTAGATAGAATTGCAAATGAAGAGGTATTAAGATGAGTGGGAGAGAAGAGATGTTTCTGGTGATTGCTAACGAAGAGGAGAGATAGGTTGGTAGGTCACATACTAAGACACCCAGGAATAGCAAAGTTAGTTATGGAAGGATGGGTCAAGGATAAGAACTGTAGTGGTAGACCAAGGTTAGAATATGTTAAACAGATTGCCTCGGATGTGGTAGTTGTGTAGAGATGAAATAATTAGCTCAGTACAGGGAAGCATGGAAGGCTGCATCAAACCAGCCTAAAGTCTGAAGGCACAAACAACAACAAAACTTTTCAAATAAATGATGTTTTAATTCAAAAATTCATATATTTTAAGAATATATTTTGGATGAGCTACAAGCTAAGCGTGAGGCTATTTGGGAAGACTTTTATGCAACAGAAGCTATGATAAACTCTTTGAGTCGAAAGGCCCCGATTATGAGCTCCGCCACTCCTGGACACTTTTTGCAGTACATGGTCTTCACTTTAGTGTTTGAAACAAAAGCTTACCATGTTCCAGATGAAGAGTGCATTTGTAGGTTGTGTGGTGGGGGCTCTGTGACAGATATCACGCACCAAGATGTAGACGAAGGCTGTTGCTAAGGGACTTGTGTGGCGACCAGGATTTATAATCTAGAGATTAATTCCATTGTTTATTATGTACGGTACTGTGTATTACTATGACCATTGGCTGCATTAAATGTTTATTATGTATTTTAAGAATACCCAGTATTGTTCCATAGATACTACCGGTATTTACAGACAGCCGCAGCAATTAAAAGAGACGTAAAACCAGTAACATTCTTATTATTTACAAACAGACACAAAGGAAACTATGAGATTGACTGCTTACCCTATAGTTAATAATGTGACGACTGGCACTGGCCATATTGATCACTGACCCAATAGTTGAGAATGTGACAGCAGGTGCTGCCTATAAGGCGAGATAGCATCATACGAGTTTCGTATCCTGCAGCAAATTGTCGCGCCATAATGTAGATTGTGTTCAAGTTGTTGGTTTTGTTTCCTTTCAGTTGTACTAACGCATACTACGTAGTAATAAAAGTTATGATGAAAGAGAAGACTATTTAAAAACTGAAAGTCACGCTTTATGTCAAGTAAGACATATAGTTTTGTCTCTTGGAGTGAATGATCGTGCAGAGCAATCGTAGACCTAGTAAAGAACAAAGTTTTGCTGGAGATAAATAAAGTGGCAGAATCTATTTGTGAAATAAAACAGTGTATGAATTTGGATTACCTCTCCCAAACAGCACAAGCGTGGATGCCAACAGAGACTAATTACGAGAGATGTCCTACAATAACTAACATCTGTTACAAACGGTTCAAAATGAGATTAGTTTAAACTTGAACCAGAAAATGGTTTATGATGCAGTAGGCCTTCTTCTTCTTTATATGCCGTCTCGGCGTCGAAGATTGGCGATCATCTTTGCGATCCCTTGCCCCCAAGTTGCCGTTCGAAACAGAGATGCTGAGTCAAGTTCCAACCTTTCCCGCAGATTCTTGAGCCAGGAGATCCTCCTCCTTCCTGGTCTGCGCCGTCCTTCAATCTTGCCTTCCATGATTAGCTGCTGGAGTCGGTACTTGTTATTTCGAATCACGTGGCCAAAATATTGTAGGCCTAATGACATCAATTAACAATAACAAAGACACATATTTCTTCCTTGATGCCTCTGGAGGTACAGGTAAAGCATATTTTATCAAAATAAAGGCAGGAAGAAAAAAATCTCTATCGTTGTGTCTTCATCTGGTATTGCAGATACGCTCTTAGAAGGTGGTTGCACCGCTCACGCTAACTTCCATGATCCCACTTTTACCATGGTGACTCATCCAATGTTTGCAACACAGCTAAATTAACTTGGAATTGCAAGTTGATTATTTGGGATGAAGCTTCCATGTCGTATAAAAACGAGAGCCTTACGAAATAACAAAGCATTATGAGTGGTTACCGTGTCTTATTTTTCTTAGATTTTTGCCAAATACTACAAGTTGTAGCAAGAGAGACGAGAGCTGATGAAGTCAACACAGCACTAAAGAGGTTTTACCTTTGGCCAGATGTAATCTAACTGGAACCAAGATCTAATATGAGGATTTTATCATCCGGACAAAATAATATGGCTTTTGCTGTTATACATGAAATACGTAGTGGTGAATTACCTACCAGAAATGGAAAACGTTTCAGTGACCTATGTGTTTTGTCCTCAAATCTGCAGGACTTGATAGAAAAGGTTTACCCAGATCTTTAAATATTTCTATTGAGGCGCAGAGTTAGTTTGAGAAGAGAGCTATACTGTCTTCAACTAATGAGCAAGTCAATCAAGTAAATGACTTGTTGATGTCTAGGTTTGATGCACCGTTCGAAATTTACAATTCAGTTGATACTGTCCTTGATATCGAAGAGGCGGTACATTATCCAACTGAATTTTTAAATTCTTTGACTCCTGCTGGAACTCCCCCACAACCTGAATTTAAAGGTAGGTTCCCCTATAATAATACTGTACTCTGTAACCTAAACCCACCAAAATTGTGCAATGGCACAAGATTGCTAATAAAATCGTTAAACAATTTCCTGTTGGAATGCACGTTCTCTACTGGCTGTGGAGCCGGTGAAACTGTTTAGGTACCTCGAATACCAATGATACCCACCGACCTACCATTTCAGTTTAAAAGGTTCCAATTTCCAGTAAAAGTATGTTTCAGTATGATCATTAATGAAGCACAGGGCCAAACTCGAAACATTAGAGGGCTAGACCAGAGCGTTGAATGATTTTCTCATTGTCAACTCTGCGTGGCCCTGTCACATGCTACTTCCAAAGAAAAATGGTGTTGGCCCCCAGGTGAAGAGTCTGTAACGTAGTATATACGGAGATATTTAATATGTAAGGCCAACTGTGCCAAGCCGGGGGTGGGTCAGTTAGACACAAAGAAAATGGACCGACTTTACTTGGCAGCACCAGTGGTTAATATGGATAGCTCCAGTGGTCACATTCTGAACTATAGCACCACAACTATACGGCTTACTTGGCCTAAAACAATAGGACTTATTTGACGTAAACCATGACAGCTCAGATAATGTAAAACATAATTGAGATTTCATTGTCATGGTAACGTTTGGCTTTCCATTCATCAATTTCTTAGACCGAGAATAGTTTTATGGGAATATCTCCTAAACTGTTTCGCACCCCCGGTGGAAGACTGCCACAAGTCAAAAAGGACACTTTTTCAGGAGAAGCATTTAAAGATTTTGAGCTAATAGGAAAAGTATAAATATTTGCATAACTAAAGTGAAAGTAATGTATTACTAACTTCTAACATTATTCTATAGAATAATGTACAAAGTTATTTCATGGATTATAATTATGTGTTTTAATAAAAATTATTAACAATTTTGAGTTATGGCAGTTTTCTATTCAGTGCCATAGAATTGCTATTTATAGGATCTGAGTTGTGGCAGTTTTACAGGATACAGACTAGATCATAGTCATTTGTAAGTACCACATAATTCAGAATTCATGTTTTTTGACTTGTGGCAGTCTTCCACTGGGGGTGCGGTTTGTTTTAGGCCCTTAATTTTACATGAATATTCCTCGGCAGACACTCTTATCTATTTGTGAAAACCTGAATAAAATATGTTCAGTACTTCCGGAGATTAGCGGTTTCAAACAAATTGCTTGACTTAATACTACACTGACCGGCAAAACCCGATCACTTGAATAATTCAACATTACTTTCATTTAAATCATAAATATGAACGCTCTAGGCCTAGCACATAAGTTACTGTTTATAGCATGGAAGTAAGGTTTCCTGGATGTATTATCATTCTTGATGTCATTGTTTCACTTAACAATAGCAATTCATTGACATGATGCTGTTCCCTGCGGAAAGATGTGTGCGCCACCATTTTCGGTCAGAGCCACTGCCCTGGCAACATCTTCAGGTCTCAAGCGCATATTAGTTTCTGAATTGTATAAGAACAACTGAGGATATGGCTGTATTGATCTATTCCTATGCCTATAAGTGGCAGAGGAAAAAAGAATAAATCATTACATTGTTGACGATAGCGATGGCGCACACTTCTTTCCGCGGTAAACAGCATCATGTCAAAGAATCACTATTGTTAAGTGAAACAATGACATCATCATCATCTTGAGCAGTTTCAGACTGCTGGTCGGGTCTGCATGGAACATATGCCTCTCCATCGCTTCCTGTCCATCCACCATCTCTTGTCTTTCACTGTGTCCCAGCACACTCCTCTTTCCTCCACACTCTTCTTAACTCCTTTTGTCCATCTGTCCCTTGGTCTTCCCCTTGGCCTCCTTCCCTTCATTTCCATTTCAAACATCTTCTTCGGTATCCTCTCCTCTCGCATCCTCCTCACATGTCCATACCATTGTAGCCTAGATCGCTCTATTCGATTTTGCAATAGTTCCTCTCTTACCATCTCTCTGACTCTCATTCCTTACAATGACATGAAGAATGATAATGCATCCAGGAAGCCAATTAACCTTATTTCCATGCTATAAACAGTATGTACTGTACTAGGCCTATACCATTCATATTTATGATTTGAATGAAAGTAATGTTGAATTTTTCAAGTGATCGTTTTTTTTTTGCCAGTCAGTGTATATATAGATGTTTATATGCATTACTTTTTGCAACATGGCGAGAAGCACATACGGTACATTAATTTTCCTTGGACCAGTGTAGACATTGATGATGGAACGGAAGGTGGCAACACATTGTCTTCACACCACATGTCAGCCGTACATGCTAGGTGGGACATGTCATTACATCATTCCTTTATTCAGATGTGTTTAAACCAACATCCACTTTGCATGGACGGTATTTAACAAATACAGTAAAGTTTCTCCAGTCATGGGGTCAGATGACCTAGATGTTCATTCATCCATCTTCATTTCCCTTTTTCCAGCTGACACTGGGTGGGAGCAATTATGGTTCCTCTCCACTTTGTTCTTTCGTTCCACCATTCCTCTTCCGACACGGTGTTCCAATCCAGGTTCCGTTTACTAATGCTATTCTTCACCGAGTCCATCCAACGCATTCTTGGTCTTCCTCGCCCTCTCTTCCCTGTCCGTCGTTCCAGTGCTCGCCTTGGTAACCTTACTTCATTCATCCGTTTGACATGTCCAAACCATCTCAATCTGTTTTGCTCTAGTTTGTAATTTAGTTTCTGTACTCCCAGTTCTTTCCGTATATCTTCATTTCTCACTCTGTCTCTCCTCGTTTTCTGGACCATACTTCTCAGGAATCTCATCTCAGTTGCCTGTACTCTGCTCTCATCCCTCTTAGTCATTGTCCAAGTTTCTGCAGCATATGTCATTAGAGTAACATAATATGCTTTGTACATAACTTCTTTAGCCTTAATTGGTTTATCCTTGTTCCATACCAGTCCTCGTAGCTGTTGGTAGAAAGCACTCCCGAGGTGTATTCTTCTGCTAATTTCCAAATCTAGTCTTCCATCTTCAGTCAGTTCACTTCCCAAGTACAGTAGATCCTCGCAAACTCGGCCTAATGTGGGCCGAAGGGTGGCCGAGTTCGCGAAAATGCCAGGTTATCGGGAAATGTGTTAAAAAGAAGAAATAAGCTGTTTGATTTGGTTTAAAAGTAATGCAATGCAGTACATTTATTTGTTTTTAACAGAACACAAGTTTTAAAACGATTAAGCCACTACAATTACAGTACTTGAATATATAGTTCAGTACTGTACTGCATAAAAATCAAGGAAAACAATTACTGTAAATTATAAAAGAAAACTTTGAAAAACTAACCCTACAAATTATTTTTATAATAATATGTACACTGTACAGTATATGTACAAAACAATTCCCATAGGCAAATAGTTTTTTCACTTACAATGAAAATTACCATTTATTTTTTTGCAAAAAAGTAACTTAATGTTCTTTTGTTTTTCGCTTTGAAACCTGTTTCTTGAAGCCTCGTTATGGATACAGCGAAGAAACAGAATTGCGGAGAATGCGCAATGAAATAAATACAACGCTCTGCGCGAGAACCGTTTGTTTACTTCTTACTGCCAACAATTTGTGCATTTACAGTACAGTACTGTACAACTACCTGTATTTATCAGGTCGTTGTTACTCTTCTTACTACACACTGTAGGTCAACTTGTTTCCCGTCTTATTTAACTGTAGATGATTCCATTGATGGAGAAGACGAAAGAAAACATTATTACGCTCTGTGCGGAAACACAATAACAAAATAATGATTTTTTTCTCCTGTCAGGGTGGCCGAGAAATCCGGAGTGCTGCGTTACAGAGTGCCAAGTTTGCGAGACTCGACTGTATTTGAAGTGTTTCACTACTTCCAATTCCTTATCTCCTACTTTGATTACTCCTTTTCCTTCTTTCTTACCTCTACTCACCACCACTGTTTTACTTTTCTCCACATTTATCTTCAATCCCCATTGCTCAATCTTTTCATTTATTACGTCTAACTGTTCTTGTACCTCCATCTCATCCTCGCCCCAGTTCACAACATCGTCTGCAAACAACATTACCTTCATCTTCATCTTTGCCCTGCTGTATTCTTTCATTGCTGCCTTCATGATGTCATCCATCACCATTAAGAACAATAATGGTGACAACACACTTCCTTGCTTTAGTCCAGTGACAATTTTAAACCATCCTATGTCCCGACTTTAGTCTTCACACTACTGTAGCAATCCATGCACATTCCTTTTCTCATGTGTCTCAGTTCCTTGCCTATCCCCATATTTGTTAAGCTCTGCAAACTTTTGTTCTAGGGATGCTATCATAGGCCTTTTCTAGATCAATGAAAGTAATTACCATATCCTTCCCATATTCCCAACTCTTTTCAATGTTCTGTCTCAGAATGAAAATGGGTTCCACTGTTGACCTGTCCTCTCTAATCCAAACTGCTCCTCCTCTATTTAATTTTCTACCTTTAATTCTTTTTTCTAGGATTCTTTCCATTACTTTGGTAACTTGTGAGATGATGGTGATTTCTCGTTAGTTACCACACTCCTTCCTGTCTCCTTTCTTGAATATTGGCAATATTATTCCCTTTTTCCAGTCTTCAGAAACTTTCTTCTCTCTCCACACACTCCTGAGAAGTCTGCGTGTCCACTGCAGTCCCACTGGTCCTGCCGCGTTGACCATTTTCTATTGCCACTTTGTCGATTCCCACAGCTTTCCCCATCTTCATCTTCCTAACTGCCCATACCACTTCTGCCATAGTAATGTCTGGTTCGTCTTCTAATTTTTCCTCCACCGTTTTGGCTGTTTGCGTAACTTCTCCACATGTCTGGCGTCTCACATTCAACAGCTTCTTTAGCCTGCCCCTTAAAACAATTGCCATAATTCACCTGTCTCTAGCCAGGAGTAGTGTTATTAGTTTTATGTTTTACCCTAAGTCCACTGGTTTGCTCTGGGCAAAGAGAGAGACCACCAATATTGTCCAAAAGAAGGCCCTTTGCTGAAGCAGTTAGTATATTCTGTACAAATATGCGAGATGGGATAAGATTTATTCAATTAATTCCAAAGAGTCATAGGCTCGTACAGAGGAATTGTACAATAATATGTGTTTACACACCAAGGAAGAAAAGTCTGAAGGTAACATAAATTGATGAATAAGGGCATAGGCCTATTAATCAAGTTCATGCCATATAAGATTGTTTAGACCAAGGTCCCTTAAAATGATAACCACTTAGGATTTTTAAGCTTATACATAACTTATTTGATGTATTAAGATGCATAAAATATTCCCCACACTATTTTCATAGTTTTCTTCTTAAATACTGACAAAGTTGGTGAACTTTTTACTTCATCAGGAAGTTTATTATATGACTGTGATGCAGAAAACTTGAAACTATTTCTACCTTATTTAGAAGAGTGAATGATAAGGCTACGTCCTTCGCATGCCTAGCTCCATGAGAATGATTGTCTGAGTTCAAGATGTAGGGAGAGCTATAGAGTATTGTGTTGTGTTTAATCTTAGCTGCTCGGAGCTCTGCACTTAAGCTGAGGGGTAGAATTTTACTTTTGATGTACACATCTTTTACTGGAGTGTAGTAAGGAAGTTTAAATATGTTTCTAATAGCCTTATTCTGAATAGTCATTAAATCATTCAGTGTGTATTTTCTGCAGTGAGCCCAAACAACATTTAAATATTGGAGCTTGCTATGCACAAGTGAATAGTAGATTTGTTTTACAAGGTTTAGGGGAATAAGATACCGAAGCTTCCTTTGGATCCCTACTATAGGTGTTAGGGGCCGATAACCTAGATGTTAGGCCCCTTGAAACAACAATTATCGTCATCACTACTATAGGTGAGAGTTTCTTCGCAATTCGTTCAAAGTGTTCAATCTAGGTCAGGTGTTTGTCGATGAAAAGACCTATATACTTTGCCTGATTTACCTCTTTTATTTCAATATGCTAGTAGTTAATTATAAAATGAAGTCATTGTAACATATATTTGTTGCATAGTGAAATGCTTAGTAATGTTTGTTTGAGGATAGTTTTATAATTTAGGGTGTCTTATATGTAGTCTGTTAAGTGAGACTTAAAAATGTGACTGCAGTTGGAATTTGAACTCGAATCACGTACTCTTTAGACAGGCAACGCTAAGCCTTTGCACCACCATTGGCCACATCACAACTACATCAAATCTTAAAGTCTTAGAGGGAAAGGTGCTGCCTGGACTGTTGGAGATTTGGGTTTGAATCTGGACTGGGGTCATATTTTCAAATCTTACTCAACAGATATGACTGCTTCATGGAGAACTACTCGCTAAATGAAGTTGATTGTTAGCTGACCATCCTCACAGACACATAGTTATGAAGGAACTTGGCTCGTGCGTCTGTGGATATTGCATAAGTGCTTTGTTGCTCTAAATTTTGCCAAAATTTATAAATGTCATCTTTAAGAATATACCTTACGAAGCAACATAAGTTCGTATCGCCACTGATGGATCCTTGTTCTCACTCCCAAAATAAAGTTTTTCTTGTTTGTTCTTAAAAGCCTTGTTTGTTGCAGGTGTGCATGCAGAATGTCGGCCCTTAACCAAAGTGGAGATGAGCAGGCGGAATGTCCCCTGTGTATGGAACCCCTGGAAGTGGACGATGTTAGTTTCTTCCCTTGCACTTGTGGATATCAAATATGTCGTTTCTGTTGGCATCGAATTCGAACAGACGAGAATGGACTATGTCCAGCTTGTCGCAAACCTTATACAGAGAATCCAGCAGACTTCAAACCACTCTCTCAGCAGGATGTGGCAAGGTTAAAGGCAGAAAAACGGCAAAAAATTCAGCAGCGCAAACAGAAAATAGTGGAGAGTCGAAAGCATCTGGCTAATGCACGAGTAGTGCAGAGTAATTTGGTATTCGTTGTTGGACTGCCTGGACATTTAGCAGATGCAGAAGTATTAAAGAGACATGAATACTTCGGTAAATTTGGGAAAATCCATAAAGTTGCCATTAACCAAGGTGCGTCTTTAGCTGGATCACAGGTACTGCAAGGAGCTGGTTTCTCATCAAGCTCGGGAGGAAGGAATAAACAAAGACCTTTAGCTTATAAAACCAGAACTGTTAGGAGTCCAAGTGCTAGCGCCTATGTGACGTACCATAGGGCAGACGATGCTCTACGAGCAATTCAGGCTGTTAACAATATTGTAGTTGATGGGAGAACTATAAAGGCTTCTTTAGGAACCACTAAATATTGTTCAAACTTCATGAAAAATCAGACTTGTCCTAAACATGACTGTATGTATTTACACGAACTGGGTGATCCAGATGCAACTTTCACAAAGGAGGATATGCAACAGGGCAGGCATCAAGAGTATGAGAATAAACTTCATGAGCAGTATCTTAATCGATTTAGACAGACCGCATTTAAAGAAAGTAAATCAACATCTGTAATCAGTTGCACTGTGCACAATGTTGTGTAGAACAATGTGAATTGATGAGGTTCCATTTCATTTGCTTGTCGGCGTGCAGCAATATTCTGAAAGTGTCAATTTATTCTACCTAGTGGGTGCCTTCAGAATTGATTTCCTTTTTTTAAAATATAAGTAAGATTGTAGAACTATTTTAGTATATACAAATCTCCAAATTCCTTGGAATTGGTATCTAGTCTTGTTTGTATTGAATGCAGTTTCAAAATTCTGTGTATCAACGTAGTATGTTATTAGTTCAGTTGATCTTCCTGAAATTATAGAGCTTTGGTGAAAAACTTCCATCACCGGAATATATAATGACCGTACATATATAAAAATCACCATTGTATTGAGAAAAGGATGTAAAATACATGTTTGCAATTTAATGTGAAAAAGGCAGTATTGTTTTTAAGTCATGTGCCTCGCATAATGACTGACTAAATATATAAAAGAAAGTACATGATTTATTTGTTTTCTCAGATCTGCTGTTAGATCAGATTGGGTGGCTATGGTCAGTTAAAATACATTAAAGATTTTGAGTTACTTTTGTTATACTTATGTTTATGTTTATGGTGATATGAAAATGCATCATAAGTTAATCCACCAAACTCATTTACTGTACTATGTAGGCCTAAGTAGTAGATAACATTACATTTATTGATTGATTGATTATATTGACAAAACATTTGTATTATTTCTTTGCACCAGGATGAATAATTTATTTGAGAAATGTTTATAGCCTATATTTATGTATATTATGTGATATGAAAGAAATATTTATACACCAACTTTGGTGGGATTTGCATCACCTAAAATTTTCTGCTTTGGAATCTTTTGTAATGTTAGATATTTTTTCAATCTCCCTATGTTGTTAACTGTAAATACATTTTTGTATAATACAAGAAGACATTCTGATTGCAGAACTCATTCTCAACTTTTCTTTTCTCCTTCGAGTTGGCACTATCTTGAATCCCTCAGGTTCTGTAGTTCTTGTTTAAATTAACAATTGAATACCAGATAAAATGAATACTACATATTTATACATGCAAAAGGAAGGGCAAGACAGCTCATATTCCTGCAGAAGATTCCTCTAGGTGGCAACAACATACATTATTATGGTTGGGCATGTTTAGTTAAGAGAGGAAGTTTTTTTTTATGTCTTAATATAAATTGTGTGTAAAAGGCTGAATATTTTGAATTTCTCTTTATGATACGAAGTACAAACAGTTTTCAATAACTTTTTTAGAATGACTTAAAAATGGCCATGGTAGTCCGATTCCTTATTGACGTATTAATTATAATAAACTATTTATTACCTTAAGTCAATATATTGTACATTAAAACCGTACAGATTTCAGTCACATTGTGACCTTCCTCAGCAAAGTATACATGGTGGCCACTACTCCTGGAAAACCTGGAAATCCTGAAAAACTCCTGGATTTTTATTAGGTCTGGAAAATTCCTGGAAAATGATGAAAAATTTGAAAACTCCTGGAAAATAGCCACTGTTAATTAATTATAAAAATCTTTCCATCTTAAATCATACTCCCGCTGCGGTATTGGGTGAGCACTCTATCGTTAACGAAAGAAATTTCCTCAGGCTACCTGTTTCTGTGTGGGAGAACACGCATTAGTATTTTTGTAAAACATATTGACTAATAGACAACTTCACCGCAATAAAATTTTAGGCGGCATTCTTTTCTCTCTTTTTTAAAGCGGATATTTGTGTCACAAAGGCTTCTTTAAAACAACAATTAAATCATTTGTGTGTAGGCTTGCGTATCAATAACGCAGTCACCACTAATTTTTGTCAACATCTGTAAAAGTAAACCAAACAAAACTGCTTTTTTTGGTCTTGAAGTAGGCAACCGATAAACCCCCTCTGGGACTCTCGCTTACTCCTGGAAAATTCCTGGAAATCTCCTGGAAAATCGTTGACCGATTTGAGTGGCCACCATGAGTATAGGATAAGTAACTTTGCAATAACATAATAACATTTTGCCATAAAAATCAATTAAATCATTTGTGTGTAGGCTTGCATATCAATAACGCAATCACCACTAATTTTTGTCAACATCTGTAAAAGTAAACCAAACACAACTGCTTTTTTTGGTCTTGAAGTAGGCAACCGATAAACCCCCTCCGGGACTCTCGCTTATTTTTAAGTCTGGAAAAATGAGAATTACTCCTGGAAAATTCCTGGTAATCTCCTGGAAAATCATTGACCGATTTGAGTGGCCACCATGAGTATAGGATAAGTAAATTTGCAATAACATACACTTAATAACATTTTGCCAAAACAGAGGATACTAAAAATATGTTTGTTCCAAAAGCTCACAAAGTAAATTTTCAAAAACCAGATCTGTTACAAAATGTGTTAAGAAAAACATGAAAAAGTCTTGATAAAATAGCGTTGAATTGAAGAGATGTGGATGTGAAAATAGATATGCTGAATAAGTTAGGTTATAAATGATGGTTGATATGTATTTGCCAGGTAGAGAAATTTTGTTGATAGTGTGTTATTGCACATTTACTTATACTACGCTGAGGAAGGTCACAATGTGGCTGAAACCGGTATGGTTTTAATGTACAATATATTGACTTATGGTAATAAATAGTTTATCATTTTTCTGGAGCTATTTGGTTCATTTAACGCACCAGGCCCGGTGGTGACGTGTGATCTATCTCCCTTCCTCTCCATTGGTCCTGCCTCTCTTGGCTACGTCCCCTTTCATGAAGCAATTAGGCTATCTTTTTCACATGGAAATACGTAGAAAGAAAAGTGCTTCCCTTTGAGCAGTCATAACTGTTCAGCGAGATTCGAAAATAAGGTTGCGGTTGGGATTCAACCACAATCCCTTGCATTCTGGGTAGGCATGTTTAGCTGCATTCACCACTGTAATCAGGACTCATTTTTGAGTCTTAGGTGAATAGGGCACTTGTGTAGCAACTTCTGGATATTGTCGATGATCGTGATGTCAGAAAGTGAAACCGGAACAAGAAGCTGTCAGTCGGAACCTGACTTTATGATTTCGAATCATAGAAATGAATTAAGAGAACGTCTTTGCCAGCAGTTAATCTTCTCCGTGTTTTTTAGTATCCTACTAGACTAACGTTTACATAGTTGCATATACTTTTGAAATGTTGTGTTAAAAGTAAAGAATATCCTTTGAAGCATTTATAGCAGTTAAGATGTATTTGCTTGCTGATATGAATTCAGTTTAGAAGTGGTGTAGAGTATCACGTGGTATTTTATTCAAATCTACTTGGGCTGGCCAGTTACAAAAGAAATATGTTATGTTAGTGCATTATATTTATATTAAACAAAGTATATTTATAATTTAAGAGATTCAGATGCTGTTTTGTAAGTCCTTACACTTACAAAATAATCCAAATCAATTACTGGCTTTCTACGGGATTTAAATAATATTAGTGTATTATGTTCAGCGGATAACCATATCTTTAAATGCCTTGTTGTATTAAAATAATAATTACAACTTACTAAACAACAAACATTTGCAGTGATGAGAGAAGTAGGCTACAAGAAAAAAGGAATTTGCACAATTTACAGTTAACTTACTTGAAGAATTTGTCAATTTCAAGTGAAAATTACTTTTATAGAAAGTAATTGCTACAAGGGCAATTATGGCACTTCAGCATCAGTCATTCAATTCTTTAATTTTATAATGCTGTCCTATCAGGACAATTTGAGGGGTTGGCAGTAAGGTTGATGAGAGTTCAAGTAATTAATTTTAAAATACACTACGGTACTGCAATACATCTGCATACTTTAATCTTGTTGTATTCTAAGATGGTGTAATTGAACAGACTGAGGGAAAGTGTTTAATATTGAAAATATGTTTTTCAAAATAGCAATCTTCAATGAATACAAAGTCTGGAAACATATCTTGTATATTGCATATTATGTAAATCTATTCTACAACAGTTGTCATAATCTTTACAAGGTATGCCATTTGTTGTAGATATCTTGACTGAGGCCGAACGTCATATTTTCATAGAAAATGAGATAAAATATTTTTTTACAATGTTATGCCCAAATATGGAGCACAATTGAACCTATTTAACAGATGAATATGAATTTGCTTTCTTCTCTGCCTAAAATTTCTTCATTCTCTTGCCATAATTTTTCTTCCTTTCTTATGTCCTTGCAGTGGTGGCTCTTATTCAGGAGTTACGCAGCAAAATGATGTTTCTTAACCAATGTTCTGAAGCTAGGTCCGTCACATAAAATTTCACCTGTTACTTTGATTTCTTGAAGGTGTTTTTCAATTTCAATCCTCTCATTATTCTCGACTTTTAGTGAGGAGGCATAATTAAATATCTTTTAAGGACTGTAAGTCTTTCATTGTCCATTCTTTGAATATGTCCATAAAATTTCAATTTTCTTTTCTAATAACGTCTGATATTTTCTATGATTGTTGGTAGGCTACATCTTGCGATGTCTTGTTTGTCAGTGATGTGACTCCAGTGATCAGGGTTTCTGATGCATATGATACCTTGGGTTGGATTCTAGTGTTAAGTGTAATTTTATGTTTTGAGATATTTTTTTGTTGTTTTACCTGTTCCAGGTGATTCTGTAGACTTTTTGTAATTTAGGGATTCTCTCTTTGTTTGCTTCACGATTTAATCCGGACAATTGTACGATTTCCCCTAAGTATTTGAAATTATTTCTTAATCTTCTAGTCCCTATCCATTCTGGATGTCGGCAACCATCTTGGCTGTGCTTTCTCTGTTCTGGGCCGTTTGGAATAACTCTTCCGATGTCTTGAAGAGTCCAGTCTCTATGATTGTTATTTACTGAGGGATTTTTCCAAAATGAGTAATCAGAGGTTGTTTATTTTGAAGAGATCTTTCCATGTATTGGGTCTTTTCTTATAAGATTTGAAGTCCAGATTTGCTTACAATTTCATGAAGTTTTCCAGGGAATGCCTGTTGTTAGATGGAATTACCAGATCATCTGCAAAGGCCAATCGAGAAGAATTTTATCTTTAACTAGCTTGCCAGTATTAATCCCCTTGATTTTTATTTTCCCATGCTCTGATTACTTTCTTTAGAAAATTATTGTACAATACTGGAGGTGAGTCAACTCCTTGTCTGCCTCAGTTTTTATAAACTTGTAATATTATTAAAGCATTTCTTAATTTTCAATATGTGGATTGTCATGTATTTTAGGCACCTCTCCACACAAAAGTACACAAGAAAACCTGTGTTGCTTTTATTGGTGGCACTCAGATTTGGACTGCCATTTCTATTCCCTGATATAAGATGGATTTCTTCCACCCTGATATAAGATAGATTTCTTCCATTGTACTTTCTAATCAGGCATGTTTAAAAACTGCTAATGTCTGTGGACCTTCACGATATTTTGCAATTATTCTGTGACCCTTTATTAGTTCTCAGTGTAATCCATCAATACAGAAGCCTCTCTCAGATACCATTCACAATAATACAGTCATCACAATTGACACCGGTTATCAGACTGATTCAACACACCCAAAGTACACGGGGCTACATGACCGTGTTGTCGCAGCCCCTAAACTAAGGAACCAACCATCAGATACCATCTGAAGCACTACTAAGACCATGACAAGCCTAGATGTAATAAACCTGAATACCTAGAAGACTGCTTGCACATAAGAACTTCGTGAGGTACAACCATGTGACTGATGTTCTATGCAAGGACTGGCTTTCTTAGCCATTAAAGGCACCATCATAGAATATGAAGATTTAAACTAAACCAGAAAGCAGGCATGAAACATGAATTGGATACATGTATCGGCTAACAAATCTAATAGATGGCACCTCTAAGTTGCAAGTTTAATTTATGGGTCCTCATCGTTCGCCCTGTCAGCCTTTCATTTGAAATAAGGTTTAAAATTATTAAACATTAATTACTGTAATGTTTACTTCAGGCTGGCTGTGTGATGCAGTGGTAATGTTCTTGCCTGCTGTACCAAAGGTTGTGAGATCGAATCCTGGCACAGTCAGTTGACATTGGGGGGTGCTCGAATGAGAGAGAGCCATGTCAGTAGATTTACTGGCACTTTAAAAGATAAAAAGCAATGACATTTAGCGTGCTAGGAAAATGTATGATATTTCCCGTTTTGGTTAATAGATGAAAATGAAAATCCACAGCCTGCTTCCAGTCTCCGACCGGGTCAGGAATGGAATGAATGAAGCCCCAATCTAGCGGCGAGGATATGAATTGTGCCGGCTGCCGAGGCCTGACGCACTCCTCTGGGGCAATGATTTAATGAATGACAGATGAAATGAAATGATAGTGGAGAGTGTTGCTGGAATGAAATTTTGACAGGGAAAACCGGAGTACCCGGAGAAAAACCTGTCTGCCTCCGTTTTGTCCAGCACAGATCTCACATGGAGTGACCGGGATTTGAACCACGGACTCAGCGGTGAGAGGCTGGCGTGCTGCCGCCTAAGCCATGGAGGCTTCGGTTAATAGATACCGTACCTTAAAAATACTATGCCTATAGATATAAATTAAGAAACATCTATTGAATTATTGTACATATTTCGGTCTGCGGTGAGACCATCTTCAGCAAATCTTAGATATTTTAAGTAAAATAAAATTAATTTAAATCTAAAATTGTTAATTAAAATGTAATAAAATATATAAATGGATATCCTTACAAATACACTTGATTTCAAATAAAAATAATAATATCTCTGTGTATCTCAGTAAATAACAGGTTCTAAAATATAGTTGACTAAAATTAAATTTGGAATACATCTATGGAATTTATTATTTCAATATGAAGAAAGACAGCAGGTGTTTTTGAATCGGTCGACTGACTATTATGCAATTGACGGCTCGGTCTGAACTATGACCTTTGACGTGTTGTCATAAAGTATTTTTTCGGATAGCTTCACAAAATAATTACATACTTCATAAGGAAAGAAGCCTCCGTGGCTTAGGCGGCAGTACCCTGGCCTCACAGCGCTGGGTCCGTGGTTCAAATCCCGGTCACTCCATGTAAGATTTGTGCTGGACAAAGCGGAGGCGACCGGTTTTTCTCTGGGTACTCCTGTTTTCTCCATCACAATTTCATTCCAGCAACACTCTCCACTATCATTTCATTTCATCTGTCATTTATCTAATCATTACCCCAGGGGAATGCGACAGGCTTCGGCAGCCGGCACAGTTCATATCCCTGCGGCTAAATGGGGGCTTCTTTCATTCCATTCCCTGACCCGGTCGGTCGACTGGAAGCAGGATGTGGATTTTCATTTTTACTTCATAAGGACTTAATCATTCCGTGTTGTTTGAATGATTCCTTGTTTTATAAGTTTCAATTATGCACAAAGAGGGGGATAGGTTCCGCCTGATCAATACAACGTAATTCACATTTAAAAGGTTGTATTAACACCCTTGTGGTACATGTTTCGGGTCCTTATTATGGCCCCTTCATCAGCCTCAAAACAAAAATAGATATCAGTATCATATAGGATTCAATAAAGGTAAAATCTAACATGAAATGTATGAATGACATGAATGAAAATGAAACATATTAAACAATTAATGGGTAATGTGGTGAAACATATGAAAAACATATCATAGATGGGGGCATAAAACTATTACGTACAAGACAAAGATTAAAAAATACATTAAAATAGAAAGTTGCAATTACAAGCACTTCTAGTGCATGTCGAATAATGTCTTGCAAAGTTCGTATTGGAGTCCTATATTATAACACAGTGCTTGATCCAATTCTGTTTCAGTGTCATAGAGTCCATTATTATTAAATGGTTGAAACTTGTAGAGAAAGCCTTATGGTATTTGTAATCTCCTATTAGACTAGTAGTCAAATCATAATACATCACCATTGACGTTTAAAAAACTTGCCAAGCATAAGAGACAGTATCTTGATGGTAGAGGTAGTCCATTGGATACGAGATGTAGTAGACAGAACGGGCAAATCCCAAACAGAGAGAGGAGAGGGGACTCCTTCGTCTATGTGAACACGGGCCTTTAAGAATCAGATGGAACAGACATTTCAACACTAGAGCTCCTTCGGCTTACAAAGGTGAAAGACTCCTCCACATGTTCGGTATGATGTATGGTCTCAGGATCTCGCACTCGGTGATAAGGATGAGGTCTCCCTGGTCTTTTAAAAGCACCCTTCAAGTCATCATCGTTGAAATCTCGAGGATCATGGCACAGAGTTTCAAGTGGATAAGAAGATTTTAGGTGAGGAAGACAACGAGAATTTCGCATCTGTAGTTCACTCAGACGTTTCTTACTAGGTACTGGGCATCGACCTGCTTTTAGTTCATCCGAATACTTGGCATTGAAGATCTCTCCCTCTTCGTCTTGAGGTGGGAAATCTTCACCTGCAACAGATGGAACAGACATTTCAACACTAGAGCTCCTTCGGCTTACAAAGGTGAAAGACTCCTCCACATGTTCGGTATGATGTATGGTCTCAGGATCTCGCACTCGGTGATAAGGATGAGGTCTCCCTGGTCTCTTAAAAGCACCCTTCAAGTCATCATCGTTGAAATCTCGAGGATCATGGCACAGAGTTTCAAGTGGATAAGAAGATTTTAGGTGAGGAAGACAACGAGAATTTCGCATCTGTAATTCACTCAGACGTTTACTAGGTACTGGGCATCGACCTGCTTTTAGATCAGCCGAATACTTGGCATTGAAGATCTCTCCCTCTTCGTCTTGAGGTGGGAAAGCTTCACCTGCAACAGATGGAACAGACATTTCAACACTAGAGCTCCTTCGGCTTACAAAGGTGAAAGACTCCTCCACATGTTCGGTATGATGTATGGTCTCAGGATCTCGCACTCGGTGATAAGGATGAGGTCTCCCTGGTCTCTTAAAAGCACCCTTCAAGTCATCATCGTTGAAATCTCGAGGATCATGGCACAGAGTTTCAAGTGGATAAGAAGATTTTAGGTGAGGAAGACAACGAGAATTTCGCATCTGTAGTTCACTCAGACGTTTACTAGGTACTGGGCATCGACCTGCTTTTAGATCAGCCGAATACTTGGCATTGAAGATCTCTCCCTCTTCGTCTTGAGGTGGGAAAGCTTCACCTGCAACAGATGGAACAGACATTTCAACACTAGAGCTCCTTCGGCTTACAAAGGTGAAAGACTCCTCCACATGTTCGGTATGATGTATGGTCTCAGGATCTCGCACTTGGTGATAAGGATGAGGTCTCCCTGGTCTCTCAAAAGCACCCTTCAAGTCATCATCGTTGAAATCTCGAGGATCACCAAGTGCGAGATCCTGAGATCATACATCATGCCGAACATGTGGAGGAGTCTTTCACCTTTGTAAGCCGAAGGAGCTCTAGTGTTGAAATGTCTGTTCCATCTGTTGCAGGTGAAGCTTTCCCACCTCAAGACGAAGAGGGAGAGATCTTCAATGCCAAGTATTCGGCTGATCTAAAAGCAGGTCGATGCCCAGTACCTAGTAAAAAACGTCTGAGTGAACTACAGATGCGAAATTCTCGTTGTCTTCCTCACCTAAAATCTTCTTATCCACTTGAAACTCTGTGCCATGATCCTCGAGATTTCAACGATGATGACTTGAAGGGTGCTTTTAAAAGACCAGGGAGACCTCATCCTTATCACCGAGTGCGAGATCCTGAGACCATACATCATACCGAACATGTGGAGGAGTCTTTCACCTTTGTAAGCCGAAGGAGCTCTAGTGTTGAAATGTCTGTTCCATCTGATTCTTAAAGGCCCGTGTTCACATAGACGAAGGAGTCCCCTCTCCTCTCTCTGTTTGGGATTTGCCCGTTCTGTCTACTACATCTCGTATCCAATGGACTACCTCTACCATCAAGATACTGTCTCTTATGCTTGGCAAGTTTTTTAAACGTCAATGGTGATGTATTATGATTTGACTACTAGTCTAATAGGAGATTACAAATACTATAAGGCTTTCTCTACAAGTTTCAACCATTTAATAATAATGGACTCTATGACACTGAAACAGAATTGGATCAAGCACTGTGTTATAATATAGGACTCCAATACGAACTTTGCAAGACATTATTCGACATGCACTAGAAGTGCTTGTAATTGCAACTTTCTATTTTAATGTATTTTTTAATCTTTTAATCTTTGTCTTGTACGTAATAGTTTTATGCCCCCATCTATGATATGTTTTTCATATGTTTCACCACATTACCCATTAATTGTTTAATATGTTTCATTTTCATTCATGTCATTCATACATTTCATGTTAGATTTTACCTTTATTGAATCCTATATGATACTGATATCTATTTTTGTTTTGAGGCTGATGAAGGGGCCATAATAAGGACCCGAAACATGTACCACAAGGATGTTAATACAACCCTTTAAATGTGAATAACGTTGTATTGATCAGGCGGAACCTATCCCCCTCTTTGTGCATAATTGTTCAATCAATACGGAACCATGACAAATACGAATATAATTATAAGTTTCACCCGAAACAATATTATGCTCTCTTGTGTCAAGCAGGTTATAATTGCATCGTAGTTGAAATTAATGGAATTGTTCAAACGTTTGTTGTATCTTGATAATCACCTGTTATTGGAAGTATTACAATGTACGGTGTGGTTGTGATGCCATATTTAAAGACTTATCCTGTTATGCGTACAGTAGGAATCAAATTATCCGAATCGCTTATTATCCACGCCGCTTTCAGAAAAAAAATTAGGACTGAAACGTACTGCGATTCATTGTCATGGAGATGCGTGACTTGGCTGCCCGAAAACGGATCAAGACAGTCGAACAGCTTACTTTGACCGAGATGTTCAGCAAACGATGACTTTCATTTACTACTATTGTACAGCACTTGTAAGTACGTATGCTATATAACATGTAAAAGTTTTGCCTTTTCATTCAATTACATAATTTTAAAAATTCATACAGTACCGAAAATAAGCTCTTTTTCTTTAAAATACATATACCCTTTTTTTTGTTTTTTGTTTTTCCGGAAAAATCCAATTAACCGAATTTAGAATGTTTGAATGGAGTCCGGTCCCAATTGATTCGGATAATTTAAAGTTCTACTGTAGTTACTAATGACCCCATACTGTTACAAGCAAGCAGTGATATTGAATTAAGAGTATCTCAACCAGTTACATCTAAATGTTACAAACAACATGGGCATGCTCAAAGGTTATAGTTCAGACCAAGCCATCAATATTGCATAATAGTCAGTTCACTGATTTCTAAACACCTGCTGTCTTTCTTAACATTGAAATATTCCATAGATGTGTTCCAAATTTAATTAGTCAACTATATTTTAGAATGTTTTTTTGTTGAGAAACCCGATATGTCATTTTTAATTTAAATCAAATGTATTTTTAAGCATTTATTCATTTTATTACATTTTAACTAACAATTTTAGGTTTAAATTAATTTTGTATTTTACTTAAAATATCTAAGATGGTCTCACCGTAGACTGAAACATGTACAATAATTCAATAATGTTCAACAATTGAATAGATGTTTCTTAATTTGTATTGATAGACATAGTATTTCTAAGAGTTATGTTAAAGATCCCCTTCAGAGCAAAATTCTGGCTCCCCGGCGTCTCTAAAAGCTGCAATAGTTTAAAGGGACATAAAACAAATAACTTATTATTATATATATATATTTCAAATTTGGCCAATTATAGACCGCTTTGAACCTAAGACTACGGTACATTGTTTCGTTTTTTCTTTTCTTCCCAAAACTTCTTCATACGTTGGCTGATGGCCTGCCTCTGTTCCGCTGATAATACTCTCCGTGATTGATGTGGAACTTGCAGAATCGAAAAATCTGCAGTAGTGATCAGTCGCCGGAATTCCACCCTATTAGAAATTATGTTGTTTGTGATCTTCAGTTTTTGCAGATCACACCGTATCTCTTCCAGCCATCTAGTGGTGTTTTTTAATTTGGAGATGTAATAAAAAAAATTCTTAGTTAGCCTGCTGCTATCCATTCTATGAAGGTGACCATAAAATTGTAGTCTCTGTCTTTTAATTGAGTCTGTAATTTTTTCTACATTTCGGTAAAGGTCCTCATTTTTTCTCTTCATCCAAATATCTTTATTCTTTTGGGGACCCAAAATTTTCCTAAGTATTTTCCTTTCTTTCTTTTCCAGTTCCTCTTGTTCACCTCTTTTGTTCAACGTTAAACATTCTGATCCGTATAATACCTCTGGTTTAATTACAGTTGTGTAGTGCCTGATTTTTGCCTGGAATGAAATTGATCGTTTGTTGTATCTATGTTGGGTGAGTTTATAGGCATTTTCCATCTTTCTGAATCTCTCCTTGCAGGATGTGTTATCAAGTCCATTTGACTGGATCCATTCTCCCAAATATTTAAATTTATCAACTCTTTGAATCTGTCCATGTTGAGTTGTTAGATATTTCTCTCCATTGTGTCTGTGTTCAATATATTTGGTTTTTTCATACGAAATCTGAAGACCAGTTTTTATTGCTATTTCATGTAGGGTTTCAACCATTATTTGTGCTTGAAATCTGTTTTCTGAAATGATTGCTATGTCATCAGCAAAGGCAAGACTTTTCACCTCAAATCTTCCTTTTCCTTGCCCCAAATGGACCCCTTCAATGTTTCTTTCGCATAATTTAAGTTCCCATTCCTTCATGATTTTGTTTAATATCAAATTAAATGGAAGTGGTGAAAGCCCATCACCTTGTCTAACTCCGGTTTTGATTTGGAAGGGTTCTGAAATGTTGTTTAGAAATTTAACTCTTGAGGTTGTATTTCTTAGTTTTTGTTCAACCAGTTGTCTGGTATTTTTATCTATCCCTAATTCTGCTAGAGTTAGGAATACAGACTGTCTGTCTATTGAATCATAAGCCTTTCTGAAATCAATGAAAGATACAACTGTGTTGAGGTTACGTATTGTTCTGATTCTAAGGATTGTTTTGAGATTGAAAATTTGCTCTGGACAAGATCTCCCTTTTCTAAATCCGGCTTGGTATTCACCGATAGTATGTTCTGCTTGTTCTTCCAGATTGTGTAGCAATGCTTTAGAAAGAACTTTGTATGCGATTGGCTGTAAGGAAATACCTCTATAATTGTTGGGGTTTGTCTTATCTCCTTTCTTGTGCAAGGGATGGATTATTGCCTGTTTCCAATCATTTGGAATTGTTCCTTTTTCCCAACATTCCTTGACAACTTTGTGTAAAGCTTCAGCTGCAAATTTACCACAGAGTTTCAACATTTCAGTTAGTATCCCATCCTCACCAGGTGCCTTATTATTTTTAAGATTGTCAATATATTGTTCTATTTGTTGGACAGTTGGTGGTTCTGACGGAGGGTTCTCTTTTTGTGGTGATGTAAACTGTAGTCTTTCTAAAGGTTCTTCGCAATTAAGAAGTTCCTCAAAGTATTTAGCTAGTAACTCGCAGTTATCTTTATTATTAGTGACTAGTCTACCAGTTGAATCCTTGAAATGGAGGTTCATTGGTTTGTATCCTTGGATCTCCTCTCGAAATACTTTGTAGAATTGTCTGGTGTTGTTCTTTTTAAAATCTATATCTATCTCTTCCAATCGCTTCTTATCATAATTACGTTTCTCTATCCTGATGATTTTGTATGTTAGCTTTCTGATCTCTACAAAATTAATCCAGTCATCGTCTCGTTTCCTGGAATTCCATAACTGCCAAGCCGCTAATCTACGTTCGATCGCTGCATCACATGTTGTATTCCACCATCGGTGTTTCCTTTTCCTTGGAGGCTGTCCCAATTCTTTGGCTGATTCTATCATTACATCTCTGATCTCTTCCCAGTTACTCTTATCTTTAGTATGCAGTTTATTGATAAATTCAGTCTTATTTTCTGATAAAACTTTTGTGTCTATTTTTGGAATTTTTGGCTTGGATTTATTTGGTTGGAATTTAGTTTTGATCTCAGACAAAAAATGGTCCGAGTCAATATTTAATCCTCTCCTTACTCTAACATTCATGATTTCTCTAAAGTTCTGTTTTGTAATTGATATGAACCGAAATGTGGATTTGGAGAGCACCAAGTTTTCTTTCTCCTCAGTAATTTCCTAAAAAAGGTTGACATTAATTTAAGATCAAATAGTCTGCAGAAACTTATGAGTCTCTCTCCATTTCTGTTAGTGCGGTTGTGAGCTGGGAAGTCACCCACTATGTTTCTAAATTTTCTCTCTCTTCCAATCTGTGCATTAAAGTCACCAACTAAGATTTTAACGTGATGATAAGTTATCTTTGATGATTCATGTTCCAACATTTCCCAAAACTCTTCAAATTTTCTGGATTTTTCTTATTGTCCTCATTGGTAGGAGCATGAGCATTGATTATAGTATAGCCTTTGTTTCCTGATCGAAATGAGAGAAGTGAAATTCGTTCTGATGAAGATGTAAAATTTGTTATTGATTCTGTTAAGTTTTGTTTAATCATAAAAGCTGTTCCAAGTATAGTACTGTTTTGTTTGGTTTTGATACCAGCTTTCCCTTTGTAAATTCTATATCCCTCAGACTCAAAAGCATCTTCGTCTGTGTATCGAGTTTCTTGTAAAGGAAGGATGAGGATATTACGTCTATTCAGCACATCTGTCAGTTGTTTCAGTTTACCAGTTGTCATGAGAGTATTGATGTTCAGTGTGCCTAGCAGATGTTTTTGCTTAGGTCTTACGCGTGAAGTTCTAGGAAGCTCCGACTCTTCCTCACATGATGTTTTGGGCTCTCCAGACTCCGCAGGCCCAGTTGCATCACTGTTTCTTGTGATGGAGGATTGTTTACCTCCTGGAGTATTTTTCCGTTGGGGTTTACCATCATGTCTTAAGTTGAGATTATTTTGGAAGGAGGTTTACTCCCCTTCGATGTTACATCTGTGATCGAATCGCCAGATGGATCATAATAGGCCGCCCAATATGGGAACAGACGCCTTTGATAACCGCCCCTAACATGGGGAACAGACGTTATCGGGTGAATGCTGATATCAGTTTAGTCAAAACAGATACCTTTTGCTCTACTTATCCCGAGCACTGGGATGCCTCTTCCGCCACCTATGCTGTACCAAAGGCTACCTTCTCCACCACAGTTGTCGTTGAGGACTTTACCGTAACCCTGGTAAGGGGCCCTTACAAGGGACTACCAGCCGGGCTAGCTGGACCAAGGTTTTTTAAAGAAGTGTTACTCCTCTATCACTCCCCTTTGGTCCTGACTTGTGACAGGCAGAGCCTGGCTTCCCAGACATTGGGCCCAGGTTGGTAGAGTCTACTTAAATTATCTTTTACTGATCTTGAAGCTGGAATAGATTTAGCCAACAAGGAATCGTAGGAAAGTAGTTATCAATATTTGTTGTTGATTCAACATTCTTATACTCTGTATATTGAAAGAACCTGAAGAAAATAGCAGGAGCTTAGAACAGCTGAGTTGCACTGCTGGGTTTTTAAATCAGCTGATTCGAATAATAAGTTGCCGTACACTGGGCTACACTTTGGACATTCAATCAGTACAATTGTTCGTAAAATATTTTATCAATGGATCTTAGTCAATGAAGAGTACATTCAAATAGAGAAATACAGATGTAAATAGATAAATAAATTAACACGCCAAAGCCATGATACCTTTATCACCGGTATTAGATTCAATAAATGCAACAAAGAGGGCAAAAACTTTACAGCTAGTACAATGTAATTTTATGAATATATCAGTACTTATCGTGCATAAGCAGATTGGAGAAATCATGATAATACACAAGTTTTGTTAAAAGAATATTTAGCACTGGTTATTGAAAGCAATTGTTGCTGGGTTTTTGCATTGTCGAGTTGTATTGTATGGCAGACAGTAGTATTTGAACACTATGATGGAAAACAATGGCTAATAAACGAATGAATGAACACGTGTAGTGCTAGCTGTCAAACTCCAGCCAATAGGAGCCTGGTGGCGGGAATTTTAGATCACTCGCGCCAAATCCTTCTTTCGATATACAGGGTATAAATTTATAATTTATCTGAGGGCCTGACAGAATCCAAGCAAAATTGGCAAAATAATGAAGATTATATCACTGAAAATAATCCTTGCTGTTGAAATAACCAGAACCTTTTTGGGGCCAAATACATCTTTACATACACTGTGGGTCCCTTAAAAAGAAGTGCTGGTAATGGTGCATTCTGTTTTAGAAAGACATATTTTGCTAAAGTGGACACAGAACATCTATGAACATAACTCTGCTTCCAGCAGAACTAGTGCAGCGTTGCCTAGAAGAAAGAACTTGCTGTGCTATATACAGTATCTGTATTATGGCGGCTTCGGTGGCATAGTTGGTAGCATGCTGAGCTTCTATGCCCAAGATCACAGGTTCAAATCCGGCCGAAGTCGTCGGATTTTTTAAGAGCGTTAAAAATTCATGTCATAGATTTGTGGCATGTTAAAGAACCTTCCACTAATTACACCTGTGTGAAGCTAAATTGTATAGGTTAAGAATGTAAACAACGCTCTTAGGTTCCTACGTTCGTTGCCAAGAGCTGACTGCGGTGGCGTCTGGTAGCTAAGTTCTGAGCTAGTAGACGGTGGCGTTTGGTGGCGAAAGTAGGAACTAGTTGAAAAATTCAAAGTCTGCAGTCCTTACATGAATTAAGAAACACACACTAATACAGTCATCACAATTAACACCGGTTATCAGACAGATTCTACACACACCCAAAGTACACGGGGCTACATGACCGCTTTGTCGCAGCCCCTAAACCAACCAACCTATCTGTATTATTTTCCTTCCATGCACAAGGATAATTATATAGCCTATTCAATTGTTATGGTTATTATTGTATTTAGTGCATGGCTCTTAGTGCCGGGAGTGTCCGAGGACATGTTCGGCTCGCCAGTGGTTGCAGGTGCTTGAATGCGGACACCCATGGGGTGAGCTACAAGTTCCGTTCAATTTCAAGTACTTCCAACTTTCGCTACCAGATATTACTGACACCTAGTAGGTGTAGGAACTTTGATGGAGGGTTTAAACAAAATCTAACCTGCAAAATTAGCTTCTCACAAGTTTAATTAGTGGAAGGTTCTTTCACATGCCATAAATCTATGATATGGGACCTCCGGCTTTACTTCCCCTCTGAAAGAAGGCATACTGAAGGATTTTAATGCTCTTAAAATTCCGATGACTTTGGCCAGGTTTGAACCCGCGATCTTGGGCATAGCAGCTCGGCATGCTACCAACTACGCTACCGTAGCCGCTAATTGTTATGGTGATGCTATTTGACAGTGCTAAAATTCTAAAGTTGACTGTCCAAACCCAGTAATGTTATAACCAGGCTATTGGGAGATAACAAATGCTCTTAAATGCTACAAAGGTTCTGAAATATACGGAATGTCATGGTGTGGAGATTACATTATGAAATAATAGCAGAGCCTTGCTTGTGTTCATGAATAACATTTATAAGACATCTGGCAGGAGATGTTTCTAAATAGTACACTATGTCTTTGTCTCATTTTGCAATTATAATCCTGTGAACATTTTACACATCAGCTGATAGTATGATTAGGGCTTCTATCACATACATGTATTTAAATTCTGATTGCCATATGTGAAGAATTTATGTGTAAGCTTATGTGTCCTTTTCTCTTGGCAGTCTGTCACTTTTGCCACAGTGCTCGACTGGCTGCATGGCGCAGCAGATATGTTCTCACCTGCTGTGCACGAGGTTGTGTGATTGAACCTCAGTGCAGTAAGTTGGCTTTTGATGGTGGTTAAATGCAAGGGGGCCATGTCGATTTATTTACTGGCATATTAAAGATCCCATTCAGGGCAGAATTCCAAGACCCCAGTGTCTCTAAAGGCCACAGTAGTTAAAAGGGATGCAAAACACATTACATTATACTACACTCAGCAGATAGCACACTACTGGACGAGCACTTGTTTACAATTGTTCTGAAATTAATATTATGGATATTGACGTTTGTCTGTTGTCTGTTAGGTAGTCTGCCCGAAGACTGGTTGGATCCTCAAAAAGCACCGGCGTTAGGTTTTGTGGGTAGTTACCCACAAAAACCCAAGGCAGCACTATATTGAGGCGTACTAGGCAAGATGAGCAGTGAGGTAGTTTGCCATTCCTTTCCTCACTGAGTCAGAACAGCAGAACTAACCCTATGAGTAGAACCTTTCACGGCATTACTAAGCACCACCCATACCAATAGTGAGGGAATACTGTAATTTACTTAAAATTGACAATTACACTAAAGTAAGAAAAACTCAAAAGTTTCTTGTTCTAGATTGCAAGGAAATTTTGCTCCTTTAGATTCCTAAATAACCAAAATAAAATTGTTTAATGTCCTGTCATAGGTGAATTATTCAAGGAGATGACTATTTTGACATTTTTAAGGAATCTTCTTCATGATATTTGTACTGTATAGTTTTGAATGAAGAGAGTTCCAACTATTCAGCCAATTTATAGATGAATTATTCAAAGAAATGACTATTTTGCCATTTTTAAAGCATCATCTTAGTGACATTTGTACTGTATAGTTTGGTATGAAGAGTATTCCAACTATTCAGCTAATATATGATACAAGAAAACAAAAGTTCTCGTCACATGTGATACACATTTTGAGGTGTCGAGTTTTGTAGGAAGAAAACCTCTTAATTATACAACACTAATAATGTGCAAATAAGTGAATTCTTTGCTTACCAATTTAATTTAATGAAAAGTAGCTGAATACTATGAATATAACTACACTATACCAATGCATTCATCTGCCTATTTTGGGAATATCCTTTTCCATACATTAGAATTAGTGGCTCTGTAATCTTGCACAGTCTTATATGTTGAAGTTTTGTAAATGCTGAAGAATATATTTTGGTAATGTTCAATTGTGTACATTGATGTGCCATATTTGTCATTCTTCGTAGAAATAATTAGTGTTGCATTTTCAGGTTGAATTAAACCTTAAAAAACAAATAGCATAATATATTTTTGTGTTAACATATTTGTTCTGATTTATAAATATAAAGTTATAATTATAACTTCTTTTGCACAGTTTTTATTATAGATTTATTTGTAATTATATAAAACTGTGTGGTATGTAACCCAATATACTGTACATCAGCATTACAATTAGGCCTATTGTTTCTGCTTTGAAATATGCGACAAGACAATGAGTATTCTTCCAGAGACACTACGGGCCTCAATATGAATTGATCCCAGCCTGCATGTTCTTTATTTGCTCTATTGATCTGTCCATTTTTCAGAGCCTAACCTGGTATTGTACAGGTTTTAATGAACGATCATTCTAGGTGTTGATACTTCATTATTTTCATGAGCTTTTTTTTCTCAATTAGAGCTCAATACTTGTTCCAATTGTATTAGATGCTCTGTTGTGAAGAAATAATTCCTGAAGGAAATAGCTATTACTAAGTTTTGCAAGTGCCATTCAGAACAAGACTGAAGGAAGAATCAGTACAGAATTCTGACCATTGGGATTGTTTTGAATGACTCTCTAAGGATTGAAGACTTTGTGTTGTATTTATCCTTCAGGAATTCAGATTTAGGTCTGTGAAGTTGATTTGGAGTGGGAGATTTGGAGCAAGATATGCTAAACAAATAATCAAGGAAATGACCATAGTCACCTTACTAGTGATTTGTTACCTGAATATGGCTTGCTGTGAAATAATGTGGGTCATAATCAGATAGAATACTTAGTTTTTATAGAAGGGATGGATGGGTACCATACTCTTGCACTGAGATAATGCTATTTACTTATTTATTTGTATATTCAACATAAGATTTATACACAACTTGTTATATAAGTATCATATTTGTAAATACATATAGAATAAGGCTTAGTTTCTTTAACATATGAATACCGGTGCAAAGATGGAAACTAAAACACCAATATTTGTTACCTCTTAAATAAGCTTTGTGATAATCATACATTCTTCACATAGTGATAAACTGTTCTTGTATAGAAATTGTACTATACACATCATCTAATTGAGTGAATATTATTATTTATTGTTTCAGTCAAATTGATTTCGTATTAATCTTCTCTTTTGTGGAGTGAGATTTAAGTGGCCCCCTTGCTGTTATTTTGAGGACTTGTGTGTTTCATTTGAAGAGTGCAGCATTTACTGGGATAACCATTCTAAACAGGAAAGTTTACCATCAAGTTGGTGTTGCAGTTCAGGTTTAGATCTTTTTTGGGAGAAAATACATTGAAAAATTAGATTTTGTATTAAGTTCCTTCTCCATGGAAACATGGAAACATGTCTTGCTTACCCCCCTCCTCCCTCCTTGTGACCTGTGCAATTATGATTTAATCACATGTGAATCTTTTTCAGATGGTATCACATTATTCTAATTTAATTGGGCTTATATTAGTGTTGACCAACTGAAGGTACTATTCAATTAGACAACATACATGCATTTAATGACTGTAGTTATATATCACACCCTCTATTATTTGTATGATATCTTAGCTTGCAACTAAGAATTCAAATGATCTGTTGCTATGAGTTCTCTCTTCTCCTTTATAGATGAAATAGCTGGACTAGGGGGCCCAAATGTCAAAAAAGGAAATTGCAGCCTTTGAAATATGTCTGTATCAACTGCTTATCCCAAGTTCTTAAATTTCAAATGCCTAGGTCTTTCTCCATGTGAAGGAGCAAAAAGAACTCCTCATTGTAAAAGAAAGAAAGAAAGAAAGAAAGATGCAATACCTTGGACATGTTCGTGAGCAAGCAGCAATACTAAAATGCAAAACTCAAAAGTAGGACTGTATGGTATCTGATTTGTCATATCTGAATATATGAGTCTCGTTGTTTGTGGTTTACTTACTCTTGAAAATGGTTCAGCCTTGTGGTGAATGCTATATTAGATTATTCTGGACCATGGAAGGACAGAATGTAGTGAATTTAGGATCACATTAACTATTTTGATTTGTGAAATTCAGTAATAAAAATGTTGCTTGAGTTATCAAGAGTGATCATTCTTTGTGTGAGCAACTCTACGTTAATATTCTCTTGTACTAAGCACATATCACCTGATTTGTATTTGGCTAGCTCTTGTATTATATTTTCCAGGATTATCAATAACCAGGGACACCATATCTGCTTAAGATGTATAGTTTTATGCCGGTGGGTTCTGGTTGTGCATCGAGATTTCATACAATCTGCGAGTCTCGAAATCTGAAGCATGCGCATTGATTCGTTAATTGTCGGTCACACAGCGAGCTTAGCCGGGTCACAATCCTGAAGAAATCACGAGCTGTGTGCTCGGCTGTTGGCTAGCTCCAACACCTTATTCTTGGAATGGGTTGTTGTTAGACTACTACACTTGCTTCAGTGCACAAGCTCTCAAGGACATTGGCAGAAATCGGTGGAGTAAAGTGTACACCCCCTTTTAAATAGCACAGAGAATGATTCATTATTTAGGGCCGATAACCTAGATGTTAGGCCCATTAAAACAACAATCATCATCATCGATTCATTATTTTTTTCCAAACTTTTCTCTGAAATAATTTTAGAATGAAACATCACATGATGTAGCTACCCCTGCCCTAAATACTATTACAGCTTATAAAATGAATAAATGATACAGTGATATTTTAATGCTGCACTTATATGTATCTAAAGCACTTAGTGTCAGTTTCAAAATAGCCATGTTCTATTTTGTATGACCTCCCAAGTCTTCGTGGTCATTCATCTATTCCACATGCATTATGACCACAGGAAAATCTGCCTTTGCTGTCAGAAGGGAATGCTTCACAATTTCAATGGTTAAGTGCCTCTTCCTGCTGACACTGGCCTCGGTCTCTGGTCCCAAAAGATTGAGGTTCTATATTGTATGACCTCCCTAGTCTTCGTGGTAACTAGTCTATTTCCGCAAGCATGATGTCCACGGGAAAATCTGCCTTTACTGTTAGAAGGGAATGCTTTGCAATTTCAATTGTTAAGTGCATCTTCCTGCAGACACTGACCTTGGTCTCTAGTCCATAAGATTGAGGTCCAGACTACAGGCGAAATAACTCTGCTCATGGTGCTCAAGCCACCTTTGTGTTAATCTTGTTTTATTAAATTCTTGCTGGAAACTCCAGTATTGATTCTGGAATAACTTCAGTTTCATACGCTCTTGTCCTCGTAGAAACCTCTTTTTCACAAAGGGAAAAAAATGTAGCTGGGTGGCACCGGAATAACTTTCTATCCCCATCAAACCATTTCTGAGGATGAAGGATGGTCCCTCTGAACTTTGGCAGATGACCTCTGTTTCACCCTTATATCGACCGTTGCCAATACTACCACCGCTCTGAATTTGTTGAGCTTTCTTTTTAGACTTCCTGATACTAAATGTATAAAGCTTATAATTTAGGTGGCTGTAACTCCTATCATTATAAATATTTTCTTATTGGTGTAGATAATCTTTTTGTTTTGGACATCAGTGTGTCAGGAGACATTGCATTTCAGCACCCTATGCCTCCTTCAACTGTGAGACAAGTACTTCAATGATATACTCAGTCCAGTCATCACTAAGTAGCCTAGATCTCTCATAAATTCAGTTCATGAATCTTCAGTGTTGAATTTTAGGGAATATGATCCAATAAGCATTTGATTTTTAGTTTTTTCTCTAAGTTCTGGTAAATGTCACTAGTAGATTTAATGTTCATTGTCTCTCTATTTCATGTTGAAAATCATCTGGTATGTGCTGCTCTTTCACTGGCAATCTCAAGCTAAGCCAGGGTGGAAGACAGCAGAAGACAGGTTGCTTCAAAATTTGTATCAGTATTTATGGGCAGATAGCAGATATCTCCCCCAATCACCAGGTAAGGTACATATAAGCCAAAAAGTTATATCAGAGTGGGTTCAAAGCCCACTATTTGTCATCCCTGAAATGGTTTTCCATGGTTTCCCATTTTCAAATGCTAGTGGGTGTTACCATGTAATAGTCCACAGCAGCATCCTTCGAACTCCTTAACAAATTTCATTTGTTAATCTTCATCAGGGGCGGATGGCCTTGGATGTTTCGCCCCTTAAAGCAATTATCTCCCTTGCTTTGGGTGTAAACCTTTTCAACTTCGAGCTGATACTAGTCACATTCAAATTGCTAACCGTTCTGATTCTGTCTAGCAATGGTATGTCTGATCGCTTGTCCCTTTCTACTTCCTTGTTTCTGATCTTGTCCACTCATAATTTTGGTACATTAATTATTAATGATGTAATGATAAATTAATATTAATCTGGAAAACATATACATCAACGCTGTCTTCCTTATCGTTCTTTCGATCACGTTAGCTTGCACGGTTATGGTATCTATTTGCTATGAATCAGCTCAGTCTGCAGACCAGGTTAGTTTGCAAACTTAATAGCATAGTGTGCCCTCACCAAGGGTGTAAATAACCTTAATAGAGATCCGCTGCTTACAACTTCTTTTAGAATTAGTCTATCGGGTGCTACTCCCATCGGTAGAGCACTGTCACTATCTGCATGTATAATACAGTGTGTCGAGTGAGTTTGTTTGTAGATGTAGGGACTTAATGAATTCAGTTAAGAATTTGACTAATCCATTCTCTAAGAGAAGTGTAGAAGAAGAAAGTTGAGATGAAATGTTTGGGGAGACCAACACCTGATGTGATAAGTCAGAAAGCAAAGGGTGGGAAAAGACTGTGTGTACCCTTTGCTATTTTAAAGGGCATTACATGAAAACAATTCAACTCTGGTGCCTAGAGTCATGATAGATATCTTCTGGTGAGGGTGCATGTTTCTGTATGGTATGTGAAAAATTGCTACAAACTAGAGTGACTGTTGAGCATTGTTATCGTGCCATCCCATAGTAGATGCTGGGAAGTATTAATTTTAACTTAGATGGTAATTTTTAAACATGCCAGTAAATCGAATTGAAAGGGGGTCTGGCATTTAAATAGCTAGTTTCGTTAATGCCAGAAGTAAACGCTCCTTGGCATAATATTGTATTGAGAAGTATTCGCAGAGGAAGAATTGAACAACCATCTCTTATTAAGGCTAAGTTCTATAGTCCAGTGCTTTAGTGTGGCTAAATTGTGTCTGGTCTGGTTCAATAAAGATTTATATTTGTTCCTTTTTTAACTTTTGAATATATTTTATCTCAATTTGGAGTTGAAAAGGTATAGTAATATGGATAATCCACATCATCAGTTGCTTTGTATGTTTAAAAACTACTGTAGACGGGAAAACAATACTGTGGTTCCTAAAAGCCTGTGTTAACGAATAAATTGTTTTGAGTGAGATTTGGAAATGCAACCCTGTTGGGATTGGATCCGAATCTCCTGCTGTGCAGACAGCACCTACACGACTTTGGCTCCCAACATGACCAGAACTTGTTTCTATAGCTTAGGTGAAGATAGCACGAGGGCTAATGCCTGGATATTGTAGAGTCGGCATTGTTCTTGCATATGACACCAGAGCCTTCTGCACATCATAATTGGAAACCGACTTAGAATTTTTTTAGAAATGACTTAATGAAATCATTTCTACGATTCAAAAAGAATATATCCTTGTTAGGTACTTTTTACAGCTCTGTAAAGTTATGTAATGCTCAAAATGTTTCCAACCAAACCCCTCCTCCCCTTCCTGGTAAATACACTGACCGGAAAAAAAAGTGGAACACTTTAATTTTTTATGTAATTTCTTAATTTATTCCACTAATATGTATCGGTTTTCCAATATTTGCATTATTCATGTAAATTTTAGATGGTTGGCTACAGAAAATACTGAAACCTGTTTTACAAAACGCTTTAACTCACAAATTTCGTTACATTTTGCAAATCTTACAATTTTCTATTTTTTAGTAATGTTCTTTTGGGCTGTTTTTTTTTTTTTCAAACGTATTGCCAAACAAAACAGTGTTAATGTTTGCACTGCACTGCACTGCACAACACCACTGGTCACTAAAAACAAGTGTTTCCACCCTTAGCGTCTATGAGAGATTGTAAACGCTCAGGCATACTGTTCACAACTCGTCGAATGACATTTGCCGGGATACGATCCCATTCTTCCAGCAGCGATGTTCTCAGTTGTGCCAAGGTAGTGGGGTCACACTGTCTGACGTTCCTTCCTAGCATATCCCATACATGTTCGATGGGGTTCAAGTCAGGACTACGAGCTGGCCAGTCCAGGGTTTGAATCCCCACTTTCTGCAGCGAGCAGTATGAGGGCATTATCCTGCATCAGCATGAAATTCTGACCAATGAAAGGCGCAAAGGGCATCACATGGTTCATCAGGATCTCTTCGATGTTCCTTTGGGAATTTAGTGTCCCGTGATCAATGCACACCAACTCAGTGCGGGCCATAACGTTGATGCCACCCCACACCATAACCGAGCCACCTCCAAATGGAGTTCTGGAGGAGAAAGCAACAGGGCTGTACCTCTCTCCGCACTTTCTCCACACTCTTTCTCTTCCATCAGGAGATGTAAGATTAAAGCGACTCTCGTCAGTGAAGAGAACAGAGGGCAGAGGCCCACTGCTCGTTGGTCCATCCCAGATGCTGTATTGCGAAGCGAAGACGTGCCTCTCTGTGATGTCATTGGAGTGCAGGTCCACATGCAGTTCTCATGGACGAAAGATGAGCTTCTTCAAATCACCTTCTTACTGTTCGCTCACTCACATTTCTGACATTTTCCAGTTGATTTCGTGCGTGGACTGCTGTGGTATGGCGATCACGTAGAACTTGCAGGGTGAGAAATCTGTCATCCCTGGCACTTGTGCTTCTTCTACGGCCTGTCCCTCATCTCCTGTCGTATGTTTGGAGTTCTCTGTAACGTTGCTCTTCACAGTGAATGCTACCGAGAGAAGATCCAATGACCTCGGCAAGATAACGGAAGCTGCAGCCATCCTCCACCAATGCAACTGCCTGTGCAGCTCCTTCACGGCTAAGAGGCATGTTTTAGTGTGAACTGCACATGGATAACTTACTAAAATGTATGACAATGGTTCACAGGTGTTCAACAGATGCCAGTTGCTATTCCTAGAACAACAATAAGCGAGCGGCAACACTCATAAACCTTAAACGCTTACAGTGTGCTTCCCACCATAAAACCATTAAGATAGGCTCATCGAAGATTGGGGGTAATTGGTGGTAATAAACCACCCCAAGAAATGTCATATTATCAATTACTATTCACGGATGTTTCAGATGTTTGTTCTAATGCGTGAAAAGCTTTTAAAATGTGATTACATCTTTTTCATGGCTAATTTTATACTATTTATATCACTTTTTTTAACTGTTCCACTCTTTTTGCCGGTCAGTGTATAAATTCACCTCGCAGATGGTCTCTCTATTGTGGCAAATCTCCATTCTTCTCGCTTCTGTTTTCTTTTTCAGTTTGTAGTAGGAATCCCATCTCCTGTATTCTAATACGTGCGTCATGTACTCATGTTTTTGCCATCCTTTATAATTTTTGCTCTCTATGGTACCCTCATTTACATTCCGCAATAATCCATCGTGTCTAAGCATAATTATGTCCTATTAGATGATTCTGCAGTCTTTTTATTTGTGTCATAGAACATCTTTCTCTTGCTCTTGTAAATAGCTCTTCAATCGCAACCATCTCTCTCCAACTAATTTTCAGTAATCTTCTATAGCACCAAGCTTCAAATGCAAAGGTCTCTTTCTTTCCCTTTCAATTATTGTTCAAGTTTCACCTCCATATAAATTGATACAGTTGTTTCCTCACATTAAGACTTATGGTTTTTGATGTTAAAAGCATTTGTTAGCTTGAGCAATCCTATTTGTTATCTTTCTACAACTTCTTCCATCATTTGTGATTTGATCACATATGGTAGGACATACTACGGGTATATAGCTAAAAATATTTAGATTATAGAATTACTAAAACCATAGTTCTAGAAAGCTATAAGGCTAGTGTGTGTGGTATGTAGGCCTACTGTATGTTTGATTTTTATTGAAGGCAGGAGCCAGTATAATGTTGGAACCCGAATTTTAGTCCTAGTATTACCACTGCAGGATTACCTGCGAGAATGAAACTTTCCAGATGATTGGATATGCTTTGGGAGCACTTTCTATCCTATATTTTATCTTATTTGTGTATTGTGTGGCATATTTTTAAGTATCTTTCAGAGCTGAGTTTAGGAAGGTATGTACTTCATTGCTATTTTAGGAGAGGGCATGATGTTGCAGTGGTCAAGCAGCTTGCCTCTCACCAAGGCAGACTGGGTTTTCCTGGTCAATGTATATGAGATTTTCACGTCCTGTGGTTTGGATTCCGTGTAAAAATGGAAGGTCCCGTGGCTCATGATTGCGAGATTAATGGCCACATAAAACCATAACCTTCCTTTGTGCAATTTTAGGAAAATGAGGTTCTAAAGCATATTATGTGAAGCCCCCAATTTTTATTTGCTGGGCAAAGTCTGGTACATCTGCTTGTAAGTTATAAAGAGAGGGGAAGGTATATGAAACTAGAAGCAAGTAAATTAAACACATTATATCAGAATTTACATGCAGAGGGGGCTGTATCAGCCACTACATTGATAACCTAATCAGTGAGAATTTATTTGTCATATAGTATTAAAAATGCACATGGAGAAAGTATATATTAGAAGAATGAGAAGAGAAAAAAAAGTGGTGCACAACACTGATGGTCTTGCAATCATCACAAGTAGATGTTGAGATTTCTTAACCAGTCAATGACATTAATTCACTTACTCCTGTTTTCTTGATATGACCTTACTGGACAATCAAACACAATGTGGCTCACAGACTTGTCTTTTGGTTCGTCACAGGCAGCTGATATTTTCAGACCCAATTTTATTGTTGAATTGCAACATCTTCCATGATTGCTTGTAATGTGCTTCAGTATTGTCCAAATTTGAATGTGGTTGTTTAAATCTTGTGTGTCTACCATTCTTCTGTTTCTCTGGATGCCATGTTGAATGTGTATTTGAAGGTCATTGTTAATCTCATTTCTTTTTTAAATTTCTTAGGGGCAGATAACCTCGCCGTTGTGCCCCTTAAAACAACAAACTCTTTAAAGTGTTGGGTGCCCATATGTGTGTCACAGATACAGGAGGTTTTCTTAATATTGCAAAATTCTCTGACCCAACAGTGGGAACGTACGGTAACAGCTTGAAATGGTGCTAAATGTTTCTTGGTAGATTAAGAGATGATGACCCAGAAAGAAAAAGAAAGACTGCAAGTTTTCTGATATTTGTGGACTTCCATGATGTTGGCTGTCTTAGAGAAATGAAAAGTATAATGCTGTAGGTTCTCATTTTCCCTTCAAATATTTGTATTCTTAACTCTTAATGTTTAAAGGGGTAAGTTTAAATTTCCTTAATTGTGTATGCCCTGCTGTGAACTGTTTGAGAGACTTTTCTTATTTCCATTAATATTTTAGTTCTTACATGAAACATGACACTAGATGTAACACAGTGTTGTTCATGAGGGTATGAAACTTCCTGTGGCCAGCAAGATTCCCTTGAATCTACTTATAGGCCATATACAGTGAACGAGACTTCTCTCTTTCCTGTTTATTTCACCATTATCTCATTACGAGTCATGGATGAACATCATGCTCTAATGGTTAGTTGTATGTTGTTGTAACCTTACTTGGAAATCATGTTCATCAAAGAAATACTGCAACATCAGTAAATGGATTCCATTATTGTCACTAGTTTAGCTGTAATTGTCCTCCCTTTATTAGATGTAACCAATGTGATCAAATGTTTCATGTCTGGATTGGCTTGATAAGCCACGAAAGACACCTTCATGCCTGATAATGGATATTGAAGAATTGCAGGAGAGAGATGAATACTCGGCACAAGAGTATCGGCCGACGATTTGGTAAAGATAGTATTACAGTACTGTGTATGGTCTCTGGTTTCTTTGAAAGTACTTCAGTTGCTCATTAATCTTTTCGGTAAGTTACGAATAGTTTCTTCTGGCCAACTCAGTATAGAGCAAGTATGGTTGATTGCTCAAGTATTTCTAATTCCTTGGTCTTTAATGAAATGTGTATCACTTACAGTAGTTGGCTTGTGAATTTCGTGCAATCACTTTCCCCAGGTTAGTGCTGCACTATTAAGCAACTTGTGTATAGGCTACATATGCATTACAAGGGACAGTTGACCTTAATATTTCACCCTGTAAAGCTACACATTTTTCTGTGTTATAACAGCTGTCCTAAGTGCTTAGAGAATTCGAAACTGTGGTGATGTAAATGTAAGACCAATTAAAATAGATCTCTCTGCTGTTAGATTAGAAGACTAAAATTTTGCACTCACTATTTCCTTCCTGGCATCCTCTTAAATCCAGTTGTGGTTGAATGCATTGAATTTTGTAGCAACAAACATCTAAAGTTTTGAATTGGTTTCCTGTTACATGCTGACTATGGTGAAAGGTGAAATTGTGTGTTGATTTCCTATTTTTATATTTAACTTCTTTTTGCATGATATAGGCCAACTCCACCTCAAATATCTTCTAAACCATTGAATAAATCTATATTCTGTTATTACCCTGAAGTGGCTTAGAAAGTAAAGTGTTGTGTTATACCATGGTGTTATTAATCTTCGAGATCGGAAATAATTTTCAATTACCTATGCGGGAGAACATGCGTTTCTGTGTGCTGTTGGTAAGGTTATCCACAATTTTGACCCTATTAATGAATTGGAGTAACTACTCATAGTTCTGCTTGCACATCCTTCCAGGAACACAAACAGAATTAGGTCGGCCGCCAACACCTGAATGTGATTGCAGAGCTCCATGCCAGACAATCCTTCACATTCGGGAAACTGGACTGATTTTCTGCAGTGCACCGAAAAAGTACTGCTTGAGAATCTAGACATCCAGTTGTGATCATCATCATCTTCCTTCCAAGTATTGGACCAAATGTCCCGTTACGGTCTTGCACTTTCCCTCCATCTCTTCACCGGACTTCCTATCGATCTATTTCCCCGTGGCTGGTAGCGAAGGATCTCCTTTGGAAATCTTCCAGGTTCCATCCTTTGGACATGATGCTTCCAGTTCTCTTGGTAGTCACAAATGTATGCAGTTATTGGTTTCACTTTTAGTTCCTTCAGCACATCCTCGTTTCTCTTATGATCCCATTTAGTATAGCCTGCTGTTCGGCTTATAAAGGTCATTTCGCGTGCTGTGAGTCTGGAGATGTCCTGACATCTTATTGTCCATGCCTCGCTGCCATAGCATACATAGGGTTGGTCTGGCTAATGTGTTATACAAACGCAAGCGTGTATGCCTTTGGACAAGAGATGGCTTCATGACATGATTGATGATTCCTGTTGTTCTGGTATAATTAGTTATTTTTGCAGTTATGTCTCGTTCTTCTTGAAAAGATACATTGATATCCTAAATACTTGAATTCGTTAACTCTTTCTAAAATTTTACCATCCAGACAAATTTTACTGGGGATAGGGTCCTTACCCTTAAAGGCCATTACTTTAGTCTTTTCAGTAGAAATGCACATGCTGAATTTTGATGCCACTTTCTGGAGGTTGAAAACTGACCACTGCAGATCATCTTCAGATGCTGCTACCAATGCAACATCATCAGCAAATAGTATAGCATCTGAATTTTTAGATGCCTGCTGATAGGTATTGAACCATGTCCAGTTGTGATAACTAAATTAATTCCAGAATTGGACTTTCACAGTCCTATGGCTGGCAAATGGAAGCTTTCAGCTATTGGCTTTTGTATTGTAGCCTACAGAATGTACAAGCCATTTACATGGAAGGTAGGAAATTAATATATCTCACCCTTGCAAGCTATTTCCTAGCACAATACATGAAATAAATATCTCGGTTAATAATACCAACTTTTTTTTTTTAAATAGACCTGTACCGATTTCTAATTAATTCATAACTTTTAAGTCTCTCCTTGTTATCCATGCATAATTATCACAGCTAGTGTCTTAACATTTTCAAACTTAATATAATTGGCATAGGAATATTGTCGACTGACTGAGAAGTTATAAATTCTTTGGCTGGCTGCGTTGCTCAGCGGCAATGTTCTCGCTTGCTGTGCCCAAGGTTTGCAGGATCAAATCCTGACACAGTCAGCTGGCATTTGAGGGTGCGTAAATACAAGGGAGCCGTGTCGATAGATTTACTGGCATATTAACGATCCCTTTCGGGACAAAATTCCGGCATCTCTAAAAGCCTCAGTCAAAAGGGACGTAAAACAAATAACAATATTATAAGTTCTTAATTAGGTAACACTGAAAATGGCTTCAAAGCATTCTGTCAACAGCTCAGTAGTTCTCGATCGGATAAATTCAATAATATATTGAGGATCAGACAAGCACTTAAGGAGAAAATGTTCATACAAACTTGTGATTTTTAGGTGAAGTTGTAGCTTATGACCGTCACAACCTTCTATGTGGTGTGCTGTTATTGCAAGGTGTGATTGCTCATGAAAAATACAAGTTTTAATTTGTATTGTCCACAAAATTTGTCTAGTTAAGAACTGCTACACTTGTGTCAGAAATGAGTCTAGTTCTGTTAAAAAGAAGTTGGTATTATTGTCTTAGGAACTAATAATGCCACTGAATAACACTTCATGCTATTTTATGATCTCCTTATTACCATTGTTGAGATAATAAACAGAATATATAGTCAACATCATCTAGGCTTACAGGATGAAGCCATGTCATATATCCTGTAAGCCTAGATGATAAACTAGATACTGGCCGCGAAAGCCTATGATCTAAATATATAGTCAAACAATTCAGAAGATGCAAGGTGGACATTCGTGTTGACTTGCCTTGTATATTATCCCTTTCACAGTTTGGTTCCTGCTGTTTTATAGCCTGTTTTTTCCCCCTGTTTTGATTTGAGAAGATTAAAAAAATGTATATGGGAAGGCTGTAAAGAAAGTAGTATCAACATTTACAGAGCTCTCGAACATTTGAGACATTTTTGTTGCTCGGTGAAGGGCTATTACATAATATTGGGATGTGCACACTATCAAAACAAAATGAACGAGACAATGTTGCCAGACTGTCTCTCACCACTCTATATCCACAGTTGTGCTCAGATTTCTTAACGATAGTCCTGACACTATTGAAGCCATAATCTGGATCCGTATATTCCTGGGACATTGCCCACTATAAGTGTTTTAAGTTTTCATTTCTTACAACAATCTCCATTCAGTGAAAATTTAAATTACTAGATTCGGAGCGAGCTTATCGCCCCAGCTTCAGCCAACATCAAACTGTCGAGTCGTGTCAGTAAGACTTCAGAGAAGAGTATATGTGTTTGGAGTTTAGCTGTTCACCTCGGATTTTCTGAATTGTGTCTGGGACCTACCGTCCGTGGGCCTTTTAAGCGTATGCTGGGTATACCGTTAAATACACCTGGCGAAGCCTAGGCAGGTTGATAGTAAATTATAAAACATTCCTTTTAGTAACCTTGAACTGTAAATTGGATAGACCCAATACTATCTCCTTACTTTCTTTCTCATTATGACCGAATGACAAACACACAAACGGTAAATTCATCTTCTCAATTAAAACCTCTGAAGTGATGGTACTACAAGAGAAAATCTCGAGCAAGCACTACAACTTAATGGTTTGTGGTTATGCAGGTACTGCGACAAGACAGCTCTGACCCTGAGCGTCTCACGCAGTGACATTTACAAAACTGCCCCGCTACAATATACGGGAGCTCTTATTGTTACCTTTTGCAATATGTTGCAGCCATTGCCAGATGTGTGGAAGGGACAAGATTGCTAGTTACAGTGCCACCTTTGTTGATTTCTGCAACAGAACTTCAGCAGAATATGTTGCAGGGGATTACATTGAAGGCCTGTGGTTCTACAGGAAACAGAGCCATGCATATGTGGCCACTACTTTCTTTACAGCCTTCGGATCTTAGTGAATTCCTAGTTTTAACTGTGCTCTCTGTGTTGAAGTATTTTAAATCTTGGGAACGTCTGTCATACCTTGTGATATATCTTAATTAGTTGTTAGCTAATGTGCTGTGTGCATGCTGAAGAGAGTTCAGTGAAGTTATACATTTCACAAGTGACTGATATTTATGGTATTGCTGTGGAATGTTTGTTTTATTGTACATTCCTACCATTCACTTCTGAAATGCATTTGTAAGGCTGTAGGAAGGACTATACTTTGTCATACATAGTACATTTACATGTCAAATTGTAAACTGTTTTTAAATTAAATACGATAGCAATTCACAAGTTCAGTTTGTACGGTATTGTAAATGGTTTAAATTATTATTATTATTAACTTAATTGGTCACATTGGACCACTTGAGATGTTACATGCGCTTTTCTTAGGAGGTTGATCTGTTTGGTTCTTGTGATCTGCCCAGTCCTCTTCATTAAGTTCAATTGCAATTTTCTCAATCATCTGATATCTCTTTTGGTCTTTTGAGTGTCATTTCCCCTGAAAAATTGTGAGTCTGAAGAAGGGTGATAATTTTATATTTGTTCTCTGTATCTGCTATCTCGAGGCCAACTGTCCTTTTGGATTACTTGGATCCATTTTCCCCCCCTTCTTGTCGAGGTTTCTCGACACTAGTTGTCATAAAATTCTATCTTCTGGCCGTCGTAAGATGTGGAAGAAATAGGAGATTCTTTTCTTTTTATTGTGCTGATAATTGGTTCTATCTCGCAATAGAGTTTGCTGAATACACTGAACAGCAGAACAACAAAGATGAGCTATTTCAATTTCTTTTGGGAAGTATTGGGAATGTTTGGCTTGTAAAGAAATCGGTCCCGAGTTATATGTAAATTTCGGTTGTTCATATTGTTAAGTCCGTTTTATATAGTTAGAACTTCTAGATGAATGCGAAAAGTATCTCCTGAGTGTTACTCTTGACTCACAATGACACAGCTGGCAACTTGAAAAAAAAAAAAAAGAAAGAAAACATAGAATATCGATGGTAGGCAATGAAAACCTCGTAACTCCATTTTGTTAAATTTTACAGGAGAGGCAAAAATATGTTTGAAAAGAATGTATGAAATGATACAGATATGGTTGCCACATGTATTACTACACAGTACAGGCCTAGTTATTGGTAGATTAGAGACATCCATGCACTTTCAAATCTCTCCGTGATAAAGGAGTTACAAGGTTTTCACTGTGAAATTCTGGATTAAAACTGGAGATACGAGGTTTATACGGTGACACAAAAAGTGAAATTAATTTAATTTAAATTATATTTAGTTCAATAATATGATAACTGAACACTTTTTGATTGGCTAGTGAAGACAAAATAACAAATTTTGGTATGGATTGAGATAAAATGAAATTTATTCCTACAATTACATTAGAAAACACTGTTACACAAGTTCTATGTTTATACACCGGGCAGCAAGACATTTAACTTCAACTGTTGCAAACTGGCAAATTATCATAAAAAGAATGATAATCCTTTGGAATAACTTCTTTCAGCTGCTGCAAATGAGCAAACTTTTCTGCTTTGATCTTCGGTGGAGAACTGTACAGAGCAGGAACTTCAAACGAGTTGTCAATATTGGACATTCTTCTTGGAAGTGCCTGCCATTCGTCACTATATTTCAATTTACACTGAATTCCGCCTGAGGGATCATGCTTCAAACATCGTATATCAGTCACAGTAGGGTCCCCAGCTCGTGACCCAGGCCGAATAGACGAATATATTGTCATTTTGTGAAAAGCCTTGAAAAATGTATGGTCCAAGTATTTCACAACATAGGGTTTGGGATTTTGCCTTGCAGTAGCACAAACTGCCGGCCCCGTGGTGTTGGGGTAGCGCGCCTGCCTCTCACCCGGAGGTCCCGGGTTCGATCCCCGGCTCCGTCAGGGATTTTAAAACTGACGTGAGGATGTCTGACAGTGAGACAGCGCCCCGATCACGAATACCAAGATTAACTGCCGAGGGGAACCGACGCGTTGATCACGCGTCACCCCAATATCTGCAGGCCAAATGGCTGGGCAGCGGTCGCTTGGTCGGCCTTAGCCCGTCATGGGCTGGATAGTGCCAGGGGTTTGACTTTTTTTTGTTGAGTAGCACAAACTTCAACATATCCAGCAGGAGTGTATATCTGTCTGTTTCTCAATCGCCTTTCTATTACTGCATGCATGGAGTCATACTCCATTTGAGTGTGACCATTTTCTAAGAACTTCTGAGTAATAGCCATGTCCTTCTGTTTTGCCAAATGGGCCAGTGCATTACTCATGATTGAATTGCGATTTTGATAAGTGCATCCATCGCTATAGAAAACAATTTCTGATTCATCTTGGATGTAGGTTTGAATAAAATACACGACTATGCTGGCAAACTCTGAAGCATTCATACCTCCTTCACACTCGTGCCCTGGAAGCAATAGCCATCATTTCTTTGCAGATCGTAGATTGTAAAATTGTGGACCTTTAATTTACTTTTGTAGTATAATGCCGATGCCTGTAGTCTGGGAGATAGCAAAACGGCTTGGAGGTCCATGGCAAATACCCTAGCTGACCCTGATTTATCAAGGCTTTTGGAATCTCTTGCCTCATTTTTTCGGTCCAAGTGCAACAAATATTCACTCTCTGGAAGATTGCCTGCCTCATATAAACAACAGATATCACACAGACACTGATCTTTTTTTGGTGAAAACAAACTGAAATTCCTTTCAGAAAATTCTTCACAAAACTGTTTATAAGCAGCGGGAGTGAGATCTTCGGAGTTGCAAAATTTCTTATATTTTGCTTTGCCAATTTGGTGCCAGATATAATTTCTGGGAAGAACTGTGACCATAATGCGATTCAAGTTTCGGTAACTTGGTTAGAAACAGAGATACTGATTTCCTCCCTCCTGAAACCTTCTTTGAGGAGTCATCATCTTTCAGCTTCTTTCTGTTAGGTCCCTTCTGAACCCAGTTTCTGACACTCCATTCTCCTAAGCACAATGTATTAAGAAACATGGTCTTACAGATAGATAATCGTTTTCCTTCAATGACAAAATAGTAACACAATGTGTTTGGGCGATGTTAATTGTCTATCTGATTTCTTCGGCGTTTAACAGGAAGACTTTCTACATGACATCTAATGAACGTTTCTCTGTTGCTCCATGACATTTCATTCTAGTTTCGCATGCCTGAATAATCTTTCCCCCTCATACGTTTCTCTTTATTTACGTACTGTTGTGACTGACCCCTTCCTTTTTTATGTTTTATGGGACTGTCTTCTTTACTTGATATAGCACTAACCTGAAATGATAAATAATTGACTTAATTAATAATACTGAAATTTGTGAGATATTTAAATGATCTTAAACATAAAAGGACCATTCATTTATTAGGTGTACTAAAATTTTGAATCGCCCTGGACGCCTATTTTACCTTTCCTTGAGTAGATTTCCTTCCTTCATCATCGTCATCACTCATACTGCTGCTACATTCATCTTTATCCAACTCTGGGGTATAATTATCACTGCTGCCGCTAGACAAATCTTAGTTTTCACTATCTACTTCAACAGAACTCTTTGAAACTCGATTTTCTATTGTTATTGATGAATTATTTCCCACATCATCTATAACAATAAAGTTATTGTCAATAAATAACAAAATTTGAAAAATTAATTTTATTTATGCAGCCAATGGCCATGTATTTTCTGGACGGGTCAGGGAAGGGATTTTGGAAGGAAATCGGCCATGGACCTATTGAAAGGAACCGTGCCGGCATTTGCCTGGTGGTGAAAATGGGAAACTATGAAAACTATTTTCAGGACGGTCGAGGTGGGATTCGAACCCACGCTCTCCAGATGCCAGTGAGGTACGAGGTAGCGGGTTAGCGCTCTCGGCTACCGTGGACGGTATTTTTAAAAAATTGTAAATAGCAAAATACAACTTAGTGACATTATTTTACCTTCATTTGGTATTCCAACAATCGGTGTATCACGGATAAGCACCTCACTTGAACACGTTTCTGGTGGTTTTATCGTGTAAGTGCTGTGCACCCCTCCTTGTTTTACAAGTTTAAGGATAAGTTTTGTTCTCTCACTCATCTGAAAGCAGATATAGTTATGTTAAACCTAAATATTTCATTAAATTCAGACATTGTAAACCTCGTAAGTACACTCGTGAACACTGCCATGTGCAGTGAAAAACACGCAACTCCACATGCATTTAAACAGTATCATTTTTAAGCATGAATAGTTGTATTATAATAAATTATTATTATTAGCAATGCACACGTACCTTTAGTTACGAATTAGTGTTGCATTTATAACACAAGGTCACAGTCGTAGAGAAAACACTAAAATATCACACCACATTTCTTCTCAATGCACACAATGGAGCTAACTGGAGTTACGAGGTCTTCAGCACAAACGAAAGGGCGCGAAAGATACGAGGTTTTCATTTTTCCTACTAGATGGCGACACTGTGCAGCGCGGAGTTCTAGCTCTCAACAAGTTACGTGTCATGTTGTACTGCGCTGGTTACTGGAGTTAAGTGGTTTTCACAGACTGATGGAGTTATGAGCTTTTCATTGCCTACCATCGATATACTTTTGATATGATACATGTTCATGTTTATATGCTTCTCAATCCCAATTGAATACCACCTGGTCTCACATTTTTTGCCAGATTGACCTTGAAATTCAATTTGAATAGTGTCCCATTCACAAGATGTCATGTCAGGAGTATTGAAATTGATTTGAGTTTGACATGTAAATGTGCTGAATGAAGGGAGAAGAAGCGATGTGTATAAAATGATATTTTAGTAGTAACAGATAACTTGTGGGATAATATAGCCTGACACCTGTTTTCATAGAGAGAGATGATTCTTAAATCATCGTATATTACTACCAATTAAGACTTTAACTACCTACTGCTTGGGTCTAAGCTCTATGAACTTGCGGGGTGAAGAGCAGAGGCAGGGAAGGAGCAGGCAGAAGTAAGAAGCTTGTAAACAGCCCGCCGCGTTACCTGGTATTCCCGTCTATTCCAATACTGCTAACATAGGATCTTTGCTCAAACCACTGTGGTGTTGCGAACGAGTGAGTGAGTCACCGACCTATGTATTTGGTTCTGTTACTACGCAAGGACGGGACTGGGAAGCCGGCTCATCTATCATCATAAACGTCAACGCTCCACATTCCTGTCAGGTCAACGGAGGTTAGACCCGAGCAGTAAGTGAAGATGTAAACGTTGTACACAGTCATAATTTTAAGAAGTTCACTTGTGTGGCCACTGCGGCTCTCACAAAAAATACAGTTGAACCTCGATATCTCAAACCTACAATATTCAAATTTTCAGTATTATTCCCCAAACAAACATCCTATAATTTACATGAATTTTATGCTCTTTAAGTCGAATTTCAATCATTCCAATTTTTTGATATCTTGAAGCTTAAATTATATCCCTGGCATTTAAGCTTATTCTCATCATCTCAGTGCAGTGGAACTTGTCTCGTTATAACTAGATTGAAATGATTGCTGGGAGCGTTACCACCCGATCCAAGATTACCGCAGATGGTCTGGGAACAAAAAATGTGTGTCCAGAGTGGACTAATAAATCGCACTAATTCCGATTCTAATTCAAATTTTCCACTAATTACTGTAGTTGAGTCATCTATGCAACTTAGATAATGTATTAAAGCTGTCATCATTACGAACATCCTTTTTTTTTTTGACATAAATGACTATATGCTGCAAGCCTACATACAGTATTTTGCGACAAGTGTATCACAAATTTTAACATTTTTCATACGTACCGGTATCTCTATAATGCAAATTTTTGATAATTTATTTTGAAATCCTCTGATTTGAGATATTGAGGTTTGGCTGTAGTTAAATGAAATGAAATATTAAGCTGGCAATTGATATTACGAGCAGATCAATTGCTTGCGGAACGTCACGAGTATGTGGGAAGACCCTGCAGTAACTCTGGCGATTGGTCAGTAGTCGGAGACCATCATTTAACATTACGACCATAGTCATTTCTATGTAAAAGCTTTCGTGCCATGAATTGTACACACTTGAAGGCTGTGAAAGAAAGCATTTTTAACATTAAAGCTATGTTTTCTACCATGTCCATAGTAAAATTTGGAAGGATTTGGCACATACTATTGAAGTGTAAAGACCTCAGGCATGCTTGTGATTTTATGAGTCAGTGACTGCTTTATTTTGATGAAAGCAAAAAAAAGCTTTCAGTATAATTATAGTATTGATAATGATTCATCTCAGGTTAATTCTACAAAGTGTTTGGTTAATAGTGATACATGGATTGTTGCCTTAAGAGGACTGCTGAAGACCATGGTGTCCTCTACTTGCAGACCTAAGGACATCAATTCGTCAACCTAGATCCAGTATTGTCAATTTTAAATAGTACTTAGTACCGTACACAAGATCTTTGTATAGCAGAATAAGCTTGTTTAAGTAAAACCTGACTTGTATTTATGTATTACTATTTACTGAACATGCTTATTAAATTTCTATTATCTGCTAGTATGTACAAAAATAATAGGGAGGGGGGGAAGGTGGCAAAGCCAGCTGAGTGCAGTTTCTTCTAAATCTCATATTTTCTGCAAGTTTTAAAACAAATTGAGAGCGTAGTTATATATATCTCTGCATCAACATACTGCCATATTCTTCAGGGTTTATGGCCTTGCTTATACTGATATAATTAGGAGCTACAATTACAACTGGTTCATAGCTTATTTATTATCTGTAGGAAAGCAAATAATTTTCCTTTATCTACCATGATGTTGTGGAGTTTGTGCATTAATCTTAAATCATAGTAACTCTTGAGTGCATTTTCATTTCCAACATGTATATTGCATCATAAATATTTCAATTGGACACATCAGGAATTAGCTTCAGATTTTGAAGCTCTTGTAAAATTCTACTTATACAGTTTCAAAATTAACAAATTTGTGGTACACAATAGCAATATTTTATTTTCATTTGATTCATTTACTAGCTTGTAGTTATATTGCACTCATATTTCACTGTGTTGAAAGCTTAAATTGTACACATTATTTTGAGGAGAATTAATAAAAGGACACTTGTATTAAGTTCTTCAGTATTTTTTTTTTCTTCATTACCTTCCTTTCCCACTGTTGATGTGCTCTTTATAAAATTTCAACTTACAAGAAGTTTTGAATTGCAAAATATACATTATAACATTCCACTAATCTGATACCAGCAATGTGCCATGTCAGGGATGTTGCCCCAGCTATTGCTAAGTAGTAGAAATGTGTTGGTTTCTGAGGCCTGACGCACTTCTCCAGGACAATGCGAGTCATGGTGGAACTGTACTGGAATGAAATTGACAGGATAAATCAGAGAAAACCTGTGCTCCATCCAGCAAAAATTGACATTCTAACCCACCATTCCTTGAAAAGAGGAAGGAAGCATGTAGTTGAACGTGACTGTTAATCTTGGGATCATTAGCCACGGGACCTCCTTTCTACGTGGAATCTAACCACAGGACATGGTATTTCACTTCGAAAATTGACCGGGAATCGAACCTGGTCCGCCTCGGTGAGAGGCAAACGGCTGGACCCCTGCGCCACCACGCCCCTCCACTATTCCTTAGAAATCATTTGTACAGTTACAGTGTACTACCGACACTTATTAGGCATGAATAGATAATGTTGATTTTCCCTCCCCTTAAAACAACCACCACCACTGCATATTAGTTACAGTAAGGAAACTTGTGCGTTGAAAGTGCTACAATAATTTGTGTGCTAGGTTCTACAAGCAGATTAATTTATTCTACATCTAAGGGTTTGCATCAAAATATTAATCATTAATTAAACACTTATACCAGGGTTAGGTAAGTAAAAGTAATGGTTGGGAGCTGTTTGATTATCCTCCGTACAGTCCTGATCTTGCTCCCAGTGATTTCAATCTTGCACCTCAAGAAATTGCTGTCCAGTCAGCATTTTCACACTGCAGTAGAGCTGAAGACGAATGTCACATGCTGGTTCCATTCCCAGGCAGCATACAAAAGTTGTTCCCTCAATATGACGAACAGCCAAGGTTCGAATTCCGATGACAGCTAAGTGGAATTTTAACCTGAGAAGTATCGTGGTGTCAAAAACGGGATCCGGCCAAAACCAACAAGAGTTGTTGATTATTTAGGCGCTTTGTAACGTCGTGGTCATGTAGCCCTGTCAATTGGTGTGTGTAGTAGGCTATTTGTCTGATAACCTGTGTCACTGTGATGTCTGTACTAGAGTAAAACCAATAAGAGCCAGGGTGGCTCCGACGACCCAAAACTGTTGGGATACACTGAAGAATGTGTTACCCGACCGGGGTTATTACATGGATTAACTTGCAGGGCCATGGGACTAGGCTATCTCCGGACTCGAAATACATGTAGTCAGCACCACTTTTCTAACAAAATTAGATGCAGGAAAGAAATTCATGTGGGTGTTAGCCGAACAAGGGTTCACTGAATCTGACAGTCTGGCCATGGCTCACATGTTGTTGTATTATTTAATGGTTTGGACATCATGGTCATTTCTGCCCCATGCACTTGGGTGTGTATAAAATGAAAATCCACAGCCTGTTTCCAGTCTCCGACCGGGTCAGGAATGGAATGAATGAAGCCCCCATCTAGCGGCGAGGATTTGAACTGTGCCGGCTGCCGAGGCCTGACGCACTCCTCTGGGGCAATGATTAAATGAATGACAAATGAAATGATAGTGGAGTGTGTTGCTGGAATGAAATTGTGACAGGGAAAACCGGAGTACCCGGAGAAAAACCTGTCTGCCTCCGTTTTGTCCAGCACAGATCTCACATGGAGTGACCGGGATTTGAACCACGGACCCAGCGGTGAGAGGCCGGCGTGCTGCCGCCTAAGCCACGGAGGTTTCCGTGTATAATATATAGACATCAAATTTTTCTGATAACCTGTGTTATTGATATGTCTGTAGTAGTGTGTGTATTTTTAATTGATGCTAGGATTGGGATGGAAACGGCCTTACGTTAGGAACCATCCCGGCATTAACCTGGAGTTGAAGCGGGAAACCACTTGTAGGATACCGGTAGCTAAGGTGGGAACCGAACCCATTTCTTCTCAATTTTGCCTCATGTGACTGTAGCCTAACCTGTTCCAGCCCTTAGACCAGAATTAAATCGAACCCGGACCTCTGGGGTGGCAGCCGCTATACCACGAGGTGGTCTTGAAGTATTGGAGTCGAAAAAGTAAATTCCTTTTATTTAATGCACCGTATCCTACCGTATGAACGCGCCAACGACAGGTTGTGCAATAAAAGTCCATTCGAAACTCGACTATTATGGGACTTGTAGCACGACAAAGCTTCCACTTTGTCATTTGTAGCTCTTCAGTCGGTCAACACGATTGTGCCCAATGAATGGGTGGGGAACAAAATATAAAAGTACACTCCTGGAAAAAATTACATGCAGCCTACGGTAGGCCTATTAGCTATAGTAGAGCTATCCTTACTTCCGACTTGAAGTTTCAGTGCTACGCTACAGCTATCTAGCGGCTAGAAATGAAATCGCTTTAACTAGCCTATCACAGGCAGCCATTCAAATCGAGTTTCGTTCAGGATGTTGCGATTTAGCGAATTACATTCGATTTTTCGTGATACATCGATTTGAATGGTGGCCTGTGATTGGCTAGTTAAAGTGATTTCGTTTCTGACCACTAGATTAGCTGTAGCGTAGCACTGAAACTCCCAGTCAGAAGTAAGGCTGGCTCTACCATAAATACCACAATTAAATGGGACAATATGATAATTAACCAATACCAATATGATAATTAACTAATACATGTAAGTTTTTCCAGGATTTTTTTAATATTTTGTACCCCGCCCATTCATTGGGTCATTAGGTATAATTGTGTTGACCGACTGAAGAGCTACAAATGACAATTTTGTACAGGAAACACTGAAAGAATGGCTTCAAATCTCTACAAAGCTTCCAATAATGTAACGAATTTCAACTTGTTACACCTATTTTAAACAAGAGTCTGCGGCCCGTAATTCTCCTAAGTTTGCGCATTTGCTCCATGCAGGGAGTTAAGATAGACTGCTTAACCCATGAACGCCCGAATTAATACTTTTTGAAAATGTTGCTTTTTTATTAGTAAGTTAAAAGGGAGTTATTAAGCTGATCAAACCATATTTTACGACGGTGGCATCGTACCGTAAGTTCCCGAAATACAGGGCGTTACATATATGTAACGCTAGACGCTTGTGTTGTCAAAACACTTACTGCATATTCTGAATGGTGATTTATAAATACAATAATGTACCAATTTCATATTTGCTGCTAAATACTTATCTTGATAATATTACATTTTAAAAAGTTGAATTAATATTATTTTTATTTTGTATTTGAGAACATTTACATAACTTCTAAGAAACACACTTTATAGCTATAATTTTGGATAGGTTATCCCAATATATTGAGGTCACTAGCCAATTGTTTTGGCCGGGGATATAAGGTCGCATTCCCTTCCTAACGCCACGTGATCTTCCATGTGAAATATTTAGCGTGCTGTCACCGGAATTCGAACCTCGACCGTCCGGGTAAAGCCAGTGCGTCATCCTCCCTCTGCAAGGACTATGTCCTTATACATTAAAAACATCTTCGTTTAACGCCTGAACACGGCCTACATGAAACTGCTTCTAGGTAAATGGCCTTCGAATCCCCTCGCCCTCCTAGTTCATTTTGACAACGTACAGAGTACATTTCATCTTTACGTTGCCTTCTCTCTCTCCCCGTTCTTGACCAGGTCTTAAATTTTACGAAAACAAATAAACATTGATCCATTTCCGAAGGATCTCAATTATACATTGTCTCATCATTAGACATGTCCAAACATGAGAAGCGCATTCATTCATAACCAATGTAATAATGCAATTAAAGAAGAGCCAGTATCTCAAAGTGAAAATATCTTCTGGAAAGCGAACATTCAGCCTCAATCAATAAAATAATACCGGGTGAGTTAGCCGTGGTCGTTACGGCATGACAGCTGGCAGTCGCTCACATCCGGGAGGCGAGGAGGTTCGAATCCCCCCGCCGGCAACCTTGAAGATGGTCTTCTGTGGTTTCCCATCTTCCTTCCAGGCAATTGCCGGGGTTTGTCCCTAACTATAGGCCACAGCCGCTACCTTCCAACTCCTCGTCCTTACATTCCAACTTTCCTCCCCAACGGTACATGTAGCTCACCCATTGGGTGTCCGTCTCGAAGAAGCTACAAAACTGGCGAGCCGAACATGACCTCGGACACTCCCGGCACTAAAAGCCATACGCTAAAAAGAAAAAAAATATATAGTGTAAACTACCTTGACATATTGTTTCCCAACCTTGGTCTGCCAGGAAGAATTTTACTTGAAAGTAAGTTCCATTCACTTAGATTTCTAAAGGTCCACCTCGTGGCGTAGTGGCTAGTATTCTGGGGCTGTTACTGCGGAGGTCCGTGTTCGATTCTCTGCTCTACCAAGAAATGTAATTCTAGTCTGAGGGTTGGGATTCACTCAACCCCCAAGAGGCAGAAATGAGAACAGGTGGTTCGATTCCAACCCCCAAACATCCTAGAAATGGTATTTCGTGGTTTCCCACTTTCGCTCGTACATATCGTAAGGCCACAGCCGCCTCCTACCAAAATCCTGGCAACGGTACAGCCATCATAATGACATATCTCATCAATTTCCACACGCACCAAGCCAGGGGTGGATTTAAGGAGTGAACGATTCATCTTGCTGTTATACATTAAAAACATGACGAAAACAGTGGCTTTAGACAAATTCTTTCACACTTAAATACTCTGTATCAAAATGCACATTTTACGATAACTTACTATTTTGAGTGCTCGGCTGTAGAGGATAACAAAAGCAGAGGTAGAGCTATGAGGCGATGGTTAGTTGCAGTGTTGAACGATTTCAAAGTCAGAGATGTAGAAGCAGAGGGAGCCGGATTGCTAATTGCTAATAGGGGATCATAGAGGTGACTTGTTCGCAAACAGAGGCTTGCAGACTGGATGGGACGCTGGAAGGTAAAACCGTCTCAAATGAAAATGTATGTATTGAACCCATGTACCATGGGCTTCAAAGGGGGTCGAATCCATGTATTTTGTGAAAGGAATGAAAGAAGCATACAGTCTCTAAGGGAACGGAGAGAGATTTCAAGCCAGGATTCTAGCCTAACATTGTGCAAGCGCTGGGACCAGGTGTTCATAAGATGAGCTCATGCCTCTTGACATTTATAAGGAGCCAGTCATGGATATTAATAGAACGAGTGGAAAGTTTTCACTGTAAGACGAAGAAGCTCGACTCGGAAATTGCTCTTACGTTGCAGGAAAACGGCAACCTCGCTGCTGAGTCAGAACAAGAATAATTAAATTTAACCCGTTTACGAGTATAAAAATAAGTAAACAAATACAGTACGGTGAATCATTTCGGATTAAAGATTTTTGTGTAAAGAAAAACCCTTTAATAATTGTACACGAGGAAAGTGCAAATGCAGCAGACGTCATCGGGAATTCACCGGGACCCAAGGAGTGGGAGAATTAAAAATGAACAGCACCACCCACACAGTTGAAGACGAAAAATTAATTAATATCTCGGAAATGCACGATCGATTTCCATGCACAGGAAGATCATTTTACGTTTGGAAGACGAGTTTTCTGGAGATATAATTTTTATAATTGTACGACAATTAGTTCAAAAGTTGGTCACGAAAAGGACTAGGAGTTTTATCTTTTTTTGACTGAAAAGTATAAAACTCCTGGCAGAGCCAGACCAAACATGCAGTTACTCTGACAGCCCGTGAGGGGGCATCACTCTGTATCACACCGCAGGCAGTTACTAGTCCGTCCAGGGGACGTGACGCTGGAGCATCATAACCATGCAGTTTACGAGAGCCCAGGGAGGCGTTACGCTGTATCAGTTCATGCAGTCTACAAGCACACCGTGAGCGGAGGTGCTGCATCACATCGTACATGCAGTTTCAAACGGCCTGAGGGTACGTTACTGTGATACATCAGACATCGAAAGCAGTTTACCAGTACTCCTTGAGGGGAGAAACGCTGTGTTACACCGCAGAATTAATATCCGACAGCCACGGGCGTCGCAGTATTAATAACTTGCGTGCCTCCATAAGGAGTTGCAAAGAAGAAATATTAAAGTATCGCCGTGTTGAAAAATTAGGAAAATCCTAGTTACAGGATTTAGGTCCGACAGTGCAAAGTTTACCGTAAAAGTTCCTAAAATACAGTCAAAGCAGGCTGCGAACTTAGGATTAAGGCGATAGGTCTTTCAGTAAACGACCAAAAGTATCATAACGTACGGAAGTACCGGAACAGCGAGATAAACAGTTTATCAATTTTAAAGAACCCTAACAGGGAAAAACAGAGTAAGGTTCGCAACGTATTCCAGAAAATTAGAAGTGCGAGAACCGAATAAACAAAGAAGAACGGAAACTATAGACATTTTCTCAAGAAAGCAGACGAACTATTCTAAAGCACTAAGACTCGAGAAGTATTAGTTGCTAAAAAATCCATAGGTTATCGAGGGGACCTCGATCAGAACAGACTCTCGCTAGGATCGATAAACCAGATCTAAAAGGGGAGCCGTTCAAGCTAGAGAAATAGCCGATCATCAGGAACAGGATCCGAAGAATTGTTATTCCAGGGAAAAAGTAGATGATTCGAGACTTTCGTATTCTGCAGGATAGGAAGCCGACATTGAATAAATTTCACCCTTGGAGACGGGAGATTAAGAGGTCACGTGTGATAGGTTAGAAAAAGACGGCCTAGTGATCAAAAGTTGTGAAGTGTAAATATATCAAGATTGTGTGTTAAAAGTAATATATTTTTTAGTGTTTTATTGTGTGTTCTAAACGGATACACCAGTGTATTAAAAATGTTGTCAGTGTTAAATGTATTGAATATGTGTCAAGAAATGTTTGTACATGAGATGAGTTTGTACAATATGGAGTAAGTCAAGAAGGTGGGCAAAAATGACACATCGAACGAGAATAAAGGTCAGAAAACGACCTTAGACATGTGAGTAAAGATTTTCATTATGTTTTTGTGTCGGGGAAATTTTTGTGTACAAATCCACCGGAGTTTTGAGTAAAAGGGATGTTCTTAAATAAATAATAACTAAATAAGAACGCGGTCTGAACAAAAATAAAGTTTTGAGAAATAATAAAAAATTATGTGAAAGGATAAATCCTGTAGAGGAAATGTATGGAATAAAATGTCAGTGTATTTGACGAATGTTATAAAAGCAAGCGTAATAATAATGATTATAACAAAGATATTTAAATAAAGGTAAATTTGAATTATATGAAAGAAATAGCTTTTGAGCTTTTGTAAGGAATGAAGACATGATGTGAATAATAATAATAATAACAAGGTAAAGAAATCTAAATAAAGATTAAATTGAATGATATAAAAATATAGAGCGTTGGAGCCTTAACAAATGTATAAGACATGATGTAAATGCATGTTCTTGAAAATGGAGCGATTTATTGTCAACGGAAAAGATAAATATAAGAATTGAGATATGTATCAATTGTTACTATGAAATTTATCAGTTCTTTGGAAGACATTAGGCCGTAAAGTAATGTGTAGCGCAATGGAACGCAATTGAATAAAAAGTCACGCTAGGAATGCGTACAATTTAAATGTACTTGGTAAATTACTTATGAGGGGTAGTTGATTGTATTGAATTGAGATATGTTGTAAGTCCTCTAATTGTGACGTAGATCACGAGGCCATGTGTGTGTTATTATATAAAAGGGAGCAAATGTATGGTATTATTGAGCGTATGTCATGTAGGCCACGGCCGACTTTAAATCGCGTCTTGTATAAGTCCTCCAATGTGGAAATGGTTCCCGAGGCATGTTAAGAGATTCGAACCTAGAATCCTCTTGTTGTTAAAGCCCCTTATTATTCGTCGTAGAATGTGTATTACTCTTCCCAATCAACGAGGACCCTTCATAATTAATAAATGCCAAGATTACGAGAGTGGTTTATGAGCCAAAGAATATTGTTAAAAGTGAAAAGAGAAGTTAAATGCCAGGTCTCTCCATAGAACTGAAAATAAAAGGAAGGTTTGTTTTAAAAGCATTGAAGAGAGCTCCAACCGTAGGCTAGACAGGGAGCCGCTCTCCCTGTCATAAATCTCGCTCGAGTATAATGGCCTGACCCTCATAGTATGAGGGTGGGTAAAGACCGTCTTGTAAGAAGTACTAAATACACCGTGAGTGTTTAAAAGTTGTTAATGACCCGGGCGTTGAACCGAGGTCCTTGTAGATTGATATTATCGCTTGCCAGTTCAGATCGTAGTTTTCTTATGTGATAATGGTCTGATAAGACAAATGAATTAAATAGAAATCCCTATTGTAATATTGTATGGAAATAAGGAATCCACGAGTTTTGTGAAGATAACTAGATTTCGGGAGTAATCATAGTTTTTGACTTTGTCAAGTAATCTTTATAACTCTGGAGTACACAAGTAGTTTCCCGATCACCGTAGTGAAATTGCAAAACTTGAGAGAGGTGGTAAATACTGAGAACATGTGAAATGCCCAAATATTGAAGTAAATAATTAACATGTAATTTTAAATGTAATTATATATTTGTTTTGATGATAAGAAAAGATAAAAATAGTTCTTGAGGTGTACAAAAGAATGACACCATTATTATTGAAAATATCGAGCCAAAGAAGCTCGTAGTTATATGGAACTTTAAGATAGGTACTTTATGGAAGTGAAAATAATCGTGAATTGTTGGTTTTAAAGAAAACCATGTGTTTAAATAGAATATTTGTTTTACTCTTACGTTATTCCTTGTTCACTTTGAACAAGTAGAAAGATATTGGTCATTAGTTTATTTGTTTTATTGTTTGTAGCGCCATAATTTTGATTAATTAAATGTGTTAATATAGGAGTTGATTTTGTTGTTATTTTTGCAAGTGTATCCTCTATTTAATCCAAAATATGTAAGTCACAGAGTGGGAGAACTTACCGCAGCCCCGAAAATCCCGAATTGAGCAATGCTGGCATACTGTGATTTGCATATTTCTTGCTGAAAGGGCACAGTATATTTGAAAGAATACTACACATTTTTGACAGTTCTCTAAAAAATGGCTTTAAACCACGCGTTGGCTAAGACAGTAAAATAGTAGAACTACCAAAACTAAAATAATTTGGAATACAATAAATATTTGACTTAAAATGGCTAATATCACGCAAATTTTTTCCAACTCACAAAACGGACTCTGCGAGGGATCATTCCTCTACCGTCGCAAGGATGGTGTCTCGGAGCTGGATACACTTCGTCAGCAGATACAATTGGGGATGATGACAGGTGACCGCTAACTTGGGTCAAATTAAGGACCAGGGAAGGGATTTTGGAGGGCAGTCGGTCGGTCGTGGACCTGTTGAAAGGAACCGTCACGGCACTTGCCTGGTGGTGAAAATAGGAAACCAAGACAACCATTTTCCGGACGGCTGAAGTTGGATTCAAACCCACACTCTCCCGATGCCAGCGAGATACGAGCTAGCGCGTTACTGCTCTTGGCCACCGTGATCGGTAACATTTATTTTTACTCCAAAATATCAAAAATAAATTTAAAAAATGTCCTATTACTCACTAATTTGGGCCTAGTTTTAGCAAAATTATCCTATCCCGGACCTCCCCCACCCCTCTCCAAGCTAAGGGTATTCCATACTCTCTAGACTCCCTGGTGTGTGTTCGCCTACCCCCATGATCTTGCCTTAAATCTGCCCCTGAACCAAGTACTCGGGGCTACATGACCACGATGCTTCAAATCCCCTAATTGAATCAACAACTGCAAAGCAACAAATATTCCAAGTGTAAAATTCTACCTGATTTCGGCAGAAACCAATGCCTTCATTTCCTTGCACAAAGAAATAGATCGCTTTAATTTCAACTTACTGAGGAAATCCAATGGAATAAAATCCTTTCAACAACGCTACTATCCACTTCCAGTGTTTCACTTAATCTTAACATGTTAATATTTCAGTGGGAAGTAATTCACGCCAAGACGAACTCACAACATAACTGAAGTGGATGAGGCACTGCGCTGGTGTGCCTTCCCTTGTGAGCAGGGTGAAAGTACTGTTTGAAATCAGCCAATCAGCAATACACTCACCGCTAGTCTTTAGCGCGATACCCCATACGGAACGTGGCTGGGCTACTCTTTCCCTCTCCCCCCCCCCCCCCCCCCGCCTCCCCCGCGGGCCAGTGTCGAGCCCTTTCAACGACCGGGCTAGACTTGCGGTATACCGAAGTACATTCACTCACAGCTAAAAGTGTGTACTTACTTGACTTATTTCCTTTCGCTCCGTGCGGAGCATAGGGCATCCAAGAATGATTTCCATCGGGCTCTGTGTGTTGCCAAGTTCTTCACTTCCATCCAAGTCTTTCCCGCTTTTCTGGCCTCCTCTTCAATGGTGCGTTTCCAGGTGTTCCTTGGTCTTCCCCGTCTCCGAGCCCCTTGAGGATTCCAGTCCAGAGCTCTCCTTTCTACTGCATCATTCTGTTTCCGCAGAGTATGCCCAATCCAGCCCCATTTCCTCCGTTTAATTTGGTCTTCTATAGGTTGTTGGTTAGCCCTTTGCCACAGCTCTTCGTTTGGGATTATATCTGGCCATCGTATACCCAGAATTCGACGCAGACAACGATTGATGAATACTTGAAGTTGGTGGCTGATAGGATTGGTAACTTTCCATGTTTCACATGCATACAATAGGACAGCTTTCACATTGGTATTAAAAAGTCTGATTTTCTTCTTCCTGGATATGTTACGGTTTCTCCATACTGGATAGAGCTGCACAAAAGCCCCATTTGCCTTTCTCATTCTGCTCTTGACATCCTCCTCAGCCCCTCCACTTCTCGTTACCACGCTTCCCAAGTAAACAAATGTATCCACCTGTTCTACATCTACACCTCCCACAGTGAGACCAGCCTGTACTGTGGAGTTCACTCTCAGCTCCTTTGTCTTCTTTGGGTTTATCTTAAGTCCAACCTTAGCAGCTTCAAGTTCTAAGTTTGCCAGTTTTCCCTCTATGTCTCTAAAGCGCTGTGCTAGCATACAGATGTCATCAGCAAAATCAAGATCCTCCAACCTGTCTCGAAGTCCCCACTGTATCCCTCTCTTCCTTCCTCTCCCCACCTTCCTAAGAGTATTATCAAGAACAATCAGGAACAAAGTGGGAGAAAGTATACATCCTTGTCGTACTCCAGTCTGGATGGCCAATGGCTGGGATAGCTGACCCTCATGCAGGACTTGACATTCATAACCAGAATACATCTCTCGTATAATGTTAACTATTTTACTTGGTATACCATATTCCTTTAAGGTCTCCCACATGACCTTCCTATTAATGGAATCAAAGGCCTTCTCAAAATCTATAAATGTGATGTACAGTGCTGCTTGCCATTCGTTACTCTGCTCCACAATAATCCGTAAAGTGTTAATTAAGTCCACACAACTACGGTGTTCCCTAAATCCAGCTTGTTCTTTCCTCAACTTCGACTCGATAGACTTCTTAACGCGATTCAAGATTATCCTGAGAAATACTTTGCTTGGTACGGATAGTAAGGTAATACCTCTCCAGTTGTTACAATTCGTCAAGTCACCCTTTTTTGGGATTTTAACAATCACACCTTTCTTCCATTCCACAGGCAGCTTCTCTTCAAACCAGATCTTTTCCATCAATGGCTTCAGGATATTGGCTGTGGTGTCCATGTCTATCTTGAGGACATCTGGCGAAATGTTGTCGACACCGGGGGCTTTTCCATTCTTCAGTTGTAGCAAGGCTTCTTTGATTTCAGCACAAGTTGGACTGTGCAAAAGAATATTTGGATCAGAATTATCAGGTTCATCATTCCTCTCTTCGTGGTGTTCATTAATCCCTCGATCAACATTAAAAATTTCGGTGAAGTATTCCCTCCACCGTTCTTGTTGTTCTTCTTGAGTTGTGAGTAAATTTCCCTGTTTGTCTTTTATGGGCCGGTTCTTTCGGAAACTTAAAAGTGTGTACCCCAGAAGAAAATTAGCGAGTTAAGCGGGATTCGAGCGCCAGCTTCCTTGACAACAATCGGCGGAACATGAATGATGACAAGCTCGATTTTCCTGACTGCACTGCTACATACAAGTCGAGAAAATGTCGAGATAAACATTTTATATTTTTATCACTGGTGGTATACCGCCGGTATATGCGATGCATGGGAGAATCCGCCACTGATCATGTCATAGATTTATGGTATGTAAAAGATCCTTCCACAGACTAAACTTGTGTGAAGGTAATTTTCTAAGTTAGATTTCGTTGGTGTGCTCTATCAAAGTTCCAACGTTCACCACTAGGTCTCATTGACATCTGGTAGCGAAAGTTGGAACTATTTGAAATTGAATGTAACTTGTAGCTCACCCTATGGGTTGCCGCTAGAAGCACCTACAGCTTCAGGCGAGCCGAACATGTCCTCGTACACTCCCGGCACTAAAAGCCATACGATAAATAAATAAATCACATCACAAGTCTTCAATGTCGCGGCCCTCTCCTGGCTCCACGTGGTTATACGCCGTACGATTTCACGTAGAATGCCAGCTGACTGTACCAGGATTCGATCCGGCAAGCTTGGGCACAGCAAGCGAGAACGTTGCCACTGAGCCACGCAGTCAGTCTAGACCTCTGAAATATCGAAATAATTCTCGTATTGTATTTTCTGAAACACTGCCTGCAGCCAGATATCTCGGCAAAGGTATGGTCTTGAATACGGTACTGGCATAAAAAATATGCTACGGTGACATAAAACATATTATATGAAGGCATGCACTGTTAAAAAAAAGCTGTATATGGAAAAACGTTTTGTGTATAAATGAATGAAATGTATTCTAACTCATTTCATATGAATGTGCTACAGAAAATAGCTTGCCTTACCACTGACCCCGTATCCGCATAGCGTTACCATATGGTAACGCTGGGAAAATTAGTCTCGGGCATGAGCAGGTATAAAGAAACACGTAAGATATGTTACTGAATTATAAATTAGATATGTTTACTACCATAATCCTGAAGACCAAGTAAACTCTCCATTTTACGCAATATTGCAATAATTTAGCATGCCGTACCTTTTGCGGCATGCCATCACGACGTGAGAAACAAACCACGAAATGCACCCAATTGTTGGGACATCACCCAAGACATTCCCTAGTGACTAATGTGCGGGAAATGACCTTCCTTGATCATGTAAGCGCGAAGTTCGAATATCTTTAACTGGCAATGGTCCTGTAGAGAAATAAATGCAATGACCGGTACTGCGTTACCATATGGTAACGCTAGGCGTTTATGGGTTAATCGTCTTACGCTCCAACAACATCTTCAAAACAATCCATCATATTTTAGAAAAGAGGCCCTTACTCTTCAAAGAATAAGCACATTGTAGAGATGAGACAGATACGATCATAAGATTCATTCCCTTCAGCTGCAGGGTTCAACTGCGCAGAAATCGCTGAATTAATGGCGGCTTACATCACTTTACTGTATTTAATTAGGCTACAAATCAGAAATAAAAGTATTTTTTTAAAATGAATTTGAACTTATGTCATCTCCTCGCAGTAGTTTTCGATAGCTTCCACGGAGGAAAGCGACTGAATTCAACACTGCTATTTGGTACCAGTAGCAGTGGCCTCCTTTAACCTATACCAGACGGGACTCCCCCACCAGCCGCGAACAGCTGATTGGATAACACGTCATACCATGCCAAGGACAATAGCTGATAGGCCTATATGTGTCAATAGACGGAAAGATCTGGTGGGACCGTTTACCGGACATGTCACATCAGGGTCGGTGGTGTAACATCTCGATCATCTACCTCTAAAGATAAGGATGAAAATGTATAAGCTTACTAATAGTCTACTAATACAACAAATAGTAGGCGTACTAATTGCCGACTACTTCAAACTTACGTATTAGCAGGGGCGATTATTCCACGGAAGTGATTTATTAATTTATTGAGGTTTTAATGGGAGGAACAGTAAGGCCATCTGCCCCTCAAAGCCCTCGTGCGGATGGCGATATTTTAGGTGCTGGCGCCCCTAGCGGTAACTCACTCACTCACTGAGTCCGTACAAGCACGGCCGACTGGGGTAGGAGTCAATCTGTGGTAGGAGTAGTGTGTATGATAGCTCGTGCTGGATAACCGAGTAGGACAATAAAATAAGTTATTTAATGGTGAAATGTCGTCATCCATGGAAATTTATCCGGGTTTAGGGAATATTCGGGGGGATACGTCGTATTTCACAGCTTCTCAGGGTTGTGAAATCAAAGTTGGGAGAAGACAGGTACCGGTAATATTATACAGTTTGTGTTTGCGAGGAACTAGCATTAATCAATCATCTCATGCTGTTAAATTTGAGTTGCAGTGCCTTACGTTTTGCAATGTTAATCATATAGAAAAGTATTATCAACGTACAACTTTACTTTTTTCTTTCCCATTTTTAGCCTATATATATTTTATGAAAAAACTAGCAGTAGTGCCCGGCTTCGCCCGGTGGATTTATTTGTTTTATGGATGATAATGAAAACTACTTCAGAACTGGCCCATGGTACTTAAAATAACAGGAAATAATTATTTCAAAAATATAACTTTTTGTGGTGGTGATAAGTATAGCATAATGGACGTAACAATCAGGTGTATCCCATAATGTTAATAATGGATAGGGAAACTGCTATTTACTAACTACAGTACTGACATGTAATTTACAAACGAATTGAAAAATATGATTAGAAAGAGGAGTACCGGTAAGTGAAACAAAAGACACGGCTTAGGGCCCAAATCTCATTGGCTGTTAGAAAAGGAGAGACCAATAGTGTCGTCCTTTGCCGCATAGTGCCGTAGGAGACTATGCAGAGCACTTTGCAAAAACTTCGGCTGTCCCAAGCTCCTGAGGTAGCAATAGTGTCATTTATCGCCACATAGCGCTCAAGGATAAGAATCGGAATAAATGAAAGTAAATTTGAAACCACCAACGCTTATTGCAGCCTATAACCTCAATGTACTGCACCAACACTATCGCACTTATGCAGAGGTATATTTTTTCATGATGATAACTGTTTAAGAGGCCTAAGAAATCTTTTTCCATTAATTACTTCCCGTGACAGCAATTTATAAGCAGCGCAATATTTAACTATTTTCGCAATTCTGCACCAGAACAATGGAAGGGGCGACGTGATGCAGCCCGCATTGCCAGCCAACAAAAGACTTAATACATTTTATTACAGTTACACTACTACGGACATGAATGGTTATAGGGCCTTAAAACGTAGTTTTCAAGTTCCTTTCGTCTGTTATTCTAAATGTAGGGAATGGAGAGGGTTGTCCAAAATATCAAGTGGACAGTGTAACCAGCAGGATTTCAAAGGGTAAGTTTGTAAAATTCGATGCATTTAGGTGAAACGATGTAGATTTGTGCTAAAGGGACTAAATACAGGTAATGGAGTGGTCAGTCCAAAATTTCAAGTAGACAGTGTTACTCGACGGGTTCCAAAGGGATGGTATATACAATTTGGTTCAGATCGGTGAAACGGTGTAGATTTGAGCCAAATGGCCTAAATGCAGGGAATGGAGTGGTCTGTCCAAAATTTCAAGTAGCCTGGGTTACTCGTCGGGTTCCAAAGGGTAAGTATGTAGAATTTGGTTCAGATAGGTGAAACGGTGTAGATTTGTGCCAAAGGGCCTAAATGCAGGGAATGGGGTTGTCTGTCCGAAATTTCAAGTAGACAGTGTTGCTCGTCAGGTTCCAAAGGGTAAGTACATAAAGTTTGGTTCAGATCGGTGAGATGATGTAGATTTGTTCCAAAGGGCCTAAATGCAGGAAATGGAGTGGTCTGTCAGAAATGTCATGTAGACACAGTATTACTCGTCGGGTTCCAAAGGATAAGTATACAAAATTTGGTTGAGATCGGTGAAACGGTGAATATTTATGCCAAAGGGCCTAAATGCAGGGAATGGAGTGGTCTCTCCGAAATTTCAAGCAGACAGTGTCACTCGTTGGGTTCCAAAGGGTAAGTATGTAAAATATGGTTCAGATCGGTGAAACGGTGTATATTTATGCCAAATGGCCTAAATGCAGGGATTGGAGTGGTCAGTTCGAAATTTCATGCAGACATTGTCACTCGTCGGGTTCCAAAGAGTAAGTATGTAAAATTTGGTTCAGATCGGTGAAACGGTGTAGATTTGTGCCAAAGGGCCTAAATGCAGGGAATGGAGTTGTCTATCCGAAATTTCAAGCAGACACTGTTACTCTTCGGGGTCATAAGGGTAAGTATGTAATTTTTTTTGACATGGGTGAAACGGTGTAGGTTTGTGCTAAAGGGCCTAAATGCAAGGAATGGAGTGGTCTGTCCTAAATTTCAAGTAGAATGTGTTACTCGTCGGGTTCCAAAGGGTAAGTATGTAAAATTTAGTTCAGATCGGTGTGACGATGTAGATTTGTGCCAAAGGGCCTAAATGCACGGAATGGAGTGGTCTGTCAGGAATGTCATGTCGACAGTAATACTCGTCGGGTTCCGAAGGGTAAGTATACAACATTTGGTTCAGATCGGTGAAACGGTGAAGATTTGTGCCAAATGGCTAAATGCAGGGAATGGAGTGGTCTGTCCGAAATTTCAAGCAGACAGTGTTACTCCTTGGGTTCCAAAGGGTAAATATGTAAAATTTGGCTCAGATCGGTGAAACGGTGTATATTTATGCCAAAGGGCCTAAATGCAGGGAATGGAGTGGTCTGTCCGATATTTCAAGCAGACAGTGTTACTCGTCGGGTTCCAAAGGGTAAATATGTAAAATTTGGCTCAGATCGGTGAAACGGTGTAGATTTGTGCCAAAGGGCCTAAATGCAGGGAATGGAGTGGTCTGTCCGAAATTTCATGTAGACAGTGTTACCCGCAGGGTTCCCAAGGTTAAGTATACAAATTTTGGTTCAGATCGGTGATACGGTGTAGATTTGTATACATAACAGACAGACAGACAAACATTGAGCTTTATATATAGAAGATAGATAGATAGATAGATAGATAGGCTTATGAGATCACCTTTTGTCCGTGTGTGCGTATGTGTGTCTCTGTGTGTGTGTGTCCTAATAACTTCTAAACGGCTGGAGCGATTTCAATGAAACTTGGTAAGGTCATAGTACTATTTTGGCCGACCCCAACTGTACCCTTCAAATTTTATTTCCTCTCACCAATCCAAAATGGCGGCTGTGCGAAATATTTCACCGGCATTCCATATCTCCGAAACTATTACTGATATCACCCTGAAATTTTGTACGGTGATGAAGGACACTACTAAAAATTCACTTATAGGTCTTTCAAAAACTTGTTAACTACGAAACGATCATGGTGGCCAAGCGAAGTTGAAACTTTTAAATAGACTTTTCTCGCGATTTAACCATCCAAACGCAATGAAACATGGTACAGTAAATATTTAACCACATTGTAATGCACTGGCATCTAATTTAGTTCAATTGTCTACATAACCTCAAGATGGTGGATGTGCGCATTTTTAAAATTAAGTTTTCATATCTCGTGTATTAATCAAGCGATCGAAGTGAACTTTTGAATAATGAACCTACGCAAAAATCGTCATCTAATAGTACATAACATATATAAAAATCCAAATTGGCGACCAACCGAGATATTTAGACGGTTCTCAATATCTATTAATCTATGATAGCAATCAAACTGAAATTTTGTATGTTGATAGAGGATATGAACATACGTTCACCTATAGGACTTTTAATAACCTGGTGAGCACAAATCCAATATGGTGGTAAAGCGAAATGTAAGTATATAAATGGACGTTTCTCGCGATGTAACCATCCGAGTGCAGTAAAACTTGTTATGGTAAATTCTTATACAAATTTCAATCCACTGGCATCTAATTTATTTCAATTGTTATCATAACCACAAGATGGCTGCTCTGCAAAATTTTAAAATCTGATTTTTATTTGTTGTGTCCTAATCATGCGATTGAAGTTTGAATACTACACCTACACAATAATCTTCATTTAATAGTACATAACTAAGTCGTACACATATAAAAATCCAACATGGCGACCATCCGAAATATTTAGACGGTTCTCAATATCTACGAATGTAATACAGCAATCAAACTGACATTTTGTATGTTGAATACCTAGTTTCATTGCGTCTGGATGGTTACATCACGAGAAAAGTCTAATTAAAAGTTTCAACTTCGCTTGGCCACCATGTTCATTTTGAAGTTAACAGATGTTTGAAGGTCACATAGGTGAACTTTCAGTAGTGCTCTTTATCACATTACAAAATTTCAGGGTGATATCGGTTATAGTTTCAGAGATATGGAATGTCGGTGAAGTAATTCGCACAGTCGCCATGTTGGATTGGTGAGATGTAATAAAATTTGAAGGACACTGTCGAGGACGGCCAAAGTAGTACTATGACCTTACCGAGTTTCATTGAAATCGCTCCAGCCGTTTAGAAGTTATTAGAAGACACACACAGACAGACATACACACATACACACACACACACTCACACACGGACAAAAGGTGATCTCATAAGCCTATTTTTTCATAAAATGAAAATAGGCTAACAAATGCTGATATATGCGTCAGTTGCACGGGAAACCTTCTTACCCTCAGTCGGGATCAGTTAGGGAACCTGTGGACCGAGTTCATTTCTTGCCACATGTGTCACCGTGTTAGTGTTTCCAACAAGATAACATATCTGCGAGAAAGGGCTAGTGTAGCCAAACAGTCGATTGTTCCTATTTCTGTTGCTATGGTAACACGAGCTATGTTGCCAATACTACTAACGCCTTTGTGTTTCGTTCTTTAGCTTTGGTTTTAAAGAGCCATTTTTTCTTCTTCAAAAACGTTGAGGCGAAAATGCAATTAAGTCAGGCAGCTCAGCATGATTTTTCATCGGGTTTCCCGCACTGCCTCCAGAAAAATGCCGAGATAAAACCATACTTCAGGTCAGTGACGTCACTAGGGGGGTGCGGACCGCACCAGGTGACACCATCACAAGGGCTGACACCAACATTAGGGGAGTTCGTAAATATGTCATTTTTAAACAAATTTAGCACAGCTGAACATCGATTTTTTTTTACCAGTAGGCCCTACTAAGTGTCTGTCTTGTCTGCCTTCACTTCATTGGTTATAAAAATGTGAGTTCATCATGTAGCTCTTTTATGTGTGCGGCTTACGTTTATTATTGGATTTCATCAAGTACATAAATGTGAGTACTTTTGCATTTTATTGAATTTTATATGCATGTTTCGTTTCAAACAATATATCACTGTCTATGATTCTATGTCACTCCATGAAATTATTCTTATTAAAGGACGTTGTTCAATAAATAAAAGATTTTCAAATATAATTTGTTTTATCAATTAACCCAAATCATCATATGTATTATTTCAGTAGTATAGATCCCTGCTGTGGCGCTCACAAGCGACCGATCGTGAAAAATGAGCATTCAAATGAAAGAAAATATACATTACCAGTGACGCATTGAACTCTAATTTCATAAATATATATAATTTCTTTAAAAAATTACTTTAAGAATGTACGGAGTGTGCGATTTGCAGATACTGTTGCTGCAGGAAGATACGCTCCATAATTCCTGTTCACTTCACATTTTGGCCGCTGTGACGCCTGTTTCATGTCATTTTAACATTCTGAGGTCTTTCCTTTATCATTTTGCATGGATTACAGAAACAGTAATTTAAAGGAGTGAGTACCGGTACTCAAATCGTATAATTTCATAAATATCGAATAACCGTTGAGTGTTATGGCTAAGCTGTCAATCAATGGACTCAGCACATAAATGACATTAGCAGTGACGAATTGCATTCTAATTTCATTCTAAATGCATAGCTGAATGGGACTTCCTAGAATCTCTCCCATATCTCTCAGTGAGCCTACAATTATTGTGCCCTTTCGTAAAAGAAATATGCAAATCACTATCCAGCTGCTCAGTCTTATCTCTTTGGGGGCATAGAACGTCCTCCCACTGCGTGATTCACACATTATAGGATCAAGCTTAGGATAACACATCACTGAAATGAAATTCAAAATCCTACTAATAAAACTATTTAATTCTCAAAATTTGGCGCTACAATATACAAAAACAACTGAATCAAGAACACACTTGTTCTAATGAACAAGGAACAATACACATTAATCATAAAAACATCTATAAATTAAGTTCCATTGAACCCTAAACAAAATTATCAAAACTAGTTTCACTTCCATTTAGCAACATTATAACTTTCTCGAAAACGAGCTCTAAAAGTCTCGGCTAATTTTATTACATAATTCTAATGTTTAAGAAACATATTAAATATTCCAAATTTGAATATACACACATCAAAAAAAGTTTTGCATCACCTCGGTTCCCAGATCTCCGGCATATAGACGTTGACTGTGTATATTGTATCCAAGATACAGTCCCTTTGACTGTCCATAGATGTCACTAAAACTGCTCAAAGATGTAAACAACCATGCATGAGCAGGGCCTATTAGACGGAGGGGGTACGACAGCCGATCAGTTCCAGTCATTCCACCAGGACGAAGGTACGCTGCTCATGTTGTCTGTAGTTCTACCATGCCTAGAAGGTCAATACCGCAGTTCGATCGCGTCCGCATTGTTACTTTGTGTCAAGAAGGGCTCTCAACAAGGGAAGTTTCCAGGCGTCTCAGAGTGAACCAAAGCGATGTTGTTCGGACATGGAGGAGGTACAGAGATACAGGAACTGTCGATGACAGGCCTCGCTCAGGCCGCCCAAGGGCTACTACTGTAGTGGATGACCGCTACTTACGGATTGCCGCTCGGAGGAACCCTGACAGCAATGCCACCATGTTGAATAATGCGTTTCGTTCAGCCACAGGACGTCGTGTTTCAACTCAAACTGTGCGCAATAGGCTGCATGATGCGCAACTTCACTCCCGACGTCCATGGCGAGGTCCAGCTTTGCAACCCCGACACCATGCAGCGCGGTACAGATGGGCCCAACAACATGCTGAATGGACCCCACGGAATTGGCATCACGTTCTCTTCACCGATGAGTGTCGCATATGCCTTCAACCAGACAATCGTCGGAGACGTGTTTGGAGGCACCCTGGTCAGGCTGAACGTCTTAGACACACTGTCCAGCGAGTGCAGCAAGGTGGTGGTTCCCTGATGTTTTGGGGTGGCATTATGTGGGGCCGACGTACGCCACTGGTGGTCATGGAAGGCTCCGAAACGGCTTTACGATACCTGAATGACATCCTCCGACCCATAGTGCAACCATATCGGCAGAATATTGGAGAGGCATTTGTCTTCATGGACGACAATTCTCGACCTCATCGTGCACATCTTGTGAATGCGTTCCTTCAAGATAACGACATCGCTCGACTACAGTGGCCAGCATGTTCGCCAGACATGAACCCTATCGAACATGCCTGGGATATGTTGAAAAGGGCTGTTTATGGACGTCTTGACCCACCAACCACTCTGAGAGATTTACGCCGAATTGTCGTTGAGGAGTGGGACAATTTGGACCAACAGTGTCTTGATGAACTTGTGGATAGTATGCCACGGCGAATACAGGCATGCATCAATGCAAGAGGACGTGCTACTGGGTATTAGAGGTAGTGGTGTGTACTGCAATCTGGACCACAAATGCTGAAAGTCTAGCTGTATGATGGTACAACATGCAATGTGTGGGTCTCATGAGCAATAAAACGAGCTGAAATGTTGTTTGTGTTGATCTCTATTCCCTTTGTATTTAACGGTTCCGGAACTCTTGAAACCGAGGTGATGCAAAACTTTTTTTGATGTGTGTATTAAAAAGAAATTTGAGTTAAAAACAATTCAATGGTATCAACAATTACCATTTATTTGGGTACCACATGGCATTCGCAACATATCATCCCTCTCTTCAACACTACCAAAACTGTATTTGTCTTCGGAAATCTCATGTACCACAAGCGTTAACGACTACTGATTTATTCAATTCGAAATAGACTCCCAGCTATTCGATATCTTCAACAATTACTTGGGAACAATAACATTTATCATGCAACAATGCGCAGGGATTTTCATTATTGTCTCAATTGACAATTTTAATTATTCATGAAGTGCGTATCTATAACGCAACGGCAAGGATAAATGATCAATATAAAACACTGTACAGATTACCGTTCCATTAAAAGGTTTAAAACTTCAGAGCGCAGACATGGTCTGTCTCTGTCTGGGACCTACCCCAACCGACCTCCATTAAGAAAACGTCGAGACACTACGGCTTAATTTATAACATAGGGGAGAAGTCAATGCTCCCTCCTCTTTAAGACGGGACTTCAAAACACCGCTTTCAAACAAGCGTGAACAGAACTTGGAAAGGCTACACATCACATTAATATAACAACATTATTCTGAGGTTCCACTGACCTATTACTCTAGCTCAGGTGTGATTATAATTTCGGAGTATTAACACTGGGAAGTAAGAATTCAAAACCAATCATAATTTAGGGGCTTCCGACGTGAGAGACATCTGGTTCGATTCTCTGGCCTGCCTCTAGGACACTTCCATTTTCGAGGGCTAGGGCTAATTCCATAGAGCGAGGGTATTTAACCATTCCTCCTCACAATAATAAAAGCAACTTGGAAAAAGGTATTCGCACACAATTCCATGCTTAACAATAATATAGCACCCTTGTTAAAAGTTTGTCACAGCAAACACATACAAAATCAATTACTTCACCCAGCTGATCCCCGCAATTATAATTCCTGGCATTATCTTCACTGCAATTTTTAGCTTGATCCTTTCATTATTTAGCGCTCAAAGGCGACAATCAATACATTCGTGATGCCTTCCAAAGTTTAATATTTATTTCAACGTGATTCATATATATCTTCGTCCATAATTAACAGATTTGCCTTTTACTGAGTCTCGACCTTTCATTTTCAAGAACACAACTGGTTCTATAATTATTATTATTATTACTTTAGCACACAACGGCTCATATTAGAATTATTACTTCAATAATTAATTTATTCATTACATTTTTCTCATTATTTTTAGCACACAACGGCTCATATGTGAATTGTTACTTCAATAATTAGTTTATTCATTACCTTATTTATCATTATTTTTAGCACACAACGGCTCATATTTGAAGATTATTTCCATATCTTTTATATTACATTTTCCTTTTTATATTATCCTGTTTGCCTTTTAAATAACATTATTCTTTTTATATTCACAAGTATTCCACTGAATACGATTTCATTTGATTAACAATACATTTTAGCAATTTTTATATTAGACCCCGCACTTATTATTTTCACACAGTTTTACATCCCTGATTTTCAATACTGGAGAATACTTTCTCCGTGGTTACCATTGCTACATGAGATTCCCGAATCCAAAACACATAATAAATTTGGGTGTTACTTACATGGTTTATCCGGCCCAATTGTCCGAATTCCAGTGGAACGACATTCGGCCCACATAAAATTTCTTATTTCGTGATGATACACACACTTACACTTATTAAATTTCCCTCTGGATTACACATTTTTAGATTAATATGAGGGTTTACAAACATTTTCACCACACTAAAAAAAGATTATAACTTTCACTTAATATTATGTTTACACACACAGAATTTCACTTTTTGGGGTAACAAACACAGGTGAATTCTTTCTTCACCAAATCCCAGGGGTGCAAATTTCTACTCTGATATTGACAGTCTCGTACGAAATGAAACCTCCTTGGATACAAGTTTCCTCCTAATTCTGGTGTTTAATTTATCTGCATTTACAATACTGCACGATAATGTAGTCTTTTCCGGTTCGCAATTGTCTATCTGGGAAAACGGTATGTTTTTACGCTTACCCCTGAAGTCGCTATACTGCGCTTATACAATTGTTTATATGATAATATGCGTCGGAACTGAATTCGGACGGCTATTGTCTTTTCTCTGTGGAGTACTTCTTTGAAACTCCACGTGGCTACGGATATCTCTTTGTAGATTCCCACTTCTATCGCCACTGTTTTATCCTAATCTCCCCAATCAGGAAAATTAGGTATTAGCTAAAGTTTTTACCCGACCGTGGATATACTTAAAGCACTGGGAAAACGTTTTTAGAGTATCTACTCTTTGCTGATGTCTCGTATACTTTCGAGATACTATGTTCTCACTTCGAATACTAGTGTCAGAGCTTCAACTACCCTCGCCAGCTAACGTATATTTTCACTCACTCTTTATAGCTTGGCCTACCACCGTAGACTATTATATTTTTCGAAGTTCTAAATTGTACTTTTCCTTTTGAAAAGAACTTCAACGATTTAGAGCGCGGCGACACTGAAGAAAGCTGGACAGTACTTCGACTTAGAGTACTTCCGCGTCGTGATACAGGTTCGAGTCCTACTGTGCTGACAAGCAGCACGACCAACACGAGGTCTGATGAGTTACTGCATGCTCTTGCTTGGGCTCCAGGTCCTTATATCTGATTCTGGCAAAAATAAATAAATTTCTCTTCTTCCTCACCACCAATTTCCAAAATAATCGTCGTACGATGTAAAAAAAATATCTCTGGAAAGCTGAGGTTTTAAACGTCTCAACAATATCTAAGTTTCCAGGAATCGATCGTACAAATCTTTAATATTAATTTAAATGTTCTCTTCAGATGTGTGGGTAGTGTATTCTTGTTGTCTCCCACCATCAGCTTCTGGTTCGGGGATTCACCAATTACGTAGTGATGAATTTGCATTTCTTTCCTGCATCATTTCTATGAACTTTATCCACTCTAAAATATCTCATTCCCTGGATAATGATCACTGATGGAGTCCTTTCTTTACTTTAATGCCTGCAAATGGCTTAATTTCAATTATTTCTCTTATTTTCCGGCCCCTCCCTTCATGCGACGCTGCCATTTTATTGTCGACTCGGGGCTATTTCCGAAACTTCATCTCTCTCGTCCATGGAAGTTTTCCAGATCTAATTTTACCGCGTGCCTAATCAGCTCTCTGGTGACTGTTCAGATGGCATCACCTGGCAGCTGTGGCCTGGCAATCTCTGGTTGCACAACATCTCTTTGCCCCACGCAATCTTATGAAGTATCAGCTTCTCAACTAACTTCATAACTCCCTTCTAAGGCCTGCATTTATTCCTTCTTTTCTCCGAAATACAAGGATATGAGTTCGATACTGAACCTCTCCCATGGGTTCATTATTTCTTACGATCTGTATGTCTGTGGCTTCATGTGAGAGGAGTTTTTCAAATCTAAAGTTTATAAAGAACTATTTGCGATCTACCATGGGACAGTCAAGGCTTTCTGATCTCGAAATATTATCAATTGAAAGTGATTTGGCGAAATGAGTTGATTTCAATGAAGTAACTAACAAGTTTGCAGCTCTAAATGCCAGGAAAGGAAAGTTTTGATTTAGTCGAGATTTAATATGACATAAAATTTTATGTTAAAATAACAATTAAAAAAGTAACATATTTTCTATGTAGTTCTTAACTTCTTACAATCTTTTACCAACCGACCTTGAATTATTTTTTTCTTCTATTGCCTTTGTAAATATAGGACTTATGTTTATAAACGTTACTAAGGATTCTGTATGTTTCCATCATTTGGCACTGGCGGACTCGGACGAGGTCTATGGCGTGTCGTGAGGGGGGTGACACCATGAGTTACCGCACTGGGGACACCAACCCTAGTGACGCCACTGCTTCAGGTCCAGGGGCACCTACCCCTTCCCTATCCCTAATACAGTTACACACACTTCTACAGTACAATCATCACAGAAGTACTATATCAGACTATATCACCCAACTACATGGGTCTCACGGCCAAGATGTCCCAAGCCCCTAAAATATTTAGCCTGCTTTCCATTTTTGCAAAAAAAAAAAAAAAAAAAAATGAAAGTAGACTTATGAGATCTACACAGGGCCAAAAATTGTGTGTTTGTCTGTGTGTGTGTGTATGTGTGTGAGTGTGTGTAGGCCTACTCTGCATGTCTGCCCCCCCCCCCATCAATTCAAAAACGGCGAAACCGAATTGAACGACATTTGGTACAGAGGTAGCACTAGCAAAGGACACCTCAGTGTCATTTTTTATATCGCCGCCATCTTTACCGAAACTGAATGGCGGCCACTCAAACGTTCAAAACGTACAATCAAATTATGACTAAACTAATCATCCGATCTCTACTGTACCCATAGGACGCGTCTTTCACCCAAACTACAAGGTCATCCATCAGCCGTGCCATTTCAGGATGGCGGTCGTGTGAACTATGCAACCATTATAATCAATAGCTTAAGACCCACAAATTCCGATTATCGAGCCAAGGGTGGTTTAAGCTATCCTAAAGGACGTGATCCGTTATTTATTATAATTTAATATTATAATATTATACTGTATGAGTGGCTTAAAAGAGCTGAGCCGTCTCTGTCACATGACAAGATGGCAGCTGACCTCTTGTGCCTGTCCTATATTTCAGTAGTTTTAGTATGTTGTATGTGATATAGCCTACCGATACAAAGAATATAAACTTTGTATGAAATTATTTATAATGAAGATGTACTGCAGTGAAGAAATCGTTTACTTAAATACATTATTTGCTAACACGTTGTATCTAGGTCAGTCCTACTCTGGTGTTAAGGGTTGATCAGAGTTAACTTTTTTTTAAACTTGAATTCTTTTACAAATGATGTGCACGAGCTCTTTACACATATATTAAATTAAATGCCATTTAGCTCAAAGGAGAGGCTAATGAATACACGCGTTTATTAATAATCACAGCCCCAGCATCGCACACAAACAGAATACATTAGAAAAAGGAGAATAGAAGAACAAGATACACGTCATCGACCACAGCCTTCTCAATGCCTCTGTACGGTGCTGTCCTCTTGTGGGTTACGTGAGTAATATTGTTCCAAACATCCCGCTTTGTTAATCTCTGGCCCCCTGAAAGGTAATCTGTGCCCCTGAAGTATTGCAATTTTGTATTACTTCAACTTGTAGCCACGACCGCGCTCCGATTACCTTTAAGCACTGCCAACTTGATCGCCTCCCTCCTGGCTGCTCTAAACTGCCTGCTCATTCAATACTCAGAGGTGTACAAGATATATGTTAAATCACTGCTAGGTTGCAGCACCAACCTACTGTGATCGCCGTGGATTTTTAAAGGGGAAGATACCCAAAACGAAGGATTCTTAAGTTTGGAGGCACTTACTGGCTAGTTACCAATATAAAAGAAAACAAACAATACATGGTGGTAGAGGTGATTGTTTTAGGGATGAGGACAAAGAGTTATAAGTATAACCATACATTTAGGAGAAAGTAGGCTATATGTTCTTTGCTGAACATCTGGTATTAGAATGAAATGCACACAAGTTGTGTGTAAGTTATAACTTACGTTTCATAAGTTTTGTTGGTATCTTTGTAACCCACATTTGTATTCATTGTTTATTATGCACAAAAGTCCACCAGGGATTTTGATCGCTTTTTACTCGTAGTCACGTGGTAACGGCCACAGGGTTGATCGCACAATTATTCACAAACACAGTTATTCCCGGGATCGTGAAAACAATAAAATTGGTCTTGCATACTTTGTGGTGGTATCCATGCACAGCTATAGAGGCCACCAGGTGTCGGAGTTCTTGATTTCTGTTGGCCCAGAATCTATTTATCATGGCTTCTGTTGTATAAAAGTCCAGCCAAATCTCCCTTCTTTTATTTTCTCTTTCAAGGAGCAGTCACGGGGGTGAAGCTATGATACGAGTAACTGACAACACAGGGTACTTCAGCGCCACCCCACTACGAGCGCTGTTAGGCAAAAGTTCGCCTCGTGATTGGTTGATTTTGACTTACTTGACTTATGTCCTCCAAGGAGCAAAGGGCTTCCTTAAGAGCTTTCCAGCCTTGTTATATTTTGTGTTCTGTGTTGTTGATAACATGGCGGCTTCACATGCTTGAAACACGTTACGGTAACTGTTCATTATCCAGATTTTGAGAGATATTTAAGTCACTTCTACGCTAAAACTACTCGCAATAGCAAATATTGTTCCTGGGTAACACGATACTGTCGTATTTCTGCAGCTTATAATCGTTATCCATTCTTTACATTCGTAAACCGTATTTGTCAAATTTGGATGTTACTCACGCCAAAGAATAAGAGTTATACGACATCAACGTGAACAGTTCTGAATAAAACCACCTAGTCCAAAGTCTCAAGTTGGTGTGATTTTTCAAAATGGAAATGTGTCCTTAAATAAAATACGGATTGGAGTGACCCAGTTAAATAAAATAAAACATAAAATAAAAACATATTTGGGAGCTAATATTTCCACACTGGTAGTTGGCTGCCACACCACTAGGCGTGCTGCAGTAGTTTCTTGTTTCCATGCTTTACCATGGGCCATTCACTTCTATTATATTGGTGTTCTGTGGGAGCAGTTTATTCGAGCCGACGGTAAATGGGAGCCTTGAGCCCATATACTACTCGACTTTGTGTGTTTCGAAACACCTAGGGTGGCTTTCAAGAATCGTGATTTGACTGCTTCCAAAGTCATTAGTCATTAGATAGTTTAGACTCATCTTTTCCCGTATGATATCTATTCTGTAGATTGCGACTGGAGCTATTTTTGCGTGGAACAAGGCCATATCAGTTTGTAATGATAATCTGGATAGTTGAATAATTATAATAACATAGTTATTGTTCATATCTTCCCAATAGTTCCCAATACTTCATCACCTTCTCGCTATCGGTTTGTCGTCTGTCCATGAGTTTTGCGTTTTTTTTTTGCCGTAGCTTCTTTGGATGTGAATTTGTGTGAGTTGCTATATTTAGTCTGTGTGTTTGCCAGTGGGTCAATATTGACTCGTGTGGTTTACCGGGTGCCATCGATGATGGGAAAGGTTTTCTTTGACAATCGTGAGCTGTCCTTTCGTGCTGCGTGCCCGTAGAATTTCATACGCCGTTTCGGTGCAACTGAAGTGAATCGTTGTTGTTGTTGTTGTTTGATTTATGAGGCTTGGACATCGTGGTCATGCACCCCGTGTTCTTGGCTGTGTGTGGAATTTTCTCAAGAATACTACCCGCTACATCACGAGGTGGTCTAGTTTATAAACCTGCCAAGCTCTTGGGCATCACGGACTATTTATTTTTATTATTGGTGTGTAACATCTTTCCTCTCGGTTGCTGGATATTTTTGTGGGAGTGATTTTGAAAAATGGGATGGAAGTGGATCGGAACGATCGAGGTGGCACCAGCTGGCACACTTCCGTTCGATCGTACGGAAGTGTGCTCGAACGGAAGTGTGCTAGCTGGCTGTGGTGGATCGAACGGAAGTGTAAGACGCACTGCCAACTCGATCGATCCAGCTGACAGTGGTAAGATCCAGCTGGCAGTGGTAAGAGAAACAATGAGCGTGCGATGTCGGAAATTGATACCATGACGTACTCTCGGCCATGTGGAATGTATATGACATACTGAACGGTAAACGCTCATGCGAACTCTGGTGTCAAGTGGTTGAAACAAAGCACGTGGTACATGTTCGAAGTCTTCGTATCAGTATTTAAAGGGTAAAATGCCTTAATATCAAACATTGTAAGTAGTCGGCATTGCCGGTATTATGTTTCTGCACAATGGCTATTCAAATATTAGGCCTAACCCATATAACGGTAATGCAGTCATCAATATAATATAATCGTTGTGGTTATACGAGAATTGAGCAAGCCTTCATGAACTATTGCTGAATACATTCTCTTTACTCACAAGAGGGCCTATTCATAAGGCATTTTAAACTCAATTTCACGCAGGAACATTATCGAAACAAGCAAAATATAAATGAAACTTAATTCCGTAATGCAGTATTATTGGAACGTGGAAATAAGTCAACATCTTGTGCACAATATTAGCGTAGTCGAAATAGCCGTGGGTTAGCGCCTATGACTGTGAATCTAGATATCTCGGGTTCGAATCCCGGACGGGGTAGATATTTTTGCTACCAGATTATCATTTTAAACGATATTTATCATATCAATAAGATTCATTTTAACAGAATCCATATGAAATTACGTGTTGGTCTGCGAATCAAGAGGACCTGTTTATAAGGAATTTAAGGTTATGAGCGGTGTCGCGTCTATTAATCTAGTTGATCCATATCGTGTTCTTTATTTAGGCTAGTGCTGGTGGAAGCTACAAACAGGCCCGACGAGAGGGGGGGGGGGGGGGGGGGGGGGTCAGGCAGGGCTGGTGCCCCGGGGCCCGACCCTTCCAGGGGGGCCCGGTGTCATAGGAGGATGAGCAAAGCACTTAATTTTCAGGACGCGAATAGGTATTTTTCCTTGCGAATCAAACCCTTTCGTGATACGCTTTAACGTCTTAGTACCGTTAAACATAAAATGAATTGCCCTTCTTTATCTACGACTTAGAAATGACTCCGGTCCCTGACGAAGCCGCAGCAGGAATGAAGGATTTGGCTTCCTGACTGCGGTGTTATTCGTAGTCTTACTCAACAGTTAAAAAAAAGGCATGTTTGTCGTTACAGATGTTAATTCATAATATTAGGGGCTTGCAACATTCAACCCGTGTACTTGGTAGCTAGTAGGTCTAGTATCACAGGCGGACAATGAACCATTAGCGCTCGGTTGGGGATGGTTTGCATCAAATAGTACTGTAGATATAATTCAGTATTTGCTGCGCGTTAGTTTTACGGTTTGTTTCTGAAGGCCTCCACGTTATTGAATGAAGTTGACTGTAAAGCAGTAGTTTTCACAAATATTAATGAAGCGAACAAAATAGAAAACCAAAAAATATGCGAATTGTGTAGACTGAAGGGGAGGCTAGTGGTTGTTGTATAATAAGTGAGGTGTTTTGGCAACATTGTTGTAACAATTTGTCTTGGAGAGTAAAAACTTAGACCCTCTTAAAACCATCAACTGCTGGACGAAAAGCGGGGTATACACTGTGCTGTGCTGTGCTATGGCCTCTGTGACATGATAAATCGCATGTCGTATTCTTAGTTGCCGACTGGGAATGCGTTGGCCGTCGCGATTATTACTGTAATTATTAGGGTTAAGAGTAGGGTAGGTGTCCATGGACTTGAATTAAGGTACTGCCCCGGGATTGGTCTGGAGGGAGTGTCAAAAACTACACTCAGGATAGCCGCTGTCAGCGCCCGGATTCGAATCTCCGATCTGTAGACTTGCTGTAGGTCCCCATCGCGGTCATTGGTGATCTACACCGCTGGGTCTTACTTGAAGATGTGAGAGCTTTTACTTCAATATCGGAGAGTATTTTCTATAGCCACTAAATGTCAATGGTCACCAAATTTTTACTCCAAAATATCCCAAAAATAATCACCCAAATGGCCTATCCTATAACTCAATAATTTGGACCTAATTTTTGAAAACTTTTCCGGAGGAGGACCAACGGACCCCACTCTGAGCTTGGTGATATTCCATACCCCAAGATCCCCGGTGTTTGCACTCCCCCTTAATCTTGGCTTAAATCCGCCCATGATGGGTACCAGTCATAGATAGGATTGAGGATGTTTAGGAAAATCTGGCTCTAGTTTTGCTTACTGCAAAGCAATATTAAATTATAAGAAATCCACTGACTGCCAATTACAAAATATAGTTCAAATTCACATTTTCTTCTTTTGTGAAAACAATCACTGATCAGCTGCAATCTACTGATAGCACATAATAACTTGAGTTAAGTATGAGTAGGCCTACTGTATACCTGTGGTTAATTATGAAAATATATTTCGCTTTGTTTAATGTACAAAGATGTGTGATCGCCGTTCAGCCGTTCAGTCAGTGTTTAGGCTTAGACCCAAGGGCGTGACTCTTCAAAGGCAGCAAATTTTAAGAATGTCAACATAAAAACACTATATGTAAAACCTATTTTAAAATACGTCTTGACTTTGTGTAAAAATCATGTTTTCATTATGAAAAGAGATTACGTCATATGTCACAGAGGCCATAGTACTGCACAGTGTACAGTATACCCTTTCCACGCCTTTTAACATGCAGTTCAGTGAGATGAACTTCCTGTTGATTAATTTTTGGGTCTTATGACGTAGGGATAGATTTGAGGAGGAAATGAATGTACGGGTTAAAACGATAAATCATGGAAAATAAGCATAGAATAACCGACGGTGAAATTCTAACCCACCTGTTTCCGAGTTCATGGACAACAGCTTTTTTCAATGTGAGTATTTTCCCAAAGTTAAATACTGTAAAAGCGATGCAATTACTGGTCCGGTAAATGCAACTTTTTTCAAATTTGTGTAAGACAAACGAGCATATTGATTTTATGAGTATCACTGAAGTTCTAAAATTATTGATATCAGAGAGAATCTGCAGAACTTTAAATCTGAACACTGTGCATGCTTACCGAGTTACCTCATCGAGACAAATTTAGATTTGTCAAACGCCAAAACAGTTTAGTGAATTTAATGAAAACTAGTTGAAACCCGTCAAAACATGACGGTAGAAAAATATTTACTGAAGAATTTTCTTATATAGACCTACTGTACATTCTTTGTACGATTATTTTTTGACTCTATTGAAACTATGAAGGCGTCAAAAGATTGCACTCTCAACATTGCAAAATACTGCTGGCCATGACTGAAAAATTATTGGGGCAAATTGAGGCCTATACGTTCCAGAGTTTCCCCTTGAGCTTTATTGATTGTGATAAAGTATGCCAAATGAATTGGAAAATATTGCCTCTTAAAAGAAAATGATAGTGTTTTATCGGATGGTGTTAAATCAAGTCGAAGGATTAGACATCTCTGCCTAATTTTAACTGCACCTATTATTTCCAAATCCAAGCAATATGGTTGCATTTAGGAGTCCTTGGGAAACGTTCAGATTTCTAAGCAGCATAACGGGCCAAGCGTTTGGAGTATGTGGCGGCCAGTCGTTTAGTTCCAAGGAATTCAAGAACTCTGATGAGTCTAATACAACTGGCCGCAAACCATCGCTTATATTTTTGGAATAGAACGAAGAAATGCGATGATGTGCAATTCCATACATTTTAAAACAATGTGGACCGTGTGCGTGTGGCACAGTAACATTGGCACCAAATGAAACGAAGGAAGGAAGGAAGCTTGCAGTTTAACGTGACCGTTAATCTCGCGATCATAAGCCACGGGACCTCCGTTTAACGTGGAATCCGAACCACAGGACATGGCATTTCTCAAAAATCTCACATGCATTGACCGGGAATCGAAACCGATCCGCCTTGGTGAGAGGCATACAGCTTGACCGCTGCGCCATGAAACGAAGGACATAGCATTGTACTGCCGATTAGTCCCTCTGAAATTCCTTGAGATATCATCTCCAGTGAAAAATAATTGTTAAAGCCTGTCAAATATTTTATATTTATTCAGATTAATTTTACCATTACAACAGCAAAGGTCAAAGTAACCAAGTGTAGATTTCTCGCAAGAGAAATACAGTGCAGAACAATGTTTACATTTGTTCGTCAAGGACCCTAAACTGTAACGGCATAGTATCTGGAATTGTTTCTGAAATGCCATATTTATATTGGATTTTAAAAGTGGCTTCGTATTTTTCTCCGATTTCCCACTTTTTTTGCGGCTAATGTTCTATTTCGTCAAATGGGTTTATTTATAGCAGCATTTCTGCCCAAATTAACGTCATTTTATATAACACTATAGTGGCCTGCATCAACGTAGCCGCCAAATATTAAATGGCAAATAATAACTTACTTCCATTGCCAAAATCAACTGCGTGGTTAGACCCATTGTTATGCACTCTAAACAAATAATCAATAAACAATAATATTCACATATACAATGAATACTTCCATTCTCAAGTTGGTTGCTGATGAGAATGCGATGAGATTGATCGCCAATAATAAAATCCTTGCAATTTTTGCAATTTGCTTGCAAACGCAACTCAGGATGACGATCTTCATTTTGAAATAAACAGAATAAAATTGCTGTAAATAATGAATTTCCATCACCTGTTGAAGGTACAATACTTTGTATTTCCATGACAGTAAATTATGCAAGGGAGCATAGAATCACTTCGCCACTACTGGAATGAGCATAGACTCACTTCGCCAGCCACAGTAATGGAGGGAGTTTTAGAATTATATGTTCAGTGCTTGTCAAAGATCGTATTAACACAGGGAAGCCCATTCTTAAGGCTACATTCTGACCTATTGCCCCGGATTCCAGGTTCGATTCCCGCTCTGCCAAGAAATTTAATTCTGGTCTGAGGACTGGAACAGGGCGCACTCGTGAGGCAAAACTAAGAAGAGCAAAGTTTGATTCCCATCTCAACAATCTTGGATTTGGTTTTCCGTGGTTTCCCACTTCCACTCCAGGCAAATACTGGGATAGTTCCTAACTTAAAGCCTCGGTCGTTAACTCCCCATTCCCCACATTAATTACAAATGCACACATCAACACAGCCATCACATTAACACAGGTTATCAGAGAAAAGTTTACACTCGCACACCAAAATAGACGGGGCTGAGTGACGACGATGTCTGAGTCCATCAAATGAATTATGTTCGCCAATATGTTAACGCTGATGTATGTGTTTGAACTACTGGATATAAGTTCAATGACTTTAAAATTAATATAATTGCATTGTTGCAGCTTGGCAAATATTTTATATTTCAGCAGATCAATTTTACCATCACAACAGTAAAGGCCAAAGTAACCGCGCGTAGATTTTACGCAAGAGAAATACAATGTAGAACAATGTTTACATTTGATCGTCTAAAGACCTTACACTGTACTGCATAACATCTGGAATTGTTTCTGAAATGGCCTATTTATATTGGATTTTAAATGTGGCTTCGTATTATTCGATAACACTATAGTGACCTGCAATATCGGAGCCGCTAAATATTAAATGGCAAAAAATACTTCCATTGCCGAAATCAACTGCGTAGTTAGATTCAGTACTCTAAACAAATAATCATTAAACAACTGTCTTATACAATGAAGTTCAACATGACCGTCCAGAGACTCTCATACTCAAGTTGGTTGGTGAGGAGAATGCGATGAGACTGATCGCTTACAATAAATTCCTTATAATTGTTCCTGCCAGCGAAATGTTTGGCAATAGCTTGAAAACGCAGCGCAGAATGACGTTCTTCATTTTGATATAAACAGTACAAAACTGCTCTAAATAAGCTTTTTCCATCACCTGTTATAGTTTATGGCAGTACATTTTGCAGGGGAACATAGAATAACTTCGCCAACTACTGGAATGAGCATAGGCATATACTCAATACTCACTTCGGCAGTCACCCTAACGGAGGCTGTTTTAGAATTCTATGTCCCGTGCATGTCAAAAATCGTATTAACACATGGAAGCCCACCCATTCTTGGCTATCGCCTCGGAGACCCGGGTTACATTTCCTGCTCTGCCAAGAAATTTAATTCTGGTCTGAGGGCAAAAACGGGGCACATTCAGTCTCTAGAGGTATAACTAAGAAGAGGAAGGTTTGATTCCCACCTCGACAATCTTAGATGTGGTTTTCCGTGGTTTCCCACTTCCACTCAAGGCAAATACCGGGATGGTTCCTAACTTAAGGCCTCGGCCGTCACCTTGCCATTTCCCACCTTAATTACAAATACACAAAGTAATGCAGCTATCACAATAATACGGGTTATCAGAGGAAATTTTACACTTACACACCAAAGTACATGGGGCTGAGTGACAACGATGTCGGAGCCCTTCAAACGAATTATGTTTGCCAAGTGTCTCTCATGGCGAAAGCAATTGTGGACACGCGCCAGGGCCTGGAAAACTACCTTTTCACTAATAATTTAAGAGTATATCGACGATGCATAATTTATAACTTTTAGTCTAGGATGCTACCAACTTGACCACCGAAGCATTGGGAAGAAATTGCAATATTAAAGTACATAAACAACATAGCCTACACACTCAACTGTCAGTTAATGTTCTTCAACGTTTCCCTTCTTAAAAATTCCCCTCTATAACTCTCCATCACTTGAAAACGCGCCATGTTATAAATATATCTATGCAATGGTGCTGCCATCTGTTGTTAGTTACTGAAACTATATGGGCGAGGTACTGCCATCTGTTGTCAGTTACTGCAATTGATGGCAGATATTAGCTCTTTTGACCACATGCTGTAATGCAATGGTAAAACGGAAATAAAACTCATTGAGAGGGAATGTAGGAATCTTTAACTGACATAAAAGGTTACTAATAATCCTTGATAAAACAGTATTTAACTATCACGTGAAAACTCGCCATCAAGGCCATGCCTTGTGTTTTAAATATATCGACGCAATCTGCTCTCAGTTACTGGAACTATATTGGCGAGGTACTGCCATCTGTTGTCAGTTACTGGAACTGATTGCAGATATTCAAACGACGTATTGAGGACATGCTGTAATGCAATGGTAAAACGGAAATAAAACGTGTTGAGGAAATGTGTAGAAATATGTATCTTTAACTGGCATAAAACCTTACTAATACTCCTTGATAAAACAATATTTCAGTGGCAAAAAAAAAAAAAAAATGCTGGCGAGAGTTGGCATCGAAACTGCGATCCTTGGATCCACAGTCAATCGCCTTAACCAAATAGCCACTCGCGCACTCACATTTAGATGCAGACGCAACCATTCACTATCTTCAAAAGCCGCTATCTGAAGAAAATAATCCAATTCATTATCAATAAAATCAATATACATTCGTATATGTTCATACTGTTATTATATTGTATGGTCAGAACTTTGTTAAAGTATGTTTTCAATTACATGGAAGCTTATTAAATAACTTACATTTTAATGGACTTCTCACCGCCATTTTGTCATGAGCCCAGGCGGATTGTGCGCATGCGTGAGGGGGAAGAATTCTGCTATTTTCTATATTTATTTAAAAATATACCGTAATATATTTGTTTATTTTAGAGACACTCTGCAAATCTACAGGCCAAGAGCTTTCGTTAGAGTGCTCTACGAAGTAAATTGGTTCTGTCGTTCTCTCTATCTCGTGATAACAAAAATCACCTTACTGTTTTAAATATATAGATTATTACGGTACCTAGTTTTTGATGGCTTTAATATGATATTAATTTTTGTTAATTGAAAATAATGCATTAGTACGCGCTTGTCAGGTATAAACATTGAATTTGCAAATAATTTTGGATGCATTCCTCCACTTTCAATGTTGTAAATTTTACATACCAGCATTAACTTATTTATATTGATAGTAATTCACACTCTGCTTATGCTAATAAATAAAGCCTGGATTTAGTGGAATATATCATTGAAATATTATTATTATATATGAATTGCAGCCAATGGTCATTTCAATTGAACGCCCGTAGGCTCCCCAACAAGTTCAATTTCAAGTAGTTCCAACTTTGGCTACCAGGCCTACTGTCACTGACACGCAGCGGGGAACGTTGGAACTTGATAGAGCGTTTCTAACCAAATAAGCTACACACTTCCAATTGTAGTGGTAGATTCTTTTACATGCCATAAATCTATGACATGGGCCCGCCGGCTTTACTTCCCCTCCGAATAGTCATACTGAAGGATTTTAACGCTCTTAAAAATCTGAGGACTTCGGCCGGGTTTATACCCGCGATCTTGGGCATTCAGCATGCTACAATTATTATTATTATTATTTTATTATTATTATTATTATTATTATTATTATTATATCGATAGTAGTGGCTACGCTGGCTAACGCGCAGCATTAGGTCATGGGGCCAAGCTCTCTGCTGACTCGGTAGACGCGTGGGTTCGATCCCCACCGTCGGCCGTCCTTGAAATGGTTTTCCGTGGTTTCCCCATTTTCAACACCAGGCAAATGCTGGGATGGTACCTTCTGACAGGCCACGGCCGCTTCCTTCCACATCCTTGCCCAGTTTCATTCACCATCATTCATTTCATCTCTCATTAACTCCTCTTACGAGGTTGGCGTCAGGAAGGGCATCCGGCCGTAAAAACCATCGCCACAAAGACTTCCATCGCATCTCATCTCCGACCCCGTTGGAACACGGGAATATTAATGGGTAGACATACATACATTATTATTATTATTATTATTATTATTATTATTATTATTATTACCATTGCTTGCTTGCTGGCTCTTTATGTTCTTGTAATTGATTTCGTGATGAACATTTAGTGCAAATAAAAAATGTGCAAAATCAGTTTGTGCAAATTTGCGAGGATTTTACAGAATTAGGTTTTAGAGGGGGGCCCGGGAGCTTCCAGCCCCAGGGCCCGTCGTCGCTCTCCACGGCCCTGGCTACAAATCATCTAATAAAATGAGTTCCGTATTATAAACTACAATATCTGTAAAACACTAAGCCTCCGTGGCTTAGGCGGCAGCACGCCAGCCTCTCACCACTGGGTCCGTGATTCAAATCCCGGTCACTCCATGTGAGATCTGTGCTGGACAAAACGGAGGCAGACAGGTTTTTCTCCGGGTACTCCGGTTTTCCCTGTCAAAAATTTCATTCCAGCAACTCTCTCCACTATCATTTCATTTCATCTGTCATTCATTTAATCATTGCCCCAGAGGAGTGCGTCAGGCCTCGGCAGCCGGCACAGTCCATATCCTCGCCGCTAGATGGGGGCTTCATTCATTCCATTCCTGACCCGGTCGGTCGACTGGAAGCAGGCTGTGGATTTTTTTAAAATCTGTAAAACACTCCCTTTTACAATATATTAATATTTGTGCCAATAATAGTATAAAATACCGGTGTATCAACAATTTCACGTGAGGTTTCTTATATGTCAGATGTTACACATCATATGCGACTACTGTAAGGCTCGCATTTTTTAATTATTTATTGTAACTGTGTTTATTTTATTTTAATCGCTTATCCTCCCAGCTCAGCTTCACCCACGGACTCTGAGAGGATCATTCCTCTTCCGTCGCAAGGATGGTGTATGGGAGCTGAACACACTTTGTCAGCAGACAAACTGGGGATGGTGAGTCGCCGATCGCCCGGGCAACCGCTAACTTGGATATAACTAAGGAAGGGATTTTGGAAGGAAGTCGGCCATGGACCTGAAGTGTTGAAAGGAATTGTCCTGACATTTACCTGGTGGTGAAAATGGGAAAACCATTTTCAGGATGGCTGAGCTGGGATTCGAACCCACGCTCTCCCGATGCCAGCGAGAGACAAGCCAGCGCGTCAGCGCTCTTGGCCACCGTGGCCGGTTAAGTTTCTTACTAGTAAAATTATGTAAGTTACTGTAGTAATGGATGTGATCGCGAATGAAGGACAAGACGATACGGATAACTTTTTGTATGATTGTGCAGGGCTCTTGGTCCAACAAGGATATGTTTGCTTATTTCCTCATCAACCTAGAATGAATCACATTGGCACATGCTCTGCTTTCTAATCATACGGGTACCAGGCTGAAAGTGACGAGGGACTTCCCTGAGACATTGCGCTGTGCAGTATCCAGTATGTTCTCGGAAGTGGAGGTTAATGCTATTGCTTTATAAGGTGCCGCATTGAGGCAGCATTGATCACAACAGTGTTGAGTGACGACAAGACAACACTACCTCAAGGTGAGTATTAGCAGAACTCTCTAACATACGGGTTTGAGTCCTGCAGGGGCTAGACATTCTAACTCTCTAGCGTCTATCATGTGGTGCGAGATCTCATTGTGGCGCCCCCTCCCCTGTAGACACTAAATATAACAAACAATTTTTACATTGTTAATAACTAATATTTTAATATTACAAATAATATTCCTAGAACGTTCCTAAAATATAATTTAATTTCGCTTATACTCGTAGTTGCACTTGGACCAGGTTAGGCATGATTAGGCCTATCATCTACACAAAAATAAGTAGCCTATGTCTAACATTACTTAACAGTTAGTATAGTAGTAACGTGCTAACAGTAAGTAAAGTTTCAATTTCAGTCGTAGCTTGCAACTCATATTCAAATCACAATCCACATGCACCCGCACGCGAACGCCAAGACAACGGCCGGCGGGTGGCGCTGCGTGGTGCGGCGATGGACAGAACTATATATGTATAGATATTGGTTTCAACTCGTTAATATTTATACAGCGTTAAGTGGGAATTTCACGTTAAATGTCCATACCTTTGAAATGCACACACACCACCTCACTTAAAACCAATATCTATACTCATATAGTTCTATCCATCGCCGCACCGCGCAGTCTCGGGAGGCATAACTGAGGAGACTTTGGTTCGAATCCCACCTCAAACAACCTAGAAGCGATTTTGAAAGGAAGGAAGATTGTAGTTTTACTCAGTAATTCTCCACTTGTCCTCCAGGCAAATGTCGGGATGGCTTCTAAGGTAAGGCCACGGCCGCTTCCTTCTCAATCATAGCTTCAGTTACAAATACACACAATACTACAGACACCACAATAAAACAGGTTATTAGGCACATCCTACACATAACCAAGTATGTGGGGCAAAATGACCAGGATGTCGCAAGCCCCTAAATTAATCAACAAAAATAACAACAAATAACGGTTGGCAACACAAGAACGAACTAAAATGAAATTGTGTTATGGTGATGCGCACTTTGTGGAAACAAAGTTACATCCAAATTGGGTTCAAGAGTTGGTGTGAATTCCTTTTGGGGGCTTGGGAGAATTTGGTAAACAGCCTCTTGTATTTAGGTGTGTGTGTTCAATTTTTCTGATAACCTGTGTCTCTGTGGTGACTGTAATAGTGTGTGTAACAGTGATTGTTAGTGTTGGGAATGGGGTAGGTGATCCGCGACTTGAAATAAGGCACTTTCCTGACATTTACCTGGAGGGAGCGTGTAAAAAAAACAGAAAAAAATCACACTTAGGATAGCAATTGTCAGCACCGGGATTCAAACTTAAGCCAGAAATATTCCAGAACAAATGTCAGTAATAATCTTCTTACTGTATATAAATAATTCATGCTTTTGGGCTAATGCCGTGTGTATTTAGATTTGAACCATACGTTTCGGAGAAACCTTGCCTCCTTTTTCAATGGAAATAAACAATTGTTTCTCCGAATTGTTTATTTCCATTGAAAAAGGAGGCAAGGTTTCTCCGAAACGTATGGTTCAAATCTAAATACACACGGCATTAGCCCAAAAGCATGAATTATTTATATAATAATCCGGGCCGTGAAAGCCTTAATATGCAAATAATCTTCTTGTTTCCAGATGAATACTGTTTACCTGTTCGTGGCAGTAGTCGTGTTGGCACTGAGTGCCAGTAGCCAAGAAGAGTCGAGTGCTGGGCGAAGACCAGCAGTACCAACCTGTGTGTGTCGTCCGTGTTCTGAGCCCAGCATCACCCACACCAACTGTGAACGTATGGGGGGAAGACCAGTCCATAGCTACTGCAACTGTTGTGATACGTGCGAGATTCTAGTGGGTGAGTAGCGTCGTCGTCATCATCATCATCATCATTAATCGGAGAGTTACAAACTTAAAAATACTCGTAAATGTTAACGTTTCAAGAGACCAGGTATTCCAAAATACATGAGGAACAATTTCATATTTCATCATACAGTATTTTGGTTGGTTAGTTCCTTAGGTTAGGGGCTGCGACAACGCAGTCATGTAGCCCCGTTTACTTTGGGTGTGTGTAGAATCTGTCTGATAACCGGTGTTAATTGTGATGTCTGTATTAGTGTGTGTTATGTGTTTTTAATTCAAGTAAGGACTGCAGACATTGAATTTCAAGTAGTTCCTACTTTTGCCGCCAAACACCACAGTCAACGACTACTAGTTCAAAATTTGGCTACTAGACGCCCCCGCAGTCGGCTCCTGGCGACGAACGTAGGAACCTAAGAGCGTTGTTTAACATATAATTTAGCTTCACACAGGTGTAATTAGTGGAAGGTTCTTTAACATGCCATAAATCAATGACATGGGACCGCCGGCTTTACTTCCCATCCGACGGAAGGCATACTGAGGGATTTTAACGCTCTTAAAAATCCGACGATTTCGGCCGGGTTTGAACCCGCGATCTTGGGCATAGAAGTTCAGCATACTACCAACTACGCCAATGAAGCCACCATACAATATTTTGAAATTAGTTTCATATATTTAACATTTTTTCATTTCTTTGGGATATTTTACCACTCTTAAATAACTTAAAACGTTTTTTAAGTCTTCAAAAAATCCTCATCTCTTGCAGCAAGCTCATAAAAATAGTCTAGTACGAGTAATAAAGAAGGAAGATGAAAATCACAACGACAATCTTTTGGCGCAGTGTCTCTCACCCCTGAAGTCCGGGTTCGATTCCCAGCTCTGCGAAGAAATTTAATTCTGATCTGAGGATTGGAACGGTGTTCACTTAATTTCGTGAGATAGAACTTAGAACAGGTGGGTCTCGACTCTCACCTCAGCCATCCGTGGTTTCTCACTTCTACTCCAAGCAAATGCCGAGATGGTACTTAAATTAACGTCATAACTGCCTGGTTGAAGAGAGGAAAGCAGCGAATTGATACCTGAATTCTATAATTTTAGTGAAATCAGACAAAAATCAGAAACTCTGGCACTCCTACGACCAGCATTTGACCGAATTTTTAAAGTTAAACGTTCTATTCGTTGATAGTGCAATCAGCAACTTCATATAAAAATCCTTGTCGTTTCATAAAAAGCCGGTATATAGTGTTTTAACGGATAAATTCACCGTCTGCTGCGTCCTTTCAGGAAGTGATGACCAGACTTGAGCCGATGGTGAAAGATTTACTTGCATCTTTTGTTTAGTCATTTCATAGACTTCCAGACGAGACTAAGCTTCAGATGATAGGACCAGAACATAACCAAACCTAATTCCAATGTTGCTCCGCCATTTGTCCCAGGATAACATACGGTACCTGTAAAAGTTCAGAAGAACAATGATCAAATGCCACAATGAAAGCATCGCTATTTCATGATGCAGCGAACTTTATATTCTCCAGGAAAATGATGTATAAAAGAAACTACATCATATGACGGTGATAGTGAGGAACATCCGTGGATTATGTTGAATCTCATAACTATTTCATTAAACACCGGTTTTTCATGAGTTTTTCTTTTCTGAAATATCTGGCTTCATTAAAGGTCTACGACACCGACAGTAGTGGCTACGCTGGCTAAAGCACAGCATTAGGTCATGGGACCAAGCTCTCTGCTGACTTGGTAGACGCGTGGGTTCGAGCCCCACCGTCGGCCGTCCTTGAAATGGTTTTCCGTGGTTTCCCCATTTTCAACACCAGGCAAATGCTGGGACGGTACCTTCTGACAGGCCACGGCCGCTTCCTTCCACATCCTTGCCCAGTTTCATTCACCATCATTCATTTCATCTCTCATTAACTCCTCTCATGAGGTTGGCGTCAGGAAGGGCATTCGGCCGTAAAAACCACCGCCACAAAGACTTCCATCGCATCTCATCCCCGACCCCGTTGGAAAACGCGAATAATAAGGGGTAGTCATACATACATTAAAGGTCTACGACATATTGCAAGGTTCATGCCCCAAATTATCCCACAAGAATATATGGATCGTTTTTCATGTCTATTGTGAGAATTCCATATATTTTCATATTATTTCATATAAGTTTCATCAACATTCTTATTTTAGCTTTTTGATTTCGTATTTTATCACCATTTTCTTTCTAAGTCAGCTTTTTTTTTGTGATAACTATATCGGTGATTGTAGTTGCAATTATTAGGGTCTAGAATTGGGACCGATGCATTGGGACTTGAAATAAGGTACTATCCCAGCATTCGCCTGGAATGGGTGTTGAAGAAGTCCTGTAAAATGCACCGAGAGTGACCGCTGTCAGTGCCAAGATCTTTGAACGCTAGCTACCTAAGGGCCGTCCACACGTCAGCGACTTACTTGCGCGGTATAGTTTGCGCAAATCGGACGGAACACTGTGCAGCGTCCACACTGCGCGAGTAAATTTGCACAAACTTCAGTACGACAAGCCCGTGGAGTTGGGGTAGTGCGCTTGCCTCTCACTCGGAGGCCCCGGGTTCGATTCCCGGCTCCGTCAGGGATTTTAGAAACAGACGTGAGGGCTGAAACGGGGTGCACTCAGCCTCGTGAGAACCATTGAGTAGCTGTCTGACAGTGATGCAGCGCCCCGATCACGAAAACCAAGATTAACGGCCGAGGGGACCCGATGCGCTGATCAAGCATCACTCCAATATCTGCAGGCAGCGGTTGCCTGGTAGGCCTAGGCCCTTAACGGGCTGTAGTGCCACGTTTTTGTTTTCTTTTTCCAGTACGACAAAGTTTGTCTTCGGAGTAGGTGCTTTGACAGCAATGTGGGCAAGTGACGATTTACTTTTGTTACAGTTATTTTTTTTACTGTTTGCTGCTAAAGAAGAGGATAAGTTAACGTTGTAGATCAAAATGGAGAAAAAAATGGCTATTGAAAAGAAATATATATTCACATGTAAATTTATTGAACGACTTAAGAGAAGATCCAGATGATTGGCGTAATTATTTAAGAATGGATGAAAACGCAGATACAGAATTGCTTTTTTCGGTTACGCCTCTAATTGTACGTCAAAATACTGTGATGCGCGTATCTATATCCTACCTAGCTATCTCCTCACGAAAGACTGAGTTGCACTTTAAGGTTCTTAACTACAGGAAGATCGTATAGGGACTTGAGGTTTACGACGGCAATTTCTCATCAAGCTTTGTCTATAATAATTCCGCACACATGCCGAGCCATTTACAAGGTTTTAAGCAAAGAATTCATGAAGGTACGTTACAGTCAATATTTATTTATCAAAGACAAAATGATTATACAATAATTGCAGTTAATAACAACCATGTGAAATATGAGTTAAACAGGTTTGTAACTTTTTACAAAATCAGCAACGCTGTTTCGCGCAGCACTATCTAAATGCAGGCTTTGCAGATCGTTTCTGTTCATGGTTGTTGTATTAGATGACGGCATTTCTGCTGAATAGTTTATCGCGGTGTACGGAGGCATATTTTGTGGATTGTACACTGACACTGACGGGATTGATGGCAGAGAACTGTCATAGGCAGGAGCATTTAAAGACATCTGCCTCGTAGGTAAATATACACAACAACCTCTGTTTAGGTTCCCTAATTCAGCTTCAAAGATAGCCTCATTAATTTTTTTTCGCATAAATGCGTTGATCATTCGGTAAATGTCGAAGCTTATGAGCAATATTTCGACCGTAAATGTCGTGTTGATCGTCATCTCTTCTTTCAGTTAATTGTTTTCCAATACAAGTTAGTATGCTGTCTACTTCTACTGCTCTTTCTCTCTTCCTCTTGAGTTGTCTGGGCGGTAAGGGTGTGCTCTTGGTAGGAGATAACACGCCTAAGCTAGAATGTGGACGATCCTGTGCAGAATTGCTTGCTGACGATTGTGATGGTGGGCGAGGCTCTGCGGTAGAGTTATTCGTTACCGAATCTGTGTCACTTTCATCCTGAAAAAGAAGTATTTTTTGTAGGTTCCAAGGTCGCAAGAGGAATGAAGAAAAATAGCACGAGAATTTCAGAATAGATCGAATTTCCCTCATTGTTAGGGTGCCGTTGATGGCAAGCACGTCAAGATTGTACCACCGTCAGAGTGTGCTTCGTATTTGTACATAATGTAAAGGCGGCTTCGGTGGCGTAGTCGGTAGCATGCTGAACTGCTGTGCCCAAGATAGCGGGTTCAAACCCGGCCGAAGTCGTCGGATTTTTAAGAGCGTTAAAATCCTTCAGTATGCCTTCCTTCGGAGGGGAAGTAAAGCCGGTGGTCCCATGTCATAGATTTATGGCATGTTAAAGATCCTTTCACAGACTAAACTTGAGTAAAGCAAAATTGTTAGGTTAGATTTCGTCAGAACGCTCTATCGAAGTTCCAACGTTCACCGCTAGGTATCATTGATATCTGGTGGTGAAAGTTGGAACTACTTGAAATTGAACGGAACTTGTAGCTCACCTTTTAGGGTGTCCGCTGGAAGCAGCTACAGACTCAGGCGAGACGAACATGTCCTCGGACACTCCCGGCACTAACAGCCATACGATAAATAAATAAATAAATAAATAAATAACATACGGTAATGTAAAGGATTCCATAGCATGGTACTAATGGCAGCCGTCAGTGCAAAATATGAATTCAGTGTATGTGACTTTCGTGTGAATGGAAGAATTTCCGACGGAGGTGTTATTGAAGAAACAGTATTTTATAATAAACTGAAAAATAATTCTTTATGTATTCCTGGCCTGCAACGGCTGAATAATTCAGATAAAATCCTCAACTATGTGTTTGTAGGCGACAAAGTATTTTCCTTGACTACAATTTTTTTAAACCTTTTAATGAGAGTTAACAAATGAGCGTAGAATATTCAATTATCGTTTATCAAGAGCAAGGCGCACTGCAGAAAATGCGTTTGGCATATTGGCATCTAGATTTAGTTTTTTTTCATGGCAGTATTAATTTGAAACTTGAAAATATAGACATTGTAGTCATGACGTGCTGTGTGCTTCATAATTTTCTACCACCTACACACCAATCGGAAGCTTGGACTTTGAAGACTCTATATTAGCCACACTGTTGTTAGGGTTAAGAACAAGTGATTCTAATCTGACTGATTTAGAATGAGGACAGCACAGAAGCAGTTCCAGGGATGTCAAGGAGATTAGAGACGAGTTTTTACCGGTAGCTTATTTCAATAATGAAGGCAGTGTTCCCTGACAGAGCAGAATGTGTAATGTAAATAATGGATAAATATCTTCAATAATGAAGACAGTGTTTACCGACAGAGTGGACTGTGTGAAATGCAGTAATAAACTCAATAAAAACGTATTATGTTACAACCCGTACCTCAAAAAAGTGTTTCTTCAAAATTGGAGATTGGTATTCGAGGGGTTTCTTGGTCATCTACAAACCGCAGTAGGTTGTAGTACCACAAGGTAGGTACATAAAGGTCTTCTGCGCTGTTACCTGCCTTCTGTGAGACTTACACCTTATCTTTTCTTTGCGGCAGGAACTACGCAAAGAATTCAATTTTTTTTTGTCACTGAATCTCTGTCTGCGCTTGGTGCTATCTGTACAGATAAAATGGGATGATATGTTAGTAGTGACCACTAGCGTACTATAAACATTTCACAGAACTGAACTGATTTGAAAAACGTCTTATAATGAATTCACGGATGGATGGACATACGTTATAAAAACTATTCCTTCATATAATGTACTACTTTACTTCAATGTGATACGCACATTTTATACGACCGAAAATGTGTAACAAAACTAAAGTTCATTTAGGCCTATATGTATGTACACCATTTATACAACTCTTTTAATTTTTCTATCAGTTTTTCGTATGCAGCATTCTTTTTATTCTTGTCACAATACTCCCTGGATTTTCCTTTCCAAAGCCATGGTAGAGACTTGTAGAGATAGATAAATTCCACAATACACTGTTTCGAACAATTTCTTATATCGGACATTATTGTTTATGCCTAATTATTTAACCGCACTGGAAAGTAATTAAAGTTTCAGCTAAGGCGAGGCTTGAGCTAACGTGTCTACACGCACAAACTGCACTGCGCAACTTAGTTTGCACAAGTAAAATCTTTGGAGCTGCGACGATTGCACAAGCCGCGCTTCTTGGCTTGCACGAGCTACCGTTTTCCCGTCCATACGTACAAGCTTTCCTCTGCAAACCGGTTTGCACAAGTATGCTTGAGGGAAAGCCTGCGCGTGTGGACGGCCCTTAATGCGTCTTAGACCCCTCGGCTTCACTGGAGGGTCCAGGGCCCTCAATTTGGTTTACCGTCTGAAAGTTTTCTTATTTATGCCATACCTCTTATGTTGGCCGTATTCTATTTTTTCCAGGAGAAGGAGAAACTTGCGAGGTGAAGCTGGGGCAGTTCCCGTATCCCAGATGTAACTCGAGCGACCATCTCACTTGCGTCAATGATGTGTGCAAGAAGTCAGACAACTGACGCTCACAATTACCTCACTGTTTTCTGATATTGCATTCTTCAAGACTCTAGTCAATCAATATTACCTTTACATGCATTAATAAAAATGGAACCTTCTAAAATATATTATTGTGTTAATATTGTTGGCCTAATACCTGAGCTATCACATGGGGGTAGATAGTAGCGATTGCTCGTCCAAATGGGAATGTGGGTTCTGTGAGACAGTTGTTTACAGTGCTGCTCCACAGTCGAGTTACAGTCAGGTAACGCGTTGTCTAAGCATTGCAGAAGGAAATCTCAGCCAATCTCGCAGTAGGATTAGAGAAATCAAATTATTATGGCAGAAATGGATACTTACACAACATTAAGAGCAGGCTTAGGAATAAAAACAAACCTGATATAAACAAGTAGACTGTTTTTCATAAATAGAACAATTATTGGATGTGCCGCTGGAACAAGTGCTTGGGCAGCAATGGCGACTGTGTTGAATAGTACTGTTTATTACTGTAGTGGCTACGCTCGCTAAAGCGCAGCGTTAGGTCATGGGGCTAAGCTCTCTGCTGAATCAGTAGACGCGTGGGTTCGACCCCCACCCCGGCCCCCCCCCCCCTTTTGACAGGCCACGGCCGCTTCCTTCCACATCCTTGCCCAGTTTCATTCATCTTCATCCATTCCATCTCTCATCCCGGCGCGCAGGTCGCCCACGGGCGTCGACTAGAAAGACCTGCATTCGGCCTCTCAGGAGGCCACACGACAAAATAATAATAATAAACCTGCCTGTAAAATAAAGTGTCTCCATGCGAGTTCTAGTTACATTTCCTTTTGTATTTCAAATGGGATAGATTCCACATGCATTAAATATAATCATTAACATGTCTAATGGAAGGACTTCCTGTTATTGTGAATGTCTTACCAATACTTCCTGTTGTTATTACTCAACCGCAGTGGTTTTTAAATAAATGCAATAGAGACGAAGAACATAAGTGTTTATGCAGCGGACATGAGCTGTTTCCTATGCGGTTGAGTAGTGAACCACGAGCAGGCGTCGATTACGCGGCGGAACAGGACGGAACAAAGGTTTTGTTGTTGTAGTTGGTGTTGTCGTGTGGTCTCCTGAGAGGCCGAGTGCAGGTCTTTCTTGCCAACGCCCGTGGGCGACCTGCGCATCTGGATGAGAGATGGAATGGATGAAGATGAATGCGACTGGGCTAGGATGTGGAAGGAAGCGGCCGTGGCCTGTCAGAAGGTACCGTCCCAGCATTTGCCTGGTATTGAAAATGGGAAACCACGGAAAACCATTTCAAGAACGGCCAACGGTGGGACTCGAACCCACGCGTCTACCGATTCAGCAGAGAGCTTGACCCCATGACCTAACGCTGCGCTTTAGCCAGCGTAGCCACTACTGTCGGTAATGATCGTGTGGCCTCCGGAGAGACCGAGCGCAGGTCTTTCTAGTTGATGCCCGCGGGTGACCTGCGCGTCGTAATGAGGATGGAGTGATGAAGACGTCACATACACCCAGTTCCCGAGCCGAGGGAGTTAATACCAGGTGATTAAAACCCCTGATGACTCAGCCGGGAATCGAACCCCGAACCCTTCGGGCCAAAGTCTAGCGCGCTAACCATTTAGCTACGGTGCTAAAAGTTTGGTACCTTTAGGGGACTCCTTGTGAATAATAATAATTTAAAGAAATACCGGACACGGTGTTCGAGATGTCTCGCTGGCATCGGGAGAGGGTGGGTTCGAATCCCACCTCGGCTGTCTTGAAAATGGGTTTCGTAGTTTCCCATCTTCACTACCAGGCAAACGCCGGGACGGTTCTTTCAAAAGGTCCACGGCCGACTTTCTTGTAAAATCCCTTCCCTGGCCCTTCCTTAATTAGACACAAGTTAGCGGTCGCCTGGATGATCGGCCAGTTATATCTGCTGACAAAGTATGTTCAGCTCCCACACACCGTCCTTGCGACGGTAGAGGAATGGGTTCAGTGCTATTTCGTCCAGCAACAAATTTCCTTGAAAAGCGTACCATTTCGTCCAGCTCGGTTTTACAAATTATTACACAATTTAATGAGTGCCATCTCGTCCAGACGAAATGTTGACAAGGGCTGAGGCAGTGCAGTGTGGGATTTCCCACCCATCCCTGCTGTGGAATTCCATTCCTCCCCTCCCCACCTCTGTTTATAAACAGAGCAGCGGCGGCTGGTGGCCTTAGTGCTTGGGAGGGCACACACAATAAATTATCATGCACAGTAAAAATTACTCGCTAGCATGCTAGGTGTTTGCCAATATCCATTAAATGTTGTCTCATTAGGGAAAATATTATGTTGTACATTTAATATAATTTAAATGACCCTCTAAATCACTATTTAATTCGAACTGTATAATAGCCTATCACTAAGACATTTGTCAAAAACTCTAGGCCTAGGTGAAAAACAAAATTATTTAATTGGTAACACTTGTCACAGAAATCCAGAAGAGACCTCTTTACGTAACCTTATTTATATATATTTATTTATTTAATTTATTTATTTATTTATTTATTTTTAACAGCATGTTCCATTACAATTAAAGTAATACTACATGCTATGTTTACAAAATGTTTACAATATTAATAACATACATTTACCTATGTATTATTCATTATTGTTATATGGCTATTTGTTTGGTGATATATCGTTCTAGGAACTGTCTATATCTATTAACTTATTGTTTTATGAGCTACACCAATATTAAGAATCTGTTCAACTGCTTGACATTTTTTCTAAATCTATTAAATTAAAATATAAAATTATATTATAATATATAATGCTTCATTAGCTTAATTTTTTCGAACGTCCATTTTCAATGTTTATTTACCATATTGTCCTTAAACAACTGTCTTTCTTTTTCCAGTTTCACGCATGTAAATAACAATTGATAAACTGTTCGTTCTTCATTGCCACACGCCCACAATGGGCTGTCTTTTATTTTGAAACGAAAGAAATACGAATTTATCTTAACATGTCCTGTTAAGAAAGTTGCTAGTTAATGGGAAGTTTCTTTTTAACCTATCCTTGACACTAGGTATGAATGATTTTGTCACTGCACCATTTGAAGTATTCTTCTTTTTTTTTGTAGGTTAGGAAATGGGCATAGCACTCGTGCACTGAACCCAGTTACAGCCAGAAAAATACTATTACACGTGAAGAGTATCCAATATTTGAACTAAAAATTACTGGAAAAATGTAACACATACATACAAGGACACAGAAAGGTTCTAATCTTCACACCAAGCGACGTACCTTAGTGGCTTACTACTTTAACACAAACATGATATCGTCACACTTAAGGGCATGGTATTTAAAACTTAAGGGAGCATTCTTGCAGAAATCTAAGGAAGGCATGAATAACAGAAGGAATTGGAGAATGAAGGAGAACAGAAATATTGAGAGGGAGGGGGAAACATAACGAACGTAACGTGTATGGAAAGGGGGCACGGTGAGTGTCATAAATAAGGCATTGAAAAAATTAAATTAAATTAAATGATTAATAGTACCGATTGCCATAGAACAGTCGCAGAGATCCGAAGGACGAAGCTTACAGCGGGCCATATATACCGGAGTAAATGCATGGTGAAAACGTAAACGGATAATCGTAATAATATGATGTCGAGTGTAAGATCCATTATAAAACCATGGGTGTCTAGGGATGGTGGATGGAATTCTATAATATAACCTGGCTTTCGTGCATGTATAATCCTGCCATTGTTGTAATCAAACATTATGTAATTGAGATTTGAGAATGGGGAGGTATATTCTTCCATTAGTTCTCGTTTTACGTAACCTTGGAACTACTGTAATGACACCTGGGTGGTGCCCTGTATGCCATCTAGTGGCCGTCTTGCGAATCATTTCAAACCGCATCGGAAGAAGGGTAGGTAAGGGGCAGGGTATGGCCATAGGTGTTGTAAGTTTGAGTTGAACGTAGCAGTTCAGCAATCCAACGTTCTCTCCACAGCCCATACAACTGCTCCAATTGTTATTCCTCCTTGCAACCGTGGGCTCGCAAACTCTGGGCCCATAGCCGACGTTAGAACAGCGTTTGCGCGCACGCGCAATAGACCTGTCCTTGTTTGTAGTTGAATTGAGTCTTGGGCCCACCAAGGCCTGGGCCCCGAGTAGCCCGCAGCAAGGCGAACTCCGTGACAAGATATGTGGCGCGTTATTCAAACACGCTGGGGCATTTTCATAGTGAGGAGCGCACAAATCGGCCAGTATTTCGAGCGTTAAGGATTAAAAAATGAATTACTAATGTAGGTCAATGGTAAGGAGGGCCCTGGCCCACTGGCCCGTTAGAGCCAGCCGCCCCTGGAACAGAGGCTTAATTCGTTCGAATGATCTCTATGAATTAACATCCTTGTTAATTATGGAGTTTTCAACCATTACAAAGGGCCAACCTAGTTTATTACTTAACGGGTATCGGTATACGGTTAAGATGAGAAGTGCGGTGAAGTTGTGTGGCGTTGTGTTAACCGTTCTTGTAATGGAAAAGTGTTTACTATAATCCGTGAAATTATTAAAAAAGAGATCCACAATACGTTCCTGATGTGGCTGCACAATATGTCCAAAAGGCTATGTATGGCACAGGGAAAGAAGACAGGCCGCGAAGAAGCTGATAAATCCATTTCACAGGTAGGTTTATATTTTTATTAGTGACAATATTTACGCCCCAGACTCTATAGTGCGTCTCTACCTTAAAAGACAGTACGCATTAAATGGAGCGCGCTGATGCCAGATCTACTGCATATATCAAGTTCTGCAAGGCCGGACACATGATGTAACATGACTCGTATACAGGCATGCTTTTACGAAAATCTCAGGAAATGTTCAAAATATTTGTTTGTTGTATATAACTGTACCTCATGCCTTGCAGCGAACGACGGCACAATATTTAGATAATTAAGATACACCGAAGCTCAGAGAGCGATTTTAATCCACATTATTTTTCTATTCTCACTATGTTGTTTATATTATACGCATTTCATTGTAAACTATAGTTGACTGGTGGCAAACGAGCGGAGCGAGTAACGTCCATTATTACAAACATCAAAAAATTACTTATTTTTAACAAGAAACGCAATGAAATGAAACAGTTATTGTAGACCTGTCAAACTGTCAATCATAGGTGTTTGGACGAAATAGCACTAGTGGGCCGGCAGAGAGTCAACCCACCTGCCTCTGTTCGTGGAATTTGGACGAAATAGCACCTGGACGAAATGGCACGACACCGAGGAATGATCCCTCGCAGAGTCCGTGGGTGAAGCCGAGCTGTGAGGTAAGCGATAAAAAGATAATAATAATAATGATCCAGTTAGTTCAGGTCGTTAGCATGCAAGGTCATGGGGCCAGGCTATCTCCGAGCTCAAAAGAGGAGCGGTTTCGAACACCACCGTAAGGCAATCCTTGAAATGTTTTTCTATGGTACGGTAGCTTCCAATGGAACACGGTAACATTCTTCCAACTCTTAGTTCGGTTTCATTCATCTTCAATTTCTGCTGCAGCGTAGGTGTGCTCGTTAAACCGTGCACCACGACCGCATGGGCAGCTGCAGAAAGTCCGGAAATCGTAGGTTCGGTTCCCGGCGCTGATAGCGGCTATCTTGAATGTGTTTTTCCCGTTTTTTCCCACACTTCCTCCAGGTAGGCCTAAATGCCGGGATAGTAGCCTACCTTATATCAAGTCCGTGGCACCTACCTCATCCCTGTCCCTAATACAGCTACACACACTATTACAGTCATCACATACACCTACATACAGGATATCAGACAAATTCAACACACACCCAACCACACGGGGCTGGTGACCAAGATGTCCCAAGCCCCCTGAAAATGAATTAACAACATTTGAGTTGTACATTTAAGTCCTTGCAAATGTTGGTAACTTCAGCCATGTGTACTTGGGTGTGTGCATACTTATATGGAATTTGTCTGATAGCCTGTGTTATTGCGGAGGCTACAAGGGAGTATTTGTAATTGAGGTGAGGATTAGGAAGGGTGCGACCGTGGCCTGAAGTTAAGAACCTACCTAGAATTGACTGGGGGTAGAAATGGGTTGAAAAAAAAACTTCTTTGATTATTGAGGAACTTTTGCCTCTTGAAGCTGAGTGTGTACCCCGTTCCAGCCCTCAGACCAGAAATACATTTCTTGGCAGAGCCGCGAATCAGATCCGAGCCTCACCACTTCTTCGTTTTCTTTGCAGTTTCTACCTCTTAACCGGGCATGACGAGTTAATTCGTCTACTACCTGTTGCTACTCAATCGGGTAATGACGAGGTAACTCGTCTAGAGCACTTGAAAATTGTTATCTGCTTGGGGGGGGGGACGAGTATTCGTGTCTCTTACGCTGTTGATTGTAGTTCTATGATTGCTCCGTAGATGTCAGTAGGTTTCAGCTTTGCTGTGCCACAATGCGCGCCAATTTCTCAATATGAGACGAGTTCCTTCGTCATTCGCGGAAGTGTAATGGGCGTGACGAATTAACTCGTTTTCAGTCAAAATATATTCCCCACTACGAATGTTACTTTGTCGGTGGAAACTCCCCGGTTAAGAGGTTAAAGCGAGCAGGCACCGCACTTGATGCAACCCGGATAGAGAGCGCTACTCCTGTTGAGCTCAGGATTTGGCGACAGCGAGGGATTCCTGAGCAGAAACCGCCTCGTGGTGCAACGACTAGCATTCTTAAACCTTACCATGCGTCCCCCATCAGTTCAAACATGATGGTTTTTAGTATAATTTCTTGCTTTTAGTTTGAATCAGGGCTGTATTCACTCTTGCCACTCATGTTTCAAAGTCACCACCAGTGTTTGCAGATACTGAAACTGTCACAATCTTGAAAGTTGGTAGTCACCCCGATAGTCGTCTATCATTTTGTGACGTTATTCAGGGTCTCTAATCTTTGTGTTGTTGACGATAAAACAACGCAAAGATATAACCTATAATTTAACGGCTATTGAAGAACAGTAATACATTTCAAATTCATGTAGACTGCATGTTCTATTTTCTATGTACGAGTATTATTGTATATGACTGGCACTAGATTATTTATTAATTACTAGCAACCGCGACGGCTTCGCCCGGTATCTTTAAAGTTTTACCCAGAGTAAACTTAAAAGGCAAACGGACGGCAGGTCTCAGAAGCAATACAGAAAAGCCGAGGTGAAGAGCGAAACTAGGGGCAGGTGACCTCGTAATTCCGTCCCTTAAAACAACAATAACTAACTAACAGCGAAACTCGACATGACTCGACAGTTTGAAGCTCACGAAGCTCGAAAACTCGCTCCAAAGCTAGAAATTTTAATTTCCACTGAATGAAGATTGTTGGGAGAAATGAAGACGTAAAAACACTTATAGTGGACGATGTATAAAATATAGAGATATGCTGTCGGGGACTTTTATGTAGAACTTTTCCTGCTGAACAATTCTTACGCACATAGTATATAGCTATTTTTAACGGTTTACCCAGCGTAAGCTTAAAAGGCGTACTGGTGACAGGTTTTTCTTTGACTCGATTCACTGTGTTACGTGCCACCCCCCTAGTGGCACTAGTATTAACTGGATTACGGTGGGTTGAAGCAAAACACAGATTGTTCCTTTAAAGAAATAATTAACTTTATTGCGGCCAGAAATATACACTACTCAACAGCAAATATAAGCAATTAGAGCCTTACTCCAGTTTCCTCAAGTTTCTTCCTTATGGAGAGCTCTTGCCCCCTTTCACTTGTTAACACACCACAGAAGTTAATCCGCTCGCTAATGAGTCCGGTCCCGTACGCTGGCTGGAAATAGCTGCACTAAGTCTGTCACTCACTGTTTTGCAACTCACCACAATGACCTCTGTCGCACTAGGTAAGCACACACTCTTCAATACCCAGCCTCTCCGTATGATTCACACTCCTTCAATGTCAAGAGAATCAGCTTCACTAGGGGTTTCACAAGTCACCACACTTCTGTCGCTCAGGATACACGCTCGCACTAGCTCGTAAAAAAACACACTCACTGCTTGACAGGTCGCTCATATATAGCAGGCCGGTGACTCAATAAATGCTTCTAGACCCATCCAGGGTTCACGGCTTCTCGAGGCTTCCATCGCTGGCTGGGTCACGAATATTCTGGACCATCCCATTGTCCTAGTAGACCTGTTGCATAAGGCGCACGCAATACACTGAGGCAGAGCACTTCCCAGCCCTGGGGCAGTTGTGACTCATGCGGCGAGCGATGAAACAAACTCACAGCCGTAACACCACCCCCTTCCTAAAAGGCTGATCGTCCCGATCAATTATTGGTCCGTCTGTGTCCCTCCGTAGGCTGCCAGGCGATCTCGATGCACGATCTTCATCTTCGCCCTCGGGCTCCGCTGGATCCTGTAGACGACATCGTTGATCCGTTTCACGACTCAGTACGGGCCCCCCCAGGACTTCTGCAGTTAGGGTGACAGGCCTTTCTTCCGTAATGGGTTGAAGAGCCAGACCAGGTCGTCCTCGTGGAATCCGCCGGCATCCGTCTGCTGGTCGTATCGGGTCTTCATTCGGTCGGTCTCGATCCTCAGTTTCCTCCTCGCGAACGCGTGCACGTTCTCCAGTTGGTCGACCAGTTCTTGACAATACTGGCTTACCGGGACCGGATCATTCCCAGGTCGGCCGAAGGCAAGATCGACAGGTAGACGGAGCTCCCTCCCAAACATGGCCCGGACTGGCGTGCATCCGGTGGCTTCATGCACGGCGGCGCGGTAGGCCAGGCGAAATAGTGGAAGATGTTTGTCCCAATCCCTCTGGTGCTCGCTGACGACTATTCGGAGATGGTTCTCGATGGTGCGATTGAATCGCTCTACCATCCCGTCGGACTGAGGGTGTAGCGGCGTTGTCCTTGTCTTCCGGATTCCCAGCAGCTGGCATAGGTTCTGGAACACCTGCGACTCGAAGTTCCTCCCTTGGTCGGAGTGCAACTCCAGGGGTACTCCGTACCGGCCGACGAATTTCTTCACCAGGGTCTCTGCAATCGGCGCGGCTTCTTGGTTAGGGAGCGCATACGCCTCCGGCCATTTGGTAAAGTAGTCGCTGACGACCAATATGTAGCGGTTCCCTGCCTCGCTTAACGAGAATGGCCCAGCAACATCGATGGCCACTCTCTCCATGGGGCCGCCCACGTTGTAGGTCTTCAGTGGACCCCGTCGTCTTCGTCCTGGGCCCTTGCTGGCTGCGCTATCGTGGCACTTCGCGCAGTGGTTCTCCACGTCAGTTCGGCAACCGATCCAGTAGAACCGCTCTCTCAGCATCTCCAGGGTCTTCTTTATCCCTAGGTGTCCACCAGATGATCCGCCATGGACTTCCTTCAGGACTTCCTCCGTCATAGTCTTTGGAACGACGACTTGTTCCCGAGATGTCTTCCCGTCGGTGCTCTCCCAGGTGCGGCAGATGAGGCCATCCTTTACAATCAGCGAGTCCCACTGCGCCCAGTAGGACTTAAAGTTTGGGCTGCAGTCACTCACAATGTTCCACCCGGGTCTGGGGACACAGGCCCTCTTCCATTCGGTTATCAGTCCCAGGTCATCATCTTCTGCTTGTGCCCGCGTGAAAGATTTGCGGCTACAGTTCCCTTGAAGTTCCACAGTAGTCCGTCGGCACTGTATCCCAGTGTCCTCCTCCCTCCTAGTACAGAAGGTGCAGTCTTCGGGGCACGGTCTTCGTGACAGGGCGTTGGCATTAGAATGCAATTGGCCTTTCCTGTGCTGAATCTCAAAGTTGTACTGTTGAAGCCTCTCTAACCACCGCGCGAGTTGACCCTCGGGCTGTTTGAAGTTCAGGAGCCACCGCAGGGATGCATGGTCGGTCCTGATGAGAAATTCTTGCCCGTACAGGTACTTGTGGAAGTGTTCGATGGTCTATACGATGGCGAGCAGTTCCTTCCTGGTGACGCAGTAGTTCCTCTCTGGCTTTGACAAGGCTTTGCTGAAGTAGGCCACTACTCTCTCCTCGCCGTCCACTATTTGCGACAGGTTTCCCCCTATACCAAAGTCGCTGGCATCGGTATCGACGATGAACCTTGTTCCAGGTCTGGGGTAGGCCAGAATAGGTGCGGTGCACAGAGCCTGCTTGAGTTGTTCGAAGGCACTGTGGCATTCTGCTGTCCATGTGAAGAGTTGGTCCTTCTCAGTCAGTCGATGCAGTGGTTTGGCGATGTCGGCGAATCCTCTCACGAAGCGACGGTAATAAGTGCAGAGTCCCAGGAAGCTTCGTAGTTGGGACTTGTCCTTCGGAACTGGCCACTCCCTCACAGCTGCGGTCTTTTCTGGGTCGGTGCGCACCCCTTCCTCGGAGACGATATGTCCAAGGTACTGGACCTGCTTCTGGAAGAGCTGACACTTCTTGGGGCTCAACTTCAGCTGGGCAGCCCGTAGCTTCATCAAGATCTCCTTCAGGTTGCTGTAGTGCTCCTCCAAGCTTTTTCCCAGACGATGACGTCGTCTAGTTAGACCAAGCAGATCTTCCAATGTAGTCCCCTCAGAATGGACTCCATTAGCCTTTCGAAGGTCGCAGAGGCGTTGCACAGACCGAATGGCATGACGGTGAACTGCCAGAGCCCGCTGCCCACAGAGAACGCCGTTTTCTCGCGGTCCTTAGGGTGGACCTCCACCTGCCAGTAGCCACTCTTCAAATCCAAGGTGGAGAACCATCTTGATCCTGATATGGTGTCCAGTGTTTCGTCGATCCGGGGTAGAGGGTAGCTGTCCTTCTTCATGACGTCGTTCACCCGCCTGTAGTCCACGCAGAACCTGGTGGAACCTCCTTCTTCTTCACAAGCACGACCGGAGAACTCCAAGGACTATGTGATGGCTCGATCACCCCTTCCTCCTTCATCTCTTCTACCATCCGGTCGACTTCGGCTTGCTTCGCGAGCGGGACACGTCGGAATGGGGCCCTAATCGGTGCGCTGTCCCCAACGTCGATTCTGTGCTGGACCAAGCTTGTCCTGCCGAAGTCCTAGCTCCCCACGGAGAAGACGTCCTGGAATTCGCGTAGCAGGTCCTGAAGTTGGCGTGATTGTTCCTCGTCTAAATGGTCCTGGGATCCTTGGTACAGCTTCTGTAGTTCTTCTGGCAGTGCGCGTCTTCTTCGGTTGTCCGTCTGCAGGTGTCCGTCCGTCGTATCTGTGATGCGGTTAATCCAGGTAACGAGCTCGCAGACTCCTAGGTTGGTGTCCCGGTGAACCGTAATGTCGTAGTCGTTCAGGTTGGACAGGCAGACGTACGAACGAGACGTCGTGTTGATGAGGGTCTTGGCAACTAGCAACCCTTTTGTCTGAATGTCCTCATATTTTGGCTCGATGACAGCCGCCACTCCCTCAGCAGTTCCGTCGAAAATTACGGCGGCGCTGACCTCCGTCCTGGCGGGAACGATGACGTCCTCTCTCAGCCTTACTCGTCGTGCGGTGACGGCCTCGTGTGCTGGTTGCAAAGCAAGTTCCTCACCTCCGAAGTGCAGAGTGTTGGTACTCAGGTCCAAGATGATGTTGTTCTGGTCCAGGAAGTCCAGTACGATGAACACTTCGTTTGATACGTCAGCCACAAGCACTGGATGCTTCACCGCCCGTCGACCAATGACGAACTCCAGTGATGCTTTGCCATGTACCGGTGCGGTCTCTCCGGTCGCGGTTATTAGCTGGAGGTTCCTTTGTGTGGGCTGCACTCTCCACTTCGGGATCACGGTGGGACTGACGATGGTCCTCGATGCTCCCGTGTCGATTAGCATGGGCCAGCTCTCTCCGTTGACGACTCCGTCGACCATCAGGCTGCTATTATCCCGCCGTAACTGCGTCACACGAAATTGAACTGCCGGGGCTTGACGACTGTCACAAGCCAAACTTTGCCCCCCAAGGCTGGCTGATACTTGCTTTCCTGGGCCGCGCGGTTTCCCTACGACTGACTGTCCCGACGGAAACCCTTGGCGGCGGCGATCACCGCAGACCTTGCTCAGGTGGCCTTTCTTACCGCAGGCCCAGCAGGTCGGTAGTCCTCTTCCGGGCCGCCTCTCCGGTTGTCTTCCGGCTGTGTCGTTGATGGTAGTGCTGCGACTATCGAAGAAACGGCTTAGCGTCTCCATCAATTCGTCGGCCAGGGGCTTGGTCTCGTTGGTTTTTGCTGGTTCGTCGACGTCCACTTGACGCACCCGCGCGTGCATTCTAGATGCCTGTTTTGCCGTCTCGAACTCAAGTGCGTGGCTCAGCGCATCTGCCAGGGTCTTATTGCGCGCGAGTCGCAGCGCCTGTTGAGTGTCCGAGTCCCGTAGCCCGTCGGTGAAGGTCTGCGTCGCAATCTGTTCCAGAAAGTCGGCCGGCGCTGTTGGATAGGCGAGCCTTACGAGGCGTGCGATGTCCATCTCGAACTCCTGCAGGGTTTCCGCGTTCTTCTGTACCCGGGTCCGGAGCTGCATCTGGTAGGCCTGCTGAAGATGGCTATCTCCATATCGGGACTCCATATGGGCGATCAGTGAAGTGTAGTCCTGGGATCCAGTCGGGATGGCCTGAAGGACGTTAAGGGCGTCACCTCTCAGCACTACAATGAGAGCTGTAGCCTTTTCTGTGTTGTTCCAGTTATTTATGGAACAGGCCGCCTCGAACTGACGTAAGTAGGTGCTCCACGGGACCTTTCCGTCGAAGGTTGGGGGCGTCACTCTGCTATGTCCCGTTCCTGATATTCCCGGTGTAACGGTGGGCGGGCATTGGCGCAGCCTGGCAACTTCCTCTTGTAGAGCGTTGAATTTCTCTTCCACCCCCGTCAGTGGGCGTTGGCGCAGCTCGGCAACTTCCTTTTGTAAGGCGTTGAATTTCTCCTCCACCCCCATCAGCGGGCGTTGGCGCAGCTCGGCAACTTCCACTTGTAAGGCGTCGAACTTCTTTTCCACTGCCGTGACTTCCTCACGCACACCCAGTTCTAATTTCTTCAGGTCCTCCGCTAGCTTATTTTGACCGTCTTCTAGTTTGGCAGTTAGGTCCTCGGCTAACTTCTTCTGGCCGTCTTCTAGTTTGGCAGTTAGGTCCTCGGCTAACTTCTTCTGGCCGTCCTCCATCTTCTTCTGGCTGTCTTCCATCTTGGCTTCCATGTCACTTAACTTTTCTAGCAATGCTGCAAATTGCACTTCCATTTTAGATATTTGTCTTGTAAGGGGTATGCACTCACAGGTTTTTTTAAATGACCTGCTCGGGTTTGAAACCAGGACCGTCAGGTGTTGTGCTTGTGTTTGAGTTCGTAATCCCACTTCTGACACCAGTTGTTACGTGCCACCCCCCTAGTGGCACTTTTGTTAACTGGATTACGGTGGGTTTAAGCACAACACAGATTGTTCCTTTAAAGAAATAATTAACTTTATTGTGGCCAGAAAGATACACTACTCAACAGCAAATATAAGCAATTAGAGCCTTACTCCAGTTTCCTCAAGTCTCTTCCTTATGGAGAGCTCTTGCCCCCTTTCACTTGTTAATAAACCACAGAAGTTAATCCGCTCGCTAATGAGTCCGGTCCCGTACGCTGGCAGGAAATAGCTGCACTAAGTCCATCACTCACTGTTTTGCAACTTACCACAATGACCTCTGTCGCACTAGGTAAGCACACACTCTTCAATACCCAGCCTCTCCATATGATTCACACTCCTTCACTGTCAAGAGAATCAGCTTCACTAGGGGTTTCGCAAGTCACCACACGTCTGTCGCTCAGGATACACGCTCGCACTAGCTCGTAAAAAACACACTCACTGCTTGACAGGTCACTCTTATATAGCAGGCCGTTGACTCAATAAATGCTTCTAGACCCATCCAGGGTTCACGGCTTCTCGAGGCTTCCATCGCTGGCTGGGTCACGAATATTCTGGACCATCCCTTTGTCCTAGTAGACCTGTTGCATAAGGCGCACGCAATACACTAAGGCAGAGCACATCCCAGCCCTGGGGCAGTTGTGACTCATGCGGCGAGCGATGAAACAAACTCACAGCCGTAACATCTGAAATCGTTACTGGTCAGCTTCTTTTGGTCATAAGTGAATGTTTTTCTACAGAAACCTTCCCCGAGAAATCCTTTAAAGAATGGTGAAAACCGCATCCATCCAGTGATTCTCGAGATTACCCGCTACATCTAAGAATCGGGAACTTTGTTTTATAGTCTACTATGTAGTGAACCCGAGGGGGTCATGCTGACTGATATCGAACTTGGATCTCGGAGATAAGTTGAGCTCAGAAGGAAGGTTCCACCAGGGAACGAACCCGAGATCTGTTGAGGGAGTTTCGTTGTAAAAACCCCTAGAGGAAAGTATGTTTAATCACTGGTGTGATATCAGTTGATACTGGCATTATTTAGTGAAATAATGCAGGGGAAATGAGCGGAATACAGCATTATTGGACTACATGGAGTAGGCTATGCTGGACTTGGAACACAGAAGTGCAGAGTTTGACAGTTTACTAATAGCCTCAGAATTGTGGGAGGAGACCCATGGAGCCCTGTCAATCTCGCTGACCTAGTTAAGTCGTCTGGAAGAGGTCGGGGGGTTGAATAATGACCCAGTTATTCCCCGTTGGAGAATAAAACCGAGAAGAGAGGGGAGAGATCCCAAGGAAAATCATTGATTACTCGTGATTGGAGCAACGCAATGACATGAGAGTTGCACACAGGTGAATCTTTAGCCAGGAGGCTAATTTTAGAGCCATTAAACTGCGAAATCAAGGCATATTTAATGGAGTGCGTAAGGACACAGGACGAGGGGTGTTCGCGGCAGGGTTTGACTAGGTCGCCGGGGATTTCCACTGGAAACCGCGTCCCCACGCCTTGGAAAAAGAAATTAATATTAATTAATTGGCCGATCGATCCTTCAGCACGCAGATAGTTCTGGGATCAGTGAAGAAAAAGGAACCCGATGAGCATTGTTTCGAGACCAGAATCAAGCTGGGAGAGGAGTTGATATAGCGCGGGAATTCTAGGTCTACTTTTTTGTGTGAAACGGATATAAGGGAGTAGACCATTGGCAGAAACAGTTGTCGGCAGCTTTGGAAGAGACTCGAGCGCGGAACGTATGTCGCTCTGGCTCAGGAAAGGACGCTCAAACAAAGACTTGAACACTTTAGTGTTAATAATTATATTCGCCGTGCAGTGTAATGCACCAAGTGATAAGATAATAATGCATAGTCAGGAAGTAATAAGAAGTACGGTAATCAACGAACTTTATTGTGTGAAATGCGTATTACCGAAGTCAAGGGAGGAGGCCCGGACTTCAACTTGGGAAGCCGTGCAGTAAAACTTTTAGTAGGCTTTTATTAAGGACAGTCGTGCTGCATGTGTAGTCAGCAGTACGAGCAATAGTTTATGTTCACATAGGAAGTATCGTGTGATATATTGTTGCAGAACTATTGAATGTATTAATCTGTGTAAAGACTATGTACAATGTTAAGCGCAATGTATAATATATTGATTGGTTATACATGTCTTATTACGCCGGACTGCGCTGGGAGAAACTTTATGAAGCATTTGGTGAAATGTCTTAAGAATACCAAATGGTAACGCTCAGGACGAAAGTAAGCATATTTATGCAAAGCAGGAAGTTTATCGTAGGATAATTGATAGACTGTTGGTGAATCCATAGGCAGATGAACCAGACTTTCAATCAGGAGTTGGTAGGAGCATGGAAGATGCCGTCGATACCCGTAATCCTGATGTTTTGCCAGGGAATTTCAACCAATGAAAAGTGTAAAAAGTGACGTGTGTTATGTATAAATCATATGTGAAATATCTTTTAAATTAATGGTATAATAAGTGTCATAAAGTGTCATGTGTTTTGGAAGCAATAGCTTCGTCATAGAAATGGAAAGTGCCGTGTGCTTGGTGAAAGAAATGTATTATAAAATGTGTATATTCAATATGCAAATGTCGCGCTAACTCTACAAATGGCAGGCGACATTGGAGTATATGAGTGGTTGGAGCCACCAGGATAAGCCTAAGATGTGAGTACCCCACAAATTATGATTATATAGAAGTATAGCCCACTGCATGTAATGTGATTTCAGAATTATAAAACTAATGCCAGTAAGAATCAGTATTAGGAGATAGACCCTCCAGTATTTAATTGTTGTTGTGTTGATTTACTAGAGTTAAGATGTTGTTATACATCAGTGAGTGGATTAATCGTTACCACTATTAATAAAATGGCAAATCAGTTATGTAAACTTAACGTAACGAAGACGGATGTTCGAATTTTAAGATGGTTATGTTGTGTCGGATTATGGTAATTTATGTCAGTGAGAATAATAATAATAATAAATAATAAAAGGTATGAATGAATACATCAGGTTAAATGTTGTAAGCAAGAAATATTTACGCTAATTGGAAGACTTATCGATCTAAGCAGTAAGATTACATTAAGGGATGAAAAAAGAGTTTAATATGAGAATATATTGTGTTAATGGGAATATAATTATGCAAGGAAATGGAAGAGCTTTCTAGTGAATTGAATTTGCAGCTAGTGTAAAAGCTTATAGAATAATTGATAGATTTCTCTTAATAATTAAAGGACGAAGATCATAACATTAGGTCAGGGAGCCAGGTAATCTATTCGACGTATGAAATCTCGTATAGCCGTGGGCATACGGAGATATGTACTTTGTGCCAGAGTGTATTTAGTGATTGGACCCTAACTCTGATGATGGATATGGAATGTTCCGGGTTCGAATCCTGTGATAGGTGAGAGGAGAACGATGAACACCTCTGCACCCTATCTGATCGCCCGAGAACTTATTATTGAGTAATTCGGCTCTTGTGAAGCGAATCTTATGGACGGCAGCATGTGGCTGGCCGCATCATTTATTAAGATACCGGTTATCCAGATCGACCAATGTTTTTATGAATCTCGTGCCTTCATGTTGAAACGGACCTATTGGTGCCAGTTATTATTAATATCCTAAGGTTAGGAATACATATTTAAGCTCGTCCAGAATCTATTGCATAATATTCAGTTTAAATCCATTGGGATATGTGCGTCATTGTGACCACGGTATTGCCTTTTAGAATCTTATACTGCTTGTGGAGATAAAGCCATGAGACAGGAAGGCGGGGAACGGTTTACTGCGGTAACCTCACTCCACTCCATTGTATACAGCCGCTCGGAAAGGGGGCTGAGCTGTCAAGCGAACCGTGAAAGTTAAGGTTTTAGAAAAGGGCGGATTTTAGACCCTGTTAGTAACATGAAAGGAAACATTGTTATATTGAGTAATGAAGTCATGTGGTTTAAGAACACATTAGTAATTATAGATCACCCTGATGGTTCATGATTTTAGCAATCTAACGAATGGTTGGAAGTTGCATTTTTACTGTCACTGACGCCTATTTCAGAAGTTGGTTATTTGACGCCACAGGTTACGCTCGCAAGGGTAGCTTAATAATACCATCCGACACAGCAATAACGAAAGTTTTGAAGATGAAATTACAACGGCATGCAGTGGAACTATATAAATAGAGAGAAGTGTAGGGGATATTTACATAATTATGGAGTTGCACGTAGATTGTTGTGCAACACCTGAATAGGCTAATGCATGTAAAGAATTTGGTGGGAAGAGAGGGATCAAACACACACGGTACACATAATTGTCAAAGTAAGACGAGGTTTAAGAAACAAGTAATTTTGTGAAATTAAAGAAGTCACATTAGATGACAGAAGAGTAAAAGTACAGTTTTGTTTATGAAAGTTGTATGTGCATCAGCGCACTAGAGTGAAGTGTGAAGTCAATATAAGGGTAAAGGTTTGAGTTATGATATGAGTTTATTATGATGATATTATGTTAATATTAGTGGATTGTGGAAGTAATTTTTGTTTGATTTTGTTTTATGTTTGTTGGGATTGTTTTTATCTGTTTGAAGCCATGATTTTAGTACTGAATTAAAATCTTTAGAATAGAGTTGTGCCTTATTATTGTAGAGTTGATACCTTTCAGTCTCAAATCCAAAATATGCAACTGCTCAATGGGGGAACGGTACACGCCTGAGACCTGACGCTAGCTGGAGGCGGAAGCATATTTTCCATGGAGATTACTCACATGGGTACAGTAGATATATCAATTACAAGGGAAACCGCATTTCACTGAACTATAATTGGGTTTTAGTTTAAAACAAATTTCAAATTATTCATTAGACAATTATACAAAGTTAGTACAGTCCAACTTCGATATCTCGAAGTGCTATCAGAGATGGAAATTACTTCGAGTTGTCGAAAATTCGAGATATAGGAATACATGAAAAAATAGGTTCTATTATCATCATCACCATCTTTTTCCGTCTCCAGTTTCCTGGGTGCGGTAGACAAGGGCTCGCCACTGCTTTCTGTCACTGTACAACTTTCTTTCTACAAATTCTTTCCATTGCCGCCCTTTTTTCTCCACTTCTAATTTCACGGTCTCAATCCATAGTTGTCTGGGTCTTCCGCTCGGTCTTTTCCCTTTCAGTTCTCTATTGAAGTAGTCCCTTGCTGTTCTAGTGTTATTCATTCGTATCATACAATATGTCCATACTACTGGAGTCTACGCTTCCCTATAACATTTGCAACAGTTTCCTGTATCCCAGCTTCTTTCCTATTGTTTCGTTTCTGATCTTGTCTTTTCTGGTCTTTTGATTCATGGTTCTAATGAATTTCATTTCTATTGCTTGGATTTTGTTAAGGTCTTTATCCAGTAAAGTACATGTCTCCAGTCCATACACCAGAATGAGTACAAAGTAAGTATTGAACATGGTTAATTTTGCTTTCAAGGGTATGTTGCTGTCCCACAGTAGGTTTCTCACTTGACTGTAAAAATGTGACGCTATTATCATAAAGACATAAATAGTCAACTGTTGCCACTGGCTTTACCCACTTACTCTCTCTGTCTGAGGTGCACATTGACCTCAACCGGTCTTCCAGCCTTAGTAGTAGCCTACATTATGCAACGAGCCTATAATGACAATAATTAAGACACGAGTATTGTCATACGAGTGTCTTAATTACCATTATGGGCGAGTTGCATGATTTACTATTGCGACATCGTGGTCATATAGCCCCCTGTACGCCTGCGCGTGTGTATAATTTGTCTGAAAACCTGTGTTATTGTAATGGCTGTATTAGTGTGTGTATTTGTAATTCAGGCGGCCATTGCCTGAAGTTAGGAACCAGCCCGGCATTTGCTTGGAGTAGAAGTGGGAAACCATGGAAAATCACTTCCAGGATGGCTGAGGTAGGAATCTTCTCAGTTTTGCTTCACGGTGCTGAAGGTACGTACCCAGTTTCAGAATTACGTTTCTTGGCAGAGCCAGGAATCGAACCAGGGCCTCCTCAATGACTACCAAGAATGCTAGCAACTACGCAACAGATATGATAAATACGTACGGGGTGGGTTAACGCATGAAACACATGAGATACCATGAAAAAGAGAGGTCTGACACCTGAAGAAATGAGGTATCAGGAAAGAAAACACTATAGCCAATTGATGCAGACAAATTAAATACACATCAGAACCTCGGATACTCTAATGCCGTCGGGGTCGAATGCGAACAAGAGATGGCCAAGGGAGGTCAACATGAAAGATGAATGAGAGGAGGCTTGCGCAAGTATGTGGAAGCAATGCCATGCTCAGGTGTGGCCCCGTGGTCGATATCTCTCTAGTTGTGAACCCCTGGGAAGAGACAGGTGAGATATTAAATGCCACTCTACTTCAAGGTAAACGAAATGTCTTACCCAACAATTAACAGTGGTAATGTTTATAAGCGACCATGAGATAAGATACCAGTGACTCACCCGTCACTGTTGGAGTTCCTTATAATGGCAGTTCCTTTTTACTGGGTGCGATTACAGCACTGTAGTAAACTCCTTGAGGTGAACAGCGAAACGTGTCTTTGCCGCAATGAAGGTACTGTAAACTACTTTTCGAATTATATTTCTTTACGAATCCATTACAATGTGACGTGAATGTATGAAGACGATGATAATTGTTGTTTTAAGGGGCCTAACATCTAGGTTATCGGCCCCTAATGGTTTGGGTGATCGTGAAGATGATAATGAAATGTAAACTATAACTAAAACTAACTACTAACTTACATACTAGAAGAAGAAATGGAAAACAAAAGGAGAATAAGGCAAATAAAGGACAGGAGGAAAAGAAATGCCCTCAACCCTCGAAGAAGGCGAATTGAGGGACTTGGAAGGAAGGTGAGCCATGAAAGGCAGATAGGAAAGTGAAAGAGGAGAGGGTCCGCACCAGAGGTAATGGACAAAAGGGGGAAAACTGGACCAGCGCAGGAATCCCTCGGGCTCGCCAACTCCCAAACTCACCAGCCGTGAGCCCCTGAGGGTGTAGCATTATCTAGCGTGTACCAGAAGTGGTGAGGCTACATACACCCTGCCTCCTTGAGGGCCTTGAGCAGAAGGCAGGAGATAACATGAAAAGAAAAAGAAGGCTGACCCCTCGGAGAAGGAGGGTATCAGAAAAGATGAGACAAGGGCCAATTAAGGCGGGAAAGGAAGAGCTTCCCTAGGCCTCAGATACCCTAATACCGTCGGGGTCGGAAGAGAACAAGAGTTGACCAAGTGAGGTCGACAGGAAAGAAGACGGACAGGAGCCTGGCACAAGTAAGTGGAAGCAATGTCGGACTCAGCTGGGGCCCCGTGGTCGCCGACGTGAATTTAACCATGCTTTTTAGCCTACTTTCGATTTTTGCAAAAAATGAAAGTAGACTTATGAGATCAACACAGGGCGAAAAAAGTGTGTCTGTCTGTGTGTGTGTATGTGTGTGTGTGAGTCTGTGTGTGTGTGTGTATGTGTGTGTGTGAGTCTGTGTGTGTGTGTGTGTGTGTGTGTCTGTGTGTGTGTGTACTCTGAATGTCTGTCCCCCCCTATCAATTCGAACACGGTGAATGCAAATTGAACGAAATTTGGTACAAAGGTAGCACTAGCAAAGGACACCTCAGTGTCATGTTTTATATCGCCGCCATCTTTACTAAAACTGAATGGCGGCCACTCAAACGTTCAAAACGTAAAATCAAATAACGACTAACCAAATCATCCGATCTCTACCAAATTTGGTAACAACATACCTTCGTATAGGATGCGTCTTGTGACCAAATTACAAGGTCGTCCGCCATACCATTTCAGGATGGCGGCCGTGCGAATTATGCAAACTTTATAATCCATATCATGGGACCCACCAGTTCCGATTATCGAGCCGAGAATCGTTTTAACTGTTCTAAAGGAAGAGGCACGTTCGAAATTAAAAGTTTATTTTGTAATACTATAGTGCAGACGTGATTTTAAAAAGCTGAACTGATTCAGTAATAAGACAAGATGGCAGCGGATATCTTGTGCCGGACTTATATTTCACTAATTTGAGTATTGCATGCAATATAGCGTACTGATAAAAAATAAACTAACTTTGTATGAAATGCTTTATATATAAATAATATACTCCAGTGATGAAATCGTTTAGTATAAATCATTATTTGCTAACAAGTTCTATGTAAGTCATTTTAAATAGAACGATATTCGTTGACACAATTAGCTCAGTGGTAGAGCGTTAGCCTATCGCTCAAATGCCTATGGTTCAAACCCGATCAGAGCTAGGTTTTTTGCTTGAAATGTTATATGTTTATTGTTTTGTAATGACTCAGATGTTTTAAAATTAAGCGTTATATTGTGCACATTATGGTGTAAAATATATATTTAATTAAAACATAATTCGCCAGCAGATTTACTCGGGACATCTAGCTGCCAAAAAGGTAACTTCCAGATTTTATTGAAAAGTTTCTTCTTCTGGCCGCTAGAATGCACTCGCTCTGTTAGGATTATATTGTTCGATATTTCACCAATAGATGTCACGACTAGTCTACGTGGGGATCCATTGATTACTATACCATTATCATTCTATGCGCATCGAATTTGAAGAATTACAAGATGATACTACGATACATTTTAACTTTTTATTTTAAAGGGTTTGTAACAGCCTATTTTGCGTTACTTGAAAATGTTATTAAGCGTTATATTGTGCACATTATGGTGTAAAATATATATTTAATTAAAACATAATTCGCCAGCAGATTTACTCGAGACATCTAGCTGCCAAAAAGGTAACTTCCAGATTTTATTGAAAAGTTTCTTCTTCTGGCCGCTAGAATGCACTCGCTCTGTTAGGATTATATTATCGAAAATATCCACATAGTTTGTATACACACGTCTCTGTAGGGTCATGGAAAGATTTGTTAATTCAATTAGGGTTGTGAAAGCCATGCACAACCAGACGTGTAAAGACATGCCTCAACTCAAAGTTGGATGTTGCCCACGGCAGGTCGTAATAATAATAATAATAATAATAATAATGTTATTGGTTTTACATCCCTTTTAACTACTGCTGATTTTAGAGACACCGGGGTGCCGGAATTTTGGCCCGAAGGGGATCTTTAACGTGCCAGTAAATGTACTGACACGGCTCCCTCGCATTTGTGCACCCTCAAATGCCAGCTGACTGCGCCAGGATACGAACCTGCAACCTAGGGCCCAGCAAGCGAGAACGTTACCGCTGAGCCACGCCGCCAGTCCGGTCGATTATGTCTCCAGATCCATAACATTCTTGATATACTTCTTATCTTTCTTTCTTCAATGATGGTAGCAGTTTTTATCTAGGTTGTGGCGTTTGGTAGAGGTAAATCGTTTCTAAGGTCTTCAACAAAGAATAGTTCTATTATACTCTTTGATAATAACGAGTTATAACTATACTCATACATTTAGGAGAAAGTAGGCTATATGTTCTTTACTGAACATCTTGTTTTAATCATGGGCCTGTATTGACTGAATAAACATGATTACCTTCTCTTATATCATTCTTAGAGTATTTTACAACTTTTATTTTTCCTCACAACAACAGTTACATGCAAGGAAATTTGTAGTACACAGTTCTTATTGCTTTTATTACCTGACTACTAAACCGGAAGCTGGTTACGCATAAGAAGACGACGACGGTGGCACGTCACAAGGCAAGAGAATGAACGAAAAAAGAAAGTGGATCCTCTGTCTATATTATAGCATATCAATTGGTCGAAAGAAACCACATCGAAAATCCAGTGTGGAAAAACTCTGGGAAAAACCACACTCAGGATACCCTAGCCACTTTCAGCGCCTGGATCCGAACCTACGCTCTCCAGACGTGCTGCAGCTGCCCACGTGGACGTGGTGCACGATTTAACCAGCATGGTTATGTCGCGGGACCCTTTAAGAGAGTAGTTGTTGATTATTTAGGAACTTGGTGACATCGTGGTCATGTAGCCCCATGTAACTTACTTGGGTGTTTGTAGAAGCTGTCTGATAACCTGTGTCACTGTGATGTTTGTACTGGTGTGAGTATTTATAATTAAGGTAGGATTTGGTTAGGAAGCGGCCGTGACCTTAAGTTGGATACCATCCCGGCATTTGCCTGGAGTAGAAGAGGGAAACCACGGAAAACCACTTCCAGGGTGGTGGAGGAGGGAATCCAACCAACCTCTTCTTAGTTTTTCTTCATGAGGCTGAGTGTACCCCGTTCCAGCCCTCAGACCAGAATTAAATATCTTTGCAGAGCCTGGAATCGAACCGGGGCCTCCGCGATGACAACCAAGAATGCTAGCCACTACGCAACGAGGACGAATAAGAATAAGAATACGAATCATTATTATCATCATTAGCAGCAGCTTCATCATCATCATCATCATCATCATAAATGTGAAGTTAGTCCACCCACCAATACAACTTACCTCAAGTAGATACCGGTAAAAGTTTTAATTAATGACTGTGTTTACAAATGTTCACGTCCCCATATCTCAGCACCTGTTCCGCGTTTTCCAAACTACTACATTTGAAACATATAGGGAATTTAACGTTCTTTAATTAGTAATTGCAACGTTTTGTATAAAATGCACTGGAAGCGAGTTACTGAGGAAAAACTGAAAAAAGTGTTGTTTCTGAGCGGTATTTTCAAGATGGCGGCAAACGCACATGGTGGGGGAGGTCGACAACTTGGATTTTAACGAGGGGGTCAATGCATAAAACATACCTGAAAATCAAAATTACTCCTCCACCTTTTACAATCCAAAATGATATCTCTACTGGGCTACTGGTGGCTGTATATGTTTGGAACGCATCCGCTCATCAGTAACCTTAGCAATGTGCTGTGCAAAACATCTCAATGATATATTTTAATAACATCCTAATCATTTTCATAGATTCAGTAAATATAAACTCAAGATGCGAACAATGACCATTCATAAATTATGTAAATTTTTATTCAATATAGGACTTTGTTGTAAATGTATCTGGTTCTGGAAGATGTTGAGATCTGTCTCCTTTCTTCATCAACTTGACATAGGATCCAGCTAGGCAACACTGAAAATGTGACTTGCAAGTCTTCTTTTATGTTATAGGTAATACTTGCATGCATCTTCTTCTTCGCAATTCTCTGGACCATTGTCAGATGCTCGGATGAACCCATCATCGTCTGCAAGTGTGGGTTTACGGGCGTCTCAGCCGAGGAATGCCTTACGAAATTCAATGGAATTCCCAGGAAAACTACTTGTTGCAATGATTGTATTAAGTACGTAGGTGAGTTGAAAGACATAAATTCATTTTCATATTGCTATCTGTAGGACAAGTTACAGTGGTAAGACGGTGGCCATTTTACTTTTGAGACAGGTGCATTCGATTTCTACATTTGGCGAACTTCGACTGTTCTTTTCCATGGATTAAGAAACCAATCCTCGTGGCACCACAGCCCATGAAAGGCCTAGGCCTACCAAGTAGCCGCTGCCCAGTAGATTGCCGAGTAACGCGTTGTCAGCGAGGCGCCTCCACTCGGTAGTTAATCTGGGTTTTCCAGACCATCCGTGGATTAAGACACCCCCAGGAAACCTTCAGGATAGTAGCCGTCTTAAGGCTACGGTAACATTTTTTTTTCAATCTCTCAGACTAATTATAACTAAGGTAAGTTATCCTTATGCACGCGCATTCTCTACGTTACAGGAATTTCTCGAGTGGACGAGGGAGGGTTAAAAAGCACTCAAGCGTTGTGTATCATCCATTCATTAATTCAAGTCTGCCTCTTGGAGCAGTGTCTAGCATTCTTGGCTGCGCCCCCTGAGGCACAGGTTTGATTCCCGGCTCTGCTAAGAAATTGAATTCTGGACTTAGGACTGAAACGGGTTACACTTAGCATCGCGAGGCAAAACTGAGGAGAGATGCGTTTGATTACCACCTCAGCCATCCTAGAGGTGGTTTTCCGTGGTTTCCCACTTCTACTCCAGGCAAATGCCGGGGTGGTTCCTAGCTTCTGAATTACAAATTTACACACCACCATAACATAGAATATCAGACAAATTCTACACACACCCACGTACAAGGGGCTAAATGGCCACGATGTATAAGCCCTTCAAATGAAACAACAACAGCAGCAACAACAGCAACATTGATTTGACATGAGAACTGCAAGATTCTTCCTCTAATTCCTTAGCTGGCTGTGTTGCACAGTTGGTAAGACTCTCGGCTTGGAGACCAATATCAGTAGATTTTCTTGCACGATAAATAACTTCTCCAGTGAAAATTTATCAGACAATTCCCCCCTCCCTCATTTCACTCACATATAATACAACCAGGTGCTCACAACTAGTGGGACGTGGGTTGGCGACCACGGATCCCCAGCTGAGTCCGTCATTGCTTCCACTTATTTGTGCTGGGCTTCTATCTTTCCTCTTTCCTGTCAAACTCCCATGGTCGACTCTTGTTCTCTTCCAACTCGATGATAGAATTAGGGTATCCGAGGCATAGAGTGTCTTTCATTTTCCCACCTTAATTTGTCCATGTCTTTTTCTTTCCTGATATCCACATTCTTCGGGGGGTCAAATCTCTTCTTATATTTCATGTTATCTCTTGCTTGCTGTCCGAGGCTCTAAAGGAGGTAGTGTGTGCGTATCCCGACCGCACATGTTGCATCCTGGATACCACTATACCCTCAATGGCTCATGGCTGGTTAGCTCGGGAGTTGGCAACCACGATGGATTCCTGAGCTGGGTCTAATTTTCCCCCTTTTACCAGTGTCTTTGGGGGTGGATCTTCTCCTCTTCTCCATTTCAAGTTCCTCAATCCTCTTTCTTCGAGGATTGAAGGAATTTCTTTTCCCTGTGTTTCATTTTGTCCATTTCTTCTATCACATTTAGTTGTAGTTTTCCTATCATCTTCATTATCACCCCAGACTGACTGCGTGGCGCAGTGGTAACGTACTCGCCTGCTGTGTCCAAGGTGGAAGGATCGAAATCTGACGCAGTCAGTTGGCATTTGAGGGTGCACAAAAGTGAGGGAGCCGTGTCAGTAGATTTACTAACACGTTACAGATCCTCTTAGGGGCAAAATTCCGACAACCTGGCGTCTCTAAAAGCCTCACTAGTTAAAAGGGACGTAAAACCAATAACATTATTATTATTATTATTATTATTATTCATTATCACCCAAATCGTTAGGGACAGATGACCTAGATATTTCTCCCCTTAAAACATTAATTACCACCACAATCATGTACACCTGGCGTATGACCACGATACTCACGCCCCAAAATGAAACCAACAACCACAAATTGTGACATATTTGAAAACTTATCGTGTTGGAAGCGATTTTACAGTGTTGCCTTTGTAAGCGAAGTTTTAAAATGTTTTTCAGTCGGTCATCACAACTAAAAAAGCATTTTAAAATTTCATTTGTAAGCTTAATTTGACCGACAGTAGTGGCTACGCTGGCTAAAGCGCAGCATTAGGCCATGGGGCCAAGCTCTCTGCTGACTCGGTAGACGCGTGTGTTCGAGCCCCACCGTCGGCCATCCTTGAAATGGTTTTCCGTGGTTTCCCTATTTTCAACAGCAGGCAAATGCTGGGACGGTACCTTTTGACAGGCCACGGCCGCTTCCTTCCACATCCTTGCCCAGTTTCATTCACCATCATTCATTTCATCTCTCATTAACTCCTCTTATGAGGTTGGCGTTAGGAAGAGCATCCGGCCGTAAAAACCATCGCATCTCATCCCCGACCCCGTTGGAAAACGGGAATAATAAGGGGTACACATACATACACACATTTGTAAGCTTAATTTGGTACTCGTTTGTGTTTCAGATGACGGAGGAGACTGCACGTATGGGCGAGAGTTGTACCCACATCCTGTCTGTCGTGATGGGCTTTATTGTATCAGAAACACATGCACATCGCTTTAAGCCCGGATTTTAGGCTAAATGCCTATATTTACTCAGCTGATTTATGAAATAGAAACTTAAAGATACAAATGTATTGGCAAAATCGATGAATAATATGATTTTCAATATTCTGCATTAAATATATTTGTCTGTTGGCACAGGCTAGAGTAAAAGGTGGCTTTTCACCGATGTCTCAGTCTCACTCATGGCTGTGATTATATGGAAGCTACTGAGGTGCTTAATAATGACATTCAGGGCACAGTCAGTGCCTGTGGATGTTGTGAAAGGTTCTACTCATAGGGTTAGTACTACTGTTCTGACTCAGTGAGGAAAGCAATGGCAAACTACCTCACTCCTCCTTTTGCCTAGTACGCCTCAATATAGCGCTGCCTTGGGTTTTTGTGAGTATCTACTCACATAACCTAACGGCGGTACTATTTGAGGATCCAACCAGCCTTCGGGCTGACTACCTAACAGACAGACAGACAGACAAATATACCTGTAATATAAAGAGAATTTCCAAAAAAATAAATCATATGTTTCTAAAACTCAGCATTTTTTCTATGTCTATGCCGTGTCTTGTGTGGGGTTTCGCCCAGGAACACCAAGTTGGCTCATCAGTGGGCTCTTGGTGCTCCGCACCCGGACCCCCACAGAAGTAGCGAACTGAGCACTACCTCCCTTCTTATGAAGCACACGTGCGGCTCTTAACTGCGAGAGATAAAAGCTCAAGCAGCCATTCACCTCCCTATAAAGGATTCCAAAAAAGATGGTATATTGGCCTTCACGGCCAGTGAATTAAAGTTCAGCATCTCCTAAGAATTGCCGGCCCCGTGGTGTTGGGGTAGCGCGTCTGCCTCTCACCCAGAGGCCCCGGGTTCGATTCCCGGCTCCATCAGGGATTTTAGAAACTGACGCGAGGGCTGGAACGGGGTGCACTCAGCCTCGTGAGGACAATTGAGTAGCTGTCTGACAGTGAGGCAGCGCCCCGATCACGAAACGCAAGATTAACGGCTGAGGGGATCCGATGCGCTGATTATGCGTCACCCCAATATCTGCAGGCAAAATGGCTGGGCAGCGGTCGCTTGGTAGGCCTAGGCCCTTCATGGGCTGTAGTGCCAGGGGTTATTATTATTATTATTATCTGCTAGGAATTTCTCTGCCTATAAATACAAATTCATTTACATTTCATTTTCTTTGGAACAGAACAGTTACACCTCGTTGCACTATGTACACTACACTATGTTCTCAATGTAGTCTCTGTTCAGTTGTATACACTTACTTCAGCGGCTCTCAGAACCAACATTTCTAGTATGTCGCACCCAGTACCGGACAACTGTTTGCAGTTCTTCGTGGCCAGCGAAATGATATCCATGCAGAGGTTTCCTCAAAGCTCCCAACAAGTGGTAATCAGTCAGGAAATACAGGAAATATGTGTTACTGCAGCACGATGACGTATGATATTACACGAGTGGAAGATCATCTATCGTTATCGTTCATATGGGCTTCCAAGTGCAGTCATAGCCACCGTATTCTCCTGACCGGGTCTATTAAAACGTGCTGTCACGGTGTTTGACTGGAGTTGAAAATGAGATGTCTTGAAATACTGTGTCCAGAGATAGCCTGGCTCTTAGTATACATAGCTACCTGGTCGAATTGTAGTGGCACAGTTGTTGTTGTTGATTCATTAAGGGCTCGCGTCATCGTTGATATTATCCCTGTGTACTTGGGTGTGTGTGGGATTTGTCTGATATCCTGTGTTACTTTGCTGTCTGTAGTGTTGTGTGTGTTTGTAACTGAGGATAGGATTCGGAAGGAGGCGGCCGTGGACTTACGTTAAGAACCATCCCAGTATTTGCCTGGAACTGAAGTGAGAAACCATGGAAAACCACATCTAAAATGGCTGAGGAGGGAACCGAACCCACCTATTCTTAGTTCTACCTCACCATGAGTGTACCTCGTACCCTTTACATGTCACATTAGTCAAGCCTAGTTTACGCCACAAGTCTGTCACGAACATGGACATAATTCTACGCCAAAAATTCAACTGTATAACAAATTCCAAACAAACTCCTGGAATGTGGCGGTTGAGAAGTCTTTCACCTTGCCTCCATAGTAAGTCGTAAAGTGAGAACCAGCGGCTAATTGTCCAAAAGGGGTTAGTGGTTCAACATGGCACTTGTTTACAGTGCAGGGGCGTGTGGCGCAGCGGTCAAGCTGTTTGTTTCTCACCAAGATAGACCGGGTTCGATTCCTGGTCAATACATGTGAGATTTTCGAAGTTAAGTGACATGTCCTGTTGTTCGGATTCCACTTAAAAAGAAGGTTCCGTGGCTCATATTCGTGAGATTAACGGTCACGTAAAACCACAAGCTTTTTTTGTTTACAGTTTCTCCACAAACAAGGGACATTGCTGAAGCATAGCACGAAGGAACCTCGGCCAATATATTTAAGAGACACTAGGACTGAGTTTCGTCCGTAATAGCAAAAATAAAGAGTTGAAGCTAAAATGGGCACGTCAATCTCCGATGATTGATTTGGCTTCAGGAAAGGATGAGGCATTAGAGATGCAATTTTCTCATTAAGGATAGTGTCTGAGAAACGCGATACATTTGTTGCTTTCGTTGATCTAAAAACATTTGAAAAAAAAATGAGTGGTGTCTATTATTTCAGATGTTGGAGGAAGCAGGGTTAAAGTACAAGAAATGGAGAGTTGTCGGGAGTTTATACAGAGAAGAAGTAGGAGTGGTAAAATATAGTTAAAAGGACGAGGAAGCAAACATCAGACAGGGAGTAATAAGGGAATAGTGCTTCATCTCCCCTGCACCCTTCAATAGGTACATTGAGAGAACTATAGAACAGATGAGGGAAAAACTAGGGCACAGAGGAGTAATTAAGATTCAAGGAGAAAAGGTAGATATGTTTCGGTTCGCTGATGATATTACCATAAGTGAAATTGAGGAGGATTTGAAGTTAGTGTTGGAAGAAATGGACAATAGCATTGCTCATGGGTACGACATGTGAATCAACACGGACTGAATAAAAGTGCTTGTGGTAAGTCCGCATGGTACTCTAGCTGATGTAATTCTGCATGGAAGACATCTAAGGAATGTTGAAAAATGTAGTTACTTAGGAAGCAAAATAACAGCTGATGAACGGAATAAGAGAGATGCATTCAGCAGAAGTAACCTAGTAAAGACACTCTGGCACAGATGACCTTGCTATTTCGTCCCTTAAAACAACAATAACTAAAGACAGTCTTCTATCAGAAGGGGAAGCTCTTCACATCTAGCAACTTCAACTTGAAACTTAGAAAACAATTAGCAAAGACCTACGTGTGAAGTGTTTTCCTCAACGGAAGTGAGACTTGGTCATTTGAAGTGGCAGAAAGAAGAAGAGTCGATGCTTTCGAATTACGGTGTTATAGAAGAATGATGAAAATACTCTGGAAATGAGCAATGAAGAAGTTTTCAGAAGAATTAGAGATGCGCCATGCTTGATAAAGAACACGAGGAAAAGAAGACATATTGGATTGGATACATGAATGATTGCTGGCCACTATTTTGGTAGGCGTGTGGTGGGAAGAAATTGTAGATGCAGACTCAGGCTGGACTATATGGGAAGTGTGTTGCCAATCGAGCGTGAAGCTAAAGACCGTGGCTATTGGAGAACTGCTGCAAACCAACGTCACGGTGGATGACTTAAGGTGTACCTCAGCCTACTGTGCGAAACCCTAAAGGAGGCAAGGGTTGTACACAACTCAACTACACATGGTGCACATGCTACATCCTCAAGTGTTCACGGCTGGTGATCTCGAGAGTTTGCGTTCTCGAGGGATTCCTGAGCTGGGTCAGTTTTCCCCCCTATTCCCATTGACTCTGGGACGACCATCACCATTTTCTCCCTTTCCCAACTGACCTCCATGGCTCTACTTCGCTCTAATAAGTGTATCAGTCCCCCATTCTACGAAGGTTGCGAGCATTTATTTTTTATGATTTTTATTTCCCTCATTACTTTGTGTTTGCCCATTTATTCATTTAGCATGTAAGTTAATAGTAGTAGTATCATCATTTACATTATCATCCATATAATTAAAGATAGATGATCTAAACGTTCCGCCTCTTACATCAACCACCACCACCTGAGTGGTACAGTACTGGTAGGCCTATTTCAATTTCTTGAGTTCAATTGAAATTAGTTTAAGTTCATCTCTGAACTTACATTTACAATGTTACTGGAATAGGGTGAAATCATAACATGAAAATACAATTTTATGTTATATTTGCAACAATAAATATATCGAATACATTATACAAACTGGATTATAAATATTAATTAACAATAATAAATTAACATGTTTAATATAACTTACAGTAAAATAAATACATGAGGATACTTTAAGTCATTTGTGAGTCCGACTAGTGTCACTATTTGTCGAGATCAGTCATACAAGACAGGATAGGAGTGAATAGCTGTCGCAAGTTTGGTTATCGATGTCAGTTCCAGTCTACCTGGGATTAGTCATTTTGAAATGGTCAGAGTTTGTGCTGAAAAAATAAATCCGTCACGTAAAATATCGACGGGAAAGGGGACGAATAACAGAATTAATTTCGGTACATTTGAACGTTCATTTCAACCGGTATTTCGTGCTGGTGAGAATACTGATGAGCCACATTTGTCAGCATTTTCCTAATCAAGAACGCTGAAATTCTTTTTAAGAACTCTTGGAACAATGTTATAATATATGAGGTTTTATGAGTTATATACGAGTGGAAGCTACAGAATTAAAATTTTTGGCGCATAAGGGAGTCAAACCCATGGCCTTTGGCTTTAGCCACCGATACTTTACCAGCTGAGCAAATTCTAAAATACGTTCCAATAGTCAAGACTCAAGGCCAAGGTCACGGGTTCAACTTCCATACTTGTTCGACATTTTAAGTCTCTACCTTCCACATGAATGACGTACACTCTTGTTTAATATACAGCCTATAGCTGAAAGCCTCCTTGTTTGTTAACGTGGTCGTCAAAAATCCAATTTATGTAATAAATCAATCGGAAGTATTCTTTGGTTATACGACTCAGCGCGCTGAAGCAATATCCGACTTAGCTGAATGGAAATGGAGTAATAATCAACAATATACTGTATATTATGTTGCATTGCCAATGTGCAATAAAATATTGCTATATTTTATCATAAATCTCACTAAGCTTTTAGCAATTTCACGTTTGCATTGCATGGAATAACAAGAATACCGCAGGAGCTGTACGGTCAAAAATATGTATTCTATATGTCTGAATCACTGAGAAGAAATTGAAAGGAGAACTTCATAAGAAGATTAAGAACTTTCAGTGTACTAGAACTAGTCTTCGTTCAGTCAAGCAGTTCAAGAAAGTTTATAAGTCAAGCTTGTCGTCGTAATTAGTATGTTAAGTGATGTAAGTCGTGTGTGTCGGAAAAGGAAAAGCGTTTCAACGGTCCAATTCTCAAGCGGAAAGCGAAAACACGCACTGGCTGCATTTCTATCAATTATCATCTTAAATTGGTTATTCATTACAATTGTGACAGATGCGTTCAACCTTTAGAAGTTGAATTCACGATACAGATTGCAGCTGGTGTTCCAAAATGAGCTCATCAGGACGAAACTTCGCAACATAGACTACACGTCAAAAGCCTAGATGATCTGGTGTTATTTTTTTGCCCATTAAAGCCGGTACTCCACCTTTTGATAATTTAAGGTCACCGAAGAAATAGCATCCTGCTATACCAAACCAAGAGCAAAGCAACGTGCATTGCCTGAAGCCCAGGAAATGTTTTACTTCATGTTAAATTATTATGTTTTTCTACAGTCCTATTTAGTCTCTTTGAATAAACACGGTTTTAGGAATAGACCGTCTTTCAGTTGCTTCAAGTAATGAAATTATAACAATAACGCACCATCAAATATAATTATGGTGTGCTTAGGCCTATACGTGACTTATCCACACATACCGTAATTATAGACCTACATTCATTAACAAGGACTATCGGTCATTTTGTCTCAGTATTTATCTGTAGCGTTGTGATTTATGCGAGTTAATTTATTGTCAAGAAACTTTGTTGTTCTTAGGAAACAATATGTTGTCCTGATTAATAATAGTTTATTAGTAGTTGTCTGTATTTCGTGGAATTACATCATAATATTGCAAATAATCCGCGTTCAAGAACTGCCCGAATATTGTACGGTATCTCCTACTGCCACCTGATACAGGCCTCAGTACCTCTGTTACCCTATCATTGTGGTATTTATTAGCCAGATGGGTTCTTCTTGATTTTTATATCGCTTACGACGATGTTCAAAGGCGAAAATTCTGTCATAATAAAATACTGTAATATATCAAGTCTTATGTTATACCTAATACTGTATTATAGAATATTTCTATTGTGAACAGTGTGATTTAGTTACTAAAATAAATTATCACTGTTGGTAGGTTGACTTAGAAATTTGGCGACACGCGCTCCCCTATTCATCGATTTTTTGTGAACATAACCTGGAAACAATGTTTGTCTGAATTAGTAACATACGACAGTTTAACTACGGTACAGTATGAAGGGTGTAACCAGAGTAGGCCTAATCAACCGCTTTTTAACTACGATACTTTTTATACTGAAACAAAATACAGTATACACCCGAGTTATGAACACACATGAGACAGTTTAAAATATTTGGTTGGTTGCGGCCTTCAAAACCCGAGGTCATGAGTTCGATACCGGCTTTGCCCGATGCCAGTTAAGGGTGGTTGAAGTATGACAGCTTCATATCAACATATTTACTTGCTCCTTCAGTGCAGCATATACGAATGAAAGGAACGTTCAACTTATAATTCAATTTAAAACAATAAATAAATAAATAAATAATTAAAAATAATGGAATAAAATAAAATAATATAGCCTAAAATAAAATAGAAAAAAATAAAAAAAATATTTAAAAATGTAGCAGGTTACGTCGTTATGAGGCGGAAAAATTAATTGTGTAATAATTTAATTAATAAATAATTTGGGGATCATTCAGAGTCCAGAGTGTTAAGTCTCGTTGTAAAAGAATTGCTAACGCTGAGTCTGTGTTATTGTGCCCGTCATAAAGTCCTGCCTGCCTTGTCGTCACGTTGAGTAGTTCACATGTTGTGAGCATCGTTACTGAGATGCACTCGAGGTGGCAGTTGTGCGTGGAAGGCGGCGACGTGTGGGTCCATACTGCGTCCCCAGCCATGGTGACCGCCTCCACCACCGCCACCAACTCCGCTAACCTCGTAGTGCCCATCTCCACCGCCGTAGTGCTCAGGGCCCACGTGACTGCTCGAGTGGGTGTACTGGTGGCTCACGTGGGGGTGTTTCACGATCTCGTATGTGGTCTTACCGCCTCCACCACCCCCAGTCAGGCTTCCCAGTCCTACCACTGCTGCCAACACCAGAGCGATCTTGGCTACCATGAGAGCCTTCGCAGCCAGGATCGCCACTCCCTTATATGCCATGGCCATGAGACCTCCTTTCATCATGAGACCCATCAGCATTGCCATCCCCATCTTGCCACCACCCTTCCGTCTTCGAGCCTCTGAAACAGAACAACATTATTTATAGGCGAAGCTAGGATTTTAGGTATAGATAGCCTATTGAGTAATAAATAGGGTGAAAGTTCCGCCTAATCAATACTTTCATTAAATAAAGATCACTGTGTGGTCATTGGTGGGACATGTTTCAAGGCCTAATTGTTTTTGTCCCCTTCATCAGTCGACATGAATAAATAAATGCCAAAGACACAAAAATGTTTGGCGAAACACACTAAAAAGTCTCTTGTTGAACCTTATATGGTGCACCATAAAGAACGATGGGAAGTTCACAATATGAAGTGTTGTAAACATTTCCATCTTTACTGCTGGATTCCAGCAACAGGTTTTCATTGTGTTCACGCTTGAACCGGTGGGTGAGTAGTTAACGTGTCGGTCTACTAACCCCAAGCTTGCAGGTTCGCTCCTGGCCGTGGTAAGTGATTTTTGAAAGGTGGCAAAAATTACGACACGCGTGTCATACGAAGTTGGCATGTCAAAGAACCCATTTGAATTCAGTAGGCCATGTTCATAATGGCAAAATTAATCTCGGGAGTTTCCGCCAACACAAAGTTCTTAATTTCTCTACTACAAAGCGCTATAGTGTTCGAGAAGCTTAGATATCATCAAACCTCCTTGACTTTCATAGTGCTTCAAGGAACAAGGAAATTCGACATGCAAGCTACCCTCATGGTGGCAAATAACAAAGCTTGCACCCGGCATCCGAGGCCATACGATATTATTATTATTATTATTATTATTATTATTATTGTGTTCACAACTATTGCTGCCGTGCAGAGCCAATACATTTTATGTTTAATTTGCGTCTGTTGACCATAGTGAAGCGTGTGTTTGTTTTCAAGACTTAAGCCACGTTTTTCCGACTACCCAAAAAATCGATACTTTTCTGACTGGCTGCGTGGCGCAGCGAGAAGGTTCTCGCCTGCTGTGCCCATGGTTGCAGGGTCTAAACCTGGTGCAGTCATTTGGCATTTCAGGGTGCACAAATGCGAGTTAGCCGTGTCAGTAGATTTACTGGCGTCTCTAAAAGCCTTACTAGTTAAAAGGGACGTAAAAAGCAATAGGCTATTAGTATTATTACTTCTTCTTCTTTTACGGCCATTACCATCAACGTTTCTACAAGGTCAGGGACGAGGTGATATAAGTTTCGTTGTGGAAATGATTTTTACATCCGGATACCCTTGCTGATGCCAACAGGAGCTAATGAGAGATGAGACGAATGAAACTGGGCAAGGGTTTGGAAGGAAGTGATCGTGGCCTATTAGATGGTACTCTTCCAGCATTTGCCTGGAGTTGAAAAAGGGAAACCACGAAGAAACATTTCAAGGCTGGCCAAGTCCGAATAATCTGGTCCCATGGCACTGCGCGTTATCTCTGGTAACTACCCAAGTATTCACAACAAAAATGTCACATAAGAGATAATTGTTGTTGGTGCTTTATTTTAAGGCTTGGGCATCGTGATCATCCGCCCCGTGTACTTGGCTGTGCGGAGAAATAGTCTATGTTATTGCAGTAGTACAATTGGGGGTTGGATTGAGAATGGTGTGATCTGGATCTTTGCCTGGACTAGAAGTGGGGAAACTACGGACAACCACTTCTAGGATAGCTGAGATGAGTGAACTCTGTCTCACGTGGCTGAGTGAAACTCGTGTTAACCCTCAGACCAGAATTAAATCTCGTGTCAGAGCCAGGAATCGAATCTAGAACCTTTGAGACCAAAATCTTAATGGATTGTGACAGCAAATACAAGCAGACACTGTCGTTTAATAGTGTAATAGCTTTCATTCCCCCTTTTAACTGTTGATGTTTCAGTATTGCCGTGTGCCAGGTTCATGTACTGGAAGGTACTTCAATTGGAATCGAACACGTTTTCTTAAGTTTTGAAGGTGAGTTTCAGCCCAAATGTCGTATTTTAGGAAATAAGACCGTGTATGAAGTTGCTGATTAATTTAGGAGTATTGTTACATCGTGGTCATTTAACTCCGTGTACTTGGGTGTGTGTGAAATCTGTATTATAATCTGTGCCCTTGTGATAGCTGTACTAGTGTGTGTATTTGTAATTGAGACTAGAATTTTGATACGAGGTGGCGTGGCCTTATTTATGTACCAACCCTGCATTTGCATGAAGGAAGTAGTATACCTTCGAAAACCAATTCTTGGATAGCTGAGTTGAGTGAATTCTGCCTCACGAGGCTGAGTGTAACCCGTGTCAACCATCAGACCAGAATTACATTTATTGGCAGAGCCTGGAATCGATCTCGGACCTAAAGGGGTGACAGTCAAGAATGCTAGCCACTACGCTACCAGGTGGATAAAAAAGACCGTGTTGCTGATTTGCTCGTCACCTGGTGTTGATCTCTTTGCTGTAGGGCGATTCTGTAGAGGTATAGCTTGTAGTTTTACGTGAACGTTAACATCGTAGTCATAAGCCACAGGAACACCCTTTTACGTGGAATCAGAACCACAGGGTGTTACGTTTCACTTCAAAAGTCTCATATTCATTAACTAGAGATCGAATCCAGTCCGTCTTACAGTGAGAAACAAGCAGCTTGACTTTTTTAAGTATCAGTTCCAGTTACGCGATTTTGTATCTCAAGAAAGAACTGCAAAGAACCAAGGCCTGATAACAAACACAAATACGATTATAAAGACCACAGTAACACAGGTTATCAGACAGTTGCGACACACTCACCCAAGTATGACAGTATAGTTATCAGACCAAAGGCTGGTTGAATCTTCAAAGAGTACAGTCAGAGTTTTTGTAGTAGAAATAAAAAAATAAAATAAAAAAAAAACCTATGCAGAGATGTACCATACTAGACAAGGTGAGGAGTGAGGTATTGTGTCTCATCACTGAGCTAATGCGATAGTGGATGTCGGCCCGAAGGTAAGGTTTCGATTCCCGACTCTCCCAAGAAATTTAACTCTGGTATGAGGGCTGGAACGGGGAACTCTCAGCCTCGTGAAGCCAAACTGAACAGAGGTGGGTTTAATTCCCACCTCAGCCAACCTGAAAGTGGTTTTCCGTGTTTTCTCCACTTCTACTACTTGGAAAGAAAAATGAAAATCCAGACCTTTATAAACCGATGCTTATGAAGAATCTTGAGAGTGTTTTGGCCTAATGTAATATCCAAAGAAGAACTATGGAATCTTACAAATGAGAAGCCCGTGGATTTACAGTTAAAGGCAAGAAAGTGGAAGTGGGTCGAACATACACTGCGCAAAAAACAGACGGCAATAGAGAGACAAGCCCTGAGTTGGAATCTTCAGGAACATCGCTGAAGAGGAAGACCAAAGGAAACTTGAAGGAGGACAGTGGAGAGGGAAGCTGCAGAAGCGGGGGAGAACGTGGGGAGAAGTGAAGGCAATGGCTCGAAACTGATTCCGATGGCGATGCTTCGTCGAAGTTGTACTCCAAGCAAATGATGGAATGGTTCCTAACTTAACGCCACGACTTCCTCCTCCCAATCCTCACCTGAATTACCTATACACACACTAACACAGTCATCACAATAACACAGGCTATCAGCCAATTCCCCCCACCCACACACACACAAGTACACGGGGCTACATGACCATAATGTCGCAAAGCCCCTAAATCAATCAACAACAACAACACTAATGTCTCAATAGCTACCATTATACTGTGCTGTAATCGCATCCATTGAATGAGACGAAAACATTGGTAATAAGGCCACATCTTATCCTAGCCTGTGACAACATACAAATACAAAGCTCTATGGTGGCATAGTGGCTAGCATTCTTGTCTATCAACCTCGAGGTCCCAATTTTATTCAGGCTCTGAGGGCTGGAACGGGGTACACTCAACCTCGTGGTGAAGAACTGAGAAGTGTGGCCTCCTGGGAGGCCGAGTGCAGGTATTTCTATTGGGCGACCTGTGCGTCCTAATGGGGATTAAGTGATGGTGAAGTGGGGAAAGAAGTGGAAATAAGCGGACGTGGTTTGTTAGAAGATACCGTCCCAGCATTTGCCTGGAGTTGAAAATCCACGGAAAACCATTTCAAGGACGGCCGACGGCGGGGCTCGAATTCCACGGGTACCTAGTCTGCAGAGAGGTTGGGCCTATGGTCTAGCGCTGCGCGTTAGCGAGTGTAGTTACCCTGTCGGTACTGAGAAATGGTGGGTTCGAATCTCACCACAGCCATCTTATAAGTGATTTTAGGTGGTTTTCCACCGCGATTGCTCCCTACTTAAGGGCACGACCGCCTGCTTCTCAATCCTAGCTTCAATCACACACACTACTGCAGAGACCACAATAATACAGATTATTAGTCAAATTATAAACAAACACCCGGATACACGGGGCGGCTAATGACCATGCTCTCTCAAAAGCTCTAAATATGAAACACCTTAATTTCTTCTTAAAGGGCTTGCCGTCACAATGTACAAGAGAAAGAAGGAAGTGCCCGACTTCACACGACCCACATGTTGCTGGCCATACCACTCTAGTTGATGTTAATATCGTAGCGCGGCATGGCCTTCACCAGAGCGTAAAAGGAACTCAAGCATGTTGTTCCTTTTTTTTTTTTACAAGACTGACCACAGTCGTAAGTGTACATTGTCTCTCACATGTTAAACTGGAAGAAAGCTGACTATATATAGAAACTGCGGTCTAGTTCAAGTCTATGAAGTAACGCTATACATGGAAACTAAATGAGAACGTCCCTCTTTCACCTGCTTTAACATTCTTTATACACGGATCAAGCGACACATGTGTGATTGTTGAGTATTGAAGCGTTCAAATAAAGCTGTGTAGCTCCCCCGTGGATCCGGATGTGGAGTATTGAGGCGTTCAAATAGAACTTTCGGTGTGAGGTGAATGGATGATCGCGTGGCCTGCGGAGAGGCCGAGTCTTTCTAGTTGACGCCCGTGGGCGACCTGCACGTCGTAATAAGGATGAAGTGATGCTGAAGACGTCTTATACAGCCAGTCCCCGAGCCACGGGAATTAACCCCAGGAGATAAAATCCCTGTTGGCTCGGCCAGGAATCGAACCCGAGGCACTTCGGGCCAAAGCCTAGCGCGCTAACCATATAGCCACGGAGCCGGTTGGGTGTGAAGTTATAACTAGCGTTCATTCATGAAAAACCGATCCCTCAGTTCACGGGTAGTTCAGTTGGTGGAGGCACTGGATATTTAAGCGTCAAGATGTGGATTCGGTTCCCAATCGAGAAGTGGATTTTAGAAAGTAAACTATCACGTCAAGTCATGTCCCACAGCAGTGGCGTATACGGTTTGCTTCTAGAGGGAAATTAGCTGAGTGAGAATTACATCGGGGGCTGAGGGCTCCGACTGAAAATTAATATACGATCCCGAAGTTTGAAAAACTCTTAGCCTACCTACGATATATTTTTTTCGTGTTTGATTTCGTTAGCAATTGATACGTTGTATTAGCACTTAACAATATGTAATTGCTCGAAAATTAACAATTTTGTTGATATATCTACTAAGTATAAAACAAAGTCCCCGATTCATGGATGTCACGGGTAATCTCGAGTACCACTGGGGGATTTTGATGCGGTTTTCACCATTCTGTAAAGGATATCTCGAGGAAGGTTTCTGTAAAAAATAATTTATTTATGATCAAAGGAAGCCAAGCAGTAACGAATTCAGTGAAAAAGTCGAAAGAATTGTTCAGCATGAAACGTTCTACAAAAACGTCCGTGAGAGCATATATCTATCTTCAATACATTGCCCCTAGCTAGGGGTGAGCCTATTACCCTAGTTACAGCCTAGCTAGTGGGCGAGCCTATTACCCCAGATACAGCCAGCAGCGAACTGTCGAGTCGTGTTGAGTTAAGACTTCAGAGAAGAGTGGTTGTGTTTGGCGTTTCCCTGGAAGAGCAACTCGGCTTTTCTTCAATTCGCCTGTGAACCTTTCGTTCCGCAAAACACACAGTCAAGTTTAGATTGGACGGAAGGTGGATTTGTGTTTCATGCACCTCGCCATTCTTAAATTACGTCTGACAAGAATTCGTTTTACATACATCTCCATGATAATATAATTAAAAGTCCAGTCAGTGATTTTAACCCATCATGTCGAGACGTAAAACGGATATAGGTCATAAGTTCATTGACATCGAAAAGAAAGCGCTTATTACGTAATGCAACTGTTCCCGGGCGAAGCCGGGGTGGGTTGCTAGTTAAACTCCAGTTTTCGTTTCGAAAGCATCTGGCCCATTCTATTCCCCGACATTGTATAAATATTAATAAACTATAGTTTCCCACTAAATTTTAACTTATACTTATAATGGCACTCACACTCGGATACTTACAAAATGGCCACTGACAAGTGGTGTATTTTGTAAAAGGACAGGAAAGATAGCGCCACTCCCATCTCACTGCCACCCTCAGGCTAACTGATCATCTGACCATTTTGCTCATACAATAGGCTAAATGTTAAGTTACTAAAAATGTTACACGAGTAAAAGAAATGCTTCCAAACATAATCCAATCATTTGCCATTATTCCCAACATTGGTTTTATTCAAAATTAAAGGCTTCATTAAATTTCTAATTTTCCTTATTTGACTCTGGGGGGATTGGTTGGTTCCTCAGTTTAGGGGATGCGACAACGCGGGCATTTAGCCCCGTGTACTTTGGGTGTGTGTAGAATCTGTCTGATAACCGGTGTTAATTGCGATGGCTGTATTAGTGTGTGGTATCTGTTTTTAATTCAAGTAAGGACTGCAAAATTCAATTTTCAAGTAGTTTCAACGTTTGCTACCAAACGCCACCGTCAACGACCAACTAGTTCTTAACTTTGTTATTAGATACCACCGCAGTCGGCTTCTGGCAACGAACGTTGGAATCTAAGAGCGTTAGTCAAGTATAACCTATAAATTAGCTTCATCTAGTGCTGTCGTAACATGTGGAAGCCTTTACCTAGCACTGCTCCATGAGAGTTTGAATTTTACAGTTCCCGCGTGGTGTAACGGCTAGCATTCTTGGCTGTCATCCCATAGATCCGGGTTCGATTCCCGGATCTGCTATGAAATGTAATTCTGGTTTGAAGGCTGGAACGGGGTACACTCAGCCTCGTGAGATAAAACTGGATTCGATTCTCACCTCAGATATTCTGGAAGTGGTTTTCGTGGTGTCCCCACTTCTACTCAAGGAGAATGGTTCCTAACACCAGGTCACGGTCTCTTCCTTCCTAATCCTCACCTGAATTATAAATACACACACTAACACAGCCATCAAAGTAACATAGGTTATCAGACACAAATTCCACACTTACCCAAGTATACGGGGATAAATGACTATGATGTTCAAAATAATTAACAACAACAGTAATAATTGTACCACAGTAGGAAGTGAAGTGGCGTCAGTAAAGAAACACCGGACATTACGAGTAACTAAGTCTACGTTTGTTTTAGTGATTATCCTAACTAATTACAAAAGCTCATTCCATAAATTAATAAATTTGATTAGTAACGGTTAATAACAAAACAGTCTAGTACACAATCACTTCGAAAGTTCGCTAAGGTAGAAGTTAACGATTCAAAAGGGTTTTCATATTTAGAAACATAAAATGTACTAACAAAATCTCAATACTTATGGAAGTGTAATATACTAATTGATTAACTAATAAAATTGATTAAAAATCCCACTCGTTAATTAGTTTAATTAAAAAACTTATGTAGCTTAATAATTGTAAATACTGTTGTACATAATTGTTATATACGTATCTACTGAGTTGGATCTGATGCTGTTTTCTGGATGAACGAAACGTCATCCAATTTAGCCCCCAATTGTGTGAGAAGTGTTCCTTTAAGTGTAGCCTATACATAATTCATGTACGGTAATTATTTCAGGCACTAGGTGAATAAATCGGTAATCCCAACACAATCTATTTGGGTACACTCGTGTTGATCATCTAAAATGCGACTCTCCTAAGAGGGGGCGTGGTGGCACAGTGGTCAAACTGTTGGCCTCTCACCACGGTGGACCGGGTTTGACTCCCGGTCAGTGCATGTGAGATTTTCAAAGTGAAATGCCATGCCTTAGGTCCGTGGCTCATGATCGCGAGATTAACGGTCAAGTAAAACTTGGACTATTGGTACAACAGAAAAGAGGAGAATTGAAACGTTTGAAATGTGGTGTTACAGGAGAATGATGAAGATCAGATGGGTAGATATGGTTACAACAAATGAAGAGGTATTAAGACGAGGGGGAGAGTAGATATGTTTCTGGCGACTGCTAATAAAGAGAAGATATAGGTTGGTCGGACTCATACTAAGACACCCAGGAATAGCAAGCTTAGTTATGGAAGGAAGGGTCGAGGACGAGAACTGTAGGGGTAGACCAAGGTTAGAATATGTTAAACAGATTGCCTCGGATGTAGGGTGTGGTAGCTATGTAGAGATGAAACGATTAGCTCAGGACAGGGAGGAACGGAGGGCTGCATCAAACCAGTCAAAAGACTGAAGACTCATACAACAACAATAAAACTACAGACTTCCTTCAGACTCTACTAATAAGAAACACTATTAGGCTACCATCACATAAGCTCAGTGGTGTGTAGGCGAGACAGATCACAGGTTACACGGAAAGAATATGCAGGGACTAGGTATAAATATCTGTGACTGTACCATAGTGTTGTATTTAGCCTCAGAAATCAAAATTTGCGCTCAGTTATAAACACTTAGAATCAATGAAATGAGATATAAGAAAAGAGATGATATTTCGCGATTTGGACGTTCATTCGCGTTATTGTTAAAGTTTGCTGTATTTCGCGATATACATTACATGTTTAAGGCCTTAATTGCCTGCGTGGACCAATATATTATTATTAAACTGCCTCAGGGAAAATGAGTTTCTATCGTGCATCGACAGAATCAAAACACTTCTGCCTATAATGTTTAGAAGAGTTATTCACAACCCGTAGAAGTCTGCGGACCACTCAGTCTAAAATTGAAACATGTACGGACCACTTCCACTCCTCACCATAGTCCCTATCAGTAGCAATCCTTCCTCAGCTTCTTTCCCCTATGAACATTCAAAAGTGTTTATAAAATAAACAGTTTTTAGAAAATGTGTGTAATACTATTAATTAGTACACAGTGCAACTTAATTACAAATTATATGATAGTTCAAAATTACTCCTTTACAAATGTATGTTGAAAAAACAATTTTGTTTCTAAAAGGACGTTGGAATTCTTTTTAACTCAATGTGTTCCTCAGTGTGACTTTTGTGCACGAATTTCTTTGACAAGCTGAGGAATTCTAGGTGTTACGCTCTTGCTCAGAGCTAACCTCAAATCACTGCTTGCACCATTCCAATTTATTTGTTTGATTTTAATCAACCATAAAGTCTAGAATCCCTGCTCCCTGCCCTGAAAGTTTATTTGCCGCTTTTACACGTTACTTATGAAAATTTTGTATCATATCCTAACAATAATAATCATTTTACAGATATTTTAATTCAACAGCATCCCTGATATATTCAGACCATTCTCGTACAACGCACAACGCTTTCAAAATCCCCATTTATTGGATTTTTTAAAATATGTACTGCCGGACCATTTTGTCCCGTGGACCACTGGCTAGGAACCATTGGTTTAGAGTATTACCTTACATGGAATAAAAGATAACACTCCATGTATCTTAAAACATCGTCATATTAAACTAAATATGAATGAGAGAAGGAAATAGCCTGGCTCAGTCCGATGTTGTTGAGGGAATTAACGACAGATTTACCGGCACTTTTAGGAATCCCCTCAAAGCAAAATTCTGCCTCCCTGGCGTCTCTAAAATCACAGCAGTTCAAAGGAAAGTAAAGACCATAACAATCTTATAAGAAAAATAATATTTTTTCATTGATTGCACTGTGAAAACCAAATAAGCTCAGAGCTTCTAACCAAAATTTCTCTGTGGCCAACACCTTTGTATGGAAGACAGGTAATTTGGAATGACACCGCCAGCTATCCTGGAAATATTTTCCTTAGTTTTACAATTTAATTGCAAGACAAATGTTATTATGGTACCATTTTGCAAATTTCCCTGCTTGAAGGGCAGGGGATCGCAGTGGAATTTGAACACTTTTATTGGCAGTTGATGCACGCCAAACCACATGGTTATCCAGTCGCCTATTTAAAGAGCATCTCCATGTTACGTATTGTTAGTGTCATGTCTTCTTAAAACAATATTGTAATAATATACAACTTTCAGAATCTAACTGACGAGAAAGATATTAAAATAGAAGAGTAGGGGTGGTTTGTAAATATGGTGTAGCTATTTGAAGCCCTCTGCTATCACCGGTAGTAAAAACAAAGTAGGCTACGTTTTAGTTTTCTTCAAGGATGTGTTTATGCCTTTGTGATTATTTTCGAAGGACTGATACCCTTGTGAATTAAAGTGATACATTTAAATGAGGAAGCTTTTATTATGATTCTGCTTCTTTTTAAATGTTACAGTATGAAGCTATTTAGCGATTATATTTACTAAACTAATTTGGTGATACTAATTAAATACTCTCAAGTGAGTTAGTCAGCACTATCAAAAGGCAATGGCATGTAGACCGGGTAAAGACTATAGCCTACCTATCATTGTCTCGAGTCAGGGCGTGATCTCAAGTACCTTGTTCACTGGCCTTAAATAACTGGACCTGGATACTCAACTGTACAAAATAATGCAGAAGGCAGTAGTTCTCTCAATAGACCGAATTGACGGTAGTTCATGGCTAGCGATTTCGACTTTGCAGCTTAGAAGTGGCTGTTACAGTAACTATCCATTTATTCACGTAGCCATGACTAATAAATCAAATTTTAAAATGAATGTATTACCTCCCTATTAGATGGTTGGTTGGTTCCTTAGTTTAGGAGCTGCGACAACGCGGTCATGTAGCCCCGTGTACTTTGGGTGCGTGTAGAATCTGTCTGATAACCGGTGTTAATTGTGATGGCCTGGGTTATCTGTTTTTAATTCAAGTAAGGACTGCAGACATTCAATTTTCAATCAATTTTCAAGTAGATCCTACGTTTGCCACCAAACAACTCCGTCGACGACAACTAGTTGTGAACTTGGTTACTAGATGCTACCGCAGTCGGCTCCTGGTGACGAATGTTGGAAACTAAGAGCGTTAGTTAAATCTAACCTATAATTTAGCTTCACACACGTGTAATTTTAGTGGAAGGTTCTTTTGCATGTCATAAATCTATGACATGGGACCGCCGGCTTTAATTCCCCTCTATAGGAAGGCATACTGAGGGATTTTTAGTGCTCTTAAAAATCCGTGAACTTGGGCATAGAAGCTCAGCATGCTACCTACTACGCTGCCTATTAGACCCCGTGGAAATGTCAATTATTTATACATTAGAACAGTGCAGTAAATTAACAAGTAGAGACAGTATTGCACCAGAATATATTAAAAAAATAGATATTTGAAAAATAACTCACCATCATCATCCACATTTTCATCAACGTCTGAGAAGAATTTGGGCATCTTCAATTGAATAGTATGCGTCTTGATAAATCTTGCAACATGGTCTACAATCATGTCATCCAGCATATCTTGCTTCTTATGTGGATCTTGAGGAAGATGTGCCTCATCCACTTCTTGTAAAGGCTGTTGCGATATGGATCTACTACCTTCTTCTGTCTTCACCAGGCTAACACCATCAACTAGAGATAAAGAGTCCGCCTGCACTGCCCGGTGTAGGACTTTGAGAGCTTTAACCTTCAAGCAGCCAAACAGATCCACATGTTCTTCACACTGCTGATACGTATTATAGATTAACTTTAAACCTGCGGTGAGGTTATCTTCTGGAGTTAACACTTCATTGTTGACCGCATCACCTCGAGTGTTGACAGCTAAGGTAGAGACTAGGCACAGTAATGTAAACACTCCTGACAGCTCCATGGTGACTTCAATGCGCTACTAGACGATGTTGCGCTGTGAGTGATGCCTTCCGGTGCTTCGCAGCCAGCTTTTATTTGCAGCCGAGTGAGTGGAAGTGGAAGCATAAGCAGAAGAGTAAAAGCATCACAGGCTTTATAGAGCGTGATGGAAAAGGAAGAAGATATGAATTAAAAGGGGAGATGGAAATCGTTCTACATTAATAAACTAGGGACAATTATATTTTCTTAGTTCGGTAAATGTGAATTTCCTTAAAAAAAAAAAAAAAAAAAAAAGAATTTGAGTTAATTTTATGAACTGAGAAAGAAATTCCTGTTGTTGTTGTTGTTTTATTTAATGGTCTTAGACAACATTGTTATTTAGCCCCGTTTACTCATTTTATTGATTCATTTAGGGGCTTTGTGACATCCTGGTCATGTAGCCCCGTGTACTTGGGTGTATGTTTGCCTGATAAACTGTGTTACTGTGATGGATGTATTAGTGTGTGTATTTGTAATTCACATGAGGGTTGGGAAGGAAGCAGCCGTGGCCTTAAGTAGGAACCATCCAGGCTTTCGCCTGGAGTAAAAGTGGGAAACCACGGAAAACCACTACCAGGATGGTTGAGGTGGGAATCAAACCCACCTCTTCTTACTTTTGTCTCACGAGGTTGAGTGTAGGTTACCCCATTCCAGTCCTCAAACCAGAATTAAATTTCTTGGCAGAGCCGGGAATCAAACCCGGGCCTCCGCGGTGACAGCCAAGAGTTACACCCACTACGCAACGAGGCGAATTCTTGGGTGTGTGTATACATTTAGTTTAGTAATTTTGTCTGATAACCTGTGTAATTGTGGTGTCTATAGTAGTGTGGATTTGTAATTCGGGGGAATAGGGGGGGGGGGGGTAGGAAGGAACTTCCCCGGCATTTGCCTGGATTAGAAGTAGAAAACCACAGAAAACCAATACCAGGATGGTTGAGGTGGGAATTAAACCTACCTCTCCTCAGTTTTGCCACAAGAGGCTGAGAGAAAGAAGTTCCACATATGATTATTTGTTGTTAAGACCACCTCATAGCACAGGGGCTAGTATTCTGTGCTGCCACCCCTGAGGTCCGGGTTCGATTCCCACCTCTGCCAAGAAATTTAATTCTGGTCTGAGGGCTGGAAGAGGGTAGACTCAGCCTCGTGATACAAAACTGAGAAGAGGTGAGTTCGATTCTTGCCTCAGCCATTTATAAGTTATTTACCGTGGTTTTCCACTTATACTTCAGGCGAATGCCGCGAGGTAGTGTTCCAACTTGGAGTACTTATCAGGTTATTACCTAGGTATATTAATGATCTGATGATGATCGCTTGACGATCGAAACTATTCATCCAAGTATATTAATTAATAGTCGCCTCCGTAGCGTAGCGGTCAGCATGGTTAGCTGCCGCCCCGGAGGTCCTGGGTTCGATTCCCGGGTTTGCCACGAAATGTGAAAAGTGGTATGAGGACTGGAACGGGGTCTCCTCAGCCTCGGGTGTTCCAAATGAGTAGAGGGGGTTCGATTCCCACCTCAGCCATCCTCGAAGTGGTTTTACGTGGTTTCCCACTTCGTCTTCGGGCAAATGCCGGGATGGTACCTTCTTCAAGGCCACGGCCACCTCCTTCCCTCTTCCTTGCCTATCCATCCTGACCATCCATTACCTTCCCTCATGAGGCCCCTGTTCGCTTTGCAGGTGAGGCCGCCTGGGCGAGGTGCCAATCCCACCTCACCAGTTGTATCCACTCCGATTAGACGTTCCCAGCTCTAGGACACTGCTCGTAGAGGCGGTAGTGGTGAGTTCCCTCGCTGAGTCCGTGGGTTCCACCAACCTGGAGGATAAACGACTAAGAGAAGAGATATTAATTAATCTCATGTAATTCTTTTCAGATGTAGCGAACAACACCCATTACAATTTGGGTACAATGGTGATTACCGACTGAAAAACATTAAAATATCATTTACTAAGACTGCACTGATAAATAGATTCAAACATGGTAATCCTCTGATGTGGTTGCTTCAGGGACGGCTTTAGGTCCTAAATACCATCCATCATCCACCCCGTAGAATGCTCCTTTCACCTCGTTATTATTTATTTTGGCTAATTTGTAACATTATAAAATTTGAGTATTATTGGTGTATCTCACCCAGAGTTACTTCCCAAAATCTCCTGTGGTGTGATAGCTACTTCCAGAGGGTGCACTAAGTTCCCTTAGCTAATGTGGCTCGTTTCGTATTGAGCTACATAGTCATAAGTAGGGTTCGGAAGTTTAAGACCTAAAGAAGTACAAAATATGCAAGCAAATATGCCATAAAAACTAGCTAAATATGACCTAAAAATTATAAACTATGACATAAAAGCTATGAAATATGACATGAATTTTTGGGATAGGTGGAGTATCACTAACATACAGTTAACGTCTTAAGTGCCAAAACGTCATCAGCGATAATACACCAGACACATTTAATCATACAAACTGACAGAGAGCTACAGTACATTAAAATTTTCAACATTCATTCAGTATCATAGCCTTGAGATGCAGTTCTTGCTCAGTTAAAAAAAAAAAAAAAAGTATTAGCGTAAGTTAGAAGACACTGCCTAACAGGAAGTTTATTGAGTGTGTTTGAAACTCGACGCACATAACACGTACCTTGTTAACGACGCCTCAATTTAAACAAAAATGCTGAAATTATAACCAAATATGACCTTATATCACTAAAATATGACCAAAACAATAAAAATGGCCGAAATATGCATTTATAGGCAACATGAAATTGCTTTAAACGTGGTCAGGGACCCGTCATTCAAACTAATATTTCAGATTTTGGGTAAAATGAGCTCAAGAAAATAATATGACTTTTCCTTAACATCCGAACCTTAGTCATAAGGAAACATATTTCTGAGGTACATTCTGGCGGCATTTGCCAACATCTCACACTGCATTAATCAAGAGATTGCAACAGACCCACTTTAGCTATTGGTTACCGTCATGTGAAGGGGCTTGTAGCTAACTCGTACAGTGCTTCATGGCAGTCTCCTATTGTACCGCATTGTTCTCAGGGAATTTGGAGTGGTACTCGGTAGCTGAACCATGAGGAAAAAGGACGTAAGGGGGATCCATGCAGCAGTGATGAGATAATAATAATAATAATAATAATAATAATAATAATAAATCCTTTTCAGTAAATCTAGCTACACTAAATCTTCCCATATTCACCCATACTATTGCACAAAAGGCTGCAATTCTGAAAACCTGCAGCATCGTTAGAGGGTTTTTGAATACACATTAGGATTTTTCTTTGGACCCTCTTGTGAAAAAGAGACGTGGAAGATAAGAAGAGAAGACAAAATTAACTGTCAAACATCTATGCTATTCGAAAATGTATGCAATAGGCTTAAGTGTTACTTGACTCATTTTCTTGTACGTAATGTACCGATATGAGTCATGGTACCGACTGTAAGTTGAGTAAATAAAGAGATAATAATAATATCGTATGGCCTCGGGTGCAAGCTTTGTTATTTGACGCCCAAAGGGCAGCTTGAATGTCGAATTTTGTTGTTCCTTGGAGTGTTATGAAAGTCAAGGAGGTTAGATATCTAAGCTCCTAGCCACTATAGTGCTTTCTAGTAGAGAATGGAGGAACTTCTTGTGTTGGCGGAAAATCCCGAGATTAATTTTGTCATTATGAACTCCGTATACTGAATCAAATGGGTTCTTTAACATGCAAACAACGTATGACATGCGTGTCGTGATTTTTGTCGCCATTCAAAAATCACTTACTATGGCCAGGGGTGAACCTGCAAGCTTGGGGTTGGTAGTCCGACACGATAACCACTCACCCACCGTGGCAAGCAGCGATGAGATATGCCAGAGCCATGGTTTGGCAAAACAAGACGAGATAGAATTCGTAATGAGAATATCTGGGAAATGGTCCAACTTGGCAAACTGCAGGACAATCTAACTCTTCGTAGATTCATGTAGTATGGTCACATGAGTAGGATGGATGCTGGATCAATACCCCGAAAATTTTATGATCTACAGTTGGAAGATCCAAGACCAAGAGGGCGGTCAAGGATAAGGTATAAAGGCATGGTGAGAAACATCGTCCAACAACTAGGCGAAGACTGGGAAAGCATTGAAGGAGAAGAAGAAGAATTGTAAAAAAACAGAAGAAGTTGGTGGTGGAGCTTCATTCGTCAACCCATCGCATAGATGCAATGATGTAGGATATGTACGTATGTACAGAGGTGTGCAAATTATTAGACTTGACAGCAGTTTTCCAAATTCCTTTTATACTTTTCACGGTTCCAACGTTCGTCACCAGGAGTCGACTGCGGTGGCATCTAGTAACGAAGTTCATAACTAGTCGGTCGTTGACGGTGGCGTTTGGTAGCATATGTTGGACCTATTCGAAAATCGAATGTTTGCAGTCCTTATTTGAATTAAGAATAGATAACACACACTAATACAACCATCAAAATTAACACCGGTTATCACACAGATTCTACACACACCCTAAGTTCACGGGGCTACATAACCACGTTGTCGCAGCCCCTAAACTGAGAAACCAACCAACCAACCATGGCTCTACATAGAAATATAATTCTTCTCTCAGGGCTCGAACAAGGTTTACTCAGTCTCGTAAGGGAACACTGAGAAGAGTGGTTTTCTGTGGCTCCCTGCTTCTAAAGGCAAATGGCGGGATGGTTTCTAGCATAAAGCCATGGTTGCCTCCTTCCCAATCCTAGCCCTAACTACAAATACACACACACTCCACTATAACTACAATAACACCAGTTATCAGACAAATTCTACTCACTCGTCTATGTGCACGGGGCTGAAAAGCAACAAATGTAGAAAGTAGCCCATTTGGTTCTTAACGGAACATCTGGTATTTATTCTCAGTACCGCGACACTGATCCAACGTAATGTGTCAAAGGAATAGGGCTAATCTTAAAAGGCTCGTGACAAGATACTTTTCCTTTCTAAGTATGAAGCACAACTTCTTTGGAAGTAATAGCGATAGTTCTCTCTTTACAGTCAGGCTTCATGGCTAGGTGGTTAGGCCGTTTGACTCCCGGCCAGGTCGTGGCGGCACCAGCCGTTAAGATTTTATTAGAAGACACATACACAGACACACATACGCGCACACACACACAAGGACAAAAAGTGATCTCATAATCCTATTTTTAGCCCATTTTCAATTTATGAAAAAATAGGCTTATGAAATCACCCTTTGTCCATGTGTGTGTATGTGTGTGCGTAGTCGTGTGTGGGAGTGGTGTGTGTGTGTCCCCTAATAACTTCTAAGCGGCTAGAGCGATTTCAATGAAACTTGGTGAGGTCATACCACCATTTTGGCCAACCCCGTCCGTGCCCTTCAAATTTTATCACGTGTCACCAATCCAACATGGCGGCTGTGCGAATATTTCACCAGTATTCAATATCTCCGAAACTATTACCGATATCACCCTGAAATTTTGTACGGTGATAAAGGGCACTAATAGCAGTTCAGCTATGATACTTTCAAAAACCTGGTAACTACGCAACCAACATGGCGGCCAAACGAAGTTGAAACTTTTAAATAGACGTTTCAAGCGATTTAACCATCCAAACGCAATGAAACTTGGCACAGAAAATGTGTATTCATATTGCAATACACTGGCTTCTAATTTAGTTCAATTGTTTACATAACCTTAATATGGCGGCTGTGCGAAATATTTCCCCGGCATTCTATATCTCCAGAACTATTACTGATATCTCCGTGAAATTTTGTGCCGTGATAAAAGACACTACTACAAATTCATATATGTAACTTTCAAAAACCTGTAAACTACAAAACGAACATGGCGGCCAAGCGAAGTTGGACCATTTTAATAGACTTTCCTCGTGATTTAACCATCTGAGCGCAGTGAAATATGGTACAGTAGATATCTATACATGTTTTAATGCAATGGCATCTAATTTAGTTCAATTGTTTACATAACCTCAAGATGGAGGCTGTGTGTTATTTTAAAATTAAGTATTTATTTCTTGTGTGGTAATCATGCGATCGTAGTGAAAGTTTGAATAATGAAGCTATGCAATAATGTTCCTTTAATGGTACATAACTCTATGGCCTATACATATAACAATCCAAACTGGCGACCATCCGAAATATTTAGACGGTTCTCAGTATCTACGAATCATCAATCAAACTTTTTTTTAAATGTTCATACAGGCTATGAACATAAATTCACCTATAGAACTTTCAATAACCTGGTGAGCACAAATCTAAAATGGCGGCGACGCGAAGTATACATATTCAAATGGACATTTCTCGCGATTTAACCATCTAGTGCAGTGAAACCTTTTACGGTAAATGCTTATACAAAAGTTAATCCACTGTTATCGAATTTATTTCAATTGTTTTCATAACCACAAGATGGCAGCTGTGCTAAATTTTAAAATCTCGTTTTTACTTCTTGTGTCTTAATTATGCGATTGAAGTTTGAATGCCACATGTGTACAATCATCTTCATGTAATAGTACATAAATAAGAATCCAACATGGCGACCATCTGCAATATTTAGACGGTTCTCAATATTTACGAATCTATTACAACAATCAAACTGAAATTTTGTATGTTGATAGAAGCAATTGTCACGAGTAGGATATATGAAAATAGGCTGTATAATTATTCACTGAACTACTTGTTTCACAAATGAAAATAGGCTAAGAACTGTGTCAGAGTTTATTAACGAGAGAGATTCATCAATTGTTTACTTTAGGAATTACTTACTGTACATTGGGCTAAGAAGTCCTATTTGTTCCATGCTATCCGCTCTATTATGACAAATAGCAGTAAAATATATACCAAAATATACTTTAAATAAATAAATATTCAATTAACTAAGTATTCAATCTAATGATGTGTTCGCAAATATCCTATACCCATCTATAAATATCATTTATAACTAACGAGTAAGGTGTCACCGGAGTATCAAGTGTATTGAATTATCAAAAGCATGGATATTATACAGAGAAAGAGATAGAGGCATGTGGGAAACGAATTCCACCTTGGCCGTTCCTATTTTCATCACCAGGCAAATGCCGTAGCGGTTAATATCCACGGTCGATTTCCTTCCAAAATCCCTTCTCTGACCTTATTCTGAAAATATAATACTGTAAATGGTCATTGACTGCGCTTGGCTCCCGGAGGATCCCATAGCAGCCAACTGATCACGAGGAGCATATCAATAGCATAATAATAATAATAATAATACTATCGTATGGCCTCGGGTGCCTGGTGCAAGCTTTGTAATTTGACACCTAGAGGGTAGCTTGCATGTCAAATTTCGTTGTTCCATGAATCACTATGAAAGTCAAGGAGGTTAGATAATAGATATCTAAGCTCCTTGAACATTATAGAGCTTTCTGGTAGAGAAATGAGGAACTTTGTGTTGGCGGAAACTCTCGAGATTAATTTTGCCACTATGAACTCGGCCTACTGAATTCAAATGGGTTCTTTGACATGCCAACATCGTATGACATGCATACCGTATTTTTGCCGCCTTTCAAAAATCACTTACCACGGCCAGGGGCGAACCTGCAATCTTGGGGTTAGTAGACAGACACGCTATCCACTCACCCACCATGGCAAGCTATCAATATCATTAAAAAGTGGGAACTGTCAACCTGAAACCATCAGGAACCATTCACGTTTCGTCTCAATTCCAGAACATATCAACACTTCAAACCATTCAGTTTATTTTTGAATATGCTAGCCATATGCCTAGTTGCTGGGGAAACATCAGATATCAAGAAAGCTTGCCACGGAGGGTGAGTAGTTATAGTGTCGGACTACTAACCCCAAGCTAGCAGGTTCGCTGCTGGCCATGGTAAATGATTTTTGAAGGGCGACACATATCACGACTCGCATGCCATACGTTTTTGGCAAGTTAAAGAACCCATTTGAATTCAGTAGGCCGTGTTCATAGTGGCAAAATTAATCTCGGGATTTTCCGTCAACACAAAAGTTCCTCCTTTCTCTACTAGAAAGCGCTGTAGTGTCAAGGAGCTTAACTATCTAACCTCCTTGACTTTCATAGCGTTCCAAGGAATAACTAAATTCGAAATGCAGGCTGCCCTCTGGTTGTCAATTAACCAAGGTTGCACCCGGCACCAAAGGCCATACGATATTATTAATATTATTATTATTACCGAAGCCTCCGTGGCTTAGGCGGCAGCACACCGGCCTCTCACTGCTGGGTCCGTGGTTCAAATCCCGGTCACTCCTTGTGAGATCTGTGCTGGACAAAACGGAGGCAGACAGGGTTTTCTCCGGGTATTCCGGTTTTCCCTGTCAAAAAATTTCATTCCAGCAACACTCTCCACTATCATTTCATTTCATCTGTCATTCATTTAATCATTGCCCCCAGAGGAATGCGTCAGGCCTCGGCAACCGGCACAGTTCATATCCTCGCCGCTAGATGGGGCTTCTTTCATTCCATTCCTGACCCGGTCGGAGACTGGAAGCAGACTGTGGATTTTCATTTCATTATTATTATTACCACCTATCAATGTGAAAAGTACCTATGTGATTGTGAAGAGCAGCAGACAGTTCAATATCTCTGCCAGTGTAACCCACTGATCTCTACACATGGATCGCTGATGGCAGCTCTCCGCTGCACAAGAAAGTACGACAGGTTGAGCGTGCGGTCCGCCATGTTGGCGTACCCATTCGCGAGCTCTCCTTATCGGGAAGCAATGATAATCTAGTCAATTTTAAATCGTAATTAATGGTGCTTTGGAACAAATAAAAATATAGAGATATGTTCACTCATAGTATAAGGGCATTGGGATCACTGACACATCATTCCGAGGTCAATAAATCTCCAGATAGCAATACAAATAAATGTATAATAACGGCTGACAAATATCTACTTAGGTGCTGAGTACACGCAATTAGCGATCAGTAACAGAGTAACGAGTGAAAAACAATTTCTGGAAACATTCTTGTAAATTGTATATATATATATATAAATATATATATGCCACGAAATTATGCATTCTTCAAATGATGTACCTATAAACGTAGCTCACTATAGAGGCCTAGATTCGACATACCGTAATCGGTGCTTGGTATTGCTTGGCAACAACAGCAACAACTCCATAAACCCATCCCGTCACTTCTCTCCCTCTCACCAACACTTCCCCCAAGTAATCCCAGCACTCTACATCAAATACTACAGTTTTTTTTATCACGCTAGCAGCACAATAAAGTTAATAATAACGGGAAGTAGATCAAAGCCAAAAATGCACTTTAAGCCAAACCAATTTCACTCCTCTGCTCCACATAAAACTTAACACAACTAAAAACCTACTCAAAATATACTCTCCCCACCGTTTTACAACTATTAAGCGAACTATTCGCACCCTGAACCGAAAACCCCTGAAATGGGATCAAATTTAAAAACGCAATGGCCTAGCCCGATCACGTCTGCTTCAGCACCACCGCATATGTATAGGCCTACTTAACTTCACAATAACTTCCAAATTACGGCTAAGTGACCTATCTGCCTGTGAAGTAAAAGTATTACCGGCTTGCCTGGGATGATGGGTCACCAAACCAGTACTTAAAACTAAGATTTTACGCTTTAAATAACCAAATTCAGCCCATTTTACAACTACAAGAAACACAAAATATTTACTGCCAGTATAAATACATGTATAACAGCAAACTACCAGTAACCAATCACAGAGCCGGATTCGCAATATTGCACCATGCGCTCGCTGCCATCTTGCATGGTGCAATATTGCGAATCCGGCTCTGTGATTGGTTACTGGTAGTTTGCTGTTATACATGTATTTATACTGACAGTAAATATTTTGTGTTTCTTGTAGTTGTAAAATGGGCTGAATTTGGTTATTTAAAGCGTAAAATCTTAGTTTTAAGTACCGGTTTGGTGACCCATCATTCCAGGCAAGCCGGTAATACCTTTACTTTTCAGGCAGATAGGTCACTTAGCCGTAATTTTGAAGTTATTGTGAAGTTAAATTATACATAGCCTATGCGGTGGTGCTGAACCAGACGTGATCGGGCTAGGCTATTGCATGTTTACATTTGATCCCATTTCAGGGTTGTTCGGTTCTGGGTGCGAATAGTTCGCTTAATAGTTGTAAAACGGTGGGGAGAGTATATTTTGGGTAGGTTTTTAGTTGTGTTAAGTTTTATGTGGAGCTGAGGTGTGAAATTGATTTGGCTTCAAGTGCATTTTTGGCTTTGATCTACTTCCCGTTATTAAGTTTATTGTGCTGCTAGCGTGATTAAAAGCTGTAGTATTTAATGTAGAGTGCTGGGATTACTTGGGGGAAGTGTTGGTTATTTCATGGAAACAGGAATTCATTACCAAGGACTGATTACGATATGTCGAATCAAGGCCTGTATAGTGAGCTACGTTTATAGGTACATCATTAATTGAAGAATGCATAATTTCACGGCATATATATATACAATTTACAAGAATGTTTCCAGAAATTGTTTTTCACTCGTTACTCTGTTACTGATCGCTTATTGCGTGTACTCAGCACCTAAGTTGATATGTGTCAGTCGTTATTATACATTCATTTTATTGATATTCCGGAGATTTACTGACCTCAGAATGACGTGTCAGTGATCCCAATACCCTTATGGTATGAGTGAACATATCTCTATATTTTATTTGTTCCAAAGCAGCATTAATTACGATTTAAAATTGACTAGATTATCATTGCTTCCCCATAAGGAGAGCTTTAGAATGGGTACACCAACATGGCGGACCACGCGTTCAACCTGGCGTATTTTCTCGTGCAGCGGAGAGCTGCCATCAGCGATCCATGTATAGAGATCAGTGGTGTTACCACATCTTGCACAATGGAATATTTGATGTCAGCCTCCCCTAATGCTGTTGACGTCACCCACTTCTGGGCAAAGAACATTCAAATATTAGACTACCGGTAGGCCTACATTGGCCTGCATACATTTCTGTACAGCGTGTTTCACTTGATTACACAACAGGCATGTGGGTTGCCTACCACCTGAATAGAGCCACGATAAGTTCTTGCTCGTTAATTCGTCTATCTCTGGTCCCTGTGCTCAAACCACAAGAGTCCTTCTAAAAGAAGAAAGAATCTCAAAGATGTGGTAAACCCTAAAATACCTAGCGATGGCCATCTTAATACACCCTTCCATCACCTCTATAAAGCATCACGTAATAATTTACACCAAATGAGAAATTAGTTTATTGCAAGAATAAACATGACTAGGAATATTAATTTTGTCGATACCACGACCAATCAAAAATAAATAAATTATACTGGATTGTCTCCCAGACAGGGAATATGAGAATGGATTCCAAAATGGATCACCAATTATCACAATTAACTTTCAGTTCTTTCAATAATAAGGTATAATAACAATTTTCGATCCCATATGGCGCTAAATATTGTTTAATTTGTATTTATCATTCTTAGGTGTGTCGATCGATATGATGTAAGACAATATCAATATGTTTATTATCGACGTGCCCTCGGGATTCTCTTCGGAAATACGAGCTCTCCCGATTCATTCTTCGTAGCAGGACTTTTGCTTGCTGAGGATCAGCTGTTATGACTGACTTCTCTGGCTGGCTTGGAGATTACACGCCGTTCCATAATACTGTACCCATATCCGTACTTAAGACCTTTAGGAATAATGGTATAGTACCTGTGACATGAACAAAGAAAGAAAGAAAGAAAGAAAGAAAGAAAGAAAGAAAGAAAGAAAGAAAGAAAGAAAGAAAAGTTGTTCTGAATGTTGTTAATATTAGTGTAGGCTATTCTCTCAGGATGGTAGTATGGGAAAGGAAATAGAGTCGAGGTGTAGAGTGAGTTCTCAGTTGTAATATACAGTATTCTGCAAGAAATAAGTTAATGAAGCAAATATACTCTGCCTACATCTTTCAGTAATTAGACCGACCTTGCTGTATGTAAAGGTAAGTTATATGAGAGTAGCACGAATAATTTCTAGGACAAATAGATGGGAAAAATGGTAGGAAGATACTCGTAATGAAGAGATGAAGTTAGATTAAGCTGTCTGAATGAGTCGACTCAGATGGTGAGGTCATGTGAAGATAATGGGGTAGGAGAGATTAACTAAGAGATTTATGAGTTCAGCAGTAAAGGGTAAGAGAAGCAGAGGTAGACATAGGAGACGATGGTTAGATTCAGTATTGAATGATTTCAAAGTGTGAGGTGTAGAAACAGTAACAGAGGACGCCGCAGTTCTAACTGCTAACAGGAGATCATGGAGGCTATCAGACTAGGCTGGACGCTGAAGGACAAAACAGTATCAAATGAAAATGAATGTATTATTCTTCTTCTGTCGATGTTGGCCTACTGTGGACCGCGTTCAACAATCGGCCGACTTGCCAATCTCTTCTTCTCCTCCCAGAATGTCTTCATGCGTTCGCTGAGTCTCCTCCTTCTTTCTTCAGACCAGATGGATGTCCTTGGTTTTTAAACTAGGATTTTCCTGAAACCCATTAAGTTTATCAACCTTCCTTCGAAACAGTTTTTTTCTTTTTTCTTAGCGTATGAATTTTAGTGCCGGGAGTGTCCGAGGACATGTTCGGCTCGCCATATTTTGTAGCTGCTTCTACGCGGACACCCATGGGGTCAGCTACATGTGTATCGCCGCGTGTGGAGTGTTGTCTGGGGAGGAAAGTTTGAATGTAAGGACTAGGAGTTCGAAGGTAGCGGCTGTGGCCTATAGTGAGGGACCAAGCCCGGCAGTTGCCTGGAAGGAACATGGGAAACCACAGAAGACCATCTTCAAGTTGCCGGCGGGGGGATTCGAACCTCCTCGCCTCCCGGATGTGAGCGACTGCCTGCAGCCACGCCGTAACGATCACGGCTAACTAACCCGGTTCGAAACAGTGATTTGTTGAGAATATCTTCTTGAGTGATGCCAACTTCTTTGACATCTGCTCGTGTTTCCTCAACCCAATTTGTGGTGGACTTTAATTTACTAATGTAAGTGAATATTCTTTTGGTTAACCTAATGTTGCTCATTCGTGTGAGGTGGCCATAAAATGTAATCCTTCTCTTACGCATCGTGTTCGTAAGTTTCTCCGCTCGGTTGTACAAGTCACTATTCCTCCGTCTCCTCCATAAGCCATCTGCACTCTGAACTGGCCCCGATATTTTCCTTAGGATACTTCGTTCTTTCTTTTCTAAATCCTCAGTTTCTCCCTTTTCTTTAAAATAAAGCATTCCGAACTAGGCCTATAAAGAGCATCCGGTTTAATCACCGTGGCATAATGTCGTAACGTTGCTCTGAAGAATACGGCTTTCTTGTTTCACCTATTACGCGTTAATCAATATGCAGTTTCCATCTTACGAGTTCTGACCTTATTTGGCTTCTTTATCAAGACCATTAGGTTGAATCCATTCACCAATATATTTGATTTTTTCTGTCCTTTTGATATTTTCAAACCTTGTTTCGTAATATTTCTCATTGCCATGTTTGGATTCAATGTATTCAGATTTATCATAAGAGATCTGGAGGCCTGTTTTTGCCGCAATTTCATGCAATTTCTCAATAATAATAATAATAATAATAATAATAATAACAATAATCATTATTATTATTATTACTATTATTATTTTCACAGTGAGCCTCCGCGTCATAGGCGGCAGCACGCCGGCCACTCAAAGCTGGGTCCGTGGCTCAAATCCCGGTCACTCCATGTGAGATTTGGGCTGGACAAAGCGGAGGCAGAGAGATTTCTCTCCGGGTACTCCGGTTTTCCCAGTCAAAAATTTCATTCCAGCAACACTCTCCACTTTCATTTCATTTCATCTGCCATTCATTTAATCATTGCCCCAGAGGAGTGCGTCAGGCCTCGGCAGCCGGCTCAGTCCATATCCTCGCCATTATATGGGGGCTTCATTCATTCCATTCCTGACCCGGTCGGAGACTGGAAGCAGGCTGTGGATTTTCATTTTCATTTTCACAAAAGCAACACCGATATCGAAACTCTTGATTTCTCGAAGAAGATGTGAAATACCAAGCCGAAAGCAGTATCGACAATTCTCTAAGTAGTCTCAAATGAGTTTTTTTTAGCTATATTCTGTGGTTTAGGGGTACATTTTGGTACTCCGGATCCAAAGTTTCTTGATTCAATTCCAGGCTCTGCCAAGGAATTTAATTTTTGTCTGAAGGTTGGAGCGAGGTGCACTCAGATTAATGAAACAAAACTGAGAAGAGATCGGTTCTATTCCCACCTCACCTGTACTAATAGTGTTTTTCCATGTTTTCCTACTTCTTCTCCAGGAAATTGCCAGGTTGGATCCTAACTTTAGGTCATAGCCGCTTCCTTCCAAATTCTAGCTTCAATTTAAATACACTTACTATTGCAGCCATCACAATAATACAGGTTTTCAGACATATTCCACCCCCCCCCCCCCCACACACAAAAATACACGGGGTAACATGACCATGAGCCCCTAAAGAATCAACAACAAAGTGATCCGTGAGAGTGTACAATGAGAATGAAAGAACCTTCCAATCTCCTAGTTGCTGTGGCTCGAATTGCGGTGATTACAGTCAGATTATCTTGGTGATAAAATCATAACTGGTACCCCTCGAGGCTTCGTTAACTCTAATTACACCCATCAAAGTCCGTACGTTACATTCATTAATAACTGTACAATTTGTTTAATCCTTCTACCAGAACAAAGCAGCCTGCAGCAATTGCGTATTTAGAAATGATTTTCAGTGAAGGATGTTGGTTGGTTGGTTACTCAGTTTAGGGGTAGCGATAACGTGGTCATGTAGCCCATGCACTTTGGGAGTGTGTAGAATCTGATAACCGGTGTTAATTGTGATGGATGTATTAGTGTGTGTTATCTGTAATTCAGGTAAGGACTGCAGACGATCAATTTCAAGTAGTTCCTAATTTTGCTACCAAATGCTACCGTCAACGACACCTAAAAACCGAAACGAAATATCACATGCGCCGCTGGGTCATTTTTTGGTAGGATGCGTTTTCTACATATAAGTAGGATAAAAGGCAGCATTTTTCTTAATGTATAGAAACATGAATCACAAATCTACACCCACTAGTTTACTTTTTATGTTATTTTTTTTAAATTTCGTGTGGCATGAAGATGCAATATACAATTATTTACATATACAGTAAATGTTTAGAGATTGAGACCTTGATCTGCGAGTAGCTTCAGTGTTGTTAGAGCTGGATATCTAATTTCTCTAACCATTCTACAGCTTCATCACTAGCTTGATGAATCTCCTTCATTGTTCCATTGAACCTTCGGATTGGGCAATCCATAGCGATGTGACTGATGGTTTGAGGCACATCTGCACAGTTGCAGAAAGGATTCTCGGCAATTTTCCATTTGTGCTTCCAGAACTACATCTACCGTGTTGAGTTCTTATACGATTCAGCAACGTCCCGATTTTCCTGGAAGGTTGCTTAACTGGATCCGAGATAAGACCTAATCTGTCTGGATTTGAAGCCAGCCAGCCACTCGTTGCACGAAACTTCATTCACTTGAAACTGCTCTTGGACCAACTTCCTTCCTTGAGTCCAAGATGGATTCCGGGATTTCAGCCTGAGATCTTTAGGTGAGCAGTCTAGGTGTATTTCCAGGAGAGGGTTGTCACTACATTCAAGCAATTCTCTCTTTAGTGCCATTTGTTTTCGAAGATGAGGAGGCGGGATGTTGGAGAGTACTGGTAACCATTACAAAGGTGTAGATTGGATGGTTCCTGATACAGTCCTCATTGTGTCGTTCAGCTGTACGTCTATCTTCTTTGCTGTCAAGGATTGATCCAAGATGACGCCTAAATATTTAGGATGAGGATTGAATTTCAGTAGATGACCACGGTATTGAACCCTAGGAATGTAGTTGGCTTGTCTGTTGCTCAGATGAAGGCGTGATCAAAAAGTTTCCGTTTGAGGGCGTTGCTACAGCGAACTGTATAATATGCATCGTACCAACGTGGCAACAAAAGGCACACGTTTCAATGTTGAAGACAACACGTTCCTGGGGCGCATTGTTGCAGACGACGAAAGCTGGTGCCACCACTGGAAAATGGAATGGAAAGCATCGACGATGGAGTGGTGTCATCCATCGTGGTTATGTAGCCCGTCTACCTGGGTGTGTGTGGAAGCTGTCTGATAACCTGTGTTATTTTGATATAGTGTTATAGTACTGTGTTTGTAATTGAGGCTAGGAATTGAAAGAAGGTGGTCGTGGGCACAAGTTAAGAACCATTCCATCATTTACCTGGAGTTTAAGAGGGGAAAGGTACGGAAAAAAACGCTTCTAGGACAGCTGAAGTGGAAATTGAATAATCGTCTCTTTGCAGTTTTACCTGAAAAGGCTGTAGTCCGTTTCAACCCTAATATCATAACTATCTTTCTTGGCAGAGCCGAGAATTGAACCCAGGATCCAAAGCCTAATAATACTTACCCCGACACTACGGAGGCCGCCATGCAGGATTATTACTTCGTACTGTTAATTTCCGTTGGTAGCATGCAAGCTTATATGCCCAAGATCGCGGGTTTAAACCCGGCTGAAGTCGTCGGCTTTTTTAAGAGCGTTAAAAATCCCTGAGTATGCCTTCCTTCGGAGGGGAAGTAAAGCCGGCGGTCCCATATAATATATTTATGGCATGAAAAAGAACCTTCCACTAACTACACTTGTGGAAGCTAAAATTTGTAGGTTAGTTTAATAACGCTATATTAGTTCCAACGTTCACCGCCAGGTACCGACTGCGATGGCATTTAGTAGCCACGTCCGCAGCTAGATGTCGTGGACGTTAGCATTTGGTAGCAAAAGTAGGAACTACTTGACAAAATTAATCGTCTGCAATCCTTCTACCTGAATCACAGATAACACACACTAATACAGCCATCACAATTAACACCGGTTATCAGACAAATTCTACACACACACCAAAAGTACACGGGGCTACATGACCGCGTTGTCGCAGCCCCTAAACTAAGGAACCAACCAACCGATTGTTAATTTCCCTGACTTAGTGGACGTCATTATAATATTTCATCATCACGATGCGCAGCTCGCCTTGGCGCGGTGTCACATCCAAAGACCAGGATCGTCCAAATGCATAAATACAGTATGAGCATGGTTGCCAATTTAACGACTTGCTAGATCTAGCAACTTTTCCGAAAATTTGGCAACAAAATAATAATGTAGGAACGTGTAGCGTAGCCATGTGCGTTAAATCGTTGACCACGACCACGATGGGGGGAGATGCAGCTACCCGAACAATGGAGGTTCGAACCCTGGTTCTGACAACGGCTGTCCTGAGTGTATTTTCCCCCGGGGATTTACAGACTCCGTCCAAGAAAATGCCGGGATGTTACCTTATTTCAAGTCCTGGGGTACTTACACCATTCCCGTCCCTAACACGTAATTACATTTAGGCACATTACTACAGTCACCACAGAAACACAGGCTATTACACAGATTGAACACACGTCCAAGCAAACGAGGATGAAGACTAATGTGACCCAAGTCAATCGAATACAAATCAAACAACCATTTATTGTCAAGGCAGTCTTCAAAATCATATTTTGGGATATCGTATCTATTACAGATTAGTGACAAATTCAATTCACAACTAGTAAATTCATGATTTCTTTATAGTACACTAGCAACCTGCCCAGGCTTCGCCCGGGAACAGTTATGAATGCATTACGTGATAAACGCTTGTTTTTTTTTTCAATGTCAATGAGCTACCACCTATATCCGTTTTATGTCTCGGCATGATGGGTTAAAATGACCGATTGGACTATCTATATATATAAAGCACAAAGTTTGTCTGTCTGTCTGTCTGTTATGTATACAAATACACACCGTTTCACCGATCTCAACCAAAATTTGTATACTTACCCTTTGGAATCCTGCGGGTAACCCTGTCAACTTTAAATTTCGGACAGACCACCCCATTCCCTGCATTTAGGCCCTTTTGCACAAATCTACACCGTTTCACCGATCTGCACCAAAATTTGTATACCTACCCTTTGGAACACTGCGAGTAACACTGTCTACTTAAAATTTCGGACAGACCACCCCATTCCCTGCATTTAGGCCTTTTGGTCCAAATCTACACCGTTTCACCGATTTGAACCAAAATTTGTTTACTTACCCTTTGGAACCCTGCGAGAAACACTGTCTGCTTGAAATTGCGGACAGACCATTCCATTCCCTGCATTTAGGCCCTTTGTCCCAAATCTAAACCGTTTCACCAATCTCAACAAAAATTTGTATATTTACCCTTTGGAACACTGCGACTAACACTGTCTGCTTTAAATTGCGGAGAGGCTACTCCATCCCCTGCATTTAGGCCTTTTGGCGCAAATCTACACCGTTTCTTCGATCTGAATCAAAATTTGTATACTTACCCTTTGGAACCCTGCGAGTAACACTGTCCACTTAAAATTTCGGACAGACCACCCCATTTCCTGCATTCAGACCCTTTGGTCCAAATCTATACCGTTTCACCGATCAGAATCAACATTCGTATTCTTACCCTTTGGTACCCTGCGAGAAACACTGTCTGCTTGAAATTGCGGACAGACCACTCCATTCCCTGCATTTAGGCCCTTTGGCACAAATCTACACCGTTTCATCGATCTGAACCAAAATGTGTATACTTACCCTTTGGAACCCTGCGAGTAACACTGTCCACTTAAAATTTCGGACAGACCACCCCATTCCCTGCATTTAGGTCCTTTGGCTCAAATCTACACCGTTTCACCGATCAGAACCAACATTCGGATACTTATCCTTTGGTACCCTGCGAGTAATACTGTCTGCTTGAAATTGCGGACAAACTACTCCATTCCCTGCATTTAGGCCCTTTGGCACAAATCTACACCGTTTCACCTATCAGAACCAAAATCTGTATACTTACCCTTTGGAACCTTGCGTGTAACGCTGTCTGCTTGAAATTGCGGACAGACCACTCCATTCCCTGCATTCAGGCCCTTTGGCCCAAATCTACACTGTTTCACCGATCTCAACCAAAATTTGTATATTTACCCTTTGGAACACTGCGAGTAACAGTCTGCTTGAAATTGCGGAGAGGCCACTCCAACCCCTGCATTTAGGCCGTTTGGCACAAATCTACACCGTTTCACCGATCTGACCCAAATTTTACATACTTACCCGTTGGAACCCGACAAGTAACACTGTTCACTTTAAATTTCGGACAGACCACACTATTCTCTGCTTTTTGGCCCTTTGGCACAAAACTACACCGTTTCACCGATCTCAAATAATTACCCTTTGCAACTCGACGAGTAACACTGTCCACTCGAAATTTCGGACAGACCACTCCATTCCCCGCATTTAGGCCCTTTGGCACAAATCTACATCGTTCACCGTTCGAATACAAAACGTGTATACTTACCCTTTGGAACCCGACGAGTAACACTGTCCGCTTGGAATTTCGGACAGACCACTCCATTCCCTGCACTTAGGCCCTTTTGCACATATCTACATCGTTTCACCGATCTGAACCTAAATTTGTATACTTACCCTTTGGAACCCGACGAGTAACACTGTCCACTTAAAACTTTGGACAGACAACTCCATTTCCTGCATTTAGGCCCTTTGGCAAAATCTACCCTGTTTCACCGATTTGAGCCAAATTTTACATACTCACCCTTTGGAACCCGACGTGTAACACTTTCTACATGAAATTTCGGATAGACCATTCCATTTACCGCATTTAGGCTCTTTGGCAAAAATCTACATAGTTTCACCCATCTCAACCAATCTTTATGTAAGTTACTTACCCTTTGGAACCCGACGAGTAACACTGTCTGCTTGAACTTTCGGACAGAGCACTCCATTCCCTGTATTTAGACCCTTTGTCACAAATCTATATCGTTTCACCAATCTGGATCAAAATTCGTATACTTACTCTTTGAAACCCAACGAGTATCACTGTCCACTTTAAATTTCTGACATACCTCTCCATTCCCTGCATTTAGCTCAGGAATCCCTCGGGGTTGCCAGGTTCCTAACTCACCCGCCATGAGCCCTTGAGGGTATACCAGAAATGGTGGGGCTACACACACCCTGCCTCTTTGAGGGCCTTGAGCAGAAGACAGGAGATATAATGAAACGGAATAGAAGGCAGACCCCTCGAAGAATGAGGGCATCAGGAAAGATGAGACAACGGCCAATTAAGCGGGAAATTGAAAGACTCCCTAGCCCTCGGATGCCCTAATACAGTCGGGGTCGGAAGAGAACAAGAGTTGACCAAGGGAGGCCGACAGGAAAGAGAACTGAAAGGAGCCTGGCACCAGGAAGTAGAAGCGATGTCAGACTCAGCTGGGGTCCGGTGGTCGCCAACCCACGTCCCACAAGTTGTGAGACTCTGGGGGGGGGGCAGTTGTGAGAATAGCTTGCTAATTCATCGCGAGGTGACATGAGAGGACTTTCCAGAGCTGTCTATACTGATGCCAGCACAGGGCCGTTGCTCAAGCCACTGTGGTGTTGCGAAAGAGTGAGTGATTCCCCGGCCACTCTAAATACGACGGGGAACCCCGAACTTGTGTCATCATATTTCGTCATCATCTACGATCATCTCAGGTTCGTGCAGCTTGGACCCATTTTCTTTGCCGAGCAGTACGCCATAAGCTCTTTCACTAGACTCATCGAGTACAGGCCTAAGACAGAAAATAAGGTTGAGACTTTGGAAGACATCGAAGCTAGACATCTGAATTACCTATATCAGTTGTAAATTACACCATATTCGTTTAGTAGTCATTTTTTCATTACCTTATTATTAACATCATCATAAGTGCAAATGACCTAGATGTTACGCGCATCATACCACTAATCAACGCCGCATAAAGTCTTTCTCGACTGTGATTTTTAAAATATTTATTTTTATTACAGTACATTGTGTACATTATAAGTTGAAGTGTCAATTCAATACAGGTAGTAGTTTCCCTCATCAACCTCATCATAAGGGCAAATGACCTAGATGTTACGCCCGTTACACCATTAATCACCACACACAATAAGTCTTCCTCGCCTGTGAATTTTGAAATATGTATTTCTATTACGGTAGTTTGTAAGTTTGACGTGTCAATTCAACAGTAGTTTTCATTATCATCCTTATCAAAAGGGCAAATGACCTAGATATTACGCCCTCATTGTCTTTGGGGGGGGGGGGGCAAATGACCTAGATTTTATGTCCATTATATTTCTAAGGAGATTTTGATACATTATCATCATTCCACCGGGCGAAGCCGGGTACTACTGCTAGTATATATATATACAAGCTGTACCCGGCATGCGTTGCAATGCCAATCAAAGAAAGTGTTGGCGTTGAAATTCTGTTTCTTGAAGTGCTTTTGGATACACAACATGTTAACTGCCTCTAAGCTATCGTAAAATGGATTTTCTAATTTATAACCATTCGTGGAAGCGTGCACAACAACTTTCAAAAGTTTCATCGCTGTCACTCATTTTTGAATCTACTCGTACGTTACCTGTTGTGAAATGGATTTACTAAGTCGAAACCCTTCCCTGGCGTGTACACAATAACTCATCAATGATTCATCGCAATCGGATGAATTGTATATGCACGTATACGGGGTTTTGTTTAAACGATTCGTGCGCTGTCACTCATTTGTTGAATCTACTCGTGCGCTACCTATTGAGAAATGTATTACTAAGTCGAAGCCCTCCCCTGGCGTGTACACAATAACTCATCAAGGTTTCATCGCAATCGAAGAATGTTATATGAACGCAATAGGGGATTTTGTTGAAACGCTTCGCGCGTCGTCACCCATTTGTTGCATCTACTCTTGCGCTACTTATTGTGAAATGGATTTACTAAGTCCCCTTCCCTGGCGGGTACACAATAACTGATCAATGTTTCATCGCAATCGGATGAATAGTATATGAACGCATACCTGATTTTGTTTAAACGATTCGCGCTCCGTCACTCATTTGTTGAATCTACTCGTGCGCTACCTACTGTAAAATGTATTTACTAAGTTAGAAACCGTCACGTAAGTGTCCACAACATCTCACCCAAGTTTCATCGCTATCGGACTAATGGGATATGAAGACATAGGGGACTGTATTGAAACGCTCCGCATGTCGTCGTTCATTTGTCGAATCTACTCGTGTGCTACCTACTGTGAAATGTATTTACTAAGCCAGAAACCTTCCTTGGAGTGTCCACCATATTTCACCCAAGTTTCACCGCTAACGGCAGAATGGTATATGACCTTATACGGGACTTTGTTGAAACGCTTCGCGCGTCGTCCCTCATTTGTTGAATCAACTTGTGCGCTGCATATTGTATAGTGGATTTACTAAGCCAGAAATTTTCCATGACGTGTACACAACATCTCACCCAAGTTTCATAGCTACGGACGAATGGTACATGAATGCATACGGGACATGGTTGAAACGCTTCGCGTGTCGTCGCTCATTTGTTGATTCTACTCTTGCGCTACATATTGTAATATGGATGTACTCAGCCAGAAACCTTCCCTGGAGTGTACACAACATCTCACCCAAGTTTCATCGCAATCGGATAAATGGTATGTGAACGTATACGGGACGTTGTCGAAACGCTTCGCGCGTAGTCACTCATTTGTTGAATATAAACGTGCGCTTCGTATTGTAAAATGGATTTACTTAGCCAGAAACCTTTCCTGGAGTGTACACAACAATTCACCAAACATTTATCACTATCAGACGACTGGTATATGACTTTATACGGGACTTTGTTGAAACGCTTCGCGTGTCATCGCTCATTTGTTGAATCTACTGGTCCGATACCTATTGTAAAATGTATGTACTAAGCCAGAAACCTTCCCTGGAGTGTACACAACATCTCACCCAAGTTTCATCGCTATCGGATGAATGGTATATGAAATTATATGGAACTTTGTTGAAACGCTTCGCGCGCCGTTGCTCATTTGTTGATTCTACTCGTGCTCTACCTATTTTTAAAGGGATTTACTAAGCTAGAAACCTTCCCTGGAGTGCACACAAATTCTCAGCCTAGTTTCATCGCTATCGGACGAATGGTATATGAACGCAAACGTGACATTGTTGAAATGCTTCGCGCGTCGTAGCTCATTTGTTGAATCTACTCGTGCGCTGCCTATTGTAAAGTGGATGTACTAAGCCAGAAAATTTCCCTGCAGTGTACACAACATTTTACGCAAGTTTCATAGCTATCGGACGAATGGTATATGAATGCATACGGGACTTTGTTGAAACGCATTGCGTGTCGTCGCTCATTTGTTGAATCTACTTGTGCGCTATCTACTGTGAAATGTATTCACTAATTTTGAAACCTTCACGTAAGTGTACACAACATCTCACCCAAGTTTCATCGCTATCGGACGAATGGTATATGAACACATACGGGACTTTGTTGAAATGCTTCGCGCATCGTCGCTCATTTGTTGAATCTACGCGTGCGCTACCTATTGTAAAATGGATTTACTAAGTCAGAAACCTTCCTTGGAGTGTACTCAACATCTCACCCAAGTTTCATCGCAATCGGACGAATGGTATATGAATGCATAGGAGACATACCCACAGACATACCCACAGACAAACTATCACGTTACATTGATTTTTATAAATATAGATCTACTGTGAAATGTATTCACTAATTTTGAAACCTTCACGTAAGTGTACACAACATCTCACCCAAGTTTCATCGCTATCGGACGAATGGTATATGAACACATACGGGACTTTGTTGAAATGCTTCGCGCATCGTCGCTCATTTGTTGAATCTACGCGTGCGCTACCTATTGTAAAATGGATTTACTAAGTCAGAAACCTTCCTTGGAGTGTACTCAACATCTCACCCAAGTTTCATCGCAATCGGATGAATGGTATATGAACGCATAGGAGACATACCCACAGACATACCCACAGACAAACTATCACGTTACATTGATTTATATATATAACTCCACTGTACCGGTGGCAAGTCCGGGGCCCTATTTGCAAGAAATGGGGAAGGAGGAGTCGGAGGAGTAACACCTCGTTAAAAATCCTAGGTCCAGCTGACCCGGCTGGTAGTACCTTGTAAGGGTCCCTTGCCAGGGTTACGGTGAAGTCCTCAACGGCATTGTTGGTGGAGCGGTTGAACTGCGGTACAGTAATAATGGCGGAAGGGGCCTCCTTGTGCTCGGGAGATTAGGAGTAAAAGGTATGTGGTCCACACATATCAGGGTAGCGTCTGTCTCAGATTGAGCGGCTACAAACAGCGTCTGTTCCAGATTGGGCGGCTGATTTTAATACTGGGAGGCTTACTACCTCATCAGTTATAACCCCGATATCCTTCGGGATAGCCTTTCTCAATTCTTTTCTTCACTCATGATGGAAACACAAAGTATTGGATTATCTACCCCAGGTGGTAATAAATCCACCTCCACCTATTGTGGAGTTAGTAGGCCTGCGGAGTCTGGGGAGCCTGCAATGTCATGTAAGAAGAAATATATTATGTACATAGCAACAATTAACATAAACTCACTCCTTCAGATAGGAAAACTAAAGCAAACATTGGATGTTCTTGAGAAACATAACATTGTCATCGCTGCATTGCAAGAAACACGATTTTGTGATGAAGAAGCTTTTGAGTCTCAAGGATTCAGAATTTATAAAGGAATACCTGGCACAAGAGTTACACCGAACATCCCTCATCTTGGTACAGGTTTTATAGTCCACAAGAAAGCTGTTGATTCAGTGCTGGATTTTACATCATTCAATGGAAGACTATCCACATTGTCATTTAGATCACTTAATAAAGCCTACACCGTCGTCAATTTTCATGCACCGACGAACGTGTCAAACAAGAAAGACCGAGAGCAAACTAATATAATATGGGAACAATTAGAAGACGTGATTGACAATATTCCAGCGCATCACACCACCATCCTACTCGGTGATTTTAACGCCCAAGTAGGAAGAGAGAAAAAGTTTAGGAATATAGTTGGAAACTATCCTGCACATAAACGAACAAACAAAAATGGCGAACGGCTGGTTGACACCTGCAAAAATAACAACCTAGTTTTGAAATCTACTGCGTTTAAACATCTTCCTCGGAAAGCAAAGACATGGAGACATCCAAATCCACTTATGGGTGAATTTCAACTGGATCATGTGGCAATATCAAAAAAATCAGATCGTGAAATCCAAAATGTGAAGGTCCTGCGTAATGCGAATATAGACTCAGATCATTATCTGTCCCTTATTAAAATGAAAGGTATTCCGTTTAGGAACAATAGAGTGAATGTTGAAAAGGGAATGAAAACGCAAAAGTACAACATCGGTGGTCTGAAGTCAAATAACAACACTTTTGCGGAAACACTCCACAACAAACCAAAAGATGGAACATGGTTTACTTTAAGGAACGCCATTGTTACTGCGGCTTCGGAATCCATTCCTCTTGATAGAACGCGCAAGCATCCTTGGTGGAACGGTCAATGTGATCACGCAATAGAGGAAAGAAGAAAAGCTTGGATCAAGTGGAATAACAAGAAAGACGATGTGAACCTTGAGAACTTTCTCTGCATAAGGAAAGAAACTTGTAAAATTTTAAAATTGGCAAAAGGAAATTTCCACAAATCACAAATTATTCAAATTGAAGATGATTTTCAAAGGCACAAAACAAGGTATTTCTATCAAACTTTTAAACACCAACTGTCCAAATACGTCGCCCCCACTCTTCACATCCTAGGATCTGATGGTAAACTTAATCTCAATAATAAAGACTGTGCTAAAGCTTTTGGTGAATATTTTGAAACCCTTTTGAACACGGACATACCTACTGAACAACTTGCTTTCTATCCTAGCGTTGCATACCACGACAGTTCACCACCCTCCGTCGAAGAAATAACACAAATCATCAAGGTGCTAAAAAATAATAAGGCCTCGGGGAGGATATTATTGTGGCTGAATTATGGAAATATGCAGATAATGACTCCATCATTTGTCTCCAGAAAACCATTGAAGAAATATGGCATAGTGAAAAGTTGCCGGAGGATTGGACTTCTGCCATCATTCATCCTATACATAAGAAAGGGGATAAATCCGACCCAAATAATTATAGAGGCATTTCACTGGTATCGGTAACGTACAAAATATTTGCAAGGGCTCTTATGAACAGAGCAGAACCGATATTAGACCGTCAGTTAGGGGAATATCAAGCTGGGTTCCGGAAATCAAGATCCTGTCCTGAACAAATTCATAACATTAAGACCATAATTTCCTACTGTACGGTACGATCAAAACCTTATGTTGTGATTTTTGTGGACTTTCAAAAGGCTTATGATTGCATTCATAGAGACACAATAATTAACACCTTACGTGAGTTTGGCCTAGACAATAAATCAATTAATTTGTTCAAAGCAAGCTTAGAAAACACCATTTCTAAGGTCAAATTTCGTGGTGAATTGGCCGAAGCCTTTGCAATCAAGACTGGCTGTAGACAAGGTGATCTGGGCTCACCGATGCTGTTCAACTGTGTCTTGGAAAAAATTATAAGAGAATGGTTAACAATCTTACCAAATAATTATGGTATTCGAATTGGTTATAAAAAAGAAGACCTGAATATAAACTGTCTCGCTTTTGCAGATGACATTGCTTTGTTCGCTAATTCAATGGAAGAGGTCACTGACCAACTTAATAAACTACAAATCATAGCTGCTAAAACTGGACTTAAAGTGGCCTTTCCTTAAAACTAATTTGATCACAAATGTCAAAGATGCCTCAAAATTCATCACAATTGGTCTGCAAAAAATCAAACAAGTCCGAAAATTTAAATACCCAGGCGAATGGATTACCCCTAATAATTCAGAAATAGCTGCCATTGAGAGAAGATGTAACAAATTGGAAGGTGCCTTTCAAACCTGCAAAAACATTTACAAGAGTAAAAGCTTGTCCCGGAATGTCAAACTTTGTCATTATAACACAGTAATTAGGCCGTCAGCACTGTATGCTGCAGAATGCTTACAGAAGACAAACAAAGGCCCATTGAGAAAATTAGAACTTAAGGATCGGAAAATTCTAAGGAAAATATTAGGACCTGTTAATGATAATGGTACTTACAGAAGATGACATAACAATGAATTATTTGAACATATAGAAGATTTGGTGAGTGTGATGAGAAAAAGGAGAATGTCTTTCTTTGGACATTTGGAACGGATGGAGCATCATCGACTTTCATATCGAATACACTCATCAATCTCTAAAAAAAAATCCTATTGTAAATGGTCGATGCAAGTTAAAAAGGACCTAACAGAAGCTCGAATCAATAAGCTCTGGTTTGGGATAGGAACCTGTTCAGAAAGGCGGTTAAATCAACCAGTAATCTACACCCTTTAACATCTGTGATGCCTCGCCCTCACTGCAAGTGGACGGAAGAAAGGAGAGCTGAACATTCGTCAAGAATGAAGATCTACTGGCAGACAAGAAAACAAGCATTACAGTGATCATATGAGTGAAGAACATCGTGGTCCATTGATGGCCGAAACGACTCAAAAAAAATCTATATATCTATATAAATTATATATAAACTTTTGAACTGACGGTGGTTTTGGGGTCTGGGGGATGTGAAACGCGAAGATATGTCGAAATTTTCCGGAAGTCGAAACATGGTACCCATTGCAATAGTTAGCTTTCTAATGAAATCTACCTAAAAGCGCACGGACGCCAGGTTATTTTTAGGTAGATTTCATTAGAAAGCTAACTATTGCAATGGGTACCATGTTTCGACTTCCGGAAAATTTCGACATATCTTCGCGTTTCACATCCCCGAGACCCCAAAACCGTCGTCAGTTCAAAAGTTTATGTATAATTTATGTATATAAATGTATATCACTTTCTTGTGGACACGATAACTACCGCAATTTTGCACCAATCACTTTCATTTTTTTACATACTATGTATGCCTATAAAATATCGGTCAAGTTCGTTAATGGGCACAATCGGTCGAAGGGGGTGAAAATGTTTTTTTTTTTCGAAAAAGTGAAATATCGCTATAACTCTCTTATTATTTGAAATATCGAATTCATTCAAAGTTCATAGTATGTGTCGGATAAGGCCCAAAAATTATATTTGATGAGTTTTTTGATAGCAACAACCATTGACCAAAGGGGTGGGAAAAAGTGTTTTTTTCGGGAAACATTAATCACATCTCTCTTAATAGGTACAATATCAAAACAGTACAAAATGGACAATATTCCCCTAATGATTAACTAAAACTTTTGTCTGAAATAATTTTTGATATAACCCACCATTTCGCCAAGGGATGAGAAAAATGATTTCGGAATTGGAAGAAAATGCCAAGTGTCATCAGAGGTTACCATGACAACGCTTCTAAATTTATGAGTGATGTGCTAAGAGCAGTCAAGTACTGGCAAACGGAAATGTTCAATTGACGAAAAATAAAAGCCGTCATCAGAATTAAAGCACACCGCGGAAAATATTATATATTATACCTTCTTATAAAGGCCTACAAAGACACTAACTCACATTATACAGACGGCACAAAGAGTATAAAATTAGACTCAAAATCACGTATTGTTTCCGACACCACGAAACCCCTCTATAAATATTACAATACATAATCAGATCATACTGGAAACAAACCAATGAACAAAGGTATATAGATAAGCATGGGTCCTAGTGGAAAATAATTCTATCACCTAAAACCGAAAATGCATGTGACGAAAAAATCCATCAACATATCATGTTGGTTTCCGACCCTACAAGGCGTAAAAAATATAATAAAAGTATTAAAAAAATCAATTTTTTGAAATTTCATTCTAATCAACTTTTAAGTTATTTCTGGAACTTAGAAAATTTCGGCCAAAAAGTACAAAATCATTAATAACTCCTTTATTGTTGGTCGTATGATGAAATAGCAAGAGACAAAAAAGATTAAATATGTTATTGTTTACAACATAGGCCATGTAGAATATTGCACTCAGACCTATTACCGGAGATTCGTTGCTTTTTCCCTATTTTAGGTAGATTTCATTAGAAAGCTAACAATTGCAATGGGTACCATGTTTCGACTTCCGGAAAATTTCGACATATCTTCACGTTTCACATCCCCGAGACCCCAAAACCATCGTCAGTTCAAAAGTTTATTTATAATTTATGTATATATATCACTTTCTTGTGGACACGATAACTACCGCAAGTTTGCACCAATCACTTTCATTTTTTTACATAATACGTATCCCTATAAAATGTCGGTCATGTTCGTTAATGGGCACAATCGGTCGAAGGGGGTGAAAATGGGAGGGCTTTTTTTCGAAAAAGAGAAATATCGCTGCAACTCCTCTTAATATTTGAAATATCGAATCCATTCAAAGTTCATACTATGTGTCGGATAAGGCCCAAAAATGTATGTTTGAAGAGTTTTTATAGCACCAACCATTGACCAAAGGGGTGGGAAAAAGTGGGTTTTCGGGAAACATTAATCGCATCTCTCTTAATAGGTAAATATCAAAACCCTACAACATGGACAATATTCCCCTAATAATTACCTAAAACTTTTGTCTGAAAGAATTTTTGATATGACACAACATTACGCCAAGGGATGAGCAAAATTATTTTGAAATTAGAAGGAAATGCCAAGAGCCATCAGAGGTTGCCATGATAACGCTACTAAATTGATGAGGGATGAGCAATCAGACGTTGCTATGACAACGCCATTGCACGAGATCACATTCAGTTTTCCATCTGACTCTATGGGAAGCGGCTTCGGTGACGTAACTGGTAGCATGCTGAACCTCTATGCTCAAGGTCGTGGGTTCAAAGCCAGCCGAAGTCGTCGGATTTTCTAAGAGCGCTAAAAATCCCTCAGTGTCTTTCCTTTGGAGGGGAAGATCCAACGTTCGTTGCGAGTAGCTGGTTGCGGTGGCATCTAATAGGCAAGTTCGCAGCTAGGTGTCGTTGACGTATTATTTGGTAGCAAAATTAGGAACTGCTACTTGAAATTGACCGTCTGCAGTCCTTACCTGAATTACAGACTAATACAGCCATCAGACACAGTTTGTCAGACAGATTCTACACACATCCAAAGTACTCGGGGTTACATGACCGCGTTGTCGCAACCCCTAAACTGAGGAACCAACCAACATTTGTGCGGGAAATAATATTTTGCGTGAAGAAGTAACATACCGTTAGATAGTTACACATCAGTGTCGAAACCATGCATAAGGACAGTGTGACCACAAGTATAAAAATGGAACCCAAATGACGAAAATGGTTACCGTCCCCATAACGCAATTAAATGTCAAAAATATGCATAAAAAGACGAAAAAGAAAGTTAATTAAACTCCAATTGTAAACTACTTTCTCGCAATAAATGTGGTCTGAGCCTTCTACGAAAACCTGCATATTCTGCCTATTTTCGCTTATCCTCTAGTTTGTCCCGTGTAATCTACCTCCGCCTTCCGGCGTTCCGAGAGTACTTTTCGACCTTTTCACTGAAATCGTTACTGCTTGGCTTCCTTTGATCATAAATAAATTATTTTCTTCAGAAACCTTCCTCGAGATATCCTTTACAGAATGTTGAAAACCACATCAAAATCCATCCACTCGAGATTACCCGTGACATCCAAGATTCGGGGACTTTGTTTTATACTAAGTAGAGATTGCAACAGCTGGTCTTCAATGAAAGGGATAATAATAATGGACGTTTCAGCGTCGTATATTAGTCATGCTACAGAGGTTAATAAAGCCACCATAAAAGTGAACACATGACTCAACGACTCTATAATTTATCATTTCAGTCCTGTGTACTTTGAGTGTGTGTAGAATTTGTTTGATAACCTGTGTTATTGGGGAGTCTATAGTAGTGTAACGATAATAAGGAAGGAGACAGACGTTGCTAGTTAGGAACCATCCCAGCATTTGGCTGGAGTAGAAGTGTGGAAACCACGAAAAAACATTTCTAAGATAACTGAGGTAGGAATCTAACTCACCTCATATTAGTTTCGCCTCTCTCCGTTCCTCGCTGATTATAGAATACAGCCGGCGCATTGTAAACGATCAAGCGTCCGTCCTTCAACAATCTCACCCATTTTAAGCACATTACCATCACTCGTCGTTTTGGGACTATTACTTTCACAAACCTGACAACAAATATCTGCTTGTGAAACATGGTAGTTTAGGCGGCTCCGACTTAGGTTCACAGTGGGAAGGTGGCTGGTTTGAATCCGCTTGGGATGGTTATTTTTTTTTCACTCCACCTGTAGCAACAGCGGGAGAACCAATCAGACTGGAGGATACCCCATTACGCATATTACACTCTGCCGTCAAATATGACACTGTAACAACCTCATGTCATTGCGTGGGCAGTTGCTCTCGTTGAATACGGAAATATGCCCACGATAGAGGTTGGACGACTCTACGCCATCCCAAAGAGTACAGTGGCGCTTTGGATGATGCGTTTGCGAGAATCGGGAGACGTAAGCCAAAGTCCTGGTTCGGGTTCTTGTTGGGTATAGAACCGGGAACAATATGATCACGTGAGAACGATCTTGAGACGCCTAAATGAGGCAGAATTACAATCCTGGGGAGCGGCTAAGAGATAAATGCTCACTGATGAGCAGGTGTACCACCTTGTGTTTTCCGAGGATAACGTGCTACATGATTGAATGTCATATTCTGCAATAAGAACACATTTTCCTCTGTGGACCATGGGTCGGTACATGTATTTCGTCGTATCGGCACCCAACACTATCCAGGAAACCTGGCCAAACATCGGCGCTCTGACTGTGTGTGAATCTGTTGGGGTTGGATGTGTTCTCGCAGGAGAAGAATATCGCACAGAATCGAGCAACATCCACTAGGGCAGATTCTCACATATGCACATTTTATAGAATGCTATGGTACCCCTCCCCTAAGGGTGCTTCATCCCGCCGGTGTTGTACAATTTCAGCAGGAATTGTCTCCGATCCACGCGTCCCGATTAGTTCAGTAATGGTTCGCAATACAATGTCAGATTGAGCTTAGTGACTAACCTCCTTGTGGGGCAGACATGAATCCCACCGAGAACATGTGGACCGAGATAAAGAGAGTAATGGTGGAGATCTGGTCCGATCCCACGCTTTCTTGTTGTCAGTGTGGCCTGATAAGGAAGCAAATAGTAATAGGCCTAATAGCCTACGTATGCTTCTACCCTAATCGATTCGGTTAAAATGTGGGCCACGGTGAATACGTTTCCACAGATACAACGAGTGTCTGTATGTGTGGGATGTCATATCAGGTACTAGTGGCTGGATCTTGCATGACTTATCCTTAATCTGCACAAAATGACGGACTCCCTCCGCGCCAGGAAGGATCTTTGCCTCACTCGAGTTGTTCCCTTGATCGCTCTCAGTTTACTGGGTCATGGATCAGCTAACCACTGAGTTCCCCAGAATGTCAGTACCGTACTTGTCGACCTGAATTACTAAATTTAAACATCAAATTTGGTTGAGTTGTGCTGCAGCCGTTTTGTCAGGACGTTGAAACAAACAAATAAATAAGACTATATAGCCGAAATCCACGTAAATCATACCAAATTTCCCCTTAAAAACAAAAATCGATTTTAAAAAAATCACAGACCGTGTGCACTTGTAGCTCTATTTGCTCAAATATACTCGACACTTCATTGTTTAGCAATCCGAAGTTTGAGGTCCCTTATCTTAATCAAAGTTGTGTTCCTGTGAAAAGGCAAAACGTTTCTACGTTTTTGCTCTAAAGAGCATTGAGGTAGCAGTTCCATAAAATAGTGTGTCATTAACATGTCTTGGAACAGTGAGCAATTTTACTGTTGTTCCGGATAAATTATAGAGTCGTTGAGTCATGTGTTCACTTTCATTGTGGCTTTATTAAACCCTGCAGCATGACTAATATACGACGATGAAACGCCCATTATTATTCTCTCTTTCATTGAAAGAGAGCCCATAGATGAAAAAAAAACAACAACAACAACAACACACATTATAAATATTTAGCAGATTATTTTTATTGCAAATTTGTTCTTATTAATACTAATCTGACTTGTTTTCATATATTCTACTGGTACTTTTTATCTCAAACTTCCTTCTTCAATTAGATTGACTTGACGTGTGATGGACTAAATAGCATGTTTTCCTCGTCAAGCGTGCATCCTAAGATCCAAATATACACGACAAAATCTATACTAATATAATAAAGCTGAAGAGTTTGTGCGTTTGTGTGCTTAAACGCGATAATCTCTGGAACTACCAGTCGGATTCGAAAAATTCTTTTTGTATATGATAGCCTGATTCAAAAGGAATAGTTTAGGCTATGTAGCATTATGCTACACTTCTCAGGTAACCTTAAAGATATATTTTTGTTCAGTAAGTCGGAAGAACAAGCGCTCAAGAACGGCTTCAATATTACCGAAGTCTATTGTTGCCTGGCAATGCGGGCTGCATCACGTAGCCCCTACCAGTGTTCTGGTGCAGAATTGCGAGCTGCTTAATTGTAGTCACGGGGAGTAATTAGTGCAAAAAGATTTCTTAGGCGCCTTAAAACAGTTATCATCATGACAATAGTATGCCTCTGTATAAGGGCGATGGTGTTAGTGCAGTATACTGAGGTTATCAGCTGCAATAAGCGTTGGTGCTTTCCGATCCTTATCCTTGAGCGCTCCAGTTCTGTAAAACAAATAAATCCACCGGGCGAAGCCGGGCACTACTGCTAGTAGTTCTATAAAACATTATGGTGATTGAAGTCATTTTCATTTGTACGACGAACACAGAAACATAAGACTGCGAGAGGGGAAATGTACAGGTATATAAGAGGCCCTGGCACACACAGGTTTTACGTGTAGGCAATCTTTCCTTTCTGCCTATGCGGTTTTCCCCTGGCCTTACACTCAACCCTAACCATTTATGTTTTCCAATCCAAACGATGATGCCTTAGTACCGGAGCTTGCCACGGTGGGTGAGTGGTCAATGTGTCGGTCTACTAACCCCAAGCTTGCAGGTTCGCTCCTGGCCGTGGTAAGTGATTTTTGAAAGGTGGCAAAAATTACGACACCATGTCATACTATGTTGGCATGTCAAAGAACCCATTTGAATTCAGTAGGCCGTGCTCATAATGGCAAAATTAATCTCGAGAGTTTCCGCCAACACAAAGTTCCTCATTTCTCTACGAGAAAGCGCTATAGTGTTCAAGGAGCTTAGATAACTAACCTCCTTGACTTTCATAGTGCTTCAAGGAACAACGAAATTCGACATGCAAGTTATCCTTTGGGTGTCAAATAACAAAGCTTGCACACGGCACCCGAGGCCATACGATATTATTATTATACTTAGTACTAGGACAGGTAGAAAGGCTCGCACGGCTCATCCACAACCCCATCTGTTTCTCTTTTATCCTTAGTAGTTAACAGCATGTCGGAGGCAGCAGTAGATAAGGTCGGCTGTCACGCTGGGGTGCGGGCACTTTTTCGCCCCCTGAATAATAATAATAATAATAATAATAATAATAATAATAATAATAAGAAGAAGAAGAAGAAGCTCCCCCTGTTGAGAGTAGATAGTAACAAAGTTAACTGCTCTCACCAGGACACGCAAGACTCAATCAGAGAAGTAGCGTGCATAATACAACCTGAACTGACCATTTAACTACAGTCACATATTCACTCTAAACAAGCAAGTTTGGAGGTCAATCACCACTTCCAGTATTTTAACAAAACTTCACATAGACTTTAACTAACAAATACCGACGAGTTGAATTACCACAACTAATATTGCAACTACATAAGTGTACATATTGTAAATATTTTCACCCATGCTTTCAGACATACATTTTAGAGCCTAAGTGTAATGGATCTGATGATGATCGCTTGACGATCGAAACTGGTCATCCAAGTGTACAGTATTTATTAATCTCATGTATTTTTTAAATCAGGATTAGGGAATAACCCATCTCATTTGGGTACAATCGTGTTGACCGACTGAAAAGCACCAAACTTTCGTTGAGTTCTATAAAACATTACCAAACCCACAAAGCCACCCACAAACAGTCGCTGCCTTCAAAAATCAAAAAAAGAAGTTCGAAAAAAGACTTAGAACGTGTGGCAACTATTCGACTACTCATAGCTCAGCGGTAATGTTCTCGCTTGCTGGGCCCAAGGTTGCAGGTTCGTATCCTGGCGCAGTTAGCTGGCATTTGAGGGGGCGCAAAAGCGAGGGAGTCGTGTCAATAGATTTACTGGCACGTTAAAGATCCCTTTCGGGGCAAAATTCCAGCACCGCGGCGTCTCTAACTGCCAGAGTAGTTAAAAGGGACGTAAAACCATTATCATTATTATTATTACAGATTACTGATAAATACTAATGCATTAAGCAACCAAAAAATAAATACTTATAGCAGGTTGCAAGACTGAGAAATGACGATCCCATACACCAAAAGTCTCCCTCCACCAACTAATCCATGAAGGTGTAGCTGCTATTGCAGTACCGTATATATATTTCGTACGGCATCAAGGATGCGTTATATGTTACAAATAAGGTGAAAAACTTAATTGCTAGTATATGCAAAATGTACAAAAGTTCTGACAGGGAAGAAGATACAAGCATTACAAATGGATGTCCAACGAGTTTAACCAATTCACTGCTTCATCTGTAGCCTCATGAATTTCTTGTAGCGTCCCACTGAACCTCCTTATTGGGCATTCCATAGCAATGTGATAAGTCGTCTGAGGCACTTCACTGCAGTCGCAGGCTAACCTGTCGATTATCTTCCACTTATGCCTCCAATACTGGCATGTGCCATGTCGGGTTCTTAGTCGATTTAGTGACGTCCAAGTTTTTCGGGATAAGTTGAAACCAGGGGGGCGTTGAGTTGGATCCAGAATTAGATGATATTTGTCTGGATCGAGGAAAATTGTTGCGCCATGCTTGATAGACATTAAATTGCTCTTGAACCAATTCCTCACCTAGTAACCAGGGAGGTTTCCAAGATGTCAATCTATTATGTGGTTGAAAAATGTCCGGATGTATTGGTAATGAAGAATCTTTACAGTATTATTCCAATTATTTCGTCAATGCCATTTGTCTACGGAGGTGAGGAGGCGGAATGTTTGAGAGGACTGGTAAATAATCCAGAGGTGTAGATCGGATGGTTCCTGATATAGTCCTCATAGTATCATTCAGCTCAGTATCAATTTTCTGTTTATGAGCTCTATTTAATCACACAGGACACCAATATTGGGCCATTGGGTATACTAGTGATACACTTAAGTAATAAGACCCAAGCGAGAATTATAAATTAATATGCATAAATGACCTACGAGTACTCTGCAGAGAGTTGGTAAAAAGCCAGAACTGCAACACACAAAAACAGCGCTTGTCTACTAATAATGTATGGAGACTTATCTGAAAGCCTACAAACTGCCCCGACCTGATGTAAAACCACCAAACTTGCAAATCACCTATTTCAAGATTAACTTTTGTAATTACAAAATCTGCTTTTACAGAAGCACCTCAAATTACAAATCAGGCCTCTTCTGTCTCCAGATTTATTTGGTTCAGCTGTATCTTCCTTCGTCCACCAATTCTTCCTCTTCCACACGCTTGGTAAGAGTAGATAACTTTCCATTCTTAATAAATGTTGGTAACGAGATCTTGATCACCTCGTGGCGCAGTGGATAGCATTGTTGGCTGTAACCCCCGAGGTACCGGGTTCAATCCCCGGCTCTGCCAAGATTTTAAAAGTCTTGGTGTGGTCTGGTACGGGGTCTCCCAGCCTCGTGATGCAAAATGGGAACCTGCCGGACGCTATGGCAGGAGTAGTGGAAAGTAACTGGCCACCCTAACACACGCAAACTACGGCTCGGCATGCCTGAATAGTAATCCCTTGATGAACTCAAGGGTTATAATTCAGGCCGCCTACTTCCCTGGAGGGGACATGGACCTCGAAATTTTAAACAAGATTTTCTGTGATCTTCAGTGATATTTATAACGTGTATATTAAGGCTTTCACGGCCCGGATTATATAAATAATTCATATTTTTTGGGCTAATGCCATGTGTATTTATCAGAACCATACGTTTCGGAGAAACCTTGCCTCCTTTTTCAATGGAAATCAAACAATGTGGCCAAAGAAAGTATATCAATGAGATTACAAAAATTACAAAATTACAAATTAATTTTTGTAATCTCATTGATATACTTTCTTTGGCCACATTGTTTGATTTCCATTGAAAAAGGAGGCAAGGTTTCTCCGAAACGTATGGTTCTGATAAATACACACGGCATTAGCCCAAAAAATATGAATTATTGATATTTATAACGTTAGGTACACCACATATTCGTGTGTTTGTGTTTAACTTTTCAATCGTTTGCTTGTTTTGATGCAGTCCTCTATTCCTCCCTGTCCTGAGTTAATCGTTTCATCTCTACATAGCTACCAAACCTTACATCCGAGACAATCTGTTTAACATATTCTAACCTTGGTCTACCCCTACAGTTCTTGCCCTTGACGCTTACTTTCATAACTAACTTTACATTTGTGGGTGTCTTAGTATGTGTCCTACCAATCCCTCTCTTCTCTTCATTAGTAGTCACCAGAAACATCTCTCCTCTCCCACTTGTCTGAATACTCCTTCATTTCTAATCGTATCCTCCCATATGATGTTCATTCACTTGTAACACCACATTTCAAACACTTCTATTCTCCTCTTTTCTGCTGCACCAACGGTCCAAGTTTCACTTCCATAGAGTGACACACTCCACACAAATGCTTTCAAACATGACTTCCTAATATCTAAATCTATATTGGACCAATTCATTTGTTATACAATCATTTGATCAATACGTTTCTAGCGACTCGACTAAAACAGTCCGGTGTGCCATCATGCATAATCACGTACGACAAATCAAAATCTGAAAAATTGCAATAAATATATGCTTTTATAAGATCACCTCAAATTACAAAAGTTACTCTTGATATTGGTGATTTGCGAGTGGTTCTACATAAAGTGTGTTTGTATCCCAAAGCAGCGCTTGTCAGAGAAGTTTGTAGACATTCCGTCAGATATGACTACATATCAAATTCTTCAACACATTATTTGCAGACAAGCGCTGTATTTGTATGTTACAGTTCTAAGTTTTACCATCATCTCAGTAGAGTATTCATAGTTCATAGGTATAATAATAATAATAATAATAATAATAATAATAATAATAATAATAATAATAAGGTTATTGGTTTTATGTCCCTGGTACTGAGACTTTAGAGACGCCAGGGTGCCGGGATTTTGACCGAGAGGGGATCTTAAACGTGTCACTAAATCTACTGACACGGCTCCCGTGCATTTGCGCACCCTCAAATGCCAACTGACTGCGCCGAGATTCGATCCCGCTGTCTTGGGTTCAGCAGGCGATAACGTGACCGCTGAGCCACGCAGCCAGTCATAGGTATAAAAGGATATATATTCATCTCATAAGCCTAAGTTTCATATGATAAAAATGGGTTAAAATACTCCTCGTACTAGAGGGGCGTGGTGGCGCAGCGGTCAAGCTGTTGGCCTCCCTCCACGGCGGACCGGGTTCGATTCCCTGTTAATGCGTGTAACATTTACAAAGTGAAATACCATGTCATGTGGTTCGGATTCCACGTAAAAAGGAGGTCCCGAAGCTCATAATAGCAAGATAAAGGGTCACGTAAAACTACTAACTTTCTACCTTAGTTCCTTTGTTCCTCGTCCTTTGTGCAATAAAACAGCAAATGATGAAAGGAAATACACGGTTGAGTACTAGTATTACTTTATTAGCTGTGGACATACAGTAACTAATGGTAGACAGTTTACATAGTTCAGTCTTCAAACGTTCGTACAGATTATGAGAAGTGAGATCAGCAGAACGATCAATAAATTAGCGACGACTTATTTGCATGAAAACAAATGAATGGTGACCGTACAGCTTGATAAATATATCAGTAATTTATGCTCTTACAATAACATATTTGCTCTAAAACAACCATGCAAATGTCATGGAGCTATGAACAATGTGTCTCAAAAGCACACAAGGACAGTAATTAGCAGAGTTAAACGTATATTATCAACTAATTTACTAATTACCATCTCGTCAGATTTTCTTTCTGAAATGCGATTAGAATTGATGGGTGTGGATTTACTCTTGAGAAATATTATCCACTGCTTACTTCTCAGTCTCTGACGAAGAAGTTGTAACGTACACTAAGAATACGTTTCTAAGTTCGCTCCTCCCCTCTCGAATAATTTGTGAAGCAGTCGGCATTCCTTGAAAGGTCAGAAATACACCCTCTGTCTAAAAAGTTCGGTGAAAGGGCTATGTTACGAACAAATTGTTGGCTTACCTGAAACAGCCGTTACTGTCCTTCGATGGATGGTGGATGGCTATGCACTTCTTAGAACTACTGAACAAGTCCTGGAAACTCCTGGCATAGTCTTCTTTAGGAATAGCCTTCAGTTTGGGTCGTCAAAACTCTAAATTGAAAGCAAGAGAGAAGCGTGAATTTATGCAACCTGCCTTGCACACCTGTTCGACGGGTGGCAGTGAGAAGGGTGAATGTTCCGTGGAATGGAATGGTCCTGAAAACCATCGCCACGGGTGACGAGACCTGGTGCCTGAGGTACGACCTCGAAGGCAAGCGTCAAAGTGTGGAGTATCGGGATCCAGGGTCACCAAAAAGCCCTGAAGGGCCAGAGGTTCTCGGACATTTCGGACATCCAACGTAATGTGACGACCCAACTGAAGGCTATCCCTCAGGAAGACTACGCCAGGACTTGTTGTACAGCCGTTCTAAGAAGTGCATGAACATCCACGGGGATTACTTCGAAGGATAGTAACGGCTGTTTCAGGTAAGCTAACGATCCGTTCGTAATATAGACCCAGTCACCGAACTTTTCAGACAGAGGGTGTAGTATACAGCATCTTCAATAGGTTTCGTTGCTTAGTAACTGGCTCAGCTGTAAGTACAGGCGCTAACACACTTGTGTTGGGTGTTACATCTGTACGGGTAATTGCAGAAGGGATACGAGGTGCCTCCAACGACACACGAATCTCCCAACCCTGAAACAGGAAAACGAAATACACCTCAATAACAACACTTTCAGTGCCAGGCCTGTTACAGCCCATACTTTTCACCGGTGAACCGGAACACTTCTTTTTCTTATATTTGAATACAACTTAATATTATTATTCTCGTATCAGAAACATGCTGAGGCTAGGTGTACATCCTCCGTTGTGCAGGTGGTTGGACACATACGACATTGAATCATGTGGTCGACAGTCTGATCTTCTCCGCAATTACACTTGATGTTTCCGTCTTTAGCGTAGTTCCATCTTACCATATTAGCTCTTGATTTGCCGACTCCTGATCTCAACCTATTTAGGGATTTCCATGTCATCCATGCCTCATTATGACCTGGTGGTAAAGTTTCAGATAGTGTTGTACAGCCACCAGGAAGAAGACCTTTAGCTTTCCAAGATTGTAGTCTAGCATTTTTCTCGGTTGTTGTGAGTTCCTTTGATGTTTTTAGGAAACTTTTCCTAGATTTCAGTCTGGGTGTGTGTAATTCGTACCCATATAACGGATGAGTTCTTTCATGTTCCACCTTATTCCTTTTCTTGTTCGCTGTTATTTCTCTTCGAACAGAAGGTGGTGCTATCACAGCGAGGTGGTAAAGCCATTCAATTGGAGTGGATTTGAGACACCCAGTTATTATTCTGCACGTATCATTGAGAGCCACATCCACCTGTTTGGCATTAGCTGAGTTATACCAAACAGGACATGCGTACTCTGCGGTGGAATAACATAATGCCAGTGCAGAAGATCTGATGGTTGGAGGTTGGCTGCCCCACTGTGATCCGGCCAATCTTCTGAGGATATTGTTCCTTGTGGAAACTTTCTGCTTAGTGTTCATACAATGTTTCTTGTATGTGAGAGACCTGTCGAGTGTTACTCCTAAGTATTTTGGAGTGTAACCGTTTTCCAATGTAACCTCTGACCATACAACATTTAACTTACGTTCGGCTTCCCTATTTCTTAGATGAAAAGCACATTCTTGTGTTTTTGATGGATTAACAACATAATGATACCTCTAGCTCTAGAGTATTGAATATTGAAGCCATTTTCCAGTGTTGCCTACATAATCTAAGAGCACCTCGAGGTGTAGCGGCTATTGTTCATTGCTGTCGCCCCGGAGGTCTGGGTTCGAATCCCGTGTCTGTGAAGATATTTAAATTCTGGTGTGAGGGTTGGAACGGGGTACACTCAGCCTCGTGAGGCAAACCTGAAAAGAGGAGGGTTCGATTCCCACCTCAGCCATCCTTGAAGTGGTTTTCCGTTGTTTCCCCACTTCTACTCTAGGCAAATGCTGGGATGGTTCCTTTCAATAGGCCCTTCCATAATGACTTCCCTGTTCCGTCCTGAAAATACAAAAAGTGGCCATTGGCTGCAATAATAAAATTTAAATAATTCCTGTAATTTATTTAAAGCTCTAGGCGATTATTTGTATTTCGCCGCCCAATCTCGTGTTGACCGACTGAAGGGCTTCTGATAAGAGAACTCTAGAATAAGGGGGACGTATTCGCCATGAATCAGTTTAGCGAAACATGCTTTCAGAGGTGTCTTACGGTTCTATATTGTTTTTAAAGCGGCTTCGGTGGCGTAGTTGGTAGCATGCTGAGCTTCTATGCCCCCAGATCGCGGGTTCAAACCCGGCCGAAGTCGTCGGATTTTTAAGAGCGTTAAAAATCTCTCGATATGCTTTCCTTCCGAGGGGAAGTAAAGACGGCGGTCCCATGTCATAGATTTATGGCATGAAAAAGAACCTTCCACTAACTACACTTGTGGAAGCTAAAATTTGTAGGTTAGTTTGACAACGCTATATTAGTTGCAACGTTCGCTAACAGGTTCTGACTGTGATGGCATACGGTAGTCACGTCCGCAGCTAGGTGTCGTGGACAGTAGTATTTGATAGCGAAGGTAGGAACGAATTGAAAATTGAACGTCTGCAGTCTTTACCTGAATTACAGATACACGCTAATACAGCCATCACAATTAACACCGGTTATCAGACAGATTCTACACACACCCAAAGTACGCGGGGCTACATGGCCACGTTGTCGCAGCCCCTAAACTGATAAACCAACCAACCAACCAACCAACCAACCAGCCATTGATTTCAATTCGTTTTTGAGGTTTGGGACATCAGCCTCGTGTATTTGGACAGGCAAATGCCATTTCAAATTCAGATTTTTTAAATGCTGATACCTCGCGGTACTCTTTAGGGCCCTTTCTTCCAAATACGGTTTTAATATTAAATAATCAGTATCGGTTACAAGAAATACTGTCGTATAACACCCGTTAATATCACATATGAGTTTTAAAATATTGCTCTGAGTGCTCCTAGAGGACACTGAGAGAACTTTTAGACCGTACCATTTTCCTCTAGCACAATTGTTTTCGCCAGAATTGATGGTATTTGCGAATGAAAGAAAGTGAGGCGGGAAAGAGAACCACTGTCAATTTATATTTTCCAGTCGCACAATATAATTGGGTGGGTGTACGATATATAATAACACAAGTCCTAAAAAAAATATATATATATATTCCTAATTATTATTCAAATAAATAAGGGCATTTTAGTCGTTTAAACCGCCAGGTGGTCAGATAGGGTTGAAGTTTAGTAATATGTACACAATTTAGAATTGTGTCTTTTTATACTTTGAATGACTTGTTTTGTTGCTCATACTATTCATTATTCGTAGTGAATCTCGTTATTCCAAAAAGAAAAGTTAGCTTGCTGTTGTAGCCTATCCTTACACAGCACACCACAGTAACTTATGACCAGGCCATGCTGACCAAATGAGAATAAGGATTGCTTCAGAAATGTGACTCCACTGCCTGATGTAGCGGCTAGAATTCTTGGCAGTTGCCCTGGGAGTCTGGGTTTGAGTCCCGGCTTTGCCAAGTAACTTAATTCTGGTTTGAGGGTTACAGTCGGCCCTGCGAGTCAAAAATGAGAAGAGGTGGGTTAGATTCCTACCTCAGCAATCTTGGAGGGATGCGATTACCGTGGTTTCCCATTTCTATTCAAGCCAAAGGCCGGGATGGCTTCTAACTTAAGACCACGGCCGCCTTCTTCCCAATCCTCTCCAGAATTTCACATAAGTACATCCGGCACAGTTGCACACAGTTCTCTCCATTCTCGCTGCTAGTTCTATCACTCCACGAGGAGTCCAGAATCCGGCCCTGGCTGTCGGCTCGCTTGTGAGGTCTCCAGTGTTGCACAGAGTTCTGTCCAGTGTCACTTCTTGCTCTATCACTCGACGGTGAGTCCAGAGTCTGGTCCTGGCTGTCGGCTCGCTAGTCAGGTCTCCAGTGTTGCACAGTTGCACACAGTTCTGTCCAGTCTCGCTGCTTGCACCATCACTCCACGTGGAGTCCAGAGTCCGGCCCTGGCTGTCGGCTCGCTTGTGCGGTCTCCAGTGTTGCACAGTTGCTCACAGCTCTGTCCAGTCTCAATGCTTGCTCTATCACCCCACGTGGAGTCCAGAGTCCGGCCCTGGCTGTCGGCTCGCTTGTCTGGTCTCCAGTGTTGCTCAGTTGCACACATTTCTGTCCAGTCTCGCTGCTTGCTCTATCACTCCACGTGGAGACCAGAGTCTGGTCCTAGCTGTCGGCTTGCTTGTGAAGTCTCCAGTGTTGCCCAGTTGCACACAGTTCTGTCCAGTGTCGCTGCTTGCTCTATCTCTCCACGTGGAGTACAGAGTCTGGACCTGACTGTCGGCTTGCCTGTCAGCTCTCCAGTGTTGCACAGTTGCACACAGTGCTGTCCAGTGTCGCTGCTTGCTCTATCACTCCACGTAGAGTCCAGAGTCTGGTCCTGACTGCCAGCTCGCTCGTCAGATCTCCAGTGTTGCTCAGTTGAAAACAGTTCTGTCCAGTCTCGCTGCTTGCTCTATCACTCCACGTGGAGTACAGAGTCTGGTCCCGACTGTCGGTTTGCTTGTCAGGTCTCCAGTGTTGCACAGTTGCACACAGTTCTGTCCAGTCTCGCTGCTTGCTCTAACACTCCTCGTAGATTCCAGAGTCTGGTCCTGACTGTCGGCTCGCTTGTCAGGTCTCCAGTGTTGCACAGTTGCACAGAGTTCTGTCCAGTGTCACTACTTGCTCTATCCCTCCACGTGGAGTCCAGAGTCTGATCCTGACAATCGGCTCGCTTGCCAGGTCTCCAGTGTTGCACAGTTGCACACAGTTCTGTCCAGTCTCGCTGCTTGCTCTATCACTCGACGTGGAGTCCAGAGTCTTGCCCTGGCTGTCGGCCCGCTTGTCAGGTCTCCAGTGTTGCACACAGTTTTCTCCATTCTCGCTGCTTGCTCTATCTCTCCACGTGGAGTCCGAGTCTGGTCCTGGCTGTCGCCTCGCTAGTCTGGTCTCCAGTGTTGCACACTTGCACACAGTTCTGTCCAGTCTCACTGCTTCCTCTATCACTCCACGTGGAGTCCAGAGTCCGGCCCTGGCTGTCGGCTCGCTTTTGATGGTCTCCAGTGTTGTACAGTTGAACACAGTTCAGTCCAGTCTTGCTGCTTGCTCTATCACTCCAGGTGGAGTCCAGAGTCCGGCCCTGGCTGTCAGCTCGCTAGTCAGGTCTCCAGTGTTGCACAGTTGCACACAGTTCTGTCCAGTCTCCGCTGCTTGCTCTATTACTCCACGTGGAGTCCACAGTCCGGCCTTGGCTGTCGGCTCGCTTGTGTCGTCTCCAGTGTTGCACAGTTGCAAACAGTTCTGTCCACTCTTACTGCTTGATCTATCACCCCACGTCGAGTCCAGAATCGGGCCCTGGCTGTCGGCTCGCTTGTATGGTCTCCAGTGTTGCACATTTGCACACAGTTCAGTCCTGCTCTATCACTCCACGTAGAGTCCAGAGTCCGGCCCTGGCTGTCGGCTCGCTAGTGCGGTCTCCAGTGATGCACAGATGAACACAGTTCTGTCCAGTCTCGCTGCTTGCTCTATTACTCCACATGGAGTCCAGAGTCTGGTCCTCGGTGACGGCTCGCTTGTGAGGTCTCCAGTGTTGCACAGTTGCACACAGTTCTGTCCAGTCTCGCTGTTTGCTCTGTCACTCCACGTCGAGTCCTGAATCCGGCCCTGGCTGTTGGCTCGCTTGTGTGGTTTCCAGTGTTGCACAGTTGCACACAGTTCTGTCCAGTCTCGCTGCTTGCTCTATCACTCCACGTGGAGTTCAGAGTCCGGCCCTGGCTGTCGGCTCGCTAGTCAGGTCTCCAGTGTTGCACACAGTTCTGTCCAGTCTCGCTGCTTGCTCTATCACTCCACGTGGAGTCCAGAGTCTGGTTCTGACTGTCGGCTCGCTTGTCAGGTCTCCAGTGTTGCACAGTTGCACACAGTTCTGTCCAGTCTCGCTGGTTGCTCTATCACTCCACGTGGAGTTCAGAGTCTGGTCCTGGCTGTCGGCTCGCTTGTTAGGTCTCCGGTGTTGCATAGTTGCACGCAGTTCTGTCCAGTCTTGCTGCTTGCTCTCTCACTCCACGTGTAGTCCAGAGCATGGTCCTAGCTGCCGGCTCGCTTGCCAGGGCTCCAGTGTTGCACACAATTCTGTCCAGTGTCACTACTTGCTGTATTACTCCACATGGGGTCCAGAGTCTGGTCCTGGCTGTCAGCTCGCTTGTCAGGTCTCCATTTTGCACAGTTGCACACAGTTCTGTCCAGTTTCACTGCTTGCTCTATCGCTCTACGTCGAGTCCAGAGTCAGGTCCTGGCTGTCGGCTCGCTTGTCAGGTCTCCAGTTTTGCACAGTTGCATACAGTTCTATCCAGTCTCGCTGCTTGCTCTCTCACTCCACGTGGGGTCCAGTGTTTGGTCCTGGCTGTCGGCTAGCTTGTCTGGTCTCCAGTGTTGCACAGTTGCACAGAGTTCTGTCCAGTCTTGCTGCTTGCTCTATCACTCCAAGTGGAGTCCAGAGTCTGGTCCTTTCTGTCGGCTCGCTTGTCAGGTCTCCAGTGTTGCACAGTTGTCCACAGTTCTGTCCAGTCTCGCTGCTTGCTCTATTACTCGAAGAGGAGTCCAGATTCTGGTTCTGTCTGTCGGCTCGTTGTCAGGTCTCCAGTGTTGCATAGTTGCATACTGTTCTATCCATTCTCACTGAATGCTATCAGTGACTACGGTGGAGAGTTGACAACAGTGTGGCTCGAGCTGGGAAAGGCCTGGCTCCACGCAGACATGGAATGCAATCATGGCCACCCAGCGAGATTTCACAAGCGCGCCGATTTATTGAGGAAACAGAGGGAACTATATTTAAGGAATGATGATCAACTTACCGACATATCTTACGCAGACGTCACAGCCACACATTCCTCCACCAGTGAAGTAGGTTTCACCTGGCTGACATGACGTCACAGGCACACAGTATTCCTTGATCTCTGCTGGGGTGCACTGGCTACGTATCTTGTGTCTCAAGCAGTTTTCCTTGGCCTGGGCCACACAAACAACTACAGCGAGGCCAATGAGGACTACACGAAGTGTTGGAGCCATCTGGAATATTACAAGGATTATTAGTTATAATAACTATGAGTAATATTCTTGATGTAATGGCTCTATCTATGAAGCGTTCATGGTATACAGCAGGCTTTTTGAGTAATGAGCACCACCTTCATGCCATACCATGTACCCGAGCACCATTAAATCAATAATAATAATAATAATAATAATAATAATAATAATAATAATAATAATAATAATAATAATAATAATAATAATTATTATTTAATTTAATTTATTTATTAAATACTATGTATGTTTGTGATATGTCTCACGAATCTGATGACAGTACAGATTATCTGTGAGACATATTAATTATTATTTACAACATATATATAGATTATATTTCAATACAAGAGTGCATGCAATTTTTTTGTTATGATAATGATAAAGTATTAATGTAAATAATTAAGGACACAAAAAGTTACACTATGGTAGTTATATTAATAAATTTATGTTATGAGTTAATGTTTGGTTAAGTAATATTTTTTAATTCGACTTATAGCTAGTTGTTTGCTGTTAATGTTCATCAATCCAGGTGGTAGTTCATTAAGTAGTGATGGTATAATATAATCTAGTCTCTTGAAACCATAGCTATTTATACATAAGGGTTTTACATATTTAGTACTTGTTATGGCTCTTGTTTGTATGTTGTGGGAGACCTTATGCCTGAATCTTGGATCATGGTAGTAGAGATTCAGTACAGTAATTTGGAACAACTCTTTAATATTAAAATAAGGGTTATCAGTGAAATATTTAAAGAACCTGTTTTGGCTATCTTGAAGATTATTAATTAAAGTTGTGTTTTGATTTCCCCAAGCTGCTATAGCATATCTTAATTTGCTTTCAATCAGAGCACTATAAATTGTTTTGTAAGTTTTCCTATCTACATAAAATCGGAGATTGTAGAAGGTGTCGAGGTTTGCTCTTAGGTTTTTTATTATGTTTACTGTGTGTGTATTCATTTTAAAGTGTTCATCAAGGGTAATTCCTAGGTATTTTTGTGTCGAAGTACTATTTATGAAGGTGTTACATTTGCAACCTGCCAGGATGTTTTGGTGTATGCATGATATGCTGTGGTGCGTTAGTTTGTATTTTTCTTGTGTGAAGTGATCAACTCTGATGTGCATTATTTTAGATTTGGTTGTATTTATATACAAATTATTGTCATGACACCATCTTGTGATGTTATTGAAGTCTTCTTGAAGTCTATCAAAAGCTGTTTTAGAGTCTTTATGTATGGTATATATAGTGGTGTCATCAGCATAGATAAATATTTTACTGTGTTTAATGGTTTCATTCATGTCGTTTACGAACAGGTTATATAGTGTAGGTGAAATAATACTGCCTTGAGGGATACCCCGTGTTCCTTCTACTGCGTCACTGATAGTGTTATTGACCATAACTGCCATTTCCCTGTTTTTCAGATAGCTTTCAAATAGTTTGTAAGTCGTGCCTCTTATTCCAATATCGTGTAATTTAGCAAGTAGTTTATTGTGGTTTATTGTGTCAAATACTTTAGAAAAGTAAAGAAAAAGTACCATTATGTGATTGTTCTTATTTAAGGCATTATTTATTACATTGGCAAATTCAGCCAGGAGTAGTTCAGTACTTTTTCCCTTCCTAAAACCGTATAGGTGTCCCTTTAAAATATCATATTTATTTAGGAAATTCTTCAATCTCTTATCCAAGCATTTTTCCATTATTTTGTGTAGGATTGTTAAAATGCATATTGGTCTGTAGTTGCCAAAGTCTAAGTGATCGCCATTCTTATATATTGGTTTAATAATTGTGTATTTCATATATTTTGGTATTATGCCTGATTCGAATATCTTGTTTATGAGATGTATTATGATTGGTATAGTTTTTTTGGATGTTGCCTTTATGTCTTTCAAGCGTATATTGTCCGCCCCAGGCGATTTGTCTGTTTTTAATTCCTTAATTATGTTTTCTATTTCATGTTCATCAGTTTCAAGTAATGTAAAGGAATTCATTAATGTGTTTCTATTTGATTGCCATATGTTGATACTACAGTTATGAGCTAGGCTGTTTATTTCTTCACTAAAGGTATTGTTGAATTTATTGACTATCACTTCGTTAGTATAATGTAATCTTAAGTGTTTGTTTATGACTTCATTGACAGTTAGTGTTTTCCGACCTGTTATATCATTAATGACTTTCCAAATTCCTTTATTATTGTTTTTGGAACTATTTATCTTATTTTTATAATATTGATGTTTTGTTTTGTTTATTAGCTTATTTAATTTGTTTCTGAAAGCTTTGTATTCATTTTTTATTGTAATATTATCCTTGTTTCTGAGCATTGTTTTGTAAAGTCTGTCTCTTTCCTTACATTGTATTTTTAGGTCATAAGTGAACCATTGTTTGCTTTTTCTGTGTTTACGTGTGGTTATGTAAGATGCTTTTTGGTAGATTTCCTTAAATTTGATTGTTATATTGTTATATATGTCATTAGGATTTTTTTAATTCAAGGCAATCTGTCCAGTCTGTGTTGTTAAGGCTTGTGTGTATTATAGTATCGTTCATTAGCGTAATTGGCGATTCATTATCTTGTGATTGTGTCTTATCATTTTTTGGCCAAATACCTGCACATGTTATGTAGTGGTCAGAGATGTCTGCTTGTATGACTGCAGAAGTATATTGATCTAGTCTGCTACGATAGTATATGTGATCAATACATGTTCTCGAGTCTAAATTTGGATCATAACGAGTACATTGAGTGATAAGTGGTAGGAAACCATGAGTTGCCATAATATTTGTATATTTGATAGCTGATAGGCTGCTGTCATTAGATAAAGTATCAATGTTGATATCTCCTAAAATAGCGTATTCGCTGTACTTACTTGTGTGTTGTGTTATATGTGTCTCCAGTTCATCAAGAAAGTCATTTATGTTAGTGCTAGGTGGTCTGTAAATGCATGTTAATCCAATCTTTTTGTTCATGTGAAGTATTTCTATTACCATTGATTCATGAGTATTGGAAATGTATGAATTGTGTGTTCTAATAGCCATGTTGTTCTTTACATATATGGCTATGCCTCCTCCTTTACGATTTGTTCTATTACAGAATACAACATTAAAATTATCCAAAGTAAATAGGTAATTATTAGATTCAAGTATGTTAATTTCTGTTAAGCAAATAATATCCAGATCATTAATTTTCTTGCCTAAGGTTATGGTTAAATAATCCCAGTTTTTTGATATAGATTGAATATTTAGAGAAAGGATATTGATTTCAGCATTACTTCTAGTCTTATTACAATTTTCGATGAAATCGGGTATATTGAGAAATGTGAGTTCCTTTTGTATTCCAGAAGCATTTATATTGCTATCCCAACTGTTCATATTATCAATTAATATAATTAATATAATAATTCAATAATAATTCTTTCTTTTTGGCGTGGGGGCTTACCTAATTTTGTTAATGTCTTCCTCACGGGAAATTCTCAATATACCAGATTCGTCGTTTTTTCGCGCTAGAATTTTGACGTTTTTAACCCAAATGAATTTCCAGTTATTTTCTCTTGCCTGATTTTTAGTTTTCCATAGTAGCTCTCTGTAAAATGACGTTAGACTTTCGTTAATGAAAAACCTAGATTTAGTGTTCCCATGAGTGAGGAAATTTTGTCCTTTTCTTTTCTGTAAAAATTCATTCTTTTTGGATATAGAGTTGAATAATAATAATAATAATAATAATAATAATAATAATAATAATAATAATAATAATAATAATAATAATAATAATAATAATAATAATAATAATAATAATAATAATAATAATAATAATAATAATAATAATAATAGTAATGCTACAAGCATGTGCTTCTCTTTCCTCTTCTTGTCTCTCTCTCCCTCAGAAATGCTGAAATACGGTATCTATGGATTCACCGCTCATCAGGCAAGACTCATGCAGTAAATCACAAAATATGTGGGATTGGCTCTGTTTTCAGAAAGCCTTTCGTACTTCTTAAATGATTTATGGTAAAAATAATAATAATAATAATAATAATAATAATAAGCCTATACCAAGCTGCCACCTGATCTCTTTCGAGAAAACCGAATTTATTACTAACATCAAAACTGGTTAAAACATATAGAAGTGAATCATGGGAAAATCAAGCGGGTTGTGAAAATTAAGTACTGTATCTTGGTGAATGGATAGACCATACAATGTCCGAAAACGAGGCTTTGGTGTCACACTTGAATGCAATTGAAATGGCTTACCATCTAACTAAGAATGTGTACAACAAAAGATCTATATCCCTGAATGCAAAACTCACGCACTACTGCACGGTCATCCGGCCAGAAACTTTGTATCAAGCGAAATGTCTCGCCATGAATAGAAAAGACATAGTGGAAATACTGGAGACCAAGGAAAGGAAGATTTTGAGGAAAATCCTGGGTCCAGTCAATGAACACGGCGAGATCCGAAGACGCCACAACCAAGAGATGTATACACACGTAGAGAAAATAACTGATGCGATGAAGAAAAGAAGGATTTCTTTCTATGGTCATATAACCCGAATGAAATCAACACGGCTATCCAATCGAATTTTTGCTTTTTTCCATGAGAAAAGTAGAGACAGATCTGTTGGATATTGGGATAACATGTGAAGATATCCAGGAGCGTGGCCCACGTAGGGAAAAAGTTCAAAATCATCGGGGGTTTCAACCTAAGCCGAAACTAAAAACCGGGAAGGCGTAGACGACGGAGAGAAAGGTACAACATCGATTACGAATGAAAGAGTACTGGGCCAACATTAAAATACAGAAGAAACAGTTGACATGATGTGGTCCTTAGTTGGCCGTAACGAAGGAAGAAGAAGTATCCAATCGAATTTTTGCTTTTTTCCATGAGAAAAGTAGAGACAGATCTGTTGGATATTGGGATAACATGTGTGTACAGTCGAGTCGAATCAGCGTAATTTTTAGCCTATTTTCATTTTATGGAAAAAAAAGCTTATGAGATCACCTTTTGTCCATGTGTGTGTGTGCTTATGTATGTCTGTGTGATGTGTGTGTGTTTCCCTAATAACTTCTAAACGGCAGGAGCTATTTCAATGAAACTCAGTCAAGTCATAGCACCATTCTGGCCGACTCCGACCAAGCCCTTAAAAGTTTACTACGTCTCTCCAATCCAACATGGCGGCTGTGCGAAATATTTAACCAGCATTCAATATCTCCGAAACTATTACCCATATCACCCTGAAATTTTGTACGGTGATAAAGGGAATTACTAGAAGTTATCCTATGTGACTTTCGAAAACCTGGTAACTACAAAACCAACACGGCGGCCAAGCGAATTTGCAACTTTCAAATAGACGTTTCTCGCGATTTAACCAACCAAACGCAATGAAACATGGTACAGTATATGTTTATACACATTGTAATGCACCGACATCTAACTTCGTTCAATTGTTTACATAACCTCAAAATGGCGGCTGTGCGAAATATTTCACCGGCATTCTATATCTCCGAAACTATTACTGACATCACCCTGAAATTTTGTACGGAGATAAAGGACACTACTGAAAGATCATATTTGAGACTTTCGAAAACGAACATGGCGGCCAAGAGAAGTTGAAACGTTCTAATAGATTTTTCTCACAATTTAACCACCTGAGCGCAGTGAAATATGTTACAGTATATGATTATACACATTGTAATGCACTGGTATCTAATTTAGTTCAATTGTTAACATAAACTCAAGATGGCGGCTGTGAGAAATTTTAAAATTAAGTTTTTATTTCTTGTGTCGAAATCATGCGATCGAATTGAAATTTTGCATAATGAAGCTTCGCGATAATTTTCCTTTAATGGTACATAACTCTATGGCCTATATATATAACAATCCAAAATGGCGACCATCCAAAACATTTTGTCCGTTCTCAGGCTGTGTCCCAAAGTTCAAGTTGTCTGCTATTGACTAGCTGCTAGCAACTACTCACTTCGTACTAGGCACAACGGAGCTTTGGGACATGATCACAGCCTCCTTCATAGACATGTGTTCTGAAACGCACTGGACATACAAGCTGGTACCAAACCAACACTCCAAATGGCGGTGATCTGCTACTCCTTGTAAGCTCTTTGCGCTTTCATGACTAGTGAGGAGTGTTCAAATCTCGATTGAAGGTTCAAATTTAAGATATCAGCTGTTTTAAAATAGCGATACAATTCTTTGGATTGCTTTGGATACCATCATGGATGCGCCGGGCATATCTCTTTTTAGCCGAGACATAATTATGGTTAGTGTTTGGCTGATTAAGCGAATTCAGCTCAGGAGGAAGAGAAGAAGGGCAATCTTGTTAATAAGGCAGCGGCAAGTTGAAAACTTTAGACGAGGCCCTTTACTGCGCTTACATGGGGAACTCAAATCGATTTGAGTACACTTACCGTATTGAATACGGTCATGTAAACGGGACTCAGATCGTATTGAGTTTCAAGGTCAATACGGTAGAATCGTGGGATCGAATCGCATCCAAACAAGTATTCCGGAACATGTAAACGTGGATCGTATTGAAAGCGATTCTGCGCGCTCTTGAGTTACAATTTTAAACTAATTTAGGCCTACTTTCATCTGTCTCCTGACTATCGAATCGCTTATTGTACTTTCTGCCCATATCCTTCGTTACTGTCGTGGTTGATAAGCGTAGTTTGTTTGCACGCGTTTTTAGCGTTAATGTATTTTTGTCTGTTTTACTTTTAATGTCTGCTGTATCCGTACGTGAAAATACACCGTCTTACTTTGCCGCGTAATACGTTCCTTTTCCCATTTGTCCACTAGATTGAGTAAATTGAACACAGACAGGCTGAGTGGCGCAGCGGTAACTTTCTCGCCTGCTTTTCCTAAGGGACAGGGATCGAATCCTGACGCAGTCAGGGTGCTTAGGTCTAAATATGAGGGAGCCGTGTCAGTTGATTTACTGGCACGTTACAGATCCCATTCGGGGCAACATTCCGACAGCCCGGCGACTCTAAGAGTTTCAGTAATTAAAAGGGACGTAAAACTATTAAAATTTTATTATTATTAAACTGAACATAAACCTGTTAAGATCAAACAACATCAAAATCTTCCGCGCAACCATTTTTCATGTACACAAGCAATCCGTCAAAACAAAAGTGCTAGAGAGCATGAATCTAGATGTCGTTTCAATCCTCGGTCGTGATTTCCGAAAAACCAAGCATTTAAATTCCGCACCATTTCTGCTTTCCACGGTAAGAGAGTTTTCAGAAGAAATATCCATTTATAATAATTTAAATAAACAGAACAACAGAGCACGTGATTTGAAACACGGTTGAGAAGTTGGCAAAGAGTATAGGCCAAGTCCCAAGCAAAGAGGAGTCATAATCATGACCTAAGATAACTTACAATTTCTATAACTTCCTTGTACAAGTCGACAAGTCGACCAATCTAGCATGCACTTTCGTTCACTAGCAACTACAGACTTGATTGCTATGTGCTAAGCACCTTTGGATCATGACTTGTGACGTCATATCCGGAATATTAGTCGACTGTCTGGTTCACTACGGCTGAAAATGTAGCTTTGGGACACAGCCTCAATATCTACGAATCTTTAACAGCAATGAAACTGATTTTTTTAAATGTTCATAGAGGCTATGGACATACGTTCACCTATAGAACTTTCAATAACCTGGTGGGCACAAATCCAACATTGCGGTGACGCGAAGTATAAATATTTAAAAGGAGGTTTCCCGCGATTTAACCATCCGAGTACAGTGAAACTTGGTGCGGTAAATGCTTATACAAATGTTAATCCACTGGCATCTAATTTATTTCAATTGTTTTCATAACCACATGATGGCAGCTGTGCGAAATTTTAAAATCATGTTTGTACGTCTTGAGCCCTAATCATGCGATTGAAGTTTGAATACTACACGTACACAATAATCTTCATGTAATAACACATAACTCTAAGACCTACAGTACATATACTGTATAAAAATCCAACATGGCGACCATCCGTAATATTAGACTGTTCTCAATATCTACGAATCTATTACAGGCAATCAAACTGAAATTTAGTATGTTGTTAGAGGCAATTACCTAAGTAGGATATATGAAAATAGGCTTTAGTTATTCACGGAACTACTTGTTTGTACTCAGAAAACAGGGATATCCAATTTTATGTTACTGTAGAAAAAAAAAACAAGAACTACACACATCAAGAAGAGTTTTAGCGTATTGCCATGGACAACAGTGAGGACGGACTTATTTATTAAGCGGTGTCCACGCCTGCTGTACACAATTGAGATCGGGAGAATAGGCAGGCCATTCCATTCTGTGAATACCATTCTCCTAAAGAAGGGCATTGCCAATGTGTGGGCGAGTGTTATCGTCCACGAAAGTGAAATTTGGGCCGAAATCGTCAGCATAGTCTTTCACTACAGATGCCAGGATAGTATCCCTGTAACCTATGCCTGCCATGTAAACAAGAGGGGTTCGGCGACCATACATGAAGCCACCCCAATACCTCCTCCCTGTTGGTATCGGTCTCGGTCGTGCATACGTTCACCGGGTCGTCTCCACACTCGCACAGATATATCCTCATTGACACAAGCGAGTGAACACAGCCGATATAACGCACGTAAGAACGACTAATGGGTTTGTGACCACTACGACTCTTGACCAGCAATATGCAAAACTTGTTTCGATATGTGTATTTCTCAAAATGATAAAATTTCTGACTGTCAAAACATGTAATGAAAACACTATTATACCAGTTCGTGCAACAGAATTTTAATTGAAGAATGGCTCTCAGGAGAGCTTGTGCTCAAGAGCACCTTTTTGCTCCTATGACGAGAGTACTCAATTTATTTTAAAGAGCACCGTGATGCTTGTGAGCACCGGGTTGAGAACGACTGGCATACCGTTATTGGTTCGCACACCCGCCCAGGACGCAGCATATTCAGGTTCGAGTTCCGAAGACTGTATCATTTTACAAACTCTAACTAAAATTGATTCGTCGGATTGAGTGGCGCAGTCGGTTAAGTACTGGCCCTCACAGCTCAAGATAGCGTTACGTAGTGTGTAATAGTACATTATGCAACGAGCGAAGCGAGTTTTATAATTTCCATACCAGTGCCTTAATTACCTTTATAGGCGAGTTGCATACGACTGTTTATGTTCGACGATAATTATAACTTTATTATAATATGTTCTAACATATAGGCCTATATTCATAAATATCTGTCGACATCCTGTCGGTTGAATTCTTCTTCTTGGGAATTATGTGGGCTCAGCATTTGATCACTACCCAATAACGAATTCCAAAGCTTTGAAACATATTTATCCTGAAGTAGCACCAACAGATAGCGCACAGGTACTATGTTGGATTATTTTGTTATTTTGGTCAAATAACACAAAATATGCTGTTTTAAAATTAAAATATATCGTATTATCAACTAGTTATTCTTCAAATTCGATGCGTATAGATTGTCAACGGATGGCAGATCAATTGAGTCCCAAATAGAACGGTTATGTCATCTGGCGGAAAAATTTCGCGTAAGAAATTAGTTTACTGAACAGAGAGCTGGATTATAATTTCCGTGGAACTAACGTCTTCCTCCATGACGTTCTGGTGTGTTTATGTCAACAACAGCATTCACTAAAATTGTCGACGAAATCTTACGAAATTTTAGAAATTGGAGTTGAAGATATGAAGGTACAGTGCTATGTCTTTTGCAATATTTCCCAGTTTGTTTATATACTGTAGCCTAACTACAATGATTGATTCAATATAGGCCACATTGTCAATTTTCAAATCATGTAATTCATATCCGACATGTTGGATTTTGAGTGCATGTCTGAAGCTATCCTTACCTAATTGGTCAATGAATGCAAATATTGAGCTCTGATTGGTTGGAGGAACTGTGTTATAATGATAAGTAGTACTTAAATGACGCCCTTTATAATGCAGTTTTCTGACATAATATTTACATATCGACGTCGTCAAACATAAATGAAGTACTGCAATGAAACTGGTAGCGTAGTGAGCGATCGGGTAACACTGGTGACGTGGGACTTGGAGGGGAGGCAGGTGCGCTTGTAATACGCCATCAGTGCGAGTTGGACCTCGCTTAGAGTCACGTTGGTTGTCTGTAGCAGGGGGATGAAACTACTATAGATCCTTCGCTTCCAAAGCCTCTCGGCCAACTGACAGGTTCACTGCCTGAGCACTCGCTGCGCTGCCGTAGCGCTGCTGTCCGACTCGATTGCTATTGGTTGAAGCTCATGCGGGGTGGATACGCCGGTTACATTTAAACATGTCGCTGGCAACTGGCTATCCTACTCATGATCGTGTGTGTTTGTGCTTTTGAGGCTTCCAACATGACATTCCTTCGTAGGATATTGCATTAATACGGTAGGTATTTATTTATTTCACTAATTACTTTGCAGTTTTGCTGCCAGGATATGATTTTAATATATACCCATTATGATAGTGTTTCTGTTTACGAATTGTGGGCTTTATTGTGATTACTTCGTTCAGTGTAGTATTCTCAATTCAAAATGATTTTAGCTAGATGGCATATTAGAATGATTTTGTGAAGTATTGTGAACTATATGAATGGCTTTACATAGCCTAACCCTACTTTATTGAAACAGAGCTAGGCCTACATTATGTGCAGAATGGTTGTGAACTGGTTGCCTTATTGTGTTTCTTTTCTCTTCTCAGGTAATGAGGCACTTCAAGGAAAGCAGATTATATATACTACATTTGTCCAACAGCCTATAGACAGGAGTTGCCTGATTCTGTTGTCCGAACAGTTGTATACTAATCCTATTTCAGCAAAGGTAAGTTACCATATTGATTTTACACCAGTACCGGTATAGGGTAGGCCCAGGTGCTATGTAGGTTTTGATTAGCAATACACTTAGTTCATTCCCCCCCCCCCCCCCCCCCCCTCTGATAAATTCATATAGCCTATTGCACCCTGGCATACTGTTAGATGTGTGAGAAAGTCACTTGAGGAACTGGAATGTGCCCTACTTCTTTTGATAGTGCATGCCACGTGTCCTTATCTGTGAATGGCACACAGTATACCTAACTGGAATCATGACACTATTGCAGGGAGATAATCAAAATATACAGGTGACATTATTAGGAATAGTTGCAGTCTTTGCTTCATTTAGGGCTTTTAGACATAGTGAACATCAGCCTCGTATACTGCTTGATTGTGTGTAATCTGCCTGTTAATATGTGTAATTATGATGAGATAAAGACTAGGTTGGAAATGAAATGCTATATGATGCTGTTCGTATGAGCAGACTCGGATGGGTCATGCAAAGAGAATGGGGGAGGAGTGATTACCTAAGAGGTTAATGAGCTCGGAGGTAGAGGATACGAGAAGCAGAGATAGACGTAGGAGGCTATGGTTAGTTAGTTTCAGTGTTTAACGATTTATTAAAGTGAGAGGTGTAGAAGCAGGGGATCATAGAGGTGACTTGTTTGCAAACAGACTGGACTATAAAAGGCTACATGTACAGTATACAGCCTATATAACATTGCAGTGAATATAATGATTAGGCCTATCGGTTCCCCTTACGTCAATCACAAAATTGAATTCAATGCATGTTGCATCAAGAAATGCTTCATTCGGTTTACTGATTGGTAGGCTATTTGTGTAACAAATGAATGAATCCACAAATTAATATTGTTCATTTGAGATTTGTACTTGTTTTTTCTTTCTTCTATGGATGTTTTTGGATGGGCTATATAATATCACAGTAAGAGGGGGGCATACACATATATCTTACTGCTTACTGTGCTTGGGGTAGATTGTGAACTTCCAAGATGGTGGATTTGTTCTGATGTAAGTTACTGGCTAGTGGCATTCTCCACTTCAAATAACATCTAATATTAGTTCCAGTTTATATATTTATTCTAAGTGCACTTTTGTGCATTCATTATCCTAATATCGAGGCTACAGTGGCATTCACCCAGGGGGTGAGGCCTGTTACACACATCCAGGCCAATTAGGAAAGTAACAATATTGTATTATTAGTATTAATAACAATGGAATTAAAGTGATCGGGTAACTTAGTTTATCCACACTACACTTGTCCCCTCCTTTTATGAGCAGCAAAAGTTCTATACGTGCATGCTTAACATTGTAACCTAGAGAGTAGCTGTTTACTGTCCTTGTCACAAGTTGTTGCTTCAACATCTTTATTATGAGATGTATGTGTAACGACTATTTAGGTACACAATGTAATTTGTTGCAAGGGAGTCACCTTCTGTGGTCTCGGGGTATAGATGTGCCGTGCGAGCCATAGAGTAGCAGCGCTGCACAGTCAATTGGCTACACCTGTTCATATTGAAACTTCATATCCCGAGGTCCTGGCTCTGCTAAGACGTTTTATTTTAGTCTGAGGGTTAAAACGGGATACACTCAGCCTCGTGAGGCAGAGCTGATGAGAGATGTTTTCAAAGTCTCATCTCAACCATCCAAGAAATGGTTTTCTGTGATTTCCCTCTTATACCCCAGGCAAATGTTAGGATATTTCCAAAATTAAGGTCACAGCTGCCTCCTTCCAAATTCTAGTCTCCATTACAAATACACACACACCTACAGCCATCACAATGTCATGGGTAATCAGACATATCCCATATACACTTTCCAAGTACCATAAAGCCACATGACCACGATGTCACAAAGCCCCTACAACATTATTAGGATTTTAATTGTATTTTTCTCTTACAGATTTGCAATATGCGTGGCTCTACCATGTGATGACAATTATCTACTGGGACAATGACCTGATGAAATTAAATATTACTCTTTTCATGAAAATGTTCTGTGGATTTTATATCTGTAAAAACTAAGAAAGAAGAATATAATATGAACATATAAACATACTTATTTTTGTCCTAATTTTTTTCCTTCAGAATTCTGTTTCCTTCCAGTATCGTATCTCATTCATCAGCGGTTAATAAGTTCATATGTTATAGGGTGTGCATCAGTGCATGGTTTGTATTGGTTTATTACATTCTTCTTAGATTACTGTGCTCCCACAACACTGGTGGCAACTAAACCTCTCTTCTACCTGTCTGACATTATAACTTATAGTACTGTGTAGTAGGTGAATGACTTTCTAGTGTTACAAGGCCATGGGTTCAAAGGCCGAACTCAGCTGAGACTTATGGAAGGAAATCCCGAAGACACCAGTTCATCTCGCATGACATCCTCTGCAAAAGTAACCTTTAAGCACTGCCATTAAAAAGCTATAAACTATAAAAGAAATGCTAATAATAGAAAAACTATCATGAATAAAATATATAATACTAGAAAAATTAAGAGAGGGGACATGGGGAGAAAAGTGGGGGGAGTACTACGCAACTGCTGTGGTACAGGTTTCAAATAATAATAATAAAGGATATCCTGCATCCTATCCTTCCCCCTAACCCTGTATCCCTCTCTTTGTAACTACATGTAGTAATATTATGATTTATGTCATTAAAATGTATTTATTCACTGTTCCTATTGTTCTGTTTTACGGAAGATCAGATATCAAAACTAAAGATTTCTGGCTGGTATTTTCTACTATATTAATAGTAATAATCCATTATTATGAGCCTTTGTTTTGATATCTGCTCTTAAATAAAATAGAACAAAAGGAACAGGAATAAATAAAATATGCCGACATAAATCATATTACTACGTGTAAATACAAAGGGAGCGGTACAGGGAAGGGGGGTGGGGGAGCGGGGTACCAGTACGCGATTAAGTAACATTCAAATTGCCCGCGCTTAAAATGTAGTACGCTGCCTCACCGCCAGGTAGCAGGCTAGGCTGGTAGATGACGTAACCCTGACGGTTGTAATCGGAGTCAAATTTTAAGCCTGAGTAACCTTTCTCCCCTATATTCTTTGGTCTGTAGAGTTTATTCTAGTGACCCAAGTTTTGCTTGTGCGTTCTGACAATGAGTGACACTTTTACGGAGAGGATCAAAAGGATCATTCGTGTGAGACCAAACATCAAATAGAACTAGGTGTTGCATCACGACAATGCGTCTTGCCACACAGCGTTTTCAGTGAACCAGTATTTGACAGTAAGAACATTCATGTGGCACCTCAACCTCCGTGGTTGGTTGGTTGGTTCCTCAGTTTAGGGGCTGCGACAACGAAGTCATGTTGCCCCGTGTACAGTACTGTCTTTTAGGTGTGTAGAATCTGTCTGGTAACCGGTGTTAATTGTGATGGCTGTATTAGCCTAGTAGTCTATGTGTTATCTGTGATTCAGGTAAGGACTGCAGACGATCAATTTCAAGTAGTTCCTAAATTTGCTACGAAATGCTACCGTCAACGACACCTAGCTGTGAACTTGGCTACTAGATGCCACCACAACCAGATCCTGGCGCCGAACGTTGGAACTTTAATAGAGCGTTAATCAAATCTAACCTACAAATTTAGCATCACACAATTGTAGTAACATTAGTGGAAGGTTCTTTTACATGCCATAAATCTATGACATGGAATCGCCGGCTTTACTTCCCCTCCGTAAGAAGGCATACTGAATGACTTTTAACGTTCTTAAAAAATCCAACGACTTCGGCCGGGTTTGAACTCGCGATCTTGGGCACATTCGACCGAATTGAGTTCCTGTGATTCTTTCCTCCCTCCGAAAAAAAAACCAACACCTCAAGGGTCATAGTTTTGGGGCACTGAACACCATTCAAACGGCTGTAACCGATCAGCTGAAGGCAATCCAGTATCTGAGTACCAGCACTGCTATGCGGAGTTGAAGAACCACCTCAAGCGTTGTGTGGTCTCCCAAGACAGTTACTTTGAAAGGGACTGTGTTGAATTGTAATGGTATTGGAATAACTAACACCATGTAAAAAGAACGAGTGTCATTACTGAATTTACACACCTCGTATATTGGGACTTACTAGGCAAGTTAAGTTGCGATTGAAGAGCTTATTTCCAAAGTGACGTTAATCCAGAATTAACGGTTTTTCAGTTTTTGCTTTCATAAGCAAGTTTATAGGTTCTCTCAAAGTATAGCAAAGGTTTTAAGTCGCAATACGTCGTATATCCCATATTAACAGAGATCTAAAAACTAAGTTTATTTGCAAAATGACTTAACTCCAACGTGTATTTATTTCCAGCGTGTCTTATATCCATGTTGACCAATCCGATGGCTAACTTTGTAGAATATGTAGAGCATCAGTTTGTGTTTGTTGTTTTTAAACCATTTAAATGTTCATAAATGCCACTCAAAGCGTATGTCAATATATGATTATTTCCAAAACGACCTAACTCCAACTTACAGGAGACGGTTACCACAATTTCCAATGATAGGAGATTTTTAAAACACAGTGGCAGGGTGTGTATAAAAGTAATGAATGAAATTACATTATATTCACAATCATATCTGAATTTAATTATACGAAGAAACAAAAACGCGTATTCTGAAATGTTGCATTTCACGGATTTACGTCGCTTTGCAAATAAGCTCTTCAATTGCTTTCTTAACTTAACCAGTGCAACAATAGTGACCCTATGAGTAGCATATTTTACACAGCGTCTACAGGTACCATCTGCGCCCTAAATACAATAACTCGATTCCACCCATTTCTTAGTAGCTTCATGTAATCATATTCATGATTGAGACTGCGGTATCGATGCAAATTCATGTTTTAATCTAGCCTTTATCAACAGACACATGTTCTTGGTTGTCGCCCCGGAGATCCGGGTTCAATGACTTGAAATTAATGCTGGTCTGAGGGTTGAAACGGGGTACACTCAGTCTCTTGAGGGAAAACTGAAAAGAAGCGGGTTCGATTCCCACCTCGGCCATCCTAGAAATGGTTTTCCATGGATTTACCATTTCAACTCCAGGCAAATACCGCGATGGATCCTAGCTTAGGGCTACGGCCGCTTCCATACCAATCCTAGCCCCAATTACAAATACACACACTTCACAATAACACAGGTTATCAGAAAAATCTTATCTCTTTATAATATATTATAGATACACGCAAATACATACAGTAGAGCTAAATGACCACAATGTCCCAAAGCCCCTAAATGTATTAATGGTTGTTGTTGCGACATCCTGGTCACATATTCCCGTGTGCTTGGGGTGTGTGTGTTTCTGATAACCTGTACTATTGTGCTGTCTATAGCAGTGTGTGTATTAGTAATTAAGGTGAGGATTGGGGAGGAGGCGGCCGTGGACTTAAAATAGCAACAATCCAGGCCTTTGCCTCGAGTAGAAGAGGTAAACCACGCAAAAGCACTTCCAGGTTGGCTGTGGGGGAAAACGAACTTACCTCTTCCCAGTTTTTCCTCACGAGGCTGAGTGTACCACATCCCAGATCTCGGACCACAATTTAATTTCTTGGCAGAGCCGGGAATCGAACGTGCCTTGGGAAACTACACAACGCTGGAGGTGGTTCTTCAACTCCTCGTAGCAGTGCTGGTACTCGGATACTGGATTGCCTTCAGCTGATTGGTTACAGCCCTTTGAATGGTGTTCAGTGCCCCAAAACTATGACCCTTGAGGTGTGCTTTTCTTTCGGAAGGATTAAAGAATCACAAGAACTCAACTCGGGGGAATATGCCCAAGATCGCGGGTTCAAACCCGGCCGAAGTCGTCGGATATTTTAAGAGCGTTAAAATCTCTCTGTATGCCTTTCTTCGGAGGGGAAGGAAAGCCGGCCGTCCCATGTAATAGATTTATGGTTTGTAAAAGAACCTTCCACTAACTAAACTTGTGTGAAGCAAAATTTTTAGGTTAGGTTTGATTTATGCTCTTAAGTTCCAACGTTCGTTACCGGGCGCTGGTTGCGATGGTATCTAGTAGTAGCCAAGTTCACAGCTAGGTGTCGTGAATGGTAGCATTTGGTAGCGGAAGTAGGAACTACTTGATATTATCGTTCGCAGTCCTTACTTGAATTAAAAACAGATACACACACTAATACAGTCATCACAATTACCACAGGTTATCAGACAGATTCTACACACACCCAAAGTACACGGAGCTACATGACCGCGTAGTCGCAGCCCCTAAACTAAGGAACCAACCAACCAACTAATGTAATTGGCCACAATTAGTGCTGACCAACTGGAAAGCTTTCTTTAATAATCTCTATTTACAGTAGGCTACATGACTTGCACTATCTGTGCAATGCACGACCTAATACCTAAAAGCCTTCATTACTCATTATTATTATTATTATATGTTCGACCATGGTGAAATGTAAATATTATATGTCAGAAAAATGTACAATAATGAGGCTCATTATAGTACAAGTTTTCATTATGATACAGTTTCTCCCACCAATCAGAGCTCAAGAAACAGTTGTGTGACCAATTAGGTGAGGGAAGCATCGCACCTGCGCTCACTTCCATGGCCCCCTATTTTAAATTTCACTGCGTGACGAGTGTCATAGTGAGGTATTCCAGGAGACCATGGTCAAATACAAGGTATTCTCTGCGTCCCATGCTCTGTTCAGTACATACAACTGGTGAAATCTCGACAGATATTTATGAATATTTATGTTCGAACATAAAATAGTTATAATTATCGTCGAACATAAACAGTCGTATGCAACTCGCCTATAATGGTAATTAAGACACCCGTATGGAAATTATAAAACTAGCTACGCTTGTTTTATAAACATTCTCGTGTCTTAATTATTGCCATTATAGGCTCGTTGCATAATGTACTATTGTTAAATTGTCACTCACCTTTAACTGTGCGATTCTTGTCCTACAGCTATATGGTATGATCTTGCTCTGCACGGCGGAGAGGAGAGGACCTTATATACTCACCTGGGATATCTCTAGTCCCCTCCAGGCAGTCTCACGGTCAAAGTCCTCGCTATCGGCTCTGCTTACGAGCAAGTTATGCAGAAATGATTGCCTGTCGACTTCACAAAAACCGGCTGCAGAGGGAATTCACCGAGCTTGTTGCTGATATGTGCCGACAATTACTGTGACGTGTGACGTGTACAGTGTGTTCCAATTCAACACGGTACTGTAAAATGGGTTACCTACCCACCCACAATCAGCTTGAAATCTGCTCGCAGCGCGCTAACGACGGGGCTGAATTCGATTTCACTGATTGCCGTCTACCTATGCAGCATTGTAAAGTATTTTGCTCTTTCAAAATATATTTGCACTGGCTTCACAATAAGTTTGACGATTTCTGTTTCAGAACTTGTTTAATTTGATAAACGCTATTAAGTTCCAACGGTCACCGTCAGGTTCTGGTCGCGGGGGTATCTATTATCCAAGTTTGCAGCTAGCTGTCGTTGACGGTAGCATTTGGTAGCAAAAGTAGGAACTACTTAAAACTTACTGTCCGCAGTCATTACCTGAATTACATATAACACACAATAATACAGCCATCACAATTAACACCGGTTATCAGGCAGATTCTACACACATCCAAAGTACACGGGGCTGCATGACCGCGTTGCCGCAGCCCCCAAACAGAGGAACCAACCAGGCTATCTCACATAGTTAAAGTAAATGCAGCAACGTATAATCCCAGTATAATGTCAAATAAGATGCATTGATTGAGAACACATTGGGCTTCTTTAGCCCCTAAAGTATTTCGTAAGATAAGAATATATTCTCTAAACCCATACCGTAATGATCTCTAAAAGGCTATAGCGGAGTTCAAGGTGCTTATAATTCGTGATAACTAAACCATTATACGATATCAACCGTCAGTAAGCACTAAAATGGCTAATACATAGGAGAAATACGTCTGAACGAACAGAAACAAACTATATAATGTATCGTATTCTTATGCAAACGTATTGTGGGATGAACACAATTTATTTTGAGAGCCAAGATCACATACATGTACAAAGATCTGAACTCGTTTGTCAACCAACAAACTTTACTCATGGAAAACGCTGGTCTTAGACAACACTAATGTCTTTGGATGGTCTCTGCCCATGGCGGTTCCTGATGTCAAATTGTGTTACTACTGCCACACCTGGCCTGGTGGCAAACTGTGTTCCTACCGCCGCAGTTACTGTTTGGTCCTTATCATCCGAAATCTAATCACAAAGAAAATATTGCTACTTAAAGAACAACCTGCAATAGTATGTCGAATGTAGGGGTTGCCAATGTATTTCGTTTTTAATTTCATTTCCCTATTACGACCCCTGTTAATAAAAGAGATACGGTTTCAGATTTTCATTGCGTTCATATTTCTAATGTTTTTTTTTTATAGTGCTTTAGATAATAAATGGTGTGACCACTGCCTGCTGGATTGCATCCCTCCTGGCTGATTTAAACTGACTGCCCATTAAACGATTACAGTATTGGTTTATGCATACAGCCTCGTTTCAAAATATAGACGCTAAGAGACCAACCCACTGTAATCGCCGCTTTTTCAAGTCACTGTTACAGCCATTTGTTTTGTGCTGATATTAATGGAAAAGTTGTGTTTTGTATTTTAAGATGGCTGTGTGCGTTTTTTGTAAATCAGAACAGGACAAGTTTGAATGCCGAGGAATCACATTTCATGAGTTACCATCGGACAATTCACTTGATTTATAAATACACACACTAATACAGCCATCACAATAAGACGGGTTATCAGACAAATTCAACACACAGCCAAGTACACGGGGCTACATGGGCACGATGTTGCAAAGCCCCTAAATTAATCAACATCCCTTTTCTTCGGAGGCCGGAGGCATTTCTTTTCCCTGTCTTTTATTGCTCTAATTCTTTTCTTTTAATCTCGTCTAGTATGTAAGTTAGCAACAAAAATTTGTTTACTAAGGCAACACTGAAAAATGGCTTCAAACCCCACAATATGTAAGTTAGATTTAAATTAGTTGGAAGTAGTTGTTTTTGTTACCATCCGTACCGTATAAATACCGGCAAATGAGGAAGACATTTCGCCCCTTGAAAACCATCACCTCGCTTTCCTATAAATTGAAAATTTGCCCGTAAATATGTGTCTGAATTAATATCATATTCTTTATGCTGATTGAATAACTAAGGAACTAACTTAGTGCCATGTTTTCGCGTTTTCTCAATCTCGATATTAAGCCTCCAAAGTTAAATACACTTCGTTTTATATTTTTCGTTTTCCTTTATACTGAAAGTTTGTCCGTAAGTATGTGTCTGAATTAATATCATATACTTTATGCTGATTGAATAACAAAAGAAGTAACTTAGTACCATGTTTTTGCGTTTTTTCAATCTCGATATAAAGCCTCCAAAGTTGAAACCCTTCGTTTCAGGTATCGTCCCCTAAAAGAGCCGCGGTAGGTTGACGCTGCAACCTAACGGTGAATTAATATACATTATATCCTGTACGCGTCTGAGTGTTGAATGGGCAGGCTGTTTAAAGCAGCCAGAAGGGATGCGATCCAGCTGGCAGTGAAAATGCCGCGGCGGTCACAGTGGGTTGGTGCTGCAACCTATCTTGTCTTGAATGGACAGGCAGTTTAAAGCAGCTTGGAGGGATGCGATCTAGCTGGCAGTGGATGTAGCATGGCCTCTTACCGAGATAGATGGAAACTTGGTGGTCCCGTCTTGAGCTACTGTTGCTATGCTATTACCTCATCAGTTTATTTTCTGACTTTATTAACATTTGCTTGAGTGCAATAAGGCCGAAATCAGAAGAATGAGAAAGACTATCGAAAATTTATGTAGCCAGCCGTTCCTCCTGGGTCCTAAACTATGTATATGCAAAATTTGGTTGAGATTGGTGGAGCGGTGTAGATTAGTATACGGAACAAATCCACCCACACACATACACACAGACATTCACTTTTATATATAACATCATTCGATCAAGACGTTTCTAGCGACTCGATTAAAACAGTCCGATGTGCCATCATGCATAATCACGTACGACATAGTGTACCCATTTGATATTATTTGGAAAACATGTGTTCGTATCCCGACCGATCAGATCATTCGAGGCATGTACCGTTCCCCCACTTGTACGAACACACATTCAGGATTTGATGGCTATCAGGTATCAACTCTACAATAAAATCACACACTCCTACAAAAATGAATTTAATTTAGATAAATCATGGCAACAAAACAACAAAATTACATTTACATTTACCAACAACAAAAGCAAAAAAAAAAAAACAAAAAAAAAAACAACAACATTGGCACTAAGATGATAAATCAAACCAAACACAAACCCTAAGTTACAATCATATGTGCCCTGCAAGACTGGCATACTAATCCACAGATTAGTCTCAACCAGCTCTCATGGTCCCGCCGACCATCCTGCAACAACTCTCCCTTCAACTAAATAATGTGAGTCTTACACACAATGCCTCACTGTATCACAATCCCTGAACTCCTAAAACCACTCGTAGCATCGATGATAATGTTCACAGTTTATTTATATCGCTTAATTATATAAAGCACTCAACTGATTAAGTTTAGATTAATCAAGAACACCAATAAAAATAGGCCTATGTTCATTTATGCACTCATATAAATTCAACACAAATCCATTTGAATTATTCACACTGTCCACCGTGCATGCGGATCATTTATCATTACATTACATGGTCTTACAGCACATACAATTTACACAATACATACAATAATTAATGGATAATTTGTCGTCCTTCTTTCCCCATTCCACAAGCGCTCACATGAGTTCCATGCTCCCTTCTCTACAAAATGCTGGTATTTGCATCACCATATGCCATATATCCGGTCAAATCAAGTCGTTAGTTATGTTAATATTGTGTCAAGTCATCATTTAGGCTAGTCGTTTGAATGGAATACCATCAAATGCTGGGTTTTCATTCCTTTCACTATGTGCATCCTGGCCTGTGCGAATTTATATTATTACAAATCTAACTTGGCCAATTTTCAAGGTATCTCGGAAATTCTTCGAGATTATAAATTCTCACAATGCATACAATTTATTTCCAATTCAATAACATTCAGTATTTAATTATTAAAGGGCATAAAATTTTTATATAAAAATTTCTTATCTCCTTAGAGAAAGGTTCCAGGTCATCTCGACCCTCCGTTCTGTGTACAGTAGCCGTACCCTGCACCGCCCCTAAACAACATGGCTGACTCGTTCCTTCTCTGTCTGCCACTAGCAGATCCCTCTTTCTGAGACATATGTCAGCCTGACCCAGTAAACAATGGTCAAGGTTACACTTGTTATGAATTCACGGGCAAGATGCTTTACTGTGTCACCATTATGAGCCGAAAGTATCTAAATATTTAAATTCCTACCGTTAGGATTACGAATTGGCCTCAAGGCTCCTTTATATCTCTGAGCAGGGGAATGAACTTCGATTAGTTGTGCCGTCCTGGGGATCGTCTATGGCTAACGTTACGTGCGCTAGGGTGTCGCGTTTTTTTCCATCCACACAGTACGTTTTAATGCAGTAGGGTGTCCCGTGTTTTCCCTCAACATAAATGATATCACATTCCCTGAGGTGATCACATGAATATTTAGTTGGTCTAAGGTGACATCCCGTCAATCCTTAGACGCTACAACGATGCTGATTTAGGGGCAGATGACCTCGTAGTTCCGCCCCTAAAAACAACAATAACTAACTAACTAACGATGCTGATTTGGGGTTAGGCCTACCACCTAATATCTCCCAATCGCTACCTTTCCATCATCCGTACGCCCACGGCTGTACGACGATTACAATCGATGCTGGCACATCAGACGTCCTACCGGACACACTAATGGATTGTTTCCCCGCATCTATTATGCAAAAGATCTGGATCCTATCTTTACTTTGCTTGCATATAGCATCACTTCAAATCTCTGATACATTCTTTCGTTCACAATGACACCTATTTATTATTACTTCCCGTATGTTGTTTGGACTCAATTACTTCATCACGGCTCTGTTACAATGACATTTATTTAACGGCCCTTCTTCATTAACAGCACTGCATTAACTAGGGCAGTTATTACATTTAACATGTACATACATTTCATGACACGATTACTTTCACATTCATTATTACCATGCACTTATAATTAACATGACTTGACACAATCTTACGTTATATAGCATCAGCATGTTGAACCGTCACGTTTATTATCGACTTTGACCATTTAATTACATCGCCAATTAACTTTTACTTTACACTGAATTTAATTTACTTAAATACTTGACGTAAGTCAATCATTCCTGAATTGCAAACAATTTATTACAATGATTGAGGAATGCAACTCATCCAATCATTACTTTAAGTTTACTCTGGCATTTTATCTACTTCAATGTAGGCATATGGTGAGCTCTATTGTTACATTAATATCATGGATTAGTACTCAGGCTTGCTCCTTGGGCGGCCGGATACACCGCTACGCCCACCATGATTGCATGCTTTAGCAACTCATGGCAGCTTTCATAATAAACACTTTAAGTGGATTTTCACACATTGATTCCACTGCGCACTGATACGTAAATATGAAGCTTTTCTCCTTTCGTTTACACTTCACAACACTTTCTACACATAATATTATCACTTGAACATATATAAACCTTTACACTGAATTTATTTACACTGCCTTTCTGGCGATTAACACTGCGAAATTCCAGAATTGCAGGCTTCGTCTATTCCCTTATCGATTCCTGACCCCCCATCCTATTGATAGTCTCTCGCAATCTGCGTGCAAATCTCTGCTAATAGCTCCTCGGTCCTCGTCACGATTATTATCTGCGTGCTTCTCTAACAAAGTTCCATCTCAATGTTGCTTCATCATTACTTCTGCAATCACTATGCATTCCTAATATTATATCCAGTAAAGTTCTTGGACATAAGCTATCCTGCGCGGTTACTATCATTAACCTGTTCACTTTCTTTACACGATTTAACTTGCATTAGTGACCTTGCGTCTACTCGGTTCCATTTTATCACAACATATGTGAATATCAACTTTGATTGCATGATATAACGTGTACGGTAGCTTGTACATTTACGACACTTAGATATCAGACTTTTAGTTCATTCATAATAACTTCATTATGTGCGCGCGTCATTTACTGGCGTTAGGCGACACATGCTCCGCTCGATGATAGCTTTCAACTGACTATACATTACTCACTTATATAAAAGATAAAGTCTTTGTGTATGCTTATGGCGCGTCATATACTGGCACTGAGCGACATACGCTCCGCCCGGTGATCTGTTTCAACCTACCACGCTTCCTCGTCCTCCGATCTTATAAGAAATTTGGAGCAAAATCTAGTTCCTTTAGCTCGCAGGAGCTTCTTTGCTTTAATAATGCCTTTACTGGACTGGTAAAGCATTCTTCTGATTCCTCTTGATGTGCAGGTTCCAATTCTGCTTCTATGCTCAGGATCCGTTCGGTCAATCATACTAATATATAAAAATGAGATGGTGTTTGTCTGTCTGTCGTCCTGTTAATCACGCAAGAACCACTGGTCCGATTGAAATAAAATTTTGCATGGATGTAGCTCATTTACCAGGTTTACACATAGACTACTTTCGATTTCGATATTTTGCACTATTTAAAAATGGCAACAAGTTTAGTGACGTCACTACACCCTTTGGTTTCAAAATTTCATATTTCCATTTCAAATAAAAAGAGAACGCTAAGAAATAGCAAACTTTTGATGGCACATAAAGGCTTTAAAACTTAATTTTCTATCCGAAAGATCCTCATCACTTTTCGTGTATCTCCAACGGTTAGCGAGTAAAACCTACATTTGTGACATCACTACACACTTTGGTTTCAAAATGTCACATTTCCATTTCAAATAAAAGGAGAACGCTAAGAAATAGCAAACTTTTGATGGCATATACGAGCTTTAAAATGTAATTTTCTATCCGAAAGGTGCTTACCACTTTTCGTGCGTGTATCTCCAATGGTTAGCGAGTAAAACCTAAATATGTGCTTTAAAACACGGTCAACGCCGAGCGATGTTAGTCTATGTTAGTCTCTACATGAACTGTTTTATTTATGGATGTAGTTTGTGGGGTTCGAAACGAAATGTGATTTTGAGTTTAGTTTTATACTCTTTGTGCCGGTTATTGTAAGTGAGTATTTGGATTTTTACGCTGTTTCACAATGTTATAGTGATTTCTACTTTGCACGGTATGCTTTCATCCTTTTTATCGATTTGTTTTTTGTTAACTGAATATTTCTGTGGGCCAATATTTATCTGCTTTTTGTCATTTTTTACCATTATCAGAAACCCAAATACACAGACGAATGTGTCGAAGACTACCGACTGTCACATTAGTTTATTTAGTGATCATATTAATCTTACTACAGAACTGGGCAAATTTATTTCAATAAAGTTGGTATTTTGCCTTTCACGGCCAATAAAACAACCCGCACAAAACACGGCGTAAACCTAGAAAAGAGGCTGAGTTTTAATTGCTTGGCCCTGAAATTTAATATACAATCATTTTGGAAGCCTTTAAAGGGAGGTGAAAGACGGTTTTAGCGTTTAGCTCTCGCAGTAAAGTAGCGGAGTTGTTCTAAATAAGAATTGAGGTATTGCACAGTTTGCTACTCCTTTGGTAGTCTGCAAATAGACCACAAGAGCCCGCTGATGAACCGTCTCGGAGTTACTAGGCGTAATCTCGCACAAGACACGACATAAACTTAGAAAATGTTTCTGTGATTAATTTGTTTTTGTTGATATTACTTGGGATGATTGAAGTTTGTTCCGTTACTGTTACTCTTTATCATGACATGGTACGTAGTTTCCGCAATATTACTTATTATGATAATTGCTATCACGTTTGATGTATTTTTTTTAGCATAATGTTGATATGTTTAAATATAGTATGAAGACGTTAAACGAAAGGTGTTCAATATTTAAGACAGGTTATTTAACTTTTACTACATAGAAGCTGATATTTATTTCCAATATATAGACGCACTTTCTCACCTACAAAGCGGAGGCAGACAGGCTTTTCTCCGGGTACTCCGGTTTTCCCTGTCACAATTTAATTGCAGCAACAATCGCCACTATCATTTCATTTCATCTGTCATTCAGTTAATCATTGCCCCAGGGGAGTACGACAGGCCTAGGCCGGCTCAGTTCATATCCTCGCTGCTAGATGGGGGTTTCAATCATTCAATTCCCTGTCCCGGTCGGTCGACTGAAAGCAGGCTGAGGATTTTCACTTTCCTACCTCTGATTAATAATTGGTGAGTGAAAATGCATGTAGTCTACACATGTAGTTGGTAACATGGAAATAACATAACTACATTACGAATGTGTGATTATACTGTATATATATTTATGATTTAGGCCAGCAAGTACTAAAAGCCGTTCGAAGAACGGGTACTTCAGCTAGTTAATTATAATTAATTGATTCCTCGATGGCGTTACCACGCTAACCTTGGGGTGAATTCCCGGGCTTCCTACGCCAACCTCCTTAAAGATGCTCATCCACTCATCTTGGCGTCCCTGCTTCGATTTTGATGCTTAATGTCTTGTAAAATAGCATTCCGGGATCCCATTCTCTGTGGTGTAACTTTTACTTTTATTTCTCTAGATGGCACCGTTCAGGAGTAATCAGTGAATCAATATTTATTGTACCTTCTCCCACTCCTCTCTATCTGCTTTGTCCAGCGGTGGTTCCTGGGTCACACATGGTCCGTCTTCCCCTGAAGACGCGGAGAAATAGTTCCTCTCTGACTAACACGTCTCCAGTCTGGCCCGACCAGTCCACTAGGCTCATTTGTTTTCTGTCACCGTCTTTAAGTTTCTGGACTCATGCTAAGAATCTGAGTGTTTCACAGCAAAATCATACAGTTTTCTTCCCATATTCATGTTTAGTTCCTCACAGACAAGCGGAATTCACATGAAATTGTTCCAGTAATTATTATTGACAGGGTTTATATGGTTGCTCTCTGTAGTTCTCCCTCAGTCTCCAGGTTCAGTCCTCTTCAGTATGACATGACTGATATCTTCCACCCAGTGTCCTAGGTTTATAACCAGTCAGCATAATACCCTCGGGTACAATAGAATATCCAGAGGGATTCGCAAATCAAACTGTGAAAAATTGCAATAAAAATATACTTTCATAAGATCACCTCAAATTACAAAAGTTACTCTTAATATTGGTGATTTGCTACTGGTTCCACATAAAGTGTGTTTGTACCCCAGATCAGAGCGGTTTGTAGTTATTCCGTCAAATAAGTTAGTCTCCATATTGAACCCTTTATCCTCTGATGGATAAATGATTCGATGTTTTATTTCTACAATTAATTAATATTTCCACCAGCGTCATGAAATAGCCAGACGAAGATGAGGAAACTTCAAGTATTTGTTGGAGACAGTTGGGACATACCTGCAGCAGTTTGACAAAAGGCTAAATACTTTAGCATTATGAAAAGAAAGACCCTAGCAATGTTTCAGAAGGACAGGTGGTGGCTACCTCAAAATAGAAGGACGCGTGGTGAGACACGCTTATGGTATGTTCATTGTAATATTCGCGCCTAGAAAAAAATATAATGCAGTAACGTGAGTGGCTGATGATAATACTGGACACTCCTACGAGGCCGAGGTCTGATAAAAACCGCGAAGTTATTGAAAAAGTGGAGCCAATGAGAGATGAATGCTTGCGAACGCGCCAAGTCTAGCTTGGGCACGCGATAGCTAGCTTTAACGCGGGAGATCGGCTAGACAACATCTCTACGATCGATTCTAGGATTAATGGGCATATTCTTGACCTGCGCAATTTTACGAGTTCAGTGATATTTGTTTCATTCCTGTACCACTATTATTTTGAGAAATTTTTATATAGTTTCCCCCTCTATCGATACCTAGGGCCAGTTCATTTATAAGTGGCGTGAAGAGCCAAGACATGATTATTATATTTGGTGTGTCGAGGACACAGGTTTATTATATTTGGTGTGTCGAGGACACAGGTTGATTACATTTTGTGTGTCGGAGGACACAGGTTGTCATTACATTTTGTGTGTCGGAAGACACAGGTTATTACTGTACTTTGCGTGTCATGAGGACACAGATTTTTATAAATGTGTTAAATTCAGTGATAGATAGTCACAGTACTATTTTGTAGGGACAGTATCATCGACAATTCGCCAACAGACTGTTCTGGGGAAATAAGTACCTGAAACGGCGAATTTAGTAGTCAGATATCGAGTGTGTAATAATCTATAACTTTTTACATCAGCACGAGAGATGACATCGCTTATCCTGGAAGAAGTTTGGAACTGTCAACACTCCGTCGAGATGTTTGAGACGAGCTAAGCAGCATTTAAATAAGGAGATGGCTGCAGATGTTCTTTGACGGTGACTGGCCGAGGATGAGTACTGAATAATATTCTTATTATCTGACAAATTAACTTATGGTATATTGGACATATTTTGTTTGTAAATATCTTGCTTGTGTTGATTAACGTAGTGTATTTAGTTTTGGTCTGACACACCTTTTGCATGGAAACAGCTCGCACATATTTTATCAGTCGCAAGTTCTTGTTTGTTTGTTTTAACTAACGTGGCTATGTGGACGACTGTGTTCGCATATGTTTACGTAGTGCGATTAAGAAGCGTCTCTCGGAGATATATTGTGTTTCAGAAGTAGGACTGAATTAGTATAATCATGCAGTAGATTGGAGGGTAAATTAATCTCGTAATGTTTATTATTGATCAGATTCAGTGAGTTTATTGCCGTTGGAGCAATGCGTGTTGTGGCGGGGAGCAGTCAGCTCTCTCGTAGGTTTTAATATTTTTTAAATAGATTGTGAGGATCTGATTCAGCCGACCTGTGTGAAATATGTTATGTCATTCCCAGCAGTGTGTGTGTGTGTGTATTTTATTGGTCATTACAAGCGGGAATTTCAGCGTAGACTGATTTCTGTCAGCTTGGTGCCAAGTCCATATGGTTACCTTGCGAGGACATATGTGGCTATTTCGATTAAGGTCTTACCATATGTTTATGTGGTTGAGATTTGTTGCTGTTGATTCTACGAGATAACCGGGCAGCTGGTCAGGTTATTTTTACACACTGGAGCTGGACGATGACGAGAGTGAGGAAAGGGGAAGTTGTTTCACAAGGCGGGCTGAAAAGGATTCCATCGAGGTCATTAGTGGAGAGTGTTGGCTCCGTAAAATTACTTGAAATACAGAATAAGAACTGATCAATGGTAAAAATTGTTAAATAAATGGGAGTTGCCTACGAATCACTATAATCTCCGAAGCGTTAGCTTAACGTGCATTTTTGTTCATATAAAGTGATCTCAGCCGGTCAGGCTTTTGTTGTTGTTGGTTTCATGTCATGTTTATGTTCCGTATTAGTGACCCGTGCAGTCACGTGCGATGCTGTCTTTTCCTTGTTTGTGTATTGAGCAATTGGCCGTTGTTGGCAGCTCAGTTATCAGATGCGTCATCGCATTGAAGGAGGGTCTCGAGGGAGATTCCTGTAAATAGTAGATTTTAGATTGTGTGTCAGCATTAATTTTTAAGGGTTTTTATTAGTGTCATGTCCCATATCCGTAAACGTTGATTTACGAGATGATTGTTCGTAAGCATCGTGGCTGTTAACCCGCTGTAAACGAACAGTCATCCAATTACTCATCCCTCGTAGTTAGTCATTACGCATACATAAAATCCAATGCAAGTTAGTGGAACTTGGATCCACATTTTTTTTATAAGGGGGAGATCCGTCTGACTCCTCAACTTTTGATAAATATTTCTGTCATGGGAAATTCAGGGAGGAATTTTATTATTGTTGTTGTCTATATTCATTTTATTTTCACTAATAGTCATTAAATTATGTTATTATTTTACGCTTTGTCACTTCCTTTCATAATTATAGTTTTAATCCTATGACCCTTACCTCAGTAGAGCATGTTGTTTGGCGAACGTAAACATCACACTATGAACTGAGCGCGACCCCTTGATCAAGATTCTTGCATATAAACACTGCAATACTAAAGGGTTCATAGGAGGTAAACTGGCGCGGCCAAGCGTGGGGCGGTTCACTGTGGTGTAACGGCAAAGAAATTGCCCATGTCAATGTAAGCGTAGTTGGGTTTACAAACTGACGCAACAATGAAGGTGTATTTTTGTTGCTGGTTCGCTGCTGGAACACATTTAGTTGGCGTATTTGAGTAAAACTGACAGGCCACAAGTGGAGGCAGATATGACAGTATTTTAATCACCGGAAAGTGATATTTTATTAAAAGTAATTGAGGTGAAGAGGATACCGCCAACTGTGTGAAATATAAATTAAAATCAGGAGTTTGCAATGTAAAATACGGTTCACGTTTTTGTCTATTGAATTAAAGTAAAACTAATATACGTGATATCTGGCGCCCAATGATTAAAGTTAAAACTAGATTTGTTTAGAAAGTCAAACTCATGAAAATGTTAGGAGGCTGGTAGCCTTAAATGACAATTAATACTTTGTTAATTAGTCAGTGTTAATATCAGATCAGGATAACAATTTAATGACTAAATATGTGTTTGGGGTTTAAATTAAATTGAGTAAAATTAGAACCACTCAGAGATGCATTTTGACTAGTGGGATTAAATGTAAATTATAAATGAACTGAGTAGGGTAAAGAAATTAAATGTGCATTGGGATTGTATGTGTGTGTCGGGGGACATTGCTTTATGCCATTTCCCTAATGTCTCATATAAAGTGTATAACATGGCAACAGTAGAACAGATTCAAGAAATCATTGAGAGTGCGGCTAGGAGGACACAGAAATTGTTGGACACTAAATTGGCGGAACAAAGTGAATCATTAAACACTAAACTATCTGAACAGAGTGAACAATTAAACAATAGTATGTTAGAACAAAGTGAATCACTAAAAACTAAACTATCCGAACAAAGTGAATCACTAAACAATACTATGTTAGAACGAAGTGAGTCTATAAACAAATTGTCTGAGCAGAGTGAATCACTAAAAACTAAACTATCCGAACAAAGTGAATCACTAAACACAAAACTATCCGAACAAAGTGAATCACTAAACAATACTATGTTAGAACAAAGTGAGTCTATAAACAAATTGTCTGAGCAGAGTGAATCACTAAAAACTAAACTATCCGAACAAAGTGAATCACTAAACACAAAACTATCCGAACAAAGTGAATCATTGTGGACACAATTAAATAACAGTAGGATTGAACAAAATGAATATCAGGCGGAACAAGCTAGATTACTAAAAAATGAAATCAATGACACTATAAATTCGCAGTTAGAGGCGCAGAATGTTAAAAACACGAACCAATTAGCTTCGTTAACCGCAGAGATGAAGGATCACACTAATCAACAGATGGTATTGCTGGCCCTAGATGTTAGTAAAAACAATGAAAAACAATTAGATCAGATTAAGAAAATGGAAAGTATTTTTGATCAAAAACTTAGCATTCTGGATGAAACGGTGTTAGGTAAATTAGAGCAAATTGAACTAGCATGCACTATGAGTACGAGCGAGGTCAAGATAGCTCAGGATAAGTTGGAAGGACGATTTAAGGAAATGGAAAAAAGCGGCAAGGTCATTCATCAACAATTATCAGCGGTAGATGAAAATATATCCGGCATAATTAAAGATATGGATCGTCTCGAAATAAAATCAGCGGAGCAATGGAAAAGCCTAGAAGCGGATCAGGATCAATTAAAGAATACCATCGACGAAAATAGCGCGAGATTGGAAGAAATGAAAAACCAGATAGAAAGCAATCAGGATGACACTAAAAGCCAGATTGAGGAGAAAGTAAGCACGATTAAGGAGCAAATAAGAAAAGATTGGCGAAAATTGAATATCGATTCTAAAGAGGAAAGATCAACCATCCTTAAGATAGTAGGCGAAAATCATACTCGTATTCAAGCATTAGAGCAAGAAATTAAGAGTAAACTTAAAGAACAAACAGACAGGATCATTAAAGCTGAACTGAGGTCGATAGAACAATCCTCGATATTTAAAACGGGAACATTGAAAGACAAGCAGGACGACTCAAATAGCCCGGAAGGTATGAGCACAGCAGGTAGTCAAACTCAGACAGAGAGCCCATTAACGACAAACACGGAGGGGTTTCGCAAGAATATTGAAAGGAGTTCCACGCCACAGGACGGTCATCAGCCCACACAACTTATCCAAGTAATTCGCTCGAACGATTATAAACCGCAGAAGTACACGGAGAATTCAGGGGTGACACCTAAAGCCTTTATTAAAGAAATTGAAGATCATTACAATGACACTGGTGTACCTGAAGCACGTAGGCTAAGGATGATGGAAAGATTTTTATCAGGAAATGTCCTTACATGGTTTTTAAGCTTCAAATATACATTTGGAACTATGGCAGACTTCAAAATCGCGTTTCTGCGCAAGTACTGGTCGCCGGCATTACAACAGAGTTTAAGAATGGAACTTTACTCTAGGAAATACCAAACTACCCAGCAAACGAAATATTCAGATTTCTTTAACATGCAAATGCTAAAATTTCGCGACCTTGATTACCCTTTAAATGAAGCGGATCTGGTGATGACTATAGCGCGGCAATTACCAGTCAACGTGCAACAAGTACTAGTCGCAGCGAACGTTAGTACGGCCTTACATGCAGAACAGATATTACGCCAGATAGATGAGACTACATCTCATAGTCATTATAGAGGAGGAAGACAACTGGAGTTGGTAAATACGACAGAGGTCATAAAACCTAAACAGGCGAACACGAAAACGCAGGGTACAAATACAAGCACATCCACACCTAGGCGGAACCAGGAAGAGGTAGAAAACAGACCGTACCAGCGTAACGAGAATAACTACAACAATAGGTCATATCAAGGCAACAATAGATATCAACAGAGAGGGTATCAACAATGGCGTGAAAATCGAAGAAATGAGAGGCCTTATGGAAGATATGGTGATTACAATGGGAATCAAAGAAGGAAAGGAAGGAGAGATCAAAATCAAGGAGAGGCACGTAATTATCGAAATGACTGGGATGATAGGCACGCTCAATCACAAAATTACCTAGAGGAATTACACGCTAGTCAAGGTGGAGAGCAAGGACGATGGGAGAAAGCCATTGGGAACATGAAGAATCCAGACACACATACTGAGGAAGCTGGAAGTCTACTGAGACAAGAGGAATGTCAAGGGCGTGGGCGACAAAATGATGACGGGAATCGCACCGGAGCTAAAAAAAATTCTAAATTTGGATAAAGGAGACAGTCTACAAACGCAACAGTCGGAAGTTGAAGATGGATGGATAGTAGCGAACATACAAGAATGGATTGCTTTGCCAGAAGATTGCCTGGAGGAGACGGTGAAACCACGGAACGATGAAATTAGGCAGTTACCCATTATTTACGCGAGGATTGGTGGAATTAATATAAGATGTTTATTGGATACGGGGTCGCAGATCAGTCTGGTATCGGAGGCCTTGGTTCGAGAGTTGGGACGGAGTCAGAATATTCCTGTGATTCCCGTACCACAACTCAAAGTGAGGGGTGTTATTCCTGAACGCACCGTCACTTGTAAACGTCAGGCATACGTAGAGCTGAACATATTGGAACACACTTTTGGGCAAACATTCATTATCATGGCAAAGATGAATTTCTATATAATTCTTGGTGCAAATTTCATTTGTGACTATCAAGCAGTGATAGATTTGCACAAGAATACAGTCAGTTTTAGAGAGTATGATCAACTGAAGAACGTGGGATTGCATATGGATGAAATCACTACCGGAAGAGATGTAAATTCTTGGGCATTGGAAGCAATATCGGAAGAGACGGAAGAGGAGATACGAAAGGCAGAAGATAACATCATAGAAGGAGCTGTTGTGGAACTAGATGAGGAGAGTGAATCCCAGGAGATATGGTCTTTATTAACAGAAGGAGATGACAGTGATGCACAATTTGAAGAGTTACTACAGGAGCGGCTAAATGTCATTCAACTTGGGGGTGAACATTGTCCAGGGAAGATGAACGTGATTCCGGATGCACTCAGCAGGAACCCAGAGCCTGATGATGAAGAAACAGCGATGGTACAACACTTGGAGTTAACACCGAAGGACCGGGAATTCTTGGAGGAGTTACGTGAGATACAGCGAGAACAGGAAGCGGAACCATGGATGATGCTATTAATTCAATACTTCAGAAAGCAACTACCTACAGGAACACCTGTATTTCGAGAAGCGAAAGCCAAAGAAGGAAGATATGTTTATGTCAATAATTTGCTGCATAAATGGGTAGATAATGAGCACACCAAGTTACGCATACTAGTACCTGCATCTTTACAGCGAGGATTGACATGGCATACTCACGAAAGTTACGGACACGTCGGAGTAGACAAGTGCGAAGCGACAATAGGAGAGACATTTACATGGCCACGTATGAGAACAACTATATGTGACGTCATTACGACTTGTGATCCTTGTCAGAGGACAAAGCCCAATAACTATTTAATGAGGCAGTATCCTAGACCATTGCTACCTCAGAAACCATGCGAGCTACTGGCCCTAGACTGTTTCGGTCCAATCCCGAAAGGTAGACGAGGTTGCAGTCACTTGCTAGTGTGCATTGATGTGTTTTCTAAGTTTGTCGTATTATGCCCCATTCAGAAAACTACATCGAAACAAGTACTCAGTCGTATTCGAAATAGAGTTATTCCAATCCTTGGAAAACCAGAATTTATATTGTCAGACCATGGCAGCTATTTTACAAGCGCCGAATTCAAGAAAGGTATGGAGGACATGGGTATAAAACACGTTTTAAGCAGTATCCGACATGCCCAAGCTAATCCAAGTGAGAGAGCAATAAAATGTGTAACATCATACTTGAGAATCTTCATTCCCAAAGAACATCATAAATGGGTGGATAAAATTAAGGATGTAGAGACATGTATGAATTCTACCAGGCACGAGTCAACAGGACAGATCCCTATGGTCTTACACAAAAACGAGTATCCAGTGAGAACGTGGAAAAGCATCATTAACTGCCCACAAGATCCCATGATAGCACCTGACCTGCGAATAGAGAGAACGAGAGCCTACATGAGAAAACAAGCAGATCGCAGATTACGGCGATTGAGAAATAAGAGGTTTCACCGTGATCTAGAAATCAACCAGCTCGTTTTGGTGAAACGACCCGCTACATCGGATCCAGAGAAGAAGATCTTCAGCAAATTCTGTGAAAAGTTCATAGGACCCTATTCAATTGTAAGAAACCTAGGAAATAATGCATACAGAGTGAAAGAGTTAAGCACAGGAACAATGTCGGTCTACAATGCAGCCAACTTAAAAAAGTATCGAAGAAGTGAACCATGGTAGCGCCAAAATAATGGTGCAGTTTAAATATATGGACGTCCTATATCAACCAAGTGGACGGGGGGCAGTTGAGTACGGCGCGTGAAGAAGGAAGTGGAGATGGTGTTGACAAACATTAACGAGACAGGCAGGGTGTCGCCTAAGGCGTCAGCGCGTCACGCAAGCAGTTGAGAGAGTGAGATCCAAGCAGGAAATGAAACGAGTAAATGCCATTCAAGACAGGAGCGGCTAGACCAAGTATAGAAAAGGGGTGATTCTGAAATAAAACAAATTGGCCTACGGAAGTCTTTTAAAATTATCGACTTTATCCTAAGTTCGAAATTTTGTGAGTGGAGGAGTTGTGAACCCTTTATCCTCTGATGGATAAATGATTCGATGTTTTATTTCTACAATTAATTAATATTTCCACCAGCGTCATGAAATAGCCAGACGAAGATGAGGAAACTTCAAGTATTTGTTGGAGACAGTTGGGACATACCTGCAGCAGTTTGACAAAAGGCTAAATACTTTAGCATTATGAAAAGAAAGACCCTAGCAATGTTTCAGAAGGACAGGTGGTGGCTACCTCAAAATAGAAGGACTCGTGGTGAGACACGCTTATGGTACGTTCTTTGTAATATTCGCGCCTAGAAAAAATATAATGCAGTAACGTGAGTGGCTGATGATAATACTGGACACTCCTACGAGGCCGAGGTCTGATAAAAACCGCGAAGTTATTGAAAAAGTAGAGCCAATGAGAGATGAATGCTTACGAACGCGCCAAGTCTAGCTTGGGCACGCGATAGCTAGCTTTAACGCGGGAGATTGGCTAGACAACATCTCTACGATCGATTCTAGGATTAATGGGCATATTCTTGACCTGCGCAATTTTACGAGTTCAGTGATATTTGTTTCATTCCTGTACCACTATAATTTTGAGAAATTTTTATATAGTTTCCCCCTCTATCGATACCTAGGGCCAGTTCATTTATAAGTGACGTGAAGAGCCAAGACATGATTATTATATTTGGTGTGTCGAGGACACAGGTTTATTATATTTGGTGTGTCGAGGACACAGGCTATTACATTTGGTGTGTCGAGGACACAGGTTGATTACATTTTGTGTGTCGGAGGACACAGGTTGTCATTACATTTTGTGTGTCGGAAGACACAGGTTATTACTGTACTTTGCGTGTCATGAGGACACAGATTTTTATAAATGTGTTAAATTCAGTGATAGATAGTCACAGTACTATTTTGTAGGGACAGTATCATCGACAATTCGCCAACAGACTGTTCTGGGGAAATAAGTACCTGAAACGGCGAATTTAGTAGTCAGATATCGAGTGTGTAATAATCTATAACTTTTTACATCAGCACGAGAGATGACATCGCTTATCCTGGAAGAAGTTTGGAACTGTCAACACTCCGTCGAGATGTTTGAGACGAGCTAAGCAGCATTTAAATAAGGAGATGGCTGCAGATGTTCTTTGACGGTGACTGGCCGAGGATGAGTACTGAATAATATTCTTATTTTCTGACAAATTAACTTATGGTATATTGGACATATTTTGTTTGTAAATATCTTGCTTGTGTTGATTAACGTAGTGTATTTAGTTTTGGTCTGACACACCTTTTGCATGGAAACAGCTCGCACATATTTTATCAGTCGCAAGTTCTTGTTTGTTTGTTTGTTTTAACTAACGTGGCTATGTGGACGACTGTGTTCGCATGTGTTTACGTAGTGCGATTAAGAAGCGTCTCTCGGAGATATATTGTGTTTCAGAAGTAGGACTGAATTAGTATAATCATGCAGTAGATTGGAGGGTAAATTAATCTCGTAATGTTTATTATTGATCAGATTCAGTGAGTTTATTGCCGTTGGAGCAATGCGTGTTGTGGCGGGGAGCAGTCAGCTCTCTCGTAGGTTTTAATATTTTTTAAATAGATTGTGAGGATCTGATTCAGCCGACCTGTGTGAAATATGTTATGTCATTCCCAGCAGTGTGTGTGTGTGTGTATTTTATTGGTCATTACAAGCGGGAATTTCAGCGTAGACTGATTTCTGTCAGCTTGGTGCCAAGTCCATATGGTTACCTTGCGAGGACATATGTGGCTATTTCGATTAAGGTCTTACCATATGTTTATGTGGTTGAGATTTGTTGCTGTTGATTCTACGAGATAACCGGGCAGCTGGTCAGGTTATTTTTACACACTGGAGCTGGACGATGACGAGAGTGAGGAAAGGGGAAGTTGTTTCACAAGGCGGGCTGAAAAGGATTCCATCGAGGTCATTAGTGGAGAGTGTTGGCTCCGTAAAATTACTTGAAATACAGAATAAGAACTGATCAATGGTAAAAATTGTTAAATAAATGGGAGTTGCCTACGAATCACTATAATCTCCGAAGCGTTAGCTTAACGTGCATTTTTGTTCATATAAAGTGATCTCAGCCGGTCAGGCTTTTGTTGTTGTTGGTTTCATGCCATGTTTATGTTCCGTATTAGTGACCCGTGCAGTCACGTGCGATGCTGTCTTTTCCTTGTTTGTGTATTGAGCAATTGGCCGTTGTTGGCAGCTCAGTTATCAGATGCGTCATCGCATTGAAGGAGGGTCTCGAGGGAGATTCCTGTAAATAGTAGATTTTAGATTGTGTGTCAGCATTAATTTTTAAGGGTTTTTATTAGTGTCATGTCCCATATCCGTAAACGTTGATTTACGAGATGATTGTTCGTAAGCATCGTGGCTGATAACCCGCTGTAAACGAACAGTCATCCAAGTACTCATCCCTCGTAGTTAGTCATTACGCATACATAAAATCCAATGCAAGTTAGTGGAACTTGGATCCACATTTTTTTATAAGGGGGAGATCCGTCTGACTCCTCAACTTTTGATAAATATTTCTGTCATGGGAAGATTCAGGGAGGAATTTTATTATTGTTGTTGTCTATATTCATTTTATTTGCACTAATAGTCATTAAATTATGTTATTATTTTACGCTTTGTCACTTCCTTTCATAATTATAGTTTTAATCCTATGACCCTTACCTCAGTAGAGCATGTTGTTTGGCGAACCTAAACATCACACTATGAACTGAGCGCGACCCCTTGATCAAGATTCTTGCATATAAACCCTGCAATACTAAAGGGTTCAATATCAAATCTTTCAACACATTATTACAGTTCTATGTTTTACTATCATCTGAGTAGAGTATTCGTAGTTCATAGGTATAAAAAAAATGTTATTGGTTTTGCGTCCCTGTTAACTACTGTGACTTTTAGAGACGCCCCTCAAATGTCAACTGACTGTGCCGGGATCGATCCCACTATCTTGGGTTCTTCAGCAGTCGAGAACGTTACCGCTGAGCCACGCAGTCAGTCATAGGTATAAAAGGATAAATTTTCATCTCATAAGCCTAAGTTTCATATGATAAAAATGGACTAAAATACTACTCGCTTGGCGCAGCGGTCAAGCTGTTGGCCTCTCAACAGGGCGGACCGGATTCGATTCCCGGTCAATGCATGTGAGATTTTCAAAGTGAAATGCCATGTCCTGTGGATCGGATTCCACGTGAAAAGGAGGTCCCGTGGCTCATGATCACAAGATTAACGGTCACGTAAAACTACAAACTTCATACCTTAGTTCCTTTGTTCCTCGTACTTTGTGTACTAAAACAGCAAATGATGAAAGGAAATACACGGTTGAGTACTAGTATTACTTTATTAGCTGTGGACATACAGTAACTAATGGTAGACAGTTTACATAGTTCAGTCTTCAAACGTTCGTACAGATTATGAGAAGTGAGGTCAGCAGAACGATCAATAAATTAGCGACTACTTAATAGCATGAAAAAAGAAAAAAAAATGTTGCCTATGGTGACGGTACAGCTTGATAAAGATATCAGTAGTTTATGTTCTTACAATAACATATTTGCTCTAAAACAACCATACAAATTTTGATGGACTAAGAACAGTGTGTCTCAAAAGCACACTAGGACAGTAATTAGCACAGTTAAATGTATATTATCAACTTATGAACTAATTACAATCTCGTTAGATTTTCTTTTTGAAATGCGATTAGAATTGATGGGTGTAGATTTACTTTTGAGAAATATTACCCACTGCTTACTTCTCAGTCTCTGACGAATAAGTTATAACATACACTAAGAATTATTTTCTAAGTTCACTCCTCCCCTCTCGAATAATTTGTGAAGCAGTCGACATTCCTTGAAACGTCAGAAATGGTATACGACATCTTCAACAGGTTTTGTTGCTTAGTAACCGGCTCAGCTGTAAGAACAGGCGCTAACACACTTGTGTTGGGTGTTGCATCTGTACGGGTATCTGCAGAAGGGATACGAGGTGCCTCCAACGACACACGAATCTCCCAATCCTGAAACAGGAAAACGAAATACACCTCAATAACAACACTTTCAGTGCCATGCCTGTTACAGCCCATTCTATTTACCGGTGAACCGGAACACTTCTTTTTCTTATAATTGAATATAACTTAATATTATTATTCTCGTATCAGAAACATGCTGAGGCTAGGTGTACATCCTCCGTTGTGCAGGTGGTTGGACACATACGACATTGAATCATGTGGTCGACAGTCTTATCTTCTCCGCAATTACACTTGATGTTTCCGTCTTTAGCTTAGTTCCATCTTACCATATTAGCTCTTGATTTGCCGACTCCTGATCTCAACCTATTTAGGGATTTCCATGTCATCCATGCCTCGTTATGACCTGGTGGTAAAGTTTCAGATGGTGTTGTACAGCCACCAGGAAGAAGACCTTTAGCTTTCCAAGATTGTAGTCTCGCATTTTTCTCGGTTGTTGTGAGTTCCTTTGATGTTTTTAGGAAATTTTTCCTAGATTTCAGTCTGGGTGTGTGTAATTTGTACCCATATAACGGATGAGTTCTTTCATTTTCCACCTTCCTCCCTTTCTTGTTCGCTGTTATTTCTCTTCGAAAAGAAGGTGGTGCTATCCCAGCGAGGTGGTAAAGCCATTTAATTGGAGTGGATTTGGGACACCCATTTATTATTCTGCACGTATCATTGAGAGCCACATCCACCTGTTTGGCATTAGCTGAGTTATACCAAACAGTACATGCGTACTCTGCGGTGGAATAACATAATGCCAGTGCAGAAGATCTGATGGTTGGAGGTTGGCTGCCCCACTGTGATCCGGCCAATCTTCTGAGGATATTGTTCCTTGTGGAAACTTTCTGCTTAGTGTTCATACAATGTTTCTTGTATGTGAGAGACCTGTCGAGTGTTACTCCTAAGTATTTTGGAGTGTAACCGTTTTCCAATGTAACCTCTGACCATACAACATTTAACTTACGTTCGGCTTCCCTATTTCTTAGATGAAAAGCACATTCTTGTGTTTTTGATGGATTAACAACATAATGATACCTCTAGTTCTAGAGTATTGAATATTGAAGCCATTTTCCAGTGTTGCCTACATAATCTAAGAGCACCTCGAGGTGTAGCGGCTATTGTTCATTGCTGTCGCCCCGGAGGTCGGGGTTCGAATCCCGTGTCTGCGAAGATATTTTAATTCTGGTGTGAGGGTTGGAACGGGGTACACTCAGCCTCGTGAGGCAAACCTGAAAAGAGGAGGGTTCGATTCCCACCTCAGCCATCCTTGAAGTGGTTTAACGTTGTTTCCCCACTTCTACTCTAGGCAAATGCTGGGATGGTTCCTTTCAATAGGCCCTTCCATAATCACTTCCCTGACCCGTCCTGAAAATACAAAAAGTGGCCATTGGCTGCAATAATAAAATTTAAATAATTCCTGTAATTTATTTCAGGCTCTAGGAGATTATTTGTATTCCGCCGCCCAATCTCGTGTTGACCGACTGAAGGGCTTCTGATAAGAGAACTCTAGAATAAGGGGGACGTATTCGCCATGAATCAGTTTAGCGAAACATGCTTTCAGAGGTGTCTTACGGTTCTATATTGTTTTTAAAGCGGCTTCGGTGGCGTAGTTGGTAGCTTGATGAGCTTCTATGCCCCCAGATCGCGGGTTCAAACCCGGCCGAAGTCGTCGGATTTTTAAGAGCGTTAAAAATCCCTCGATATGCTTTCCTTCCGAGGGGAAGTAAAGACGGAGGTCCCATGTCATAGATTTATAGCATGAAAAAGAACGTTCCACTAACTACACTTGTGGAAGCTAAAATTTGTAGGTTAGATTGATAACGCTATATTAGATCCAACGTTCGCCACCAGGTGCTGACTGCGATGGCATATAGTAGCCATGTCTGCAGCTAGGTGTCGTGGACGGTAGGTTTTGGTAGCAAAAGTAGGAGCTACTTGAAAATTGAACGTCTGCAGTTCTTACCTGAATTACAGACACACACCAATACAGCCATCACAATTAACACCGGTTATCAGACAGATTCTACACACACCCAAAGTACACGGGGCTACATGACCACGTTGTCGCAGCCCCTAAACTGACGAACCAACCAACCAACCAACCATTGATTTCAATTCGTTTATGAGGTTTGGGACATCAGCCTCGTGTATTTGGACAGGCAAATGCCATTTCAAATTCAGTTTTTTTAAATGCTGATACCTCGCGATACTCTTTAGGGCCCTTTCTTCCAAATACGGTTTTAATATTAAATAATCAGTATCGGTTACAAGAAATACTGTCGTATAACACCCGTTGGTATTACATATGAGTTTTAAAATATTGCTCTGAGTGCTCCTAGAGGACACTGAGAGAACTTTTAGACCGTACCACTTTCCTCTAGCACAATTGTTTTCGCCAGAATTGATGGTATTTGTGAATGAAAGAAAGTGAAGGCGGGAAAGCGAACCACTATCAATATATATTTTTCAGTCGCTATTTGCACAATATAATTGGGTGGGTGTACGATATATAATAACACAAGTCCTGAAAAAGATTAAATATATTCCTAATGATTATTCAAATAAATAAGGGCATTTTAGTCGTTTAAACCGCCAGGTGGTCAGAATCAGATCAAGATCATTAGGGTTGAAGTTTAGTTTTATGTACACAATTTAGAATTGTGGTTTTGTTATACATTGTATGACTTGTTTTGTTATTGATATTATTTATTATTCGCCATGAATCTCTTTATTAAAAAAGAAAGGTTAGCCTGCTGGTGTAGCCTATCCTTACACGACACGCCACAGTAACTTATGACCAGGCCATGCTGACCAAATGAGAATAAGGATTGTTTCAGGAATATGACTCCACTTCCTGATGTAGCGGCTAGCATCCTTGGCTGTCACCCCGGAGGTCTGGGTTTGAGTCCCGGCTCTGCAGAGTAACTTAATTCTGGTTTGAGGGTTGGAACGGGTTTCAGTGAGCCTTGCGATTCAAAAATGAGAAGAGGTGTGTTAGATTCCTGCCTCAGCAATCTTGGAGGGATGTTGTTTTCCGTGGTTTCCCATTTCTATTCCAGGCAAATGGCGGGATGGCTACTAACTTAAGGCCATGGCCGCCTTCTTCCCAATTGTCTCCTGAATTTCACACACGTACATCCGTCACAGTAACACAGGTTATCAGACAAAAAAAAAATCCACAGACACACACCTGAGAACACGGGGCTGTATGATCACGATGTCCAGGCCCCTAAAATGAATTGAAACAACAAGAAATGTGACTCAAAATAACTGCATAATTATTATTGAACTAATACTGACAGCGATGGTTACGCCCGCTAAAGCGCAGCGTTAGGTATTGAGGCCAAGCTCTCTTCTGACTCCGTAGACGCGTGGGTACAAGCCTCACCGTCGGCCGTCCTTGGGATGGTTTTCAGTGGTTTCCCCATTTTCAACACCAGGAAAATGCTGGGATGGTACCTTCTGACAGACCACAGCTGCTTCCTTCCATAGCCTTGCCCAGTTCCATTCATCTTCATCCATCTCCTCTCTCATCCCGGCACGCAGGTCGTCCACGGACATCGACTATAAAGACCTGCACTCACCCTCTTAGGAGGCAACACGACAAAAAAAAGTTGAATTATTAAAGATGAATGTACATTTATAATGTTAGTCTAGCTCTGCTAAAGTAGCCAAAAGTAACCACCCCTCATCGCACGTCACTGCAATTCGGCCAGAAATAGATAGAACGATGTCGCCGCAACACTTGACGGCATAAGGTAACTGGGGGAGAAGGAGGAGGAGGGGGAGAGAAACGGCGCCCCCATTTTAACAGCACGTTACTGGTACTTACTGGAGAATAGTTCTCTCACTTTCCTCGTTAACAACTGGTGACTCAAAAGTGAAGCACTAGCACGCGACAATAATTACCATTGCTCGCTGCTGACCAATAGCATGCTTGCTTTATAACTCCAAATAGAGTTCTGACTGTCGGCTCGCTTGTCAGGTCTCCAGTGTTGCACAGTTGCACACAGTTCTGTCCAGTCTCGCTGCTTGCTCTATCACTCCACGTGGAGTCCAGAGTCTGGTCCTGGCTGTTGGCTCGCTTGTCAGGTCTCAATTGTTGCAGAGTTGCACACCGTTCTGTCCAGTCTCACTGCTTGCTCTATCACTCCATGTGGAGTTCAGAGTCTGGTGCTGGCTGTCGACTCGCTTGTCAGGTCTCCAGTGTTGCACAGTCGCACACAGTTCTGTCCAGCTTCGCTACTTGCTCTATCACTCCACGTGGAGTCCAGAGTCAGGTCCTGACTGTCAGCTCGCTTGTCAGGCCTCCAGTGTTGCACAGTTGCACACAGTTCTGTCCAGTCTCGCTGCTAGCTCTATCACCCCACGTGGAGTCAGAGTCTGGTCCTGGCTGTCGGCTCGCTTGTCAGGTCTCAATTGTTGCAGAGCTGCACACCGTTCTGTCCAGTCTCACTGCTTGCTCTATCACTCCATGTGGAGTTCAGAGTCTGGTGCAGGCTGTCGGCTCGCTTCTCAGGTCTCCAGTGTTGCACAGTTGCACACAGTTCTGTCCAGCTTCGCTACTTGCTCTATCACTCCACGTGGAGTCCAGAGTCTGGTCCTGGCTGTCGGCTCGCTTATCAGGTCTCCAGTGTTGCACAGTTGCACACAGTTCTGTCCAGTCTCGCTGCTTGCTCTATCACCCCACGTGGAGTCCAGAGTCTGGTCCTGGCTGTTGGCTCGCTTGTCAGGTCTCAATTGTTGCAGAGTTGCACACCGTTCTGTCCAGTCTCACTGCTTGCTCTATCACTCCATGTGGAGTTCAGAGTCTGGTGCTGGCTGTCGACTCGCTTGTCAGGTCTCCAGTGTTGCACAGTCGCACACAGTTCTGTCCAGCTTCGCTACTTGCTCTATCACTCCACGTGGAGTCCAGAGTCTGGTGCTGGCTGTCGGCTCGCTTATCAGGTCTCCAGTGTTGCACAGTTGCACACAGTTCTGCCCAGTCTCACCGCTTGCTCTATCACTCCACGTGGTGTCCAGAGTCTGGTCCTGGCTGTCAGCTCGCTTGTCAGGTCTCCAGTGTTGCACAGTTGCACACAGTTCTGTCCAGTCTCGCTGCTTGCCCTATCACTCCATGTGGAGTTCAGAGTCTGGTGATGACTGTCGGCTCGCTTGTCAGGTCTCCAGTGTTGTACAGTTGCACACAGTTCTGTCCAGTCTCGCTGCTTGCTCTATCACTTCACGTGGAGTCCAGAGTCTGGTCCTGGCTGTCGGCTCGCTTGTCAGGTCTCAATTGTTGCAGAGTTGCACACCGTTATGTCCAGTCTCGCTGCTTGCTCTATCAATCCATGTGGACTTCAGAGTCTGGTGCTGGCTGTCGGATCGCTTGTCAGGTCTCCAGTGTTGCACAGTTGCACACAGTTCTGTCCAGTCTCGCTGCTTGCTCTAACACTTCACGTGGAGTCGAGAGTCTGGTCCTGACTGCCGGCTCGCTTGTCATGTTTCCAGTGTTGCACATTTGCACACCGTTCTGTCCAGTCTCACTGCTTGCTCTATCACTCCATGTGGAGTTCAGAGTCTGGTCCCGGGTGTCGGCTCGCTTGTCAGGTCTCCAGTGTTTCACGGTTGCACACAGTTCTGTCCAGTCTCGCTGCTTGCTCTATCACTCCATGTAGAGTCCAGAGTCTGGTCCTGCTGTCGGTTCGCTTGTTAGGTCTCCAGTGTTTCATAGTTACACACAGTTCTGTTCAGTCTCACTGCTTGCTCTCATTTACTACGGTGGAGAGTTGACAAAGCTGTGTATCGAGCTGGGAAGGCCCTGGCTCCACGCAGACAGGGAATGTAATCATGGCCGCCCAGCGAGGTTTTAAAGCGCGCAGATTTAATGAGGAAAGTGAGGGAACTATATTTAAGGAATGATGATCAACTTACCGACATATCTTACGCAGACGTCACAGCTACACATTCCTCCACCAGTGATGAAGGTTTCACCTGGCTGACATGACGTCACAGGTACACAGTATTCCTTGATCTCTGCTGGGGTGCACTGACTACGTATCTTGTGTCTCAGGCAGTATTCCTGGGCCTGGGCCACACACACAACTACTGCCAGGCCAATGAGGACTACACGAAGTGTTGGAGCCATCTGGAATATTACAAGGATTACCAGTTATAATAACTAGGAGTAATGTTCTTGATGCAATGGCTCTATCTATGAAGCGTTCATGGTATACAGCAGGCTTTTTGAGAAATGAGCACTACCTTCATGCTATACCAAGTACCCGAGCACCAAAAAAATCAATAATAATAATAATAATAATAATAATAATCATCATAATAATAATAATAAAAATGCAACAAGCATGTGCTTCTCTTTCCTCTTCCTGTCTCTCTTTCTCCCTCAGAAATAGCTGAAATACTGTAGCTATGGATTCACCACCCACCAGGCGTGCTGCAACTGCAGCCATGTCTCATACAGTGAAGCACAAAATAGGCTATGTGGGGTTTGCTCTTTTTCACAAAGCATTTCGTACTTCTTGAAGATCGGCTGCGTGGCTCAGCGGTAACGTTCTCGCCTGCTGAGCTCAAGATAGTGGTATTGAATCCTGGTGCAGTCAATCGGCATTTGAGGGTGCGCAAATGTGAGGGAACCGTGTTATTAGATTTACTTGCATGTTATGTAGATTTCATTAGAATGCTAACTATTGCAATGGGTACCATGTTTCGACTTCCGGAAAATTTCGACATATCTTCGCATTTCACATCCCCCAGACCCCAAATCCACCGTCAGTTCAAAAGTTTATATATAATTTATGTATATATGTATATATATATCACTTTCTTGTGGACACGATAACTGCCTTAATTTGCCCCAATCAGTTTGAATTTTTTACATAATAAGTATCCCATTAAAATCTCGGTCGAGTTCGTTAATGGGCAAAATCGGTCGAAGGTGGTGAAAATGGGGGGCTTTTATCGAAAAGGTGAAATTTCGCTATAACTCTCTTAATACGTGAAATATCGAATCCATTCAAAGTTCATAATATGTGTCGGATATGTGCCAACAATTTATGTCAAATAAGTTTTTTGATAGCACCAACCATTGACCAAAGGGGTGGGAAAAAGTGGGGTTTTCGGGAAACATTAATCATATCTCTCTTAATAGGCACAATATCAAAACTGTACAAAATGGAAAATATTCCCCTAATAATTACCTAAAACTTTTGTCTGAAAGAATTTTTGATATGACCCACCATTACGCCAAGGGATGAGAAAAATGATTTCGGAATTAAAGAAAATGCCAAGTGCTATCAGAGGTTACCATGACAACGCTTCTAAATTGATGAGGGATGAGCTATCAGAGGTTGCCAATACAACGCCATTAACGAGATCACATTAATTTTTAGCCTACTTTTCACACTTTGCAAAAATGAGGAAAAAGTAGACTTATGAGATCCATCCGGGAAAATGTGTCTGTCTGTCGGTCTGTCCATCTGTCTGTCTGTCTGGCTGGATGGCTGTGTGTTTGTGCCCCCTCTACCAACTCCTAAACGGCTGCAGCAATCAAAACCAAATTTAGTATGAGTAAAGTTGTATACCGGAATATCTCAGGCCCATATTTGAAAATGATGTCAGTGCTACCAACTGCTAAAAAACGCACTAGAAATTTGAGCTCCATGTTGGATATCTTGGAATGTATACATGGGAGCTATTCCAAAATTGGCACACATGTAGATAATACTATTTCAGTTTAATTTCCAAGAGGCCATATATGACAGTGTGGCCAAAATAATTTTAAGCCTTCTGATAAGTCCAATTTTTAAATGCATATAACTTCTACAATATCAATTGGATTTCAACCAAATTTTGTATGTAATATGTGTACATAAACAGATATGACTCAGTGCATTCTTAAGAGCCACTAGGGCTGCCAACTGTTAATAATTTCTCTCTCTATTTTTTATCCAAATACCAATATATCAGAAAGTATGCAAGCCGACAGCTTTAAACTATGCACAGGTATATTACCTGACATTTTACATTAATTTGGAGTGACTTACATATGTCAGTTCTACCAACATGATTCTAAGCCTGCTGATAGGACCAATTTTTAAATACATGTAACTTCTATACTGTCAGTTGGATTTCAACCAAATTTCGTATGTGATATGTGTAACATAACAGATATGACTATAAGTGTTCTTAAGAGCAATCAGGGCTGCCAACTGTTAATAAATGGTGTCTATATTTTTTACCCTAATATCAATATATCAGAAAGTATCATTAATCAGATCACCGGCGTTCAATGCCGCAGGTGGCTGGTATGAGTCCCACTTGGGTCACACATTTTAACTCGGTAACTTTCATAATTTGTGTATTCGCCACACGAGATATTGCAATACAATTAGGCCACTAGTTTAAATAGGAATTGTTTATTTAGAACATTAATAACAAAACAGTGCAGACAACATCACTACTGAAGTTATTCACAATAATAATGGAATAGATCACAGGCTACATACTTAAACCACATTGAAAATGAAAATCCACAGCCTGCTTCCTGTCGACCGACTAGGTTAGGGAATGGAATGAAGCCCGCATCTAGCGGCGAGGATATGAACTGTGCCGGGTGCCGAAGCCGGTCGCACTCCCCTGGGGGCAATGATTAAATAAATGACAGATGAAATGAAATGATAGTGGAGAGCTTTGCTGGAATGAAATTTGTGGCAGGGAAAACCGGAGTACCCGAAGAAAAAATCTGTCTGCTTCCGCTTTGTCCAGCACAAATCTCACATGGAGTGACCGGGATTTGAACTATAGACCCAGCGGTGAGAGGCCGGCGTGCTGCCACGGAGGCTGGCACTTAAACCACATTATTATTATTATTAATAGTAATAATAACGCAATAACCATAGAAGTGAACTGTTTGTAAATAAGTTGAACGCGTTACACAAGATATTACAAACGTATGTAATATAAACATTGTATTTATATATTTGTGTTTAAGTGTAATTCATAAACATCGTACACTAATTAAGCCTAAGTGAACAGGATCTGAAGATGAAGGCTTGACGTTCGAAACATGTCATCCTATTAAGTACCAAATTTAGTAAATAAAAATGTGTTAGTTTTTGATAATATCTTGTTTCTTTCTTTCAGGTTAGGGTATGTAAATACAGTATCTGTTTCCCACCTAAAGTAATTGGGCGGTTTCGGTGCCGTAGTTGGTAGCATGCTGAGCTTCTATGCCCAAGGTCGCGGGTTCAAACTCGGCTCTTTGGAGGGGAAGTAAAGCGGGCCCATGTGATAGATTTATGGCATGTAAAAGAACCTTCTACCAACTAAACATGTGTGAAGCAAAATTTGTAGGTTAGGTTCGATGAATGCTCTTAGGTTTCAACGTTCGTCACCAGGTGCTGGTTGTGATGACATCTAGTAGTGGCAAAGTCCACAGCTAGGTGTCGTGGATGGTAGAATTTAGTAGTGAAAGTAGGAACTATTTGATTTTATCGTTAACAGTCCTTACTTGAAATAAAAACAGACTAGCGGACCCGTGCAATAAATCTCGCATGTTCATAAACCACACTTTCCCCAATAGGTTTATAATGAGAGACTTAAGGAGAAAGGTTGTTATGTTTCTTTTTCCAACCAAATGATTATAGAACACTATTGACATTTCAGTTAGAATTCCAAGTTCTACGTTCCCTAACATAACCCTTTGTTGCATGGTGTAGCGTATGTGCAACATGGATTATGAATAGGATTTGTACGCCTTGGTGAGAAATTTATGAACCAATGCATGTTTGAGATGTGCTACAAGAATTTTGACAATAGTTGCCCTTAGGTTGGCTGCATTGTAGTTTTACAAGAGCATATGTTATAAGCGGGAAGAGGTTATACCATTTTGTCATATCCTTGAACTTTCAAATTTTATCTGTACTATTTAGAGTTATTTCTTGAAGAAGATAAAAATCGCATGCACAAAATAAGGAATGTATAATCATATTTTCTGCAATAAATTACAAAACTTGCTTTATATCAGGTGTTACAGAGGAATTTGTATATGTTGCATAACTGCAACAACATGTGGATGTTGATCCCTTATGATTGTTAGGTTATGTTACTTTCCCAGAATTTTGGTAGTAAATAATCACACTTTATACATATTCTTGGTGATAGGTAATGTTTATCAATGGTCTCTATGTCCTTTATCATTAAAACAATCCAAATTCATTTTTAAACATTTTTGAAATTTTTTAGTTTTTAAAGTAGGTGACATATTCAAAACCAAACATCCTAAAAAGTCATATATAGGCTTAAACGAAAGGTCTCTATATCATTTGTCGTTAGAACAAAACTTTATATTTTTTATTTTTTTCCCAAAAAAGTTCAATTTTGAATGTGGGCTATATTGTGGAAACTAAGAATTTTACAAACAAGTTTGTTTGACGTTTCAAGTTTCAAGTCTCTAGGCCACAAAAATAGTAGGGGTTCTAACCCTCAACCAAGTAAGATTTGTCGATATCTCGCGAGGCCATCATCGAGGGGGAGACACTCTGAGTCCTATGACATGTCGCATGTCAAAATCCGACCATGGGTTCGCGAGATATCGACAAAGTCAACAAGAAAGTAGGCTGTGGCTTAGAAGTGCTACTACACCCTTACACAGGGCTGTTGTAGTGAAAGAAAGGCATACATTGAGAGTAGTGGAGTAGACTGAAAGAAGGATGTGCATTAATATCAGTGAAGGAACATAAAGAAACGTATGCAAATCAATTATGACAAATGTGGTTAAAAGAAAAGAGAAAGGACACATGACTGAATATTATTTTATGTAGTAATAAGTTTGAATGACAACCGCATGTTTACTCATGGTCATGATGTAGCATACGTGCAAAATTAGAAAATCCTGTTTTAATTAGTAACCTACTGAAAAAGCTTGCCACGGTGGGTGAGTGGATAGCGTGTCGGTCTACTAACCCCAAATTTGCAGGTTCGCCCCTGGCCGTGGTAAGTGATTTTTGAAAGGCGGCAAAAATACGATACGCATGTCATACGATGTTGGCATGTCAAAGAACCCATTTGAATTCAGTAGGCCGAGTTCATAATGGAAAAAATTAATCTCGGGAGTTTCCGCCAACACAAAGTTCCTCATTTCTCTACTAGAAAGCGCTATAATGTTTAAGGAGCTTAGATATCTATTATCTAACCTCCTTGACTTTCATAGTGATTCAAGGAACAACGAAATTCGACATGCAAGCTACCCTCTTGGTGTCAAATTACAAAGCTTGCACCCGGCACCCGAGGCCATACGATATTATTATTATTATTACCTACTGAAAATATATTTTTTTAAATTATTTTTCCCCTACTTATTGGGCATCCAAAAAAAGTCAACCCCTGGCACTATCCAGCCCATGACGGGCTAAGGCCGACCAAGCGACCGCTGCCCAGCCATTCGGCCTGCAGATATTGGGGTGACGCGTGATCAGCGCGTCGGGACCCCTCGGCCGTTAATCTTGGTTTTCGTGATCGGGGCGCTGTCTCACTGTCAGACAGCTACTCAATTGTCCTCACGAGGCTGAGTGCACCCCGTTCCAACCCTCACGTCAGTTTTAAAATCCCTGACGGAGCCGGGGATCGAACCCGGGGCCTCCGGGTGAGAGGCAGGCGCGCTACCCCTACACCACGGGGCCGGCACTTATTGGGCATCCAAAACATAATTTTAAACGTAAAAATAAAAATAAAAATAAAAAATCATTCATTTAAGGGTAACGTAAGAAGGGTCGCGTATTTTCCTACAGCAACAGTATTTGCAAATCGCACACTTCCTACAAAAATTGATATTTATGAAATTAGAATGCAATTACTCACTGATAATGCAATTTGTGTGCTCAATCCATTGATTGACAGCTTAGCTGTAAGACTCACTGGTTATTCGATATTAATGAAATTATACGATTTGAGCATTCATTCATTTGATTTACTGTTTCTGAAATCCATGTAAAATGATAAAGGAAAACCTCAGAATGATAAAATGACATGAAACAGAGGTCACAGCGGCCAAAATGTGAAGTGGACAGCAATAATGGAGCGTATTTTCCTACAGCAACAGTATCTGCAAATCGCACACTTCGTACATTTTTTAAAGTACTTTTTTAAAGAAATTATAGATATTTATGAAATTAGAGTGCAATTTGTCACTCCTAATGCCTATTCTTCATTTGAATGCTCATCTGTCACGATAGGTCGCTTGTGAGCGCCGCAGGAAGGATCTATACTACTGAAATAATATACGAGTATATGATAACACACACTAATACAGTCATCACAATTACCACCGGTTAACAGACAGATTCTACACACACCCAAAGTACACGGGGCTACATGGCCGCGTTGTCGCAGCCTCTAAACTAAGGAACCAACCAACCAACTAATGTGATGACCAACTGGAAAGCTTTCATAATAATCTCTATTTACAGTATATGACTTGCACTATTTGTGCAATGCACGACCTAATACCTAAAAGCCTTCATTAATATTATATATATAATGCGTTTGGCCCTCTAAGGAGCACGTAGAACCATTAGTTAACATTGTTCTTCTTGTTCTTCTTATCTTCCCGAAACTTCCTCATCCTTTCGCTATGTGCCTGTCTTCTTTCTTGTGTCCATGCAGCTTTGAGTTTCAAATTCTGTCCCGTAGGGATCTTGAGTGGAAACTTATACGAATTTACTTTTTGTCTATATGCAGTCCGCGTCGTTGTCAGTGGGTCAATATTGATTTCAGTGAGGTCCTTTTGGGTGTCTGCTAGCCAGCGTACTTTGGTTTGTCGGTTTCCATTGACTGTGAGGAAGATTTTCTTGGTCAGTCGGGAGTTGTCCATTCGAGCTATATGTCCGTAGAATTTCATGCGTCTTTTACGTGCGAGTGAGGCGAATCGTTCAGTCCGTGAATATAGTTCGTCTGAGCTTTTCCTCATCCAGATACCGTCCTGAAGCTTTGGTCCAAAGATTTTTCTCAGTATTTGTCGTTCTATCTTCTCAATGTATTTGATGTTGATGGTTAACTATGACGTCTCAATCGCATAGGGTGCCTCTGGGAGGATGACTGTGTGGTAGTGATGGAGTTTGGTTTTAGTGGAAAGTGATTTCTTGTTGTAAATATTCCAAGTGATTGTGTAAGCTTTGCGTAATTTTTCTGCACGTGTTTTGTTAGCCATTCTTTCGTTACCAGTGTTCCCGAAAATTTCACCTAGGTACTTGAAGTGCTTAACTTGTGTGATGTCGCCATATTTGGTTGTAATTGATGCCATTAATATTATTATTTTATTAAATTTTCACTCACCTTTAACTGTGCGATTCTTGTCCTACAGCTATTTGTGGTCTTGCTCTGCACAGCGGAGGGAAGAGGTACTTATATACTCACCTGGGATATCTCGAGTCCCCTCCAGGCAGTCTCACGGTCAAAGTCCTCGCTATTGGATCTGTTTACGAGCAGGTTATGCGGAAAAGATTGCCTGTCAACTTCTCAGAAACCGGCTTTGGAGGGAATTCACCGAGCTTGTTGCTGATATGTGCCGACACTTTCTGTGACTTGTGACGTGTAAATACTTAGTATTTACAGCTGGGACTTCCCCCCGGGATTAACAGCTGATAACTAGACCACTGTACGGAAAAACAAAGAGTTATCAGCCCCGCAACCGCACGACTGATATCCGCTCGTTTGTTATGCAAATATACTCACATTATAAAAATATTTTTAGCCTGTTTTCATTTTATGGAAAAATAGCCTTATGAGATAACCTTTTGTCCGTGTGTGTGTATGTGTGTTCGTATGTGTGTGTAACCCTAATACGTTCTAAACGGCTGGAGAGATTTCAATGAAACTCGGCAAGGTCATAGCACTATTTTGGCCGACCCCGACCGTGCCCTTCAAATTTTATTACGTCTCGCCAATTCAACATGGCGGCTGTGCGAAATATTTCACCGGCATTCTATATCTCCGAAGCTATTACTGATATCACGCTGAAATTTTGTACGGTGATAAAGGGAACAACAAGCAGTTCACCTATGAGACTTTCAAAACAACTGTTAACTACAAAACGAACATGGCGGCCATGCGAAGTTGAAACATTTAAATAGACTTTTCTCGTGATTTAACCATCCAAACCAATGAAACTTGGTACAACAAATGTTTATGCACATTGTAATGCACTGGGATATCATTCAGTTCATTTGTTTACATAACCTCGAGATGGTGGCTGTGCGAATTATTTCGCCGGCATTCTATATCTCCGAAACTATTACTGATATCACCTTGAAATTTTGTACGGTGATACTAGAAGTTCAGCTATGATACTTCCAAAAAACCGTAAAATAAAAAACGAACATGGCGGCCAAGCGAAATTGAAACATTGAATAGACTTTTCTCGCTATTTAACCATCTGGCGCAGTGAAATATGGTACAGTAAATGTTTATACACAGTGTAATGCACTGGCAGTGCGCAATTTTAAAATTAAGTTTTTATTTCTTGTGTATTAATCATGCGATGGAAGTGAACGTTTGACAATGAACCTACGCAAAAATCGTCATCTAATGGTACATAACTCTATGGCCTACATATATAAATATCCAACATGGCTACCAACCGAAATATTTAGACGGTTCTCAATATCTATTAATCAATGACAGCAGTCAAACTGAAATTTTGTGTGTTGATAAAGGCTATAAACATAAGTTCACTTATGGGACTTTCAATAACCTGATGAGCACAAGTCCAACATGGTTGCGACGCGAATTATAAATATTTAAATGGACTTTTCTCGCGATTTAACCATCCAAGCGCAGTAAAACTAAGTACGATAAATACTTATACACATTTTAATCCACTGGCATCTAATTTATTTCAATTGTTATTATAATTACAAGATGGCAGCTGTGCGAAATTTTAAAATCTGATTTTCATTTCTTGTGTCCTAATCATGCGATGAAGTTTGAATACTACACCTACACAATAATCTTCATGTAATAGTACATAGATCTAAGACCTACATATATAAAATTCCACCATGGCGATCACCCGAAATATTGGGACGGTTCTCAATATCTATGAATCTATTACAGCAATCAAAGTAAAATTTTGTATGTTGATAGAGGCAATTAACATGAGTAGGATATATGAAAATAGGCGTTAGTTCTTCATGGAACTACTTGTTAATTTATTAGATAAAGCATAAAGTATTAAATGACCACATTTAGATATTTCAGTAGAAAGTCGTTCCTCTAGGCTATGTGTGTCATGTGCTATATTTAAAATGAATGTTATTCAGCCTGAATTGCAACCCTTTTCAATTCGGAGTGTTAATTATGCTTAATGACATACTTTGAATGAGATTAGCTTAAGTCATCTTTGTCATGAAAAAAAAAAAACCACCTTAACGGATAAAATACGATAGGCCATGTCATAAACATCCGGGTACTAGTAATGATATTCAACACTTTCGGATTGTATTCTATAAACATTATCCGCAGCTTATCCGCTATCCGCATGGCGAAAATATTTGTGGATATCCGCGGGTTTATCCGCCGAGGGATTTATTTATAACATGTGGGTCGGCGAACCCCAGTCAAATTCATCATTGTTTCCACTTACTTGTACCTAGCTCCTCTCTTTCACCCTTCCTGGTCTACTTCGTGGTGTAGTGACTAGCATTATGGCTGTCGCCCCCTGGGTCCGGGTTGGATTCCCAGCTCTGCCAAGAAATTTAACTCTGATCTGAGGACTGGGATCTCTGGCGAATCGTGTTAGATAACTATGTCATCATCAAATCTCAGAGTTGAAATTATTTCTCCTAGAATCCTTACTTCTACTTGGAAATTTTCTCTAATTTCCATCATTTCTTGTTCAATGTATAGGTTGAAAAGTATGGGTGATAAGTTGCAGCCTTGACTTACGCCTTTCTGAATACTAGCTTCACTCTCATGTCCTTCGGCTCGAATAACTGCCGCCTGGTTTCTGTATGGATTGTAGATCACCCTCTTAACCCTGTACTTTATTCCGATCGTTTTCAAAATGTCAAACAACTTACTCCAATCAACGTTATCAAAAGTCTTTTCTAAGCCTATAAATGCCATGAACATTATGTTATCTTTTCTTATTCTACTTTCCAAGATCAGCCTAAGATATAGTATGTATGTCTACCCCTTATTATTCCCGTTTTCCAACGGGGTCGGGGATGAGATGCGATGTAAGTCTTTGTGGCGATGGATTTTACGGCCGGATGCCCTTCCTGACGCCAACCTCATGAGAGGAGTTAATGAGAGATGAAATGAATGATGGCGAATGAAATTGGGCAAGGATGTGGAAGGAAGCGGCCGTGGCCTGTCAGAAGGTACCGTCCCAGCATTTGCCTGGTGTTGAAAATGGGAAACCACGGAAAACCATTTTAAGGACGGCCGACGGTGGGGCTCGAACCCACGCGTCTACCGAGTCAGCAGAGAGCTTGGCCCCATGACCTAATGCTGTGCTTTAGCCAGCGTAGCCACTACTGTCGGTCAGCCTAAGACATAGTACAGTCTCCCTTATTCCTAAGTTCCTCCTGAAACTAAATTGGTCTTCACCAACTCTGTTTCTATCTATCATTCCATCCTCTACTATCCAGGTATTTGCCTGAAGGGAGAGTGGAAAAACCCGGGGAAAAGCCACACTCAGGATAGCCGCCAGGATTCGAACCTACACTCTCCGGACTTGCTGAAACTGCCCTCACGACCATGGTGCATGATTTAACGAGCATGGGTACGCCACGAGGCCAAGCTCTAATTAGCTTTAAAATAAACTTTGATACACGAACTTTTTAAGTTTCCCGCAATTAAAGTGAAATAGAGAGAAATATGTAGTTGTTTTTAATCGTTATTAGCGGCTTGGGACATCTTAAGTCATCTTCATGTACCTGAATTTGTTTGATATCCTGTATTTTGAAGAAGAAGTAAGATTGTAAGTTACGTGACCGTGAATCTTGTGATTATGAGCCACCGGACCTCCTTTTTTTAAACGTGGAATCCGAACCACAGGACATGGCATTACACTTCGAAAATCTCACATTCATTGACCGGGAATCGAACCCAGTCCACCTTGGTGAGAGGCCAACAGCTTGACCGCAGCGCCACCACTCCCATTATTGATATCCTGTATTTTTGTGGTGGCTTTGATAGTGTGTCTGGCTGTGATTATTAGGGACAGAGATGGGCTAGGTGCCCTGGGACATAAAATGAGGTACTATCCCGGTATTTTCCTGGAGGAAGTGAATACAATAATCGGGAAAAAAGTACACTCTGGAGAGCCGAATCAGCACCGGGATATGAACCTCTGATCCCCCGGCTTGCTGCAGCTCTGCCATCGCGGTCGTTGTTCTTTAAGCTCTAGTTGCCCCCTTAAGAGAGGCAAATGACCTCGATGCTCCACCACTTAAGGCGACAACCTCCACTTGCGTTGTTGGCTTGCTCTCCTTAGGTTCTGGGTTCGACGCCTTGCTTTGCCAGTTATTTAGGTTTAGTATGGCCTAATACGGGGTCGTCTTGTCTCTCAAGATACGGCACCAAATGGACACCCTCCGGAAACGAGGGGGAGCGGAAAGGAAGCGGCCTCCTAATGAACCCAACCTCCGGCTGAATATGCCTGGTTAGCAGTGGCGTAACTACTGGTGGGGGAGGAGGGGGGGCTGATCAGGAGGATCAATCTCCCCAGAGACAATTAATAAAAATACATAAATGACATCAAATTGGCAGGTGAAAAGCTGAAGAAAGTAGGAGACTTCTGTTACTTAGGAAGCAAAATAACCAGTGATGGACGGAGCAAAAAGGATATAAAAATTACTTTGGCCCAGGCAAGGAAGGCATTTCTACAAAAAAGGAATCTGTTGACATCGAATATAGATTTAGGTATTAGGAAGTCATTTTGAAAGCCTTTGTTTGGAGCGGGGCACTCTATGGAAGGGAAGCTTGGACTATTGGTGCATCAGAAAGGAGGAGCATTGAAGCGTTTGAAATGTGGTGTTACAGGAGATTGATGAAGATCAGATGGGTGGATAGGGTTACAAACGAAGAGGTATTAATACGAGTGGGAGAGAAGAGATGTTTCCGGTGACTGCTAATGAAGAGAAGAGATAGGTTGGTAGAACACATATTAAGACACCCAGGAATAGCAAGCTTAGTTATGGAAGGAAGGTTCGAGGGCAAGAACTGTAGGGATAGACCAAGGTTAGAATATGTTAAACAGATTGCCTCGGATGTAGGGTGTGGTAGCTATGTAGAGATGAAACGATTAGCTCAGGACAGGGAGGCATGGAGATCTGCATCAAACCAGTCCAAAGACTGAAGACTCAAACAACAATAAATGAAATGTTTATTTCGAATAAAATCGATCTTCGGATTGATGACAAACGAAGTTTATTCGAGAAAATTTCTCTCTACGCGTGGAAAATCTTTCGTGGTACATAAACTGAACACTTGCTGCAAAACTCTGCTTTTTCGAGATTTTTGCACATTGATAGGTGAAAATAAAACGCATCCAATGTTATCGACATAAAACCGTGTAGTTATGCTTTCATTGATTGTTTAATTTTGATCCCCTTCCCCTCCGCATAAAACAAAAGCAAAAAAGCAAAAATCAGAAACAAAAGCCAAAGTTGAAAATAACAGATATGAAAACATAAACAAAAACACCAAGCAAAATACAAAATAAAAACTAAAGCAAAATTAAAAACAAAAACAAACAAAAAACCACAAACACGACATTCAAATACAAAATCACAATAAAAAAACACACCGAAAATCTAAACTTAGAACAAAAGAGAAACACAAACAAACGAAAATATTTGAAAAAGGAAAAGTTCTGTCTCATAGAGCATAGCGCTCTTCATAGCTTTTTAGTTCATCTACTCATTCCCCTCCAGAAGCAAATCCTAATTACGCCACTGCTGGTTAGTTATTCCTAGTTATAGTTCCGATAACTATGGTCTGGTCGCCTACGTCACTGGATATGGGAATCAGCTGTTGTTGTTGAATATTATTATTATTGTGATGAAGATAAACAGCTCTGAAAAACGTATGGCTGCAATGTGCCAGTAATTTGTAGAAAAAGGTGAGATTGAAATCTAGAAATCCGCCATGGAAGCTAATTTCATCACAATTTGCTGCTGAAAAGACCTGGCATGAAGAATGGGCTGCATCAAAACCAGAACATCTGAGTTTAATAACTTACTGATCCCTGCAGAGAACCACCTGGTTTCAATTTATCGAGAAAGGTATGGACATCATTGAACAGGGTCCGCACAAATCACGGACGATGCAATTTCTGGCTCCACAAGTGGGAAAACTCAAAGCCCATTCCGCGACTGTGCCAATGTACCTCAGATCTTTCAGCTTGTTGCCCTCGCGTGTCCAAGGAACCATCCATGATCTACACAGTGCCACCGATAAGGCTGTCAACTGGCTGAATACCCTTGACAACGTCTTTTTTGTTATCTGTTTTTAATTCTTTGCCGCAATGTATCCTCATTTTGCCATACGAAATAAATACATAAATTATTATTTTTATTTATTTAGAGTATTATTATTGATGAAGCCTCCGTGGCTTAAGCGGCAGCACGTCGGTCTCTCACCACTGGGTCCGTGGTTCAAAGCCCGGTCAACTCCATGTGAGATCTGTTCTGGACAAAACGGAGGCAGACAGGTTTTTCTCCGGGTACTCCGGATTTCCCTGTCAAAATTTAATTCCAGCAACACTCTCCCCTATAATTTCATTTCATCTGTCATTCATTTAATCATTGCCTCAGAGGAGTGCGACAGGCTTCGGCAGCCGGCATAGTTAATATCTTCCCTGACCCAGTCAGTCTTCTGGAAACGGGCTGTGGATTATCATTTTAATTATTATTGATGATGATGATAATGATAATTGTTGTTTTAATGGGCCTAACATCTAGTTTTCTTTTCGTGTGGCCTCCTGAGAGGCCGAGTGCAGGTCTTACTATTCGATGCCCGTGGGCGACCTGCGCGTCGGGATGATAGATGGAATGGATGAAGATGAATGAAAGTGGGCAAGGATGTGGAAGGAAGCGGCCGTGGCCTGTCAGAAGGTACTGTCCCAGCATTTGCCTGGTGTTGAAAATGAGAAACCACGGAAAACCATTTCAAGGACAGCCGACGGTGGGGCTCGAACCCACGCGTCTACCGAGTCAGCAGAGAGCTTGGCCCCATGGCCTAACGCAGCGCTTTAGCCAGCGTAGCCACTACTGTCGGTAACATCTAGGTTATCTGCCCCTAATGGTTTGGATGATCGTGATAATGAATGACAATGCCATGAAACCTACAAATAGAACTAACTACGGAGTTCCCGGTCAATGCATGTGAGATTTTCGAAGTGAAATGCCATGTCCTGTGGTTCGGATTCCACGTAAAAAGGAGGTCCCGTGGCTCATGATCTCAAGATTAACGGTCACGTTACACTACAAGCTTCCTTTCCTTCCTTTTAACTACGGAGTTAACAATTAACTTACACACTGAAAGAAGAAATGAGTAAATAAAATAGGCCTAAATGAAAAAGGAAAAGAAAAGGAGAAACGGACAGGAGGAAAAGAAATGCCCTCAATCCAAGAAGAATGAGGATTGAGGGACTTGGAAGGAAGGAGAGCCATGGAAGGCAGATAGGAAAGAAAAGGAGGAGAGGGCCCGCCCCAAAGTCAATGGAAAAATGAGAAAAAGCAGACCCAGCTCAGGAATCCCTCAGGGTCATCAACTCCCAAACTCACCAGCCGTGAGCCCTTGAGCGTGTAGCTCTATCTAGGGTGCACCAGAAGTGGTGGGGTTACATACACCCTGCCTCTTTGAGGGCTTTGTGCAGAAGGCAGGATATATCATGAAAATAAAAGAGAAAGAAGGCTGACCCCTAGAAGAATGGGGGATTATTATTATTATTATTATTATTATTATTATTATTATTATTATTTAGGATGTTACTGGTACACTATATTTCATAGTAATCATACGGGTTTTAAGAAATCTTGTAAAATTACTTGGCTTCAGTTTTAAAGTTGATATCACAGCGCAAGAAATATCGGATATTTTGGGTGGTTGCAATTATGACCCATTTCTGCAGCAACTTGCAGAGATGATCGCTCAGATCCAATCCCCTTTAATATGCAATGAAGTTCTAGGGATAGTACTTGTGCTGGGGACAACGGGAATCGTTCTCACCTACTCGACATGCCATTGCCGCTTGATCAGTTCCACCAAATCCTTGTATTTGCTGATTTTCTTAATGTGCTTTGCTTTCAGGTTTTTGTTGTTAAGGATTGCAACATCGATCGAGCTCATTGATTATGCTTCTTATTGAAAATCACTAGATCTGGATTATTGTGTGATCTGTCAGAATAGTGCGGTCCCAATATACTGTAGTTCATGATACTCAACATTAGGTGCAGATGACCTCGTAGTTCCACCCCTGAAAACAACAGTAACTAACTATACTAAATATTCTCAAGAACTATTTCTGGCTGATAATGGTAATACGGAACCATCTCTCGCTTAATACGCCGCTGCATAACCGTACACCAGAATGATGGGCAGCTGCGCTAAGTCCGGAGATCGGAGGTTCGAATCCCGGCGCAGACTTCGGCTATCCTAAGTGTGATTTTCCATGTTTTTCCCCACACTCCCTCTAGGTAAATGCTGGGATAGTACCTTATTTCAAGTCCCGGGGCAGCTACCCAATCCCTATCCCTCATTTAGCTACACACGCTTCTACAGTCATCACAGAAACACAGGTTACCAGAGAAGTTCAATAAATACCCAAGTACATAGGGCTTATGATCAAGATGTCCCAAGCTCTTAAAATTAAAAACCCTACAAGAACCAAGGTTTGGTTGTTACACAGAGTACCAAGGGAGGCTTCTGAGGCCCATTCTAAATAAAATAAAAATGTCATAATTGCGGATTATACTGAAATAAATTATGAAACACCGTTTCATGAATAATTTTAAGGAAAACTTCAGTATAGAATATTAAATTGAAATTAAATTCACCCAAATATTAATTACAAACACAAATATATTTCTAGTCAGTGTCATTTCAAGGCTCACATTGTAAACTGATTACAGTTTTCTTGCTATGTTTGCCACAAATATGTTTCAAACACTTTACACAACCAACCTTGAAAATGAAAATCCACAGCCTGCTTCCAGTCTCCGACCGGGTCAGGAATGGAATGAATGAAGCCCCCATATAGCGGCGAGGATATGAAGTGTGCCGGCTGCCGAAGCCTGTCGCAGTCCTCTGGGGTAATGATTAAATGAATGACAGATGAAATGAAATGATAGTGGAGAGTGTTGCTGGAATGAAATTGTGACAGGGAAAACCGGAGTACCCGGAGAAAAACCTGTCTGCCTCCGTTTTGTCCAGCACAGATCTCACATGGAGTTGGACTTCACTAATTTATCACTTTTCACTTTGACGTGAACATCCATACTATTTATTGGACAAATTGGTCCTCACTTGGACCAGGGCCTCACACGCTCATAGCGGTTTCCATTACCTTTCTAAGGTAAGAAAAATGCTTTAAAATATTTTATGTTCGACCCTAACTATTATGTGTCAGAAAACTGTATCATAATGAGGTTCATTATAACACTATTTTTCATTATGAAACTGTTTCTCCCACCAATCAGAGCTCAAGAAACAGTTGTGTGACCAATTAGATAAGGATACCTTCGCGCATGCGTTCAAAATCCAACATGTCTATATAAATTACCGAAATTGCACCGTCCATATGTTCCCGTATATAAACTGAGACAAGAAATGGCACTGTACCTTAATATTCCCAAAATCAATTTCTACACAGCGCGTGGTTTTGAAACGACTTCGGTGACAGTTTTTCTGAATACTGGAGCACAATCTGAACATATGGCATTGAAGCACACAGAGCGCATGTGTCGGTTGTCCAGAGAGCTTAGGAAACAGAGATATACTACTCACCGCAGCACCCGATCACAACATTCTAATGACTGAACAGATATTTATGAATATTTATGTTAAAACATATAATAAAGTTATATTTATCGTCGAACTAAAACAGTCGTATGCAACTCACCTATAATGGTAATTAAGACACTCGTATGGAAATTATAAAACTCGCATACGGTCGTTTTATAAACATACTTGTGTCTTAATTATTGCCATTATAGGCTCGTTGCATAATGTACTATTAGTTTATTATGATAGTTAAGTTATGACTTAGGGGCAGATGACCTCGTAGTTCCGCCCCTTAAAACAACAATAACTAACTAACTAACTAACTTATGACTTAAATAAGAATATCATTTATTCTCAACAATTTAAAACAATATATCACATTACAAAAAGCAATTTATTCTGTCTGTGGACTTTCGAACCCCGCCCCCCACCCTTGTAGGATTAACAACAAAATCTTTTGATTAAGGAGCTGCAAAATATCGACACTCCTGATACACGATCCTGCGCGCACCATCCTGAGGGGCGGAAAAGCAAGAAGGAATGTTTTATAAACTGACTTAGAAGGAAAATTGTCTCACAGCACTTAAAAAGAAACTTTAAGTCCTACTTTCTTATCAAGCGGTTTTCCGTGAATGTTTTGTTCTTGTTGCACTTCAAAAAGTTATTTTTACAGTTCAAAAATAGACTAAACAGACTTTTACTACTTAGGACTTTTTAAAAACCAATTTCGTATAATATTATGATTTAAATTAAACTTTCCAAAAGTTTGACACTTTTCCAATTTATATTGCGGCCATCATTCTCCAACAAATGTTTTGCAACAGCAGATTTTCGACTTCAGCTTTAGAACAGGATTGTTTTATGATTTATTAGGAGAAAATTTAAGTCTTGAATATTAATATCAGTTTAATTTGAATAATAGCTTGCCACGGTGGGTCAGTGGATAGCGTGTCGGTCTACTAACCCCAAGATTGCAGGTTCGCTCCTGGCCGTGGTAAGTGATTTTTGAAAGGCGGCAAAAATACGACACGCATGTCATACGATGTTGGCATGTCAAATAACCCATTTGAATTCAGTAGGCCGTGTTCATAATGGCAAAATTAATCTCGGGAGTTTCGGCCAACACAACGTTCCTCATTTCTCTACTAGAAAGCGCTATAGTGTTCAAGGAGGTTAGATATCTAACCTCCTTGACTTTCATAGTGACTCAAGGAACAAGGAAATTCGACATGCAAGCTACCCTCTGGGTGTAGCGGCTTCGGTGGCGTAGTCGGTAGCATGCTGAGCTTCTATTCCCAAGATAGCGGGTTCAAACCCGGCCGAAGCCGTCGGATTTTTTAAGAGCGTTAAAATCCTTCAATATGCCTTCCTTCAGAGGGGAAGTAAAGCCGGCGGTCCCATGTCATAGATTTATGGCATGTTACAGAACCTTCCACTAATTGCACCTGTGTGAAGCTAAATTGGATAGGTTAAGAATGTAAGCAACGCTCTTAGGTTTCTACGTTCGTTGCCAAGAGCCGACTGCTGTGGCGTCTAGTAGCTAAGTTCTGAACTTGGCCTAGTAGTCGTTGACGGTGGCGCTTGGCGGCAAAAGTAGGAACTATTTGAAAAATTCTAAGTTGCAGTACTTAAATTAAAAAACAGATACACACACTAATACAGTCGTCACAATTAACACCGGTTATCTGACAGATTCTACACACACCCAAAGTACACGGGGCTACATGACCGCGTTGTCGCAGCCCCTAAACTTAAGAACCAACCAACCAACCAACCAACCAACCAACCAACCAACCAACCAACCCTCTGGGTGTCAAATTACAAAGCTTGCACCCGGCATCCGAGGCCATACTATATTTATTTAATTTGAATAATTCATCATGCATAGTTGTAGGCTGTATGATGTAGTGTATAATATATGTATATCTGAATATCTGTAATTGTATAATGAGCCATGAATGGTTTAAACATATTTTATTATCTCGCTGGGTTATTTATGGTCGACCCTCACTATTATGTGTCAGACAACTGTATCATAATGATGGTCATTATAACACTGTTTTCCATTATGATACAGTTTCTCCAGCCAATCAGAGCTCGTTCATTGACCAATTAGGTAACGATAACTTCGCGCATGCGCTCAAAATCCAACATGTCGGACATAAACACAACATCGAACTATAATAAATTACCGACATGGAATACCCACCGTCCACATGTTCGCGTTAATAAACTGGCGAATATGAGACAAGAAATAGCACTGTACCTTCAAATCACCAACACTAATTTCTACACAGCGCATTGTCTTCAAATGACTGCGGTGACAATATTACTGAGGGACGGCTGATGTAAACATATGGCTGCATATGGCATTGCAAGCCCACCGAGCGCATGCGTCGGTCGTTCAAAGCTCTTGAAAGACAAAGATATAACACGCAACGCTCGCTCTGCGATCACAAAATTCCAGTAGCTGACTCTCAACAGATATTTATGAATATTTATGTTAAAACATATAATAAAGTTATAATTATCGTCGAACATAAACAGTCGTATGCAACTCGCCTATAATGGTAATTAAGACACTCGTATGGAAATTATAAAACTCGCATACGCTCGTTTTATAAAAAAATACTCGTGTCTTAATTATAACCATTATAGGCTCGTTGCATAATGTAGTATTCTAGTTTAAATACAAATTTAGAAACAGTTGATTCTCTCATTATTTTAATCTATTTAATTGATTTTACTTCCCGATACATTAGAATAAAATAAATTCTTCCTCCTTCACGATCGTATGAAGAGGGGGCGCAAAACCCCATGGGCCTAGTAGGAGCGCATACAATCTAAATCCGGCCATGCCTACACCAAACGTCAGGTCCCCACCATGCATCTCCCCTCTCTGTCCCTTCTTGTGTTTCCGGCATGGAAACTCGGGATTGTCATCCCTCATTCTACTACATACTTATAAAACCATTTGTTTTGCAACTTTTACTCAACTTCTTTCCACGTTTATTAACTTTGAGGTATTTTATAGGTGATTCAAGCTTTACAGCTGCAGTTGTCTACTTGAGGAAACCAATGCACAGTGGGTCAAAATCGAAATCTAGGGAGAAAAAATTATTTTTACGTTTTAATCATGAATTTAGAGTGAAAGCAACGTATATAATTTGTTTACTTCATAATAAACATCAGTTAAGACTTTTTTTTTTAAAGCTACGTCTACACATGCAAGAAATTGTATATGACTAGGAGTTGGATAGAGCATTCAGTTACCTTTTCAGAACAATTGTCTACCCCTAATTTACTTTTAACAAAGTCACAAAGTTCCACTTTTGACATAACTGTCGAACCGAGTGATTCAAACAGTTGTAAACGTGTGAGACCTGGTTGCGCGGCATCTTCTGAAACGTAAAATAACTGAGTGAGTTGCAAAAAGATGCAAAAAATCTTACAACAGGCGTAAACTACAAGACTTTATCTACATTTTAACATTAAGTAGAAAGTGACGCAGAGTGACGCGACATACTAAAAATCTAAGTGAAAATATAATTTTTAAAATAATAGTTAAATATTATGTAATGCAAATATAGCTAAAATTACATAACAACTATGCCCATTAATAACTGAAACACTTTACAAAGATCATACCTTCAGCTGCATGTTCCATCTTAAAGCATCACACTAACCACAAAGACAACCAAACCACAGCCATTTACATTCACCCTCCAATTCAGACTGCTCGAACAGTGGTGACAGATTTACACTAAGATGCATATATATCCCAGAATAGTGAGCGGCAATTATATGAGAATGCTGTACTGTAGAAGTTTTTTTTAACTATGAAAATAAATAATGTTGTCCTCCTAGATTTCGATTTTGGCCCACTGTACAATGTTGAACTTTGTGCAATCGTAACAGTGTTGCCAACCTCGAGCCTGATTCACCATGAAATTGAATTACTTGCGGGCTCTTTTGTCGCTCAAACAAGGTTTATACTCAACAAATTGCATTATAATATCAAGTTCGTACTGAATTAGTCTATCGTTCCATATTACCACTAAAAACTATATTCACACACACAATTCATCACATGAACAGCAAAGTTGGTCAAGGTCCTAATTAACGTGAAAATGAAAAAAATGTTCATAGATTTATACAAAGGAAATTCTGAAAAGTAGTCTAGCCAGTTTACATCAACAGTGGCGGATCCAGGCCTTGTGGGGCCCTGGGCGATTTGATAAGGTGGGGCCCACAACAATAGGAAAAAAATCAAATGGAAAATAGTTTTGTAAAAATATTAATAAAATAAAGAATAGTTACAATACTTTGAATACACTACAGTACAATTTTTTAAAAAATATGAAAGAAATCTTTAAGTCCCCTTGATGAATATTATGTAAACTATGAAATATTAAAATATTACTTTGCGACTTTTTTCCCAGCTGAAGTCTTCTATTATTTCACTGAAATCTAAACTTGTTAAACGCTCACGGGAGGTCATAGCTGCACTGAAAAAAGAACATGAATTGTACATTAGTTTGAAAAGTATAATTAATTAATTAATTAATTAAATTTAAAAATATTCATGGCGCGGGGCCCTGGGCAGTCGCCCTCCCCACCCTCCCCTAGATCAGCATGTGGTGGAAAATTGGGAACTATTTCCTGGCGCGTTGGCCTCTTCTCAGACCAGAACATCAAGGCTTAGACCTTGAGGTGACTAGAGGTATAGTAAATGTTTTCAAGCAAAGATGATTTCTGACGCTGAACAAACCTAACGTCACTTACCGCTTGAAATCTAGGATCTTTCACAATAAACTTCATGTAGTTCCTTAAGGGGGAATATGTTGTCTTGAATTGCAAGCATACAACCTTGTGTTTCTGAAAACATCTGTCCTGAGATGACCTGAATGTCCGATGGAGTCATATCGACATCTGCTTGAATCACCTGGGTAGGATACTTTCCATGAAGTGATGTTGCCATCCATGAATCAATTAGTTCAAGGTCGTAATGCGCATGATGATCACCTTGTTGCTGGGAAGGAGAGTGATATTTCTTCACTCAAGTGTGATTTAGTAAGAAATATGTTGGCTCAAAGCACTGCACAAAACGTGAAATGGCTCAAATATTAGAAAATAATAATAAGTAATGTTATGGGTTGTACTGGTTTGTTCAACTGCTGGTGCTTTTACAGATGTTGTCTGTTACCCCGTGAGGCAAAACTGAGAAGAGGTGGGTTCGATTCTCACCTCAGCCACCCTAGAAGTGATTTTTCGTGGTTTCCCACTTCTACGCCAGGCAAATGGTGGGATATTTCCTAACACAAGGCCATGGCCACCTCCATCTCAATTCTCACCTCAGGTACAAATACACTAATAATGGCATCACAACAACACAGGTTATCTAACAAATTCCAAGTACACAGGGCTGGAATGACCACGCTGTCCAATAAAACAACAACAACGAAGTTTATTGTATAAGTATAAGTATAAAAATATAAATAAAATATTAACACAAGAATTAACAAGTAGTTCCGTGAAGAGCTAACGCCAATTTTCATATATCCTACTTATGTTAATTGCCTCGATCAACATAAAAAAATTCAGTTTGATTGCTGTAATAGATTCGTAGATATTGAGAACCGTCTAATATTTCGGATGGTCGCCTGTTGGATTTTTATATATGTAGATCTTTGAGTTATGTAGTATTACATGAAGATTATTGTGTTCGTGTAGTATTGAAACTTCAATCGCATGATTAGGACATAAGAAGTAAAAACGAGATTTTAAAATTTCGCACAGCTGCCATCTTGTGAAACAATTGAAACAAATTAGATGCCAGTGGATTAACATTTGCATAAGCATTTACTGTACCAAGTTTCACTGCACTCGGATGATTAAATCGTGAGAAACATCCATTTAAATATTTATACTTCGCGTCGCCATCATGTTGGATTTGTGCTCACCAAGGTATTGGAAGTCCTATAGGTAAACTTATGTTCATAGCCCCTATGAACATAAAAAAACCAGTTTGATTGCTGAAATATATTCGTAGATATTGAGAACCGTCTAATAAATATATCGGATGGTCTTCATGTTGGTTTTTTAAATGTATAGGCCATAGAGTTATGTACCATTAAAGGAAAATCATTTCGTAGGTTCATTATTAAAACTTTCACTTCGATCGCATGGTTACCACACAAGAAATAAAAACTTAATTTTAAAATTTCGCACAGCTGTCACCTTGATGTTATGTAAACAATTAAATCAAATTAGATGCTAGTGCATTACAATGTGTATAAACAATAAATTGCTGTACCAAGCTTCATTGCGTTAGGATGATTAAATTGCGAGAAAAGTCTATTTAAATCCTTCAACTTTGCTTGGCCGCCATGTTCGTTTTGTAGTTAACAGGTTTTTGAAAGTCTCATAGGTGAACTTCTAGTAGTGCCCTTTATTACCGTACAAAATTTCAGGGTGATATCGGTAATAGTTTCGGAGCCGCACAGCCGCCATGTTGGATTGGTGAGACGTAATACAATTTGAAGGGCACGGTCGGGGACGTCCAAAATGGTGCCATAACCTTACTGAGTTTCAACGAAAATTCTCGAGCCGTTTAGAAGTTATTAGAGTGGGCACTCTCACACACGAACAAAAGGTGATCTCATAAGCCTTTTATTTCCATAAAATGAAAATAGGCTAAAAATGCTGCTTATAAATGTCAAGATTAAAATTAAAATGAATTAAAATCGATATATTATTATCATGATTATTATTATTATTATTATTAAAAATTATACACAGTTCACAAAATTCAGAAATAATGCACACATTTTATGAATTTCCTTTCAATTCCTACTCATTTGGTTGGTTCCTCAGTTTAGGGGCTGCGACAACGCGGTCATGTAGCCCCGTGTACTTTGGGTGTGTGTAGAATCTGTCTGATAACCGATGTTAATTTTGATGACTGTATTAGTGTGTGTTATCTTTTTTAAGTAGTTCCTACTTTTGCCGTCAAACGCCACCGTCAACGACTACTAGTTCAGAACTTGATTACCAGATGCCACCGCAGTCAGCTCCTGGCAACGAACGTCGGAACCAAAGAGCGTTTGTCGAATGTTTAACCTATATATAATTTAGCTTCACTACTCATTTGTTTAACCTATAAATTAGGGGCAGATGACCTCGTAGTTCCGCCCCTTAAAACCTCAGTAACCTGTAAATTGACAATTCGAATTATATTGTTACAATATGATGAAGACAGGTAGAGAAAGGATACCAAATTCATACAGAGCAGGAAGAGCAATCACATAATATGCCACTTAGAAGTACAATCTTGTGTGTGGCATGCATATCATTGATTAGGCCTACGATTTCTTCAAAATTGTATAATGGCTTAGTCGAATAACACGTTTTATTTATGTGGGAAGGGATTTTGGTAAGTAAATAAACCGAACACGTCTTGAAGTAGTTTTAAGTATAAAAACTGCATTTAAACATAAGATTACATAAGATGAGATTGAAAAGAACTTGACGTGACATGACTCGACACAAAACAGTAACTGATCGTCTTCCTTTCTCGCGACTTCCACGACTCCTCTACGCGGCGCCACCAGGCAGTGTCGAGGCTGGCGGGAAACCCAAAAACGTTCATTAGGTATCTTCCGATTCCCACATTTATATGTTTTATGTACTGAAAATAATGAACAAGAAAGAAAGATAGAATTTGCGAGTGTATAAAATTGTAGGCTCAACTAATTATATTTTTAATTTGTATTATGTTTTCCATGAGAAAATGTTTAACCTGCACTTTCAGGATTGCATGATTTCCTTTAAATGCTTTTAATAATTGGGAGAATGAAAAGACAGGAAAAAACACATGTCTGACCAAATTCCTTACTGACAAAGTTGAGTAGGCCTACTACATTGTACCGGTATCGGTTACATTATAGGCTAACCTTCTTCAGCAAGCGGTGGTTGATACAAATGGAGTTGCAAGATTGACACACAAGGTTATAAAGAGGCAGATTTCAAAACTATTCCCCAATATTATCTAAAATTATTAAAAATGCTCTAAAAGACTAAAAATCAGATCTGATACAATTTTTAGATTCCATGATCAAACATTCAGCTCTAGAGTATTTTATTGGACTAATTATAAGGTGCGTTCAAAAAGTAACGAGGCGGAGGCTGGAATGCGCAAACCGGTGACGACATCGGCTAATCGTGGCGTGTGTAACGAGGTGTGGTTCCGACCAGAGCGTGGAAGGTCACAGCCCGTCGCTAGAGGGCACGCGTGCACGTCACGTGACAATACAAAGCGAGCAGCAGCATGCATCAATCGTCCAACGCTGCCAGTCGCATTGCAAACTGTGACATGAAGGCGTCAACCGAAGAGCAAAGAGGTGTTGTAGGGGGAACGGACATTCATCGCTGAATGTCACAAGTGTACGGCGAACACTGCATGTCCCTTGCAAGGGTCAAGGCGTGGCACAAGCGCTTCAGGGAAGGACGGGTGTCGTTAGCCGATGATGCCCGGTCTGGGGCACCCCCTGCATTACCGATGACACCGTCCATCTGGTTGATGCACTCATTACCCAGGACCGCCGAGTGACAGTGAACGCCATAGCCGCCGTGGTCGCTCAACGACAATGCAGGACCTCATACGGCCAACACAGTTGTGGCACTCTTGCAGAAATTCAAATGGGAGGTTCTCAGCCACCCTCCATACAGTCCAGACCTCTCTCCCTGTGATTACGCCATGTTTGGTCCCCTGAAAAGGGCTCTGCGTGGCCAACGATTCACCTCGGACGCCGACGTCCAGCTGTACGTGCGGAACTGGTTCACATCGCAGCCCAGGGAATTTTATGAGACAGCCATTCACCGCCTCGCGTCACAGTGGGACAAGTGCCTCAACAGCCAGGGCCAATACTTCTAACATACAGGTACTGGTTTCTGTAATTATGCCTCCGGCTCGTTGCTTTTTGAACGCACCTTATATTTTCACAGTAACATATCATAAAGCTTTTTATTTCAACGTAAACATATGATCACAATTAAATATCATCCCAACTTGAAAAAAAATCAATGAACCTTTACTACCCTACCGTTAGACGTGGAGTGGGCCTGTAGTGTATACATTACGTCATCTCGCCTCGTTAGGGCTGCAGCGAGCGGTGGCGGGGAAAGAGGGGAACGCATGTACAGTCATACAATGAGAACACACCGCACAGCGCACGACACAGCATGAATCAGGCACACAAATGACATGCGAAGAGGTTTCGCTGGCGACAACTGCACGTCTATCGCAGGCGTGTGGCTGGGCGGAGCGCATTAGTTCCGATTTCCGCCACCGTTAACAATTCGCTGGTAGGGTAGCACATCAGTTCCACATCATTGACATCATTTCCACTTCGAGCTGTCTTTTCAAGAGATTTATCTTTCGTCATTATTCTAAGAATTGTAACAGTATTTTTAGTCATTTTAGACAATTAGTATTTTGAAATCAGTCGTTTTATAAAATTTTGTGTCTAGCAACTTCATTTGTATCAACTACTGTTTGCTGAAGAAGGTTATAATGTAACCGATACCGGTACACTGTACTCAAGAATTATAATTTATTGACTGTCTGGTTGAAGGCTGGTTGGATTCTCAAAAAGTACCACCGTTAGGTTAGGTTATGAGGGTAGATACCCACAAAACCCAAGGCAGCGCTATATTGAGGCGTATTAGACAAAAAGAGGAGTGAGGTAGTTTGCCATTGCTTTCCTCACTGACTCAGTACAGCAGTACTAACCCTATGAGTAGAACCTTTCACAGCATCCACAGGTACAGACTGTGCCTTGAATGCCATTACTAAGCACCACCCATACCTCAGTAGCTTCCATATAATCACAGCCATGAGTGAGACAGAGACATCGGTGAAAAACCGGGTGAGTTAGCCGTGGTGGTTACGGCATGACTGATGGCAGTCGCTCACATCCGGGAGGCGAGGAGGTTCGAATCCCCCCGCCGGCAACCTTGAAGATGGTCTTCTGTGGTTTCCCATCTTCCTTCCAGGCAAATGCCGGGGTTGGTCCCTAACTATAGGCCACAGCCGCTACCTTCCAACTCCTCGTCCTTACATTCCAACTTCCCTCCTTCCCTCCCCAACGGTACTTGTAGCTCACCCATTGGGTGTCCGTCTCAAAGCAGCTACAAAACTGGCGAGCCGAACATGTCCTCGGACACTCCCGGCACTAAAAGCCATACGCTAAAAAAAATCGTTGAAAAGTCACATTTTACTCTAGCCTGTGCCAACAGACAAATGCAAATGTACTGCATTCATGGCAAACAATTGGGTGAATGTTATATAATATTATATTAAGGAACAAAATTACGATTAAAATCAATTAAGTACAAATAAAATATGATATGGGTTTGTCCTATAAAGCTTTAATTACAGGAAAATATAGATAATTTTTAACCGTAAAAACAAAAAGGTATGCGATTTTTCATCATAGTTTATTTCTAAAATATTCAGTCATGGTCAACCTTAATGATGAATTTACTCTTCCGACTCTAGAGACTAATATCAAATGTGTCATCAAGAGTGCGGATGGCTAGATCTAGAACATAAAGCTACTGAAGATTGTGATAAGGGAACTGGTCTATCCTACTTTCTCCTGACCATGACCATGAATAAGAGCATACATTGCGTTAATTAAGCTAACTTTCTATGGCTCGAAGGGCAGTCTGAAGTGACGTCACAGTCTGGCACCGGTGAGCGTGAACTAAGGCGCATCGCCCCACTAACGTTCTGTGCGCTACTGTGAGTCTGAGGTAGGCTATATCCGCGAGCTAACAAGTTCCTTTATCAGGGGCGGAGGCCTTCCACGAGTGAGTGGCAAAACATGGCTGATATAACTCAGAATTTGGGCTCAAAACCGGAAACGTTTTTGCGATGTTCTGATTAAACATTTAAAAACGTCACACATTAAGCGTTTTTAGCCTATTTTCATCATATGAAAAAAAAGAAGTTCCGTGACGAACTAAAGAGCCTACTTTTCTTGAAATTTAAAATTCTTGCCAATCTATATAGACCTATCTAGAATAATGACGAAATTAAGTTGGTAATATCGAAATTCCTGATTAGTTCGAAATATACCCCATATAATGTAGCCTAATAGAGCAGTACAGTTGGCAGCCCTGGTGACTGAATATTGGCTATGGTTAGTTGCATCTCTTAAGGTACAGAATACAAAATATGGTTGAAGTCCAATGAATAGCATGCACGTTACATGCAGTTAGACCTTGGATTTATCAGCGCGCGTAAAATCATGTTGGCAACAATGTCATGCATGTGTTGGTCAGAAATAATCTGAAATATTATGATCTCGTGTTGTGCCAATTTTGGATGAAATCCATTTGTTAGTATAGAAGTAACGTGTATTTTAAAATTGGACCTATCAGCAGGCTTAGAATCATGTTGGCAACACTGGCGTAGGCCTATATTAGTTACTCCAAATTAATCTAGAATGCCAGGTACTATACGTGTGCAAAGTTTAGGCTTGCATACTTCCTGATATATTGATATTAGGGTAACAAAAATAGAGGCAGTATTTATTAACAGTTGGCAGCCCTGGTTACTCTTAAGAATCGGCATAGTCATATCTGTTATGGTACACATAGCACACACGAAATTTGGTTGAAATCCAAATGATAGTATAGAAGTTACATGTATTTAAATTTGGACCTCTCAGCAGGCTTAGAATCATGTTGGTAGCACTGACGTATATAAGATACTCCAAATCCATATAGAATGTCAGGTACTATACGTGTGCATAGTTTAAAGCTGCCGGCTTGCATACTCTCTGATATATGGGTATTTGGATAAAATAAATGTAGAGTATTTATTAACAGTTGGCAGCCCTGGTGGCTCTTAAGAATACGCTCAGTCATATCTGTTTATGTACACATAGCACATACGAAATTTGGTTGAAATCCAATTGATATTGTAGAAGTTATATGCATTTAAAATTTGGACCTATCAGCAGGCTTATAGTCATTTTGGCAATACTGCTATGTATGGCCTCCTGGAAATTAAACTGCAATATATTTATCTATATGTGTGCCAATTTTGAAATAGCTGCCATTCATACCTTCCAAGATATCCAAAATGGAGCTAAAATTTCAATTGCGATTTTTCAGCAGTTGGTAGCACTGACATCATTTTCAAATATGGCCGTGAGATATTCAGGTATAGATCTTTACTCCCACCAAATTTTGTTTCGATTGCTGCAGCCGTTTAGGTGTTGATAGGGGGGGGGGGGACACACACACAGCCAGCTAGACAGACAGACAGAAGGACAAACAGACAGACAGACAGACACACGTTTGCCCGATCTCTACTTTTTCCCCATTTTTGCAAAATGTGAAAAGTAGGCTAATAAGGTTGTGAGATCACCCTTTTGTCCGTGTGTGTGTGTGCTCGCGCCCGCGCGCGCGTATATGTGTGATCTGTGTATGTGTCCCCATTAATAAAATCTAAACGATTGAAGCGATTTAAATGACACACGGTAAGGATATACTCCCTTGTCCAACCTCGTCAGTGCCTTTCACATTTTAATATGTTTACCAATCCAACATAGCGGCCACACGAAATATTTCATCGGCATTCTATCTCCGAAGTTGTTACTGGATATCACCCTGAAATTGTGTATGGTGAAGGACTATACTAAGCTAGGTTAAGCAATCTGACTATTAAACAAGAAGTTCCGTGAAGAACTATACAGCCTACTTTTCATGCCAATGATTATTCTACAGTATATGAACCTATCTAGAATAATGACGAAATTAAGTTGGTAATATCGAAATATCTAATTAGTTCAAAATATACCTGGTATAAAGTAGCCTAATAGAGCACTACAGTTGGCAGCCCTGGTGACTGAATATATTCTTAGTTCCACCTCCTAAGGTACAGAATACAAAATTTGGTTGAAGTCCAATGGACGTTACATGCAGTTAGACACTGGATCTATCAGCACGCGTAAAAGCATGTTGCCAACAATACCATGCGTGTGCTGGTCAGAAATAATCTGAATTATTATGATATCTTGTTGTGCCAATTTTGGATGAAATCCATTTGTTAGTATAGAAGTTATATGTATTTTAAAATTGGACATATCAGCAGGCATAGAATCATGTTGGCAGCACTGCCTTGTATTAATTACTCCAAATTAATCTAGAATGTCAGGTGCTATACGTGTGCAAAGTATAGAGCTGTTGGCTTGCATAATTTCTGATATATTGATATTAGGGTAAAAATTATGTAGACAGCATTTATTAACAGTTGGCAGCCCTGATTGCTCTTAACAATACTTATAGTTATATCTGTTATGGTACACATAGCACTTACGAAATTTGGTTGAAATCCAACTGATAGTATAGAAGTTACATGTATTTAAAAATTGGTACTATCAACAGGCTTATAATCATGTTGGTAGAACTGACGTATATAAGTTACTCTAAATTAATCTAAAATGTCAGAATATACGTGTGCATAGTTTAAAGCTGTTGGCTTGCATACTTTCTGATATATTGGTATTTTGATTAAAAAAAATAGAGAGAGAGAGCAATTATTAACAGTTGGCAGCCCTGGTGGCTCTTAAGAATACGCTCAGTCATATCTGTTTATGTACAGATATTACATACAAAATTTGGTTGAAATCCAATTGATAGTGTAGAAGTTATATGCATTTCAACATTGGACCTATCAGAAGGCTTAAAATTATTTTGGCAACACTGTCATGGTTGGGCTCCTGGAAATTAAACTGAAATAGTATTATCTACATGTGTGCCAATTTTGGAATAGCTCCCATGCATACCTTGCAGGATATCCAACATGGAGCTCAAATTTCTAGTGCGTTTTTTCAGCAGTTGGTAGCACTGACATCATTTTCAAATATGGCCGTGAGATATTCAGGTATAGATCTTTACTCCCACCAAATTTTGTTTCGATTGCTGCAGCCGTTTAGGTGTTGATAGGGGGGGGGGGACACACACACAGCCAGCCAGACAGACAGAAGGACAGACAGACAGACAGACAGACAGACAGACTGACAGACAGACAGACACACGTTTGCCCGATTTCTACTTTTTCCCCATTTTTGCAAAATGTGAAAAGTAGGCTAATAAGGTTGTGGAGCTCAAATTTCTAGTGCGTTTTTTCAGCAGTTGGTAGCACTGACATCATTATCAAATATGGACGTGAGCTATTCCGGTGCACATCTTTACTCATACTAAATTTGGTTTTGATTGCTGCAGCCGTTTAGGAGTTGATAGGGGGGGGGGGGACTCACACACAGACAGACAGACAGACAGACAGACACACATTTTCCCGGATCGATCTCATAAGTCTACTTTTTCCTCATTTTTGCAAAATGTGAAAAGTAGGCTAAAAATCCTCTCGGCACGCCGGAAGGCGGAAGTAGATTTCACCGGGCAAACTAGGGGATAGGCGAAAATAGGCAGAATATGCAGGTTTTCGTACAAGGATCAGACCTCATTTATTTCGAGAAAGTATTTTACAATTGGAGCTTAATTAACTTTGTTTTTCGTCTTTTATGCATATTTTTAACATTTTATTGTCTTATGGGGCGGTAACCTTCGCGTCATCTGGGGTCCATTTTTATACTTGTGGTCACACTGTCCTTATGCAAGGTTTCGACACTGCTATGTACGGTCTGTTACTTCTTCACGCAAAATTCTATCTCCCGCACAGAAGTTGGTTGATTCCTCAGTTTATGTGCTGCGACTACGTGGTCATGTAGTCCCGTGTACTTTGGGTGTGTGTAGAATCTGTCTGATAAACGGTGTTAATTGTGATGGCAGTATTAGTCTGTAATTCAGGTAAGGACTGCAGACGGTCAATTTCAAGTAGTAGTTCCTAATTTTGCTACCAAATACTACCGTCAACGAAACCTAGCTGCGAACTTGTAAATGTGAAGGAGAAGTTAACCAATCTGACTATTAAAAAAATCCTCTCGGCACGCCGGAAGGCGGAGGTAGATTTCACCGGGCAAACTAGGGGATAGGCGAAAATAGGCAGAATGTGCAGGTTTTCGTACAAGGATCAGACCTCATTTATTTCGAGAAAGTATTTTACAATTGGAGCTTAATTAACTTTGTTTTTCGTCTTTTGATGCATATTTTTAACATTTTATTGTCTTATGGGGACGGTAACCTTCTCGTCATCTGGGGTCCATTTTTAGCCTACTTTTCACATTTTGCAAAAATTAGGAAAAAGTAGACTTATGAGATCGGGCAAATGTGTGTCTGTCTGTCCTTCTGTCTGTCTGGCTGTGTGTGTGTGTGTGTCCCTATCAACTCCTAAACGGCTGCAGCAATCGAAACAAAATTTGGTAGGAGTAAAGACCTATACCTGAATATCTCACGGCCATACTTGAAAATGTTGTCAGTGCTACCAACTGCTGAAAAATTGCAATTGAAATTTGAGCTCCGTGTTGGATATCTTTGAAGGTATGAATGGGAGCTATTTCAAAATTGGCACACGTATAGATAATAATATTTCAATTTAATTTCCAGGAGGCCGTACATGGCAGTGTTGCCAAAAATGATTATAAGCCTGCTGATAGGTCAAAATTTAACTGCATATAACTTCTACACTATCAATTGGATTTCGACCAAATTTCGTATGTGGTATGTGTGCATAAACAGATATGACTGAGCGTATTCTTAAGAGCCACCAAGGCTGCCAACTGTTAATAAATGCTCTCATTTAAAAAATCCAAATACTCATATATCAGAAAGTATGCAAGCCGACAGCTTTAAACTAGGCACACGTATAGTACCTGACATTCTATATTAATTTGGAGCAACTTATATACGTCAGTGCTGCCAACATGATTCTAAGCCTGCTGAGAGGTCCAACTTTAAATACATGTAATTTCTATACTATCATTTGGATTTCGACCAAACTTCGTGTGTGCTATGTGTACCATAACAGATATGACTATGCCGATTCTTAAGAGTAACCAGGGCTGCCAACTGTTAATAAATACTGCCTCTATTTTTGTTACCCTAATATCAATATATCAGAAAGTATGCAAGCCAATAGCCTTAAACTTTGCACACGTGTAGTACCTGGCATTCTAGATTAATTTGGAGTAACTAATATAGGCCTACGCTAGTGATGCCAACATGATTCTAAGCCTGCTGATAGGTCCAATTTTAAAATGCGTGTAACTTCTATACTAACTAATGGATTTCATTCAAAATTGACACAACAATAGATCATATTATTTCAGATTATTTCTGACCAACACATGTATGTCATTGTTGCCAATATGATTTTACGCGCGCTGTTAGATCCAATGTTTAACTGCATGTAACGTCCATGCTATCAATTTGACTTCAACCAAATTTTGTATTCTCTACCTTAAGAGATGGATCTAAGAATGTATTCAGTCACCAGGGCTGCCAATTGTCGTTCTCTATTAGGCTACATTATGCCAGGTATACAGTATTTCGAACTAATTAGAAATGTCGATATTACCAACTTAATTTTGTCATTAATCTAGATAGATCCATATAGATTAATCATTGGCATGAATCTTAAATTTTAAGAAAAGTAGGCTCTTTAGTTCGTCAAGGAACTTCTTGTTATACTTGTGGTCACACTGTCCTTATGCAAGATTTCGACACTGCTGTGCAACTTTCTAACGGTCTGTTACTTCTTCACGCAAAATTGTATCTCCCGCAGAGATGTTGGTTGGTTCCTCAGTTTAGGGGCTGCGACAACGTGGCCATGTAGTCCCGTGTACTTTGGGTGTGTGTAGAATCTCTCTGATAAACGGTGTGAATTGTGATGGCAGTATTAGTCTGTAATTCAGGTGAGGACTGCAGGCGGCCAATTTCAAGTAGTAGTTCATAATTTTGCTACCAAATACTACCATCAACGACATCTAGCTGTGAACTTGGCTACTAGATGCCACCACAACCTGCAACTCGCAACGAACGTTGGAACTTCCCCTCCGAAAGAAAGCATACTGAGGGATTTTTAGTGCTCTTAGAAAATCCGAAGACTTCGGCCGGCTTTGAGCCCGCGACCTTGGGCATAGAAGTTCAGCATGCTACCAGTTACGTCACCGAAGCCGCTTCCCACAGAGTCGGATGGAAAACTGAATGTGATCTCGTGCAATGGCGTTGTCATGGCAACCTCTGATGGCTCATCCCTCATCAATTTAGTAGCGTTGTCATGGTAACCTCTGATGGCTCTTGGCATTGATTTCTAATTCCGAAATCATTTTGCTCATCCCTTGGCGCAATGATGGGTCATATAAAAATTATTTCAGACAATAGTTTTAGGTAATTATTAGGGGAAATATTGTCCATTTTGTACGGTTTTGATATTGTGCCTATTAAGAGAGATAGATTAATGTTTCCCGAAAAAGAAACCCTTTTTCCCACCCCTTTGGCCAGTGGTTGGTGCTATCAAAAAACATTTCAAACATAAATTTTTGGCCCTTATCCGACACATTGTATGAACTTTGAATGGATTCGATATTTCACATATTAAGAGAGTTATAGCGATATTTCACTTTTTTGAAAAAGGCCCCCATATTCACCCCCTTCGACCGATTTTGCCCATTAACGAACTCGACCTAGATTTTAAGGGGATACATATTATGTTAAAAAATGAAAGTGATTTGTTGGTTGGTTCCTTAGTTTAGGGGCTGCGACAACGCGGTCATGTAGCCCCGTGTACTTTAGGTTTGTGTAGAATCTGTCTGATAACCGGTGTTAATTGTGATGACTGTATTAGTACAAAGTGATTGGTGCAAAATTGCGGTAGTTATCGTGTCCACAAGAAAGTGATATAGTATGTATATACATACAGGGTGATTCTTATTAACGTTTAAAACTCACTGTATCGACGTACATGGCATTGAGACAAGTAATTTGATATGGGACACTTAGTGTTGCAAGTGTCCGGAAATACCTTAAAAGTGAACCACAACTGTTAAAGATATGACGTCATCAGGTGACGGCTCAGCTTGAGCGGTCAAGCCCGTGCTCCCTTACGCACACCAAAGCAAACGTTGAGTATCATATCACTCTGGTTCCGAGTCTGCGACTCGGGCGCGTAGACTTCGAGGTTCAAATCCGGTTCAAATCCGGGGCCCATCTATCAGCTTTCCTTGTTCTCTCTCTCCTCCTTTAATGTGGAAGCAGATTGTTTGGTGACATTAAGACACAGAACCAGAGTGATATGATATTCAACGTTTGCTTTGGTGTGCGTAAGGGATGGTTGGTTCCTCAGTTTAGGGGCTGCGACAACGCGGTCATGTAGCCCCGTGTACTTTGGGTGCGTAAGGGAGCACGGGCCTGACCGCTTGAGCAGAGCCATCACCTGATGACGTCATATGTTTAACATTTGTGGTTCACTTTTAAGGTATTTCCGGACACTTGCGACCCTAAGTGTCCTATATCAAATTACTTGTCTCAATGCCATCTACGTCGCTATAGCGAGTTTTAAACGTTAATAAGAGACACCCTGTATAACAAATATCCAATGTACTTTGCATAACAAAAATAAAATACATAATTTACATCAGTGGAATACCCGATGAACCACTTCTTCACATGAGATATTGTTATGTCCGGGCGTCGGTTCAAGGCAAACCGTACCGGACATTCAACCCCAGTTCAACCAAAAGCTGCTGACTCAGGTGTGAGGGGTCAGACAGGCACTGCAGAGACGTAGTCTGGGGGTGAGATGTTTGCCTGCCGATCTGGAGTTCGGGCAAGTTGAGTCGAACGCTCATTGACCAAGGGGAACGGAGCTGAGCCGGTACTTGAGGGCACCAACTGAGGAAACAGGTGAGAACCAATATTTCTATTTCATTTCAGGATTGAATTACCAATTCAATTCTTGTATCCAAGTGGTGGATTCCTTTACTCTCTTAAGGAATAAACTGGGAGTTAGGCTTTCAATCTCTTTTATTGGGTAGCATTCCCTGATTCCTGAATTTCCTCCCACTCCCATTTTCTTGTGTAATAGGAGTGTGCTGTAATCGCTATCAGAATCAATCGGAAGGACACGATAACGATCCTGGTACTTGATCTTGGCGAACCCCTTATCGGCCTATGGCTGAAGTCCGTGCCATCAGGTGAGGGCGCAACAATTATTTTCCCTCAAAATACATCTCAGACTCCAGCGTAAACATCCACTTTCGAACATTCAACTAACTGAAATCGTATCTAACTATCGAAAGTTTTACAATCTATATAAGTTAAAAGATAACATGTTCTTATTCTCTCCAAACAGTAGATCTCCTGTCCCTTGAAAGCCTTGTTTTTGACAGAAGATATGCCCCTAAATGTTATGTTAGCTGCAACATGGAAGTCTCTAAACGACTTGATTATGTATACAGAAAACCATATTGCCAGGTAAACATGTGAAGAATATTTCACAGTAGACAATCGGAGCCATTTATTCTAAAAAGAACCTTTCTATTAGTATAATATTAACATTGTATTCGCACTTTCAAATTTTACCCAGACTCCTCATTACCTACCATAAGATAACACCTCAAGTACCACCAGACCCCGCACGTAACACCAGACAACACCTCAAGCGCCACCGGAAAACGTGTCTTGCATTACTGGGTTTTAAACTCTACTATAAAGTTGAGCGTTTCTCAGGGCTGTCATACGGTCGAGATGTAGGCTAAGTGTTGAAACTGATGCGGTACGCACCGCACAGGAATACTCATTTCCACACCACCATGAGGTAGAGTACATGGCGCGTTTTTTTTAACGTGGTTTCCCCGGTAGGCCTAGTCCACAGTTACTGTGGCATTTGAGGTTGTCAACATTGAAATTCGGGTTCGTTTCCTTTTGAAACTGCGCACGTTCCGCTGTATACTGCTCGTAACGTTTGGTTATGCTTTTTGTCGGAGATAACGAGCCGTCCAAGAAGTTATAATAACGTGCGTTATTACTTTATTTTCTAAATATTTCAGTTGAGTGTATTTATTCTTTACTCTTGTATGTATTCTGGGTTATTCCCTCTTCATGCAATTTCCACTTGTGTTCATATTTCTCTCTCCCTTTCTCTCCCTCTGTCTTCTTGTTCTTATTTAAATGTGTCTCAGAGTTGATGTTTAATTGCTAGATGAACCATATGTGAATTCTCCGGTATATTCAACCTTAACCCATTCACTAGAGCTCGAACTATTGTACACTAGGGTATATTTTTACAGTAACACACACACAATAAGCCCATAACCACTGGGATTGTACATTATCATTTAACTAATTCCATTGCGGTAGATTTGTTATGAACGATGTTTACCCTGTGAGACCATCGATGCCGCCCAACCTCTTTCCAAAAACAATGCCTGTTCTTGCGACTAAAGGTCAAAACAGAACTTCAAACCAAACACTCACACACACAAACTGCCCATTAGGGTATTGAAGGATACAGCAGTCTCACAGCCAATGGGGGTCCAATTACGGGAGCATAACCTCCTAACTTACATGGCGCCGTGTAGCGACATACCGAGACTACTGTATGGCACACACACACAAGATAACTGTTAATAAACTAGACACTTAGCCTACCGATTATCAAAACACTTAGTGATCATTTGTTGGAAAGTTATCTCACAAAAAATACTTATGACTTGCTTTCTTATAGGGGCAGATGACCTCGCTGTTCCACCCCTTAAAGCAATAACAACTTACTAAACTCGCTTTCTTGATGCGTGCAGATGGCGATGTAGTTCACTGAAATATTGAATCTGACAGGCACATAGGTCAGCTGGTTCTTATAGACCAATGAAATATTCCAAATGACACTCAAACATATCGGGAACGGCCATACGCCTGATTTGAAGCTCTTTTGACCATTGGCCGCAAGAACAGGCATTGTTTTTGAAAAGTGGTTGGACGGCATCGATAGTATGTCAGGGTAAACATCGTTCATAACAAATCTACCGCAATGGAATTAGTCAAATTATAATTTACAATCACTATGGTTATGGCCTTATTGTTCAACGCATGGTTTGTTGCGTTCGTTTCATGGCCCACTGAGATAACACTAATAGAGTGATCAAATAGCCATCTTATTAGCAATTTGGAGCGATTATCTAGACTCTACGGCTGAGGCCAAGCTTGCGACTTTGTAGCCGCGTGAGAAATGCCACGGCACGGTCGCCTTAGTTCGTTGCATTGATTCAAATGTAGGTGGCCATGCTTGGTCAACATGGCGACAAAGACGCAGCTGAGAGCGTTTTCTCGGCGCAACGACAAAGATGCTCTGCGTAATTTCTTATCGATGGGGCCATGCTAGCACGACACTGGGTGCATACACATATACATACATAAATTATGCATAAACTTTTGAACTGACGGTGGTTTTGGGGTCTAGGGGATGTGAAACGCGAAGATATGTCGACATTTTCTGGAAGTCGAAACATGGTACTGAACCGTTTTCTTTTATTCGGCCTGATTTACGGTACATGTACCTATACGAACCGCTACACCACACGGCAAGTTTTGACCTAGTATTGAGAGCGCGCATAGCCATGTGATCGTTTGCTCAGCTGTTGTCTCATCAACAACCTTCGGAAGAGAGTGTTTCGCTTATAGGCCGCGAGGATGCGCAGGTGTCCTTGAGCTGGCAGTAGTGGGAGATTGACATTTACATTTTATTTTTTTATTTGGAAACGAGATACAGATATGATGTCAAGTTTATACTGGAGTTCGATATTACAGCAGAGAGGGACAATGCAGTCGTGCTTTTTAGTAATGGCATCTGTAACATCAAGCATATAGATTTATATATCGACCTGTCTCAGAGAGATCGTCTCGTCATGCGCAGTAGAGACAGTGCGCCAGTTGCCTCCTGCAGGCAGACACAGGCGACGACAGACAGAGCACGTTTCAACTCAGACGAATTCACGCCTAAGCAGAACTTGTATCGCGTTGTTTCGGCTGGAAGAAGTGTCAAGCTATTTTGAGTTCACGGCGGTGCTAGTTGACATTTATACATCGTGTGGTGTCGGATTAAGGTCATTATAATAAAAGTTCAGTGTCGAATGAGAACTTCAGTCGTCAGAGCGCCTGGCATTGTATGCGTGCAGTATTCTGTTAGTGGAATCACTCTTTTCACGAGTTACGGAGCGAAGTGCAGTGATACATAAAGGAGGCTTGCTTCTGAAGTCTATGCATACTGAGAAGGCGTGCTATCTTTTCTCACGCCAAGACTATTGCAACTAAATATCAAGTACATTCCGAGTGAAGTTTTTTGACAATGTACAGTGCTTGGAAGTCCGAGGTGTTGGGGGAGATATTTAGAATGCATATAAACATATTAGCCATGAGCGGCTAGGCATTTTAGTGTGGACATCTCTCTCCAAGCAAATGCAGCGGACGTCACGAGTAACCACAATGCTGTTTGCGAAGTGGAACATAGCATATTCGCGACGCGGGCTATTGGCTTGTGCAACATGAACTCTTGGTAACATGCAGCCGAAAATAACTCAGGCTACCCTCATGTGTTCACTTGCTTATTGAGATGTTGCATTCGCGCGCGTGATGTATTTCCGAACCGGCCTGGAACTATTCGAAATTCGGGCTAGGACAATTTCCGAGACGAGGGAGCAGTTCGTTTACTACCAGTGGGCTTGGGACATTGGAGTAAGGGATCCCCAGTGCGTTCATTGGAAATTGGAATGGAACCGTGTAGTCCTGCTACACCATGGTGGAATCAGATGGTGGGCATCTTCACGCTCCATATTGCCTTCGAGAATCTTCAGCCAGGTAGAGAATCTACTTTTCATGTAGCGTTGCAAGGTAGATAGTCCAGTTTAAACACTTTGCCATCTATTTTCTTTTTTCATTTTGAGTAGTATGATTGTGGAGTGGAGTTTATGCATGGCTATTCCATGTCATGTGTGACTTCATTTTCAGTCGAGTTTAGGCCTGATTAACCAGGTGCACTCATTTCATAACATTTTATTATGAATTAATTGTTCATTTTTCAGCTTAATAATCTATTAAATTAAATTCATTAAATGTATTCCGATCTTCTTGATTGTGAAGAACAGATCTTCGTAGGGGAAGAAATCTACGTTATTCTCACAGGGAATTGTTATTGTTTTTTTTCTTCTTCAAGCTTTGGCTTGGGGGATTGTCGTTCCATTATCTTAGTGTTCGACAATTGCGAGCTTCGAATTTCTCTTATGCGCTCATGTATTATAATTATTAAATTACAGTATAGAATGTGGAATTTGATCATTCTTTTAGAATGGGAATTTTCTTTTCTCTTGAGGGTAAGCGAGGTCATACTGCAATTCTAATGTGTCAACAGAATTTAACTGGAGTCGTTATCTGGATACATGCTGTAGATTCAGTTTGATTTCGTGAATTCTCTTGAGGGGACATTTCGAGTTTTGTCTGATCAACGTTAACGTTTGATTTTGTAGTCACGTGTACTTGGATACACCTCGTTGATTTTTATATTTATCAATAATGCTATAACTGAACTTTGATTCAGTATTTCGAGTTTTTCTTGTTTAGAACATTGCTTTAGAGAACTATTTGAAGAACAAGAATCTTTTGCCAGACAGATCCCAGGGATTAACTTTAAGGGGAAATGAATTCTTATGTGACTGTGAATACAACTCTGTAAGGCAAGCTTTTTGTGATCAAGTGCACTTGATTAAGTAGCCACTCATGTTAAATTTATGTTGCATTGGATTGAGAAATCATAATAATTAAGAAATACAGCTGATCATATCTGATCACTAGTTATCGAGTAAAATAATCACCATGTGGGTGATAGTGTGTGAAGAAACGTCAATGGGCGTGTTATATATTTACGGTGGTACTCGTTGAAGTACGTTCATATTAAAATGCTAGTAAAAGCATCATGTGTAATGCGATTATAAAATATAAACTTGGTAATGTTGGTGGTAATGCCCACCGTTTTCAGAAATCGAGGTCATGAGTGACCATTATTATGACAGTAATTCTTTTGTCAAGCCTCAGAGTTTGTTTTTGTGTGGCATCCCCATTTAATTAATTCTTCGGTTGTGCTCAGTTTATAAGATTTAAGCAATGCTAGATATGATTCACGATCGTTATATTTTAAATCCTGGATGAATTTAAATAAGTACATACATACTGAAATATTATTGAATCTTTGGAGTTTCTGAATTACGAATTTCACGTCTTTTTAGCTTGAGTGCTTGATTGAACAAAATAAAATTTGAATACATTACTGAGGCAATATGAGTTATGCAATTTCAATTTTGACTAAGCAGATAAGGAGTGCAGAATTACCTGTTTGGAAAGGCATTTACATCTGAAGGTGTAATAACATAAATAATGATTTCGCTGTAAATAAGTAAATATGTATATATATATATATATATCTGAAATAATTCACGTGTTCTCTAATGTTGGAATGGGTGGAAGAACCATTAAGGTGATTTATCTAATTTTTTTTGGTTTTTCTATTGTTCACATGATTAACAATTTCTATTGAGGGTTAAATGCACTCTTGGTCCATGGGGACTGTTAATGCATTTATTGCCATGATTCTAGTGCCCAGTTTCTTTGTTTGTGTCCAGTCAAGGACAATTTGGTCTGACCTTCTGCCAGATTTCTTTTGAAATAAATATTTTGTCATTTCTTTTAATCGCGTGATGTGTTGATTTACAGAAGTATAAAGAGGTCGCATTAAGGGGGGCCACAGCTCGATATTTCTAGAGTTTCCCACACTCCTGAGAGGGTGTTTGCCCACGATTCTCGTGTTCTTAGAGCTGTTCGCTGTTATGCTTTGGTCGTGCTTAATGCCACCTCTGTTAGGTCTTACTGCACCCTATTACTCCTTTTCCCTGTTGGTAGTATTTGGGGACTTTTCTAAGCCGGGGGGGGGGGGGTTCAGATCCTATGATCCAGCTACCATCGAGGGATTTCAACAGGTAAAGGGTAGGTATTTCGGGCAAAGTAAATTGGCGCCCAACGTGGGGCCTCGAAAAACTGGAATACCAGAGTGAGGAACAGTAAATTGGCGGCCCAAACTGAAGGGGCATCGAATAGAGATATCGTGTCTTTATGGGAGGTGCCAATTGAGTAAAATGGCATACAGATGATGGACTCGAGAAAACTGGAATACCAGAGACGGGAACATAGTTTGAGGCCATTATAGATGTCGAACCTCGTGGAAGGGCATCTGACTGGTGATATGATGCCATTTCATGATCATTTCGAATCTTGCTTTCGAACACGTGGTGACGTTATATGCTAGTCAATTCCGACAACATTACAGCGATCAATTGTGAACTCGTTGAATGAACGTCGGGAGATAATGGTTCACCAATGTTTTTAGCACAAGATATTGGAATTCATTCGTGAATAAAGCAATTAAGAGTATTCTCGATCTACACGGTATACGTGTAGAATTGCAACCATTGATAGATTTTGTGGATTTTTAAGTGGTGCTACACTGATTTGGAAATAATATACGACTAGAGCCAAGATCAATGAAAGACATTCTCTGAAAAACTGAATTGACTTGATCAGTCGAGTAGGGCGTTGAGATGTAGCTCGTGGGTGAGTTGCACTCAAGGTGTCCCATTTTCTTGCAACCGGCGGATGGGTATTTCTGAGCCCATTTTAAATGTAAAACCATTTTCATTAATTTAAATATGGTCATAATAGGAATACTTAGGATATATACTGATATAAATCATCACACATAGTACGAGTAGGTTCTGGGAATTCCTCGATTCTAACATTGAGCACTGATTGGTAATTTTAATTATATTTTAAGTTAACGCAACACAATCAAGAAGTTCGTATGATGGCAAATGTGGTTTACTCTGTGATGTCTATGCTTTGTTTGGTGGAGTGGTGTCCATGTGTTTCAGCTTATGTGTGGTATATATATATAAAATTTGATATGTCTGAGAACGATGGGAAAGGATCTCCTAGTGAGATTGAGAAACTTTATAAACTGCTTCAGGAACAGATGCAGATCCAAGATGCTCTTGCAGAGAGTATTAAAGGCTCTTTAAATGACCTTCAGTCCGGCAACAGAGACCTTAGAGCTAGGCAAAATCAAACGCAGACTAGTCTAGAACAAATGCAAACTAGTCAAAAACAAATGCAATCCAGTCAAAATCAAACGCAGACTAGTCTAGAACAAATGCAATCTAGTCAAATTCAAATGCAGATTAGTATAGAACAAATGCAATCTAGTCAAAGTCAAATGCAGATTAGTATAAAACAAATGCAGAGCAGTCAAAGTCAAATGCAGAGTAGTCAAACAAAAATAGAAGCAGACATTTATAGCTTTCAGTCGAAAATTGTTAAGGTCGAATCCAGTCAAAGTCAAATGCAGGCTAGTCAGAACCAGATGCAAACATGTCAAAATATTATTGAAGTTAAAGTCACTAATGTACAGGAAGATGTAACTAACATCCAGTCTAAAGTTAGCATTGTAGAAGCTAATCAAAACCTTATGCAAATCCAGATTAATGAAATAGAGAAAACTAATAAAGATTTCCAAATGGAAATTAAATTAGATTTAGATGTCAGTAAACGGCTGGCAAAGGATAATTTGGAAGCTTTGCAACTACAATTCACTAACGACACTATCAATACTCAGGCTTCCATAGATCAATTGAGAACTGAAATGAATTCTTTTCGAGTTCAAGTCAGTGATCATAATAAATTAATGAAAGATGACTTTGACATAGATCTTAAGGCAATTGTTAAAGAAAACATAGACTTGTTAAGAAATGGTATGCTTTGGATTAATGAAGATTCTTTCAATGATATGAAACAGGAAATGGAACAAAAACTTGCCACTAGCGAATTAAAAGCTACTAAAGAAATATTAGATGTGAGGGAGGATGTCGATAAGAAGATTACTGTTCTTCAAATTTCTCAAACAGATAATTTAACCAGTCTAGAAAATAAATTAAAGTCCATTGAGGTTAATGTGGATCAGAATAATATAGTACTGAACGAAGACAGGGAAAAGAAAACTTCGGAATTAAATGCAATTCGAGCACAATTAGAAACCATTAACCTTGGGGGGAAAGTTAACGTAGACAGTATTAAGGAGCAATTAAGGTCAAGCTGGAATAGCGACTTTCACGCTGCTTTAGATCAAATGGAACCTAGATTACAGGAAAGAGATGAAGCTTTGCCACATGAGTCTCCTGACATTGGGATTAGTCCTCAGTCTAGAGTTGCGGAACGGTTAGGTCCAACTCAACCCAATTTGACTCAGCCTCATTTCACGCAACTACAACCATATGGGTACACTTATCCTAACACTAACGTCAATACAGGAGGTTATATACACAGGCCTGTTGAAAGAGCGTCCAACATCACTGTTATTAGAAATTTTGAGGATAAACCTCGCAAATTCAGTAATTTCGATGGGACTACCCCTCTCGAATTTATTCGTGGATTAAGGGATTACTTCGTGGAATCGCAGGTGCCACGCGAACGCGAACTTAGAGTAGTGGAGCGCTATTTGACTGATGCCCCACTTCAGTGGTATAAGGCGTTTAGGTACACCTTCAATAATTTCGAGGAGTTTGCTGACGCATTCATCAAAAGATTCTGGAGCATTGAAGTGCAACAGAATATAAGGTCAGAAGTTTACTCGAGAAAGTATGCAAATACAGGTCCCACAAGCTACGCAGTGTACTTCGCGGGTCAGCTCTCGAAACTGCGGTTTCTGCAACCCCCGATGACCGAGGGTCAGTTAGTGGAAGCTATATCGCAGCAACTTCCCGTGGATGTCAGAAAGTCAATAATTTCATCAGGAGTGACTGACTTAGCCACGATGGACGACTTGCTACGTCGTTTGGACCACGTAAACGCAATGTCAACACCTATCATATCGCGTGCTAGTCGACAGGAGTCTAAAGGGATCAACACGGTAGTACTGAACCGAACCCAGCAAACGGATCAGGTCAGATCAGATCAGAGGAATCCGGAGAGGATAGGGCAAACTCGAAACCACTACCAAAAGGATGAGAGATACCAAAACCAGTATAGGGAATACACGGAACCACCGTGGCAGAGACGTTATGAGGAACGAAATTTCTATAGAAGGGACTACGGCAAGAACCGTAACAATTATCGTGATGCGCCTTATGACACTAATTACAGACCACATCAGGGGTACAGCAGGTACAAGAACTATAGGACGGAAGAGTTTTATCGAAGGAGAGACCAGGAAAGGCTCAGAGGGGAGCAGGAAAAGTCCGATGGGGAAGGACGAAGAAAGAAAGATGATAAGAGAAAGGATACAATAAATGATGCTCATGCAAGTACTAGTCGCCAGGGTAGTAGAGAAATAACCCCAGAAAGAGATAAAGATAAAGATAAAAGAAAAGGAGGAACAAGAAATTAGAGATAACAGGTAATTCTGTACTACCTTTGGGTTATACCAAGAAAGAGAGATAAAGAAGAGGCTAGAGAAACTGTAGACGAGGAAACGTTCCGAATAGCTCGATGCTTTGGGAACAATTGTTATGAAGTCACCAGCATAGATGAAAGGGATATTATAGGTCGCTTCAATGCCAAGAACATGCGCAGATACTACAAGAAGTTAGTTTAACTCTGTATGTAGCCATGTATTGTAGCGGGAATATCTGGAATGATGAAATAAAAGTCGAGCCAACTTTTATTTGAGGTGTTAGGAGAGAGATGTGCCGTTTTCTTTTATTCGGCCTGATTTACGGTACATGTACCTATACGAACCGCTACACCACACGGCAGGTTTTGACCTAGTTTTGAGAGCGCGCATAGCCATGTGATCGTTTGCTCAGCTGTTGTCTCATCAACAACCTTCGGAAGAGAGTGTTTCGCTTATAGGCCGCGAGGATGCGCAGGTGTCCTTGAGCTGGCAGTAGTGGGAGATTGACATTTACATTTGAATTTTTTATTTGGAAATGAGATACAGATATGATGTCAAGTTTATACTGGAGTTCGATATTACAGCAGAGAGGGACAATGCAGTCGTGCTTTTTAGTAATGGCATCTGTAACATCAAGCATATAGATTTATATATCGACCTGTCTCAGAGAGATCGTCTCGTCATGCGCAGTAGAGGCAGTGCGCCAGTTGCCTCCTGCAGGCAGACACAGGCGACGACAGACAGAGCACGTTTCAACTCAGACGAATTCACGCCTAAGCAGAACTTGTATCGCGTTGTTTCGGCTGGAAGAAGTGTCAAGCTATTTTGAGTTCACGGCATTGCTAGTTGACATTTATACATCGTGTGGTGACGGATTAAGGTCATTATAATAAAATTTCAGTGTCGAATGAGAACTTCAGTCGTCAGAGCGCCTGGCATTGTATGCGGGCAGTATTCTGTTGGTGGAATCACTCTTTTCACGAGTTACGGAGCGATGTGCAGTGATACATAAAGGAGGCTTGCTTCTGAAGTCTATGCATACTGAGAAGGCGTGCTATCTTTTCTCACGCCAAGACTATTGCAACTAAATATCAAGTACATTCCGAGTGAAGTTTTTTGACAATGTACAGTGCTTGGAAGTCCGAGGTGTTGGGGGAGATATTTAGAATGCATATAAACATATTAGCCATGAGCGGCTAGGCATTTTAGTGTGGACATCCCTCTCCAAGCAAATGCAGCGGACGTCACGAGTAACCACAATGCTGTTTGCGAAGTGGAACATAGCATATTCGCGACGCGGGCTATTGGCTTGTGCAACATGAACTCTTGGTAACATGCAGCCGAAAATAACTCAGGCTACCGTCATGTGGTCACTTGCTTATCGAGATGTTGCATTCGCGCGCGTGATGTATTTCCGAACTGGCCTGGAACTATTCGAAATTCGGGCTAGGACAATTTCCGAGACGAGGAAGCAGTTCGTTTACTACCAGTGGACTTGGGACATTGGAGTAAGGGATCCCCAGTGCGTACATTGGAAATTGGAATGGAACCGTGTAGTCCTGCTACACCATGGTGGAATCAGATGGTGGGCATCTTCACGCTCCATATTGCCTTCGAGAATCTTCAGCCAGGTAGAGAATCTACTTTTCATGTAGCGTTGCAAGGTAGATAGTCCAGTTTAAACACTTTGCCATCTATTTTCTTTTTTCATTTTGAGTAGTATGATTGTGGAGTGGAGTTTATGCATGGCTATTCCATGTCATGTGTGACTTCATTTTCAGTCGAGTTTAGGCCTGATTATCCAGGTGCACTCATTTCATAACATTTTATTATGAATTAATTGTTCAGTTTTCAGCTTAATAATCTATTAAATTAAATTAATTAAATTTATTCCGATCTTCTTGATTGTGAAGAACAGATCTTCGTAGGGGAAGAAATCTACGTTATTCTCACAGGGAATTGTTATTGTTTTTTTTTCTTCTTCAAGCTTTGGCTTGGGGGATTGTCGTTCCATTATCTTAGTGTTCGACAATTGCGAGCTTCGAATTTCTCTTATGCGCTCATGTATTATAATTATTAAATTACAGTATAGAATGTGGAATTTGATCATTCTTTTAGAATGGGAATTTTCTTTTCTCTTGAGGGTAAGCGAGGTCATACTGCAATTCTAATGTGTCAACAGAATTTAACTGGAGTCGTTATCTGGATACATGCTGTAGATTCAGTTTGATTTCGTGAATTCTCTTGAGGGGACATTTCGAGTTTTGTCTGATCAACGTTAACGTTTGATTTTGTAGTCACGTGTACTTGGATACACCTCGTTGATTTTTATATTTATCAATAATGCTATAACTGAACTTTGATTCAGTATTTCGAGTTTTTCTTGTTTAGAACATTGCTTTAGAGAACTATTTGAAGAACAAGAATCTTTTGCCAGACAGATCCCAGGGATTAACTTTAAGGGGAAATGAATTCTTATGTGACTGTGAATACAACTCTGTAAGGCAAGCTTTTTGTGATCAAGTGCACTTGATTAAGTAGCCACTCATGTTAAATTTATGTTGCATTGGATTGAGAAATCATAATAATTAAGAAATACAGCTGATCATATCTGATCACTAGTTATCGAATAAAATAATCACCATGTGGGTGATAGTGTGTGAAGAAACGTCAATGGGAGTGTTATATATTTACGAGGGTACTCGTTGAAGTACGTTCATATTAAAATGCTAGTAAAAGCATCATGTGTAATGCGATTATAAAATATAAACTTGGTAATGTTGGTGGTAATGCCCACCGTTTTCAGAAATTGAGGTCATGAGTGACCATTATTATGACAGTAATTCTTTTGTCAAGCCTCAGAGTTTGTTTTTGTGTGGCATCCCATTTAATTAATTCTTCGGTTGTGCTCAGTTTATAAGATTTAAGCAATGCTAGATATGATTCACGATCGTTATATTTTAAATCCTGGATGAATTTAAATAAGTACATACATACTGAAATATTATTGAATCTTTGGAGATTCTGAATTACGAATTTCACGTCTTTTTAGCTTGAGTGCTTGATTGAACAAAATAAATTTTGAATACATTGTTGAGGCAATATGAGTTATGCAATTTCAATTTTGACTAAGCAGATAAGGAGTGCAGAATTACCTGTTTGGAAAGGCATTTACATCTGAAGGTGTAATAACATAAATAATGATTTCGCTGTAAATAAGTTAATATGTATATATATATATCTGAAATAATTCACGTGTTCTCTAATGTTGGAATGGGTGGAAGAACCATTAAGGTGATTTATCTAATTTTTGTTTGTTTTTCTATTGTTCACATGATTAACAATTTCTATTGAGGGTTAAATGCACTCTTGGTCCATGGGGACTGTTAATGCATTTATTGGCATGGTTCTAGTGCCCAGTTTCTTTGTTTGTGTCCAGTCGAGGACAATTTGGTCTGACCTTCTGTCAGATTTCTTTTGAAATAAATATTTTGACATTTCTTTTAATCGCGTGATGTGTTGATTTACAGAAGTATAAAGAGGTCGCATTAAGGGGGGCCACAGCTCGATATTTCTAGAGTTTCCCACACTCCTGAGAGGGTGTTTGCCCACGATTCTCGTGTTCTTAGAGCTGTTCGCTGTTATGCTTTGGTCGTGCTTAATGCCACCTCTGTTAGGTTTTACTGCACCCTATTACTCCTTTTCCCTGTTGGTAGGATTTGGGGACTTTTCTAAGCCGGGGGGTTTTCAGGTCCTACGATCCTGCTACCATCGAGGGATTTCAACAGGTAAAGGGTAGGTATTTCGGGCACAGTACCCATTGCAATAGTTAGCTTTCTAATGAAATCTGTCTAAAACCTCTTAAGTACAAAACTAGCATGACTGTCAAGCGAAGCTAAAATATTTAAATTGACTTTTCTCGCGATTTCATCTGCCAAGGGCAATGAAACTTGGTGAGGAATTTGTCAATACACGATTTAATCTACTGACATCTAATTTAAATAATTTGTTTTCATGAACTCAAGATGGCGGCTGAGCAAAATTTTAAAATTAAGTTATTTTGTATGTCCTAATCATGTGATCGAAGTATTTTACTGTGTTCTATTGAACTTATCTCTCAGTAAACAGTACAGTATTCCTTAGTGTTGAATTTGTGTATTGTATATAAGCCACATCGAGTAGCATCCTTTTCAGTGCTGGAGGTGTGTTGACATGAGTTATCTTGATGAACGATGAAAGCTTTGATTTAAGACAGGGCTTACACTAGTGCCATAGTAGGACCATTTTGCTTTCTTAGAATATATTTATTCTGCTTTTTGTCTGAAATGCCTACAACTTATGGATAATGTATCGAGTTGTTGCTCTATACTTTTATCACAACATAGGTCGTGTACCAAAAGCTATTTAGTACATCACATGGGAAATCCCTTTAACCTTTTAAGTGCTGAGTTATCCAGTTCGCTATTTGCTAAAACAGTGCTGAGTTTTCATTCGCATTTTACAAAAGACTAGCAGTGTTGCCAGGCTTCGCCCGGTGGATTTATTTGTTTTATGGTTGATAATGAATACTACTACAGAACAGGCACATGATACTTAAACTACGAGAAATAAAACTTTTTGTGGCGGTGGTCGTAGTGGTTGTAGTGAGGGTGATACGCAGTACAGTATAATGGACATAATTTTTATGTCATTTTCCCCTAATGATAATAATGATAATAATGAATAGGGAAGCGGCTATTTACTAACTAAATCACTGACGTAATTTACAAACAAATTTCTAAAAATGATTAGAAAGAGGAGTAAGTGAAATAAAAGACACGGCCTAGGGCCTATATCTCATTGTCTGTTAGAAATGTACAGACCAATAGTGTCGTCTTTTGACGCATAGTGTCGTAGGAAAATAATCAGAACACTTTGGAAAACTTCGGCTGTCTCGAACTCCTGAGGTAGCAATAGTATCATTTATGGCCACATAGCGCTCAAGGATAAGTTTCGGAATACATTAAGGTAAATTTGAAAGCACCAACGCTTATTGCAGCTGATAACCTCAATGTATTGCACCAACACCATTGCATTTATACAGATGCATAATAATTATGTTCATGATGATAAATGTTTTAAGGGGCAAAATACATCTTTTTGCACTAATTACTCCCCGTGACTGCTATTTAAAAGCAGCGCAAGATTTAACTATTTTCGCAATTCTGCACCAGAACACTCGTAGGGGCGACATGATGCAGCCCGAAATGCCAGTCAACAATAGACTTATTAAAATACTCTTACAATTACACTACTACGGACATGAATGATTCTAGGCCCTTAATACATGGTTTTTAAGTTCAGTTTGTTTGTTGTTCTAAACGTAGGGAATGGAGAGCGTTGTTCAAAATATCAAGTGGACAGTGTTACCAGCAGGGTTTCAAAGTATATGTATAATTTGGTGCAATTAGGAGGAACGGTGTAGATTTGTGATAAAAGGCCCAAATGCAGGAAATGGAGTGGTCTGTCCGAAATTTCAAGCAGACAGTGTTATTCGTCGGGTTCCAAAGTGTAAGTAACTTGTGTGAAATTTGGTTCAGATCGGTGAAACGGTGTAGATTTGTGCCAAAGGGCCTACATGCAGGGAATGGAGTGGTCTGTCCGAAATTTCATGCAGACAGTGTTCATCGCAGGGTTCCAAATGGTAAGTATACAAATTGGGGTTCAGATTGGTGAAACGGTGTAGACTTGTGCCGTAGGGCATAAATGCAGGTAATGGAATGGTCTGTCCGGAATTTCATGTAAACAGTGTTATTCGCAGGGTTCCAAAGTGTAAGTATACACATTTTGATTCAGATCGGTGAAACGGTGTAGATTTATGTCAAATGACCTAAATGCAGGGAATGGAGTGGTCTGTCCGAAATTTAAAGTGGCCAGTGTTACCCGCAGTGTTCCAAAGGGTGTGTATACACATTTTGGTTCTGATCGGTGAAACGGTGTCGATTTGTGCCAAAGGGCCTAAATGCAGGGAATGGAGTGGTCTGTCCGAAATTTAATATAGCCTATACTATTCCTCTTGAATCTGGCTAACATATAAAAAAAAAGAATTGAATCCGACTGGTAGTTACAGAGATTAGCACGTTTAAACACAAAAACACACAAACTTTTCAGCTTTATTATATTAGCTTTTTTTTTTGGAGTCGTTTCGGCCATCAATGGACCACGATGTTCTTCACTCATATGATCATTGTAATGCTTGTTTTCTTGTCTGCCAGTTGATCTTCATTCTTGACGAATGTTCAGCTCTCCTTTCTTCCGTCCACTTGCAGTGAGGGCGAGGCATCACAGATGTTAAAGGGTGTAGATTACTGGTTGATTTAACCGCCTTTCTGAACAGGTTCCTATCCCAAACCAGAGCTTATATATATTAGTATAGATTTAGAAGTTATACATTATTTTCGTACCAGGTATGGGCCTAAAATAAATGTGTTTCCTAAAATCAGTAGGCAACTAATGCAGTACTTGTTGCTCCTTACGAGCACAAAAATGTATGGTCTTTGATCTGAAACCACAATGTGGAGCGGCGTGAAGAATTTGCATGTTATTCCGTCATGCTTGTTTCCATCTCAGATGAACCTCAGTTGTAGGGGACAGACGGCTACAAAATGGTCTCTTATTTACTTCCGGGAGCAAACTCGAGTAGTACTACATAATGACCAATAGATGGCAAAACATACCAGAGATCGACTCGGCACTTGAAATCGAATAGGGAATATGAAAGAGAAAAAGAAAACAGTCTTTGTGCAACGTTTATAGATGGGTAAAGCACTCAACGGGTTAATAGGCAGGAGATATCTTAATGATGATAAAAAAGCTGGTTATTTCTGCACGGAACTACGGTACGCGTTTAACTTTTCTGAAAATTAAAGTTGTAAACGTTTTGTAAGGAAATGTTTAATGAATATAAAAATAAAAATGCGCCTTTGAAATGATTTTGCATTTAAATTGAATAAGACCACCTCATGGTGTAGCGGCTGGCATCTTGGTTTCATCCCGGAGGAAATTTAATTCTGATTTGAGGACTGGAGCGGGGTTAATGACCGAAATCGGACCAAGGGGTTGAAAATGGGGGATTTTTCGAAAAGGTGAAATATCGCTATAACTCTTCTTAATATGTGAAATATCGAATCCATTCAAAGTTCATACTATGTGTTGGATAAGGGCCAAAACGATGATGATTGTATAGAAATCTATAAAAGTTACCTTTTCCCTAAATATAAAACGTATCCTTTCTTGTTTATGTTGACAACAACCAAATCTATCTATCATATGGCTTTTAGTGCTGGGAGTGTCCGAGGACATGTTCGGCTCGTCAGAGTTCAGTAGCTGCTTCTAGCGGACACACATAGGGTGAGCTAAGAGTTCCGTTCACTTTCAAGTAGTTCCAACCTTTGCCACCAGATGTCAATGATACCTAGTGGTGAACGTTGGAAATTTGATAGAGCGTTCCAACGAAATCTAACCTAGAAATTTAGCTTCACACAAGTTTAGTCAGTGGAAGGATCTTTTATATGCCATAAATCTATGACATGGGACCGCCGGCTTTACTTCCCCTCCGAAGGAAGGCATACTGAAGGATTTTAACGCTCTTAAAAAATCCGACGGCGTCGGGTGGGTTTGAACCCGTTATCTTGGGCGCAGCAGCTCAGCATGCTACCAACTATGCCACCGAAGCCAACAACCAAATAAGAGTCAGTGACAGTGAAAGTAAAAACATTAATTAAATTGGGAAGGGTTTCGGAAGAAAGGAAACGAAGAGTTTTCAGCAAAGATTTTGAATTCTTATTCAATGTTTACAATTTAGGACAGGAACATTTATGTTTTACTTTGTTTTAGCCTATTTTTTGCAAAGAAGGTACATTATTTAGAATATATTTTAATTAATTAAATGTCAGTTTTGCTTTTGTGTGAGAGTAGTGAAAAGAGCGAAGTACATCAATTAATCGACAATACAATTAATCAATTGTTGTATCATCCTATTAATCGATTATTCAGCCAAACGATTAATCACTTTTTATATATCCTCTTTGCTTCGTCCATCACTATAGGTGTATTATCCAGAGTTGGAATCTGACAGTTCGGCGGAGAACTGATGAACTGAAGGCTGCTGGCCGCCACGTGCGTACTCCCAGCTCCCACACTCTCGCTCATTTCCTCATGCTCATAACATCATTAGCACCGTTATTACATTTATTAAATTTTTACTCAGATGGTTTTCAAAATTCTTAAACAAAGCAATGCTTAAAACTGTTCGATGCGCACTGTAAAATAAAATAATAGCCCGTCAAATTGAGGAAAGACCTAAAATATTGTAATGAATAGCAATGGAAATATTACGAATACTATCGTAAAGCAAAAATGTTCAAAGCGAAACGACAACACGTGATTGTTAACGTGATATTTTGTTATTTATATTTCCTGTAGAATTAGTTTCAAGGCACAAGAAAATCACAAATGTATTACAAAATATACGCTCATTGTGTAGGCCATTAACTCACCCTTTAGAAGACAGAAGCTTATCACAGTAGTCTCATTAATTCCAAGAGCATAGGCAGTAGGCCTACGCTCCTGCGCGCGACTGAATGGAATTAATGGTTCGCCTAATGCTCGGATATTTTCACTCTCCCTTTCAGAAAATCTCGCGCGACGATAATCATTTTCCTTCCATGGCTTGGAATAGGTACCGTACACCTCGGCCAGGTTTTGACAATTCCCGAACTGGATGTATCCTCGGCCTACCTCTACGAGAAGTCATCCTTAAAAACGTCACCACTCGCAAGTAAAAAGAAAGCTAACCTAAATATAATTCACTCTATCCTATGAACACGAACTTTAGCTTAAACTGAACTATCACTGCTACATACATAAATAACGGACACTAATGAATTATAAGTATAAATATAAGTATAAATAAGTATAAATACTACACGAAACAGTAATTAACCAATTAAATCAAATCAATTATAACTCATAAACCAACAGATTATGAAACGCAGCAAGGTCAGTGTGCACACTGGAGGCAACCAAACAAGCGACTGGTCGGCGGCAAGCACGTGGCCAAATAGCATCATTCGACTTGGCAGCGATGTATGGTTTCCAATGGCAACAAGCCTTGCGTGCTATCTAGCCGTCAACTGTTTTTGCCCAGTGGCGCTGAACTGTCAAATTCCAACTCTGGAAAATACACCTGTAATTATTTTGCTTCCTAAGTAGCAGAATATATTTTGTATGTGTCCCCACCATAACGTTGCAAGTGACAAATTTATCGAAAATGAGTTTCAGTGTCAGAACGTTTCTTATACCCTTCTCCGGACAGATGACCTCGCTGTTTCGATACTTAAAACAATAACAATACCCTTCTCCCGTCATCTAGTGGCATCTGCCGGGGAAAATATTAACTTTCCAGGGAGTTATGAGGAGTCGAAATTGGCGGTCAGTACCAGAACGTTGCAAGTGAGCACAAAATGGCGACGCACACGCACGTGTCACCAGTGGGCTCCGTGTTTATTCATGCAAATAAATTCAAGAAAAATCGTATTAACTACGAAAGGAGGACATGTGTTATAATACAAGGAAACGATTGAGGAACGGTGGAAGTGCTTATTGGTCAACGGCCGGAAAGCAGGTCAGTAGTAAAATGCCCCCTAATATGGTAAGTATCAGAACGTTGCACATACATTTGTTTGTCTTTTGAATTTGAAATGGCGAGTTTCTATACCTCAAAATTAACTTGCAATAATTAATTTATTACCATTTAAAATGTACGGATACCGAAGCTTTATTATTGAAAATTAGAAATTTCCGGCAACTTACATTTACTCTCTAAAGAAATACATTATGGTTGATCCTCCTACCGCAAGTACCTGGTGAACCCTAGATAGGCAATTAGGATTAATCAATTAATACCAGTCGCTTTTACTCTCATATTCAAAAAAGTCCAGACTCACTTTATTGAAATACCGTACCATTGATTCAAGAAAATCATCATAACTTCTGTATTTCTACAGATAACAACGGTGAAATATTTAATTGAAGTACAAAATTAGTCGCTATAAACCACTAACATGTCACTTTCGACGAGTTTATTACATTTGTACTACAAGATATTTTTTCGTCCACCTTGTTGCGTAGTGGCTAGTACTCTTGGTTGTCACCGCGGAGGTGTCCGAGTTCGATTCCCGGCTCTGCCCAGAAATATAATTCTGATCGGAGGGCTGGGATGGGTTACACTCAGCCTCGTGAGGCAAAACTGAGAAACGGTGAGTTCGATTCCCACCTCAGCCATCCTGGAAGTGGTTTCCCACTTCTTCTCCTGGCGAATGCCAGGATGGTTCCTAACTTAAGGCCACGGCCGCCTCTGAATTACACATACACACACCAATACAGCGATTATAATAGCACAGGTTATTACACAAATTTCACACACACACCCAAGTACACGGGCCTACATGATGCACTCTCTAGAAAATTTAACTTGTCTATGGGCTGCAGTTTTTAAATAAAAAAAGGTATAGGCCTAGCTCATTAGTGTGTGGGGCATGCGTAGGACTTGGAATGTCGAGATACAGCGGGCAGGGCTCGAACCTAGAGTAATTTCCTGCTAATATTTCACTAACACTGCATTATTATTTACAATGCAGTCATTGTTGCCTACACGTTCGTCTTCATTTCCGTCACTCTTCGAGGCAGCAAAACTTTCGCTGATAACAACACCACGAGGTTGGTGATCCCGCGAAAAGTCATCGTCACTTTCGCCTCCCACATTAACATTATTAATTTGACAACCCAGATGTTGTCACATCTTCCGACAAGCGAGTCTTTTGCTCTTGTATCATACAGACTCCGTGAATGACCCATGTCTGTCACGCGTATGGATCTGGTAATAGATCGATGACCAGCTCTTCAGTCTTATAACCAGCATTCGACTAACTTTACTACGCCAGGAAGTGTTGATTGAGTTGTCAAAATGAATAATTCCCTATGGATTTTTTGTTTGTTTGAAAAGAAAATAATTATTTTACTTTATATGAAAACGTTATGTACTTAAATGTTTGAACAATATAGGAAATAACAAGAAGTTCTGTGACGAACTAAACAGCCTACTTTTTCATGCCAATGATTAATCTACAGTATATGAACCTATCTACAATAATGACGAAATTCAGTTGGTAATATCGAAATGTCTAATTACAGTTCGAAATATACCTGGTATAATGTAGCCTAATAGAGCACTACAGTTACCAGCCCTGGTGACTGAATAGATTCTTGTAGTTCCATCTCTTAAGGTACAGAATAAAATATTAGCTTGAAGTCCATTGGACTTTACATGCAGTTAGACATTGGATCTATCAGCACGCGTAAAAGCATGTTGGCAACAATGTCATGCGTGTGCTGGTCAGAAATAATCTGAAATACTATGATATCTTGTTGTGCCAATTTTGGATGAAATCCATTTATTAGTATAGAAGTTACATGCATTTTAAAACTGGACCTATCAGCAGGCATAGAATCATGTTGGCAGCACTGACTTATATTAATTACTCCAAATTAATCTAGAATGTCAGGTGCTATACGTGTGCAAATTATAGAGCTGTTGGCTTGCATACTTTCTGATATATTGATATTAGGGTAAAAAAATATAGACAGCATTTATTAACAGTTGGCAGCCCTGATTGCACTTAAGAATACTTATAGTCATATCTGGTATGTTACACATAGCACATACGAAATTTGGTTGAAATCCAACTGATAGTATAGAAGTTACATGTATTTAAAAATTGGTCCTATCAGCAGGCTTAGAATCATGTTGGTAGAACTGATGTACATAATTTACTCCAAATAAATCTAAAATGTCAGGTACTACACGTGTTCATTGTTTAAAGCTGTCGGCTTGCATACTTTTTGATATATTGGTATTTAAATAAAAAAAAATATAGAGAGCAATTATTAACAGTTGGCAGCCCTGGTGGCCCTTAAGAATACGCTCATTCATATCTGTTTAAGTACACATATTACATACAAAATTTGGTTGAAATCCAATTGATAGTATAGAAGTTATATGCATTTAACAAGTGGACTTATCAGAAGGCTTAACATTATTTTGGCAACACTGTCATGTATGGCCTCCTGGAAATTAAACTGAAATAGTATTGTCTACATATGTGCCAATTTTGGAAAAGCTCCCATGGATACCTTCCAGGATATCCAACATGGAGCTCAAATTTCTAGTGTGTTTTTTCAGCAGTTGGTAGCACTGACATCATTTTCAAATATGGATGTGAGATATACTGGTATACATCTTTACTCATATTTAATTTGGTTTCGATTGCTGCAGCCGTTTAGGAGTTGATAGGGGGGGGGGGGGGCACACACACACAGCCAGACAGACAGAAGGACAGACACACATTTTCCCGGATCGGTCTCATAAGTCTACTTTTTCCACATTTTTGCAAAATGTGAAAAGTAGGCTAAAGACGTTTCTTTACATAAAGAGAAAATAAAACTATTTTGGCACAACGTTGCAAGTACTATAACAGGAGCAGTGGAGTACAATATTAGAACTTGATAACTTGCTAGATAATGAGATTTTAATTTTGAAATTTAAGGGGAGTAGTTAAAATCCCCAATTCAGGTTATATTACCTTAAAAAAGTATCATTATAAAATAAATTTGAGAAATAAACGTTTTTCTCAGTTCCTGTAAAATTTGGTTTCTGGAACCTGCAACGTTCTGGCGGGGACTCATTCTTCTATCCTGAGGAAAGATAAGCAAATACATTTCAATAGGCACACGGGATGATACTGCCAGGCAGTCACGGCACACAATTATGCCCCAGGTTGAATATGAATGGAGATGCCTGGAAGACCTTGTCGTAGAGCCGGGATCGCCCTCTCCGGCCCTGGTAGTAGGTATGCCCATGCTTGAAACAGATTTATTCTGGTCTGAGGCAGTGGCGGAACTAGGATTTGTTTTCTGCAGGGGGATGAGCCGAGTTAAATCTGAACTAATAAGCTATGCAGAGCGTTTTACGTGGTCTATTCACTTGCCTTTATAGGATAGACATATTACTTTCTAAAGTTTTCTTTTGTTTGCTTTTCTCTTTTATTTTAAGTTAAGATTTTCTGTTTTTTTTTATTTTTTTTGTTTTTTTGTTTTGTTTTGTTTTGTTTTTGCTTTGTGTTTTATGTTTTTGATTTCGTATTTGTTGTATTCTGCTTTGACTATTGTTTTCTGGTTTCGTATTTGTTGTTATCTGCTTTGGCTGTTGTTTTGGTTTTTGGTTTATGCGGGGGAGAGGCGGGAGGAGGGGGGGGGGGGGAGGTCTCGATAGCATTTGATACGTTTTATATGTACCTATCAATGTAGGCTACTGTTTTACTTATCTCTCACCAAGGCGGACCGGGTTCGATTCCCGGTCAATGCATGTGAGATTTTCGAAGTGAAATGCCATGTCCTGTGGTTCGGATTCCACGTAAAACGGAGGTCCTGTGGCTTATGATCGCGAGATTAACGGTCACGTTAAACTACAAGCTTCCTTCCTTTGTTTTACTTATGCAACTATTAAGTTTAGGTAACATAAGCGATTGATACAAGTAAAGAAAACGTTCTCGAATAATTAGTAAGTACAATATAAACTTACATAATCTGAAGATTGCTTGTATTGAAAATAATTATTTAATCGAATTACGTATTATTTGCTCTGGGAGGGGATGGGGGGGGCAGGGTTGTCAGTGGGAGGGAGGGGAACGGAGGGGAGGGGGAGGGGGCAGGGAGCGATTGATCCCCCTGATCACCACACGTAGTCACACCTTGTGAGGTGAAACTGAGAATAGACGGGTTCGATTCCTACCTCAGCCATCCTGGAAGTGGTTTTCCGTGGTTTCCCCTCTTCTACGCCAGGCAAATTTCAGAATGGTACCTAACTTAAGACCATGGCTTCGGTGGCGTAGTTGGTAGCATGCTGAGCTTCTATGCCCAAGATCGCGGGTTCAAACCCGGCCGAAGTCGTCGGATTTTTAAGAGCGTTAAAATCCCTCAGTATGCCATCCATCGGAAGGAAAGTAAAGCCGGCATGTAAAAGAACCTTCCACTAACTACAATTGGGTGAAGCTAAATTTGTAGGTTAAATTTGAATAACGCTCTATTAGTTCCAACGTTCGGCGCCAGGTGCAGGATGTGGTGGTAACTAGTAGCCAAGTTCACAGCTAGGTGTTGTTGATGGTAGCATTTGGTAGCAAAAGTAGAACTACTTGAAATTGAACGTCTGTAGTCCTTAAACCAGGCCGAAGTCGTCGGATTTTATAGAGCGTTAGAAATCCCTCAGTATGCCTTCCTTCAGAAGGGAAGTAAAGCCGGCAGGCCCTTGTCATAGATTTATTGCACGTAAAAGAACCTTCCACTAACTAAACTTGGGTGAAGCAAAATTTGTAGGGTAGGTTTGAATTAATGCTCTTAAGTTCCAACGTTCGTTATCAGACGTTGGATGCGATGGCATCTAGTAGTAGCCAATTCCACAGCTAGGTGTCGTGGACGGTAGCATTTGGTAGCGAAAGTAGGAACTACTTGAAATTACCGTCTGCAGTCCTTACTTGAATTAAAAACAGATAACACACTCTAATAGTCTACAGTCATCACAATTAACATCGCTTATCAGACAGATTCTACACACACCCAAGGTACACGCGTTGTCGCAACCCTTAAACTGAGGAACCAACCAACCTAACTTAAGATCACGGCCGCTTTCAATCCAAATCCTACCTCAATTACAAATACAAACACTAGTACAGACATCACAGGGACACAGCTTATCCGACAAATTCCGCACACCCAAGCACACAGAGCAACATGACCACGATGTCGCAAGGCCCCTAATAAACAACTAAACTATAATAAAATGGACGCTGTTCCAATGAAGGCTACCAAAAGTAGACCAGGTACCGCTACTGTTTTCCCCCTTTCTCTTTCTGCTCACTCCATGCATCGCATTGAACGCACCGTGGTTAACACGCACTTGTTTTAGTCACGCACTCTTTCACGCACATTGGGCGAGGAAAGGATCAGGACATGCCTGGTTTAGTGTGCCCCTTTAGCTGCACAAATACTGGGTTGGGGGGGGGGGGGGGGGGTGGTGGCTTGAAATAAGGTGCTATCCCAGCATTTGCTCCTAAACCATTACCCTTTCCTCTCCAACCCACTAAGTGTGCAGGCTGATCATCTAAAGGGGTACACTAAACCAGGCATATCCTGATCCTTTCCTCACCTAATGTGGATGAAACTTGATAACAATTTACATGAGATTCGTAAATTCACTTGTAAACACTTTGTAACAACTAAATCTGTACTTGCTACTACTACTTGACGCGATCAGGCCCAGGGGACCGGGCGCTGCTACAAGGGTTCTGATGATGATGATAATTGTTGTTTTAAGGGGCCTAACATCTAGGTTATCGGCCTCTACTGAAATGAAATGGCATGAAATGAAAGGATGAAGATAAAAAGAGCTCCCTGCCATGGATGAAACGAAAATGGTTTATATAAAACAGACAGTGAGCCCCAACAATTATGCCTTATTTGAATAAAAATAGTAAAAGTGGGGTGGTAAAAAACAATAAAACAAATAAGGCATAGTAAACAATAAAATAGATGAACGCAATCAAAGACATGAAACAGACTTAACCTGAATTAAAAGTCTTAACTCACATTAAAACTTAAAAAAGTAACCTACAAGGGTTATCCTCCACTGGATTCTGTTTGCTGCTCTCTGTTGCCAGTCATCCTCTATTTCAATCTGTCACAGGTTTTCACGGATTCCGTCCTTCCATCTTTTCCTTGGCCTATCCAGTTGTCTTCTTCCACGAGGAACAAAATTGAGCAGTTCCAGAGGCCATCGGCATGTGTCCATCCTAGTGACATGGCCTGTCCATGCCAGACGTTTTCTTCTCATTAGTTCTACGATGTTTGGGGTTTTAATAAGAACTTTATTGCAGCCAATAGCCAAATTAATAAATTAACATTAAAAGACAAAACAAAACCAAAGATTTCCTTAGTCTTCATTACAAAACATTGTAAGTTTGACCCGTCTTTGTTGGCACAACATCACGTGATACCTATCACACTGCTCTCCATACAGCAAACAGATGCACTGATGGTCCGGCTGATGATATTTCTTCTTAGTGCATACTTTAAAGTGTAAATCTTGTGACTATATGACGCAAATTGTACAATGCATTTGTCCATTAGGTTGAAAGCATCGCGTCAGTGCCGTAAAAGTCGTCCCATATGTCTTCTTTCTTCCTTTTCAATTCTGTCAGTAGAGTCTCATATCCAGGTGTAACGGGCAGCAGTAGGTTCAGTCTCAGGTTTTCTACAAAATATGGCTCTCTAGTTAGCAGGTAAACCAAACGGGATGGCGTGTACTTTGAAAGGCACAACGCTCTCTTGAGATAGATGGATTTTACTCTTTCCAGATCTCCCAGGTGTTTTCTCTTGAGGTGTATCCATATATTTTCCAATCCATAAGATGCAATTGGTGCTATTTTTTACATGAAACAGTTGGATTGCATCAAGCTCTTGATTGTACCGTATACGCCATTCACCAGTGTCCTTATCTTGGACGGTACCAAAAATCTTCCTCAAAACTTTCCACTCAAAAACAAGGAGATTATTCAAATCTTTTTTTTCGAGTACTCCAGGTCTCGCTTCCATACAGCACTACAGGCTGTACATAATATTGTTACGGCTGTGAGTTTGTGTCATCGCTCGCCGCTTGAGTCACAACTGCCCCAGGGGCTGGGCTGTGGCTTGCCTCCTGTATTGCGCGCGCCTTATGCAACAGGGCTACTACAGACAAAGGGATAGTCCAGAAGATTCGTGACTGGACCAGCGGTGGAAACCTCGAGAAGCCGTGGACTCTGGATGGATCTAGAACCATTTATTGAGTCACCGGCCTGCTATATAAGAGTGACCCGTGAAGCAGTTGTTGTTGTGTTTTACGAGCTAGTGCGAGCGATTATCTTGTGCGACAGAAGTGTGGTGACGAAGTGCTGTGCGAGTTACTGTGACATTGTTTCTCCCAGCTTGTGAACAGCGAACATCAAGTGCTCGTAAGTAACTGTATTTGTTGTACCTGAGGAAGAGGGGGCAGGTAGCTTCTGCCAAGGCCACCGGACTCATTAGGACGGATTAACTTCTGTGGTCTGTTGCAAGTGAAAGGGGCCAAGGGCGCATAAGGAAGAGACTTGAGGAAACTGGAGAAGGCTCCTAATTGCTTGTATTTGCTGATTAGTGTAATTTTCTGGCCACAATAAAGTTAATTATTTCTTTAAGCAGTAATTGGTGTTGTGCTTTGTACCCCCACCGTAATCCAGTTAACAAAAGTGCCACTAGTGGGTGGCACGTAACAATATAAAACAAAGTCCCCGATTCTTGGATGTAACGGGTAATCTCGAGAACCACTGGATGGATTTTGATGCGGGTTTCACCATTCTGTAGAGGATTTCTCGAGGAAAGTTTCTGTAGAAAAAAAATCATCTATGACCAGAAAGCCGAGCAGTAACGATTTCAGTGAATCGAGTCGAAGAAACACCCGCCATCCATGCGTTTTTGAGCTTACTCTGGGTAAACCATTAAACATATCTATATACTATGAGTGTAAGAATTGTTCATCATAAAAAGTTCTACAAAAAAGTCCATGACAGAATATCTCTATCTTTAGTTCATCGCCCACTATAAGTGTTTTTAAGTTTTCATTTCTTCCAACAATCTCCATTCAGTGGAGATTTAAATTACAAACTTCGGAGCGACTTTAAAAGCTAGCGAGCAAGCCTATCACGTCAGCTTCGGCCAGCATCAAACTGTCGTGTAGTGTCGAGTTAAGACTTCAGAGAAGAGTATATGAATTTGGAGTTTCGCTGTTCACCTCGGCTTTTCTGAATTACGTCTGGAACCTGCCGTCCGTGCACCTTTTAAGCTTACGCTGGGTAAACCGTCAAATATACCGGGTGAAGCCGGGACGAATTGCTAGTAAATGTATATATTGTGAACATCATGACCCACATAGTTGTAGACAGAGTTAGATTCAACGGCCTAAATGTAAAAAATCTGAAGATGATCGCTTGACGATCGAAAGTGGTTATCGAAGTGAATTTATTAATCTCATGTTATTCTTTTAGGTTTAGGGAAACACCCATTACAATTGAGCACAATCGTGTTGACCGACTGAAAAGCATAACATTCGGTTAATAAATTCACTTTTGATGACTAGTTCTTTGACATTTGTTTTTATTGGACATTCCTCTTTATGTATTATGGTAGTGTTCTTAAAGACGGTAATTTTGGGTTCATGTTTATTAATTTTGTTATCTCGGCTTTTGGTGAGAATGTATTCTGGTTTGTTTAGTGCTTTTTTAATAAAAACAAGTAGTTCCGTGAAGAACTATACAGCCAATTTTCATATATCCTGCTCATGTTAATTGCCCCTATCAACATACAAAATTTCAGTTTAATTGCTGTAACGGATTCGTAGATATTGAGAACCGTCTAAATATTTCAGATGGTCGCCAGGTTGGATTTTTATTTTTGTACCATTACATTAAGATTATTGTGTACGTGTGGTATTCAAACTTAAATCGCATGATTAGAACACAAGAAGTAAAAACGAGATTTTAAAATTACGCACAGCAGCCATCTTGTGATTATGTAAACAATTGAAATAAATTAGATGCCAGTGGATCAACATTTGTATAAGCATTTAACGTGCAACGTTTCTCGGCACTCGGATAATTAATTCGCGAGAAACGTCAATTTAAATATTTATACTTCGCGTCGCCGCCATGTTGGATTTGTGCTCATCAGGTTACTGAAAGTCCTATAGGTGAACATATGTTCATAGTCTCTATGAACATAAAAAATCAGTTTGTTTGCTGTAAAAGATTCATAGATATTGAGAACCGTCTAAATATTTCGGAAGCTCGCCATTTAGGATTGTTACAGTCAGCTGGCTGAATTCTACCACAGGGGCAGCACAAATTTAGTACTGCGTTGGGTCAAATGTCTAAAAAATGTGGAGACTATGTGGAAAAATAGTGTATGGTACATGGAACAGTACGAATATTTGTAATTACCTGTATGTATTTTTGTTTGGCTAAAAATAATAGGGGCAAAGACTTTTCGATCCATCCTTGTACATGGGGCTGATGACCAAGATGTCCCAAGAATAATTAGGAAAGCAATGGCAAACTACCTCTCTCCTCTTCTTGCCTAGAACGCCTCAATATAGCGCTGCCTTGGGTTTTTGTGGGTATCTACTCACATAACCTAACGGCGGTACTTTTTGAGGATCCAACCAGCCTTCGGGCTGACTACCTAACAGACATATGTATAGGCCATAGAGTTATGTACCATTCAAGGACAATTATTGCCTAGCTTCATTATTCAAACTTTCACTTCGATCGCATGATTACGACACAAGAAATAAAAACTTAATTTTAAAATTTCGCACAGCCGCCATCTTGAGGTTATGTAAACAATTGAATTAAATTAGATGGCAGTGCATTACAATCTGCAAAATCATTTACTGTACCACATTTCACTGCGCTCAGAGAGTTAACTCACGAGAAAAGTCTATTAAAATATTTCAAATTCGCTTGGTCGCCATGTTCGTTTTGTACTTCACAGGTTTATGAAATATACATTGGTAAATTTGTATCAGTACCCTTTATCACCGTACAAAATTGCAGGCTGATATCTGTAATAATTTCGGAGATATAGAATGTCAGTGAAATATTTCGCACAGCCGCCATTGTGAGGTTATGTAAACAATTGAACTAAATTAAACTCCAGTGCATTACAATGTGTATAAACAATTGCTGTACCAAGTTTCATTACGTTTGGATAGTTAAATCGCGAGAAAAGTCTATTTAAATGTCTCAACTTCGCTTGGCCGCCATGTTGGTTTTGTAGTCACCAGGTTTTTTAAAGTCTTATAGGTGAACTTCTAGTAGTGCCCTTTATCACCGTACACAATTCCTAGGCGATATCGGTAATAGTTTCGGAGATATTGAATGATAGTGAAATATTTCGCACAGCCGCCATGTTGGATTGGTGAGACGTAACAAAATTTGAAGGGCACGGTCGCCGGGAATAGCGCTATGAACTTACCGAGTTTCATTGAAATCGCTCTAGCCGTTTAGATTTTATTAGGGGGGGGGGGGACACACACACACCTCACACACACACACACACACACACGCACACACGCACGGACAAAAGGTGATCTCATAAGCCTATTTTTTCAAAAATGAAAATAGGCTAAAAATATATTTCGATTAAAAATATTTGTTTCGGATTGCAGAAAAGGGAGAATATTATATTACAACTACACACACTACGACAGAAACATAGGTTATCAGACAAATTGAATACACATCCAAGTACGAGGGCTGATTGAAAAAGTCTTTGCCCCTGTTCTTTTTTAGTCAAACAAAAATACATAGAGGTAATTACATAAATACGTACTGTTCTACGTGCCTTACACTATTTTATGTTCGACCCTGACTATTATATGTCAGAAAACTGTACTATAATGAGGCTCATTATAACACTATTTTTCATTATGAAACAGTTTCTCTCACCAATCAGAGCTCAAGAAACAGTTGTTTGACCAATTAGATCATTAGATGTGCTGAGTTCCACGGCCTTCTAATTTAAATTTCACTGCGTGGCCTAGTGTCATAGTAGGGTAATCGAGGAGGCCATGGTCAAATAAAAGGCATTCTCTGCGTCTCATGCGCTCTGTTAAGTACATAAAACTGGCGAAATCTCGACAGATATTTATGAATATTTATGTTCGAACGTAAAATAGTTATAATAATTATCGTCGAACATAAACAGTCGTATGCAACTCGCCTATAATGGTAATTAAGACACTCGTATGTAAATTATAAAACTCGCATACGCTCGTTTTATAAACATACTCGTGTCTTAATTATTGCCATTATAGGCTCGTTGTATAACATAACATAACTATTACAACATAGTATCCACATTTGTTCAGACATTTGTCCCATCGCAGAACTAAATTTGAGATCATCAGATTGACTGTGGAACCATCATCGGACTGCTGTCTTGGCGTCATCGTTGCAAGTGAATCGATGTCCTGCCCGGAACTTCTTCAGTGGACCATGGCAATGACAGACCACATGTGGCAACCAGAACCACCAACAAGCTCCGGTCATTTCACTGGGGAGTCAGGACAGTCTGGACCTCGCCCCTAGTGATTTCCACATTTATGGTCCGCTGAAGAAGTTCACAGCAGGACAGCGATTCACGTGCAACGATGACGCCAAGACAGCAGTCCGACGATGGTTCTACAGTCAGCTGGCTGAATTCTACCACAGGGGCAGCTCAAATTTAGTACTGCGTTGGGTCAAATGTCTAAAAAATGTGGAGACTATGTGGAAAAATAGTGTATGGTACATGGAACAGTACGAATATTTGTAATTACCTGTATGTATTTTTGTTTGGCTAAAAATAATAGGGGCAAAGACTTTTCGATCCATCCTTGTACATGGGGCTGATGACCAAGATGTCCCAAGAACCCAAAATGAAGAAATCGTATTTATCACCACCACCACCACCACCACCACCACCCTATATACTGGAATGCAATAGCATCAACCCCCTACTTCTTCCCGCTGGTGCAGGGTCTGCTTTTTTGGTCAATGACCTCCATTTTGTACGGTTTCGTGCGTCAGCTGGATTTAGGCCGGTAATTTTTAAGTCACAATTTATTGTGACTTGCCAACGCTGCTTCGGTCGTCCTCTGGGGTGTAGGCCTTCAATCTCAAAATGAAGGGCCGAGTTAGTAACAGTATCAGGCGCTACACGCAGGGCATGGCCATACCATCGGAGCCGTTTGTCCACAATTGGGGCGACACCCATTTGATACCGAATTGTGTCGTTTCTGACATGGTCATAACGGGAGATGCCCAACGGAGCATTCCCATTTCCATGGCGTGTAGGTGACGTTCTGAAATTTTGTCGGATGGTCGACATTCAACTCCATACAGCGCAATTGGCCGTATCACTGTCCGATACATTTTGGGTTTGAGACAAAGTGGCATTTTCTTGTCGCAAAGCACACCCGTGACCTCCTTCCACCGCAACCAGGTTGTGTTTATCCTGGCTCTTACTTCATCATTGAAGTTGCCATCACTCTATAGACGAGATCCAAGGTACCTGAAGCATTCTATCTTGACTAGATTTTGTCCAGCGACTTATATGGTACCGTCCAACGTTCTTCAATTTGCATAATTTAAACAGATCTTTCATGAACATCGCCATGTGGTAAAATTAAACTAAAGTAAATTTTGGGAAACGACTGTGTTAGAATATAACACGTAGGCTTTAAGGAGAACTTACATCTAAAAATTGAATGGTTACCTCAAATAAAGATCTAACCCACAAATAGAAAATTATTGACAAAGGGGTAAAATCATTGATCTTAATTTAAATTTCATAAGTAAATTATACGATTTTCAATCTTCAATACAAATAAAACAAAATTAGGTCACACTTGATGGGAAATATTACACACAGATCATGATTCACTGAATTCTCAACTTTCGATTTCTTGTGAGTTAGATATTTATTCGGGGTAATCATCCAATCACAGCTTTTTACGTTGAAAAGCTCTGGAAGAAAAGGGCATTTTTGTATTGCATTAAGAAATACATTTTAGAGTGAAATTGGAATAAATTTTTCCATTTTTAGCCTATTTTCATTTATGAAGAAATAGGCTTATGAGATCACCTTTTGTCCGTGTGTCTGTCTGTGTGTGCGAGTGTGTGTGTGTGATTCGTGTGTGTGTGTGTGCCCCCCCCCCTAATAAAATCTAAACGACTGGAGCGATTTCAATGAAACTCGTTAAGTTCATAACATTATTCCGGGCGACCCCGACCGTGTCCTTCAAATTTTGTTACGTCTCACCAATTCAACATGGCGGCTGTGCGAAATATTTCACCAGCATTCAATATCTCCGAAACTATTACCGATATCACCCTGGAATTGTGTATGGTGACAGAGGGAACTACTAGAAGTTCACTTATGTGACCTTTGCAAATCTGGTAACTACAAAACCTGCATGGCGGCGAAGCGATGTTGCGACTTTTAAAAAGACGTTTCTCGCGAGTTAACCAACCAAACGCAATGAAACTTGGTACAGCATATGTTTATATACATTATAATGCATCGAAATCTAGCTTCGTTCAATTGTTTACATAACCTCAATATGGCGGCTGTGCGAAATATTTCACCGGCATTCTATATCTCTGAAACTATTACCGGTATCACCCTGAAATTTTGCACGGAGATAAAGAGCTCTACTGGAAGTTCATCTATGAGACTTAAAAAAAACGGCTAACTACAAAACGAACATGGCGGCCAAGCGAAGTTGAAAGTTTTAAATAGACTTTTTTCGCGATTTAATGATCCAAACGCAATGAAACTTGGTAGAGCAAATGTTTATATACATCGTAATGCACTGGTATGTAATTTAGTTCAATTATTTACATAACCTCAAGATGGCGGCTGTGCGAATTTTTAAATTAAGTTTTTGTTTCTTGTGTCGTAATCATGCGATCGAAGTGAAAGTTTGAATAATGAACCTACGCAATAATTTTCCTTTAAAGGTACATGACTCTATGGCCTATACATATAACAATCCAACATGGCGATCATCCGGAATATTTAGACGGTTCTCAATACCTACGAATCTACTACAGCAATCAAACTGATTTGTTTATGTTCATAGGGGTTATGAACATAAGTTCACCTATAGGACATTCAATGGTGGCGACGCGAAGTATAAATATTCACATGGTCGTTTCTCGCAATTTAACCATCCAAGTGCTTGTTTCACTGCACTTGCCACAAGATGGCAGCTGTGCGAAATTTTAAAATCTCGTTTTTACTTCTTGTGTCCTAATCATGTGATTGAAGTTTGAGTACTACACGTACACAATAATCTTCATGTAACAGTACATAACTCTAAGCCCTACATATATAAAAGTCCAACATGGCGACCTTCCGAAATATTTAGACGGTTCTCAATATCTACGAATCTATTACAGCAATAAAACTGAAATTTAGTATGTCGATAGGGGCAATTAACATTAGTAGGATATATGAAAATAGGCTGCATAGTTTTTCACGGAACTGAAATGAAAATCCACAGCCTGCTTCCAGTCTCCGACCGGGTCAGGAATGGAATGAATGAAGCCCCCATCTAGCGGCGAGGATATGGACTGTGCCGGCTGCCGAGGCCTGACGCACTCCTCCGGGGCAATGATTAAATGAATGACAGATGAAATAAAATGATAGTGGAGAGTGTTGCTGGAATGAAATATTGACAGGGAAAACCGGAGTCCCCGGAGAAAAACCTGTCTGCCTCCGTTTTGTCCAGCACAGACCTCACATGGAGTGACCGGTATTTGAACCACGGACCCAGCGGTGAGAGGCCGGCGTTTTGCCGCCTAAGCCACGGAGGCTTTTTCACGGACCTACTTGTTTAATACATGCCATTATCCTTGGATTCCTCTTTTTTTTTTCCATTTGGTGCAATAGCATCAATTTTACTGTTGTTCCATGACCTTTTGCCCTAGCTTCTAACGCAGCCTCTTTCTTAAAATTATTATTTATGTGTATTGACTAATAGAAAACAGGCCGGCTGTTCTCGCTTGCTGGGCCCAAGGTTGCAGGTTCGTATCCTGGCGCAGTCAGCTGGCTTTTGAGGGTGCGCAAATACGAGGGAGCCGTGTCAGTATATTTACTGGTACGTTAAAGAGACCCTTCGGGGCAAAATTTCGGCACCCCGGCGCCTCTAAGAGCCAGAGTAGTTATAAGGGACGTAAAACCAATAACATTAATAATAATAATAATAATAATAATAGAAAACAAGTAGTCCCGTGAAGAACGAAAGAGCCTATTTTCACATATTCTATATAATTATGTTAATAACCTCTATCAACATACAACATTTCAGTTTGATTGCTGTAATAGATTCGTAGATATTGAGAACCGTCTAAATATTTCAGATCGTCGCCATGTTGGATTTCTATATATTTAGGCAATAGAGTATTGTAGGCTACTATTTGATGACGCTTATTGCATAGGTTTAATATTCAAACGTTGACTTCGATCACATGAATAGGACACAAGAAATAAAAAAAATGATTTTAAAATTTTGCACAGCCACCATCTTGATGTTATGTGAACAATCGAACTAAATTAAACGGCAGTGCATTAAAATGTGAATAAACATTTTCTGTAGCATGTTTCAATGCGCTAGGATGGTTAAATGGCGAGAAAATTTTATTAAAATGTTTCAACTCCGCTTGGCCGCCATGTTCGGTTTGTACTTAACAGGTATTTGAAAGTCACATAGGTTGACGTTTAGTAGTGGCATTTATCACCGTACAAAATGTCATGGTGATATCAGTAATAGTTTCGGAGATATAGAATGGCAGTGAAAATTTCACAGAGCCGCCATGTTGGATTGGTGAGACGTAATACAATTTGAAGGGCACGGGCGGGGTTGGTCATAGTACTAAGACCTTACCGAGGTTCATTGAAATCGCGCCAGCCGTTTATATTTTATTAGGGGCACACACACATGGACAAAAGGTGATCTGTATGTTGATGGGTCGAGTCCTGCGTGGATAAACAAAACGTTATCCGCATCCGCCTCGCATCCGCACGACTTTTATCCGCATCCACCCCACACCCGCACGACTGTTGTCTGCATCCACCCCACACCCGCACGACTTATATCCGAATCTACTGGCATTACAATAATAGTTTTAATTAGATAACGCAAAAAGCAACACATTTAGATATTTGAGGAGAAAGTCGTTCCCTTAGGCCAGGTATGTCAAGTGCTATGTTTAAAATGAATGTCATACAGCCAGAATTGCAACCCTTTTCAGTTCGGAGTGTTAATGATGCTTAATGATATAATTTGAATGATATTAGCTTAAATAATCATCTTACATTTGTCATGAAAGGAACATAACCGAAAATTTGCGTCATAACATCCGGGTCGTAGTAATGATATTCAACACCTTCGGATTGTATTCTAAAGACCATCCGCAAATTTAATCCAAACATGATCCGTAGTTGAACCGCTATCCGCACAGGGCTTTATTGATGGGCTTATTAACAGCATGCACGATTGTGGGAAAGTATAAGGGAAGTAATCTCAGCAATGGGATATAAAAAGAATATACAGTATGTACCGTTGGAAAGCTAAACGTCCGTAAATTAATTTAATTTTGATAATATTTCAATATTCCGGAGCCCCTTAAGGCTTAAAATGAATTAACAAAGAATGAAGTAACCTTCCTCATTATCACAACCTCTCTGTAATAGTCTACTGGTATGCAATAGCATCAACTTCCTAGATCTACTGTGCTAATGGCTGTTTACAGCCGGAACGCCAGTAATGGAGGGCACCTCTCCTTGCTCTTGAACTTGGTGAGAGTTGACAGACAGTACATGACGAGCGAAAACAGGTCTCGGCTTAGTCTATACAATACGTTGTAGGTCAATATCGAGCCTTCGCCTCTCACCAGGAAGGGCGGTATTCTGCACAAAGTCTCGACATATGCTGGGTGAGCGGCCGAATCTCTCCTGACCCACAATCACCACCCTATCAAACTTCTCTGAGACGTACCGTACTGTTGTTGTGTCCGGCTCCGTGGTTAAATGGTTAGTTCTCTAGGCTTTGGCCCGAATTACCCCGTGTTCGATTCCCGGCCAAGCCATCAGGGATTTTAATCTCCTGGGGTTAATTCCCGTGGTTCGGGGACTGGGTGTACTGTTGTATGTGACGTCTCATTCCTCAGGTCGCGCAGGTCAACTAGAAAGACCTGCACTCGGCCTCTCCAGAGGCCACACGATCACAACACTGTTGTTGTTGTTTGTGTCTTTAGTCTTTTGACTCGTTTGATGCAGCTCTACTCCATGCTCCCTCCTCTCCCAATCATCTTAATACCCCTTCATTTGTTATTTTATCTACCCATCTGATCTTCATCATTCTTCTGTAACACCACATTTCAAACGCTTCTAGTCTCCTCTTATCTGCTGCACCAATGGTCCATGTTTCACTTCCATAGAGCGCCACGATCCAGAAAAGGGCTTTCAAATATGACTTCCTAATACCTAAATCTAAATTCGATGTTAAGAGATTCCTCTTCTGTAGAAATGCTTACCATGCCTGAGCAAATCTACTTTTTATATCCTCTTTGCTTCGTTCAACACTGGTTAATTTTACTTCCTAAGTAACAGAAGTCCCCTTCGACTAGTTTATGGGTAAGTTTAGATACAGACCCATTGTATGTCTGTCTACCTCTTGGCATAGTGACTAGCATTTTTGGCTGTCACTGCGGAGGTCCGAGTGCGATTCCATATGTAAATCTAGTCTGAGGGCTAGAACGGGGTACACTTAGCCTCGTATGGTAGAACTGAAGAGCGGTGGGCTCCCTCCATGCTCACCTTGGCCATCTTGGAAGTGGTTTCCCATAGTTACCCACTTCTACTACAGGCAAATGCCGCGATGGTGCCTAAATTACGGTCACGGCTGCTTCCTACACAAATTCTAATCCCAATTTTAATTGCACACACACTTGTACAGCCACCACAATGACAGAGGTTGTCAGACGTATTTAACACACACGCTAGTATAAAGGGCAGCTATACTATGCGTGACCAAGCCACTAAAGGAATCAACACAACTCATTGCTTGTCTACCCCTTCCAATTCCCATTTCTACGCTGTCGGGGATAAAATGCGATGGATTTCTATTTGGTGGGTGGTTTTATCGACTGGATGCCCTTCCTCATGGAAACCTAATAATTTTGATTCCGTTGCAAATTATACTATTTTAAGGGAACCGGGACGTATGATAGGCTCAACATTGTCAATTTATTTTTTAGTTAAAAGAATCTCCCATATTTCCTGAAGAATTTGGTGTAAAAATTATTGTGCTGAAGTGATATTTGATGCAATAAAATTAGGTTTAAACATAATGTTTTAAGGCTATACTGTAGCTACTAGCCAAACATTCTGTTTGTGTTTTCCGTAAGTCATATTTTTTGAAACTTCATGTACCATTACACAGAAATTATCTGATCAATGTATTTGAAACTTGGTAGCCTCTAAGACCCTACATAGATCTACTAGTGGATGTAAATTTATTGAGGTATCTTGATTAGTTTATGGAGCCCAGCTTGAAAAGCACTGACAATTTTACAGAAAATTTCCTTTTTCAACTAGGATGTAAAAGAAAAGTCAACTCCTGTAATCAATAGGACAAGTATTTCACTTCATTAGCTCAAAAATGGTTTAAATATTATTCATCCAACGTTTGCTGCGTCTGGTTTGAATATTTGCTCAGAAAAAGGGACATGAGTTAAGGGAATTATTAACAATATATTTCTTTAAGATTATTTTTGTAATGCTCTCTCTGGCACAAAATATTCAACATAGCTTCTAATTCTACCCAAATAATGATGAATGTACTCTGAATATACCAAAAGAACATTCCAGGAAATATCCATTATAGTTTCTGAGATATGTAACTAAACATCGGAAGCTACATCTTTCTATAGATTCACACGTCCCGGTTCTCTTAAGATGTGTTGTGAATTAATTAAGGAGTTTGCGACATCGTGCTTTTCAGCTCTGTATACTTGGGTGTGTTTTTTAATTTTGGCTGATAACAGGTGTCATTATGAAGTCTGTTGTGTGTGTATTTGTAATTGAGGAAAGGATTGGAAAGGAGGTGGCTGTGGCCTTAAGTTAAGCACTATCTCGGAATTTGCCTGGAGTAGATTGTAGAAAACCATCACGGAAAAACACTTATAGGATGAATGAGGTGCGAATTGAATTCACCTCTACTCCGTTCCAGGCCTCAGACCAGAATTACATTTCTTGGCAGACCCAGAAATTAATCCCAGGGACATATGAAACTTAATTCTTAAAAACAAGAGTAGATTTTTATAGTACTGGAAAACGAATTTAATTTGATAAACATCTTTTCTTTAGTAAATTAAAAAAACTTCAAAAAATATTTCATATACATTTTCACATTTTCATTTAATAGCATAACAAGTTAGGTTATTTCTCATCCGAAGGGGATGACAATTAAGTTTCATATGCATTTAAATGGTCGCCTCCATGGTGTAGTGGTCACCGTGCTTAGATGCCACCCCGGAGGTCCAAGGTTCGATTCCCGGCTCTGCCACGAAATTTGGAAAGTGGTATGAGGACTGGAACGGAGTCTACTCAGCCTCGGGTGGTCCTAATGAGTAGAGGGGGATCGATTACCACCTCAGCCATCCTCGAAGTGGTTTTCCATGGTTTCCCACTTCATCTCCAGGCAAATGCCGGGATGGTACTGTACCCGTAAAATTCAAAGAGGTACTCGCTGGACATCCAAAGCAAAGCTGGATTTTAGAATAGTGAAAGTCCCGGCTGAATGATCTTGTCACAGTCCCGCCAGCGAGCTCTCCAAGATTATACACAGTATACTTGAAACATGTTATGGATAAAACATACTAGCTTTTATACGATAGAGTACAAACTTACCGTCTTTTCTCGGGGCTTTGTTGGATAAAAAGACATCCTATCTATATTAGGCTGTTCCATAACACGTCTCCATTAATAGAATAATAAAAGAACACCGAACAAAACGTATAAAAATATAAATTTATCAATATAACTAGACAACAATCACAAACTACATAACCCTATAATTATTTATCGTATGGCTTTTAGTGCCGGGAGTGTCCGAGGGCATGTTCGGTTCGCCTGAGTCTGTAGCTGCTTCCACCGGACACCTTATAGGGTGAGCTACAAGTTCCGTTCCATTTCAAGTAGTTCCTACTTTCGACACCAGATATCAATGATACCTAGTGGCGAACGATGGAACTTTGATAGAGCGTTCTGACGAAATCTAACCTAACAATTTTGCTTTACACAAGTTTATTCTGTGAAAGGATCTTTTACATGCCAAAAATCTATGACATGGGACCGCCGGCTTTACTTCCCCTCCGAAGGAAGGCATACTGAAGGATTTTTAACGCTCTTAAAAATCCGACGACTTCGGCCGGGTTTGAACCCACTATCTTGGGCACAGCAGTTCAGCATGCTGCCGACTACGCCACCGAAGCCGCTACTCTATAATAAATATCAATGTAAGCCACTGAAGCTTAATAAAACTTCTCACATTCATACTAAATCGGTTGAAAAATAAAAGTATTCTGCCGTCTACAAATTTTAAAAACAAATCTAGACATTCTACTGGTGCTCCTTTGAGATGAGCATTCCATTTAAAATGTTTGACATTCTCTGTCGCGTGCTGTCTACATAGTTGGACTGGTTATATAATGGCCTGATCGTCAATCCTTCACATACAGCTGTGAGGACTGGACTCATTTGTTCACTGCTCGACCTTGCTATGAACGGGACTTGCTTGTCCGCCAACTGCTATGGTCTGTTCTGTCTCGGGGTTGGAGGGATGAGACGAACAAGCTGGGTTAGTGTCCAATTTAGGGGTGGTGTCCAAAAGGTGCGAGTCTCCACGTGATTGTGGAAACCGCGAGTGTAGGTGTTTGTTAAAGGATGTGGGGAATTGGGAGTTTATCTCTACGGGGGTGTGATTGGTCCTTAAGGGATGCGCTCCTCGAGATGGGATTGATTGCAGCACTGAACAAACAGCTGCAAGTATGCTAGGAGCCTACCTGCTGAGTGGACGGTATCGCCTGACCGCTTGAATACTCCAATGCTAACACAATGGAAATTCTTACCTAGCAATTCTCGGATTGACGGTCTCGGGCAATTAGGAATGAAGAGGGGGAGTTAGGATGTGAAGGCAAATGTAGTAAACGACAAATGTATAAGTTACTGATCAAGGGTTTATTCTGATCAGTGTTTGTAATATGTGATGTCCCTTTTTAGTGTGGGATTGTGTGACACAGTTTGGTTATAAAATACAATGTAAGTGTGGGTGTGAAGTGAGGGATTACAATTATGTATAAGGATTTCTGAGCACACTCTTACCTGAGGTGATGACTTAAACCGGAACACAGTCGAACGGAGCCGGGGGCGGCAATAGACATGGAAACTCGTCTGGCCTTCCTTCTTATAGTTTTGGGCTTGCTGAGTGGACGTTTCCTCACTCTTGTTGATGCTCCAGTTAGCTCCCGTGTAAGTGTGTGTGGATTATACTACTTGTTAGGCAAGAGCTGAGACTTCAACTCTGCCTAGCTGTGTGTAATGAAGTTGTATGGCCGGCTTTTGGCTTCGGCCTAAGGGGTGGTTTTGGGGAGAAACTGGTGCGAGATGTTGGGCAGATTGCTGATGGGGTTTGCCGTTGAGGGATGTGTGTTTGTGTGGCCGCCTGCAGGTTCAGGGGCGTATGTTGATAATCCCTTCGGGGGTGCGTGGATGTCTGAGGTCCTAGGGTCGTATCGACCCTGGGGGCTCAACAGGTCTCTGCTATGGGCACACACAATGCGAGAGAATGAACTGCGTTAAAGCATCTCGCGTTTCAAAGAATAACATTTTACAAAAACGGCTCTATTTAAAGTAATACTCATTTAAACTCATCCATACTCTTCCTCACAATAGCTACTTTCGTTCGTGACCTACAAGGCCTTCATACACTCAAAATTAATAATTAAATTCAAACCCTCATATCGAAAACATTCGCTCTTTCAAACTATAATCTAATTCAAAAACATTTAAATATATTAATAATAGCAAAAATTCAGAAACCCTCAATATAAACAAATGGAAATCTTTATACACTATTTACCAGTGTCTATCGCTTCAAAGACTCACTCTTGAGCGATAAGACCGTGTTAATATAATTATTAACGCTCCTTCCTTATAGTTTTCATTTACTATAACTTTCTATTTACAAATGCTAAACCACTTTCTGTCATATCATGTTAATAGACATTATCGGTATACAAATGACCGATCATTTAAGATTAGTTAATTGTTGTTACAATTTCAGTTAAATATAATTTAATAATGGTTTAACGAACAAGGATATTATATCTTTTCCCATCGAAGTTCCGCCTATAAACGACTTTCGTGTCGCAGATCTGATCACATTTAGGAGTCTTCCCTGACTCTCTTTATAATACAAAAATGCTTCTATTATTCAAACCACAGTACTTCATGACAATGAATACGGTATCACCCTCGCATTCCAGACAACTCTATACGACAAAAACCTCCTTATATCTCTACTAGAAAACTCACATGTCATCAACTCAATTGTTCTCAACAATTGTTCCACGGTATTGGCATAACTTCCCTTTAGCATTGATCTTATTGTTGTTACAATCCAGTACTTATTAATGAACAGCAATATCTGTTCTGCAATTACATTGGTCGTTCTCAAACGATTATATTGATAGATCTTTAAAGGTTTACTAAACGAAGTTACTGAAACATAAAACACCATGTCTCTAGAGTCTAGACTTTTAATAAAAATACACATGTTTCTTCACACTGGTCATTCCTAATATATGCACGGTTGCAATACTACATTGGCAAATAACGTAGTGTTTCATTTGTGCGTTAATAACACCATGTGTTATTTCATCGCTCAATAAAGGATCCATCGCGATAAGATAAGATTTTATCTAACTTCCTAAGGTCGGAGGAATTATCTTTCAATAGATAAGTCTCATATAATTTACATTTAATGAAGAGCAAAGTCTTCCTTGAATTCAATATTGGTTTGTCATTAACTGAATGTATCTTCATTCTACACAAAGGATGTTCATAATAGTTTAACTTCACGTCGTAATCATAACGAATGTAACTTGCTAGATCGACGAATTGTTTATAATATTAGGTGATATTCCACATTATATCACGCGTAGATTTCTTCTCCTAACTATGAATTTTTCTTACAGAAAGAGTGCCCAAATCCATTTTAAACAAAATGAATTTACTGAAAATGTCAAAGACAAAATGTCTGAAGTCTTGAATAAAAATCGAAATCGTCGAATAATAACTTCTTTAAAGATTTTCCCAATGGAAAATACATTTCTCAAACAGCTGACTTCAGTTCAGAAACTGAATCATGAAAATATTTTTCCAAGTATAAATGGAGAATGACTATCATCCTCTACAATCTTGAAGAATAAAGCTGAATAAAAATCGAAGTGAAAATACATGAAATAAATATGGAAAATTGTTGTTCACAAATGCCGTCAAACATACCGGGACTCAAACTATAGAATAATGAAAAACATCTCTACCTTAGTCTCGTGGAAAATTGAAGTTCATTGTCGGGTATTAGAGAATACCCAGCTGGATCATCATCCAGGTATGATTTGTCGAAATCAAACCCATTCCACTCCATCGGATAAGAACTGCGACCTCGAGAATGGAAAGATTTCCTTCTCGGCATATTCTTTTCTTCCGGGCATCGAACATCGGTCCTCGAACGTGGATTCCATCTCGAACATGATGATGATGATGATAATTGTTGTTTTAAGGGGCCTAACATCTAGGTTATCGGCCCCCCATCTCGAACAATCATCGGGCCTAGTATATTCTATCTTCTGTCTTCCCGTTGATGATTCTTCAATAGCCAACATCACTCGAAAGTCCTCCATCATTATCGAGCAATAATTTCTTAATATCATCATCGTTACAAATAAATGTGTAAGTTGAACGTCGATTCACTATCGTAGATGTTAATGTTCATTTGGTTGGTCAATGAAAGATTATATCTGCTCATAGTCGAGAATGAATGTACATGAAAATACATTAAATGTACTGGATGGAAGTGTACATAATGTATCATGTTGTCTCAGCATTATATCATTCTAGATGTTATAGATATTCTCGTTGTTCCTTAACGTTGTTCTATGTTGCTAGTCACAACCCTGTCTCGACATATCCCAATCGCGTAATAGTTTTAATCCATGTCATAAACCAATTCCACTCTATAATTGTCTGTAGCCATCATAGTGTTCATATACAATAAAGTCACAATGTTCATATAATCTCACTCTACTTACTTATTGCTGCAACGTGAACTTGCATGTGTTGAAGTCTCACTGCACTAAAATGCTTCTATCTGCGCTGAGGTAAGCAACTTTCTCTGACAACACAAAGTGTCCTACAACTTTCAAATTACTCGATGAATTTCCTTAAATTTTCTTGTGGTTAAGCCTTATCACTGGAAAAGTATAATGTATACTGTTTAGTTTCCACACAGTCGAACGCTTGTTCGCTATTTAACTTAATATCCTCCGCTCAATTTCACTTAGTTTTAGCGGGGTTCTCAAAACTGTTGACCGTGTAACCGTACACATCTATTCTGGGGTGTGGTGGTATTAAATTTACCATGAGGGATACTTTTTTTTTTAAAATATTCATTTACTTCTCTTTCCTCATAACTTTCCAGAGCACAAAACAATATCTTTGCCAAGAATCACTTACAATCCTTCCACACAAAACCAAGTCATATCACTTATTCCCTCATACCTTTCTACAATCACCATAGATAATACGGACAGATATTCACTAATAATTAAATCTCCCAGTACGGACACCAACAAAAACAGTCAAAGATATATATATTAAAAAAACAGCATCGTAATTGGAAATATAAAAAGAATATACAAAACATCTAACTTCATAGGCAAGGCCACCTGCCTTGCCACACCGATATGCAAATTGCCCTCCCAGCAAGCGCCATTTTCCCAGCCCAATCTCCTTGCAATCAGAATGGTTGCAATCGCCCCTTTCCTCATAACTTTTCATAGCACAAAACAATATCTTTGCCAAGAATCACTTACAATCCTTCCACACTAAACCAAGTCATATCACTTATTCCCTCATAACTTTCTACAATCCATATGATCTCCACTCTGTGCTCTTACAACTTCCCTTTCTCCTCCTCCTGCTCCTCCAGTTTCTTTCATATCACCTGCTTTCTCACGCCCCCCACATCTCGGATAATCTTCTTGTTCCTTAATCTCACTTATCTCCTTCACTTCCTCATTTATAGACTCTTTCCACTGTTTCACAGACTCTTCCATCTCTGTAAACTTGCTAAGCAACATTAGTAGCATATCCCGATCCAGATCTCCAGCCATTTCTTTAATTAGTAGCATATCCCGATTCAGATCTTCAGCCATTTCTTTTTCTACTTTCATTCTACTCACGTTATGTTACTCATATTTCATCTTAGTCACTATATTTCTTCATTTCTTCGTTCGTTCTCATGTCCCTCTTTCGAGCTTCACGTTGGTGCGTCATAATGTATCCGTACGTCTTCTATTCTTTGGGGGTGGTGGTATTAAATTTTTCAGTAATATCATCATCAGATGAACCAGAGAGAACTATTTCCATAGTAACTTATTGTAGCCAAGATGTTTCTGTAACCATTCCTATTTGTTGACTACAAAATGACATTACAACACTTAACCTCAATTATTACTTCCGAAAAAAGTCCATCAAGGACGACTAATTTATTTTTACAATCTACTTCTGTCTTTATAAAAATTAGAGTTTAAAGTTTTTTCTTTCCTTTCTTTTTCAACTTGTATAACACAGCTTAATACCAAGAAACAATGAAGTACACATTTACGAAATACACATTACCCCGGCAGTCCTATTACGTCACAGCACCGAGTACAAGAGCGCTCAATTTCTTTTTGAAAGCAACTCAATGGAATCATTATATTTTCTTTGGGTACATGTACAATCGTTCGTTAACTTCAGAGCACGAATCATTTTTTGGTGTTAATTTTGACATGTACAATAATTAGAAAAACAACGAAATTATTATTCATTGAGTTGCTTTCAAAAAGAAATTGAGCGCTCTTGTACTCGGTGCTGTGACGTAATAGGACTGCCGGGGTAATGTGTATTTCGTAAATGTGTACTTCATTGTTTCTTGGTATTAAGCTGTGTTATACAAGTTGAAAAAGGAAGGAAAGAAAAAACTTTAAACTCTAATTTTTATAAAGACAGAAGTAGATTGTAAAAATAAATTAGTCGTCCTTGATGGACTTTTTTCGGAAGTAATAATTGAGGTTAAGTGTTGTAATGTCATTTTGTAGTCAACAAATAGGAATGGTTACAGAAACATCTTGGCTACAATAAGTTACTATGGAAATAGTTCTCTCTGGTTCATCTGATGATGATATTACAGAAAAATTTAATACCACCACCCCCAAAGAATAGAAGACGTACGGTTACAACCGGTATCGCCACTGTCTCTCGTGTCGCGTAGGACCGCACTCAGTATCGTGTCTACGGGAATGAATTACCCGGGATAACACGTCTTGTAGCTTCGAAGTCAGTCTAGAGAAGAACACTTCTACAAGCCGTCCCCCCTTTAACTCGTCTGAAATTCGGCGCCATTGTTGGTCGCACGTAATTATGGGCGCGCACTTATAATAAAGCTTGTTACAGTGTAATTCTTCCCTTTTGCGTCATTCAAAGTAGTAGTAATATCTTCTTTAAATTTTCTTGATGTGTTTAATGAAGTAAAATTGTTACATAGGGCTTAGTTAATCACATTAACTAGGTAAAAATCCATATATGCTTCCACAAACCCTCCTCTCATTGGCTCTAAGCATATATCCAATGATGTATTTTATAACAATTAACTGGTAATATTTCGCGCTATTTCCTTGTTGCTAGGCACTTTTCAATGATCGAGAATATTCTGGGGCGACTCTGATAACGTGATGGGTTTCTAACACTGCCTGCGTTCGCTAACAAAGCTCTCTTGAGCCAATTTCCAAGATTTATATTGGAATGTTAAACTGTATCATGGGCTCGAAAAATAACATAATTTTCATCATGAATCATCCAAATTTCGGACGCAGTTCTTAACGTAAGGCCACGGCCGCCTCCTTCCCTCTTCCTTGCCTATCCCGCCCAAACTTCCCATCCGTCATAAGGCCCCTGTTCGCTTTGTAGTTGAGGCCGCCTGGGCGAGGTGCTCGTCCCATCTTCCCAGTTATATCCCCGACCCGATGATTCAAGATCCCGGACACTGCCCTGGAAGCGGTAAAAGTGGGATCCCTCGCTGAGTCCCTGGAGGGTAAACTGACTAAAAAACAATGTATTTAAATACGTTTATTTTAAGTCAATGTATATCCAAGCATGAGACTGATTAATTACAATTAATTTATTAGGATATGTAGTTTTTAATTAATACCTCACTCGTTTGGTATTACGACTTTCTAACAACTTTATTTTAAGTTTTGCTAAAGATGGATCCATTGTCGATCCGATTGAAGTAAACTATTTATGTTAGTTATTGCTTCATTAAATCCCCGTAGTGTTGGGGTAGCGCGCCTGTCTCTCACCCGGACACCCCGGGTTCGATTCCCGGCTCCGTCAAGGATTTTAGAAACTGACGTGAGGGCTGGAACGGAATGCACTCAGCCTCGTGAGGACAATTGAGTAGCTGTCTGACAGTGAGGCAGTGCCCCGGTCACAAAACCAAGATTAACGGCCGATGCGCTGACCACGCCTCACCCCAATATCTGCAGGCCAAATGGGTGGGCAGCGGTCGCTTGGTAGGCTTGGACCCTACATGGGCTGTAGTGCCAGGGTTATAATTTTTGTTATTTATTCATTAAATAGACAGATGCTTACATTATCATTTAATTATAGCAAGTCAATGCGCAACTTTATATTTAACCATCATGATTAATTAAAAAAAGGTAGGTTGTGCCGAGTTCGCTACTCTTGTGGGGGTCCGGGCACGGAGCACCAAGAGCCCGCGATGAACCAGCTTGGTGTTCCTGGGCGAAACCGCACACAAGACACGGCATAAACCTAGAAAAATTGCTGAGGTTTAATTCACGGGCTGTGATAGCCATTATAACATGATTAATATTTTAGCATACTATTCTAATGATCTGACCATGTCTGTAATGTTAATATTCTGATTAGATGAATAGGTGGGGTTGGAGCTTGAATATTCAGAAGAGTGGACTCTTTATTCCTCCACAGAACTTGTAGTAGCATATTTTCTCATTTCTGGGTTGAGAGCTATAATCTCTTTATTCTAGACCAGGGCCATCCAGACAGCGCTCCCCGAGCGCTAGCGCTCCCACCGCGTTCTCAGCCTGTGCTCCGAGCGCTTTGATGGAAGGTAGTTTCAGAAGTGGTGGGAGGAGCTTGGCTGGCTGAGCACACTGAAGTGTGCAACCGATCCATCAGTCGCTAGTCTTGTCCAATGCGCTTTGTTGACAGCGTGTAAGTAAATCAGTTTCGCAGTGGTCATGACTGAACAGCATACAAAGAAAAGGAATGTTGAAGCAGCAGTCTTTAAAGCACAATGGGAAATTTCATTTTTCTGTAGAGCTTATAATAAAGGGCATGCCAACTGTTTAGTGTGCAACAGAGATGTAATGTGTTAAAAAGAACACAATTTGTTGTTGAATGTTCCTCTCTAATATGTTCACATTTCAGTTTGGAATAAATCACAATACTCTTTACTTAACACTTGTGATCGTTTCCTGCACATTCCATACATCGGAGTACCATTCGATTTGTAGATGCGGTATATTTGTTATGGAAAAACCGCCCTATTAATATGTCAACAATCCCACAAGAGCCGTCGGCCGCACGACTGTACGTACGTATCTAGTCAGCGTGGTCCGAACATCGTCCGTCTCCTCGCTGCCACAGTGTAGTGGTGGTAGGGGAAGGAGCGCTAGTCTGACTGCCCAGTGCTCCCCGAGTGCGGCCGCGCTCCCGGGGCGCAACGACTGGATGGACCTGGTCTAGACGGTAAGACATCTAAAATATAGAAAAATTAAGAATTACCGGTAATTAGAAAAATATGTATATTCTTTAGAAATATTAACTCAATATCCGACAATATATATAACTTATATAAATATGTACACATATACTAATGTACTGTAGTGCTTTCTCTCAATCAAAAGTCACTGCACTTCATGGTTTAGGGGTAGAAGGTAGGTGCATCTTCCAGCTATGCAGATCTTTCCAGGCGGGCAACGAGAATTTGTTGGTTCGTTAGGACCACACGAAGTATTTTCAGCTAAAACAAGAAAATGGTAGGAATTAGAGCAAAAAAGATGTCTTCACGCTTGTAAAGGAAGGCATTATATAGGCCTACTTGGGTGATCCAAACACCCTCCCCCTCCCAAACATTTACAAAGTAGGTCTCGTGTTACTTTAAATTCCTCCCAACCCTTCGATGTGGGTGAAGGTTGGTCGTAGGGCAGGGTATTACCACCAATTGACGTACTATATGGGTGTCATTTATTTACTTGAGTTCCCTTAAGGGGCGTTTAGGGGATGGGTATAGGATCAATTTGAGATAGGGAACCTGGGGTCGTAACGGGCTCCTAACCCTAGAAAACAGGTTTGTTACAGGCCCTCCGCCCCTGTAAAGTAGGCAAGCGCGCCATATGTTAATCTGAGGTCAGGCACTCCTTCGCTGTCAACGGTCTTGGCGCGACCACCGCTCCACGCTGCGTTAGCTCCAATGATGTTAACACTTATTATAAAAACAAGATGTTCAGTAAAGAACATATAGCCTACTTTCTCCTAAATGCATGGGTATTGTTATAACTCTTTGTCCTTTTCAAGGAGTATAATTGAATGTTGGTTATAATAGCTTGTTGAAATACAACGTGCTATAGGGATATTAAACATGAATATGAGGTGCCCTTTGCTAGTGCTACCTCTGTAAAAAAAAATCATTCAATTCGGTTTCACCGTGTTTGAATTTGTATGGGGAATGGGTTTGCACACATACATGGCCGCTATTAGCAAACTATTGGGCTGATGACCTTGTAGTCAGTCATAAGATGCTTTCCAAAAAAAAGGCATGTTGTTGCAAAATCTGGTAGAGATCAAATAATTAGGATGGTCGTAATTTTATTTAAGCTTTTAACATTTCGGTGGCCGTCATTCCGTTTCCGTCAAGATGGCGGCGATATAAAACATGACACCGAGGTGCCATTTCCTAGTGCTACCTCTGTACCAAATTTCGTTCAATTCGGTTTCACCGTGTTTGAATTGATAGGGGGAATCGATTTGCACACATACTTGGCCACCATCTGCAAACTATTGGGCTGATGATCTTGCAGTTTGGTCAGAATATGCTTCCAACATAAAGATATGTTGTTGTAAAATTTGGTAGAGACTAGATTATTAGGTTGGTCGTAATCACATTTTAGCTTTGAACATTTGGTTGGCCGCGATTACGTTTCCGTCAAGATGGTGGTGATATAAAACATGACAATGAGGTGCCCTTTGCTAGTGCTACCTCTGTACCAAATTTCGTTCCATTCGGTTTCACCGTGTTCGAATTGATAGGGGGAATCGATTTTTACACAAAGATGGCCGCCATCCGCAAACTATTAGGCTAATGACCTATTCGTTTGGACAAAGGATGCTCCCTCCAAAAAGGTATGTTGTTGCAAAATTTGGTAGAGATCGGATGATTAGGTTAATCGTAATTTGATTTAAGCTTTGAATATTTGTGTGGCCGCCATTACGTTTCTGTCAAGATGGCGGCGATATAAAACATGCCACTGAGGTGCCCTTTGCTAGTGCTACCTCTGTACCAAATATCGTTCCATTCGGTTTCACCGTGTTCGAATTAATAGGGGGAATCGATTTTGACACAAAGATGGCCGTCATCCGCAAACTATTAGGCTAATGACCTATTAGATTGGTCAAAGGATGCTCCCTCTGGTGTATTCTTTGGAATACACGGTAAGACAGAATAAGCTTTTGCTTCTCTTTGCTTTAGTTCATCCCTTCCTTTTTCGCAAACACCAACAGTGATCTCCTGGTTTCTCTTTTTTGGTATATTTTCTTACACCACCTGTGAGTCTGTTCTAGATATATATCTTCCATGAGCCACCTGGCGTCATCTAGCAGCGAATCTCTGAAGTTCCTCTTTTCCTTGTACAAGAGGACTTCCTTACCAATCTGGCCACCAGATCTCGTCGCTATCGCCAGCTATCATCTCCGTGATCAAGAGGACTTCGTCTACCTTTTCATCCACCAGGGTTCGCTAGTGACGCCTGCTATCAACTCTTTGAAGACCATTTCATCAAGAGAAATTATTGCTGTTATGTTGGTTATTCTTATGTGTATTCCTTTTGTCTCCTACCCCCACCTTTTTCCCTTCCCTGGTCTCTCCGCGCTCCGTTGAGCTGGCCTCACTTGTGCGTCTGAAGTCAAACCAGTCAGTTGGAGCTTAACTAGAGCTCGTCTCCTCACCTCGAGAGACAAACTTTCAAATTGGACGCCATGTCCAGATCGTAACTAACGGTCAGCAAGGAATCGCCGTTCATCAGAAATGAGCTAAGTACTATTTCGACGTTCTTCACCTTATTTTAATGGATTTTAAATAGCTACATGCTTTTAATCATCATTTTATAGGCAGTGTGAGATTTCTAAAGTGGGGCAATAATCATCCTTCGCGGGATTTTCTATGCTGGGCTTTGTCTATCTAAGCTAACTTTAACATGAAGCAGCATTTCTTTTGCTTATTAACTGAGATAATTTCTCACAACGTGGGATATCTTATAATTACCCACTGTCTATAAAATACTTAGCTCCTTCCACCGCTGGACTAATTTTTGCCCTATTCTTCAGTTATGATTGTTCTGGAATTTTCCATGCCAAACAATTCATCTACAAGTTAAACCTTCTAGTGCTTTCCACTCTCATGTGGGAATGCTTTTCTAACGAAGGAATCTTCCTTATTAACAGCTAATCAACACCTAATTTTTCTTCCTCCGTTGGAATTTTTCTGCTGCATTCAACTATAATCTACAAGTTTTTCAAGCAATAGACTCTCGCAAATCTACTGTAGTGTAACTAGTTATTTTCCACCATCGCAATAACTTTCCTTGCCATAAACTTTTTTTTCTACTACAGTGAACTTTTTTCAGGGGCAGATGACCTCGTAGTTCCGCCCCTTAAAACAACAATAACTAACTAACTAAACTACAGTGAACTTTTCAACTATATCAACAGACTATAGTGAAAACAGTGCTTGTTCAACTTTTTCATCCGCGTCGCGCCGCTCGTCCGAGTACAGTAAATACGACCATGAACACTTTTCCACAATCCCATTTGATCTTTCCCAAACACTTTACTAACAAACTAGAGTAATAAAATTGTAAATTTAGGTCTTTTTTCAATGAGGTGTCACTCTCAATAAGTACCCTCCTTTACTTGCTCCATTTATAACGAATTAATGTCTGTAAAACTTCGTGTCTAGTACACGCCTTAAAGTATATTGTTTCTCCCTTCTAATTAGGGAACCCAATTCTTTCTACTCAAAAGTGAGTTATCTCTAGGTTTCACGAAAAGGAAATTTGCCCTATTTTTCTCGTGATCCCTACTTAAACTTAGAGGTTCTAGAAACTTCCTTTCAATTTTTCTCTTCAGGTCTCACAATAAGTGACCTGCCCTATTTGTATAATCTCTAAACGTAGTTCTGTATTAATACAAGAACTTATAGAAACTTCTATTTCATTTCTTCCTGTTTTTTTGTTGTTGTTCCTTTCGAAGTTGTTATTCGTTCATATTTCTAAGATACCCATCTAGAAATCCTTAAAGTACACATCTTGTACTTGATTTATTGTCTAACTTTAATTACGTTGATTATCTGAACATTTTCTATTTATTAATCTTAGCACCATTTCAAAATCTTCAGAAGATTTTAGGGTTTATAAAAAGTTTTCAAAAACAAAATTGTCAATTGCCTGGTGCAAAGCTTTAAATGGTTTCAGGAGGTCTGCGACCCCAATTGTTTATAAACTCACCTCTTAAATTCATTACACATTTTTGCATTGTTAAATAAATTTGAATTTTTCCTTTTGCTTTATCATTTCTCTAAAATAATGAATTGGCAAGATCCTGTCTTCCCCCACTCTTCCTATGGGCTTAAATTTAAAAACCTCACAAATAAAATTAACAGCGGTTCCACTTTTGGTTGCATTAGAGTTAGAACTCTTAGCCCCAGACTTATTAAAGCTTCTCTTAGCATTGATAGCTAATTCTAACTGGCCAGTAAGGCAAGCATAGCTCGCTACGCCAGCTTCCTGCTTGTTGAGATTTTCTCTACAACTTATAGTTGGTTTTTCAAAATTCAAGTGTTTCTCATTGTCTAAACTTTCAGTCGGTTCCTTGTTGGGTAAAAGCTTAGTCATTCCTAAATGCAACTATTGGTGCTCTTACCAAAATTATTCTCAAGGGTATAATTGCTTTATCCCTATCCTTCTTGAAAACATTCGGTCGCTCTTTAGAAATTCTAAAATTTCAAGAACTAAAACATCACGGCTGATCCAAATTATTTGCATTCTTCAAAATATTTGTTTAAAACAGACTCCTTTGAAGGGATACACAGTAAATCTGTTACTCTTTGTCTTGCTAGTCATGTTTTATATCGCCGCCAGCTTGACAGAAACGTAATGGCGGCCACACAAATGTTCAAAGCTTAAATCAAATTACGACTAACATAATCATCCGATCTCTACCAAATTTTGCAACAACATACCTTTATGGAGGGAGCATCCTTTGGCCAAATATTTTGCGGATGGCGGCCATCTTTGTGGGAAAATCGATTCCCCCTATCAATTCGGACACGGTAAAACCGAATCGAACGAAATTTGGTACAGAGGTAGCACTAGCAAAGGGCACCTCAGTGTCATGTTTTATATCACCGCCATCTTGACGGAAACGTAATCGCGGCCACCCAAATGTTAAAAGCTAAAATGTAATTACGACAAACCTAATAATCTAGTCTCTACCAAATTTTGCAACAACATATCTTTATGTGGGAAGCATATTCTTACCTAACTACAAGATCATCAGCCCAATAGTTTGCAGATGGTGGCCAAGTATGTGTGCAAATCGATTCCCCCTATCAATTCAAACACGGTGAAACCGAATTGAACGAAATTTGGTACCGAGGTAGCAGTAGCAAAGGGCACCTCAGTGTCATGTTTTATATCGCCGCCATCTTGACGGAAACGGAATGACGGCCACCGAAATGTTAAAAGATTAAATAAAATTACGACCATCCTAATAATTTGATCTCTACCAGATTTTGCAACAACATGCCTTTTTTTTGGAAAGTATCTTATGACTGACTACAAGGTCATCAGCACAATAGTTTGCTAATAGCGGCCATGTATGTGTGCAAACCCATTCCCCATACCAATTCAAACACGGTGAAACCGAATTGAATGAATTTTTTTACAGAGGTAGCACTAGCAAAGGGCACCTCATATTCATGTTTAATATCCCTATAGCACGTTGTATTTCAACAAGCTATTACAACCAACATTTAATTATACTCCTTGAAAAGGACAAAGAGTTATAACAATGCCCATGCATTTAGGAGAAAGTAGGCTATATGTTCTTTACTGAACATCTTGTGTTTTCATACCCCCAACGGTTTTTGAGATAGAGGGCAGAGAGCCCGCAGCGCTCAGCCATACTCACTGCAATGCAAGGTCAACAGTGAATCTCAGTGAATAATACCTTGTATAAAGTTATTAAGTCATTGAAATATCATTCACAATAAATAATTTGTATTGTTTATTAGTCAATAGCCGGCCCCGTGGTGTTGGGATAGCGCGCCTGCCTCTCACCCGGAATTGTGTCTGGAAACTTTCAGAATTGGGAATTCCGAGGGATAACTGAGCTTGGTAGGTTTTCTATTTTTTCATTGACTTTGGAATATACCCTCTAAGTCAGGTGATTTCAATCCATAGTTCAAGAATATTTGAATAGTTCAAGAGCAGATCATCAGTAAAATGACTTCAAAACCCTCTGCTCTAAATTCACACGAAAAGTGGAGTGAAGAAACCAAAACAAAACGTGTGGCGTTTTGTAGTAGCAAAGCTCCTCTGTTTGTGGAAATTCTAAAAAAAAATCATTTTACTTTGAGTTTCTTAACATATAATATAATTAAGACTCTTGGTTAAACATTTGAAGTAATTTAGTTAGTTAGTTATTGTTGTTTTAAGGGGCGGAACTACGTGGTCATCTGCCCCGCTTAACACAGATTTAAGAATACTAATTTGGAATTGAATTTAAAATTTTGAGGTGGACACCTCGATTTAAAAAGACCAAAAATTAATAAAACAAAAGCACAAAATTAAATAAAAATAAAATTTATGAAAATAAACAAAAATTGCGGAAACACAAAACATTATCATTCAAAAACGAACAAGTCGTTGAGTCAATGTTCACTGGAGAATTTGTTACCGCCTTGAAAACATATTTAGTGCATTAAGCCGTGAAAAGTATAAATGTTATTTTGGGAAACAGGCGTCCAGTCTAATAATTTGCACACCTGTGTATTTACATGCCCTAACATGTAAAACATTACATAAGATATTTAACACAAAATAACACGCTCTTATGTAGAATGTTATGGATTGGCTGCCCACTCTCTCCAGTGCTCACTACAACGTGCCACTGAGAAGGAATCATCGACAAGGTGAAACTCCTGATCTTGCTGAATATTTTTATATACTTTTATTCATTCGTATCAAAAACATCACTCTATAACTTACATACAAACAAAAATTTTGACCGTAACGTACTGTACAATAGAATAATAATAATATCGAATGGGAATTAGAAAACAAGAGAGAAACATTCTGAGAAAGATCTACGGGCCAGTTCAGAAAGAGGGAATATAAATAAAGAGACCGACAATAGATCTGTACAAACAGACAGAGAGGATTACAAGCAACATAAGGAAAAGGAGGCCAACATTTTATGGACATATACCTAGGATGAAGCCTCCGTGGCTCAGGCGGCAGCACGCCGGCCTCTCACCGCTGGGACCGTGGTTCAAATCCCGGTCACTCCATGTGAGATCAGTGCTGGACAAAACGGAGGCAGACAGGTTTTTCTCCGGGTACTCCGGTTTTCCCTGTCAAAATTTCATTCCAGCAACACTCTCCACTGTCATTTCATTTCATCTGTCATTCATTTAATCATTGCCCCAGAGGAGTGCGTCAGGCCTCGGCAGCCGGCACAGTTCATATCCTCGCCGCTAGATAGGGGCTTCATTCATTCCATTCCTGACCCGGTCGGAGACTGGAAGCAGGCTGTGGATTTTCATTTTCATACCTAGGATGGCCGAAGACAGACTGACCAAGAACATTTTGTAATATAGTTACGAATAGTGCACTAAAAACCAATTGGGTAAAGGAAACCGTGGAAGACCTCAAGAAACTGAACATCTCTGCAGAAGACATGACAGGCATGGGAACATACAGATAAAAACGTAAACAGATGTTTGAGCAGACTCCCAAAGAGAGACAACCGGGAAAGAAGTGGACGGAGGAGAGAAAGAGGAAGCATAGGGTGTATATGAGAGGTTTTGGGGGAAAACGAAGGGCCAGAATAAAACATGAAAATTGACTGTGTTGTAACGCTCTTCTTATGGGGAATTAACGAATAAATAAATATAAATATCGTATGGCCTTGGATGCCGGGTGCAAACTTTGTTATTTGACACCCAGAGGCCAGCTTGCATGTCGAATTTTGTTGGTCCTTGAAGCACTATGAAAGCCAAGGAGGTTAAATAACTAAGCTCCTTGACACTATAGCGCTTTCTAGTAGAGAAATGAGGAACTTTGTGTTGCGGAAAATCCCGAGATTAATAATTTTGCCATTATGAACATAGCCTACTGAATTCAAATGGGTTCTTTAACATGCCAACATCGTATGACATGCGTGTCGTTATTTTTTCCGCCTTTCACAAATCACTTACCTCGGCCAGGAGCGAACCTGCAAGCTTGGGGTTTAGTAATCCGACACGATAACCACTCACCCACCGTGGCAAGGATGGTTTTAGGTAAAATGAAATAACAAAACTAATGACATTTGCCCACTTAAGTGCAACATCCAAAACTGTGAGTGCAGCCAAATTATTATTGAAGTCAGTAGAGCAGTGGCACATATGCTCTCCTCCATACCCGGTGGCGTAGCCATGCTCGTTATTATCGTGCACTCACGACCACGCGGGCAGCTGCAGAAAGTCCGGTCATAGTAGGTTCGTTAGTTAGTTAGTTAGTTATTGTTGTTTCAAGGGGCGGAACTACGAGATCATCTGCCCCTCTTAACACAGATTAAAGATTATAAGTTTGGAATTGAATTTAAAATTTTGAGGTGGACACGTAAATTTAAAAAGACCAAAAATTAATAAAACAAAAACAAAAAATTACATAAAAATAAAAATTATAAAAATAAACAAAAATTACGGAAAAACAAAAAATTATCATTCAAAAACGAACAAGTCGTTGAGTCAATTTATACTGGAAAATTTAGATTGCTGGCCCTAACCCACTCTCACTTATAAAGCGGATAACGTGATCAGCAGCCACCTCGTCATCGGCTAATATAAGTTTGAGTGTCATCTGCAAACCAAGGTTTCTTCGTAAGTCACTCGGTTAAAATAGTAAGTTCGAATCCCGGCGCTGACAGTGGCTAACCTGAAAGTGGTTATCCCTGGGGTTTCCCACATTCCCTCCAGGAACATGCCGGGGTAGCAACTCACCCTACTACAGTCATAACATAAATATCGGTTATCAGACAAATTCAGCACACACCTAACTACCAGGGGCCGATGACCAATATGTTCCAAGTCCCTTAAATGAATTAGCAACAGCACAAACAACAGTTCTCCTTCGTCACACAGGGTTGTGGATGTAGAGAACCCCCATTTCTAAAAGGAGGTCCTTGATCCTGCTACTCCAGTTCTCAGACGGTTGAGTTATTTCAGTGTTGACCACTCTCATAATGTCTTGTAGATAGCTCTTGGGTTGGCTCAATCGAATTTGATAGGCTGGAAACTCTCGAGAACAACAAATACTTTCTGGTATTCTTTGGCGGAATATACAAAATGTTGGACATTTCCAGGAAACTATTCCTCAAGCTCTTTGAGAGCTTGATGTTCATGGAGATGATGAAACTATGGATAAGTAACCTTTCTTCAAGAAACCACTATAACAATCAAAATAATGTTGTTGGCTCATTTGGGGATTTTGTGACATCGTGGTCATGTAGCCCAATATACTTGGGTGGGCGTGGAATTTGTCTGATAACCTGTGTTATTCTGATGGATGTATTAATGTGTGTAGTTGTAATTCAGATGAGGATTGCGAAGGAGGTGGCCATGGCCTTATTTTAGCAACCATTTCGGCATTTGTCTGGAGTAAAAGCGGGAAACCACGGAAAACCACTTCCAGGATCGCTGAGGTGGGAATCGAACCGCCTCTTCTCAGTTATGCCTCACGAGTCTTTGTGCACCCTGTTCCAGCCCACAGATGAGAATTGCATTTCTTAACAGAGCTGAGAGCCAGGAATCAAACCCGGGTCTCCGCGGTGACAGCCAAGAATGCTAGCCACTACGCAACGAGGCGGACGAATCATCAAACTACCGTATAGGTCCGAAAATGAGCCACTCTCGCATTTAAGACGCAGCGTTAAAATTCGAAGGGAAAGAGGAAAATACCAAGGATAGACAGGAAGAAAGGAGAAAGAAGAGAGAGTATGGAGAGGCAATTAACAATTTTGTTAGTAATTTGTTTTTAGGATAAGGCACAACTCCTAGTTTGAAGCTTGCACCATAACTACGCCGAATTCCTAAGCTTTTAGCTCCAAGTACCGGTAATTGTTCATAGTAGCAAAACATTAATGTTATTATTGTTTTATTACTGTACTGGAATACTACAGGAAAACAAAATACTGCTTACAAGATTAACAACAGTCACAATAATGCCGAGTTCAAACAATGTGTTGTTACGCAATTGAGTAACCTTACACTTTTACCCACTTCTCACTTTCTCACAATAGCAAAAATGTTGTACTCGTAGTATCTCCAAATGAGAAGCAATGCTATGTTTGAATTGTACTGTACATTGTTGCAATGTGTTAATGTTGTCATTTAGGAAAGGTCCCGCAAATACTCTGCATATCAATATTTAATGACCGAAATTTGGATAAAAAGTGCGGTTTATTTACGGACCAATACGGTAATATCTGAACCTTTAACTTGAGCATTTTATCTGCACTATGGTTTCTCAGGAACTAAATGAGGTAGACAGTTGAAATTTTCACCATGTATTTATAATGGTCTGTTGTTTTGTAATAAACTTATTATTCAGACAAGTGTAAAATATTATACCGTATAAAATATCATTTAAGTGCAATACATTTTCCCCAAAGAATTAACCTAAATTTTAAATAAATGTAGTAGTGTATAAGCTGTAGATTAACGATTTTAATAGCGTGAATAGACATAAATATATGCTAACAGCTGTAAAAATGTTTGGCTAAGACCAAAGAACTCCGGGTGAATACCAAAGTCAGAAACACACTTACCTTCGAAGGAGAAATAGAACGGATTGAAAGATTTTTGTGGTCAGTAATGGAGGAGCAGGAGAAGATGTCGAAAACAGGATCAAAAAGGAAAAAGGGGCCTTCGCTCAGCTACGACCAGTGTGGAAGTCCCGAGAATCGTTGCTGAGGACGAAGATAAAGATCTTTGACTCGAACGTGAAGCTTGACCTCTTCTGCGGGTGTGACACGTGGAAGGTGGCAAAAGAGATTACACGGAATGTCAAGACTTTCATCAATAGATGTTTGAGAACTATACTGGAAGTATGGTGGCCAAAGGGTATCTCTAATGAGGAACTCTGGTTATAAAGGAGAGGAAATGGAGATGGATTGGACATACGCTCACAAGAGGTCCACAGCACATCCCAAAGCAGGCGCTGGACTGGAACCTATAAGGAAAAAGGCGAAAGGGGAGACCAAAAACAACCTGGAGAAGAACCATTGAATCAGAGGTGGAGAGGTCCTGGACAAACATCAAGGGAACAATAGCGAACAGGGTCAGATGGAGAACTTCAGTGTATACCCTATGCTCCACATTGGAGTAACAGGAATTCATTTAAATCTGTTAATTTGTTGCTAAGTTAATGGGACTTAATTTGTCATGTTTAAACTTGGGCGATATCGGCTTAACTGACTACCCTTAAGACCACCTCGTGGTGTTGCAGCTAACTTTCTTAGATATCGACCCAGAGGTCTGGGTTCGATTCCCAGCACTGCCAAGAAACTATAATTCTGGTGTGAAGGCTGGAACGGTGTACACTCAGCAAAACTGAGAAGAGGAATTGTTTTCCGTGGTTTTCCCGCTTCTACTCCATGCAAATGTTGGGATGGTTTCTAACTTAGGGTCACGGTCGACTCCTCCACAAATACAAAGACACAAATTCCACACACATCCAGAAGTGTGTATATTTTCAGGGCCACCGAGAGGATTTAAGGGCCTCTATGCAATTATCCTTCCGGGCCCCTCTTGAAATACTTATAATTATTACTATCCACTACGCGCTATTCTGGAAAGACAAGGTCATTTTGAGAAAAGCATCTGTTGTAGGCTACAGTCAGAATTTATAAAGTAAACTTAAAAATCTTATTTCATAAACACTTTAGTATTTACAGTGAAACCTCTCTAAAAGACCACCCCTATTAAAATACCACCCCTCTTAAAGACCGATTCTTCTTGGAACCGATTTAGAACCTCATAAGGCCAATTAATTTGTTACCTCTATTTAAGGACCACCCTTCTCCCCGATCAAAGACCAGGCAATTTCTCAGTCTGACCTCTTTTTTAAGACCACTTCTCGTCTGCCTTCCCATTGGAGATGATGATGATGAGGGTGATGATGTAAACAATGGTTTTGTTGGCACAGAACTGCATCAGCATACAATGTCATTAGAAAAATGTTATGTAACGTATAAAAATACAAAAAAAAACAGCTCTCCTAGAAGATTGTTCGAATCCAGAACAAATTAATGGAATTTCGAACTCACTCAGAGATATTCTAGAAAGTGAAATTGTAAAAAAAAAAAGGTGCTGATCTGAAACAGAGATCAATTCGTGACTTTTTTAAATGACAGAACTCTGAAAATAACTAATTGTTATACATTTGTACTAAATGTGAACCAATGCAGATAAATTGTAATCAAGTATGTGTTCCAACTGTACATTATTAATAATGCAGTATAACATTATTTTTAATGTCTATCCCTAATGAGAGACCACCCCTCTAAAAGACCTGTTTTCCATGGAACGGTCACTGGTCTCTTAATAGAGGTTTCATTGTATTTTATGAAATATATTTTGGAAAGTGCACAAAACAATTTGTTGTGAGTTCTAGACAACATAATACAGTAAACTGCAACTAACGGGCCCTCATTGCTTATGAGACCCTAAGTATTTGCCCTCCTTGCCCCTCCCTCTCGGCGGCCCTGTGCATGTGTATGTTAACCTCTTATTATTCCCATTTCCAACGGGGTCGGGGATGAGCTGCGATGACAATCTATGCGGTGGGTGGTTTATACGGCCGGATGCCCTTCCTGATGCCAACCTCATGAGAGGAGTTAATGAGAGATGAAATGGAAGAAGATGAATTAAACTGGGCAAGGCCATGTAAGAAAGTGGCCTGTCAGTCAGAAGATACCGTTCCAGCATTTGCCTGGAGTTGAAAATGGGGAATCTACGTAAAACCATTTCAAAGACGGCCGACGGTGAGGCTCGAACCCACGTCTACCGAGTCCACAGAGGGCCTGGCATCATGGCCTTTAGCGAGCGTAGCTACCACTGTCGGTACCCACACTCTAGTACACGGGGTTATATGACCCCGATGTTGCTGCCCCTAAAATAAGCGACAACAACAATATGACTACCCTTAAAGCGATAGCTTCTCAAACTACACTTGTGAAGGAAAATAATAACGTAGAAACTTACGAAGAAAGATGACACATGCGTCACAACAGCCACACTTCATCATCTCACCACTGGAGCAGTTCGTGGGGTCCAATGGAGGACAGTCCTTGAGGTTACAATTGTCTGCAGGTCCACACTTTACAATTTCATTCGGATTCTGGGTAGACACGAGGAAGAGAAGAGTCGCAACCAACGATACCAACAGTAGAATATGGGATGACATCTAAAAGCATTCGAAACATTACCGTTCAGTTGAATTGGCGCTGTTTTATTTACACCAGGCATTCGCTGATTCGTAAAACAGAACGTCATTTTACTACAGCCTTATACAGGGTATTTCACTCAAAGTGGGGCCGCCGCGCGGCGCGTGGAGGGTCGGACGAGCACATGGTAACTCACTGAGCTTGGGTCGAGAGAGCACCCGTACGAATCGCATGAAAACAACAAGCACACATAATAACACTATCATATTTTTTTTTATTTAGACAATTTACCCTCTAGGTTGGTGGTTAACACGGACTCAGCGAGGGAACTCACCACTACCGCCTCTATGGGCAGTGTCCTGGAGCTTGGAACATCTGGTCGGGATTGATACAACTGGGGAAGTGTGATCAGCACTTCGCCCAGGCGGCCTGGCCTGCAAAGCGAACAGGGGCCTCATGAGGGATGGGGAAGGGATGGAAGATTGGGATGGATAGGCTAGGAAGAGGGAAGGAGGCGGCCGTGGCCTGACAGTAGGTACTGCCCCCGTAAATTGAATTATATTGAGACCACGATGGCTGTATTGGCATATGTGAGTAAAGTTATGGATGTCATAGTTGTGACGTGTATATTCATGACGCAGGCACGGATGACGTAGACTTCATGCAAGTAGGCTGGTTGAGCTGAGATTCTTGGTGACGTCATGATTTTGTTCGAGAAAGATCTGAGATTTACGACGCAGTCGCAGGAAGGAAGGTATCGTGCTAAGGAAGAAGTTACGCTATTGGAGGAAAGGCTCGAACCAATGAACGATAGTTTGGAAGGAAGACGGAGATTGCTGAAACTACGATATTTAATTACTTTTGGCATGCAGATTTGTGGAAAACTATTTTCAGTTATGGCATTGATTTGGAATTTTGAAGAAATTAATTTTGAGTTTTTGAAATTTGAAAATCCGTCAAGTATAGCCAAAGTTAAAACTTCTAGCAATGACGGAGCAACAGGCTATGGAAGGGATGGATACGCCCCTTAAGAAGTTGATAAAAGGTCGTGCACAGAAGAGAGGAGCTCTCACATCGTCATATCTGATATTTCATATATCTCATATCTGATATTCTGATACCGCTCATACCGCTCATACCGCTCATACCGCATATATATTTCAGATGTCAGATAGTCATTTTCGAGTGAATAAGTGAAGCAAGTCGTCTTTAGCGTGTGGTTAAAGCCCGGCGCATCGAACGAACACGGAGCAGTTCCATTTTACGCTGTTCGAAACTAGGCGAAGTTGAAACGCTCACATTAACGTTTCTACCAGATAAGATATCAAGAGTTGGCTTCTGCCTTTATTATAATTCAATTGGGCAGTACAACATTGAGGTGTGGAGAAGATTTGAACAATTTCACAGTTATAATTCGAAAGATATTGACATTTTAAGACTGCAGACAAAAGTGATTTTCTCGCCACCTGAGAAGCACTTTTAAAATTCCACATTATACACTACGGCCGACACGTGTTTCGCAACCGTGATATTGGAGAATACGTTTGGTAATACGACGATACATTCTATTATGGAACATTATCATCTGGCAGTGCTTTCAATGATTATACCAGTAGTTGAGATGGAAGTCTAAGGCTTTAATGCAATTGGGACATATATCGATGGAGTGAAATAACAGCATGGAACTTCGTTAATCGTCTTTCTACAAAAGCGAGCATATAGTGAACATCCAACTACACTCATGCATCGTGAATCCATCGCTGAATTATATCAAATGGCAGTGGAAATATTTTCATACTCCACGATTATGAATATTTCTGCGGAAATAACTGCAATAAACTTCATGGCGAATTGCGACCAGAACTTCAGGGAACTTTCAAGAGAGGCCAGGGTGGACACGGCTCACAAAGAAGAGTTTTGCCAGAAGGATGTCTTTCGTATACATGGAGCAGTGCAATTTCCGGAGGAGGAAGCAGTTCGATTCTCCGAGGGCGCTGATTCCAGGTTCGAGGTCGGAGCACATCTTCACGCTGGTGAAATGGAACCAACAGCAGTTTTCTTTGAAAACTTTCCTCTAGAACTTCAATCAACAGATAAGGTAGTCGTGAACGTTTCTTGTATTATTTGAGTCATGTAGCGATATCTGAGCAACCATTTTCCCATATTTTCTGTCCCATTTATTGTGCCCCATTTTCTTGCTTGATATTTCTGTACTCAGTACACTTCTTTGATTTATGCCTTTTTCTACGATTTGTTTAGACATTGTTATGTCATTGGCATACTTAAATAATTTTGGATCAGTTGAGACTGATAATTAATATTCTTTCATTAATTTGCATATTTTTGTAGTCACGATTTAACTGTAAAGTTAACGATTTGCTATGGCAGATTTGAATTCAGACAGCGTGTCACTTTATTAAAGTAATTCTATTCAGTAAATTACTTTGACCAATTTTCTGTCATCCTCAAGAAAGAAGAATAATTAAAAGATTTTAGAGCGTTAAAATCTAATACGTTATCGACGATCTTTGAAATACTAGTCGTCTTATGAACATGATTGCAACATAGACATTTATCATTGCATTATAGACAATTTTATGAAATATGAACTTTGATTACAATTTATTGAATACACTATAGTAATGAACATTTGATAGGAGTTTTTCTCAATTATAGATTGGAACAATAATGTTTGCATTCCACAGTCTAATTGTATTCTATTCGACTATTTATGCAGTTTAGATGAACTTTGATTGAAGATAGTATTTTTATACTGCGTTACTTTGAAGATATTAATCTCAATTTTTATAGACCAGGGAGGAGTGTCTAATCGTATTTGCTATTAAATTTATTTGTGATTGGCAAATTTTTCCTTCATATCGATTCATGAATGGAACCCACGAAGGTTAAATAATAACAGTCATTAATACAATTGATGAATATAAGAATTCTTAAAGAGGAACAAAGGATGTATAATCGTTAGTTCAGTGGACGTGTAAAAGTCGCTGATGAATAATGCCCTTGAATAGTGAAGGAGGTTCCCACAGTAAGATGGATGATGTTGTTGAATTTATAAGTGGAGGTTTTTTGTATGTAATTTGGAAGATTTTGATGCCATATATATTAAGATATATGATGAATTCTGGGCCAATTGTTGTGCAATTTTGTGCGTTTTGAGCGAAGTATTTTTCCGCTGAATGTATTGTCCTGGTTCTTTGAAAGTTATTCATATGAAGATACTGTTAAAATTAACAAGAGTGTTAAATAATTTGAGATAAAGATGTTGAATGGAGGTTACCGTCACAAATAATAATAAAAATTATTAAACCTTATTAAACCTGAATTTGACATTTAAATATAACTAACCTTCATTGGTCGATTATATCACCACGATTTGAGTAATTATCAACCGGATAAACGTGTGGTTTAATGTATTTCTTATATAAATAATATAAACAATATTAATATTGTAAATAATTTTGTAAATATATTTGATAATAATTTGAAATGAAAGTGATTAATAGAGGCGTGTATAAAATTTTTCAATTGTCATTTGACATTGTTATAAACAATTTATTATTGTTATAAATAATTAATGAACTTTTGTTATTAACATTAAGAGTTTTGTTTTTATACTCTAAACAACGCTAATTAAACATGTGGATTGAACAATTAAACATGATTTGGGATTATTAGAGTAATCCATTGGTGTTTGAACGAAGCATTTAAAAGATTTGCGTGATAATATTTCAGTTGAGAAGTGGACATTTAACGTGTTTTGAAGGAGAGCTAGGCTCTGATGTAACTCGCATATGCTGGGGTTGAACGGACGGGTGAGTCCACTTGATGGTGCAGGTGTATCGCAGCTGGCTAGGACAACTGTATGATAGAGGCCAAGGACGTCTCCATAATAGCCTTGTGGCTATAAATAAAATGTGAAGTGTATAAACACGCAAAACAATTGCTATATGTGTCTCGTCCCAAATCCCGTTTCCATTCCAAGTGCATTATTATTTTTACGTTATTTTGAGCTTGAGAAAGCTGAAACGTTGTATGTAGAGTATACAAGTCCTACAGGAGGACATGGTTATGTGGTCGATAGCTTCTGATTGCCACGTGGATTTTGTTGTTTATTTTTGTTAAATTCATTCTTTATGTGAAATAAATTATTGTGCAGTTTAAAGTTTCTCGTCTTCGTTATGGTTCATTTTAAATATCATGGTGGAGGTTATTGTGAGGGCATACTTTTAAGTGATCCAGTTGACAACCCAGCCCCCGAGATAAATTTAAAAGGTAGGTAAAAGGTAAGTATGAACCCCCGTATATTTTGGTGTGTTCCACAATAATTTCTTGTTAACTATTGTGCTCTAATCTCGATAGTATCTGTCAGTGCCATTTTCATTGATGTAGCTGTGCCGGTGCGATTGATTATTGGCAATCCGATTGAGGGGGCGGATATCTGACAGCCTACTATCCTGATATCGGGGACAGTAGGATTGGCGACCCTAAAACGTGGGGCTCGATTGGCTCGATTGGCACGTTCGACTGAATAACATTGGATTACCAAGTTATTGCAGTAGAATTGACACCGCAATTTTTGTGGAGTGTTCGAATAACATTGGATTACCAAGTTATCGATGTCAAAGGGATTGTGAAGACTCAAATAAAGAGGTTGATTCTTTGTTAGATGTCTTGGCCAATTGTAGAATTTAAGAGTGTGATTATATAGGGATTAAATGTTGTATTGTATTAGGAAAATTACACTCAGAAAAGATCAGATCTTATACAACTTGAGAGAGGTTAAATAGGCTGGAAACTTAGAAAAATCGCCTATGATCTGGAATCTTATTTTATTTGACCGGCTTATGACATGTTTAGTCATATTAAAGATAAAATTAAACTATTTGGATTGTAAATGTAAATTATTTGTGTTAGGATATTTTAAAATGAACCAAAGAAACTTGAACATGTGCTTGAGTTTATTTCAATATGAAGTGTCTACGAAGGTTAATTATAAGGTAATTATAAGTTAGATTTAAGACAGAAAATTGCTCAAACTTTATATGTGGTGAAAGATGTTGCTCAGATGTTGTTATTTTGCTCTGTTTGATGTATGTCCCTAAAGCAGTTTATTATTGAAATATTATTGAAATGGCAGATGAGAGTCTGAGAATGATGTTGGAGGAGATGTCTGCTAACTTGAAAGCTAGCATGAACGAAAGTGTGAGGGAGATGGAAGCTAGAAATACTAGTCGAATGGAGGAGATGGAAGCTAGGAATGCTAGTAATTTGTCTATTAGACTGGATGAAAGTTTGAAAGTTCTTCAGACCAGTTCTGCAAACCTAGAAAATAATGTGTCGCGTTTACAGATCAATACCCAGGGAATCGAGAATGCTGTAACTGACATGCGCACAGACGTGTCCAATGTGCATAAAGATGTTTCAGAGGTTAAAATTGATGTTTCTAAGGTACAGAAAGATCTTACTATGTTGAATCTTGATGTTGCTAATGTCCGGGGTGATATTTCATGTGCTAGAGCTGAAGTAATTGTTGTTAGGAATGATGTTGCTACTGTACAAGACAAAGTAGAGGAAGTTCAAAAAGAGGTTAGAAATGTTCGAACTGATGTGTCAAATGTTCAAGTAGACATCAATAATATTCATTCAGATGTTAATGATATGCAAAGCGATATCAATAAGATACAAGTAGAAGTGAATACTGTTTTTGTAGACATTGCTAAAGTTCAAACTGATGTTAACAAAGTTAGAGAGGAAATTGAAACTTCAAAAACACTTTGTACTCGTAACATTAGTGCATTAACAACTCGGTTAGTTGACGAGTCTGTTAGGACAACAGCTTCTTTAGCTGGCTTAAAATACGATGTAGAGGTCATGAGAACCCAAGTATTAGATCACAATCGTTTACTTAAGGAGGACATTGAAGTAGATATCGCGGAAATGTTAACTGCAAATGTAACGGTGTGGAAAGATGAATGGAACTGGTCAAGTGGGGAACATGTCGATCAGATTCAGGAACGAATTGAAAGAAAACTTGCCAGTACACAAGTAGACATTAATAATGAAGTAGTTCAGATTAGGAAAGACTTGAATGTAAGGATGGATTCGCTATCCGAAAAGCAGGTAGAGGATAGAACTCAAATAGGTCAGGACGTGCAAGCATTATAAACCGCGTTAGAGGAACAAATTCATAAGGTTGTCTCTGATGTTAATGAAACTACGAGCAAACTTCAGAATTTGAAACTAGGAGAAGCTAGCATGATGGAAACCTATAAGGAAGAGTTGATTAGGAAAGTCATCACGGAAATCACAGACAAGGATACAGAAGGATTGACTGGTGAAGAGGATAGAAATTACGTGAGAAGATGTAACCTCGCTACAGAAGAGAGAGATATTAGTCCTGAGGAACGTATATCCAGATTCCGGGAAGAAGAAGAGGATAGGAATATTGAACCTGAATGGAAGTATCGTGATAGTGGGAAACATTATATGGATTCATATCCGAGAAATGTGACAGTCATCCGGAACTTTGAAGACAAACCTCAAAAATTTAGCAACACTGATAGTCTCACACCGATAGAATATATCAGGAATCTTAAAGACTATTTCATAGAAGCCCACATTCCTAGAGAGAGAGAGATGAGAATCGTAGAAAGATTTCTAGCTGGAGGACCCCTTGAATGGTTTAGAGCATTTCGGTACACTTTCAGCAATTTTGACGAATTTGCAGAGGCACTGATAAAACGATTCTGGTCAATAGAAGCTCAGAATTCATTAAGAGCTAAGGTATACTCGAGGAAGTATTCAGGTACTCTTCCAACACGGTACGCTGATTTCTTCACGAGTCAGTTATCTCGCTTGAGATTTTTGCAACCCCCATTGTCAACAGAGCAGTTGATAGATGCGATTTCACGTATGCTGCCTGTGGAAGTAAGAAGACTGATCATATCGTCAAATATCAGAGATTTGACAAGTATGGACGAACTGTTGAGAAGGCTTGACTACACGAGTCCAATGCCAAATTTGGTACAAAAAGGTCAGAGGCACGAATTCAAAGACGTTAATACAGTCTACATGGATCAAGTGCAGCAAACTGATAAGCCTGATGAAGAAAAAACTGAAAATGTAGGTCCTCACAGGAATAATTATTTCCGCAACAACAGATCACAAGGTTACCGTCCATATCAGCAAAGACGAAGCTGGAATAATAATAGAGGGAATTATAACAACGGAAGAGGTAGATACTATAACAATGGTTATAATAGAAACTACAATCGAAATAACCAGTACCAGAATCAGAATCAGAATTCTCAAGCTCAGGTTATGACACCCGACAAGTATCAAGAAAGAGAGAAAGAAAGTCAGCAGTATCTGAAGGAATTACGAGAAAAGGAAGCTGAAAACCAAAAGAAAAGACAGGATGTAGTGATCGATCCTGGTCCTTCTACAAGTCAGCAGAACTTAGAAAACAGAAATACAGGAGAGAAGAGAAAGTAGAGAGGAGAGAATGCATTAGCCACACACAACTCAGAGAAGAAGAGACTTATGATTAAGGAACATAGAAGAAATATTATCCAAGAGTAAGCCAATAATAATTCAATTTCGTGTTCAAGTGAATTGAGATATTTATAACACAGAGTTTAAAAACAATTTGCAACTGTTTTTAAAACGTGGTGAAGGGAGAATGCCCCCGTAAATTGAATTATATTGATACCACGATGGCTGTATTGGCATATGTGAGTAAAGTTATGGATGTCATAGTTGTGACGTGTATATTCATGACGCAGGCACGGATGACGTAGACTTCATGCAAGTAGGCTGGTTGAGCTGAGATTCTTGGTGACGTCATGATTTTGTTCGAGAAAGATCTGAGATTTACGACGCAGTCGCAGGAAAGAAGGTATCGTGCTAAGGAAGAAGTTACGCTATTGGAGGAAAGGCTCGAACCAATGAACGATAGTTTGGAAGGAAGACGGAGATTGCTGAAACTACGATATTTAATTACTTTTGGCATGCAGATTTGTGGAAAACTATTTTCAGTTATGGCATTGATTTGGAATTTTGAAGAAATTAATTTTGAGTTTTTGAAATTTGAAAATCCGTCAAGTATAGCCAAAGTTAAAACTTCTAGCAATGACGGAGCAACAGGCTATGGAAGGGATGGATACGCCCCTTAAGAAGTTGATAAAAGGTCGTGCACAGAAGAGAGGAGCTCTCACATCGTCATATCTGATATTTCATATATCTCATATCTGATATTCTGATACCGCTCATACCGCTCATACCGCTCATACCGCATATATATTTCAGATGTCAGATAGTCATTTTCGAGTGAATAAGTGAAGCAAGTCGTCTTTAGCGTGTGGTTAAAGCCTGGCGCATCGAACGAACACGGAGCAGTTCCATTTTACGCTGTTCGAAACTAGGCGAAGTTGAAACGCTCACATTAACGTTTCTACCAGATAAGATATCAAGAGTTGGCTTCTGCCTTTATTATAATTCAATTGGGCAGTACAACATTGAGGTGTGGAGAAGATTTGAACAATTTCACAGTTATAATTCGAAAGATATTGACATTTTAAGACTGCAGACAAAAGTGATTTTCTCGCCACCTGAGAAGCACTTTTAAAATTCCACATTATACACTACGGCCGACACGTGTTTCGCAACCGTGATATTGGAGAATACGTTTGGTAATACGACGATACATTCTATTATGGATCATTATCATCTGGCAGTGCTTTCAATGATTATAACAGTAGTTGAGATGGAAGTCTAAGGCTTTAATGCAATTGGGACATATATCGATGGAGTGAAATAACAGCATGGAACTTCGTTAATCGTCTTTCTACAAAAGCGAGCATGTAGTGAACATCCAACTACACTCATGCATCGTGAATCCATCGCTGAATTATATCAAATGGCAGTGGAAATATTTTCATACTCCACGATTATGAATATTTCTGCGGAAATAACTGCAATAAACTTCATGGCGAATTGCGACCAGAACTTCAGGGAACTTTCAAGAGAGGCCAGGGTGGACCCGGCTCACAAAGAAGAGTTTTGCCAGAAGGATGTCTTTCGTATACATGGAGCAGTGCAATTTCCGGAGGAGGAAGCAGTTCGATTCTCCGAGGGCGCTGATTCCAGGTTCGAGGTCGGAGCACATCTTCACGCTGGTGAAATGGAACCAACAGCAGTTTTCTTTGAAAACTTTCCTCTAGAACTTCAATCAACAGATAAGGTAGTCGTGAACGTTTCTTGTATTATTTGAGTCATGTAGCGATATCTGAGCAACCATTTTCCCATATTTTCTGTCCCATTTATTGTGCCCCATTTTCTTGCTTGATATTTCTGTACTCAGTACACTTCTTTGATTTATGCCTTTTTCTACGATTTGTTTAGACATTGTTATGTCATTGGCATACTTAAATAATTTTGGATCAGTTGAGACTGATAATTAATATTCTTTCATTAATTTGCATATTTTTGTAGTCACGATTTAACTGTAAAGTTAACGATTTGCTATGGCAGATTTGAATTCAGACAGCGTGTCACTTTATTAAAGTAATTCTATTCAGTAAATTACTTTGACCAATTTTCTGTCATCCTCAAGAAAGAAGAATAATTAAAAGATTTTAGAGCGTTAAAATCTAATACGTTATCGACGATCTTTGAAATACTAGTCGTCTTATGAACATGATTGCAACATAGACATTTATCATTGCATTATAGACAATTTTATGAAATATGAACTTTGATTACAATTTATTGAATACACTATAGTAATGAACATTTGATAGGAGTTTTTCTCAATTATAGATTGGAACAATAATGTTTGCATTCCACAGTCTAATTGTATTCTATTCGACTATTTATGCAGTTTAGATGAACTTTGATTGAAGATAGTATTTTTATACTGCGTTACTTTGAAGATATTAATCTCAATTTTTATAGACCAGGGAGGAGTGTCTAATCGTATTTGCTATTAAATTTATTTGTGATTGGCAAATTTTTCCTTCATATCGATTCATGAATGGAACCCACGAAGGTTAAATAATAACAGTCATTAATACAATTGATGAATATAAGAATTCCTAAAGAGGAACAATGGATGTATAATCGTTAGTTCAGTGGACGTGTAAAAGTCGCTGATGAATAATGCCCTTGAATAGTGAAGGAGGTTCCCACAGTAAGATGGATGATGTTGTTGAATTTATAAGTGGAGGTTTTTTGTATGTAATTTGGAAGATTTTGATGCCATATATATTAAGATATATGATGAATTCTGGGCCAATTGTTGTGCAATTTTGTGCGTTTTGAGCGAAGTATTTTTCCGCTGAATGTATTGTCCTGGTTCTTTGAAAGTTATTCATATGAAGATACTGTTAAAATTAACAAGAGTGTTAAATAATTTGAGATAAAGATGTTGAATGGAGGTTACCGTCACAAATAATAATAAAAATTATTAAACCTTATTAAACCTGAATTTGACATTTAAATATAACTAACCTTCATTGGTCGATTATATCACCACGATTTGAGTAATTATCAACCGGATAAACGTGTGGTTTAATGTATTTCTTATATAAATAATATAAACAATATTAATATTGTAAATAATTTTGTAAATATATTTGATAATAATTTGAAATGAAAGTGATTAATAGAGGCGTGTATAAAATTTTTCAATTGTCATTTGACATTGTTATAAACAATTTATTATTGTTATAAATAATTAATGAACTTTTGTTATTAACATTAAGAGTTTTGTTTTTATACTCTAAACAACGCTAATTAAACATGTGGATTGAACAATTAAACATGATTTGGGATTATTAGAGTAATCCATTGGTGTTTGAACGAAGCATTTAAAAGATTTGCGTGATAATATTTCAGTTGAGAAGTGGACATTTAACGTGTTTTGAAGGAGAGCTAGGCTCTGATGTAACTCGCATATGCTGGGGTTGAACGGACGGGTGAGTCCACTTGATGGTGCAGGTGTATCGCAGCTGGCTAGGACAACTGTATGATAGAGGCCAAGGACGTCTCCATAATAGCCTTGTGGCTATAAATAAAATGTGAAGTGTATAAACACGTAAAACAATTGCTATATGTGTCTCGTCCCAAATCCCGTTTCCATTCCAAGTGCATTATTATTTTTACGTTATTTTGAGCTTGAGAAAGCTGAAACGTTGTATGTAGAGTATACAAGTCCTACAGGAGGACATGGTTATGTGGTCGATAGCTTCTGATTGCCACGTGGATTTTGTTGTTTATTTTTGTTAAATTCATTCTTTATGTGAAATAAATTATTGTGCAGTTTAAAGTTTCTCGTCTTCGTTATGGTTCATTTTAAATATCATGGTGGAGGTTATTGTGAGGGCATACTTTTAAGTGATCCAGTTGACAACCCAGCCCCCGAGATAAATTTAAAAGGTAGGTAAAAGGTAAGTATGAACCCCCGTATATTTTGGTGTGTTCCACAATAATTTCTTGTTAACTATTGTGCTCTAATCTCGATAGTATCTGTCAGTGCCATTTTCATTGATGTAGCTGTGCCGGTGCGATTGATTATTGGCAATCCGATTGAGGGGGCGGATATCTGACAGCCTACTATCCTGATATCGGGGACAGTACCATCCCAGCATTTGCCCGAAGACGAAGTGGGAAACTACGGAAAACCACTTCGAGGATGGCTGAGGTGGGAATCGAACCCCCTCTACTCATTTGGACCACCCGAGGCTGAGTAGACCCCGTTCCAGTCCTCATACCACTTTTCAAATTTCGTGGCAGAGCCGGGAATCGAACCCTGGACCTCCGGGGCCGCAGCTAACCATGCTGACCGCTACGCTACGGAGGCGACAACACTATCATAATAAATGTAAAATCATCGTCACAGAAGATGTTGGTAAATGTCCTTCACCTGCATCTACATATTTCTGGCATATTCTAAGGGTGCCGATAACCTAGATGTTAGGCCCCTTTAAACAACAACTATCATCATCATCATCATCATCATCAACTTCTAAGGAAATTTTCATTCATACGCATTACTTCATCTACCGTGACAACTTCAATTTCTCTCGTGATATTTAGTTTGAGTTTATCTAGTGTGTTGTTGCATAATCTTGTTTTTCAATTGTCCCCATAAATAACAAGTAGTTCCGTGAGGAACTATACATCCTAGTTTCATATATCCTACTCATGTTAATTGCCTCTATCAACATACAAAATTTCAGTTAGATTGTTGTAATAGATATTGAGAACCGTCAAATATTTCAGATGGTTAGCCCGTTGGATTTTTATTTATGTACTATTACATGAAGATTGTTGTGTACGTGTGGTATTCAAACTTCAATCGCATGAATAGAACACAAGAAGTAAATACGAGATTTTAAAATTTCGCACAGCTGCCATCTTGTGCTTATGAAAACAATTGAAATAAGTTAGATGCCAGTGGATTAACATTTGTATAAGTATTTAACCTGCAAAGTTTCACTGCACTCGGATCGTTAAATTGCGAGAAACGTCCATTTAAATATGTATACTTTGCGTCGCCGCCATGTTGGATTTGTGCTCACCAGGTTACTGAAAGTCCTATAGGTGAACTTATGTTCATAGCCTCTTTGAACATACAAAAATTCAGTTTGGTTGCTGTAAAAGATTCGTAGATATTGAGAACCGTCTAAATATTTTGGATGCTCGCCATTTTGGATTGTTATATGTATAGGCCATAGAGTTATGAACCATTAAAGGAAAATTATTGCGTAGGTTCATTATTCAAACTTTCACTTCGATCGCATGATTACGACACAAGAAATAAGAACTTAATTTTAAAATTTCGCACAGCCGCCATCTTGAGGTTATGTAAACATTGAACTAAATTAGACGCCAGTGCATTACAATATGTATAATCATTTATTGTACCACATTTCACTGCGCTCAGAGAGTTAAATCACGAGAAAAGTCTATTAAAATGTTTCAAATTCGCTTGGCCACCATGTTCGTTTTGTACTTAACAGGTTTATGAAAGATATATAGATAAACTTGTACCAGTGCCCTTTATCACCGTACAAAATTTCAGGGTAATATCTGTAATAGTTTCGGAGATATAGAATGCCGGTGAAATATTTCGCACAGCCGCCATTTGAGGTTATGTAAACAATTGAACTAAATTAGACGCCAGTGCATTACAATGTGTATAAGCATTTGCTGTAACAAGCTTCATTACGTTTGGATGGTTAAATAGCGAGAAAAGTCTATTTAAAAGTATCAACTTCGCTCGGCCGCCATGTTGGTTTTGTAGTTACCAAGTTATTGAAAGTCCCATATGTGAACTTTTAGTATTACCCTTCATCACCGTACACAATTTCAGGGTGATATCTGTAATGGTTTCGGAGATACTGAATGCTGGTGAAATATTTCGCACAGCCGCCATGTTGGATTGGTGAGACACAATAAATTTGAAGGGCACGGTCGGGTCGGCCAGAATAGTGCTATGATATTACCGAGTTTTATTGAAATCTCTCCAGTCGTTTAGAAGTTATTAGGGGGACACACACACACCATCACACACGCACACACACACGGTCAAAAGGTGATTTCATAAGCCTATTTTTTTTTCATAAAATGAAAATAGGCTAAAAATTGAAGCAATAGGCTTTAACACTCAGCAATATTACGCTATACAATTTTAAAACACAATAACAATTTAACAATACACACGTTATAAACGTATAACACGTATGACTTAAAATAGGCTATAAACGAATTAACGAAGTCAACTTTACTCGTCAAATACTGCGTTGCAACTGTCTCAGCTCCGTGTTGCAATGAGCTCGTCTGACCTTTGGCTCGACCATCTACCTGCCGTGCGGCCGGCCCCACTTTGAGTGAAAGACCCTGTAGTATATTATTATATCGGAGAAGTCTCTTTAACTAGCAGCAGAGACAATTTCATCGCTAGTGAATACTGTACTACTCATATATTCATATACTATGTCTTTTCAGTCGCCTCCGTAGCGTAGCGGTCAGCAAGGTTAGCAGCCGCCCTGGAGGTCCTGGGTTCGATTCCCGGCTCTGCCACGAAATTTTTGAAAAGTGGCATGAGGACTGGAACGGGGTCTGCTCAGCCTCGGGTGGCCCAAATGAGTAGAGGGAGTTTGATTTTCACCTCAGCCATCCTCGAAGTGGTTTTCCGTGGTTTCCCACTTCTTCTTCGGGCAAATGCCGGGATGGTTCCTACTGTAAAGCCACGGTCGCCTCCTTCCCACTTCCTTGCCTACCCGTCCCATTCTTCCCATCCCTTCATCAGGCCCCCTGTTCGCTTTGCGAAAGAAAAAAAAAGCGAAATTTCTTTTCAGGACGGTGAGCAGACAACTTAACGGAAGGAGTCTCTAGTAATCAAACAGGAGGTTCACTTCAACATTAAAAAGGCTGTAAATAATAATAATAATAATAATATAATAATAATACTAATAATAATAAATAATAATATCGTATTGTGCCCAACTCTAGGAATGGGTGTTCCAAGATTCAGACACCTAGATATCAAGGGAAAGGCTACAGCCGCTTTTGAAAGTTGAGATATTTGAATATCGCGCTCCATTCATTCCAGAAGGAAATGGAAATTTTATGCAGCTAAGAGCATGTCAAGTGACGTAGCGAGTAATAGCAGAGGTCGAGACTATTTGTTGATTAAACAGTTAGCCATGGAGTAGAGACTTGAGACTTGGATCAGATTACTGGCGCGGCCAAATGAAAGAGAATGCACTTAGTATCAAGTAAATCGGACCAGGGATACCAGAGATATGAGGATTTCTAGATTTCAGCGTGATGCAGCGTGACCCTGACCGTTTTGAATAAAAGCCGGCCGGCCCAAGCAACATCAGCTCACTTCGAACCAAGCTCTTGCATAGCAAGGTGCTGCTACGCTGAGCCAAGGCACATGGTTGCCGGATCCACGCAGAAGTTATCTTCAAAATTGTGATAGTCACAAAAGTGCTGCGATACATGTGGAACTTAGTAAGTTTTCGGCAGAGAGAATCACTAAGGTGATTGATATTTTTCTACGGACACTGGTGAAATATTTTATTTCTACATGGACATATGCTAGACTTTGCCTAGAAAGTACTTTGTCACAGTCCAGTAATAATCATTCAATACTTGGATATTTTAGTCCAATTCAGTCAGTTTCATATTTGTAACTTGATAACCACTCCGATCTTTCAGTATATTGAAGGCCAGTCTATCACGGTGTTGTTTATTAGCCGACAAAGGGAAACTATATGTTGCTTCGCGCATGATAGATGGTGATAAGCCATGCCCAGGGAACGATCTTCAGAACAGCCGTTGATTGATTTAGACTGTCATTGTTTTCTTGTACTGAAAAGATTACCGTGAGTTATGTTACAACTGACATATTTGAGAATAGATCATTTAGATCTGACCCCAATTAAGCAAACTGTTATGGCGTTAACAGAAGTAAATATTAAAATGGATCAGCAGTTACTTCAAACTTCAAGAGATATTACCACTATGTCTTGTTAGACAGATTGTGGGTATATAATGGCGGCCGATACAAGGATTAGACGTGCGTGTCCGATAGGGCATGTATCTGGATAAATCTGGTACAGACCAGGTTCACTACGCTTCAAGACCAACGAGAAATGTAAGCCACTTTTTGACTTTATATTATGCCTAGCTAATTGGAACAAACTCATTTTCTGCAGATGACCAACACATTTATTTTTCTTCGTATTTAAATCTTGCAATGATTTACGCAAGACATATTAGAGTTATTCTGAGTATTTTCAGCACTCAGAACAGTTTAGGATCGATGACCGAGCATAACGAGGATTTATTTTAAATATTTCATATTTTCAGATAATCACGGAAAACAGCCGATGTAACTGTAAAAGGTAATAATTATTTTTGTTGAGAAATGGATATTTTATCCATATTCGAAGATTCGAACATGTTGATTCTCACATAATGAAATAATAATTAAATATATTTAAAATAATATAACAAATAATAATAATAATAATCCACTATAATAATAATAATGATTTTCATAACTTTTCTAAATAATTCTTGGATCTTATATTTTCTAATAATCACATTTATTGAGAGAGAGAGCCTATGAAGTTGTTTAATCATTTCTAGTTTGGAACAGGTGATTTTCCGAAGTGGTTAGCGCAAGCCCGCATTCAACCAACGTTACAGTTCTGGTTGAACAGTTAATATTTGCAATGAGCAAAGTATATTTTTCAGATAACACGGAGAGGCATGAAACGGGAAGCAATTGATAATTGTATCAAATAGGATATTCTTGTATTTATATAAAATCATGACGTAGATACACATTCGAAAGTGAAATAAAGAGTATCATAAGTATGGTAAATTCACGGGTTGAACTGAATGGTAAAATAAAATAAACTTTTAAGTTTATAAATCTTCCAGTGTTGATAACAATCAGAGGCTTGATTTATTGTATAAATTTTGGGAAGAAAATTTATGTGTGTGGAGTAGTTGAAATGCCATTCCCAGGTGCGCATGTTTAAGTCGCAGGAATGAGGAGGTTTTTATTTGAGCATCAATCAAATAGCAGGTTCGATGACTCAGTGTTATAGAAGGAGTATTGGAGCTACACATTGCGTCGTATGAATGACCCGAAGGTTATTTCTTAAAGACCATTAGTTCTTATTTCAACCTTGTTTACGGATTCCATTAAGACTTTGATTTTGCTAGAACCCGGATTTGTCATGATAGTATTTTATTCTTCTTCAGAGGAAGACCTTTGCCGTTGTTGTTGGAATATTGTGTTCTTATAAAAATCATAGAATGGGCCACTGCCAATTAAAATAATTCTATAACCACGAATAATTTGAAGGATGTTTTCAATCCTAGTGCCATGAACTAAATGAATTTATTATGAAGCTACAATTCTTATTTCCGCATTCTGTCGAAGAATTGCAAGTTGTGAAAGTTACTAAAATGGCCACAAATATAACAATTTTTCTTAATAATGATTCCAAGTGGAAAATCGAATAGTTGGATGGTCCAACAATTTATTGATCAAGTTGATGATTCAGAAATCATATATTTTGTTAGAAACCTGAAGTTCATAATCGAGTCACTTCTCGAAACGTTTAATGTCAGAAGAACAATTAATTTTGTTGTGCTTCGCACAGTTCTTCGATGCTATGCTCAAGGTCAAATACTTTTCAGATGTTATTAATATGTGTAAATAATTTGTGTTGATTCAGAGATAATAATATTTTTTGACAGTATTTTTTGAAACTGGAAAAATAAGTGAAAATTAAAAATTCTATGAACATTTATTCTACGAGTGTTAATATTATGTAAAAATTCAAACAGTAAACTACAGTATTTCCAGTATAGACAATTAAATTTGAACTGGATTTAATCATGAATAATCGATATAATTTTGGAACACAGTCTACGGGACTAATAATCAGACTTGTGTTTCCAAAGATAATTGTCCAATGTGTTGGAAAATTTCTGTACATTGTGTAAATTGGAATGTGGTTCGTCACACATGAATGATGCTGCTTTGAGCATTTTATTTTGCAGTCAATTTTAAAATTCAAAATAAAATGAGATAATTTTACATGATGTGTTATGCCCAGTTGAATCTCCTTCTATCCTTATTGTTGCATTGAGCCAAAAATCAGTAAAGCATTTTTTTCATTTGATGTCGTTTTTGCGATTAGCTTTAACCCATCTGGCGCCCCGGGATATTTTGACTCTCGTGCTGACTGATTATTGGTAAAATGCATATGTGGTCGTGCGGACTCCGGTCTAAACGGGCACAGTATGGCCTCGGGTGCCGGGTGCAAGCTTTGTTATTTGACACCCAAAGGGTAGCTTGCATGTCGAATTTCGTTGTTCCTTGAAGCACTATGAAAGTCAAGGAGGTTAGATATCTAAGCTCCTTGAACACGAGAGCGCTTTCTAGTAGAGAAATGAGGAACTTTGTTTTGGCGGAAACTCCCGAGATTCATTTTGCCATTATGAACACGGCCTACTGAATTCAAATGGGTTCTTTGACATGCCAACATCGTATGACATGGTGTCGTAATTTTTGCCACCTTTCAAAAAAAATCACTTATCATGGCCAGGAGCGAACCTGCAACCTTGGGGTTAGTAATCCGACACGTTGACCACTCACCCACCGGGGCAATTAATAATAATAAAAATAAATGCCAAGAACACCATGGTTTCCAAGAAAAGCCGTAACTAAAAACTGGCAAAATGTGAATTGAAGCTAGGAAGAGTTCAATTCCTGGTGTAGCGGCTTTGTACTCTTGGCTGTCACCCCGGAGATCCGGGTTCGATTTCCGGCTCTGCCAAGAAATTTAATTCTGGTTTGAGGGCTGGAACAGGGTAGGCTACATTGAGCCTCATGAGGAAAAACTTAGAAGAGATGGGTACAATTTCCAGCTCAGTCGTCCTGGAAGTGGTTTTACGTGGTTTCCCCACTTCTACTCGAGGCAAATGCCAGAGTGGTTCCTAACTTAAGGCCACGGCCATTTCCTTCCCTATCCTCGCCTGAATTACAAACACACACTAGTACAGCCATCAGAATAACACAGGTTATCACACAAATTACACACATACCCAAACACACGGGGCTACTTGACCACGATGTGTAGCCCCTAAAATAAGCATCAACAATATCTACTTTTAGTATTTGAATGGTTCATTATGGTTCCGTATTGATGCAACAATTAGTATTAATATTTTGCAAATATTTCTGTGATCAACAAGAAAGGATCAAATTTTAGAGTGTGTTCACACTATATTTTTAGTTTTTTCCAAATTTCAACTATTTCTTTCTTCATTTCCTTCTTTCTTTCTTTTTTATTTTTATTTATGTTTTTTATTTCCTTATGTTTCTTTGGATAAACATCTTTCCTCTTTCATTATGGTGCACCATAATAGGGTTTTTTAAGGGAATATTGTATGAGTGTTAAGCTATCCGACCACCTGTTTGCCTTTACTTTTTATCTACACAGGCTGATGAAGGGGCCAAAAAATTGGGCCCCGAAACACGTACCAATGACCACTAAGTGATCATTTATATTTAGTACAATAAAGGTATTGATTAGGCGGAACTTTTGCAAAATATTAATACTAACAATATCTACATCAACATCTACTCCGTTCCCGAACCTAATAATTATAGTTATATTTACTACTAAAGTCATCAGAGAAACACAGGTTATCAGACGAATTGAATACGCACGTAAGTACACGGGGCTAATGACCAAGATGCCACAAGCCCTAAAACAAATTGATAACAGAGTACAGTTGGCTATGAGTGTGGGGAATACCACTCAGCCAGCCTTGATTCAGACAAGTGCCAGCGGTCAAGTTTTATATGGAACACCCTGGAGTTGGAGAATAATCCCTATGTAAAGAATGGTTTTCGTTCAAATCGGTTTTACCGTGTTTGAATTGATAGGGGGAATCGATTTGCACACAAACATGGCCACCATCCACAAACGTTTGGGCTGATGACCCTGTAATTTGGTCAAAGGATGCTTCCTACTGTACCCGTTCGTCCTGGGGATGCGATGACCCATCTGCTATTACATCGCATTCCTGGATTTCCAGGACAGAGCGGAGTTAAATGAACATGAAGTCAAATAAGGAATGTGTCGGAAATTCAGTTGAAATATCACAAAAGCAGAGGGTAACACGAGATAAAGTATCTCCAGGGTCGTTACGGGCTTAAATTTAATTAAAAAAAATGCAAATATAAATGGGCGCCATCAACTGAATCCCTAGCAAACCACATCCTTCCTAGTTAAGCCTTAATTAAGACAAGGAAAGAAAAAGGAAAATCACATCATCATCAGATAACAACTAAGATAAAAACAAATTTATTCAACTTTGATAGTCAGACAGACATATTAAACACTCATCCTACCTGAGAGCATGGTCGAATGCCAACGTTAAATTGTCATTGTCCAGAAAATCGAACCATCTCTATTCTACTCAAAGTGCATTTAATCCACATAAAATAGGAAAAATTTCTAAAGTTCTCTTGGGTTCTCAGGATCACCGTAGCACTATGTCTTTGCGTCACTGACATTCGTGATAACTGAGACCTAACTTCTCTTTAAATTAACATCATGAATGTGGATGTAAAAATATAATTAATCTGTCTAAACACATATATTCTAATCACATATTTTAATATCACATAATTTATGGCTTGCATGGCATTATTCAAATGCTGAATATGTTAGTAAAATGCTCCTAAACATTGAATAATTAATTTACACTATTTACACTGTCATTAATAATTACTTGTTTCTGAATCACAGAAAATCCACTACTCATTGGTTATAATCATCATCATCATCAAAATTAAATATTTATCACAATAGTCCTCATCTCAAAATTCAAGATATTCATGTCAGAATAATTAATTCATTACCATTAAATCATTTAAATGAATATTATAATCATCAATTCTTTATGCTCTCTAATTATTCACAAACTCTCATTTCATCATCTCCTTCAGATTAAATCATCTTAAATCATCAATATAAATTGTTTATTTCATCAACTCAAGTTGCAATTCTTCAAATCATTCAAATCATATCTCTCAATTAAAGTTATTTAAATCCATTTAAATTTATTAATCATCAGCTTCTTTAGTTAATTATCACCTTCTAATTCAGTTATTCATCATCTATTTAATCATCTATTAATTTCTTTAAATCAGCTTATTTATTCAATCTCTAATTCATCCATTTATTTAATTCATTGATTTATTCCAAAATTTAATTTATCAATTTATCTAAATTTTATTCTTCTGGTTATTTAGATTTTTATTATTTCATCTAGTCATTCTGATTTTTATTTCATTAGGTCAGATCATTAATATGCTTAAACTTCAGATTATTATTTCATTAATTATTATTATCAGAAAATCTTGTATTATCAACATTATTTATTTGTTTAATTTCCTAACAAATTGTTTAATATGGGTTATAGAACGTTGTCTTACAGCTTTATCACTTCCAAGTTATATCTCGTATTCAATTATCATGCCAAAAAATATTATTGCCTTCACAAATTCACGTTGGATCTCACTATCCAAAACTTCATAATCTACTATCACTTTATCAAATACCATATTTGAATACCACAATTATTCCACAAAACTCCATAAATATTCAGCGCACAGCATGAATCTCAAAATTATGCTAGACTTGGTTCGACAACCTCATGTCTGCCTCAAAATACATTAGCAATATTGCAACTTCCACTTGGCAACTTCCACAAAATGCCTATCACAAACTTCACTTAACCACGCTGCATGATCTACAAAAAATATAACTGGCTTCAAATTATCAACGCACACAATCTCCAATAACTGTAATTAATCTGATCACATCTAGACAACTCCTTAAACAATTAGGAAAAATATTACCTTAGTAATGGAAATCAAATTCAAGATCTGCTTTCAAATAGCATAAATTTTCTTAAAATTCTCATAATTCACTTCACAGAAAAACACCAATGTGCTATAATCTCTCACATCAAAATATGCAATACTGATCTGCCTCAAAATAAATCTGATCATTAATGATTCATCTTACAAGATTCAATTACTTTAAATCCTTCTCAAAGGTATCAAATTCAATCATAAAAATTATCAAAGCATCAACTGTATCAACTGTTAAATGAAAGTACTCTCAAAAGAGTATAGCAACAAAATATTGGATTGGCAAACAAGAATTACAAAATGTAACCCTGCTGACATTTAATTTTAATTTATTTAACAAAATTCGACAGATATGTGACTAGTAGTTTCTTGTTTGATCCTCTTACAATCTCAAGTACACTCGGATGATAAAAATGAGTTCCTCAACGGCAAGTGAGATGAGTACCACCACGCAATCGTATAAATACGAAAGGCCTTGCCTCGTCGTCTATCATGATAATGCCCTGAACGATGGGAAAAGATGTGTACCACCACGCAATCGTATAAATACGAAAGGCCCCATCTCGTCGTCTAATGAGTGAATGTACCAGATTGGAATCAACAAGTCTCTAGTTGTCACATAAAAGCGATATCTATTCACTTGAGTGAATAACATCTTAATATCTCCAAACAATCCAATGGAAAAAATCCCTACTGATGAATAATACACACTCGGTAGTATGCAATGAACTGACGAAGTGATTTAAATAATCCAATTGCAGATCACGAGTTCGAAATACTCGCGACAAAAAAAATAACTATCCAAGAAAAACTATCCTTACTGGAAAATGTCTAAAAGACCAAACATCTGCTTAAGAAAGCCAACCAATGGTGAGAATTTCGTATAATGGTGTCTGCCATATCATATGGTAACGCCATATTCTAGCAAAATTTGGAGCAAATAATGTCTAAGCCATGTCTAAATAATCGTAGAACTCCTACTAGAAATATATACAAGTATGCCCAGTGTTCATGGAAAAATCATATCAGAAAGTCATAACTCTTACAGTACCTTCTCATATCAGCTGTTAATATATTTCAAAGATCGTCGATTATAAATTTCTCGAAAGATCGACGTGAATATCGTATCACCCACGCAATAACGATTGCCTTCATATCCCAAGTGAATCAGCGGTTGGACCTCCTCTTCTTCAGGAACCGAATCCATTGCTCTGTGGTGCCATCGCGTCTCTGTCTCCGTTTACTCCGACATGATGAACTGCATGTTATCCATAGCGGATACTGTCCAAATTCTTACGTAAAAGTTCGTGAACGTAGCGTACCCCATATTCCTCTTCTAAGTTACGCCACTGTCCCATACAATGTTCGGTTTGCTTGTTAAAAGTTCAATCTCCACAGCGGCTAAGTCTCACTTGCAGAAAATAAATTTTATTTATGAAAGTGTATAAGTTTTTGAAACACCCTGTAGCTGTGTTCGTACTCGATATTTTATAATAATTCATGAAAACGAATGGTATTAATGCACGTGCCAATGTTCATAAGTGCATATATTCGTAACATTTCGTTTGCTTAAAAGCGTTAATGTTGTCTGGACCCCATGGTCGCTTTAACAATTCCGTTATGAAATGCATAAGTCGTAATGTCATTTGAAATATATGAGTTCATTTGAAGTTCACAATTGCAGTATATGATAACTATCTGCCTGCACAATTCGATTACTGAATACAAGTCCCATACTCTGTTGTAACTGAATGTCGAAATTAAGTTCAGCTTCTTTAATGTTGCCTGCGTATAAAAGTCGGAACCAGCACGCTCTGTTTTACTGCACTGTTCCAGAATGATCTACGCTTAAAAGCCGGCCTCGCCATACCGCTTTGCTGTGCTGTTCTGCGTTACAAAATGCAGCTCGAAATAAAGTTCTCAAACTGGTTATAATGCTGTTCTAACCCCGGCTCTTCCCTTGCTTACACGGCCTGTACAGCTTGCCTCGTAACCGGTCTTCACACCGCCTACCGTGCGCTGCTTGCCTTGGCTCACTGACCTACTTTCCGTTCTCCGCTTGGTGAAGTAATACTATCGCTTTCACTTCACGTAACAAGTGCTGTGCACCGCTCAACTTTGCCGTTCTCTCTGCGCATGTGTTCTACTCAGCTCGTTGGCTGAACTCGACTGATGTCTCTGGACTGCGTTGAGGAGCTCCTAACCTGCGCTGTCACGTGATGCTCCCCTACCTTCTGTGGTCATGCGTCACAAGTATAATCTCGACCACCATCATCTCGGCTATTAAGTTATACAATAACTTAAGGGATTATCTGTCTTTCTTCAAGTTATCACCATATATTTTGCTTGTTATTTCTTCTCTTCTGAGATGATATAATACTATGTTCCATAAAGATCTTAATAAAACTTCATATTTCCTCCCATAATTCCATCTGCTTGACTGGCAGTGCCATCTTGATCCTTGGCCTTCTACGTCATTTCCTGACATTCTTCTCGACTCGATTTGAGCGCTATCTTTACAACTTTTCCCATAAATCTCAACTACAGCTTAATGTCAGCTGGCGTAGCCGATAGCCTCAACTAGGTATCGGGTACACTACATAATGGTATGTTGCTGCAAAATTTGGTAGAGATCAATGGATTAGGTAAGTCATAATTTGGTTTAAGCCTTGATCATTTGGGTGGCCGCCATTACGTCTCCGTCAAGATGGCGGCGATATAAAACATGACACTGAGGTGCCCTTTGCTAGTGATACCTCTGTACCAAATTTTGTTCAGTTCAGTTTCACCGTGTTCGAATTGATAGGGGGGGGGGAGACAGACATTCAGAGTACACACGCTCACACACACACATACACACACACATACACACAGACTCACACACACACAGACAGACACACAATTTTTCGCCCTGTGTTGATCACATAAGTCTACTTTCATTTTTTGCAAAAACCGAAAGTAGGCTAAAATATCTACTGTATATACTATGAGTGTAAGAATATTCTTCAACATGAAAAGTTCTACAAAAGATCTCTATCTTTAATACATCGCCCACTATTAGTCGTTTTCGGAGCGAGTTTACGAGCTAACGAGCGAGCCTATCGCCCCAGCTTCGGCCAGCATCAAACTGCCGAGTCGTGTCGAGTTAAGACTTCAGAGAAAACTATGTGTGTTTGGAGTATCGCTCTTCACCTTAGCTTTTCTGAATTGCGTCTGGGATCTTTTAAGCTTACGCGAGGTAAACCGTTAAAGATAATAGGATACAGACGAAATTAGTACAGAGTGTTTGGAAAGAAACTCCCTAGTTTTCATGTGTCCTAGAATCTGTGCAAAGTGACATACACTATTCTAGTTTGTGGTGTGTGATTCATCAACTCTCCAAGTTTGGCTCCTCTGGAGTTGTTTGGTCTGCGTGACCTTGAGACGGCACCAGTGTTTGTTTCCTCTGTTCCCTCAGTTCAGTCTAGGCGTGCATGCAGTGCAGTGCAAAGCACCTCAATAGTAATGTGTACTCCGCAACAGAGATCGGAGTGTGTTATTTGACTTGTGAAAACTGAGGCAGTTATAACAGTGCAACGCTATTTTAGACGTCAGAATGGTGGCGTACCACCTACAGCAAAAACTATCCGTCATTGGCTAAAGTCTTTCAAAGCAACTGGTAGTGTTTTAAAAGCAAAAATCACCAGGTAGACCGAGAGCTTCTGAAGATCCGTGTTTCATGTGTTGGGAGCCCGAAGAAGTCATTGGTCAGACGTAGTCTACAATTAGGAATGCCTAACAGTACTGGGTATGATGTTGTACGTAAAAGACTTAAGTTACGCCCCTACAAATTGTAACTGTTGCATGAAATAAAACCTACTGATAAAATCAAAACTTGGAGAGTTGATGAATCACGCACCACACACTAGAATAGTGCATGTCACTTTGTACAGATTCTAGGACACATAAAAACTAGGGAGTTCTTTTTCAAACACCTTGTATAATATATAATAAGCTATATATATATTTTTATACTGTAAATAACACAGTATATAATATTAATAATAATAACTAGCGGACCCGTGCGAGAAATCTCGCATGTTCATAAATCACACTTTCCCCAATAGGTTTATAATGATAGTCTTAAGGAGAAAGGTTCTTATGTATTTATTTCAACCAAATGATTATAAAACACTACGGTATTTACGTTTCAATTTGAATCCCAAGTTCTACATTCCCTAACCTAAGAAGGCAATCGTTGAAAATTGGATCATCGGAACACTCACCAGTTGTGAAATTATACGATTTGAGTACTCATTCCTTTGATTTACTGTTTCTGAAATCCATGCAAAATGATTAAGGAGACATGACATGAAACAGGCGTCACAGTGGCCAAAATGTGAAGTGAACAGCATTTATGGAGCGTATTTTCCTACAGCGACAGTAACTGCAAATCGCACACTTCGTACACATTTTTTTTAAGTCATTCTTTAAATAAATGATAAATATTTATGAAATTAGAGTGCAATTCGTCACTGCTAATGTCTATTCTCTTTCATTTGAATGCTCATTTGTCACGATCGGTCGCTTGTGAGCGCCACAGGAGGGATCTATACTACTGAAATAATATATATGATAATAATAATAATTATTATTATAATTATAATAACCTAATAATAATATTATCGGTTATAGTGTCCACTCCGGTAGTTTTGACAGACAAAATATAAACTAAGGGTGGATTTGGACTTAATTGGCTACACCTCGTATGGGATGAACACAAAGCTTTAGCCGAATATTGAGATTGTACAGCCAGAAAACTTACTATATAATATTCTCATTACCTTGTTTGTAGTTTCCAGTCAACTAATGCAGTGCTTGTCATGTTGACCTGTCACTATATACAGACATGAAGGTTGTTTTAATCTCTACCGCCAGCTGTGACCTGATAACAAATGGCCTGGGTTATTCTCCATGGTGTCTTCAAGGTTAGTCACACTATGGAGCCGGATATACGATTTCATATCTCGACCATATTTCCTTAAAACACACTGTACGTTCACTTTCTTTGTAAACTAGCTATTACCCGACCGAAGCGAGGGAATACCCGGAAAGAATATGAGTTGGCGCACTCCACGCCCCCCCCCCCCAGGGGCTCACTTCAAGTGCGACGTGGGTTGGCGACCACGAGACCCCAGCTGAGTCTGGCATTGCTTCCACTTACTTGTGCCGGGCTCCTCTCCGTCTTCTCTCCTGTCGACCTCTCTTGGTCAACTATTGTTCTTTTCCGACCCCGACGGTATTAGGGCATCCGAGGCCTAGGGAGTCTTTCACTTTCCTGCCTTAAGAGGCCCTTCTCTCATCTTTCCTGATACCCTCATTCTTCGAGGGGTCAGCCTTCTTTTCTTTCCATGTTATCTCCTGCCTTCTGCACAAGACCCTCAAGGAGGCAGGGTGTATGTAGCCACACCACTTCTGGTGCACCCTGAATAGTGCTACACCCTCAAGGGCTCACGGCTGGTGAGTTTGGGAGTTGGTGACCCCGAGGGAATTCTGAGCTGGGTCTGTTTTTTCCTCTTTTAACTCTGACCTTGGGGCGGGCCCTCTCCTATTTCCCTTTCCTATTTGCCTTTCATGGCTCTCTTTCCTTCCAAGTCCCTCAATCCTCATTCTTCGAGGGTTGAGGGCATTTCTTTTCTTCCTGTCCTTTATTTGCCTTATCCTTTATTTGTTTACAATTTCTTCTTGTAGTATTTAAGTTCGTGGTTAGTATTAGTTACGGTATCGTTTTCATTCTCATCTCATCTTCACTATCACCCAAACCATTAGGGGCCGATAACCTAGATGTTAGGCCCCTTAAAACAACAATTATCATCAGCACTCCACGGAAATACTGTACAGCTGTAAGCTGAGTCACGAAGCAAGTAATGTGCTATCATAGAGATGGAGCGTAAAGGAAACAAGTTCATGAATAAGATGGGTGTTATCGTGTTGGAATCCATTTTCAGTATAGCCTTAGTAAACAAAATATTATGCTTTCTAGTCGGTCAACACGATTGTACCCTATTGTATTGGGTATTATGCCCTAACCCTGAAAAAATATAAGAAATAAATAAATTATAGGGGTACCACGTACAAAAAGTGTTGTAGGCGGGACTTGCCGTACGTTGCTGCTGAACAGCTTCCCCCTCCATACACTTGGCACCAATGAGGATGTATGGCTAGAGCTGCATTTTAATGCAAAATTTTCACACCAACCTATTGCTCGGTGCAAGTAGTTCCAACTGACAATATGAGATGGCGCGACGATGCACTTTCGAGCGAGATCCGTCCCCGGCCTGGCCTACTGGCCCCTCTCCCTACCCGGCCCGTGCCTACTCGACCCTTTCCCCTACTCTATCCCCCCACCACTACTTTATATTCCTTTCTTTCTTTCTTTCTTTCTTTCTTTCTTTCTTTCTTTCTTTCCCCTGCCTTATAATGGTCATATTTTAGTAATTGGTCTAATAATAGGCGATTTATTCCCCCTGTGATATCAGGTAGAGAAGAAAACATAGGCTCTATCAGAATGGTTGTGGATGTTTCAAGGTTATCAGCCCATGTTTCCACAAAGCACATAGCATTACATAGGCCTACCCCACAGATATGTACAAATAGGAAGAGTAGGCTACTATACTACAATATTAAAAATGAATTGTAAGACAAAATTACAGCTGCACTTATCACACACCAGTATTATTTAATTGTCAATGCAGTACTTCCTATCAATCGAATTAAGAAATATCACGTTTTAATTACGGGAAGCGTTGGAACAACCAGCTCTTATTTTGAATTATATCGATAGTATCTGATATCGTTTTCGAGCGCAGTGTAGGGCCTATCGACTAAAATCGATGTGTGATTCAATATAATTCAATTTCTTCGTATAATATTGTTCGAAACCGATTTTATTCTATTCTAAGCACTGCAATATGTATTAATATTGATATATATATATATATATTCAAATATTAATTAAATATACAACATTAACAACAATACTCACCAATTTTCCGATTTTGCTGCCATCTATAGAAGTACAACTCAACTACATCGTCATACGCGATGACTGCTAGCGTTTTTAACGTTGTCAGCAGGTACTACTACAAGGCAAGCTAGCGTTTACACCAAAACACCCTATAAAGTTTCACCCACTCGGTGGTACACCTATAACTTAACCAGTTTCGATCGTCAAGCGATCATCATCAGATCCCTTACACTCAAGTTATGAAATATTTATGTCTTCATAGATGTGGGTTAAGGTATTTACAATTTGCTTAACCCTTTCAGTTCCAAGCAATTTTCTTCATCTGGCCACATAATTGTGTGGATGCATATTTTATTTTTTATTTCTTAGTTGAGATAACGTTTGGGCTTCAGACCGGTCTGTGGGTTACTGGCTACATGGAACTTCAATATGAAGCTCCTTTTGTATTCCATGAAGTTATGAGATCTGTTTGCTTTTCATCTATGGACAACATGGCTGCCAGCAACCACTGACCATGAGGTACATGTTAATAATTAGATCCATAATTACTGTACCAGCAAATTAATACTCAGGATATACAATAAACACATTTTAATACATTAATTCACATGCATAATACCAAACCCACACAATCGATGCAGGCCGGTCTGGAGCCCAAAAGCGATCTCAACTAAGAAATACGAATAAAATACGTACTCACACAATTGCGTGGCCATGGATTGAAAGGAATACTTGTTTTGTTACAGCAGTTTATTGTAAACTTGCGCACCTTGTCCAGATTGTTAGTTTTGTGTGCTTTTTGTAATGATGCTGTTGGTGGCTATTGACCTGTAGATTTGCTTGTTAATCTGTAATGGTTAGCAAATGGTCAGGTTAGTGGTTGTAACTTGGAATAGAAATAAGAAGCTGGTTATTTGAGCGATATGGTACCTATCCGTTCTTGTTCAGCTGCTATCACTATCACTGTCCACAGATTATCACACTAACCAAGCAAATCTGCAGGCCAATAGCCATCAACATCATGGGAGAGTGTTCGAACAAGTTTGATTAAACCTAGGTTATGATAACTTTTAGGTACCGTAGTTACTTAACAATATAGGGGGCTGCGTGGCTCAGTCAGTAGAGGCGCTGAGCTTCTAACTGAAAGGGAGTGGGTTCGATCCCCACCCAGGTAGTGGATTTTAGAAACAAAGCTACCACTTTCGGAAACGCAAATAGCCCTGGGGTTCACTCAGCCTACACCAGAAATGAGTTCTGGGAGCAAAGTCGGCCGGGCATGGAGCTGACAACTCCATCCCATCTAGTGCCGATGTCACAAAAAGTAGAAGCCTCTACCTTCCACTACTCCCAGGGCCTCCATGGCCTGTACGAAATTGGCTTTGCTTTTTTTTAACTTAACAATATTAAACAATCATCATATCTATGGACAAACCACTTGTTGAAGAGTATAATGAATACATTCAAAATCAAAAGAATGAAAGACAAGCTGAGCCTTTGGTACATAGTCTACCTGCTTTTCTTCATTCTCCGCCCCGAGAAATTTGAATGCGGCGCAACAAACAACCGACAAACTTATTATTATTACTGTCACAGTTTATATCAAAATATTTCCAAATAGGCGGTCTTTTCTTTACCGATGACATTTTTTAAAGTTTATCTTGCAATTAACAAATTATGTTCATTGGTAACCTCAAATAACAATAGCAAATGAGTAATCGCAATTCACAAGAAACCAAATAGTCAAGTAAAACAATATGTCATTCACATGCTTCACTCAAGAACGACGATACCCGACTTCACCCGAATCCACCCGATCGTCTGTGTCTTTCTTCCGCGGGCTCACAACTGATTTATATAGGCCTATACGTTATGACACAGTCTGTGGCAATGTTCAACCGGATATCCGATTATCCGGATTATAGGATGGCCGAGTATCCGACCAAATAGCTATCCGTTTAATCTCTAATTATCATTTAGAGTTATATTTGTTTATTGTAGATAGCGCCACAAGTTGATCAACGTTGGCAGTTTGGTTTAGGGCGGGGTTGTAATAACACTATTCTGCTATCTAAACATTTTATTTTTATATGTATTTATTTAAAATAGGAGCCAGTATACTCTCATAATGACTGCAATGTTAGGATGTGAGTTTTGTTTCTCACGCTTTCTTTATCATCCATTATATTTGAACTATGTTATCCCTGCTATGGACTGGTTGTAGTTGTTTGGTAGTAGTCAGGTGGCAAGCACGCTCCCCCTATGCACTCATGTTCAGGTCGGCAGGCACCGTTGGTTGGTACAAATGGCATACACGGGCCACCGAGAGCTGAAAGAAGTCAAATGTAAATTATAAACAAATACAGTATCGTCAGGCAGACAATAAAACAGAGGTGGATATCCAGGAAAGGATAACTAGTGGGAAATCGATGCTTTTACGTCATGCATAATATGTTCAAATCCAGGAACGTCAGCAGGAATTCGAAGCTAAACATATACATAACAGTACTAAGGCCTATAGTTTATGTATAGCTCAGAATGCTGGGGGATGACCACCAGAGAAGAAAATTGGCTGTTTCGGCGGGAAAGGGAGTTCTTGAGAAAGATATTTAGAGCAGTAATAGATCGGGATGGATCGAGAATAAGGATAGGGTCATGAGGTCAGTCGGATATTGTAGTGAAAATTAAGCAGGGGAATATCAGGTAGGCTGGGCATGTACAGAGAATGCCAGAAACCAACACAGTCAAAAAGGCATTTATAGGAAAACCTGAAAGGAGAAGGAGAGGAGGAAGACCTAAGAAAAGATGGTTCGACAATGTTGAAGACGATCTGAGAAAGCTGGGTGTTAAATTTTTAATGTTAAATGCTGGAGGAAAGTTGAGGACCGAGATGAATGGAGGCAGGTGATCAAGGAAGCCAAGGACCTACAGGGTCTGTAGCACCGGCAAGTAAGTAAGTAAGTAAGTAAGTAAGTAAGTACGTAAGTAAGTAAGAATGTATCGTCAACATGAGTTACCATACCTTACTAGCTACAGCACGGTCCTGTATGAGAGCTCATGTAGGCTATATCCTGTAGACTATATAACACTTTCCTTAAAAATGCATGTATTAATATTATCTCTCTTTTTTATTTTTTTTAATTTTTTATCTTTATTTCCCCTTTTCTAGCTGACACTGGGTGGGGGCAAATATGGTTCCTCTCCACTTTGTTCTGTCGTTCCACCATTCCTCTTCCGACGCGGTGTCCCAATCCAGGTTCCGTTTTCTAATGCTATGCTTCACTGAGTCCATCCAACGCGTTCATGGACTTCCTCGTCCTCTCTTCCCCGTCATCCGTCGTTCCAGTGCTCGTCTTGGTAGCATTTCTTCATTCATCCGTTTGACATTTCCAAACCATCTCAATCTCTTTTGCTCCAGTTTGTCATTTAGTTTCTGTACTCCCAGTTCTTTCCATATATCATCATATCTCGCTCTATCTCTCCTCGTTTACTGGACCATACTTCTAAGGAATCTCATCTCAGCTGCCTGTACTCTGCTCTCATCCCTCTTAGTAAATGTCCAAGTTTCTGCTGCATATGTCATTATAGGAACATAATATGCTTTGCACTGAACCCTTTATCCACAGGCTGTATAAAGGATTCTAATAAATTATTCATCATATTTTGATACATTTCTACAGACAGCAGACATGAGAGCCAGACGGTGTTGGGAAATATTGAGAAATCAGTGGCCGAGAGGACACAATGGTTTAAGCTCCTGTGGTATTTTAGGATGTAGCATAAATATTCTTGACACATAGGACAGGTGCAACTTTTAGCGCGGAGACGGCTTGGGTACGCACAACATGGCCTGTTGCTATGAGTGTTGGCGCCAAGAAGAAAATCGAATGCTACGATGCAATTGGTCAATCATCATGTTAACCACTCCTTGTGGGAGAAATACATGTAAAAGCGCGCAAAGACATACAAGAGTCTGAGCCAATAATATCAAGACGCCCTGTTTTAGCGGCAACTCGGCTTGGTAACGCACCCTGGTAAATTAACGCGGGAGTTATCTACGGATTAATTCCACGATCGATTCGAGCCAGCTACAGCATAATCGTAACCTCCACATCGCTACGAACTCAATGATACCGATCGCATGCTAGTCTGATAATTATTATGGAATATTTTTCATAAATCCCCTACTACACCTACCCTAGTCAGTTTCATTTATAAGGATCCAGAAAGCTTCGAGAGAACACTCTTGATTTTGTGCGTCTGAGGACGTAACGTAACGCTCTTTATTTTGTGCGTCTGAGGACGTGACGTTGATTTTTATTTGAGTATTTGAGGACATAAGGTGTCCGAGGACACGAGGCATACTCTGCATATTTTCATGTTATTGAACATGGAACAGTTTCGGCAAGTTATAAGTGTAACTTCAGTGATTTATTTGTAGTCCCAGCACTACCAGTAGGACCAGTTCATCGAAATAATTCACCAAATAGATTGTCAAGGAATTTAGTACTTGATAGGTGAATTTAATAGGAAATATATCGTGTGTGTATCTGACAAAACTTTATTTAATTCAGCACGAGATGAAGTCTAGGAACGAGACCGGATCTTGGAACCAGCAGGACATTTGCCAGAAGATGTCGATGACGAGATAAACATCTTAAAGGAGATGGCTGCAGACGTTTTCCTGACGCTGTTTTAAAGGATTGAGTACAAATGAATTTATTTATTTATTAAATCAGCTATGGTATTATGGGACATATTTTTGTAGATATTTGTTTGCTTGTTTGGTAATGTAGATTATTAGTTCTTGTTTACTGACACGTTAAGTAATGGGACAAGCCGAGCGTTGTGAAATTTGTAAATATTGTGATTTGTGTTTGGTTCAATTATACGGGGCGACGCGCAGCTCGTGCTCGCATTCGCTTGCGTAAATCGCGGTCAAGCATTATTATTCGGAGGTATGCCTTATAACAAAAATGGAACTGAATTAATTTTGAGATTAAAAATAGAATTTGGAGGGTAAAGATTATTTGTGAGTAGAATTTTATGACGGATCAGGATTATCTTGATAGTTGCTTTCCAGCAGATCTGAACGGGATGGCACTTTGCACCCAAGTTTTCGTTGTGTATTTTTTTTATGTGTCAATGGACGCAATATTGTTGATCTGTTTTGAGCCGACCCAGTGGTATGTGTATGAGAGTCAATCCAAGCTTTTGGTGCGCAGTGTGATTTTTATGATGTGCTAGCGAGAATATATCATGGTGATTATTCTGACTTGCTCCATGTCAGCTCAGTTCATGACCTCGCGAGGCTGGACTTGTGGTATATATTTGTGTTTTCTTGCCATCCAGGTGGATGGGTGAGATATGTTGGCGTTTCCAGAGGGAAACTGCACCTAGCTTGAGGGACAGAGAGAGATAATTGAGGCAGCGATGACTCATATAAGAGGGGAGCGCTCAAATCAGATAACGCGACTTGTCATTAGTAACAGGCCTGGCTCCTGTACTTCATTTTAAGACGTTGTTTTAAATTCACAAAACCTGATCGGTTATAATGAGTATTTGATTGATTAAATGGGTGTTGTCCATGTTGTAAGGTAGCTGCCAAAACTCCTGTTTGTCTGGCGTTTTATACAAATGTTAACATAGTTTTTCAGCCGTTAGGCTTGTATTTTGTTGCTTTTGCTTTAATTCTTGTGTGTTTATTTTACGCGTTCAATGACCCGTGTGGCATTAGGGTGCGCGAGGCTATGTTCCCAAGTTGTGATGAGAGCGTTTTGGCCTATTTCTGGCATGCTCTTTTTGTTTATTTATGTGCTCTGGCACCAGCTAGAATCTCAGGGAAATTCTTCACCTTTTTATATTATTAGATCTTGCATGTGTCAGTAGTAATTATAGTGTATTAATTAAGGGTGGGTCCCATAGTCGTAGTGTGATTTGAAAGATGCAACTCCGTGAGCAACATGACTGTTCAGTTGTAAACGGACTCGCATCAGTACTCATTTTCTTATTAACGAGCAGTTCACCACGTATTATATAAATTCTTGACCAGGAAAAATGGACTTCTATCCATATATTGTGGCGAGCGAGTTCTGACCGCTCCAAGTTTTTGTTATGAATAATTACTTGTGTGAAGCTGTATTCACATTGTTTTGTTGTGACGAGTGAGTTCCTAACGCTCAGTGATATATTTATTTCTTAAGGGGGTGAAAGTCAGGGAGGATTTCTTTTATTTATTATTATTATTATGCACATAATTTTCAGTCATTAAATTTTCTTCTATTCTACTTGTTATTCCTTTTATTTCTAGTATAGCCTCTGTCTTGGACCTTTCTATTCATTAGAGCATGTTGTTTTTTAAGCGAACATAGCTGTGTATTGCAGTCAGGACTGAACACGACCCCGTAGATGACTCTTGAGAAAACCATGCTTTATTGAAGGGTGCATAGACAAGCTGGCGCCGCAAGTGGGGCTAGTTCGTTGCTAGTTAAATGCTAGAACACGTTGGATGGACAGCATAGACAAGCTGGCTTAGCCAACGTGGGGCCTTTCGCTGTTTTGGGCTTTTCTAGCGGATCATAGACAAGCTGTTTCCCTACATGTGGTATTTCGCTGTTTTTGACTGTTTGAAATCACCGGAAGTGATATTTTGTTAACGTAATTACGGCGAAGAGAAATACCGCCAAGAATTTGGAATATACAGTAGAATCACGAGTTTGCAAGTTAAAATACGAATCACGTTTTGTTTATTGATGTAATTAGTAAAGTAATGTACGTGAAATCGGGCGCCCATTGATTAAATGTAAAATTTGATTTGTTTAGAAAGTCAAACTCATGAATATGTTAGGACGCTGGTAGCCTTAAATGACAATTAATACTTTGTTAATTAGTCAGTGTTAACATCAGATCTGGATAGAAATGTTATGACTGAATATGTGCGGGGTTAAAAATTTATTAAGTTAAGTCAGAACCATTCAGGGATGAATGATTTGCGGGAGTAAAGGGAATAAGTTTAAATGAACTGAAAGTGGTCAAATGGAGTAAATGTATGTCAAGAATTATATATGTGTGTGTCAGGGATACATTTGCATGCTATCCTCCTGTTTCTCAGTGATATATATTTTTGTGTGTGATAATGGCAACAGTAGCGGAGATCCAGGCGATCATTGAAAGTGCCACGGCACGAACCCAGAAACTATTAAAGGAACAGAGTGAAAAATGAGACATTAAATTATCTGAACAGAATGCACAATTATCCGAACAGAATGAGTTATTCCAGACTCAAATGAATGACACTATAAAAACACAATTATCTGAACAGAATGAGTCATTCCAGACTCAAATGAACGACACTATAAAAACACAACTAGTTGAACAGGGTAACTCATTACAAGCGCAAGTAAATGAAAATATAAACAAACAATTAGAAGCGCAAGAAGGTAGAAATATGAGTCAGTTAGCCACATTATCTGCAGAGATGAAAGAGTACACTACACAGCAGATGATTCAATTCGCGGTTGATATAAGTAAGAATAACGACAAACAGCTAGGTCAGATACAAAAATTAGAGGACACCTTCAACCGTAAATTAAATGATTTGGACGAAACTGTATTAGCAAAACTAGCTCAGATAGAATTAGCATGCACGGTAAATAACAGTGAGGTTAAAACGGCACAGGATGGTCTTGAAAAGCGGTTTGATAAAATGGAGGAGGATTCTACGTTTATCCAGGGACAATTGTCAGCAGTAAATGAAAGCATTACGGGCCTGATAAAGGACATGGATAAATTAGAAATACAATCAGCAGAGCGATGGCGAAACATAGAATTGGACCAGGATAATTTAAAGAGTACGATAGATGAGAATAATCTACGTCTAGAAGACAGGCTTGAGAAGATAGAATCGAATCAGGAGGACACGAAACAGCAGATAGAAGAAAAACTGGGAGCAATTAAAAATAGCATCAGAAAGGATTGTTGTAAGATGAGCAGCGACTCTAAAGAAGAACGGTTAACAATCATAAAGACCGTAGGTGATAACCATACACGCATTAAAGCACTTGAGGAAGAAATCAAGAGTAAAATGAAAGAACAGTCGGACAGAATCATAAAAGCAGAGTTGCGTTCACTAGGACAGAACACGTTATTTCAGACAGAGCACGCTAAAGATAAGGAAATTGACTCAACAAGCCAGGTGGCAATTAGCGCGGGGAGTAGCCACGGACTGACAGGCAGCCCATTAACGACTAACACAGAGGGATTTCACAACAACGTTGGTGGAACCTCTACTCCTCAACATGGTATCAGCACCCTCAAGTCGTACAAGTAATTCGATCAAATGAATTTAAACCTAATAAATTCACAGAAAATTCTGGTGACACACCGAAGGCGTATCTTAAAGAGATGGATGACTATTTTAATGATAATAATATACCGCCCGCGCGTCGTTTAAAACTGATGGAACGATTTCTTTCGGGAAATGTACTTACGTGGTTCTTGAGCTTCAAGTATACTTTCGGAGGGATGGACGAGTTCAAGAATGCGTTCCTTAAAAGTATTGGTCGGCTTCTCTACAACAAAGCCTTAGAATGGTACTTTATTCGAGAAAATATCAGTCAACTCTGCAGCCGAAATACTCAGATTTCTTTTCGCTACAATTGTTGAAATTTCGGGATCTTGATCACCCTTTAGAAGAATCGGACCTGGTTATGACGATTGCACGGCAGTTGCCAGTCAATGTTCAGCAGGTGTTAGTAGCAGCAAACGTGGACACAGCGGTTCGAGCCGAACAAATCTTACGTCAGATTGACGAGACAACATCTCACTTGCAGCAGAGAGGGGGACGACAGCTGGAACTTGTAAACACAACGGAGGTGGGTAAACCCACTCAAGTACACACCAGGTCGCAGGCCACAAATACAAGTGTGTCAACAACACCGAGACGAGGTCAGGAGGGCGACGAAAATAGGTCATACCAGCGTCATGAAAATAATAATGATAGGCAGACCCGTGGCAACAATAGGTATCAACAGCGAGGATACCAACAATGGAGAAATAATAGGAGAAATGAGGGACCCTACAGACGGTACGAAAATAACAATAATGAGAATCGACAGTGGCGTGAAAGAAGATATCAGAACCAGGGGGACTATCAAAATTATAGGAATGAATGGAACGACAGGCACGCCGAATCGCAGCGTTACCTGGAAGAATTACACTCTAATGGAGGGAACGAACAAAAACACTGGGAACATGCAATTAATAGGTCAAATCCAGACACTCACATTGAGGGGGCCGAGAGTTTATTGAAGCAGGAAGAACGTCAGGGATATAGGCGACAGAAGGATGATGGTAGTCGCGGGGGTTGTAAAAAAATCCCAATAATTGCAAAAGAACTCACCCTGAGAGAGCAACAGCCGGATTGTGAAGAAGGATGGGTCGTGGCACACATACAAGAGTGGATAGCTTTTCCGGTAGATTGCCTGGAGGAGATTGTAAAACCACGGAACGATGATATCAAACAACTACCTATTATTTATGCCAAGATTGGTGGAATTAACGTGAGATGCTTAGTTGACACGGGGTCACAAATCAGTCTTGTATCGGAGGCTTTGGTTCGAGAGTTGGGACGGAGTCAGAATATTCCAGTGATTCCAGTACCGCAACTCGGGTGAGGGGCGTTATTCCCGAACGCACCGTCACTTGCAAACGTCAGGCATTTATAGAATTGGATATATTAGACCATATATTTGGACAGACCTTCATCAAAATGGCTAAAATGAGTTTTAACATTATTCTGGGTGCAAATCTCATTTGTGACTACCAGGCAGTCATTGATTTGCAGAATAATACAGGCAGTTTTAAGGAGTTAGATAAACTGAAGGATGTGGGCTTACACATGGATGAAATCACTACAGGAAAAGACGTGAGTTCATGGGCATTGGAGGCAATAGCAGAGGAGACAGAAGAGGAGATACGAAAGATGGAAGATGACCTTATAGATGTGGCTGTTGTGGAATTAAATGAAGAGAGTGACTCTCAGGAGATATGGGCTTTACTAGCAGAAGGAGAAGACAGCGATACTCAGTTTGAAGAACCATTACAGGAGCGGATCAGTGACATCCAACTAGGGGTTGAACATAGGAAGAAACTTGAGGAGATCTTAAGAAGACACAAGGCAGTGTTTGACACAGTTCCAGGGAAGATAATAAACTTTCAGTATTCTATGCTGGTTGAGGATTGGTCCCCATTTCGAAGTAAATTGTACCCTATACCACAAAAACATCGGGAGCAGGTCAAAAGGATTATTGATGATATGTTGCAAGCTGGAGTGATTAAGAAGACTCCTACACCTTATTTAAATGCGATTTTGGCAGTCACAAAACCAAAGGATCCATTAGACTCTGTCTAGACGCCAGAAATCTAAACATGCGCCTTATTTCTTTCCCGAGTATGACAGAGCGCCAATCATCAGAGACGTCTTAAAAGGATTTAAGAACAAGAGTATCTATTCATCTGTAGATCTGACGAGTTCGTTTCACCATATCGAACTGGATGAGAAGTCACAGCTTCTTACTGGCTTCTTGTTCGATAATCAGACATATTGCTTCGTCCGTATGCCCTTCGGCGTTAAAACAGCTGGATGCGCATTAATTCGATCCTTGGATCGGAACCTGACTGAAGAGGTGAAGGAAATGACGGTAGATATATTGACGATATACTCTTGGCTTCAGATAACATCGAGACACATATGGGAAATTTGGATAAGCTTTTGGACAACTTTAGAACTGCAAATTTTGAAGTCAACTTGAAAAAATCCCATTTTTTTTCAAGAAAGAGATTTTATACTTGGGGCACATCATTGACCAGGAGGGAATGAGACCAAACCCTGCGAAGATAGAGGCAATAAAGAATTTCCCTACACCAACGAGAGTGAAACATATCAGAGCTTTCCTTGGCGTGACGGGCTTCTTTAAGGAAAACTGCCCAGGATATACTGAAACCGTAGCACCTATGCAGGAAATGCTGAAGAAGAACAACAAATGGCTTTGGAACGCTGAGTGTGAGAAATCATTTCAAGAGACTAAATTATTACTGGAAAATTGTATCAAACTAGGTTATCCAGACTTTCAACGGAAATTTATTATCCAAGCGGATGCTTCCATGGTTGGTATTGGAGCAATGTTATACCAAGAAGATCCAGCTAACCTTCAACATCGTGATTATTTAGCATTTGTGAGCCGCAGATTGCGTAAACACGAGCGCAACTATACGGTCACGGAACTCGAATTGTTGGCAATACTTCATGCTTTGCAACAATGGAAACGAATTGTATATGGTTACCCCATTGTTATTAGAACAGACCACAAAGCACTAACGTTCTTGTTCAAGACATCTATGGCTAGCGAGCGTGTGACACGTTGGTCCATCTACATACAACAATTTAACATCGAAATTGAACACTGCCCAGGAAAACTGAATGTAATTCCGGATGTATTAAGCAGGAACCCCGAGCCTGATACCGAAGAAACAGCGATAGTACAGCATATTGAATTAACAGCAAAGGTCCATGCATTCTTGGAGAAATTACGGGAGATACGACGAGAGCAGGAAGCAGAACCGTGGATGTACGAAATGATCCAGTATTTTAAGAAGGAATTACCAGCAAGAACCCCGGCCTACAGAGAAGTAAAAGCCAGAGAAGGAAGATATGTCTACCTCAACAATTTACTGCATAAATGGGTAGATGAAGAACACACCAAATTACGTATCATGGTACCTGCATCATTACAAAGAGGACTTACTTGGCACATACATGAACGCTTCGGTCACGTGGGACTAGACAAGGCACAGGCGACCATAGGAGAAACGTTTACATGGCCTCGAATGAGGACTACCATCTGTGACGTAATAAAGACTTGCGATCCCTGTCAGAGAACGAAGCCAAATACTTACTTAATGAGGCAGTATCCTAGACCATTGCTACCTCAGAAACCCTGCGAGCTTGTGGCCCTGGACTGTTTCGGTCCAATCCCGAAAGTTAGGCGAGGTTGCCGTCACTTGCTAGTGTGTATTGATGTGTTTTCTAAGTTTGTTGTATTGTGTCCCATTCAGAAAACTACATCGAAACAAGTACTCAGTCGTATTCGAAATAGAGTTATTCCAATCCTTGGAAAACCAGATTTTATATTGTCGGACCATGGAAGCTATTTTACGAGCGCCGAATTCAAGAAAGGTATGGAGAACTTGGATGTAAAACACATGTTTAGTAGCGTTCGCCACCCTCAAGCTAATCCTAGCGAACGCGCAATAAAATGCGTTACTAAATACTTAAGGATCTTCATTCCCAATGATCATCACAAGTGGGTAGACTGGATCAAATACGTGGAGACCTGTATGAATACAACTAGACATGAGTCGACAGGCCAGATTCCCATGGTCTTGCACATGAACGAATATCCAGTAAGATCGTGGAGCAACATCATCAATTGCCCACAAGATCCCATGGTTGGTCATGAATTGAGAATTGAGAGAAAGAGAGTCCATATGAGAAACCAGGCGGATCGCAGATTACGTCGTGTCAGAAATAAGAGGTATCACAGAGAACTATTAGACAACGAGCTTGTGTTAGTACGGAAGCCAGCGACATCTGATCCAGAGAAGAAGGTATTTAACAAGTTCAGTCCAAAATTTATCGGACCCTTCTGTATTGTACGTAATCATGGTAACAACGCATACAGAGTAAAAGAATTGAGTACAGGTACAATGTCTGTTTACAATGCGGCGAATTTAAAGGTGTATTTTACTAGCGAACCTTGGGAACGCGGAAATAATGCTGCAAATTGAATATATGGAAGTACTTTTGCACATCCAACTATACGTGGGTCAGTGAGTACGTCAGTTGAACGAGGAAGTTGGGAGCAGCCTGCTGTGATCAGACACTAATGAGCTCTGACGATAATGACACAGCGAGCGAGAGAGCGAGAGAGATAAGGATACTCGACGGGAGAGGTACTAGCCTTAGGCGATCAGACAAGCAGGCAGCCTTGGAATGTCTGAATGAATGAGGGAGCTGGAAGTAAACACGAGTGCGTGTCGACACTCCAACGACAGTGGCGGCTAGACGAGACTGATGAGAGGGAGATTTCTCTAGGATTGGCAGAAATGGATTACGGCTGTTTTGGGTTTTAAAAAAATCGACTATATGCTATGTTCGATTTTTTCCATGCAGGAGGATTGTGAACCCTTTATCCACAGGCTGTATAAAGGATTCTAATAAATTATTCATCATCTTTTGATACATTTCTACAGACAGCAGATATGAGAGCCAGACGGTGTTGGGAAATATTGAGAAATCAGTGGCCGAGAGGACACAATGGTTAAAGCTCCTGTGGTATTTTAGGATGTAGCATAAATATTCATGACACATAGGACAGGTGCAACTTTTAGCGCGGAGACGGCTTGGGTACGCACAACATGGCCTGTTGCTATGAGTGTTGGCGCCAAGAAGAAAATCGAATGCTACGATGTAATTGGTCAATCTTCATGTTAACCACTCCTTGTGGGAGAAATACATGTAAAAGCGCGCAAAGACATACAAGAGTCTGAGCCAACTCGGCTTGGTAACGCACCCTGGTAAATTAACGCGGGAGTTATCTACGAATTAATTCCACGATCGATTCGAGCCAGCTATAGCATAATCGTAACCTCCACATCGCTACGAACTCAATGATACCGATCGCATGCTAGTCTGATAATTATTATGGAATATTTTTTGATAAATCCCCTTCCACACCTACCCTAGTCAGTTTCATTTATAAGGATCCAGAAAGCTTCGAGAGAACACTCTTGATTTTGTGCGTCTGAGGACGTAACGTAACGCTCTTTATTTTGTGCGTCTGAGGACGTGACGTTGATTTTTATTTGAGTATTTGAGGACATAAGGTGTCCGAGGACACGAGGCATACTCTGCATATTTTCGTGTTATTGAACATGGAACAGTTTCGGCAAGTTATAAGTGTAACTTCAGTGATTTATTTGTAGTTCCAGCACTACCAGTAGGAACAGTTCATCGAAATAATTCACCAAATATACTGTCAAGGAATTTAGTACTTGATTGGTGAATTTAATAGGAAATATATCGCGTGTGTATCTGACAAAACTTTATTTAATTCAGCACGAGATGACGTCTAGGAACGAGACCGGATCTTGGAACCAGCAGGACATTTGCCAGAAGATGTCGATGACGAGATAAACATCTTAAAGGAGATGGCTGCAGACGTTTTCCTGGCGCGGTTTTAAAGATTGAGTACAAATGAATTTATTTATTTATTAAATCAGCTATGGTATTATGGGACATATTTTTGTAGATATTTGTTTGCTTGTTTGGTATTGTAGATTATTAGTTCTTGTTTACTGACACGTTAAGTAATGGGACAAGCCAAGCGTTGTGAAAAATTTGTAAATATTGTGATTTGTGTTTGGTTCAATTATACGGGGCGACGCGCAGCTCGTGCTCGCATTCGCTTGCGTAAATCGCGGTCAAGCATTATTATTCGGAGGTATGCCTTATAACAAAAATGGAACTGAATTAATTTTGAGATTAAAATAGAATTTGGAGGGTAAAGATTATTTGTGAGTAGAATTTTATGACGGATCAGGATTATCTTGATAGTTGCTTTCCAGCAGATCTGAACGGGATGGCACTTTGCACCCGAGTTTTTGTTGTGTATTTTTTTCAATGTGTCAATGGACGCAATATTGTTGATCTGTTTTTAGCCGACCCAGAGGTATGTGTATGAGAGTCAGTCCATGGTTTGGTGCGCAGTGTGATTTTTTATGATGTGCTAGCGAGAATATATCATGGTGATTATTCTGACTTGCTCCATGTCAGCCCAGTTCATGACCTCGCGAGGCTGGACTTGTGGTATATAATTGTGTTTTCTTGCCATCCAGGTGGATGGGTGAGATATGTTGGCGTTTCCGGAGGGAAACTGCACCTAGCTTGTGGGACTGAGAGATAATTGAGGCAGCGATGACTATTATAAGAGGGGCGCGCTCAAATCAGATAACGCGACTTGTCATTAGTAACAGGCCTGGCTCCTGTACTTCATTTTAAGACGTTGTTTTAAATTCACAAAACCTGATCGGTTATAATGAGTATTTGATTGATTAAATGGGTGCTGTCCATAGTTGTAAGGTAGCTTCCGAAAATTCCTGTTTGTCTGGCGTTTTATATAAATGTTAACATAGTTTTTCAGCCGTTAGGCTTGTATTTTGTTGCTTTTGCTTTAATTCTTGTGTGTTTATTTTACGCGTTCAATGACCCGTGTGGCATTAGGGTGCGCGAGGCTATGTTTCCAAGTTGTGATGAGAGCGTTTTGGCCTATTTATGGCATGCTCTTTTTGTTTATTTATCTGCTCTGGCACCAGCTAGAATCTCAGGGAGATTCTTCATCTTTTTATATTATTAGATCTTGCATGTGTCAGTAGTAATTATAGTGTATTAATTAAGGGTGGGTCCCATAGTCGTAGTGTGATTTGAAAGATGCAACTCCGTGAGCAACATGACTGTTCAGTTGTAAACGGACTCGCATCAGTACTCATTTTCTTATTAACGAGCAGTTCACCACGTATTATATAAATTCTTGACCAGGAAAAATGGACTTCTATCCATATATTGTGACGAGCGAGTTCTGACCGCTCAAAGTTAATGTTATGAGTAATTACTTGTGTGAAGCTGTATTCACATTGTTTTGTTGTGACGAGCGAGTTCCTACCGCTCAGTGATATATTTATTTCTTAAGGGGGTGAAAGTCAGGGAGGATTTCTTTTATTTATTATTATTATGCACATAATTTTCAGTCATTAAATTTTCTTTTATTCTACTTGTTATTCCTTTTATTTCTAGTATAGCCTCTGTCATGGACCTTTCTATTCATTAGAGCATGTTATTTTTAAGCGAACTTAGCTGTGTATTGCAGTCAGGACTGAACACGACCCCGTAGATGACTTGAGAAAACCATGCTTTATTGAAGGGTGCAGTACATAACTTCTTTAGCCTTAATTGGTATATCCTTGTTCCATACTAGTACCCGTACCTGTTGGTAGAAAGCACTCCCGAGTTGTATTCTTCTGCTAATTTTCAAATCTAGTCTTCCATCTTCAGTCAGTTCACTTCCCAAGTTTTTGAAGTGTTTTACCACTTCCAATTCCTTATCTCCGACTTTGATTACTCCTTTTCCTTCTTTCTTACCTCTACTCATCACCACTGTTTTACTCTTCTCCACATTTATCTTCAATGCCCATTGCTCAATCTTTTCATTTATTACGTCTAACTGTTCTTGTACCTCCATCTCATCCTCGCTCCAGATCACAATATCGTTTGCAAACAACATTACCTTCATCTTTGCCCTAGTATATTCTTTCATTGCTGCCTTGATGGTGTCATCCATCACCTTTAAGAACAATAATGGTGACAACACACTTCCTTGCTGTAGTCCAGTGACAATTTTAAACCATTCCGGTGTCCCGACTCTAGTCTTTATCAGTGAATAATATTGATACAGGTTTTTTTCTTCAGGAAAGTGTTGTATATATTTATAATTATCTCGCCTAATTTAATTGGCAAAAGCATGTTGACCAACTGAAAAGTATAAAATGATAAACTTAAGCCCACCTAGAATTTCTTCCATTGTAATTTTCTCCTCGTGGTGTAGTGGTCTTATGGCTGGAACGGGGTACACTCAGCCTCGTGAGGCAAAACTGAGAAGAGGAGGGTTCGATTCCCATCTCTGCCATTCTGGACGTGAATTTTCGCTGTTTCCCTACTTCTCCTCCAGACAAATGCCGGGATGGTTCCTAACTTTACGCCCTCTTTCCAGCCCTCTCCTGAATTACTAACACACACTAATACAGCCATCACAATAACACAAGACAAAATTCCACACACCCAAGTACACGGAGATAAATTGCGATGTCCAAGCCCCTGAAATTAAACAACAAATGTTATGCTCATTTTTGTTAAATACTGTTTTACTTCGATGAAACAACTAATTTACAAATTTGAATTTTGGTCAAATATTTTCTAGTCAATCTTTCCGGGTTCATTCGGACCAAGTGGCCATAAAAAGAAAATCTTCTCCTCCTCTGAGAACATTTGATTGTTTTCATTTTAAAATCACTTATCCTCCCAGTTCGGCTTAACCCATGGACCCAGCGAGGTTTATTTATTTAGCGTATGGTTTTTAGTGCCGGGAGTGTCCGAGGACATGTTCGGCTCGCCAGACTTTGTAGCTGCTTCTATGCGGACACCCATGGGGTGAACTACAAGTACCGTCGCATGCGGATTGGATGAAATGAATGAAGATGAATGAAACTTGGCAAGTTCAATGTCAAGTAGTTCCAACTTTGGCTACCAGACGTCACTGACACCCAGCGACGAACATTGGAACTTGATAGAGCGTTTCTTGCTAAATAACCTACAATTTTAGCTACACACCACCAATTGTAGTGGAAGGATCTTTTTCATGCCGTAAATCTGCGACATGGGCCCGCCGGCTTTACTTCCCCTCCGAAGGAAGGCATACTGAAGGATTTTAACGCTCTTAAAAATCCGACGAATTCGGTTGGGTTTGAACCCGCGATCTTGGGCATAGCAGTTCAGCATGCTACTGACTACGCCTCTGCGATGTATCATTCCTCTACCGCCGCAAGGGCAGTGTTTGGGTGCTGAACACACGTTGTCAGCACATATAAAACTGGGGATAGTGACAGGCTGATTGCCCAGGTGACCGCTACCTTGGCACTAATTAAGGAGTGGTTAGGGAAGGGATTTTGGAAGGAAGTTTGCCGTGGACCTGGAACTGTCCTGGCATTTGCCTGGTGCTGAGAATGGGAATCCACGAAAACAATTTTCAGGGTGACTGAGGTGGGATTCGAACCCACGCTCTCCCGATGTTAGCGAGCCCCGAGCTAGCGCGTTAGCGCAGTCGGCCACCGTGACCGATATAGTTTTCATACGATTATTATTATTAAATTCAGGTCTGTTCAGTTCAGTTCTCAGTGCCACGCGCCGATCAGATCGGCTCTCACTGCTCGCGCCAAAAGTGCCAATGGCGATTGAATCAGGGCGCTGTTTATCTTATATTTGTAGATTTCTGTAGGCATAATGCCCGTGATTATTTCATACTGTTGGAAAGGTGAGGTTCCAAGCTTGCCTGTGCGGTGTCTACTTTTTTATCCCTTCGAAGTGCGTTACGCGATAGGTTTGAGTTTGTATTCACGCCTTTTCTTTGCGCTCCCCCAATCACGCACGTTCCCGCCAAAATTGCGGTGCAGTTGTTTTCTTCTTGTTGACGTTTTCTGGCTACAGATGTATCTAAGAACTTTATACAGCTGGAAACGTAGTGTTTCTTCGAATATGACTCTTAGGTATCCTTAATTTAGACTCAAAATTGATTTTTTACAAAAGAAAATGGAAAAATTGAACAATTATCAGAATAACCTCCATTAAAAAGTTTTAGATGCAGTATTTAGACGAACATAATATATGAACGAATGAGGTATTGGTTATAAAAAAAAGCAAAAATAATGATTCTATTGTTGAAAATGTGGTATTTATGATTTTTTTTTCGAATAGCCTGTATGATCATTGAAAATGGCTTGGCATTCTTCGCAAGTATTTCAGGAAATGACTTCGCACTAAGGGGGTTAATATTGAAAGTAAAGCAGATGCATTTTTTGTGAAAACTGTTCTATCTGTTGCATGTCGGATTACGTAATTTTATAAACACTTACGTAGATAGACGAGGCACTTCTCGCAGCAGCCACATTTGACTGTCTTGCAACTAGCGCAGTCTGAAGGCTTCACTGGGACACACGGGCTGTCGCAGTTGTTTCGAGGAAGACAGTTGACTATCTTGTTCAAGTCTGATTCCGTAGCTGAGGTAAGGCAGAAAACTCCCAATATTGACAGCGTCAACAACACGGTGTAAGATGACATCTGAAACAACAGAGTTTCGTGTTTTCAAAATGTATGTTTTTGATTGAAAAATATTTAGGTTACAGTCATATTCAGTAAATGCTCTAAGAAAGGAATTATCATACATAATAAATTAAAGAGAGCTTTCCAGTCGGTCAACACAAATTGGAAAGCTTTCTTTAATATAATTAGGCAACTCTTAAAAATGGCTCCTATCACTTCAATACATTTTCTTTCTTAGTCTTTTTACCCTCCAGGGTTGGCTTTTCCCTCGGACTCAGTGAGGTATCCCACCTCCAGGGCAGTGTCCTGGAGCTTGAAACTCTAGGTCGGGGGATACAACTGGGGAGGTGGGACAAGCACCTCGCCCAGGCGGCTTCACCTGCAAAGCGAATAGGGGCCTTATGACGGATGGGAAGGGAAGGGAAGATTGGGAGGGATATGCCATGTAGAGTGAGGGAGGCGGCCGTGGCCTTACGTTAGGTACTGTATCCGTAATTAACTACCATTACCTGCTGCATCCCACGAAGACTGCCGGATCGTAGAACCTGAAAATCCCCGGCTAGAAAAATCCGCAGGTCCTACTCACAAATTAATGGGATAATAGGGCCCAAATACACCTAACAAGGGAGTATTACGAAAGACCATGGCCATGAAAACAAACGTTGCTCAGAGAACATGAAATTCCAAGGAAAGAAGCACCTCGGAGGCATGGAATACCCCGAAATATCCAGCGATGGCCTTCCTAATACAACCTTCCACCACCTATTTAAAGCATCACGCCATCAATTCTTTAACTAAAAGAAATGTATTCATAAACGTAAACAAGACAACAAGAAAATTCTATCATTCAATAGAATGCCCCAAAACACCCCTCCAATAGGGTAATGCTATCGGAATATCAACAAGAAATCGTCTCGTGTCCAACATGACACGTTAAAAAACAATCTATACAACATCTAATATCATGGACAAACCTAAATAGATTTATTTAAGTTTTCGCCCACCCTAACACATGTTATAGTTCATTCGCAAATGTATAATATATACAACATATCAAACTTGTCAAAATGTTAAAAGATTTAGCTATTTACATAAATTATAATTCATATTACTGCATCACGTATGCATTTTATTTTATTAATCATATGTTAATATTTTATAAGTTATTTTTCTCATGAATAACTTGGTTTTATCAGTGACTTGATTTATTACTTGGCTTGGCTTGTTGCAACCTAACAATTCATTTTATTTCCATTATACTATTTCAAATTTGTCATACGCATATTTAAATCCAATGAGCAATAAAGCTACTGTAGTTGAAAGTTTTAACTGTTCACTCCATGTGAATTATTTACGAACAATCAATTAATAAATAATGTTGGCATTTGTATTAACTTTATCAAAGATAATCTATCCATATGAAATAATTCCAGTGCAGTTTAATGCTCAGAGTGATTGTAGCAGTGAGGTATAAAACATCTGTGATCAAACAGCTGATCTTACATCCTATCACAAGGATTAATTAAACAATTATTCGACGACGTAGATTTTCATAAAAATCTATAATAATTGGCTCTCACAGGCTCAATTCCAACAACGTATTTTCTATTTAACAGTTTCATCTCTGTTACTCATAATACTAATTTTAGAACTACCCACTGGTATGCTGAACCATAATGTACATCTAAAAATGGTGACCTCCTATTCCATACTTCAATCAATGGTCTGTATCACTCATCAGTGATCACATAAATACATAATAAATCGTTTAACCTCATATTTATACTGCACAGAACTAATATTCACTCTCTCTAGTTAAATCAGAATTCAGTAACTTCGTTGAAATATATTCAAAATGGTATGAAAATATCCTGACTATATTAAAGTCTTGCCTTACAATATTTCATTACATATCGTGTCCTATTATTAATTTATATAGACTTTATTAAAGTCTAATCTGGGAAATTGCGACTAAAAGATATTTGCTGCTCGTCAAAATATCTCCAATCAAATGAGAAATCGATAATAATAATCATCATGTTATTAAATCTCAAATTACAAAATGCACACAAAATTCGTGGCTTAATCAAAGTGAAAATTAATCAATTTGAAAATAGAATTCAACACTCATTTAGATGGTCTCAACATGTTTAACAATGCCCCCTACGCCATGAATATTAGTTAACACAATTAAGTTAAATTCAAATTGATTCATTAGGACACACTGTGAACATATTTTGCCTCTCAGAAATAAAGTGAAGTCCCTACAAGAATAACCGAACAAAATCCTAATAAGACCAGACTTCATAAACGCTCTATCAAAGTTCCAACGTTCACCACTAGGTATCATTGATATCTGGTGGCGAAAGTTGGAAATACTTGAAATTGAACGGAACTTGTAGCTCACCCTTTAGGGTGTCCGCTGGAAGCAGCTACAGACTCAGGCGAGCCGAACATGTCCTCGGACACTCCCGGCACTAAAAACCATACGATAAATAAATAATAAAATAAACACCCTGTGTCGAAACGACCTAAGAAAAGTTCGTTAATAGTGTGCTCATTCAGATATCTAATTATGTCAATATTAACGCACAGTGAGTGTATAATAAACCACTCTAATCAGCTATATAAATGTTATAGTTCGGTCATAAATCACCAACACGTGTGAACGCACACGAAATAGTTCCAAAAACCGCTTGGAAATGTAAATGTCTTCTCCAATAATTTGTCTTCTCAACAATGAAAGTATGCAAGTTATTACTACCAAATTAAGCCAAAATACTGTAATTGTCACAAATTTAAACAAAGGGATGCATTTATCGAATATAAACCGAACTCCGGGTTGGCAGAGAGTCAGAAACGACAAGATGTCGAGCCTAGACCCCTGACCATCCATACTACATATCAAAAGACACCCTATGGCAATTATGGTTACTCTACAATACCGCTAAGCCACTACTGAATAAACTGAATTTCTTCTACCTCCAGCCACGTTCCGTTGCGATGTCAAAAGGATATAGTAATATGCCATGGTAAAGATCTTCTATCTCCTCCACGGCACGATCTCCATTCTCCAACGATCTCGGCCCTCAAACCACGAACTCGAACATCATCAAGCCCCCTTCGCGTCAGATCGACCGTACACCCCTGCCTAGCGATGGCATTTCGACGGACGATTACGAACACGCGTCTTTCGGTTGAAGTATAACAGTACATTGCAGCGAGCAAGCGTTTGCTTGTAACCAAGAGTAATACTCATCTCTCTTAGAGGTACTGTACCCGATATCCGGATAGTAGGCTGTCAGATATCCGCCCCCTCAATCGGATTGCCAATAATCAATTGCACCGGCACAGCTACATCATTAAAAATGGCACTGACAGATACTATCGAGATTAGAGCACAATAGTTAACAAGAAATTATTGTGGAACACACCAAAATATACGGGGGTTCATACTTACCTTTACTTACCTCTTAAATTTATCTCGGGGACTGGGTTGTCAACTGGATCACTTAAAGTATGCCCTCACAATAACCTCCACCATGATATTTAAAATGAACCAGGACGAAGACGAGAAACTTTAAACTGCACAATAATTTATTTCACATAAAGAATGATTTTAACAAAAATAAAACAACAAAATCTACGTGGCAATCAGAAGCCATCGTCCATATAACCATGTCCTCCTGTAGGACTTGTACACTCTACATACAATGTTTCAGCTTTCTCAAGCTCAAAATAACGTAATTATAATAATGCACTTGGAATGGAAACGGGGTTTGGGACGAGACACATATATCAATTGTTTTGCGTGTTTATATATTTCACATTTTATTTATAGCCACAAGGCTATTATGGATACGTCCTTGGCCTCAGTCATACAGTTGTCCGGGCCAGCTGCAATGCACCTGCATCGTCAAAGCGGACTCCCCGTCCGTTCAACCCTAGCATAAGCGAGTTACCTCAGAGCTTGGCTCTCCTTTTCAAAACACGTAAATGTTCACATCTCAACTGAAATATTATCACGCAAATCCTTTAAATGCTCCATTCAAACACCAATGGAATACTCTAATAATCCCACATCATGGCTAATTGTTCAAACCACCTGCTTAATTAGCGTTGTTTAGAGTATAAAAACAAAACTCTTAATGTTAATAACAAAAGTTCATTAATTATTTATAACAATAATAAATTGTTTATACCAATGTCAAATGACAATTGAAAATTTTATACACGCCTCTATTAATCATTATCATTTCAAATTATTATCAAATATATTTACAAAATTATTTACAATATTAATATTGTTTATATTATTTATACAAGAAATACATTAAACCACACGTTTATCCGGTTGATAATTACTTAAATCGTGATGATATAATCGACCAATGAAGGTTAGTTATATTTAAATGTCAAATTCAGGTTTAATAAGGTTTAATAATTATTATTAATATTTGTGACAGTAACCTCCATTCAAAATCTTTATCTCAAATTATTTAACACTCTTGTTAATTTTAACAGTATCTTCATATGAATAACTTTCAAAGAACCAGAACAATACATTCAGCGGGAAAATACTTCGCTCAAAACGCACAAAATTGCACAACAATTGGCCCAAAATTCATCATATATCTTCATATATATGGCATAAAATCCTCCAAACTACATACAAAAACCTCCACTTATAAATTCATCAACTTCATTTATAACTGTGGGAACCTCCTTCATTATTCAAGGGCATTATTCATCAGCGACTTTTACATGTCCACTGAACTAACGATTATACATCCATTGTTCCTCTTTAAAAATTCTTATATTCATCAATTGTATTAATGACTGTTATTATTTAACCTTCGTGGGTTTCATTCATGAATCGATATGAAGTAAAAATTTGCCAATCACAAATAAATTTAATAGCAAATACGATTAGACACTCCTCCCTGGTCTATCAAAATTGAGATTAATATCTTCAAAGAAACGCAGTATAAAAATACTATCTTCAATCAAAGTTCATCTAAACTGTATGAATAGTCGAATAGAATACAATTAGACTGTGGAATGCAAACATTATTGTTCCAATCTATAATTGAGAAAAACTCCTATCAAATGTTCATTACTATAGTGTATTCAATAAATCGTAATTAAAGTTCATATTTCATGAAATTGTCTATAATGCAATGATAAATGTCTATGTTGCAATCATGTTCATAAGACGACTAGTATTTCAAAGATCGTCGATATCGTAATAGATTTTAACGCTCTAAAATCATTTAATTATTCTTCTTTCTTCAGGATGACAGAAAATTGGTCAAAGTAATTTACTGAATAGAATTACTTTAATAAAATGACACGCTGTCTGAATTCAAATCTGCCATAGCAAATCGTTAACTTTACAGTCAAATCGTGACTACAAAAATATGCAAATTACTGAAAGAATCTAAATTATCAGTCTCAACTGATCCAAAATTATTTAAGTATGCCAATGACATAACAATGTCTCAATAAATCGTAGAAAAAAAAGCATAAATCATCGAAGTGTACTGAGTACAGAAATATCAATCAAGAAAATGGGGCAAAAGATAGGACATAAAATATGGAAAAATGGTTGCTCAGATATCGCTACAAGACTCAAATAATACAAGAAACATTCACGACTACCTTATCTGTTGATTGAAGTTCTAGAGGAAAGTTTTCAAAGAAAACTGCTGTTGGTTCCATTTCACCAGCGTAAAGATGTGCTCCGTCCTCGAACCTGGAATCAGCGTCCTCGGAGAATCGAACTGCTTCCTCCTCCGAAAATTGCACTGCTCCATGTATACGAAAAACATCCTTCTGGCAAATCTCTTCTTTGTGAGCCGGGACAACCCTGGCCTCTCTTGAAAGTTCCCTGAAGTTCTGGTTGCAATTCGCCATGAAGTTTATTGTAGTTATTTCCGCAGAAATATTCATAATTGTGGAGTATGAAAATTTTTCCACTGTCATCTGGTATAATTCAGCGATGGATTCACGATGCATGAGTGTAGTTGGATGTTCACTACATGCTCGCTTTTGTAGAAAGACGATTAACGAAGTTCCATGCTGTTATTTCACTCAATCGATATATGTCCCAATTGCATTAAAGCCTTAGCCTTCCATCTCAACTTCCGTTATAATCATTGAAAGCACAGCAAGATTATAATGTTCCATAGTAGACTGTATCGTTGTATTACCAAACGTATTCTCCAATATCACTGTTGCAATCCACGTGTCAGCCGTAGTGTATAATGTGGAATTTTAAAAGTGTTTCTCATGTGGCGAGAAAATCACTTTTGTTGGCAGCCTTAAAGTGCCAATATCTTTCGAAGTATAACTGTGAAATTGTTCAAATCTTCTACACACCTCAATGTTGTACTGCCCAATTGAATTATAATAAAGGCTGAAGTTAACTCTTGATATCTTATCTGGTGGAAACGTTAATGTGAGCGTTTCAACTTCACCTAGTTTCGAGCAGCGTAAAATGGAACTGCTCCGTGTTCGTTCGATGCGCCGGGCTTTAACCACACGCTAAAGACAACTTGCTTCACTTATTCACTCGAAAATGACTATATGACCTCTGAAATATATATGCGTTATCAGCGGTATGATCCGTATGAGATATATGAGTTCTGAGTTCTGAGAGCTCCTCTCTTCTGTGCACGACCTTTTATCAACTTCTTAAGGGGCGTATCCATCCCTTCCATAGCCTGTTCCTCCGTCATTGCTAGAAGTTTTAACTTTGGCTATACTTGACGGATTTTCAAATTTCAAAAACTCAAAATTAATTTCTTCAAAATTCCAAATCAATGCCATAACTGAAAATAGTTTTCCACAAATCTGCATGCCAAAAGTAATTAAATATCGTAGTTTCAGCAATCTCCGTCTTCCTTCCAAACTATCGTTCATTGGTTCGAGTCTCTCCTCCAATAGCGTAACTTCTTCCTTAGCACAATACCTTGTTTCCTGCGACTGCGTCGTAAATCTCAGATCTTTCTCGAACAAAATCATGACGTCACCAAGAATCTCAGCTCCATCAGCCTACTTGCATGAAGTCTGCGTCATCCGTGCCTACGTCATGAATATCCACGTCACAACTATGACAGCCATAACTTTACTCAATTATGCCAATACAGCCATCGTGGTCTCAATATAATTCAATTTACGGGGGCATTCTCCCTTCACCACGTTTTAAAAACAGTTGCAAATTGTTTTTAAACTCTGTGTTATAAATATCTCAGAATTCACTTGAACAAGAAATTGAATTATTATTGGCTTACTCTTGGATAATATTTCTTCAAGTTCCCAGCATTGAACTTGCCATAAACGACATTATTCTCATCATCGTAGAGTTCATAACAGTTGTTTCCATAGGCATTCGTAATTCTGAACGGACCCATGAATACTATTCCAAACTTGGGATAGATTTTCTTACCCACGTCAGCCTTGACAGGTCTGCGTAATAATACCAGATTTCCAATTTCTAAGGGAGCACCAAAACGTTTTCCAGCTACTCTTTTCAGTCGTTTTTGTGCTGCTTTCTGGAGTTGTTCTTTCGCTCTGTCTATTCTCTGCTGCCTTCCTAAGTCGGGATCTCTAGGAACGTGGTTAAAAAGATTATCCCACGGCCTTTCTGGGTTTCTTCCTAGATGAAGTCTCATTGGCACCTCTCCTGTGCTCTCCTGCACTGTAGAATTTAAACATTCCTCAATAAGGGGTACAAATCTCACCCAACCAGAATGATCATTCGGACAGAAAATTCGACAGAATTTCGAAAATTCAGCCATATATCTTTCCGAAGAATTCGATTCCGGATATCGCACGCTTGAAAATATGTGCTTAATACCAAGCCTTTCCATATCTGCAGCAAATTCTAAGGATGTAAACTGAGCTCCATGATCCGAAAGTAGATATTCTGGTTTACCAGCTTTTGGAAATACAGCATGTTCCAGTCTGCTTACAACGTTCCTCGTGTTAGCTTTTTGCATGGGACTCATTGTAACAAATTTTGAGAAGACATCCACGGTAACCAACAGATACTGATTACCCTGATATCCCTTCGGACAAGGACCAAATATGTCTGTCGCCATGAGTTCATATGGTTTAGAGGGAATCATCGCCTTAGGTTTTCCTTTTAATAGAGCGGAAGCATACTTTGCTCTTTGACATTTATCACATGAACGAATGACATTAGCAATGCTGGAACGCATGTTAGTCCAAATAAACCTCTCTTTAAGAGAATCAAGAGTTTTATCTAAACCCGCATGTCCAGTTGCGTGATGAGCTACCCACACTAAATTGACAACAAGTTTAGGTGGCACGACTATTCGAAGCTTTGTATGCGCAGAGTCAGCATACTTACATACGATGTCTCCACTCAAGACAAAGTGTCGTGAATCTCTCTGTGTAGCTACATAGTCAACATCAGTATTGTCCATGTAACCCTTAAGGAACCTGTACATTTTCCTGATTGGAGCGTGTCTCTTCTGTGACACACCGATTCGGGCTAACCTCCTAACGGTCTCTTGATCTTGCTGCTCCAATTGTACATGGTGTATCTGCACATTTTTGATAGGGTTACGTGATAAAGCATCAGCCAGTAAGTTATCTTTCCCAGGCTGATGGACGATAGTGGCGTTAAACTGTTGGGTGAACAAAGCCCAACGTGTCAATCTATCACTAGACATGTCAGTTTGCAGCATAAACTGAAGTGCTTTGTGATCTGTAATAATGATAACCTTATGTCCCAGCAACATTTTTTTCCAAGCTTGCAAAGCTGTTACAAAAGCTAACGCTTCTAGTTCTGTCGTAAAGTAGTTTTCCTCGTGTTTCTTTAACTTTCGACTAGTGAACGCAATGTAGTGCTTGTTGCCTGCCTCGTCTTTTTGGTATAAGACTGCACTAATGCCTATTCTTGATGCATCAGACTCTATATAGAATACCTTCTCAAAGTCTGGGTACTCCAGTTTGACGTTGTTTCTGAGCATCTGCTTTGCTTTCTCAAAAGCCTCGTCTGCTGCGGTACTCCATTTCCATCTATTATTCTTCTTGAGTAAATCATACAGAGGAGCCATAATTTCAGAGTATCTCGGACAGTGGCTGCTAATGAATTGGCAAGCGCCTACAAATTCTCTGACTTGTTTCACCTTAGTTGGCTTTGGGAATCTAGTGATCGCATCTACTTTCTGCATGTTTGGATGATATCCATCCTTATCAATGGTATGCCCCAAGTAATTGATCTCCTGCTTCAAGAATTGACATTTTCCAAAATTGACCTTGATATTGGCCTCCCTTAAATTTTCAAACAACTTTCTCAAGTGCACTAAATGTTCTGCGGCGTTGGGTGAAGATACAATTAAATCGTCAATGTAGCAGATTACATTCTCCTTTACTTCGTCAGTGAGCTTGCTATCAAGTGCTCGAATGAGTGCTGGTCCACTGTTGACCATTCCAAAAGGCATTCTCACAAAGACCCATGACGTCTGGTCAAATAGGAATCCAGTGTACTGCATACTTTCTTCCTCCAGTTGAACTTGGTAAAACGAAGATGTCAAGTCAAGAACACTGAAACATGCTCTCCCTTTGAACTTTCTAAGCAGATCTCTGATCTTAGGTGGTCGGTCATTTTCTGGAAGAATCTTCAAGTTGATGGTCCGAGCATCGAGACAAAGACGTATCTGACCATTACTTTTCTTCACTACAGTGATGGGGTTTATGTAAGACGACGCCTGTTTTTTAATAATCCCGTCTACCTCCATTTTTCTGATCAACCCTCGTACTTCTTGATAGTATTTCTCAGGTATGGGGTATATTCTCTTTTGGTAAGGGGTTTCATCGGTCAGCCTTATCTTATAGTCTTTAATCAATCCAGGCTTTTCATCAAAAATATCTTGGAATTCCTTTATCAAATCCTCAAATTCCCCCTGAATTTCTTCAAATCCTTCAGTTTTTCTACTGGGTATTTCTGTTATATTCTCCACTTCATTAATAATGGTATTTAAAATTTCTTCCCTAAGGTCTATCTCCAGACTGTTTTTCACGTCCTGTTCTTCGATCTCTTCTGTGATCATGTACCCATCATTAAAGCTAATACTTCTATTCTTCATATCAATAATGGCTCCAACTTTCGATATAAAATCGATTCCTAGCACAATATCGAAATGGATCTTGTTAACCACAATGAAGATCTGTTCATAATTCCTTCCATTAATTTCAAAGTTCAACAGCACTTGGATCTTGCATTTCACTGCCTTGTCTTGGAAAATTCCTCTCACTTTGACGGTAGAAACTGGTAAAACTGTCATGTTTTCTCCTTTTAATAGACTTTGATAGCAATCATCAGAGATGATAGAAATAATTGCACCAGTATCCATAAGAGCTTTATACTGTTGGCCATCTATCAGTACAGAAATAATAGGTAAGGCACATGGTCTTTCCTCTTTAACGATTCCCCTCTCTTCTAATAAATCCTCATCAGTTACTTCGTAGATTTCGTTAATGGTAATCAGGTGTGGTGTGGCAATGTATTCATAGTTTCTCACTGTCGTTGAGAAATCGGCGTTTTTTTTTGTGTTACCAATCTCAAAGTTCCCCTGCTGACTTGTAGAAGGACCAGGATCGATCACTACATCCTGTCTTTTCTTTTGGTTTTCAGCTTCCTTCTCTCGTAATTCCTTCAGATACTGCTGACTTTCTTTCTCTCTTTCTTGATACTTGTCGGGTGTCATAACCTGACCTTGAGAATTCTGATTCTGATTCTGGTACTGGTTATTTCGATTGTAGTTTCTATTATAACCATTGTTATAGTATCTACCTCTTCCGTTGTTGTAATTCCCTCTATTATTATTTTAGCCTCGTCTTTGCTGATATGGACGGTAACCTTGGGATCTGTGGTTGCGGAAATAATGATTCCTGTGAGGACCTACATTTTCAGTTTTTCCTTCCTCAGGCTTATCAGTTTGCTGCACTTGATCCATGTAGACTGTATTAACGTCTTTGAATTCGTGCCTCTGACCTTTTTGTACCAAATTTGGCATTGGACTCGTGTAGTCAAGCCTTCTCAACAATTCATCCATACTTGTCAAATCTCTGATATTTGACGATATGATCAGTTTTCTTACCTCCACAGGCAGCATACGTGAAATCGCATCTATCAACTGCTCTGTTGACAATGGGGGTTGCAAAAATCTCAAGCGTGATAGTTGGCTCGTGAAGAAATCAGCGTACCGTGTTGGAAGAGTACCTGAATACTTCCTCGAGTATACCTCAGCTCTTAGTGAATTCTGAGCTTCTATTGACCAGAATCGTTTTATCAGTGCCTCTGCAAATTCGTCAAAATTGCTGAAAGTGTACCGAAATGCTCTGAACCATTCAAGGGGTCCTCCAGCTAGAAATCTTTCTACGATTCTCATCTCTCTCTCTCTAGGAATGTGGGCTTCTATGAAATAGTCTTTAAGATTCCTGATATATTCGATCGGTGTGAGACTATCAGTGTTGCTAAATTTTTGAGGTTTGTCTTCAAAATTCCGGATGACTGTCACATTTCTCGGATATGAATCCATATAATTCCTCCCACTATCACGATACTTCCATTCGGGTTCAATATTCCGATCTTCTTCTTCTTCCCTGAATCTGGATATACGTTCCTCAGGACTAATATCTCTCTCTTCTGTAGTAAGGTTACCTCTTCTCACGTAATTTCTATCCTCTTCACCAGTCAATCCTTCGGTATCCTTGTCTGTGATTTCCGTGATGACTTTCCTAATCAACTCTTCCTTATAGGTTTCCATCATGCTAGCTTCTCCTAGTTTCAAATTCTGCAGTTTGCTCGTAGTTTCATTAACATCAGAGACAACCTTATGAATCTGTTCCTCTAACGCAGTTTTTAATGCTTGCACGTCCTGACCTATTTGAGTTCTATCCTCTACCTGCTTTTCGGATAGCGAATCCATCCTTACATTCAAGTCTTTCCTAATCTGAACTACTTCATTATTTATGTCTACTTGTGTACTGGCAAGTTTTCTTTCAATTCGCTCCTGAATCTGATCTACATGTTCCCCACTTGACCTGTTCCATTCATCTTTCCAAACCGTTACATTTGCAGTTAACATTTCCGCGATATCTACTTCGATGTCCTCCTTAAGTAAACGATTGTGATCTAATACTTGGGTTCTCATGACCTCTACATCGTATTTTAAACCAGCTAAAGAAGCTGTTGTCCTAACAGACTCGTCAACTAATCGAGTTGTTAATGCACTAATGTTACGAGTACAAAGTGTTTTTGAAGTTTCAATTTCTTCCCTAACTTTGTTAACATCAGTTTGAACTTTAGCAATGTCTACAAAAACAGTATTGACTTCTACTTGTATTTTATTGATATCGCTTTGCATATCGTTAACATCTGAATGAATATTATTGATGTCTACTTGAACATTTGACACATCAGTTCGAGCATTTCTAACCTCTTTTTGAACTTCTTCTACTTTGTCTTGTACAGTAGCAACATCATTCCTAACAACAATTACTTCAGCTCTAGCACATGAAATATCACCCCGGACATTAGCAACATCAAGATTCAACATAGTAAGATCTTTCTGTACCTTAGACACGTCTATTTTAACATCAGACACATCTTTATGCACATTGGATAAATCTTTATGGACATTGGACACGTCTGTGCGCATGTCAGTTACAGCATTCTCGATTCCCTGGGTATTGATCTGTAAACGCGACATATTATTTTCTAAGTTTGCAGAACTGGTCTGAATAACTTTCAAAATTTCATCCATCCTAGTAGACAAATTACTAGCATTCTCCTTCATCATCTCCTGCATTCGACTAGTATTTCTAGCTTCCATCTCCCTCACACTTTCATCCAGCCTAATAGACAAATTAGCTGACAAACTACTAGAATTCTCCTCCATCATCTGCTTCATATTGTTGGACATCTCCTCCAACATTTTCTTAATACTTTCATCTGCCATTTCAATAATATTTCAATAATAAACTGCTTTAGGGACATACATCAAACAGAGCAAAATAACAACATCGATTAACGAAGTTCCATGCTGTTATTTCACTCAATCGATATATGTCCCAATTGCATTAAAGCCTTAGCCTTCCATCTCAACTTCCGTTATAATCATTGAAAGCACTGCAAGATTATAATGTTCCATAGTAGACTGTATCGTTGTATTACCAAACGTATTCTCCAATATCACTGTTGCAATCCACGTGTCAGCCGTAGTGTATAATGTGGAATTTTAAAAGTGTTTCTCATGTGGCGAGAAAATCACTTTTGTTGGCAGCCTTAAAGTGCCAATATCTTTCGAAGTATAACTGTGAAATTGTTCAAATCTTCTACACACCTCAATGTTGTACTGCCCAATTGAATTATAATAAAGGCTGAAGTTAACTCTTGATATCTTATCTGGTGGAAACGTTAATGTGAGCGTTTCAACTTCACCTAGTTTCGAGCAGCGTAAAATGGAACTGCTCCGTGTTCGTTCGATGCGCCGGGCTTTAACCACACGCTAAAGACAACTTGCTTCACTTATTCACTCGAAAATGACTATATGACCTCTGAAATATATATGCGTTATCAGCGGTATGATCCGTATGAGATATATGAGTTCTGAGTTCTGAGAGCTCCTCTCTTCTGTGCACGACCTTTTATCAACTTCTTAAGGGGCGTATCCATCCCTTCCATAGCCTGTTCCTCCGTCATTGCTAGAAGTTTTAACTTTGGCTATACTTGACGGATTTTCAAATTTCAAAAACTCAAAATTAATTTCTTCAAAATTCCAAATCAATGCCATAACTGAAAATAGTTTTCCACAAATCTGCATGCCAAAAGTAATTAAATATCGTAGTTTCAGCAATCTCCGTCTTCCTTCCAAACTATCGTTCATTGGTTCGAGTCTCTCCTCCAATAGCGTAACTTCTTCCTTAGCACAATACCTTGTTTCCTGCGACTGCGTCGTAAATCTCAGATCTTTCTCGAACAAAATCGTGACGTCACCAAGAATCTCAGCTCCATCAGCCTACTTGCATGAAGTCTGCGTCATCCGTGCCTACGTCATGAATATCCACGTCACAACTATGACAGCCATAACTTGACTCAATTATGCCAATACAGCCATCGTGGTCTCAATATAATTCAATTTACGGGGGCAGTACGTAAAACATTTTCACAGTGTCAAGTTGTCTGGAACAGAAAGTCGTGTCCCCAGACCACATGTTGCGTTATGGTTAACTTATGAGAAGTCTCCGCTACACTGCGAACTTAGTGCTTGCGTCAAGGGTTTAGCCAAACATGACTATACACATATTAATGTCATTGTATATTCTCCCTGATGTCTGATCGTCCAACATAATGCACGGGAAATATACTGTTTCTCTTTCAACAGAACTTTGCAAGAATTACAGCCTGTTCTAACGGCACACTCAACAGGTGTATAGCGAGTAAATATTCCCGCATGGACTGATAATGCACAATGGCTTCCTGCCACACTGCTTCACTGTGCCTAGTATCAAACCGCGTGGTAAGAAAGCGTGAAATGTCTTTGCTCATACTTTGGAGCTTCGCTCACGATGTGAAAATGCTCGTACGCCTTTTTCACGTCCTTAAAATGCATAGTCTATTCGTTAAGTTCATTGTTCTGAATATTATCGTTCCGTGTAACACACTTCTCGGTACACGATATCACTTCAAATACACTCCCGTAATCCATAGATGGTTCCGACTCGAATTCACATAATTATCTGTCTACTCCACTCCTGCCTCACTGCGCACGTCACCTCTTACCCCCTCCCCGGTGTATCCTAGTTCGATGTTCCTCTCCGGTAGAGTGCAATATAATTATTTCTATATACTATAGGCTTTTTAATAATGGAATAAATACATGATTACACTTTCTAGCATTCTGACATGGTATTTAGCCTAAATCATACTGCGTAAAATATTCTATTTAGCCATAGTGTTCAATTCATTTCCTTAAAGCAGGTGTCGAGATTATCTTGACGTCACGAAGAACACATGTTCTCTGTGTCATGATTCCGTTTCTTTCCAGCGACTTGCTTCGAGCAGTTACGCGCATCCTCGGTTACCTTCGGCTTCCTTCCCAGGCATGCCATTGACGTAGCGGTAGCCACCATATGTTCCTGCGCGGAATACCGTTCGAAACTCATCAACTAGTGGCGCGCGAGCTATGAAATCAATGGTACAGCACCATTTGTCTGGAGACGGAGTGGGAAACCACGAAAAACCACTTCGAATATGGCTGAGGTGGGAGTCAAACGCCGTCTATTCATTTAGACCAACCGAGCCTGAGAAGACCCCGTTCCAGTACTCATACCACTTTTCAAATTTCGTGGCAGAGCCGGGAATCGAACCTCGGACATCCGGGGTGGCAGCTAAGCACACTGACCACTACACAACGGAGGCGATACTTCACTAGATAATAAAGTTAATTTATTGAATTAGAGTACTGCAGACTCACGGTAGCGTCTACCTCCCGATCGGATTATAATTGGCCAAGGATACGAAATTTTTGAAAATATGTCCGTGCCGCACAGCTCGTTTTATAATATTTTTAGTAACTTAATATAGAGAGGAAGCCATTCTATTAGTGTTACCTATACAAAATTGTTATTTGTAGCTCTTCAGTCGGTCAATACGATTGTGCCCAATGAATGTGTGGGCTAATTATAATTCATTCTAATTTCTATTTTTAATAATTTTGCAAATCTCCTGTTCACAGGTAAATTAAGGGCACGGCCTCCTCCTATCCAAATCCTTAATTACAAATACACACACTATTACACACATCACAATAATCGAGGTTATCAGACTGATTCCACACACACTCTCAAGTGCACAGGCCTATACGACCACGATACCTCAAAATAAATAAATAAATAAATAAATAAATAAATAAAAGAGATTGGGGTTGAGACATGTTTTGAGCTAAGATTGATAAATTAAGAAGGGTTCCAGAAAAAAGTCAAAAGTCAAAAGATCCCTTTGGTTGGAGGAAAGGAGGAACCATATCAATGGAATTAAGAAGTTCTGGAAGGAGAAGAAAGGGCGAACTTTAGCCAGCAAATCAATGTTTCCTGTGGTCAACACTAGGTCAAAATCAAAGAAAGAAAGAAAGAAAGAAAGAAAGAAAGAAAGAAAGAAAGATAAAAATAAATAGTACAATTGTTTTAACGTCTTATTTATAACTGCTGCGCTGTGGCTTTAATTGTAATGGCTGTATTACGAAAATTTTCTATAACAGTATTTGTACATGACAATAAGTACATTTTCCTTGAAGTAGGCTAATTGTAATTCATTCTAATTAGTATTTTTGATACTGTATTATTTCCATCATTGATATTACTAGGGCCCGGATTCTTAGGTTTTTACCTATTTAGCCTACTTTTCACATTTTGCAAAAATGAGAAAAAAGTAGACTAATGAGATCAGGCAAATGTGTGTCTGTCTGTCCTTCTGTCTGTCTGTCTGTCTGTCTGCTGGCTGTGCGTGTGTCCCCCCTATCAACTCCTAAACGGCTGGATCAATCGATACAAAATTTGGTAGGAGTAAAGATCTATACCTGAATATCTCACGGCCATATTTGAAAATGATGTCAGTGCTACCAACTGCTGAAAAATCGCAATTGAAATTTGAGCTCCATGTTGGCTATCTTGGAAGGTGTGAATGGGAGCTATTTCAAAATTGGCACACGTATAGATAATAATATTGCAGTTTAATTTCCAGGAGGCCATAGTGTTGCCAAAATGATTATAAGCCTGCTGATAAGTACAATTTATAAATGCATATAACTTCTACACTATCAATTGGAATGCAACCAAATTTCGTAGGTACTATGTGTACATAAACAGATATGACTGAGCGTATTCTTAAGAGCCTCCAGGGCTGCCAACTGTTAATAAATGCTCTCAATTTTTTAAATCCAAATACCCATATATCAGAAAGTACGCAAGCCGACAGCTTTAAACTATGCACACGTATAGTAAGTATCTGACATTCTATATTAATTTGGAGTAACTTCTATACGTCAGTGCTATCAACATGATTCTAAGCCTGCTGAGAGGTCCAACTTTAAATACATGTAACTTCTATACTATCATTTGGATTTCAACCAAATTTCGTGTGTGCCATGTGTATCATAACAGATATGACTATGCCGATTCTTAAGAGTAACGAGGGCTGCCAACTGTTAATAAATGCTGTCTTTATTTTTGTTACCCTAATATCAATTAATCGGAAAGTATGCAAGCCAATAGCTCTAAACTTTGCACACGTACAGTATAGTACCTGGCAGTCTAGATTAATTTGGAGTAACTAATATAGGCCTACGTCAGTGCTGCCAACATGATTCTAAGCCTGCTGATAGGTCCAATTTTAAAATGCATGTAACTTCTATATTATCTAATGGATTTCATTCAAAATTGAAACAACAATAGATCATATTATTTCAGATTATTTCTGACCAATACATGTATGTCATTGTTGCCAACATGATTTTACGCGCCCTGTTAGATCCAATGTTTATCTGCATGTAACGTCCATGCCATCCATTGGACTTCACCAAATTTTGTATTCTGTACCTTAAGAGATGGAACTAAGAATATATTCAGTCACCAGGGCTGCCAAATGTAGCTCTCTATTTGGCTACATTATGCCAGGTATACAGTATTTCTAACTAATTATAAATTTCGATATTACCAACTTAATTTCGTCATTATTCTGGATAGATCCGTATAGATTAATCATTGGCATGAATCATAAATTTTAAGAAAAGTAGGCTCTTTAGTTCGTCACGGAACTTCTTGTTTTTTCTTGGCTATGTAATTCACAAATTTGAACATATATGTTCATTTCACACTTCCTGGAGCAGAATATGTGAATTTCATTAAAAAAAAAACTAAATGAGGGGTTGACACTTAAAATAACCTAAATAGCTGTTTTGCCTTTTTCAATTAAAGAATGTTATTTCCCCCATTGAACTGCATCGTAAAATTATTTCCACCGCGATTACAAGCAGTAGGACGGAGATAGTTCAGGTTACCACCGTTAAATGCAGTTTTGAGGGGACTAACATCTAGGTTATCGGCCCCTAATTGATTGGGGGATAGTGAAATATGAAATGAGAATGAAAACTATAACTAACACTAACTACAGACTTACTTACTAGAAGAAGAAATGGTAAACAAATAAAGGATAAGGCTAATAAATGACAGGCAGAAATGAAATGCCCTCAACCCTCGAAGAATGAGGAATGAGGGACTTGGAAGGAAGGAGAGCCATGGAAGGCAGATGGGAAAGAGGAGAGGGCCCGCCCCAAAGTCAGTGGAAAAAGGGGGAAACCCGACCGAGCTCAGGAATCCCTCTAGTACAGGACAGCTGCACATTAAAAAAAAAATTTGTTCCAAAAACTGTGCTATGGTTGGCTTTTCGTAAATCGTTAGAAAAGCACAAAAAAAGCTTAACTCTGAATTTTAGAATAATTTGCACAATCATTTTGTCGGAAAACTCAAAAAAAAAAAACAACATTGAAAAGCGTTTTTCTCTGAATCGACGTATTTTAAAGAAAAGTTTTTTAAACAAAAAATGTAGAGGACATTGTCACCTACAATTCGTCTTATTGAGGTCATGTCATATGTTTTAAAATGCAGAAACTAGGTGGCGCCAAACTTTCCAAAAAAGTGTTTTTTCACTTTTTGTCCTAGAAAAAATGTTTTGTTCACAAAAGAGCGAAACAGAAATGTGTTCCTCTCAAAATTGTCTACAACATTTATTGAAACATTTTTTCCTCCGCCTTACTGTTCCAAAGTTATAGTCTGCCGAAGTGTGAAAATTATACTATTCAGATGGCACAAAGGTTAATATGTGTACAATTATGATTGATACGTTGCGATTGAAATAGATATGATTGTTTGAGCTAATTAACAAACACAGCCCGCGTCCTGTTTGACCGAGCCTCAGGCAGCTGTCCGACACTTGTCCATGTCTAAATTATGCCCACCGCTCTCTCCACAGTAACAATAGTAGCCTTGACTACGCAGCGTTCCATTTGCTGCGCTATAACTTTGGAACGGTAAGTCGGAGGAAACAAACGTTTAAATAAATGTTGCAGACAATTTTGAGAGGAACAAATTTCTGATTCACTTTTTTGTGAAAAAACTATTTTTTCTAGGACAAAAAGTGAAAAAACACGGGAACTTTGGCGCCACCTAGCTTCTGCATTTCAAAACGTATGACAAGACCTCAATGAGACGAATTGTAGGTGACAATGTCCTCTACATTTTTTGTTTAAAAACTTTTCTTTAAAATACGTAGATTCAGAGAAAAACGCTTTTCAATGTGTTTTTGAGTTTTCCGACAAAATGATCGTGCAAATTATTCTAAAATTCAGAGTTCAGCTTTTTATGTGCTTTTTTAACGATTTACAAAAAGCCAACCATAGCACAGTTTTTGGAACAAAACCATTCCAGCTGTACGGTAGTCTACTACTCGGGATCGCCAACTCCTGAACTCACCAGCCGTGAGCCCCTGGGGGTGTAGCAATATCCAGGGTGCACCATAAGTGGTGGGGCTACATACACCCTGCCACCTTGATGGCCTTGAGCAGAAGGCAGGAGATAACATGAAAAGAAAAAGAAGGCTGACCCCTCGCAGAAGGAGGGTATCAGGAAAGATGAGACAAGAGCCAATTAAAGCGGGTAAGGAAGAGACTCCCTAGGCCTCAGATACCCTAATGCCGTCGCACAGTGGGTCAAAATCGAAATCTAGGGGGACAAAATTATCTTCACGTTTTAATCATGAATTTAGATGAAAGCAACGTATATAATATGTTTTCTTCATAATAAACACCAGTTAAGAACTTTTTAAGCTACGTCTACACGTGCAAGAAATTGTCGATGACTAGGAGTTGGATAGAGCATTCAGTTATATCTTCCGAACAATATTCTACCCCTAATTTACTTTTAACAAAGTCATAAAGTTCCACTTTTGACATAATCGTCGAACCCAGTGCTTCAAACAGTTGTAAACGTGAGAGAACTGGATGCGCGGCATCTTCTAAAACGTAAAATAACTAAGTAAGTTGGAAAAAGATGCAAACAATCTTATAACAGGCGTAAACTACGAGACTCACATTTTAACATTAAGTAGAGAGTGACGCAGAGTGACGCGACATACTAAAAATCTAAGTGAAAATATAATTTTAAAAATAATAGTTAAATATTACATAATGCAAATATAGCTGAAATTACGTAACAAATACGCCCATTAATAACTGAAACACGTTACAAAGATCATACCTTCAGCCGCATGTTCCATCTTAAAGCATCACACTAACTACAAAGACAACCAAACCACAGCCACTAACATTCACCCTCCAATTCAGACTGCTCGAACAGTGGTGAGAGATTTACACTAAGAAGCGTTTATATCCCAGAATAGTGAGCGGCAATTATATGAGAATGCTGTAGACGTAATAACTTTTGATTTTTTAATTATGAAAAAAAAATAATTTTGTCCTCCTAGAGTTCGATTTTGACCCACTGTGCGTCGGGCTTGGAAGAGAACAAGAGTTGACCACGAGAGGCCGACAGGAAAGAAGACGGAGAGGGGCCCGGCACAAGTGACAATAAACTTTTGTGAAATAAGTTCATAAATAAATTTCACAGAAATAAGAAAAAAAGAAAATTATTGCTGCCTGTATTGATCCTGGAAGAAAAACCTAAAATAACCTATTTTTAGAATACAAGAAACCTAAAGTGAAGGTTTAAGCCACCTAAAAATCCGGGCCCTATATATTACCCTACCTTGTTCCTCGTGTATCCTCTCGTTCACAGCTTAACTTGTACTGAGCACTACACCAGCTGGTCGCTGATGTTTTATAGATAGGATCCTTTGTTTCGCAAGGTCCAGCAAGGAAATGCTTTGCACACTTGCACAGTGCTGCTTGGAATTCAGACCAGTTACATTCACGGAAAGTTCACACTGCTCCGATCTGTTGCGCACGAAGAACCTGGAGTCCATGAGTAGGGATCGGATCCTTTGGTTGGTTCCTTTGTTTAGGGGCTGCGTCAACGAGGTCATATAGCCCCGTGTACTTTGGGTGTGTGTAGTATCTGTCTGATAACCGGTGTTAATTGTGATGTCTGTATTAGTGTGTGTTATCTGTTTTAATTCAAGTAAGGACTGCAGACATTGAATACCAAGTAGTTCCTGCTTTTGCCGCCAAACGCCACCGTCAACGACTACTAGTTCGGAACTTGACCACTAGACGCCACCGCAGTCGACTCCTGGCGACGAACGTAGGAACCTAAGAGCGTTGTTTAACCTATAATTAATTTAGCTTCACACAGTTGTAATTAGTGGAAGGTTCTTTAACATGCCATAAATATATGACATGGGACCGCCGGCTTTACTTCCCCCCGAAGGAAGGCTTACTGAAATATTTTTAACGCACTTAAAAAATCCGACGATTTTGGCCGGGTTTGAACCCACGATCTTGGGCATAGAAGCTCCGCATGCAACCAACTACGCCGGATTCTTTGAAAATGCATATTCGCATATGCAAATGTATATTATGTGGGTTCGTTGTATTTGTTGCATATTCTGAACATGATAGCATATTTTAGCTTATACATTTGAAATGAAGTATAATTTAAAAAGTCTTGAACAAAATTGGTTTCGCCTGTGTGTTTGATAACCCTCGTAAGCAACTATCTGAGCAACAGACAACGAGATAACAGTATTTTAGGCCCGGCATTTCAAGAAATGGTTGGGGATGAACATTCCTTTCACCATCTGGGCAGTATCCCTCGTAAGCAACTTTCTGAGAAACAGATAACGAGATAACAGTATTCGTACTTTACGCAATGCTGCCTGGCTATTTGAAGAAGGGAATGGAGTGGGACATTCCTTTCACCATCTCGACAGCCAGTTGCCTGGGGTTAGTTTTGTGAGGAGTTTCTTCAGTTAATGTGTTACTTAATTCTTAGTCTGCATATCCTTCGCTCCAAATGCCTAAAGAGGAGAGCAGCAAAAAGTAATTATTAAAACAGTGGGTGTCAGGTAATAGTGATTATTCAACTGATGGCGAGCGGCTTCGGTGGCGTAGTCGGTAGCATGCTGAGCTTCTACGCCCAAGATCGCGGGTTCAAACACGGCCGAAGCCGTCGTATTTTTAAGAGCGTTATAAATCCCTCAGTATGCCTTCCTTCGGAGGGGAAGTAAAGCCGGCGGTCCCATGTCATAGATTTATGGCATGTTAAAGAACCTTCCACTAATTACACCTGTGTGAAGCTAAATTGGATAGGTTAAGAATGTAAACAACGCTCTTAGGTTTCTACGTTCGTTGCCAAGAGCCGACTGTGGCGGCGTCTAGTAGGTAAGTTCTGAACTTGGCCTAGTAGTCGTTGATGGTGGCGCTTGGCGGCAAAAGTAGGGACTATTTGTAACATTGTAAGTTGCAAAAAAAAAAAACAGATAACGCACTATAATACAGTCATCACAATTAACACCGGTTATCAGACAGATTCTACGCACACCCAAAGTACACGGGTCTGTAGGCCCGACGAGAGGGAGGGGCAAACGGGGCTGCAGCCCTGGGGCCCGGTCTTGCCGGGGGGCCCGCGAAAGTGGAAAACCCCAGAGTAAACAAATTTACCCAATTTTACGTATTTGCCAACAAATTTGACATTTTATTATATTGAATGTATCTGAATAAATTGAATATGCTACAAAATACTATACTGAGAACATGTAAATAACTATTATCTTCATATCTTTGCGGCGGCCAGAGAAATAGTAAAGTTTCCACTGCTTATAGGAAGAAAAGTTTCTAAATAATATTTCAACTAATAGCCGCTAAGCTACATTTATGAACTTTCGCAAAGTTTAGAACATAGGATTGTGAAAGGCGTTGAACTTGTCCTTGTGATGAGTGAGAGTAAAATTTTCGGTCAGATACGAAAGAAACGACATTGCAAATCTACAGTGAACAGAATTAGTACATTCCTAAAATAGTAAATTCAAAAATTCAAAGTTTTTAGTGGGCCTTAAAAATAAAATAGCAAATTTGATACTTACATGATGTCACGGAGACGAAACAATATGAAGGGAGCCCGTTAGTCCTAGCCCTGGGGCCCGTACTCGCTCTCCACGGCCCTGGCTACATGACTACGTTGTCGCAGCCCCTAAACTTAAGAACCAACTTAAGAACCAACCAACTGATGGTGTTGTCTATTGTCTTTAATATGCTCCAAGGAAGTGAAATGTGAAAATGAATTTCTACCTGAACAACATGCAAAAATGACTGCACATATTACGACAAAGGAGGGAAAGAAGAGTGAATAAGATTGGCTAATTGTTAAGTGCATATTTTTCAATTTTTATTGCATATTTTCTACATCTTTAGTGCATAATTCCCTGATATTTTAATCGCCTTTATTGCATACATGTCCGGTCCCCATCCATGAATCAGTGGTGTAGGCCTATACTTCCGGAACTAGATCAACTAAATGGTGGAGTTGGCTTATAATTATCCTTCAAAACTGTGAAGAGAAGCTCAGCAATTCTTCTAGGTTTGTGCCGTGTCTTGTGTGGGGTTTCGCCTAGGACACCAAGCTGGCTCATCGGCGGGCTCTTGGTGTCTCCGCCCGGACCCCCACAGGAGTAACGAACTGCGCGCTACCTCCCTTTATATAGAGTGCAACTGCACTCCTTGACTGCAAGAACTAAAAGCTCAAGCAGCCTGAACCTCCATATGAAGGCTACCATAAAGAGGAATTGCTGAGTTTTAATTCACCGGCCGTGAAAGCCAATATATCATCTTATTGGAATACTTCATAGGGTCGTTCAGGCAGCTTGAGTTTTAGTTCTCGCAGTCAAGGAGTGCAGTTGCACCCTATATAAAGGGAGGTAGCGCGCAATTCGTTACTCCTGTGGGGGTCCGGGCTGGGACACCAAGAGCTCGCCGATGAGCCAGCTTGGTGTCCTAGGCGAAACCCCACACAAGACACGGCACAAACCTAGAAGAATTGCTGAGTTTTAATCACCGGCCGTAAAAGCCAATATACCATCTTTTTGGAAGCCTTCATAGGGAGATTCAGGATGCTTGAGCTTTTAGTTCTCGCAGTCAAGGAGTGCAGTTGCACTCTATATAAAGGGAGGTAGCGTGCAGTTCGTTACTCCTGTGGGGGTCTGGGCGGGGACACCAAGAGCCCGCCGATGAGCCAGCTTGGTGTCCTAGGCGAAACCCCACACAAGACACGACACAAACCTAGAAGAATTGCTGAGTTTTAATTCACCGGCTGAGAAAGCCAATATACCATCTTTTTGTGAAGAGAAGCGTTCGATTCCCACCTCAGCCATCCTGGAAGTGGTTTACCCGCTTCTACTCCAGGCAAATGCTGGGATGGTTCCTAACTTAAGGCCTTCCTCCCAATTCTCACCTGAATTACAAATACACATACTAATACAACTATCACAGTAACACAGGTTATCAGACAAATTCCACTCAAGGATTCATGACCACGGTGTCGCAAAGTCCCTAAATCAATGAACAACAACAAATGTTTGCTGTGGAACTGAAGATGTACAACAAGTAGTTACAGCAAAATGTTTGGGCATTACAATAGATAATAAACTATCATAGGAAGGCCATATATACGAAACCTGTAAACATATTTACAAAAACTCTTTTGTTGTAAAGAGAATTTCAAGTAGACATGTCTGCGTCGACGGTGCGGCACCGTCTTTTGAGGGATGGACTGGTAGCACGCATGCCACTGCTTCGGCTTCCATTGACAGGGAACCACCGACGCCTCCGACTACAATGGGCTCGTGCACGCCGACACTAGCAGGCTGAGTGGCGAAATGTAGTGTTTTCGGACGAGTCCCGCTTCAACCTGTCCTACAGTGATGGCCGCATACGCGTTTGACGCCGCCGTGGAGAACGCAATCAGGCAGACTGTATTGTTGAGCGGCATAGCGGACAAACACCAGGTGCAATGGTTTGGGGCGCAATTGCCTATAACAGGCGATCGCGCCTCTTACGTCTTGCGGGCAATCTGAACAGTGTCCGCTACATCACGGAAGTTTTACAGCCCGCGACACTGCCCCTCTTGCAGGTCGTTCCACAGGCCATATTACAGCAGGACAATGCCCGCCCGCATGCAGCGAGGAATGTACAAGCCTTCTTCGCAGAACGACGGATACCTCTGCTTCCCTGGCCTGCCCCTTCGCCTGACATGTCGCCCATCGAACACGTCTGGGATATGGTCGGTCGGCAACTTGTTCGTTCACTGTTGATACTTTAAGCTTTGTGGACGCGCCTACTAACCGTATTCCCCAGCAGCGTATTCAAGCGCTGTATGATTCCATGCCACGACGTCTAGCGGCTGTGAGTGCTGCACGTGGTGGCGCGACGCCGCACTGAAGATCGACCGTCAACGTGCATGTATCGGACTGTCCTTATCAGTAATGTATTATCATGTCCCTAATCTGTGGAATAAAGTGCAATCTTTTTCTTGGTGTTTCACTTTCTACAAACAGTACTGTACATAACATTATTGTTATTATTATTATATTAATTTATTCAATCGGAAACTTCTGGTTAAGAAAGATTTTCACGAAGGTCTTTGTCGATCTTCCTCGAGGTCGCTTCCCAAGTATGTTGACCTGCCATGCCAATACCCATATTCTAGTAAATGCAACTTCCCTCTTCCTATACCGACGAATAAAAGGAAATAAAATTTTAATATTGCACAATGCTGTCAAGATGCTCATTATTACCATGTTCAAAAACAAAGCTCCCGCCGTTGGTTGAGATACCTCCCATTAACACAATCTTCAGCACGGGAAAACATATTGTGTTCGAAGTGACATGAGGAGGCACTATCTAAAAGTAGGCCCACTCGTACAACAAACAGAAAACAAATACATATGTACCAGCATATTTAGATCCTCATTGTGGTGCATTTTATCAACTTCCGTTGCGGTCTGCCCAATAGAATATGAATAAGATAGGCTATGTTCAGTTTTAGAAATTAGCTTTCGTACATACATGAATAGCTTGATGTTAAAAGGGGACTTCTGCAGGCTTTACGAAATATTAGTTTTTGTTGCGATACTACAGATGATAGGTAGGGCCACCGTTCATGAGACTTCTGCAGTCCACAAGCCGAGCTTTTGAAATCTCCATGTGATGTTAAATGGAGACATATCAGTGTTGTTTTTGAGTTTTAGCCTATTTTCATTTTATGAAAAAAATAGGCATATGAGATCACCTTTTGTCCGTGTGTGTGTGCGTGTGTGTGTGTGTGTGAGGTGTGTGTGGTCCCCTAATAACTTCTAAACGGCTGGAGCGATTACAATGAAACTCGGTAATATCATAGCACTATTCTTGCCGACCCCGACCGTGCCCTTCAAATTTTATTGTGTCTCACCAATCCAACATGGCGGCTGTACGAAATATTTCACCAGCATTCAGTATCCCCGAAACTATTACCGATATCACCCTGAAATTGTGTACGGTGATAAAGGGCACTACTAGAAGTTCACCTATTAGACTTTCAAAAACCTGGTGACTACAAAACCAACATGGCGGACAAGCGAAGTTGAGACTTTAAAATAGACTTTTCTCGCGATTTAACTATCCAAAAGTAATGAAACTTGGTACAGCAAATGTTTATACACATTGTAATGCACTGGAGTCTAATTTAGTTCAATTGTTTACATAACCTCAAAATGGCGGCTGAGCGAAATATTTCACCGCCATTCTATATCTCCGAAACTGTTACAGATATCACACAGAAATTTTGTTCGGTGATAAAGGTTACAGATACAAGTTTATCTATGTAACTTTCATAAAAGTGTAAAGTAAAAAACGAACATGGCGGCCAAGCGAAGTTGAAACATTTTAATAGACCCTTCTCGTGATTTAACTCTCTGAGCGCAGTGAAATGTGGTACAGTAAATGATTTTACATATTGTAATGTACTGGCATCTAATTTAGTTCAATTGTTTACTTAACCTCAAGATGGCGGCTGTGCGAAATTTTAAAATTAAGTTTTTATTTCTTGTGTCGTAATCATGCGATCGAAGTGAAAGTTTGAATAATGAACCTAGGCAATAATTGTCCTTGAATAGTACATAACTCTATTGCCTATACATATAAGAATCCAAAATGACGAGCATCCGAAATATTTAGACGGTTCTCAATATCTATGAATATATTACAGCAATCAAACTGAATTTTTTATGTTATAGAGGCTATGAAAATATGTTCACCTCCAGGACTTTCAGTAACCTGGTGAGCACAAATCCAACATGGTGGCTACGCGAAGCATAAATATTTAAGTGGACGTTTCTCGCGAATTAACTATCCGAGTGCAGTGAAACGTTGCACGTTGAATGCTTAGACACATGTTAATCGACTGGCATTTATTTATTTCAATTGTTTGCATAATCACAAGAAGGCAGCTGTGTGAAATTTTAAAATCTCGTTTTTACTTCTTGTGTTCCAATCATGCGATTGAAGTTTGAATACCACACGTACACAATAATCGTAATGTAATAGTAAAAAAATAAAAATCCAACCTGGCGACCGTCTGAAATATTTAGACGGTTCTCAATATCTACGAATCTATCACAACCTTCAAACTGAAATTTTGTATGTTGATAGAGGCAATTAACATGAGTAGGATATATGAAAATAGGCTGTATAGTTCTTCACGGAACTACTTATTTTTATTTTTATTACATTCAATTGATGTTATTGTAATTATTACTTTCTGTGATTCAATGATTCTTGCATTTTATTTTATTTAGCGTATGATGAAAACAACCTATAAACTATTTACATATCCAGTGGAAGATAAGCACAGAGTAGGCTAAATACAAATTATCATGTATATACAAAGCAATTTACGAAGCTTGAGATGAAAAATAACAGGAATAAAACAATATAGTTAGACATCACTATCTACCTGACAACTTCGACAGTTCAATTGTAAACATTGAGTGTGAGAGATGTACGTCTCACTAAATATGAATGTCAATTCCGCTACCCACTTCACTGCTTCCGGTGTTGCTGAGTTGAGGTCTTCCATGGTGCCAGGGAAAGCACGGAGTGGGCATTCCTGCACTACATGCTTCATTGTTTGGCGAACCTCCCCACAGTCACAATGGGGGGAAACTGACCAGCCCCATGTGTGTAAAGTTGATGCTACTCCACATCTCATGCGATTTAGTCTACTCCAGGTTCAGCGTGGCAGATCGAAGCCTGCCAGTTTTGTAGATGGATTATTAATGTCCACTATTGCACGAGGTGGGGATAAAGACCACCCTGTTGACCACTTAGAAGTGGAGTTGAAGGAGCTGGATGTTAACTTCACAGCCGTCTTCCAAGCAGGCTGACGAGACTTAAGGCGTGTGCATTTCTGTCTGATATCCTCATGAACAGGTAGATGTTCATTCTTCAACATTCTTGTCCACAGCTGAAGGAGGGCCTTCTGTCTCCTGATATATGGAGGTACTATATTGCTGAGTACCGGTAACCATTTGATCGGTGTAGCACGAAGTGTACCAGTTATGATCCGCATGGTTTGGCGAAGTTGTGAATCTACTAGCTGTGTGTTAGCACTATTAATCCAGATACCAGAGCAGTATTCTGCTGCAGAATAGACCAAGGCCAAAGATGTTGTCCGTAAAGTGTTTCCATCCGCTCCCCAAGAAGTTCCAGCCAGTCGTTGGAGAATGCTATTACGACTTTTTAGTTTGTTGGCGGTTTTCTGCAGATGATGTTTGTACGTAAGAGGCCTATCCAATGTTACTCCTAAATAACCGGGATTGGCACAATATTGTAGTTCATGTCCCTTGAGGAATAGCCTTGGATGGTAGTTCGCTTCTGCGTTGTTTAGATGAAATGTAGATGTCACTGTCTTCTGTGGGTTAGGATGCAGACACCATCTTTGAAAATAGTCATCCAACAGTTCGAGGTCTCGATTAAGAACTATTTCAGCTTCTGCGAAGTTGGGTCGCTGAATTGTAAGGCAAATATCGTCCGCATATATGAACTTTCGGGACACTGTTTCAGGCAGGTCGTGGATATATAAGTTGAAAAGAGCAGGAGATAGAACCGACCCTTGTGGCAGACCATTATTGACTTTGTGGAATTTGCTTCTGTTGTGTTCTGAGTGAACTTGAAATAGCCGGTTGTTTAACATTCTGTCAATTAGCGTTGCAATTTTTATGCAAGGAACAGCTTTAATCAATTTAAGCATAGGACCTTCCCTCCAAACTGTGTCATATGCAGCTGTAAGAACTAAGAAGACAGAGACGTTTTTCAATTTCTTCTCAAAACCAACCTCCATATACGTGGACAAGGGACAGTACTTGGTCACTGCAGTCGCGGCCAGGTCGGAATCCTGCCTGCTCAACTGGAAGGATTGCTTCGATGGCCGGTGCTATTCGGTTCAGTATCAGTCTTTCTAATAACTTGTAGGTGACGCAGAGTAGAGCAATAGGTCGATAGCTTTGTGGGAGAGTTGGATCCTTTCCTGGTTTCAGAAGGGCGATAATTTTTGACTTCTTGAAGATTGGGGGGTGTCTTTCTGACTGAAGTATGGAGCTGAAGAATGCAATGAGCCATCTTTTTGTAGCTGGACCACAGCTTTTTAGGAGTTCTGGGTAGATTCCATCTAGTCCTGCAGCTTTGCCATTTCGGAGTGATTTTAATCCCTCGTCAATCTCTTGCGATGTGAAAGGTTGTGAATAGGTGGCGTGCGGTTGGGTTTCTCATTTTGCCTGTATAAGCTCAGTTTTAACCCCTTTCGTGGTCAGTTTATTCCTTGTTGTTTTAGAGATAGAAACGAGGTGATTTCTTGCATTGATATTGTACTTCATTTTCATATTACTATTAAGTTAAGTATTGGTTAAGTGTTCATACTGAGAATTGTATTTATTCATTTCAAAAGCAACAACAATACATTTTGGAATTATTTGTGGGGAAGTTGGCATTCGAATTTACAAAGTTTACACCAATTGTTGTATCACGGGGACTTCTGCTATACTAATATCTGCCTTTTTTCATAATCTATGAATTGGATTTTGTATTTTCGTGCACTGAAGTGTGCATTACTGTAGTATAGGCGTCTCTCTCCCACACCTATTTCATTTTCTTCCCCCTACTTCATCTTCCCTATGTCGGCTTCGACGGCGTAGTTGGTAGCATGCTGAGCTTCTATCCCCAAGGGCACGAGTTCAAACCCGGCCAAAGTCGCCGGATTTTTTAAGAGCGTTAAAAATCCCTCAGTATGCCTTCCTTCGGAGAGGAAGTAAAGCCAGCGGTCCCATGTCATACTAACTACACTTGTGAAAAGACAAAATTTGTAGGTTAGGTTTGATTAATGCTCTTAAGTTCCAACGTTCGTCAGTGAGCGCTGGTTGCGATGGCATCTAGTAGTAGCGAAATTCATAGCTCGGTGTCGAGGACGGTAGCATTTGGTAGCGAAAGTAGGAACTACTTGAAATTATCGTCTGCAGTCCTTACTTGAATTAGAGACAGATAACACTCACTAATACAGTCATCACAACTAATACCGGTTATCAGACAGATTCTACACACGCCCAAAGTACACGGGGCAACATGACCGCGTTGTCGCAGGCCCTAAACTGAGGAACCAACCAATCAGCGTAAAACATAGATCGACATTTTCCATCACCTTGTGAATGTACATGTAGTCACATTTAGGTTAGAAGCATGGCCACCTGTTGATGGGGCACTGCAGAGAGTCTAGTGCTTTGAGCTATTGGATTCTTTGTAGTGGCCCAGCAATGGGTGACAGGGGGCTTTGCTCTCGAAGGTTTTGCTATGGTTATGTTATGTTTAGATGATAATAGATGTACGAATTCCTGCTTGAATTAAGGTATCGAAGAAGTGATTACAATTGTGGAATATGGAATATGAGATAAATACATATAAATAATGGGTATGAGATGTGAAGAAAATGTGTCCAAGCCAGAGTTATGTATTACTAGGGATTGATTGTGTTTCCTTTGTGTGCTAACACCATTTTTGACGCCACATAACCTTACCTCACCCAGGTGAGAAGTTACAACCTAGACAGTTTTGTCCTTCTCCTGTAAAATCTAGAAAGTGTCAGAAGTCAGGGGCGTATATACAATTTTTTCGGGGGGGGGGGGGGCTGACTATCCTGGAAAATTGTGAGTACTTAATGAATGTTCTATTATAGCCTGTGGAGTATGAATGGCAAGTATCTAAATGGATTAGTTGTTAATTTATTCAGCAAATTTTACAAATTGATAAGCATTTCTTAAAAGTACTGTGAAATACCTGGTATTTTGTACCGAAGTTGGCTTTTTCGGGGGGGGGGGGCTGGAGCCCCCTCAGCACCCCCCTTATATACGCCCCTGTCAGAAGTCCCCTATCAACATCAAGCGATTCACATATACTGTATATGAGTGAATGAATGAATGAATGAAAAAGGCTGATGTGTCCCGTGAAGGGCCAAGGCCTCCCTCTAGAGGGGTACCGTAGCTCTAATGATTGGTCTCACATGGTCAGTTGCTCCATGTGATCTGGTTGGTTCTGTCTCTTGATCAAGGGCGTATATAGATTTTAATTTCGGGGGGTGCCCAACTAGGGGTTAGGGGGCATGGTATAGGCCCCAAAAATAGGGGGTCCGGGGTTCTCCCCGGGAAACTTTCGTATAATTTGGTGCAAAATGATGAGTTTTATGGCTATCTGGCATCCCTTTTTCAACCAATTTGTTGTGATGTTTTATGTTTGGTTAATGTCAAACACAACTAAGACAATTTTATGTTACTTTTTATTAATACATTCATCTTGCTCACTTGATAGTATTTACATGGAAAGAATTAATGTTACTGTTTTGATTTACAACTCACACTATAATATAAAGTCAAGGTTTCTTGAAGCATTGCCAAATCGGTTCATAACTTCATCCTCAGTGAGATGTATGTCTCTGGGAATGGATGACAATACTAGCCCTTTGAGTCTGTTTTCAGAAGTAGAATTTCTTACTTATGTTTTCAACCAAGTCAAACTCCGTTCGGCACTACCAGTAGCTACAGAGAGAGGCAAATTCGCCAAAAGTTTGATAAGTCTATAAAATTTAGGGAAAAGCCGCCCTTGAAGGGCACTTGTTGCTGTTCTTGGTTCGTTCATAAGAGCGAAGGCACTGGAGAGTAATAACAGGTTATGTTGTTACACATAAGATCAGAGCAAACTGTTTACATCGCTCTACCGTCTCCTTGCTTTGCAACGTTGCCATACGTCACTTAGTAACAACAGTACACGATTTTATTGGTTTTAATGCTTTAATTCATAAACAAATAATATGTGACAAATATACGCCCCTGCTCTTGATAGCCTTGTTATACAGAATGTCCGAGAAGCCCCCGTACCACTAGTTACACATTATTATTTTGTTATATTATGGCATGGACTATTGAGTTTGTATTGTTGGGGAATTGCAGAGTTGTTTTATTGGTATCCCTGCTTTGATGCTCTCAAACGTGCTGTTGTCAGCCTCATTTCAGCCATGGCTGACGTGAGTGGACACAGCTGCACTGTTGAGGAGCGATTAGTAGCTTGTGTGTGGGTGCACATACGTGGCAAACAATGCCAGTGATAATGAGTGCGTTTCGAGATCGCTTTGGCAAGCCCCCCACCCCCACCTCGTAAAGCTACTCTGCTTGATTGGGAGACACGTGCGTTTGCTTCAGGCAGTTTCACAGACAGGCCGCGTATTACCCGTTTAACATTTGATTGCCGCTGAGCCTGATTGTAGCAGCTGCCCCGCGGGACTGCACACTGTGTCAAGCCAGTGCACATTGAACCCTAAATAAACACCTCATTATATTAGTCAAATGTGGCATGAATTCCCTTGTATATTATTCCCAAAGCTTAAAATGTGCATAAAAATATTTAGCGGTGGTGAGATTTGAACCCAAAAAGACGACGATTATCTACTACGCACTTAAACCACGGTGCCACGGCTACTTGTCCCTTCAGCTTGTCTGAAAGCGTATGAGATGTGATACTGCTTTCCGCTTCATAGATTCATTAACGTTTCTTATCAGTAAGCCACCGTACCTAGCGTCAATTTCGTATCCAACTGAAACCGTATCATTGGCATGTTCTTTGTAAATGCCCGTATGACAGTTAGATGCTTTGACTTATCACTTGTCGCACACATGTTTTTGTAAAGGTCTTGCTTCCATGTCGTCATTAATCTCGTAAAGTCGTTTAGGGTAATTGTGGCTTGGCTAACGACGGGGAACTGTCGATCATATTGGCATCAGACGTTGGAAGTGTGGCCGAAAACTAAAATTATAAGGGGCGGCTGACTCACCTGGTATAGCCTATTGACTTCTAATTTAATTCAATTGTTATGAGAACTTATTAATGGCTGCTATGTAAAAGTTTACGTCACGTTTTTATTTCTCGTGTCCTAAAGAAACGATAGAAATTTAGGTTAGTATAATGAACAATTATAGTATTCGTCTGCTAGCATACATATATAAAACAATCCAACATGGCATCCATACGATATATTTCACCAGTTCACAATACAGTGTGGTCCACCAGCCCCTTATTATTTTTGGAGGAAGGCACCCCAACTAACGCATATATCACAGTCATCCTAAAAACATTAGTACCTGCTCCTTTACGTCCATTGTACAACTTTACCGTTGAGTACATCCTCGCGAATATAGTAGAAATCAATAGTGGCAGTGTTCTTTCAATGACCTCAAATATAATGCATGATTGAAACGATCAGAGCTCCGAATGACACCTTCTTACATTTGGACAGGAAGTGTTAACGAATAGACTCGATACGTGCCAGCAATGAACCATGGTTCTCGGTAGCTAAGGTGGCTAGATCAAGAAGTGCTAGAGTAGCGTCAACGAAGTCGCATTGAAGTAGGTTCGAACCTTGAACTTGTGCGTTTTTTTCTTAATGTCGTTTATTGTGGATGTATTATGACGCATACCTATCTGTTCCAACGAGTGATTTTTTATTTGGTCCTCAAAAGGACCGTACTTATCCGATGGTACGCAGCCAGATTGGACGTCGACATAATGATCTGTAGAACGAAAGCAAGGTATCCTGTATATTCAAGGTAGCAAGTGTTCGAAATGTTGACCACCTTTGTTTAAAGGAAAACTCCGACTCACTCAGACGACCCACATAACAAATAGATTTGTTATGTGGGTAGGCTCACGAATAAATACATCAGACCGAAACTATAATTTTTCTCTCAACAGCGTCTGTGCGCTTGCTATACACTTACAGTAATAGTTAGCGAGGTTTTAAGGGGAGTAACTACGAGGTCATCTGCCCCAAACATACAGTAAATACAGATAATTATAACATTATTGGTTTTACGTCCCTTTTAACTGCTCTGGCTTTTAGATACGCCGGGGTGCCGGAATTTTGCTCCGAAGTGGATCTTCAACCAGAAAATCTACTGACACAGCTCCCTCGCATTTGCGAACCCTCAAATGCCAGCTGACTGCGCCAGGATACGAACCTGCAACCTTCGGCACAGCAAGCGAGAACGTTACCGCTGCCTCGTATCAAGGCAGTAATTACAGAAAATGTCATATTATGATTCTGGGATAAATATTGAACTATTAAAATTCTAATTATCACGAATAGAGAGTCGCCTCCGTTGCGTAGTAGTCAGCGTGATTAGCTGCCACCCCGGACGTCCTGGGTTCGATTCCCGGCTCTGCCACGAATTTGAAACGAGGTATGAGGACTGGGACGGGGTCTACTCAGCTCCGGGTGGTCCAAATGAGTAGAGGTGGTTCGATTCCCACCTCAGCCATCCTCAAAGTGGTTTTCCGTGGTTTCCCACTTCGCCTTCGGGCAAATACCGGGATGTTACCTACCTTACGGCCACGGACGCCTCCTTCCCTCTTCCTTGGCTATCCCTCCCGATCGTCCCCTCCCGATCGTCCCCTCCCTTTCCATCCCTCAAGAGGACCCTGTTCGCTTTGCAGGTGAGGCCGCCTGGGCGAGGTGCTGATTCCACCTCCCCAGTTGTATCCCGCAGACAAGATGTTTCAAGCTCCAGGACACTGCCCGTAGAGGCGGTAATGATGGGATCCCTCGCTGAGTCCGTGGGAAAACCTAACCTGGAGGGTAAAATCGACTAAAAACTTATAATTATAACGAATAGTATCCATCTATGGTTTTGAACAGTATTTAGGGAAAATAACCATTTAAATGAGACAAGAAAATAGCGTTCCCTATCGTCTTTGTAGATAATGTGAACAAAACCAAGTTGAAATCTTGCTATAGGAGGTAGGGAGGGTATAATAAAATAGAATTTTAAAATTCTGCCGTTGGATAGTCTTGAACCCGGGATCTTCGAAAGAGCGAGCGGGCGCAATAACACTTGCACACATTTCCAACACACTCTCGAGGTTTTTGTTGCGCTTCTTATTAACACGTATGGTAAAATATTCAATTATTACAGTTAGATCCTAAATATTGATTGGAATGCATTCAGTACGTGGCATGTTTTCTAATTTACTTAAAGCAAGTTTCGCGACCGCTTTGCGTTAATAAGGCGAAAGAACTGCAAATAATGCCCTCAAATGACAGCCCTTCGGTTTTATTTCATACAACTTTACAAAATGCTAGCGTATGATACACTTCGGTCATACAAGCAGGTGTACTGACGAAGAGAACAGAATCATACAGGATTTTGTGCCAGCGACACAGCAGCTTCCTTGCCAGCGAGTGTCGTGTGATACGGGCCTAAAGATATGCTAAGACTTTTTGTTAAAATTTAATAACAAAACAAGATGTTCGGTAAAGAACGTATAACCTACTTTCTCCTAAATGCATGGGTATTGTTATAACTCTTTGTCCTTTTCAAGGATTATAATTGAATGTTGGTTGTAGTAGCTTCTTGAAATACAACGTGCTATACGGATATTAAACATGAATATGATGCGCCCTTTGCTTGTGCTATCTCTGTAAAAAAATTCATTCAATTCGGATTCACCGTGTTTGAATTGATATGGGGAATCGATTTGCACACATATATGGCTGTTATCTGCAACCTATTGGGCTGATGACCTTGTAGTTCAGTCAAAAGATGCTTCCCACAAAAAGGTATGTTGTTGAAAAATTTGGTAGATATCAAATTATTAGGTTGGTCGTAATTTGATTAGCTTTTAACATTTGGGTGGCCGCGATTACGTTTCCGTCAAGATGGCGGCGATATAAAACATGACACTGAGGTGGCCTTTGCTAGTGCTACCTCTGTACCAAACTTCGTTCCATTCGGTTTCACCGTGTTTTAAAAGATAGGGGGAATCGATTTGCACAATTACATGGCCGCTATCCGTACATTATTGGCCTGATGACCTTGTAGTGTGGTCAAACGAATCTCTATACATAAAGGTATGTTGTTGCAAAATTGGGTAGAGATCAGATTATTAGGTTGGTCGTAATTTGATTCAAGCTTTTAACATTAGGATGGCCGCCATTACGTTTTCATCAAGATGGCGGTGATATAAAAATGACACTGGAGTGCCCCTTGTTAGTGCTAACTCTGTACCAAATTTCGTTCAATTCGGTTTCACCGTGTTTGAATTGATAGGAGGAATCGATTTGCACACATACATAGCCACCATCTGCAAACTAATGGGCTGATGACCTTGTAGTTCAGTCAAACGACGCTTGCCACACAAGTATATGTTGTTACAAAATTTGGTAGAGATCAAATGATTAAGTTAGTCGTAATTTGATTTAAGCTTGGAACATTTGGGTAGCCACCATTACGTTTCCGTCAAGATGGTGGCGATATAAAACATGACACTGACGTGTGCTACCTCTGTACCAAATTTAGTTCAATTCGGTTTCACCGTGTTTGAATTGATAGGGGAATCGATTTGCACACATACATGGCCGCCATATGCAAACTGTTGGGCTGTTGATCTTGTAGTTTAGTCAAAATACGCTCGCCATATAAGTATATGTTGTTGCAAAATTTGGTAGAGATCGGATGATTAGGTTATTCGTAATTTGATTTAAGCTTTGAACATTTGGGTGGCCGCCATTACGTTTCCGTTAAGATGGCGGCAATATAAAACATGACACTGAGGTGCCCTTTGCAAGTTCTACCTCTGTACCTAATATCGTTCAATTCGGTTTCACCGTGTTCGAATTGATAGGGGGGGGGGGCAGAAATTCAGAGTACACACATTCACACACACACAGACAGACACACAGTCACACACACACAGACTGACACACAATTTTTGGCCCTGTGTAGATCTCATGTCTACTTGTCATTTTTTGCAAAAATCGAAAGTATGCTAATAATACCATGGGAATTTGTAAGGAATACGTATACTTCGATGCAAGCACTGGCGATCAGAATATCCTTCGATATGTTGTTGTTTTGTTTCATTTGAGGGGCTAGAATATCGTGGTCATTTAGCTCCGTTTACTTGGATGTGTATGTAGAATTTGTCTGATAACCCGATTTATTGCGGGATTGTAATGATGTGTGTATTTGCAATTAAGGATTGGGAAGGAGGCGGCCGTGGCCTTAAGATAGAATCCGTCCCGGAATTTGGCAAGTGGGAAACCACTGAAAACCATTTCCAGGGTGGCTGAGGTGGGAATCGAACCCACTTCTTCTCATATTTGCTTCACGAGGCTACGTGTACCCAATTTCAGCCCTCAGACAAGTATTACATTTCTTGGCAGAGCTGGGAATCGAACCCGGACCTCCGGAGCAACACTTCGATATGTTATGTTAATATTCATGCCAGTTTTTTAATTTTCTGCCATTACAGGTCACGTGGCATAACGTTCCGATTCGATCGTATTCTCTTTATAAATCATCAAAAATCAACGTAGTCTTCACAAAAAACGCCGTAAGGCAATACATGTGGCAATGTAGTTACCTCCCGACTAAAATGGAATGTGGGCTTTCGTTCAAAAAAGTATGCCTGCTACTGGATTCGAAGCAGCGTTCTACCCGCTCGCGCCCACCACATACGGTCAGGATATAACCCTCCCTTTTTAGTTGCTCTCTACAGAATTACAGAATTTTCAGACATGATAAATACCATACTATTACACCACAAGAAAATCCAGATAGTGTCCATATTTATCGTACAATTGTCCACTTTCACTAAGCTTCCAACGCTCTTTCTGCAGGTGATACCTGAGATCCAGGAACGAGAAATGTTGATCATTGTCCATCACGAAGTGTACATATTGTCCCATTATCCACACAATGGCAGTCTGTTTAATTTGGGGGAAGGCAGTCACCGACAAACGAATCAACTTCCTGTCATCAAGGCCATCCGTGGGCACATTTAATAGTTGACATACTTTTCCCTTACACCACAGCCACGCGGAGGCAACTCGCGTGCATGATGTGAAGCGGTGTATCGCCGTATCAGTTTTACCACATATAGTACACCATGGGTAAGCTTCAAGACGGATGGTATATCGCCGTAGAGCCGTTGGGATGAGATCGTTGAGGAAGATAAAAACCTGGGAGTGTACAGCAGAAGAAATGGTCATAGCCCCAAAATTTTTCCAAACAGTGGGCCAATGGACGTAGAGGGTGGTGGCCTCGATTCGCGGTTTGGAGTGTACCACTTGCCGCAACAAGTTATAAATACTTTTCGTCGTTGGAACAGTCCCTGAAGGCATTTGGCGAACAGTTTCCAGAAGGTGCTGTTGATGGTCCCTAAATATCTTCGGCAAAGCTCTATCACAACCACGGGCTGTGTTTCGAATATCTTTGTATAGCGCTTTCGTAAAAGTGTCATGTTGGGAAAGGATGGTGATATCGTTCGTGCAGAGGAGTGCACGGCATTTCATGCCATGAACTGTTAGCCCTAGCCCGCCTTGCAGGGATGGGAGATACAACTGTTCCCGTTGTACTCGGAACAAAAATACTTGCCATATAAACCAACCTGTATATTTTGCCAATTGGCTCTCAAACATTTTGGGAAGTGGGAAAAGTTGTGCGACATACCATATTTTAGAGAGCGCAAACACGTTGAGGACCATGACCCGTTGCACTATATTGAGGTTTCTTTGACCAAATTGGATCAGCACTCCCCTAACTTTGGCAATGACCTTAGTCCAGTTTGCTTGCACTGTGTCCAGAAGCGATTGCTTCCAGGTAATGCCAAGACTTTTCACCTCATTTACTATCCGGAACCAGGGCTGTTGGGTAATCACTGAGTTAGTATTGAGCGGAAGCAAAGCAGTTTTCTGGGGGTTCGATTGTGCTCCAGAGGCGATATGGTAGAGCTGAAGGACGCTATCGATGTGGGAGATGTCTTCATTATTGCGGATCAATATTGATACGTCATCAGCATAGGCGCACATGCCAAAAACATGTTTGGACAGTTTGTAACCCTGTAGCTTCACCTGGGTAGTCCGAATGAACGGTTCAAGGCCAATGACAAAAAGTAGCATGGAAAGGGGACATCCTTGCCTAACTGATCGTTGTATTGGAATCAGAGGGGAAAGAAAACCGTTGACGAGCACTCGAGACATAGCATTACAATTTATCATACGAATGTAGTCAATGAGGTTTGCAGGAAATTCAAAGTGTTGCAAGACCATGTACAAGTATTCATGACTGATGCGGTCGAAAGCTTTATCAAGATCTAAGGTGAGAAAACTCATTGGCTCAGTGGGGAGCATTTCGGCTTTTAGGTGTAGGTCCCGTAGTATCGCTAAGTTTGTTAACAGAGTTCTTCCAGGAATACTGCAACATTGTTCATCACCAATGATATCATGTAGAAACGTCTTCAATCGGCATGCAAGTACTTTGGTAAGGACTTTATAATCACTGCAGAGCAGAGTAACTGGTCGGAAGTCACCAACTGCCATGGGAGAGGATGTTTTTGGTATAAGGACTATGGTACCCTCGTGATGTGATTGACAAAGAGCACGACGTTGGAGAATGATACGCAAGACGTGACAAAATTCTTTGCCAATGAGAGGCCAGAAGTGTTTATACAGTTCATATGGCAGTTCATCAATGCCACGTGAGCGGTTGTTTGGGAGGTGCTTAACCACAGAGTGAATCTCTTCATCCGTAATATCCGCGCTGAGCAGAGTTTTGTTGTCCGGAGATAGTTGGGTACTGCAAGATGAAAGCAATAGGGTCACCTGCTGTGGATCAATTGGAGCCTTAGCGTAGAACCGTTGATAAAATAATGCTATTTCACTACGTATAGCGTCAGGGGAGGTGACGACACTTCCAGTACTGGTGCGAAGGCGGTGGATATATTTACGTTGCCACTCACGTTGTCCTTTGGCGATATGGTATACACTTGGACTTTCGTCCGGGAGCACTTACGATCTTTTAAAGCCACGTTTATATGAGCGAGCGTTCGTTGCTCTAGAGACAGGAGCTTGGTTTTAACTTCCCGAATCTGGTCTTACATACGCTCCCCAGCATCAGATCTTTGCTGGAGCTGGCGAAGAACTCGATAGTAAAATTCAACTGTATCCCGTCTTTCCCGACCTCGTTGGTAGGATATGTTCTTAAAGACGAGGCGGATCCCTGGTTTAACTAAAATATCCCACCAGTCTGCACAGTCGCGAAAGTTGCATTTTTGTTGGACCCATCGAGGCCAGTGTTGTCTGAAAATATCTTTGCATTCCTCCTCCAGTAACTGCGAGCAATTCAGTTTCCAATAACCTCTTCCTATGTGAAATATGGGATGGGGGTAAGAGATTGTACATACGACTGCATGATGGTTAGTGAAACTGGCAGGTATCACTTCATATCGTCTAGGCTGGATAAGTTCCTGGGAAAAGTAGATGCGGTCAATTCGTGATGAGGAGTTGTGACTTATACAGGTGTAATGGGGCAGGGGCACCCTTAAACTATCCACAGCATCAATGAGGTGTAGGGAGGAAAGGAGGGTCCTGAGAGCCGGTTTGACACCTTGGTATGGACTAGTGGAATCCTCTGGGCGTTGAATACAATTGAAATCCCCTGCAAGAATAAGTTTTTCCTTAACGTCGTGCAGATGAGGCAGTATACTCTGTTGAAAGAACATTTTCCGTTCCACACGTTTATTGGACCCGGATGGGGCATATACATTTATCAGGGTGGTATTGTTTATGTGTCCAGATATTATGCGTCCTGATGGATGACATAGCACACCTTCGAGTGGGATATCATGTCTTATGAGGAATCCGGTCCCTCTATTCGTAGTACCGGTATTGATGTATTGTTTGTAGAAGGCAGATATGGGCAAACAGGGTATAGCAACTTGTTGAATGAAGGCAATGTCAATGTCTGCATCTCGAAGGAATCTCTCCAACAGTTGAAATTTCAGAGGGCATTCTATTACATTGATATTCACAGTGGCCACAGTGAGAAATTGCGCCATTAAGAGAAGTATAAAAGCTGTGCTAGACATACTGGAAGGTAGACTCGAGAAAAAAAGAAAAAAAAAAAGACACGGGTGAGAAATATACTGGTGCACTATGTCAAATTTGGTTGAGATAGTTCCTTATGACTGCCATTCATAGGCCGGCTGTCAGCGTTTGAGAGCGCTCGTGGGTCCCTAGATGACGTAGAATGAAGGTCTTGTTTCTTTTTCACAGCTGCGGGAACGTTTGTAGAACCAGTTTGATTCTTCGGGGCTGGTACGGCAATCGAGGCATTTGTTTTAATCTTCTTAGATACGTTCTCAGATCCCCGATCAACCTGCTTAAGTGAGTCGGTAGGTACCAGAGAAGGTGGGGGCAGTGAAGACAAAATTTCTGTGGCAGCCTGTAGTGACGGCAGAGTTGGTTCTAAGGCTGCTATACAGGTTGCCGATAGCACAGGGGCACTCTGTGGCTCGCTGATCTGGTCAGTGCAAGGTACCAGTTCTGCGTCATGTGTGTCCGAGGCCACTTCTGCTGTTGTCCCAGCTGACTGATCAATAAGCATGTTTTCATGTGACGTTTGCTGTGTCACAATATCCGAGTATTGAACTCGTCGTTGTTGTGTAGGAGTTATACCGAGGGGAATCATTTTCTTTGGGCATTTGGTACGTAGATGTGTGTTAGCATTGCAAATTAAACAGGTCTGTTTCTGTCCATTATACGATATATAGCCAGAATGGCCACCAAAAATCTCAGTGGAGGGGATATCTTGTTTGATTTCCATAGTGACTGTACGTATTCCATTATACGCCGGGAACTGATAAGCAGAAGACCATTGTTCTTTCCTGACGTCACTCACAGTGTCATATTTCGACAGGACGGATTTGAAAATTTCAGGGGGAACTTCGAGTGGGACATTAAATATACGCACTGTGGTAAAATTTGAATCCGCTGTGGAGAGCTTAACATTAGTCATTTCGCCTGAGTAATACTGAAATTTAATAGGAGCTGCAAAAGTATTTAGCAATTTCTGATAAGTAGATATGCTGATTACCTTGATGTACATGGTTCTTTCTTGCGCATTTAACTGGATGGCTTCTACTTGGACGACAGTCAACCGGAGGGTATCGCTAATCCAGCGGTGAATTTCTCCTGGTGTGGGGCGAGAACTCTGCCTGTCCCATTGACAGCGTACGGTGTTTTTCCTCTGGTATCCGGACATGATTTTCAGCGGGGGTTTTCTGGGTTTCTGGTTTTGTTGTCCTATCTGGAACACTACTTGAAAAAGTATTGTCCGAATGACACACGGAAGGTCAGTACACCCGTGGAACTATCGGAAGCACCGGTATTAGGAAACGTACACTCTTCCAATGCGGTCACACAGCGCGCACACACGCACCTCACTCGGCCACGACTAGTGACCAACTGTTCCCCTCTCAGCCACGGACACAAGGTACATACCGCACGCTAGACGTCCTTAAGTTACTGTAGCCGTCCCACCTCAAACGTTTAAGTTCATCTCAAAGTCTTCAATCACGGTTTATGGTGTTGATTTAACTTTCTACTATTACAGATCACGTGGCGTAAGCTATTAATTCGATCGTATTGCGTGTATGTGTGTTATTTCAAGGAGCAGTAAGTCATATGTTAGTAGAATGGGCCATAGTATTTGGCGGGGAAAAGTTAAAGGTCGGTTTTTCTTTGCTAGACCCATGACCCAATTACATTGCTGTCACACAGTCAGAGCGCAGAGCAATATCGACCATCGGGAGAAATGCGATGTTAGTTGGGTTTCATAAAACTAAATAATAAGGGGCGGGTGGACCACACTGTATATCCGAAACCATTATTTTAAGCAATCAAACTGAAATTTTGTACGGTGACAGAGGATTATTAAGTAAGTAAAGGTATCTGACTTTCAAAATCCTTAGAACACATAAACAATATGGCAGCCAAGTGATTTAAAGAAATACTGTACATCAAACTACTTTTCTGGTGATCTCGTTGCAGAAAGATGCCATCTCGCGGGAGGAGTCTTAAACACTGATACTGAAATTTCATAAAGCTGAAACATAATATCTCAATGTAATGGTGATGGTTGTGAACCAAAAGCTATTTGGTAAATCACATGGAAAATCCTTTTAATAGACAAGAGAGTTTTATAGGACAAGTTGTTAATTAATTTAGGGGTTTTAGGACATTTATCCCCGTGTATTTGGGTGTGAGTTGAATTTGTCTGATAACCTGTGTTACTATGGTGCCTGTAGTAGTGCGTGTATTTGTAATGCAGGTGAGGATTGGGAAGGAGGTGGCCGTGTAATTAAGGTAGGAACCATCCCGACATTCACCTCGAGTAGAAATGGGAAACCACGGAACACCACTTCCAGGATGATTGAGGTGGGAATCGAACCCTCTTCTTCTGAGTGTTCCCCGTTCGAGCCCTCAGACCTGAAGTAAATTTCTTAGCAAAGCCGGGAATCGAACCCGGGCCTACGTGGTGATAGCTAAGAGTGCAAGTCACTACGCAACGAGGCGGATTGAAGTAAAGACTGCACATGTTCTAGAAGAGAGTGATTTATTTCCTCTTGGTTATGTTTTACCCGTATAGTCTTGTTACGTCGTTAAGTGCATCATAAACACCTCCTACTTGGCACGTTCCTTTCCGTCAAGTCGTTTATGTCAACTTCAAGGATGATTTATGTGGCGTGACTTTGGTGATTTACTTAATGAGTTCATCTGACCATGGCAATGGCTACCGCGATTGTTAGTGGACATTTCATGTGATAACGATAGCATAGTTGCATAACCACTGTTTTAGGTAGATTTCATTAGAAAGCTAACTATTGCAATGGGTACCATGTTTCGACTTCCAGAAAATATCGACATATTTTCGCTTTTCACATCCCCTACACCCCAAAACCACCGTCAGTTCAAAAGTTTATATATAATTTATGTATACCGTATATGTATCCATATATCACTTTCTTGTGGACACGATAACTAACGCAATTTTGCACCAATCGCTTTGAATTTTTTACATAATATGTATCCCTATAAAATCTCGGTCGAGTTCGTTAATGGGCACAATCGGTCGAAGAGGGTCAAAACGGGGGGCTTCTTTTTTCTCGAAAAAGTGAAATATCGCTATAACTATCTTAATATGTGAAATATCGAATCCATTGAAAGTTCATAGTATGCGTCGGATAAGGCCCAAAAATTTAGACTATGTTTGAAAAGTTTTATGATAGCATCAACCACTGACCAAAGGGAAGGGAAAAAGTGGGTTTTTCGGGAAACATTATTCATATCTCTCTTAATAGGCATAATATCAAAACCGTACAAATTGGACAATATTCCCCAAATAATTACCTAAAACTTTTGTCTGAACTAATTTTTGATATAACCCACCATTACGCTAAGCCTGAGCCGCTAAGGGAGGAGCAAAATGATTTCAGAATTGGAAGAAAATGCCAAGAGCCAACAGAGGTTGCCATGACAACGCCACTGCACGAGATCACATTCAGTTTTCCATCTGACTTTGTGGGAAGCGGATTCGGTGACGTAATTGGTAGCATGCTGAACTTCTATGCCCGAGGCCGCGGGTTCAAAGCCGGCCGAAGTCGTCGGGTTTTCTAAGAGCGCTAAAAACCTCTGTATGCTTTACTGCGGAGGGGAAGTTCCAACGTTCGTTGCGAGTAGCTGGTTGCGGTGGCATGTAGTAGCCAAGTTCACAGCTAGGTGTCATTGACGGTAGTATTTGGTAGCAAATTTAGGAAATACTACTTAAAATTGACCGTCTGCAGTCTTTACCTGAATTACAGACAAATACAGCCATCACAATTAACACCGTTTATCGGACAGATTCTACACACACCCAAAGTACACGGGGCTACATGACCGCGTTGTCGCAGCCACTAAACTGAGGAACCAACCTAAATCTCTGCAGGAGATAAAATTTTGCGTGAAGAAGTAACAGACCGTTAGATAGTTACACATCAGTGTCGAAACCTTGCATAAGGACAGTGTGACCACTTTTGTAACAAGTAGATCCGCGAAGAATTATACAGCCTATTTTCATATATCCTACTTATGTTAACTGCCACTATCAACACACAAAATTTTAGTTTGATTGCTGTAATAGATTCGTAGATATTAAGAATCGACTGAATATTTCGGATGGTCGCCATGTTGGATTTTATATATGTAGGTCCTAGAGTTATGTACTGTTACATGAAGATTATTGTGTACGTGTAGTATTCAAATTTCAATCGCATGATTAGGACACAAGAAGTAACAAGGAGATTTTAAAATTTCGCACAGCTGCCATCTTGTGGTTATGGAAACAATTGAAATAAATTGGATGCCAGTGGATTAACATTCGCATAAGGATGTACTGCACCAAGTTTCACTGCACTCGGATGGTTAAATTGCGAGAATATTTATATGTGAATATTTATACTTAGCTTCGCCGCCATATTGAATGTGTGATCACCAGGTTATTTAAAGTCATATAGGTGAACTTATGTTCATAGCCCCTATGAACATAAAACATTCAGTTTGATTTCTATAATAGATTCGTAGATATTCAGAGCCATCTAAATACTTCGGATGGTCGCCATGTTGGATTGTTAAATGTATAGGCCATAGAGTCATGTCCAATTAAAGGAAAATTATTGCGTAGGCTCATTATTCAAACTTTCACTTCGATCGCATGATTACGACACAAGAAATAAAAACTTAATTTTAAAATTCGCATAGACGCCATCTTGAGATTATGTAAACAATTGAACTAAATTAGATACCAGTGCATTACAATGTGTATAAACATTTCCTGTACCAAGTTTCATTGCGTTTGGAACATTAAATCGCTAGAAAGATCTATTATAATTTTCAAATTCGCTTGGCCGCCATGTTCGTTTTGTAGTTAACCAGTTTTTGAAAGTCTTATAGGTGAACTTTCAGTAGTACCCTTTATCTCCGTACAAAATTTCAGGGTTATACCGCTAACAGTTTCAGAGATATAGAATGCTGGTGAAATATTTCGCACATCCGCCATCTTGTGGTTATGTAAACAATTGAACGAAGTTAGATGTCGGTGCATTACAATGTGTATAAACATATAGTGTACCATGTTTTATTGCGTTTGGTTGGTTAAATCGCGAGAAACGTCTATTTAAAAGTCGCAACTTCGCTTGGCCGCCATGTTGGTTTTGTAGTTAGCAGTTTTTCAAAAGTCACATAGGTAAACTTCTAGTAGTTCCCTTTATCACTGTAAAAATCCCAGGGTGATTTCCGGAATAGTTTCGGAAATAATGAATGCGGGTGAAATCTTTCGCTCAGCCGCTTTGTTGGATTGGTGAGACGTAACAAAATTTTAAGGGCACGGCCGGGGTCGTCCGGAATAGTGCTATGAACTTACCGAATTTCATTGAAATCGCTATAGCCGTTTAGAATTTATTAGGGGGACACACACACTCACACACACACCTCTCTCTCTCTCTCTCTCACACACACACACACGCACACACACAAGGACAAAAGTTGATCTCATAAGCCTATTTTTCAAAATTAACAAGATGTTCAGTAAAGAACATATAGCCTACTTTCTCCTAAATGCATGGGTATTGTTATAACTCTTTGTCCTTTTCAAGGAGTATGATTGAATGTTGTTTGTAGTAGCTTGTTGAAATACAACGTGCTATAGGGATATTAAACATGAATATGAGGTGCCCTTTCCTAGTGCTACCTCTGTACCAAATTTCGTTCAATTCGGTTTCACCGTGTTTGAATTTATAGGGGGAATCGATTTGCACACATACTTGGCCACCATCTGCAAACTATTGGGCTGATGTTCTTGCAGTTTGGTCTGAATATGTTTCCCACATAAAGATATGGTGTTGCAAAATTTGGTAGAGACTAGATTATTAGGTTGGTCGTAATTACATTTTAGCTTTTAACATTTGGGTGGCCGCGATTACGTTTCCGTCAAGATAGCGGTGATATAAAACATGACACTGAGGTGCCCTTTGCTAGTGCTACCTCTGTACCAAATTTCGTTCCATTCGGTTTCACCGTGTTCGAATTGATAAGGGGAATCGATTTTCACACAAAGATGGCCGCCATCCACAAAATATTAGGCTGATGACCTATTAGTTTGGTCAAAGGATGCTCCCTCCATAAAGGTATGTTGTTGCTAAATTTGCTAGAGATCGGATGATTAGGCTAATCGTAATTTGATTTAAGCTTTGAACATTTGTGTGGCCGCCATTACGTTTCTGTCAATATGGCGGCGATATAAATCATGACACTGAGATGCCCTTTGCTCGTGCTATCTCTGTACCAAATTTCGTTCCATTCGGTTTCACCGTGTTTGAATTAATAGGGAGAATCGATTTTGACACAAAGATGGCCGCCATCCGCAAACTATTAGGCGAATGACCTATTAGATTGGTCAAAGGATGCTCCCTCCATAAAGGTATGTAGTTGCAAAATTTGGTAGAGATCGGATGATTAGGTTAATCGTAATTTGATTTAAGCTTTGAACATTCGTGTGGCCGCCATTACGTTTCAGTCAAGATGGTGGCGATATAAAACATGACACTGACGTGCTCTTTGCTAGTGTTACCTCTGTACCAAATTTCGTTCCATTCGGTTCCACCGTGTTCGAATTAATAGGGGGAATCAATTTTGAGATAAAGATGGCCGCCACCCGCAAACTATTAGGCTAATAACCTATTAGATTGGTCAAAGGATGCTCCCTCCATAAAGGTATGTAGTTGCAAAAATTGGTAGAGATCGGATGATTAGGTTAATCGTAATTTGATTTAAGCTTTGAACATTTGTGTGGCCGCCATTACGTTTCTGTCAAGATGGCGGCGATATAAAACATGACACTGAGGTGCCCTTTGCTAGTGCTACCTCTGTACCAAATGTCGTTCCATTTGGTTTCACCGTGTTTGAATTAATAGGGGGAATTGATTTTCACACAAAGATGGCCGCCATCCGCAAACTATTAGGCTAATGACCTAGTTATTTGGTCAAAGGATGCTTCCTCTATAAAGGTATGTTGTTGCAGAATTTGGTAGAGATCGGATGATTAGGTTAATCGTAATTTGATTTAAGCTTTGAACATTTGTGTGGCCGCCATTATGTTTCCGTCAAGATGGCGGCGATATAAAACATGACACTGAGGTGCCTTTTGTTAGTACTACCTCTGTACCAAATTTCGTTCCATTCGGTTGCACCGTGTTCGAATTAATATGGGGAATCGATTTTCACACAAAGATGGCCGCCATCCGCAAACTATTACGCTGATGACTTATTAGTTTGGTCAAAGGATGCTCCCCCATAAAGGTATGTTGTTGCAAAATTTGGTAGAGATCGGATGATTAGGTTAGTCGTAATTTGATTTAAGCTTTGGACATTTGTGTGGCCGCCATTTCGTTTCCGTCAAGATGGCGGCGATATAAAACATGACACTGAGGTGTCCTTTGCTAGTGCTACCTTTGTACCAAATTTCGTTTAATTCGCATTCACCGTGTTCGAATTGATAGGGGGGGACCGACATTCAGAGTACACACACACACACAGACACACAGACACACACACACACAGACTCACACACACACACATACACACACACAGACAGACACACTTTTTTCGCCCTGTGTTGATCTCATAAGTCTACTTTCATTTTTTGCAAAAATCGAAAGTAGGCTAAAAATAGGCTAAAAATGGACCCAAAATGATGAGATAGTTACCGTCCCCATAAGACAATAAAATGTTTAACATATGCATAAAAAGACGAAATACAACGTTAATTAAGCTCCATTTATAAAGTACTTTCTAGCAATAAATGAGGTCTGATCCTTCTATCAAAACCTGCATATTCTGCCTATTTTCGCCTATCCCTAAGTTTGCCCGGTGAAATATACCTCCGCCTTCCGGCGTGCCGAGAGGAATTTTTAAAGTTCAATAAGGTGGTTCGTGAATGATATCATTCAGTTTTACTTCACTGTTAATCTCGCGGTCATGAGCCACGGGACCTTCTTTGGATGTGTAAACCGAATCTCAGGGTGTGGCATTTCATTTCCAAAGTCACACATGAATTAACCGAGAATCGAACCCGGTCCAGCAAGCAGCTTGGCACCAATGGGCCATCACCCCCCTTCCCATTACTGAATTTAACATGAAGGAGAAACTATTTCAGATAGGAATACAATAGTATCATCAAGAAGGAAAAATGAAACATTAATAGAATCTGGCATTCATCAGACTACTGGCGAACAATAAATAGCCTGTCATCAATACTGTACGAGTAGGAGATTTATCTATACTAATATAATTAAGCTGAAGAGTTTGTTTGTGTCTTTAGACGCGCTAATCTCTGGAACTACCAGTCGGATTCGAAACATTCTTTTTGTATATGATAGCCAGATTCAAGAGGAATAGTTTAGGCTATGTTACATTTCGGACAGACCACTCCATTCCCTGCATTTAGGCCCTTTGGCACAAATCTACACCGTTCAACCGATCTGAGCCAAAATTTGTACACTTGCCCTTTAGAACCCTGCGAGTAACACTGTCTACATAAAATTATAACAGACCAGTCCATTCCCTGCATTTAGGCCCTTTGGCACAAATCTACACCGTTTCACTAATCTGAACCAAAATTTGTATACTTACCCTTTGAAACCCTGCGAGTAACACTGTTTACATGCAATTTCGGACAGACCATTCCATTCCCTGCATTTATGCCCTTTGGCACAAATCTGCACCGTTTCACCGATTTGAACCAAAATTTGTATACTTACCCTTTGGAACCCTGCGAGTAACACTGTCTGCATGAAATTTCGGACAGACCACTCCATTCCCTGCATTTAGGTCCTTTGGCATAAATCTACACCGTTTCACCGATCTGAACCACATTTTGTATACTTTTTTTTATTTTTTATCGAATTTACCTCCAGGTTGGGGGCTCCCACGGACTCAGCGGGGAAACTCACCTCTATCGCCTCTACGGGCAGTGTCCTAAAGCTGGGAACATCTGATCGGAGTGGATACAACTATGGTCGTAATACTTAGAGTTGACGTCTGACAGCTAGTGATGGAGGGAGGAGCATTGCACGTGCCATTTCACGCGGTTGCCACATTCCTGCATTCCATACCCTACCCTTCTCACTTCCGTCTGGCTTGTTCGTTCGTTCATTCTGACCGCTGTGTTTTCTTGTAGACTACCTGGCCAGACCATGACTGACTTGGTCTTATGTTCGGTTTTCTTTAACAGAGGTCGGGCTGAAAAGCTCAGACAGTAGAGCGCTGGCTTTCTGAGCTCAACTTGGCAGGTTCGATCCTGGCTCAGTCCGTCACCTCTCTCCATCAGCAGCTTCCTACTGTTGATAGCTTTATATTCAAAACCAAGGTTATGAACCACTTTCAGTAAGGAAGAGCTTGAACTCTCTGGAATGGAATTAAAGGAACATTCCTTTCCGAAAAACTCTTAGCCTCCTCTTCAAAGAATTCCCTTACGGCACATATCATTTCTCTTCCTTGGTGATGAATTGTCACACCATGGCCGGCGGTATTTTTTTCATGAGGTGGATGAGTTCTGGGCCTCCCTCTCCCTCGAGGAGTATTCATAATGCTAGAAATATATATTGCAATACAATAATTGTAGGCCTACGTAATTAGTATTTAAAATACCGCTAGATTCTTAATGACGGCCTCCAAACAGAAACACAAATAGAATAACACTCACACTGAACTGCTTGTGACAAGATCTAACTCAGAAGTGCGAGGTTTGGCAACTCCTACAAACTCCTCCTCAACATGAGCTGGCCAGAGGGCTTATCTCCATGGCAACCGCAGTCGCCCCACCCCGTTTCCATGACAACCATACCCCCACCTCTCTTTAACCCACCCCGGTTACAGTGGCGGATCCAGAGGGGGGCACCAGGGGCAAGTGCCCCCCCCCTCCCGAAAAACCAGTTGTCTGCTACATTGATATAGCCGATAAAAATTATTGTTTCTGTAAACTGCACTGCAAGTAAAATCTTTGCTGTATTGCCTGCATTCATGAATGTGGTCAATGTTTGTTATCATATAGTATGTAATGGCAACACTGTTAATATAATCGCTACATCGACAGTGTTGCAAGTGCAGAGAGATCTTTCAGCAGCCTGCAACTTGTCAAATCATGGCTACGAACGCGAATGACAGAGGAAAGGCCGAATGGCTTGTATCTGTTATTTGTTCACCGTGATATAAATGTTGACGTTGAAAAAGTTGTAGAACGTTTCTCTAAGGGGGGTAAACGAAGGATCGCCCTGGATCTTATTTTGTAATAGGCATGTATTTTGCCTAGGATAGTCACCAAATAGAATCCCAATCAGTATTCAATACAATTGTTTCTTGTATTTATATTTATGTCACTAGTAGTAACTCAGTGACTGACAATGTTGGTACCATGTACATATTTTGTAACATTTGTGGAGTAGACTTGTATATTATCTTCAGATAGTCACTATGATTGCAGATGTTTTAATACATATTAGACTGTGTAATGTGCATTAAAATGTAGAAATGTACATATTCTAAGAATTAAAAAGTTTTTTTACACAATGACAATGACTTGTGTTATTGAAATTGAAACCAATAAACCATTTTGATATAATGAATTCCTTGTAGAATTATAAAATCTGGTGGTTAAATGTTATGTGTAGTGTGTGTAGATTAAATACAGAATTAGTAATTTTATTACATATTTTCTCTAGCTACTCTGAAATCCTAGAGTGCCCCCTCCGAGGTGAACATCTGGATCCGCCACTGCCCCGGTAGGCAGTAAAAGGACCTCCCTCTAAGAACTGTCAGACTTCAACTCTTAGTATTACAACTTGTAGGGAGGTGTTAACAGCACCGCGCCCAGGCGCCTCACCTGCAAAGCGAACAGGGGCCTCATGAGGGAAGGGAGGGATAGGCAAGGAAGAGGGAAGGAGGCGGCCGTGGCCTGACAGTAGAAACCATCTCGGTATTTGCCCGAAGAATAAGTGGGAAACCACGGAAAACCACTTCAAGGATGGCTGAGGTGGGAATCGAACCCCCTCTACTCATTTGGGCACCTGAGGCTGAGTAGACCCCGTTCCAGTCCTCATACCACTTTTCAAATTTCGTGGCAGAGCCGGGACCTCCGTAGCGGCAGCTAACCATGCTCACCGCTACGCTACGGAGGCAACATTTTTGTATACTTACCCTTTGGAACCCTGCGGGTGACACTGTCCACTATACATTTCGGACAGACTACTCCATTCCCTGCATTTAGGCCCTTTATCACAAATCCACACAGTTCCTTCTAATTGCGCCAAATTATACTTACGGTACACTTTGAAACCCTGCTGGTAACACTGTCGACTTGATATTTTGGACATAGCTCTCCATTCCCTACATTTAGAATAACAAACAAACTGAACTTTAAAACCACGTATTAAGGCCCTTGAACCATTCATGTCGTAGTAGTGTAACTATAATAGTATTTTAATAAGTCCATTGTTGACTGGCAATTCGGGCTGCATCACATCGCCCCTACGAGTGTTCTGGTGCAGAATTGCGAAAATAGTTAAATCTTGCGCTGCTTATAAATTGCAGTCACGGGGATTAGTGCAAAATGATTTCTTAGGCCCCTTAAAACAGTTATCATCATGAACATATTATGCCTTATTCCGCCACTGCCTCTCCGCTAGCTACTTCCTGTGGAGGGGTAATTTCTATGAACAAATTGATGGGGTCGCCATGGGCAGTCTCCTGAATCCAGTGATCGCGAATTTCTTCATGGAAAAATTTGAACAAATAGCACTCGAGACCGCACTTTTGAAACCCAAGGTGTGGCTAAGATACGTGGACGATAGTTTTGTAATATGGGGCCATGGTAAAGTTCAATTAAATCTGTTTTTACTACATCTTAACAGTCTGAACTCTAACATTGAGTTTACCATGGAGTCAGAGAATGAAGAGAAAATCACTTTTCTCGACGTTATGGTAACGAAGACCGCTGATCTAACCTTGGGACATACAGTTTACCGTAAGACGACCCATACTGACCGATATTTACATAAGACGTCCAACCACCACCCACGCCAGAAATACGGAGTGATAAAAACACTGGCTGACCGCGCGAAAAGAATTTGTGAAAAGCAGTGCCTAAACCAAGAAATTAAACACTTCAACGCGGCCCTACGCGCCAATGGGTACAGCCAGAAAGATATCCAGCGAGCACTCCATCCAAGACGTCCAACTACGAGGGTAATTGGATTGGAGACAAGCAGCCCCTGGCTAGAGCTTTCCTTCCATATATAAAAAAGGTCACGGACAGAATATGGAGGCTACTCGAGTCCCATGATATAAAGACCATATACAGGCCTACACGAAAAATTAAGGACATGTTTAGGTCCGCTAAAGATAAGCGACATCCTCATACCGCGGCAGGGGTTTATAAAATCCCGTGTGATTGTGGCCAAGTATACAGTATATTTGAACAACGAAAAGAAGTATTGCCACTCGCCTCAAGGGGCACGAACGACACAGCCGGCTGGGACAAACAGATAAATCCACTGTTGCAGCACACTCGCTAATCGCAGGTCACGACATAAGATATGGAGACACCGAAGTTCTGTCCACCACGGTGTCTTATCATGCCAGCTACAAAGGGAGGCCATTGAAATCCTGAAGCATACTAACAGCTCCAATCTTAAGGAGGAAGCAGAACGTATGAACAGAGCTTGGCTTCCAGTCCTTAATCCCCTCAAGCCTGCCCTCATTGACCGTCGTAGACGAGAAGATGCAACAGAAGAGCAGCCCTGTCCTTGATGCATTACTTTTATGTGGTACGCCGTTGCTATGGTAGCCTCTATGTGTGGGTTGTTGACTATTTATATCTTCTGTTGACTTGTTTTACCTCGCTTAATGTAACTTGTGAACATGCTGAACGCAGTCTTCAGCGAAACGTCAGGACGACAAAATGTCCTTAGAACACGGCCTATAAGCCCGCGAAACAGAGATTCCTATTCCTAGGTAGTGTCTTATTCCACGTACTCCTGTTTTTAAACATATTTTAAGATTTGTTTGTAATTTACATGTGTCAGTGCTGTAGTTAGGAAACAGCCATTTCCCGATTCATTATTATCATAACGGGGAAATGACCTGAATGTTACGTCCATTATACTGTACTTCTTATCACCCCCACTGCAACCACCACCACAACCACAAAAAGTTATATTTAAAACTATTTCCTTTCTGTTAGTTTAAGTATCAGGTGTCAGTTCTGTAGTAGTATTAATTATCATACTAATATATAAAAATGAGATGGTGTGTGTCTGTCTTTCTGTCTGTCTGTCTGTCTGTTACCTAATAACGCAAGAACCACTGGTCCGATTTAAATGAAATTTTGCATGGATGTAGCTGAAATACCAGGTTTACATATAGGATACTTTTAATTTCGATATTTTGTACTATTAAGAAATGGCGACCATTTTAGTGACGTCACTACACCCTTTGGTTTCAAAATTTCATATTTCCATATCAAATAAAAAGAGAACGGTAGGAAATAGCAAACGTTTGATGGCACATAAGAGCTTCAAAATTTAATTTTCTATCCGAAAGGTCCTTATAACTTTTCGTGTATCTCCAACGGTTAGCGAGTAAAACCTACTTTTGTGACGTCACTACACCCTTTGGTTTCAAAATTTCATATTTCCATTTCAAATAAAAAGAGAACGCTAAGAAATAGCAAACTTTTGATGGTATACACGAGCTTTAGCATTTAATTTTCTATCCAAAAGGTTCTTATCACTTTTCGTGTATCTCGGACGGTTAGCGAGTAAAACCTAAATTTGTGCAATAAAACACGGTCACATCGAGCGGTGCAGTATATCTCTACATATATAAAAAAGAAAATTTGTCTGTTTTTTCTGAATTTCTACGGAAATTTGAGTTATTTACACGTTTCAGACTGTTTTATGATAGATGCGCGCGAAAATAATGTTTTGGTCTGTCTGTCTGTTTGCTAGATTGTCTGTGGACAACTTTGTTCCCTTATAACTCGTGAAAGGCTGGGTGTATCAACGTAAAATTTGGTACAGATATCCATCAGAGGCACGACACTAATCATTGATGTAACTCTTCTCTATACCTCTCATAAAAGGGGGCATACCCCCTTAAAATACATGCTGAAATAGGAGTAGAAGGACGAGACAAAGCTCATTTTCAGCCCCTCAATGTGAGAGACAAAACTCGGGGGCCCTAAAAGCACGTTTGAAGGTCCTACGTCAAACCGTTTTTGAGATATTCCCAGAAAACTAATTTAATTTAATAAACTATGAACGAATGCAAGCCGATAACCATGGCAACAGATTCTCTGAGATCCATCTATTGCTGTAAGACGCAATACAATTCCATTAATTACATTAGTGTGAAAGTTTGCAAACGGTTAGATGGTTATTATGGAACCAAATTAAGCTGTAAATTTCATCAATACGTAAAATGCGCTTAAGGGGGTCAAGGGGTAGTCTATTTTTTTTTCACGCGATTTACATCTGCGGGTGTGGTATGGCAGGTCTATTATATTCCTATCCCTATGTTATATTATTATTATTAGTATTATATTATGGCGTACAACGACGAGACAAAGCCCCTCGGTGCCAGAAATAAAACTCGAGGGTCCTCGAAAACTACATTATAAGGCTCTAAAACCAACAGTTTCTGAAACATTCCCAGAAAACTAATTAAGTTTAATTTAACAAACTAATGAAGGAATGCAAATCGGTAACCATGACAACATTATCTCAAGGGGTGGCATCCAACTTTCCATCTATTTCAGTAAGAAGCAATTTATTACATTTATTACATTTCTGTGAAAGTTTGCAAATATAAGGTTATCACGGAACCAACGTAGACTGTATAATTCATCAATGCAATTAAGGGGGTCAAGGGGTAAACTAGGATTTTTTCATGCAATTTTCACGTGCGACATATAGTGCAGAAGGTCTATTATATTTCCAAACAACAACATTATTTTCAAAAATTCCTGAATTGAATCAGCATTTTTTGCGGCTTTTAGGAATTTGGGCCATTTGAGACTAAAGAACCTGAATTTTCATGCACCACAAGCTTTTATAATTTATGAAAGAGGTCTTCCTGAGTATGGGGATCCAACACAACGTAGAGGGTCAGTTTTTATGTGACGTGTATTGCGTTTCATCTACAAGGCTTTCAATTCTATTTCATGTCAGGAAGTACACGTCAGGTGAATTTAGTTTGAGAGCACATTTCAACTAATCTTTTTTTTTTTTTTTTTTGTCGACATACGGGTTCATCGTGAGGATGATTTTCTTTGATACTGTGTGGTAGATATACCCATATTTGGATTTCTGGGTGATATGTTGTAGACAATAGTATTGTCTGTCTGTCTGTCTTTCTGTGTATCCTTATGTACGCCTATAACTCATGTTCGGATGCTTGGTGCATCGTAAAATTAGGTATGGTAAACATGAGTCAATACACCAATCATTTATAAAACTCTTCACCGTTCAATTCATACAGTAGAAGGGTGGATATAGGGAAAAACTTCTCAAAATACATGCTAAAATAGGCGAAATATAAAAATTATCCTAGAAGAACGACCAAAGCATATGTTGCACTTCTCAATGTGAGACACAAAATTCGCGAGTCTATAAAGGGTCTCCCAAAAACCACATTATAAGGCCCTTAAATTAACAGTGTGTGTGATATTCCCAGAAAACTAACTTCGTTTTGATAAACTTATGAAGGAATGATAAGCCGCTAACCATTGCAACAGTAGCTCAATTGATAATGTCTGGTGCGTCTCTAAAAGCAACAGTACTTAAAAGGGACGTAACACCAATAACATTATTATTATTATTATTATTATAATGTCTGGTGTTATCACCGAACACCGTTCGAAGAACGGGTACTTCTGCTAGTCTTTCATAAAACAAATAAATCCACCGGGCGAAGCCGGCACTACTGCTAGTATGAAATATACGAGTACAGTAGAACTCCAATTATCCGAACTCCGACTATCCGAATCGCTGATTATCCGATTCGCTTTAAAAAAAAAGAAGAAGGTGGAAACGTAGTTGGTTGGTTCCTCAGTTTAGGGGCTGCAACAACGCGGTCATGTAGCCCCGTGTACTTTGGGTGTGTGTAGAATCTGTCTGATAACCGGTGTTAATTGTGATGGCTGTATTAGTGTATCTGTTTTTTAAATTTAAGTACAGACTGCAACTTAGATTTTTTCAAATAGTTCCTACTTTTGCCGCCAAGCGCCACAGTCAACGACTACTAGGCCTAGTTCAGAACTTAGCTACTAGACGCCACGGCAGTCGGCTCTTGGCAACGTAGAAACGTACTCCGATTCGCAAAATAATGATTCTGTCTACGAGCGCTATTGTCCTTCCCTCCACGTAGCTAGTGTTGGCGCAGCGCGAATATTATTGGGGTGATGAGTCACTGTCTCATTCTTTTGAAAATTCCTGGATGTTCAGAAGTTAGTGCTGAAGATGTAGGAGAGTGATTCGTCAGACCCTGGGTTTCAAATTCTAAATGATGATGAACTTATTGAAAGTGTGAGAGAAGAAAATGTCGAGGAAGAAGATGACCTTAATGTCGAAGTTGAAGCAGACACGGGACCATCAGCTAGTGAAGCTAGGGAAACTGCATTGAAGTGGATGGAGCGTCAGCCTGAGTGTGACCACATGCAACTTCTCACTGTCAAGCGGATGCGCGACTTGGATGCCTGAAAGCTGATCAAGACAGTCAAACAGCTTACCTTGACCGAGATGTTCATCAAACAATGACTGTCATTACCACTATTGTACCGCACTTAGAAGTATGTACGCTATATAACATGTAAAAGTGTTGCCTTTTCATGTAATTACATAATTAAGAATGCATAAGTAACGAAAAGAAGCTCTTTTTCTTTAAAATACATAAAAAGCAATTATCCAAATTTTTTATTAACCGAATGGAGTCCGGTCCTAATTGATTCGGATAATTTGAGTTCCACTCTATATACGAGCATATATTTCCCCCGCTTAATCCCCTAGGGCGGCTTTACCCACGGACTCTGCGAGGAATCATTCCACTACCGTCGCATTGACGGTGTCTGAGAGCTGAACACACTTTGTCAACAGATGCAATTTGGGATGGTGATATGTTAACTTGGGTCTAATTAAGGAAGTGTCAGGGAAGGGATTTAGGAAGGTAGTCGGCATTGGACCTGTTGGAAGGAAGCGTTCGGCACTTACATGGGAGGAGAATGGAAAACCACGGAAAATCATTTTTAGGACGGCTGAGGTGGGATTTGAACCTACGGTCTCCCAATACCAGTCACGCACGAGGTAGTGCGGTAGCGCTCTTGGCCACGGAGGCCGATTTTTACAATACATGATAAAGAGAAATATCAGTATTCTGAAATATTACACAGGTTTTTAACGCCTACACAAACGTCTCACTAGAAATGTTGACCTGGAGGTTCAAATATAAACTGACGAGAGCGCAGGGTCGTGGGGTCCAGATCAATTGAGGGGGTGGACAATTTCTAGATAACGTTCAGAAAATCTCACTTGACTTGGCCTCCTGTCAGGTACTGTAACACGTGAACGACATTTGACCCTTATAGTACCAAGGGATCGATAACTCGATCGAGGGAGCTTTTGCTAAATGTGCCACGGGGCGATGTATCAACTCCGTTTTATAATCTTTTAAAATTATTTCCAACCACGTAGCACTTTCCACGTTGTAACCAAGACAACGCGGGAATCATTCTCTCTCTGGACGTATCGACGTGTTTAAGTTCCGTGAATAATTGGATTCATAATAATTATTCTTTGAACATGCTGCAGTCCCCCGCGAGACTGAAGTCGTATTTGTTCGCGTTTTTCTTCGGATCGGATTAAGCTACTTGGTGATAAATTTGGCTAGCTCTTTGAACAAACAGGACATGAGTAAGGTTTTAACAAAATAAGCCATTTAGATCCTTTAGGCTCTTAACATTATATGCTGCTCAAAAAAATTAAACCACCACTTTTTTCAAAGGTCACCAAATTTTGAAAAGTTGACCGCACAAGCTCGAAATCTCAGTATGACGTTTGTCCTGACGCCTACCAAGCATATGCTTCAGCACAACTCTCCAACTTGAGTAGTTTCCGGACAGCGCCCCCAAAACCAGCCCATTTTGGACAACCGCAAATTGAAGTTTGCGAAAAACGCTGTAGGACTTGTCGCAGGTTGCCAAAGCCAAATCAGTCGAAAACGAATGAGTCTTGCTCTTAAAGGTTCCACAAACACGTTGAAATTGTTCCATTTGACGTTTGGGCATCTGCAACCCCCTTCATCATCCCCTAAACATGGAATATCAATGAGGAGGTACCTGAAAATCTGCACACCGTCCTCAGTTGCTGATTTCAATAAGTTCTTAAGGCCTCTGGCAATGTTCACCCCCTCCTAACACCCACAACTGGCATGGAACCAAAACCCCGTCTCGATTCACCCCTAAGGAAGGTTTTAATCGAGTAGTTTATCAGTGCAGTGAAAGGGGGGTCTTCCCCTAACGTTTCAGAAAAGAAGCTGTGTCTGTGTCACCATCCCTTCCCTTGCTACTCCCGTTTGTATGGTTTTTCGAATAAGGCCCTTTTTAAGGTCTGAAACGAGTTCTTAATCGCTGAAAGGGCTATAAAGGTGCTTATAAGTAGTGGTGACATGAAATCAACCCCTTCCGATCGTTGATTGACATTTCATCCCCCAAACTTGAACTTTTTGCACCCTCAACCCTCCCTGTCTGGTCGCGTAACGTGTCATGGCACGTCCGTGCGTGCGGGTTGCCGATGACCGGCAATGGGTTAAAAAGGATAGAAATGGAAGTACAATGACGTGATGTGGGTTGCCTATGCATGGGCGTACTAACTAGAAGCTGTTAACTTTCTAGAAAACGTTTTGGTCTCGTTCCCACCCTACAGATGAATTTCCATCCAACCTGCTGTTTTGAGCTCGATTGCAGGCCATAAGCTTCATTTTCATCCAACTCTGAAAACTCTGACATGACGCGTTACGCGTCCAGACAGGGAGTGCTGAGGGTGCAAAAATGTCATGTTTGGGGGATGGAATGTCAATCAACGATGGAAAGGGGTTGATTTCATGTCACCACTACTTCTAAGGACCTTTACAGCTCTTTCAGCGATGAAGACCTCGTTTCAGCCCTTAAAAGGGGCCTGATTCGGAAAATCATTCAAACGGGGGTAGCTGGGGAAGGGGTGGTGACACAGGCACAGCTCCTTTTTTGAAACGTTAGGGGAAGACCCCCTCATTCGCAGCACTGATAAACATCTCGATTAAAACCTTCCTTAGGGGTGAATCGAGACTGGGTGGTCTGGACCCATGCCAGTTGAGGGTATTAGGGGGGATGAACATTGCCGGAGGCCTTAAGAACTTACTGAAATCAGCAACTGAGGACGGTGTGCAGGTTTCAGGTGGTTAAGCACACCCGGCACCTTCTCAGACGCCCCCAATAGTAGTCAATGTTTAGGGGATGATGAAGGGGGTTGAACATGCCCAAACGTCAAATGTAACGATTTCAGCGTATTTTTGGAACCTTTCAGAGCAACACTCATTCATTTTCGACTGCTTTGGCAACCTGCGACAAGTCCTACAGCGTTTTTCGCAAATTTCAATTTGCGGTTTTCGAAAATGGGCTCGTTTTGAGGGAGCTATCCCAAACTACTCAAGTTGGGGAGTTGTTCTGAAGCACACGCTTGGTAGGCGTCAGGACAAACGTCATACCATGACGAATAGAAATAAACAGTGTCATCACTCCGCTACTTAAGCATTGTAGTTCATGGTCCAGCCAGTGTGTGGCGCGGAAGTCGCGCCGAACCATAAGCACGTGTGACAGTAACCCACGAGGTTAGTACTGTAATATCTTGTGCGCGAGAAGTCATATTATGCGAGGGAATTTGTTTCTTTGTAATAGTTTACGAATGTCTGTGCAGTGCTCTGTGGGTGCAAACAACTAAGTTTTCTGTTGTTTCGGGAAAATGCCGTAATGTTTTGTTCGTGGTAATAAATCGGGTTACGAAGAAAATCTGATGGTAGACATTTTTTCACACCGCCAAAAGAAACAAATCTGTTTGCGAAATAGGCGAGAGTTATTCCGTGGAAAGATAACCAATTGTCGATCAAAAATAGAATCTGTTACGAGCGTTTTTCGGAAGATTTAATTATTATAAAGGCGGACTGTTTCGTAGTGAACTATGAGAACGTGGAAATTCCTCGCGTGAAGTGGAAATTAAACCCAGGATCAGTACCTCACATTTTTTAAAATTTACCGAAATATCTATCCACTGATGTAAAATCACGAAAGCCGCCCAGTAGGCAGCCTTCCATGGTTACTTGTTCTATTTCGTGCCATCCTTACCTAAAACGAAAAAAAATCTGTCTTAATAATAATAGGCCTAAAATAATAAAAGTTGTTGATTCTTTAGGGACTTAACGACATCATGGCCACGTAGCCCCGTGTGTTTGGGTTTGTTTAGAATTCGTCTGATAACCTGTGTGATTATAATGTCTGTAGTAGTGTGTGTATTTGGAATTGAGGTCGGATTTGGATTTGTGTCCTTCGGTTAGTTACCATCCCGGCATTTGCCTGGAGGAGAAGTGGGAAACCACTGAAATCCACTTCCAGGATAGCTGAGGTAGGAATTGAACGCGCCTCTTAACATTTTTGCCTCACGAGGCTGAGTGAACACCGTTCCAGCCCTCAGACCAGTATTAAATGTATTGGCAGAGCTGGGAATCGAACCCGGACTTCCGTGGTGATAGCCAAGTGACCAAGAATGAGTCGGACATATAATAATGGCCAACCTGCCAATAAAATAAACGGTCATCCAATTCTTCGCTTCCGTTACCGTCCTCCTCGGATCTTGTTTCAACTTTGTCTTCGGTATCAGAGTCACAAATTCCTTTGAAATTACTGAATCATGAACTAGCTATTCGTTATCTTTCAGCAGAAGGTGACACGCTTCATCTGCATCCTTAGGTTTTCGTAAGGCGCAATCTCCTTACTGATATTAACTGAGGCAACATACTAAGCCAAATAATCGGTATAACAGCACACCTGCCACTCACTGACAGAATGTAACATCATTGGGAGCGCTGGTACTATCAATCTCACGCTGACAAAATGTTACACGTGTTAAAGTTATTTTTAGGCACGCTATTTCACAACTCCAGAGAAATGCTTACTAAGGCTTGTTGTAAGATGTCACGAGACGATAAGATCATAACTTGAACTGTTGGCTTGATATTAAAACTAATATAACGAACCATGGAGCTGTCAGATCAATGCGCGACTAACGGAGGGTTTTAAACGATAGTTCTACATGGGGACTGAGAATATTAATACTAACTTTTTGACAGTATTATTCATAAGTCTAAACACACAATTTGTTGTAATCAGCGTAACCGCAGCCTTCGTAAAGAGGTTTACGTAGCCCAGCGCGTATCCCACTATTGAACAGCTGACTGTGTAGCGTTGGGGATCAGCGCCGCTAGCGCTAGCCGAGCGGGGCGCGGTTGAACTCGGTGAGTGATAACACTATTTGTTTCTATTCATCATGGTCATACTAAGATATCGAGCTTGTGTGGTCAACTTTTCAAAATTTAGTGGCCTTTGAAAATAGTGGTGCTTTAATTTTGTTGAGCAGTTTATTAACATCTTCAATTTAAAAAAGAAAAGTAATATTTAAAAGTGCTTTAATGAAACAAATGAAATAAGTATTATTATTTAGCATCTAATATGTTTAAATATTACGGAACATTCTCTCTTAAAATACGGGTAGAAGAATTTAATTTCATTAACATGGGCTTGGCATTAAAAGGGTTAAATTTACATGGTAAATAAATTAAAAAGTACAAAAATGAAAGTCTCAATTCACGAAATTTTCTTTTTCTCGGAATGACTTGGGACGACAAACAATATGGAGGGGCCTAGTCCTAGAGCCCATGTTAGCTCTTCACGGTCCTGAACATCAGACCAGGTTTCATGTAAATCGCTTCTGTAAATCTCGAGTAATGAATTAACAAACTGAAAAGAAATAGTTCCTTTTTTATGAATTGATATCGTATTATTGTAATGTTCAGTAATACCAGAAGTAGTACAACATTAGTTCTTTCATTTCAGTAAAGTAATAATGCCGATTCATCAGTAATTGCATGAAAAAGAATGATAGTCAGTCTGAAAGACTAGACTTTATATCATTTTAAATGCTACAAATTCTGCAAATGCTGAAAAATGCTGGGTGAACGCCTCTTGATCATGCAGCGAACTGCGTGAACTCAAAGTCTATTAGCAAGTGCAAACCAAGGACAAAGGAGGTAGCTGGCTTGATGACGTCACGCTCACCGGAGCGCGCGGGGAACGGAGGGAGCTGAAGTGGTACTATGACGTCACACACCTCAGTGCATTCTCGATACATATCGTCCCGTCGCCGTAACGTAACGCCAGACCTCAGCGTAACGACGAAGTTGACAAGATCATTTAAAATGATAATATGACAGTATTGACTGTCTCATGGATACAAGATAGCCAGTGAGCATTCACGATGAAAATAAATAAATGTAAAGCAAAAAATAATGAAATGCAACCTCAAGAAATCATAAAGCCCTATTCACATCAAATTGCCTGGTGAAAAGCTAAAGAAAGTAGGAAACTTTGGAAGCAAACTAACCAGTGATGGACGAAGCAAAGAAGGGTGTGTCTGGAGCATGGCACTCTGTGGAAGTGAAACTTGAACTGATGGCGCAGTAGAAAAGATGAGAATTAAAGCATTTAAAAGGTGGTGTTGCATGAGAATTATGAAATTCAGATGGGTAAATAAAGTAACAAATGAAGAGGTATTATGGCGAATGGGCGAGGAGAGATGTTTCTGGCAAGTGATAATGAAGACCAGGGGCGAATGCTGGTCCTGAAATTCAGGCTTGCTCTTCCATTCATGAAAGTTGATGGGTGTGGAACATGCATAGTTCTGAATTAATTAATTAAAAGTCCTCTCGGCACGCCGGAAGGCGGAGGTAGATTTCACCGGACAAACTTGGGGATAGGCGAAAAGAGGCAGAATATGCAGGTTTTCGTAGAAGGACCAGACCTCATTTATTGCGAGAAGATATTTTATAATTGGAGCTTAATTAACTTTGTTTTTCGTCATTTTATGCTTATTTTAAACATTTTATTGTCTTATGGGAACGGTAACCTTCTTGTAATTTGGGGTCCATTTTTATACTTGTGGTCACACTGTCCTTATGCAAGGTTTCGACACTGATGTGTGACTATGTAACGGTCTGTTACTTCTTCACGCAAAATTATATCTCCCGCAGAGATTTTGGTTGGTTGCTCAGTTTAGGGGCTGCGACAACGCGGTCATGTAACCCCGTGTACTTAGGGATGGCTGTATTAGTCTGTAATTCAGGTAAGGACTGCAGACGGTCAATTTCAAGCAGTGTTCCTAATGTTTCTACCAGGTACTACCGTCAACGACACCTAGCTGTGAACTTGGCTACTAGATGCCACCGCAACCAGCAACTCGCAACGAACGTTGGAACTTCCCCTCCAAAGGAAAGCATACTGAGGGATTTTTAGCGCTCTTAGAAAATCCGACGACTTCGGCCGACTTTGAACTCGCGACCTTGGGCATAGACATTCAGCATGCTACCAGTTACGTCACCGAAGCCGCTTCACACTTAGTCAGATGAAAATCTGAATCTGATCTCGTGCAATTGCGTTATCTTGGCAACGTCTGATGGCTCATCCCTCATCAATTTAGTAGTGTTGCCATGGCAACCTCTGATAGCTCTTGGCATTTTCTTATAATTCCGAAATCATTTTTCTCATCCCTTGGCGTAATGGTGGGTCATATCAAAAATTCTTTCAGACAAAAGTTTTAGGTAATTATTAGGGGAATATTTTCCATTTTGTACGGTTTTGATATTGTGCCTATTAAGAGAGATATGATTAATGTTTCCCGAAAACCCCACTTTTTCCCACCCCTTTCGTCAATGGTTGGTGCTATAAAAAAACTCTTCAAACATAAATTTTTGGGCTTTATCCGACACATAGTATGAACGTTGAACGGATTCGATATGTCACATATTAAGAGAGTTATAGCAAATTTCACTTTTTCGAAAAAAAAAGCCCCCCATTTTCACCCCCTTCGACCGATTTAGCCCAGTAACGAACTCGACCGAAATTTTATAGGTATACATAATCGGTAAAAAATTCAAAGTGATTGATGCAAAATTACGGCAGTTATCGTGTCCACAAGAAACTGATATATATATATATATATATATATATATATACATACATAAATTATATATAAACTTTTGAACTGACGGTGGTTTTGGAGTCTGGGGGATGTGAAACGCGAAGATATGTCGAAATTTTCCGGAAGTCGAAACATGGTACCCATTGCAATAGTTAGCTTTCTAATGAAATCTACCTCTGGTTGGTTCCTCAGTTTAGGGGCTGCGACAACGCGGTCATCTTACTCCGTGTACTTTGGGTGAGTGTAGAATCTGTCTGATAAACGGTGTGACTTGTAATGGGTGTATTTGTCTTAATTCAGGTAAGGACTACAGACGGTCAATTTCAAGCAGTAGTTCCTAATGTTGCTACCAGGTACTACCGTCAACGACACCTAGCTGTGAACTTGGCTCCTAGATGCCACCCCAACCAGCAACTCGCAACGAACGTTGGAACTTCCCCTCCAAAGGGAAGCATACTGAGGGATTTTAGCGCTCTTAGAAAATCCGACGACTTCGGCCGGCTTTGAAACCGCGACCTTGGGCATAGACATTCAGCATGCCACCAGTTACGTCACCGAAGCCGTTTCCCACTTAGTCAGATGGAAATACTGAATCTGATCTCGTGCAAGTGCGTTGTCATGGCAACAATGATGGCTCATCCCTCATCAATTTAGTAGTGTTGCCATGGCAACCTCTGATAGCTCTTGGCATTTTCTTATAATTCCGAAATCATTTTTCTCATCCCTTGGCGTAATGGTGGGTCATATCAAAAATTCTTTCAGACAAAAGTTTTAGGTAATTATTAGGGGAATATTATCCATTTTGTACGGTTTTGATATTGTGCCTATTAAGAGAGATATGATTAATGTTTCCCGAAAAACCCACTTTTTCCCACCCCTTTGGTCAACGGTTGGTGCTATAAGAAAACTCTTCAAACATAAATTTTTGGGCTTTATCCGACACATAGTATGAACGTTGAACGGATTCGATATGTCACATATTAAGAGAGTTATAGCAATATTTCACGTTTTCGAAAAAAGCCCCCCATTTTCACCCCCTTCGACCGATTTAGCCCAGTAACGAACTCGACTGAGATTTGATAGGTATACATATTCGGTAAAAAATTCAAAGTGATTGGTGCAAAATTACGGCAGTTATCGTGTCCACAAGAAACTGATATACACACATATATATATATATATATATATATATATATATATATATATATATATACATACATAAATTATATATAAACTTTTGAACTGACGGTGGTTTTGGGGTCTGGGGGATGTGAAACGCGAAGATATGTCGAAATTTTCCGGAAGTCGAAACATGGGACCCATTGCAATAGTTAGCTTTCTAATGAAATCTACCTAAAAAACCAATAATCGCTAAATCACACGAACATTTTACATATCGGCTACATGAACATGCATTCAAACTGGTTACGTCGCACCTTTAATTCAAGATGGGCCAAATTATAACAAATTTTCACAATCTGACTTATTCTATAATTATTAACAAATCATGCAAGACAGTGATTCTAATTTAAACAAGTAAACCTCAAATTACGTACACAGAAAAATTGCAATTATTTATAAGATCTACCTACTTGAAAACAAACTCTACCCTGCGGCTTTCCTTAACAAATCCATCAATAACTTAATCATAGAAAGAGGCCTGTAATCTAATTTCTGTAAGCAATCCTTTTTCAATCGACAACATAGTTGATAATAGCCTCTCCTGACCTTGAGTCGATCCGCAATTTGTATTAATGCGTCTCAGTGTTGAAAAAGAACGTTCTGCAGAGGATATAACAGCAGGAATTGTTGCTACCAGTTTGATGAGCTTGAAAATCACTGGCATACCCATGTACAATTTTGTTAGTATGCATAAACTGCATTAAGTCTGAAACACTTTTCTCTTTAAACTCAGAAGATGAATACGCTATATCACACCAGTTTTTAAGCGAACAATGTCGAAAAATTACCCATAGGTCTTTTCTATGGCAGTAACATAACTGTCTGGATACTTATTTCTGTGCTTCTCAAACAAATCACAATCCAGCATGTGCCAATTGCATTGTCACAAGGAACAAATTGACATTCAAACCTGGAAGGATTTATTCTTCCAACCTTGGACCTGAACCTTGCAAAACCCTGGACTGGTGTTTGTGCATCCCTGCAGATTGTGTAACCCTAAGGGAATTAGAAAACCTTTGTTCCCCCTACCATTTATTTCCAAATCTGGAATTGGGCCATCAACTGAACTTTGTGTACCCCTACTAACAGTGGACATCCCTGTGGGAAATGTGAAAAGCTTCAATTCTCACGCTAAAACTTGCAGAGTCGTCAACCAACCGGCAACATGGCTTTGGGCCAATGCGCAGTAAACCACTAAGCTTGGCAACGCTTAGTTGGTCAGTCACCAATGATGCCAACTTGGAACAAATTGCACTCCATTGTGTGCTCGGCAGCCCGAGTCGTTTCGTCCCCCTCTTAGGTTGGCTGAACTGTGCGCGAGTAACGTGTTTGGCGCGTAAGTGCCGGACTGAAGCAGAAAGGAGCTCGATCAGCGTCATTACTGAAAGGACTGGTACGAAGTCAAGTCATGTTGTGATGGGCTCTGGGAATACGACTCGTGTTCTTCCCGGAGTCCCAAGAAAATAAGGTAAAGCTTTGAAGATAACATTTTGGAAAGGGCACAAATCATGAAAGAACAGCGTGTGCGATTCTCGCGTTTCCTCAAGAAAACTTTCGAGAAAAAACTATTTTCGAACATAGCGTCACTTACCGCGTGTGATATATTTTTAAGCTAAGAGACTAACTTATATTTTGTCTGCAGACAATATTACAGCTTTCTATTTTGTGTGTTATGTAATTCTTCGATGTATTTTTAGGCTGGGAAAACAGTTAGGTTTTTTGGTTCTTGAAGTAGAGATGACGGGGGGTACCTCGTGGTCATAACCTTTGTTAGCCAAGTCAGCGTCCTCTTAGATGATTCGATTCAAGGCTGGCGAGCCGGACAGTTCAGTCGCACTAAGTGGCTCTTAACCTCTAACATGTAACACTTCGGCTTTTGAATTTGTAGCAGCATCTTTTAATAGTTATCTTGGTTGTTCCCGGGGAAACCGACAGTAGTGGCTACGCTGGCTAACGCGCAGCATTAGGTCATGGGGCCAAGCTCTCTGCTGACTCGGTAGACGCGTGGGTTCGAGCCCCACCGTCGGCTGTCCTTGAAATGGTTTTCCGTGGTTTCCCATTTTCAACACCAGGCAAATGCTGGGACAGTACCTTCTGACAGGCCACGGCCGCTTCCTTCCACATCCTTGCCCAGTTTCATTCACCATCATTCATTTCATCTCTCATTAACTCCTCTCATGAGGTTGGCGTCAGGAAGGGCATCCGGCCATAAAAACCATCGCCACAATGACTTCCATCGCATCTCATCCCCGACCCCGTTGGAAAACGGGAATAATAAGGGGTAGACATACATACTTGGTTGTTCCCGGGGAACATTTCTTGTGTATTTACTGAACTTTATTTGTGTATTTACTTAACATTTCTTGTGAATTTTGATTTTCTTTACGCATTCCTGAACGCGTGTAGTCATGGGGATTCTAGTCCATGCTTGTACTTCAGAAACGGATTTCGTTCCGCAAGTTGTTTTCACCTCTCGTATTTGCGTTGGGTTCTGACTTACCATGCCTTTGGGGTTTTTCACTAGGTATATATTTCTTTTATTTCGAGTCAGGTTAGGATTGGTTTATTTTGGTATGCCTGTATGTGAAATTATTTAATATGCCCTTGTTTCTTGTGCACCCATTGTATATGGTTCTTAGTTTAATTATATTTTGTCAATTTTACCCTTCATTCTTTTATTTCCATGCATGGAGTCAACTCCTAACCGGACCTCTAGGGTACGCACCAGCCGTCCACTCAACAGGTTGAACCTGAAGACCCGCTGTATTCCTCTATGTTCCCTTGTAGTGTCTGAAATCCTGGAATAAGGGCACTACTCTGCCCTATACCTCGTTGCGAATGCCGCAGGGTAGGGTTGCGTTAGTACACAGCAGCGAGAAGAACACAAATTTATGTATACATTGAAAACGCTCTCCTATTTGGACAAGTGCATTGCCAATAATTTCATTGAATAGACGTTATTATTTAGATTTTTCTGCTTCGTCACTAATTGCACGCTTTTTAGAGCACGGCTGTCCTCCATAAACATAGATTTCAGTATCAACATGTCCATAAAAAGATACAGTCAGTCTGAAAGACTGGACTTTATATCATTTTAAATGCTACAAATGCTGAAAAATGCTAGCAAGGCTGGAGGCTTCTCGCTTCGCTCGAAGCCAAAGACATGTTAGATGATCAAGAAAAAATCAGAACGCTAGAAAGTTACAAGTCATGAGGGACCGCCCGGTGAAAAGACGGAGCTGGAGAGCGCGGTGAAAGGAGGGAGCTGGCTGGATGACGTCACGCTCGACGTGTCGTTGCCGTCTCGTAACTCCAGAGCTCACAAGTGAACTCAGTACACATGCACCGAGCGGTACTATGACGTCACACACCCCAGTGCATTTTCGGTACATTTCGTGACGTCGCCGTAACGTAACGACGAAGTCGACTAGATCATTTAAATTGATAAAACTATCAAAATCTTCATCTCTCATAGACTGGATATTTAGAAAGAGCTCCTCAACCTTCTTGCCACAATATTGTATATCCAAACTTTTTGTTTGTAAAATACTGAACACAGTATCGGAGAAGGAAACAAGAAGTTCCGTGAAGAACTAAAGAGCCTACTTTTCTTAAAATTAAGATTAATGCCAATGATTAATCTACAGTATATGAACCTATCTAGAATAATGATGAAATTAAGTTGGTAATATCGAAATGTCAAATAAGTTCGAAATATACCTGGTATAATGTAGCCTAATAGAGCACTATAGTTGGCAGCCCTGGTGACTGAATATATTCTTAGTTATATCTCTTAAGGTACAGAATACAAAATTTAGTTGAAGTCGAATGGACGTTACATGCAGTTAGATAATGGATCTATAAGCACGTATAAAAGCATGTTGGCAATAATGTCATGCGTGTGCTGGTCAGAAATAATCTGAAATATTATGATATCTTGTTGTGCTAATTTTGGATGAAATCCATTATTTCGTGTAGAAGTTACATGTATTTTAAAATTGGACCTATTAGCAGGCATAGAATCATGTTGGCAGCACTGACTTATATTAATTACTCCAAATTAATCTAGAATGTCAGGTGCTATATGTGTGCAAAGTATAGAGCTGTTGGCTTGCATACTTTCAGATATATTGATATTAGGGTAAAAAATATAGACAGCTTTTATTAACAGTTGGCAGCCCTGATTGCTCTTAAGAATACTTATAGTCATATCTGTTATATTCCTACACATAGCACTTACGAAATTTAGTTGAAATCCAACTGATAGTATAGAAGTTAGATGTATTTAAAAATTGGTCCTATCAGCAGGCTTATAATCATGTTGATAGAACTGACGTATATAAGTTATTCCAAATTAATCTAAAATGTCAGGCACTATACGTGTGCGTAGTTTAAAGCTGTCGGCTTGCATATTTTCTGATATATTGGTATTTTGATAAAAGAAATTGAGACAGCAATTAATAACAGTTGGCAGCCCTGGTGGCTCTTAAGAATACGCTCAGTCATATCTGTTTATGTACACATATTACATACACATTTTGGATGAAATGCAATTGATAGTGTAGAAGTTATATGCATTTAAAATTTGGACCTATCAGAAGGCTTAACATCTTTTTTGCCAACACTGTCATGTATGGCCTCCTGGAAATTGAACTGAAATAGTATTATCTACATGTGTGCTAATTTTGGAATAGCTCCTATGCATACCTTCCAAGATATCGAACATGGAGCTCAAATTTCTAGTGTGTTTTTTCAGCAATTGTTAGCAGTGACATCATTTTCAAATATAGGCTTGAGATATTCCGGTATACATCTTTACTCATACTAAATTTGGTTTCGATTGCTGCAGCCGTTTAGGAGTTGATAGGGACACACACACAACCAGACAGACAGAAGGACAGATAGACAGAAGGACAGACAGACAGACACACATTTTCCCGGATCGATCTCATGTCTACTTTTTCCTCATTTTTGCAAAATGTGAAAAGTAGGCTAAATATCTTGGAGAACATTGCCAGCAGAAATCTAGTGTTGAACTTAAGAAGAACAAAAATCCTTGTGCTTTCAATGTAATGTCTTCATCCCTGTAGATCTGTAGCTCTCATACCAGAGCTTCCATCTACACATTACAAACGTGACAGTTCGCAGCCGGCCTTGGACAGAAGAAACCTGCACGCGCATACATTTCTCACTGTGTCGACAACTCTGCTGAAGCTCCTAAGACACGAGCAAGCTTCGCTGTACTCGCCAAGATATATGCAACATGCGATTTGTATGACGCAGATCTATTACAGATACGGTACATATTATAATTTTTAAAACTCGCCTGCTTTAGAAAAATATTGCGCTTGCGCAGCAAGCGTAGCATGCTCGGAGAAATCGCCCCTGATGAAGACATACTAAGACACCCGGGAATAATAAACTTAGTTATAGAAGGAAGGTCGAGGACAGGAACTGTAGGGGTAGGCTAGGGATAGAATATGTTAATCAAATTGGCTCGGATGGAAGGTGTGGTAGCTATGTAGAGATGTAACGATTAGCTCAGGACAAGGAAGCATGGAAAGCCGCATCATTTCAGTCACAAGATAGAAAACTAAACAAGTAGTTCCGTGAAGAACTATACAGCCTATTTTCATATATCCTACTTATGTTAATTATCTCCCACAAATCCAACCCCTCGTCCTCGTCGTGGGAGATGGGCAACGTAATGAAGTAGGGGATTTCCTGTAGGGGTGAAGTATAGTGGGGACTTTGTGTGCCTCAAGACCGCTATGGTAGCTGTGAAGGCCCAACAGGAACCCTGAAGAAATTATGGCTAACGGGGCTCTGGTGAAACAACTGCTGCCTTGTAGTTTGGAGTTTGTTCTTCAAAGGCTAAGGGAAGAAACCCTGACAGAAAATCAGCCTGGTGCCTCAGGCTTAAGGTGGCAACCCCTCCAAGGCACTGGGTTAATCACTAGCTCCTCTTAAATAAACTGATTACGGAAACTGAAGCGAAATTACAAAACCGGACGGATAACCTGATGACGACTTTTGGCATGAAGAGGACTATGAAAATCGGTTTCTGGAATGTGAGGACCTTGATGGAGAAAACCAGACTGAAACAAGTGACACGGGAGATGAAGAACTATGGGCTGGATATCCTAGGATTGAGTGAGGTGAGGTGGCCAGGATTTGGTGAAATACAGACAACAGATTGAATTACATTTCTCTATTCTGGGGGCGATGATGAAGAACACAGGGATGGAGTGCGGTTGCTGCTCAACAGAAATGCAAAGAGAAGCCTTATGGAGTAGAAGCCAATTTCTAGTAGGCTCATGATTGCTAGGTTCAAGACAAAGATCAGGAATGTGATCATCATCCAATGCTATGTGCCTACAGAACAATCGGAGGCAGAGAAGAAGGAGGAATTCTACCAAATGCTGGGAGATGTCACAAGACAAACAAGTAAGAAGGACATTCTCATTGTTATGGAAGACTTCAATGCGAAGATGGGCTCAAACAATGAGGGGTTGGAGCAGATCATGGGTAAACATGGCATTAGTGAGATGAATGACAATGGGGAGAAATTTACGGAATATTGCGACAGTCAGGATTTGGTGATGGGTGGCACGGTGTTTCCTCATGGGCGGTGCCACAAGGTCATCTGGGTGTCTCCTGATCAAGTCACAGAAAATCAAATTGATCACATTGCGGTGAGCAGGAGGTTCAGAAGAAGCTTGGAAGAGGTTAGGAACAAGAGAGGAGCGGACGTTGGTAGTGACCATGATCTAGTGGTTGCCAACTTCCGCATGAAGATCGTGGCAGTCCGCCGAAAGTTTAACACTCGGCACAACAAGTTTTATGTGGGCAATCTAAAGATCCAGCAGAAATTGGACCAATTTAAACTGGAGCTCAGAAATAAATTCCAGGTGTTGGATTCCGAGACAGAGAAGGATCTGGAGACTGTGTGGAGCAAGGTAAAGAATATCTTCGTGAAAACCAGTGAGATGCAGCTCGGGTACAAGAACTACCTGCGGAAAGAATGGATATCCGATCAGACCTGGGACAAGATAAATTATAGGAAGGAGATTAAGGCCAAGCTCAACACCTGCAAGACTAGGCAGCAGATGGCTCACACACAAAGTATTCAACAGCAAACAGAGAGGTAAAGAGGAGTGTGCGGAAGGGTCATAGGGGTGGATTGATGAGCAGGCGGAGAAAGCAGAAGAAGCGGCAAGAAGAGGGGACGTTAAGGAGCTATATGGCATCACAAAGATGCTTTCGAAGAAAGGTTTTAATAAATCTAGGCCTGTGAAGAGCAAGACGGGCGAGATCCTCACGACGTGTGAACAGCAGCTGAGTAGATGGAGAGAACACTTTGCGGAGGTTCTTAATATAGATAGAGGACCAGAAAGTAAGCAGCGAGGAGAAGATGAAGAGGAAGCAGAAAGTGACCCAAGCATCGGCCTTGACTCCCCAACTCGGGGCGAAATACGGATAGCGTTGAAGCAGATGAATTGCGGGAAGGCACCAGGTCCGGATAATATCCCAGTGGAAGTACTGAAAGCAGACCTGGATATTACGATCAATCTGCTGCACCTTCTGTTGGAAGAGATCTGGAAGGAGGAGAAAATACCAACTGACTGGAAGAAGGGGTTGATAGTCAAGTTACCGAAGAAAGGGGACTCCACAAACTGTAACAACTGGAGGGGTATCACCTTGCTGTCCATTCCAAGCAAAGTGCTGGCGAGAGTCATCCTGAATCGTATAAAAGACTGCGTAGAAAAAAGGCTTCGGAAGGAACAGGCTGGATTTCGACAACATCGCAGCTGTGTGGATCTCATCAACACCCTCCGAATCATCCTGGAGCAGAGTGTGGAGTGGCGGAATAAACTTTTCCTCACATTTGTTGACTTCGAGAAAGCCTTCGACTCCGTAAATCAAAAAATCATGTGGAAGACCCTCGAGGAATATAAAATTCCAACAACAAAGATCATCAGAATCATGGAAGAGATGTACGAAGGGTATGAGTGCCAGGTTCTTCAGGAAGGCAAATTAACAGAAAAGATAAACGTCAGTTCCGGAGTGAGACAGGGGTGTGTCCTTTCCCCCACTCTGTTTCTGTTGGTGCTGGATAGTGTGATGAAGAAGGTAATGGGAGGACGGAAGAGGGGTATTCAATGGGGTATTAATGAAAGGCTTGAAGATCTGGATTTCGCTGACGACATTAATTGTCTTACGGCACAACGGTACCGAGACATAGAAGATAAGCTGGGGAGGTTGCAGAGAGAAGCAGAACGTGCAGGACTGATGATCAACACCAACAAGACCAAAGAGATGAGGATAAATTCTGACGTCACGACTAGCTTGACAGTTAACGGAAAGGAAATTGAGCGAGTTGAGTCCTTCCTCTACCTTTGAAGTATAGTCACAAATGATGGGGGAGCAGAGGAGGATGTTCGAAGCCGTATCAGGAAAGCAAATGGTGCGTTTGTCCAGCTCTACCCCATCTGGAGAAATAGAAACATTTCCAGGAAGACCAAGCTCAGACTTTCCAAGAGCAACGTAAAGGCGATTCTTCTCTACGGCTGTGATACATGGAAAGACACAAAACCGATCAACAACCAGCTACAGGTGTTCATTAACAGATGCCTGCGTCGCATCATGAATGTGAGGTGGCCGGACATAATCTCAATGAAGATCTTTGTACCATCACCAATCAATTTCCGATTAGCATCCAGATCAAGGAGAGGAAATGGCGCTAGATTGGTCACACACTAAGGAAGCCGGACGGAGCTGTTGAGAGGGCGGCGCTGGACTGGAATCCTCAAGGCACCAGGAAGCGAGGTCGACCTAACAAGACCTGGAAGAGGACGATCGGAAATGAAATTGCAGAGGTGGACAAGAACTGTAGTCAAGTGAAGAGAATGGCCAGCAACCGTACTGCATGGAGAAATTTCGCCAAGGCCCTATGCTCCAGAAGGAGCGACAGGAATTAAGTAAGTATGTTAATTGCCACTATCAACATACAAAATTTCAGTTTGATTGCTGTAATAGATTCGTAGATATTGAGAACCGACTAAATATTTCGGATGGTCGCCATGTTGGATATTTATATATGTAGGTCCTAGAGTTATGTATTGTTACATGAAGATTATTGTGTACGTGTAGCATTCAAACTTCAATCACACGATTAGGACACAAGAAGTAAAAACGAGATTTTAAAATTTCGCATAGCTGCCATCTTGTGGTTATGGAAACAATTGAAATATATTAGATGCCAGTGGATTAACATTTGTATAAGGGTTTACTGTACCTAGTTTCACTGCACTCGGATGGTTAAATTGCGAGAAACGTCCATGTGAATATTTATACTTCGCGTCGCCGCCATGTTGGATTTGTGATTACCAGGTTATTGAAAGTTCTATAGGTGAACTTATGTTAATAGCCCCTATGAACATAAAAAAATTCAGTACGATTGCTATAATAGATTCGTAGATATTCAGAGCCGTCTAAATATTTCGGATGGTCACAATGTTCGATTGTTAAATGTATAGGCGATAGAGTCATGTACCATTAAAGGAATATTATTGAGTAGGTTCATTATTCAAACTTTCACTTGGATCGCACGATTACGACACAAGACATAAAAATTTAATTTTAAAATTCGCACAGCCGCCATCTTGAGGTTATGCAAACAATTGAACTAAATTGGATACCAGTGCATTACAATGTGTACAAACATTTCTTGTACCAAGTTTCATTCCGTTTTGAACACTAAATCGCGAGAAAGGTCTATTTAAAATTTTCTAATTCGGTTGGCCGCCATGTTCGTTTTGTTGTTAACCGGTTTTTAAAAGTCTCTTAAATGAACTTCCAGTAGTGCTCTTTATCTTCGTACAAAATTTCAGGGTGATACCGCTAATAGCTTCAGAGATATAGAATGCCGGTGAAATATTTCGCACAGCCGCCATCCTGTGGTTATGTAAACAATTCAACGAAGTTAGATGTCGGTGCATTACAATGTGTATAGACATATAGGCTACTGTACCAAGTTTTATTGCGTTTGGTTGGTTAAATCGCGAGAAACGTCTATTTGAAAGTCGCAAATTCGCTTGGCCGCCATGTTGGTTTTGTAGTTACCAGTTTTTTAAAAGTCACATAGGTGAACTTCTAGTAGTTCCCTTTATCACAGTAAAGAATGTCAGGGTGATATCAGTAACAGTTTCGGAGATATTGAATGCTGGTGAAATATTTCGCACAGCCGCCATATTGGATTGGTGAGACGTAACAAAATTTGAAGGGCAAGGTCGGGGTCGTCCGGAATGGTGCTATGAACTTCCGAGTTTCATTGAAATCGCTCCATCCGTTCAGAAGTTATTAGGGGGGACACACACCATATCACACACCCTCACACACACACGGACAAAAGATGATCTCATAAGCCTATTTTTTCAAAATTGAAAATAGGCTAAAAAACTCAACAACAGGTAGGATGCTCTCATAATAGTATTTTGCTTTTACCTACTGTATGAACCGACACAAATGTAATTTTTTGAGTGTTATTTTATCACACATGCCAAAAAGAAATATCTATTTTTTAAATATTTATGCAGTAGTACATTAAGAAATTTAGGGAGGTTCCGATACTTTCAGGGGTGCTTATGGGTCACCTTGTGGTAGGGAAGCCATGACCGGTAGTCACCTGACTGAGAGGGTACAAAGCTCGCGTGCTTCTTTGCGGGGGTGTAATAAAAATCAAACGATCCATTCTCCGTCCAATGAATAGCGTGTCCAGCCTGTGAATTTAGACTTATTGTTCACGACAACTTGCAAGATGGCGTATCCCAGGTATCTCATACGTGGAGTCAACAAGCACCACTAGATATGGTATTAAAAGTATTTCCCATTCAGCCAGCACATCTTATAACAACTTACCTCCGAAACTGAGATAAATTATAAACTTAAACAAATTCAAAAAGGAAGCACGCAGGTACTTCCTGAAACTATATGTTGAAGAATATGTAGATGAACCCATAAACACTGAATAAATGATCCTACCACTTTAGTAATGTAATTGGTATTCTGCCCGAAGGCAGGTCCGAGCCCCTGAAGAGGCTATCCTCAGCCGGAGTTTACGTGCGGTAGGGTGGCCAGGGCCTTTCCGCTCCTCCTTATGTTGGCCAACAGCGCGCAGTACCTAGAACCAGTAAACCATCCAAGTTCCGACTACGCCCAATGTTGCTTAACTGTGGAGTTCTCATGGGATCCGGTGTTTCAACATGGCCAGGCCTTTGGCCACCAACTTGGTATATTCTAGTATAAGTTACTAAGCCATATTTGTAAAGGGCAGTCCTCCCTTGAGCTACCAGCTCACTGGGACTTTCTGTACCCTATCAATAAATAAATCGCACACCCATTTGGACGCGTACCACATGACGGACGCGTTTCGGTCTTGTGATTCCCTTCCTAGGCCGTCTCCAATATTACTGTGTACGGCTTTCACGGAAACACTTACTATATTTATTTATTTATTTATTTATTTATTTATTTATTTATTTATTTATTTATTTATTTAGCGTATGGCTTTTAGTGCCGGGAGTGTCCGAAGACATGTTTGTCTCGCCAGAGGCTGTAGCCGCTTCAATGCGGACACACATGGGGTGAGCTACAAGTTCCGTTCAATTCCAAGTAGTTCCAACTTTCGCTACCAGATGACAGTGAACGTTGGATCTTTGATAGAGCGTTTCAACAAGATCTAACCTGCAAATTTAGCTTCACACATGTTTACTTAGTGTCGCCTCCGTAGCGTAGCAGTCAGCGGGGTTAGCTGCCGCTCGGGAGGTCCTGGATTCGATTCCCGGCTCTGCCACGAAATTTGCAGAGTGGTATGAGGAATGGAACGGGGTCTACTCCGCCTCGGGTGGTCCAAATGAGTAGAGGGGGTTCGATTCCCACCTCAGCCATCCTCGTATTGTTTTCCGTGGTTTCCCACTTCGTCTTCGGGCAAATGCCGGAATGGTACTGTAGCCGAAAATCCGGAAAGGATCCTGATGGAATATCCATTGCCCCAGCTGGATTGCCTATTTCTAACAGCACCGGCAAATACTATATTAGAAATCACTTCCAACATGGCCTTAGGGGATTTACATACAGCAGTTACAAGAATAATGTGGATCACCAACAAACTACACGTGGCACATACCTTTACTTACCTCATCGGGGCCTGGGAATTCAGCTTCGCCTACAATACATCCGCAATACTCTTCTCCTTATATTTAAAATGAATCACACTCCAACAACAACGGATATCAAACTGAATAAAATTTATTAACAATAGTGTAAACTAATCTACACACATCAAAAAAAGTTTTGCATCACCTCGGTTCCCAGATCTCCGGCATATAGACGTTGACTGTGTATATTGTATCCAAGATACAGTCCCTTTGACTGTTCATAGATGTCACTAAAACTGCTCAAAGATGTAAACAACCATGCATGAGCAGGGCCTATTAGACGGAGGGGGTACGACAGCCGATCAGTTCCAGTCATTCCACCAGGACGAAGGTACGCTGCTCATGTTGTCTGTAGTTCTACCATGCCTAGAAGGTCAATACCGCAGTTCGATCGCGTCCGCATTGTTACTTTGTGTCAAGAAGGGCTCTCAACAAGGGAAGTTTCCAGGCGTCTCAGAGTGAACCAAAGCGATGATGTTCGGACATGGAGGAGGTATAGAGATACAGGAACTGTCGATGACAGGCCTCGCTCAGGCCGCCCAAGGGCTACTACTGTAGTGGATGACCGCTACTTACGGATTGCCGCTCGGAGGAACCCTGACAGCAATGCCACCATGTTGAATAATGCGTTTCGTTCAGCCACAGGACGTCGTGTTTCAACTCAAACTGTGCGCAATAGGCTGCATGATGCGCAACTTCACTCCCGACGTCCATGGCGAGGTCCAGCTTTGCAACCCCGACACCATGCAGCGCGGTACAGATGGGCCCAACAACATGCTGAATGGACCCCACGGAATTGGCATCACGTTCTCTTCACCGATGAGTGTCGCATATGACTTCAACCAGACAATCGTCGGAGACGTGTTTGGAGGCACCCTGGTCAGGCTGAACGTCTTAGACACACTGTCCAGCGAGTGCAGCAAGGTGGTGGTTCCCTGATGTTTTGGGGTGGCATTATGTGGGGCCGACGTACGCCACTGGTGGTCATGGAAGGCTCCGAAACGGCTTTACGATACCTGAATGACATCCTCCGACCCATAGTGCAACCATATCGGCAAAATATTGGAGAGGCATTTGTCTTCATGGACGACAATTCTCGACCTCATCGTGCACATCTTGTGAATGCGTTCCTTCAAGATAACGACATCGCTCGACTACAGTGGCCAGCATGTTCGCCAGACATGAACCCTATCGAACATGCCTGGGATATGTTGAAAAGGGCTGTTTATGGACGTCTTGACCCACCAACCACTCTGAGAGATTTACGCCGAATTGTCGTTGAGGAGTGGGACAATTTGGACCAACAGTGTCTTGATGAACTTGTGGATAGTATGCCACGACGAATACAGGCATGCATCAATGCAAGAGGACGTGCTACTGGGTATTAGAGGTAGTGGTGTGTACTGCAATCTGGACCACAAATGCTGAAAGTCTAGCTGTATGATGGTACAACATGCAATGTGTGGGTCTCATGAGCAATAAAACGAGCTGAAATGTTGTTTGTGTTGATCTCTATTCCCTTTGTATTTAAAGGTTCCGGAACTCTTGGAACCGAGGTGATACAAAACTTTTTTTGATGTGTGTAGTATAAACAAAATAACAATAAACTAATTTAACGATAGAAATTAAAATAAAAACACGCAATCATTCGCACTTCTTTCAACTCTACATCTTACTACAATGCTGCGTATAAAAATTATTAGCATAAAATCTTGGCTTGTTTTAGGCCTACACAGCGTAAAAATAAAACCGTTTAATGAAGGCTCTTACATTCGTGGCATTCCAGACACCTGATTTCATTCACTAGCTTGCGTTTGTAGAACGCACGTGCAGTGGCCTTGTTTCATCAATGAAATGCTAACACCACGCCGCACTCGGAACTGGTTTATACAATTTGTTCGAGGCGGTGAGTGTCCACATGCTTATATTATGTCACACCATTCTCCAACCCTAACGGTGAATCATTCTAGCCAGCCCACATAGAGACTGCTGGTGTGTGCGTTTAAAATAACACGTAAAATTAACATTTAGATCTTACAAAAATGCATACAACTACTCTGTTTCTTAAACAACCATCCTGAAAATTTTTATACGCTCCTTCATGCGCACCCCGCAATTGTTCACGACCAATCCGGTTCCACATTTACTCTTAATATTGAACAATCATTCATACCAAAAACATCTGCTCATAAAACACACGCTATTTCAAAACAATTGATTAATAAATCCTACTAAATTATTTAACTAATTAAATAATTTAAAAAATACATGTAATATGTTCAAAATAATATACATTATTTAGTGTTGCTAACACGTTACTTTCGAGATTCTGGCTTCTCGGTTACAATACAATTCTCAACTAAATATATACACTGGTTTTTCACATAACCCTTCTCTAACGTTCCGTAGGTTTTGATATACTGCTTACACATCGTCTTATATAGGTTTCATTACAATGTCGGTATAATACAGACGACTAATTAAAGTTAACTGTACGTAATTACATAACTTCGGGTTTAATAAAGTATAATAATAGTATTTTAGACATGAGTAGACAATCGTTCTGAAGTTGCATTTTCGCTGAAACCCTCCTGTTAACACAGCTAAATCGTTACTTTACAAGAACTGGACTACTTGTATACAACGGCTCTTATCATGATCCATGCCTTCTTATCAAAAACAACAATACTTTGACTTCCTTTAAAATGCGTAACTCCCTCGCACGAGCACTCCATAGCTCTACAAATCCTCATATAAAGGTATATATGGCATAAACAATTATCATCCACAATGTTAAACAATAACCAAAAAGGATTAATTGTTATTAACATATCTTATGTAGGAACTTCTCTCAAATAATGGCATGACCCTCAGTATCATTACACATGACTACTGGAGTACAATTATACATGCTTAAGTTCTTCAAACGAAACTTCCAATTGCAATGAACGATATTAGACAGTCGTGATTAACCTCCTAAAGTTTACTCCTCAACAATATAATTAACTGTTAACTCGTCTGTCGCAAATATATGTAATAAAAATAATACTCCTGTCTCACCTCACTTGTCAAGCTTTAAATTGTTTATCGTTGCAATGTCATGTCGACAAAATGACGTGATGTTTCAGAAATAGAATAAAATAACACACATGTTATTTATAGTATCAGATAGAATTCAATCTTGACCGGGATAAACTAGCTTTGAATTCCTAGCCAAAGATTTGAATAATCTTCTATCAAAAGATATTTCCTCTAACATATTAAATGAACAAAGCTCTTAGCTTTACAAATAATAAAAAGGTTCGTCAATGTCGTAATGTTTTTCCAGTCTCCACAAAGAATGTTCATAGGGATTAAGACTTCGATCTTATCAATGGACTAGTATTTCCTAGATTGTCGATAGGTTATGTGCAATAATGATATAACAATATCATTCGATGTTTCTTCTGTTCTCGAAGTTTTATGTCGTTACATTTAAGTGCTCAAATTAAATGTAATAAGAATTTAATTGGAAGCTATGACACAATGTCAGAATACTTGGTTTAAAATAAATTATTAAAAATTCGAGAGTCGAAACGACTAGTCTTCTATGAGGCAATATAATTCCTCAAACAAAATTTTTAATGTCAGTTCCACAACTGATCCGTAGAATAAAATTGAAAAATAAATGAAAGGCAATCATCTCCTAAATAATCTTGAAGCATAAAAATCTTAACACACATCTGAAGTGTAAAATACATAAAAATACTGAAATACATGAAATGTGAAAATATAGAAATATGGAATAAGATCGTTGGCTCAGGATGTCACTAATCAAGCTCTATACTACAAATGAGATACACTGCTACCTTATTTGGACGAAAACTTGAAGATCTATGTAAGTATTCCCACAATACTTTAGATGTTTCCTCAGTACAAGACACTGAGATGGATCTGCATTCGAACCTAGGATCTGCGACCTCAGAGATAGGAAACGTCCATCTCTGGAATTCCCCAACATTCGCCTGGGCTCGAACGACATCCTTCTGGCAAATTCTTCTGTGTTGCTGGGCTACCCTCCCTAGCATCTTGCCAAATCTCTTCTGTAGAATCTTCATTCTCCGTCGTAAATATGTATCAACCTCATCATTGGAATAATTTATAGAAATATTCATATAAATGGCGAATGAAATATTTCCATTGCTAATTTATGTTATATTAGTGTTCGTAGACTGACGAAAATGTACAAGATGGACCGTACACTACGTCTGTATTCAAGAATACATTGTCTAACGAAGCTCCATCGTTGTATCTTAACTCCTGTTAAAGAATATGTCTCTGGCGCATGACTATTTACTTATGTTGAATGAAAACATTTGAAGAATAATAATAGTCATTCTGCTAATGTTTATGTGTTGCGCCAATATTAAAAGTTCTTCGCTACTGTTCACTTGAACTGCGTTCGTCAACTTCACGTTGCAATTTAAAAAAATATTCAGCTTTATTTCCCACACATTTGAAAATCCGACTTAACAGGCTTATTTGTCGAAACGGTGAGTTTTAAAACGCTCGACTTTTCACAATATATAGTATGCGACCTGTTCTTTATATATATTCGCTTATTTAAATTCAGGTATCAATGATATGAGAGATATAATCAATTCAATGTTCCTCGCAACTTCACATAGAATGGAAGTGCGGTGATCTCCTACGTTCCACCTAGCTATCCTCGCGTCTCCACAAGTCGACAGTCGTGGCACTCGGACTAAGCCTTGGGATCTCCGTTAAGCCAGTAAAACACTTCCTCAGTCTTCAGAGACTGCTGGAATAAGAACCTCGATCCTTGGATCTCCCCCTCCAAGTCGAAATTTTGGCGGCCATATTAAATTCCCACCATAATTTTAGCGCGTAGATTACTAATGCTTATTACTGTGTAGATTAACCGATCTGCGGTTTTTAAAGTATCAGATATAATTTCTTTTAATTTTCTCTTCATTACCAAATAAGAAAATCTTCTTTTAAGGGCCTAAATGCATAATTTCATCATATTGTGTAATTAAAGTTGATCCCGTCTTCAATAAGACCTCTTCTCATTGGCTCTGGGCTGGGTTCCAATAGCATAATTTATAACAATATTTATAATATTAATTTCCAAACTCGCTGTTGCTATGCCAAATATAGCCTCCTAGAAGCGTCCATTGTGCAATATATCACGTGATCGGGCTCTCCCAGAGCCTCGAGCTTGTAACACTACCCTCCTGTGTCACACTTCCAGAAATTATATTTGCTGGTTAAATTTTATCATGGGGACCGAAAATACTCTCATTTTGTCCCTAAATAATTCAATTTACGGGGGCATTCCTCCGTCATCTCAAGTTAAAAACAGTTGCAAATTGTTTTTAATCATTCTAATTCAAGACCTTTGATATGTCACTTGAACTCGAATATTGAATTATTTTAGTCTATTTTCTTATGATACTTTTTCAAATGCTTTGCGTTGAAATTTCCTAGAATAACGTTGTTTCCATCATCAAACAACTCATAACAGTTATTCCCATAAGCATTAGTTATGCGGAACGGGCCAGTAAAGATAACTCCGAACTTGGGGTATATCTTTTTGCTCACGTCCGCTTTCACTGGTCTGCGCAGTAAAACCCTATTTCCAATTTCTAACGGCGTACCGAAACGTTTTCCTGCAACTCGTTTCAAGCGCTTCTTTGCTGCTTTCTGAAGTCTTTCTTTCGCCATATCGATCCTCGCTTGTCTTCCTAGATCAGGATCTCTGGGAATGAAATCAAATACTTTGTCCCATAGCCTTTCTGGATTTCTTCCTAAGTGAAGAATTATTGGAACTTCTGCCGTGCTTTCTTGAACTGTGGACTTCAAACAATCCTCAATCATTGGCACGTATTTTACCCAACTGGGGTGATCATCTGGGCAGAAAATTCTGCAGAATTTGATAAATTCTGCCATATAGCGTTCGCTTGAATTTGACTCTGGATAACGCACGCTTGAAAAAATGTGCTTAATTCCCAACCTTTCCATGTCTGCTGCGAATTCGGCTGAAGTGAACTGCGCTCCAAGGTCCGATAAGAGATATTCTGGTTTCCCAGCCTTCGGAAACACAGCATTCTCTAATCTGCTCACAACATTTCTGGTATTGGCTTTTTGCATAGGATTCATGGTAACGAATTTAGTGAAAATATCAACAGTCACTAAAAGGAACTGATTACCATGATATCCCTTCGAACAAGGACCAAGAATATCCGTGGCCATCAGCTCACGTTGTTTTGAAAGTATCATAGCTCTGGGTCTTCCCTTCAACAATTCTGATGCGAATTTTCCTCTCTGGCATTTATCACAAGACCTTATAATCTTCGCTATAGTGTATCTCATGTTGGTCCAGACAAACCTCTCTTTAAGAGTACTGAGGGTTTTATCTAATCCTCCATGTCCGATAGAATGGTGTGCCAACCACACGAACTTTGTGACAAGCTTAGGGGGCACGACTATGCGAATCTTAGTGTGTTCGGAGTCTGCGTACTTACACACGAGATCTCCGCTCAATACAAAGTGTCGTGATTGCCTCTGAGTAGCAGCATAATCTAGATCTGCTGTGTCCATGTAACCCTTAAAGAACCTGTACATTTTCCTAATTGGAGCGTGTCTCTTCTGTGACACACCGATTCGGGCTAATCTCCTAACGGTTTCCTGATCTTCTTCCTGCAATTGTACACGGTTAATCTGCAAATTTCTCACTGAGTTACGTGATAATGCGTCAGCCAACAAATTGTCTCTCCCTGGCTGGTGAACTATTGTAGCATTAAACTGTTGAGTGAAAAGGGCCCATCGAGTTAATCCATCACTCGACATATCGGTTTGAAGCATAAATTGGAGTGCCTTATGGTCGGTTGAAATTATAATCTGGTGTCCGATTAATATCTTCTTCCACACTTGAAGAGCTGTCACGAAAGCTAACACCTCAAGTTCTGTCGTGAAGTAGTTCTCTTCGTGTTTCTTAAGCTTTCTTACGGTGAACGCAATGTAGTGCTTATTTGCTTCTTCGTCCTTTTGGTATAAGACTGCACTAATTCCTACACGTGAAGCATCGGATTCTATGTAGAATATCCGTTCGAAATCCGGATATTCTAATTTCACGTTGTTTCTCAACATCTCCTTAGCTTTCTCAAACGCGTCGTCAGCGGTACTACTCCATTTCCAACGGTTATTTTTCTTTAGCAAGTCATAGAGAGGTGCCATAATCTCTGAATACTTTGGACAATGACTGCTAATGAATTGGCACGCACCTACAAATTCTCGCACTTGTTTGACCTTAGTGGGCTTTGGGAACCTCATAATAGCTTCCACTTTCTGCAAGTTCGGGTGATATCCATGCTGGTCAATGGTGTGTCCGAGAAAATTAATTTCTTTTTCATGAAACGACACTTATCGAAGTTTACATTTATATTTGCGTCTCTCAGGTTTTCAAAAAGCTTACGCAAGTGTATAAAATGTTCCTGGACATTTGGTGAAGATATGATTAAATCATCTATATAACAAAGCACGTTCTTTTTAACTTCATCGGTGAGTTTGTTATCAAGGGCTCTAATCAGGGCTGGACCACCGTTGACCATGCCAAAGGGAATTCTCTGAAAAACCCAGGACGTCTGGTCAAACAGAAACCCTGTGTAGTGTTTGCTTTCTTCTTCAAGCTCAATCTGATAAAACGAAGAGGTTAAATCTAGGACGCGAAAACAGGCTTTTCCTTTGAACTTTCTGAGCAAATCTCGTATTTTAGGCGGTCGGTCTGCCTCGGGCAAAATCTTTAAGTTAATGGCCCTGGCGTCGAGACATAGGCGTAATTGACCATTATTTTTCTTGACTACTGTTATAGGGTTGATGTAAGACGACGCCTGCTTCTTTATAATTCCATCAACTTCCATTTTCTTGATTATCCCTCGTACTTCTTCATAGTACTTTTCTGGTATGGGGTAAATCCTCTTCTGATATGGAGTTTCATTCGTAAGCGTAATCTTATACTTGTAGTCCTTTATCAATCCAGGCTTATCATCAAAGATGTCTTTAAACTCCATGATTAATTCCTCAAATTCATCCTGAATTTCGTCAAACCCATCTGCTTGGAGAGTAAGCATTTCCCTTCCATTTTCTACCTCTTCAATAATGCTGTTAATAATTTCTTCCCTAGGATCTTTATCTAGACTGTCATTCGAATCCTGTTCTTCTAACTCTTCTGTGTTTATTAACCCTTCACTAAATTTTATGACTCGGTTTTTCATATCAATTACTGCTCCAAATTTAGTAATGAAGTAAATGCCTAGCACGATATCAAAATTGATTTTGCTCACCACAATGAAAATGTGTTCATATGTGCATCCATTTATCTCAAAGTTTAACGAAACGTGGATTTTGCATTTTACCGCGTTGTCTTGAAAAATACCACGCACTTTAACAATAGATGCGGGTAAAACTGTCATCTTTTTGCCCTTAGATAATCTCTGATAACAATCATCCGATATGATAGACATAATGGCACCAGTATCCATTAATGACTTGTATATTTGTCCATCAACATTAACACATATAATCGGTAACTCGAATGGTCTTTCTTCTCTAACAATTTCCTTCTCGAAGAGTAGGTCTTCGTCTTTCACCTCATAGATTTCGTTTATCATAATCTGGTTTTGTATAGCAGTATATCCTGTCTCCTCTAATTCCGTTTTAAATTGTTTTTTTTGTCCTTGAGACTCATTGGCATGGTTCCCCATCTGACTAGTAGATGGACCGGGATCTATAATCAAACTTTTATTTTCCCTTCCATTACCATTCTCATTGTTTCTCAACTCCTTGAGATACTCTTTTCCTTCCTTATGACGTTCATCATACTTCTCCTTCGTCATAATTTCATCTTGGGAGTTTCTGTTACGATTATAGTTCTGGTTATTCCTATTGTTATTCCTGTTATAATAACCATTATTATTGTAAGGGTAGTTATTATTATTGTGATAATAACCACTTCTACGGTTGCCATTGCTATTATCGTTATTACGTCCTTGCTGTTGCTGGTATGGATGACCTCCAAGGAATCTCCTGTATCTGGGTTCTGGTCTACGATCACGGAAATAATTATTCCTTTCAGGACCAATATTTCCCTTTTCTGGTTCTTTCGGATTGTCTGTCTGTTGTGTTTGGTCAAGATATACTGTGTTAATGTCTTTGTATTCTTGCCTTTGGTTCTTCGCAACAACGTTTGGCATAGGGCTCGTGTAATCGAGTTTTCTGAGCAATTCGTCCATACTTGCTAAATCGTTGATTCCTGACGAGATAATTTGACGTCTGACTTCAACAGGGAGCATCCTGGCTATCGCGGCTATCAACTGAGCTGTAGATAACGGGGGTTGAAGAAATCTGAGTCTGGCTAACTGACTCGTGAAGAAGTCTGCTTAGCGTGTGGGAAGAGTTCCTGAATATTTTCGTGAGTATACTTCTACGCGTAGGGAATTTTGAGCTTCAATCGACCAAAACCGCTTTATTAGTGCTTCTGCGAATTCATCGAAGTTTATGAAGCTATATATAAAGGCGCAAACCATTCAAGGGGCCCATCTGACAGATAGCGTTCTACGATCTTCATTTCTCTCTCTCTTGGAATATGCGCTTCGATGAAGTAATCTTTGAGATTTCTGATGTACTCTATCGGTGTGAAACTATCTAGGTTGCTGAACTTACGCGGTTTGTCTTCAAAGTTCCTTATGACAGTCACGTTTCTCGGATATGAATCCTGAAAGTTTGGTCGAAAATCTCTATTGTAACTTTCGGGATCTTTACTCCTCTTCTCTAAACCTACCGTAAACCTGAACAATCTTTCTTCCGGCCTGATTTCGCTTTCTTCCACTTCTAGGCTATTTCTTCTAGTTTGATTTCTCGAATCTTCGAATCTATTTTCTCCCTTTCCTTTTCTTCTATCTCAGCGATAATCTTCTTCAGCTGTTGGCCTACTTCGGTCTTTAAATCCTCCTTATACGTCTCAAGCTTGGCAACATCTCCTAGATTAAGATTTTGTAATTTCTTGGTTACGTATTCTTCTAGTTCATTAGTTTTCTCCTCACTCATGGCATTAACGTTGGTGACAACCTTGTTTAATCGTTCCTATATCGTTTTGGTCTTACTCTCTAACGATTCTTTCAAAGCTTGCACATCCTGACTAGATTGAGTTCTATCTTCTACTTGCTTTTCAGTGAGCGTATCAATCCTTTTACCTAAATCCGTTCTTACTTCAATAACCTCTCGATTAATTTCTACTTGGGTACTGGCTAATTTCTTTTCTATGTTATCTTGGATTTGCTTAACGTGTTCCCCACTGGATTTGTTCCACTCGTCTTTCCAGACAACTACATTAGCTTTTAACATTGCAGCTATCCTCCTCAATATCTGCCTTAAGAATTTTATTATGGTCAATAACCTGCGTTCGTAAAGTTTCTACGTTACCTTTTAATTCGACCAGAGAAGCTGTAGTTTTTAACGCATCGTTAACAAAACGTGCCGTTAAAGCAATTATATTCTGTGTACACAATTCTTTAGATGCCTCTACCTCTTGTCTAATCTTATTAATGTCCACCTGGACTTTTGTTACATCTACAAATACCGTATTGACTTCTGTTTGTATTTTACCTATGTCAGACTGTACATCAGTGACATCTGACTGCATATTGTTTATGTCAACTTGAACATTAGTGACATCGGCTTGGACTTAATCTACTTTAGATTTGACATTGGATACCTCTTACCTCACATTACCAATATCGGACTGTACATTAGCCACATCTACTTGCACTAAGTCTACTTTGGATCGGACAGTATCGACTTTACTTTGAACAGTGGATACATCTACTTGGACTGTATCTACTTTACTTTGGACATTAGATACATCTACTTGGACTGTATCTACTTTTGTTCGTACACCACTTACATCAATCATCCTGAATCTGCTTTGAGCAGGCCTGTGAACGCGTGACATTTGCAACCATTTTAGAGGCACTAGTATGTAAACCCTCTAAAGAAGTCTGAACTTCCTGAATTTCAGTTTTGAAACTCTCTTTGACACTTTCAGCGACTTTATCTGTAATAGAATCAACAACTTTAACAACCACTGCGTTAAGGTCCTCCTTTCGTTCCCGCTTCAGTTGTTCTAGGTCATGGTTCGCTTCCTGAAATTTACCTTGCATATCTACCATATTCGCAGATAATTCTAGTTTATCTTACCTTCAACAACATTCAGACTGCTCTGCACTTGCTCCTTCAAATTCTGCTGCAGCTTCGCATGCATCTCCTCCAACATTCTCTTTACATCCTCGGATGCCATTGCAATAACCCTTTATATAATGCTGTAGAGACATAAACGATAACAGAGCAAAATAACAACATCTGAGCAACGTCCTATTCCATATATATTTATGAGCACCTTAATGTCTAAAAGTAACTTAAAATTATCTTAGCATTAACTTAAAGTACACCCTGTGTTGAATAAACTTACTCATAATGTTCGTTCTCCTGTGACTCACTTTAAATATACTACCACAAAGAAAATTCTACCATTACAATCATAAAACAAGTTAACTTTAATTTTTAACATGACCTTAAAAATCGTCATGTACCGGTTAAATAAGATAAATATACAGATCGTAGGTAGTTTTTAGAAACTGTCTACCTACTACACCTCTCTCAGGTTTCTAAGATCAGATCTTTATCTGAGTGTAACCCTCCAAATATCAATTTAAATTAAGCCTATATAATTACACTCACATCCATCCAAAATGGATAAGACATCCCACAAGTCAAGTAATTATTTCTTTCACTAGAAATGTTCAAACCAACTTCCTTTAGAGACACTAGGAAGATAATTTCGTAGCCCCAAAGTTCATAGGGCACTAGTCCTACTGTACCCGAAAATCCGGAAAGGATCCTGTTGGAATATCCATTGCCCCAGCTGGATTGCCTATTTCTAACAGCACCGGCAAATACTACATTAGAAATCGCTTCCAACATGGCCTTTAGGGATTTACATACAGCAGTCACAAGAATATTGAGGATCAACAACAAACTACACGGGGCACTTACCTTTACTTACCTACTCGGGGACTGGGAATTCAGCTTCGCCTACAATACATCCACAATACTCTTCTCCTTATATTTAAAATGAATCACACTCCAACAACAACGGATAACAAACTGAATAAAATTTATTAACAATAGTGTAAACTAATCTAGTATAAACAAAATAACAATAAACTAATTTAACGATATAAATTAAAATAAAAACACGCAATCATTCACACTTCCTTTCAACTCTAACTCTTACTACAATGCTGCGTATAAAATTATTAGAATAAAATCATGGCTTGTTTTAGGCCTACACAGCGTAAAAATAAAACCGTTCAATGAAGGCTCTTACATTCGTGGCATTCCAGACACCTGATTTCATTCACTAGCTTGCGTTTGTAGAACGCACGTGCAGTGGCCTTGTTTCATCAATGAAATGCTAACACCACGCCGCACTCGGAACTGGTTTATACAATTTGTTCGAGGCGGTGAGTGTCCACCTGCTTACATTATGTCACACCGTTCTCCAACCCTAACGGTGAATCATTCTAGCCAGCCCACATAGAGACTGCTGGTGTGTGCGTTTAAAATTACACGTAAAATTAACATTTAGATCTTACAAAAATGCATACAACTACTCTGTTTCTTAAACAATCATCCTGAAAATTTTTATACACTTTTTCATGCGCACCCCGCAATTGTTCATGACCAATCCGGTTCCACATTTACTCTTAATATTGAACAATCATTCATACCAAAAACATCTGCTCATAAAACACACGCTATTTCAAAACAATTGATTAATAAATCCTACTAAATTATTTAACTAATTAAATAATTAAAAAAATACATGTAATATGTTCAAAATAATATACATTATTTAGTGTTGCTAACACGTTACTTTCGAGATTCTGGCTTCTCGGTTACAATACAATTCTCAACTAAATATATACAATGGTTTTTCACATAACTCTTCTCTAACGTTCCGTAGTTTTGATATACTGCTTACACATCGTCTTATATAGGTTACATTACAATGTCGGTATAATACAGTCGACTAATTAAAGTTAACTGTACGTAACAACATAACTTCGGGTTTAATAAAGTATAATAATAGTATTTTAAACATGAGTAGACAATCGTTCTCAAGTTGCATTTCCGCTGAAACCCTCCTGTTAACACAGCTAAATCGTTACTTCACAAGAACTGGACTACTTGTATACAACGGCTCTTATCATGATCCATGCCTTCTTATCAAAGAACAACAATACTTTGACTTCTTTAAAATGCGGAACTCCCTCGCACGAGCACTCCATAGCTCTACAAATCCTCATATAACAGTATATATGGCATAAACAATTATCATCCACAATGTTAAACAATTACCAAAAAGGATTAATTGTTATTAATATATCATATGTAGGAACTTCTCTCAAATAATGGCATGACCCTCAGTATCATTACACATGCCTACTGGACTACAATTATACATGCTTAAGTTCTTCAAACGAAACTTTCAATTGTAATGAACGATATTAGACAGTCGTGATTAACCTCCTAAAGTTTACTCCACAACAAGATAATTAACTGTTAACTCGTCTGTCGCAACTACATGTAATAAAAATAATACTCTTGTCTCACCTCACTTGTCAAGCTTTAAATTGTTTTTCGTTGTAATATCATGTCGACAAAATGACGTGATGTTACACAAATAGAATAAAATAACACACATGTTATTTATAGTGTCAGATAGAATTCAATCTTGACCGGGATAAACTAGCTTTGAATTCCTAGCCAAAGATTTGAATAATCTTCTATTAAAAGGTATTTCCTCTAACATATTAAATGAACAAAGCTCTTAGCTTTACAACTAATAATAAGGTTCGTCAATGTCGTAATGTTTTTCCAGTCTCCACAAAGAATGTTCTTAGGGATTAAGACTTCGATCTTATCAATGGAGTAGTATTTCTTAGATCGTCGATAGTTTATGTGTAATAATGATATAACAATATCATTCGATGTTTCTTCTGTTCTTGAAGTTTAATGTCGTTACATTAAAGTGCTCAAATTAAATGTAATAAGAATTTAATTTGAAGCTATGACACAATGTCAGAATACTTGGTTTAAAATAAATTATTAAAAATTCGAGAGTCGAAACGACTAGTCTACTATGAGGCAATATAATTCCTCAAACAGAATTTTTAATGTCAGTTCCACAACTGATCCGTAGAATAAAATTGAAAAATAAATGAAAGGCAATCATCTCCCAAATAACCTTGAAGCATAAAAATCTTAACACACATCTGAAGTGTAAAATACATAAAAATACTGAAATACATGAAATGTGAAAATATAGAAATATGGAATAAGATCGCTGGCTCAGGATGTCACTAACCAAGCTCTATACTACAAATGAGATACACTGCTACCTTATTTGGACGAAAACTTGAAGATCTATGTAAGTATTCCCACAATACTTTAGATGTTTCCTCAGTACAAGACACTGAGATGGATCTGCATTCGAACCTCGGATCTGCGACCTCAGAGATAGGAAACGTCCCTCTCTGGAATTCACCAACATTCGTCTGGATTCGAACGACATCCATCTGGCAAATTCTTCTGTGTTGCTGGGCCACCCTCCCTAGCATCTTGAGAAATCTCTTCTGTAGAATCTTCATTCTCCGTCGTAAATATGTATCAGCCTCATCATTGGAATAATTTATAGAAATTCATATAAATGGTGAATGAAATATTTCCATTGCTAATTGATGTTATATTAGTGTTCGTAGACTGACGAAAATATACAAGAAGGACCGTAGACTACGTCTGTATTCAAGAATACATTGTCTAACGAAGCTCCATCATTGTATCTTTACTCCTGTTATCGAATATGTCTCTGGCGCATGACTATTTACTTCAATGATAATTATGTTGAATGAAAACATTTGAAGAATAATAATAGTCATTCTGTTAATGTTTATGTGTTGCGCCAATATTAAAAGTTCTCCGCTACTGTTCACTTGAACTGCGTTCGTCAACTTCATGTTGCAATTTAAAATTATATTGAGCTTTATTTCCAACACATTGGAAAATCTGACTTAACAGGCTTATATTGTCGAAACGGTGAGTTTTAAAACGCTCGACTTTTCACAATATATAGTATGCGACCTGTTCTTTATATATATTCGCTTATTTAAATTCAGATCTCAATGATATGAGAGATATAATCAATTCAATGTTCCTCGCAACTTCATATAGAATGGAAGTGCGGTGATCTCCTACGTTCCACCTAGCTATCCTCGCGTCTCCACAAGTCGACAGTCGTCGCACTCGGACTAAGCCTTGGGATATCCGTTAACCCAGTAAAAACACTTCCTCACTCTTCAAAGACTGCTGGAATAAGAACCTCGACCCTTGGATCTCCCCCTCCAAGTCGAAATTTTGCGGCCATATTAAACTCTCACCATAATTTTAGCGCGTAGATTACTAATGCTTATTACTGCGTAGATTAACCGATCTGCGGTTTTTAAAGTATCAGACACAATTTCTTTTAATTTTCTCTTCGTCATACTAATATATAAAAATGAGATGGTGTGTCTGTCTTTCTGTCTGTCTGTCTGTTACTCAATAACTAAAGAACCACTGGTCCGATTTAAATGAAATTTTGCATGGATGTAGTTGATTTACCAGGTTTACATATAGGATACTTTTGATTTCGAAATTTTGTACTATTAAAATGGCGACCATTTTAGTGACGTCATTAGACCCTTTGGTTTCAAAATTTCATATTTCCATATCAAATAAAAAGAGAACGGTAGGAAATAGCAAACTTTTGATGGAACATAGGAGCTTTGAAATTTAATGTTCTATCCGAAAGGTCCTTATCACTTTTCGTGTATCTCCAACAGTTAGCGAGTAAAACCGACATTTGTGACGTCACTACACCCTTTGGTTTCAAAATTTCATATTTCCTTTTCAAATAAAAAGAGAATTATAAGAAATAGCAAACTTTTGATGGTATACATCAGCTTTAACATTTAATTTTCTATCCGAAAGGTCCTTATCACTTTTCGTATATCTCCAACGGTTAGCGAGTAAAACCAGAATCTGTGCAATAAAACACGGTCAACACCGAGCGGTGCAGTATATATATCTATATATAAAAATGAAAATTTGTGTGTTTTTCTCTGAATTTCTGCGGAAATTCGAGTTGTTTACACGTTTCAGACAGTTTTATGATGGATGCGCGCGAAAATATTTTTTTTGTCTGTCTGTTTGTTTGTCTGTGGACAAATTTGTTCCCTTATAACTCGAGAACGGCTGGGTGTATCTACGTAAAATTTGGTACAGATATCCATCAGAGGCACGACACTAATCATTGATGTAACTCTTCTCCGTACCTCTCATAAAAGGGGGCCTACTCCCTTAAAATACATGCTGAAATAGGCGTAGAAGGACGAGACAAAACTCATTTTCAGCCTCTCAATGTGAGAGACAAAACTCGGGTCCCCGAAAACCACATTTTAAGGACCGAAGACCAACCGTTTTTGAGATACTCCCAGAAAACTAATTTAATTTAATAAACTAATGAACGAATGCAAGCCAGTAACCATGCCAACGGATTCTCAGAGGTCCATCTATTGCTGTAAGACGCAATGCAATTCCATTAATTACATTAGTGTGAAAGTTTGCAAACGGCTAGAAGGTTATCACGGGACCAAATTAAGCCGTAAAATTCATCAATACGTAAAATGCGCTTAAGGGGATCAAGGAGTACTCTAGAATATTTTCACGCGATTTACACCTGCGGGTGTGGTACGGCATGTCTATTATATTCCTATACCCATATTATTCGTTCATTCATTCATTCATTTCGTATAGGCCATCTATGGACCGCGTCATTCCAACCGCCTCCTACTGGCTTTGATGTTTGCCCTGTACCCCCGCATTCGTTCTCGGTGGACTTCCTTCCGATCCGTGCAAATATTTCCCGTTTTCAGCTTCGGTTTTTCTTGGAAACCTTTACAAGCTTGAAGTTTCCCTTTGAGTGGGGCGTGCTCCTGAATGTCTGTTGGTGTAATCCCCACTTCTTTCAGATCTTTATCCGGTTCAATGAACCAGGCCCATTTTGTTTTCCTCTCCTGAAAGTAAGTTATGTTGCGGTTGGTCAGTCTCGCTGGGCTCATTCGTTTCACATGCCCAAAAAATGGTAACCTTCTCTTCCGGATGACGTTGCTTATCTTCTCCACATGAGTATATAGGTCATGGTTATGCCGTCTTCTGTATTCCCCATTGTCTTTGATGGAACCCAATATCTTTCTCAAAATTTTCCTGTCTTTGGCCTCCAGTTTCTCGACCAAGCCTTTTTTGTTCATCGTGAGGCATTCAGAAGCATGCAAGACCTCCGGATGGATGGCACTGCAGTAATGTTTTAGTTTTGCGTTGAAGGATATTGACCTTTTCTTATAGATGCCCTTAGTTAAATGGTAGGCCATTTCCATTTTGCTCATGCGTGATGTGAATGCTTCTTTCTCTGATAATATCCCTTCCCTGACCCGTCCTGAAAAGAAAAGTACATGGCAATTGGCTGAATTAAAAATAAAATAAAAATAGGTGTTATAATTTCTCCCTATATTATATTATTATTAGTATTATATTATGGCGTACAACGACGAGATAAATCCCCTCGGTGCCAGCAACGAAACTCGGGGGGCCCTAAAGAGTCCTCGACAACTACATTATAAGGCTCTAAATCCAACAGTTTCTGAAATATTTCCAGAAAACTAATTTAATTTAATTTAACAAACTAATGAAGGAATGCAAATCGGTAACCATGAGAACATTATCTCAAGGGGTGGCATACAACTTTCCATCTATTTCTGTAAGAAGCAATGTCACTCCATTTATTACATTTCTGTGAACGTTTGCAAATGGCTATAAGGTTATCACGGAACTAACGTAGACCGTATAATTCATCAATGCAATTTAGGGGGTGAAGGGGTAACCTAGAATTTTTTCATGCAATTTTCACGTTCGACATATAGTACAGAAGGTCGATTATATCTCCAAACAGCAACATTATTTTCAAAAATTCCTGAATTGAACCAGCATTTTTTGCGGCTTTTAGGAATTTGGGCAATTTGAGGCTAAAGAACCTGAATTTTCATGCACCACAAGCCTTTATAATTTATGAAAGGGGTCTTCCTGTGTATGGGCACCTAGCACAACGTAGAGGGTCAGTTTTTATGTGACGTGTAATGCGTTTCGTCTACAAGGCTTTCAATTGTATTTCACGTCAGGAAGTACACGTTAGGTGAATTTAGTCTGAGAGCACATTTTAACTTTTTTTTTGTCGACATACGGGTTCATCGTAAGGATGATTTTATTTGATACTGTGTGGTAGATATACCCATATTTGGATATCTGGGTAATATGTTGTAGACAATAGAATTGTCTGTCTGTCTTTCTGTGTATCTTTATGTACGCCTATACCTCGTGTTCGGATGCTTGGTGCATCGTAAAATTAGGTATGGTAACCATGAGAGTCAATACACCATTCATTTATAAAACTCTTCGCCGTACTTTTCATACAGTAGAAGGGTGGATATAGAGAAAAACTTCTCAATATATGCTAAAATAGGCGAAATATAAAAATTATCCTAGAAGGACGACCAAAGCATATGTTGCGCTTCTCAATAAGAGACACAAAATTCGGGAATCTATAAAGGGTCTCCGAAAACTACATTTTAAGGGCCTTAAATTAACAGTGTGTATGATATTCCCAGTAAACTAACTTCGTTCTGATAAACTTGAAGGAATGACAAACCGCTAACCATTGCAACAGTAGCTCAATTGATAATGTCTGGTGTTAACAACGAACACCGTTCGAAGAACGGGTACTTCTGCTAGTTACCAAATAAGAAAATCTTCTTCTAAGGGCCTAAATGCATAATTTCATCATATTGTGTAATTAAAGTTGATCCCGTCTTCAATAAGACCTCTTCTCATTGGCTCTGGGCTGGGATCCAATAGCATAATTTATAACAATATTTATAATATTAATTTCCAAACTCGCTGTTGCTGTGCCAAATATAGCCTTCTAGAAGCGTCCATTGTGCAATATATCATGTGATCGGGTTCTCCCACAGCCTCGAGCTTGTAACACTACCCTCCTGTGTCACACTTCCAGAAATTATATTTGCTGGTTAAATTTTATCATGGGGACGGAAAATACTCTCATTTTGTCCCTAAATAATTCAATTTACGGGGGCAGTACCTTCTTCAAGGCCACGGCCGCCTCCTTCCCTCTTCCTTGCCTATCCATCCTAATCATCCATTACCTTCCCTCATGAGGCCCCTGTTTGCTTTGCAGGTGAGGCCGCCTGGGCAAGTGCCAATCCCACCTCACCAGTTGTATCCACTCCGATTAGATGTTCCCAGTTCTAGGACACTGCCTGATAAATGGCGGTAGGGGTGAGTTCCCTCACTGAGTCCGTCGGAGCCACCACCCTGTAGGGTAAACTCGATTTTAAAAAAAGTTTACTTAGTGGAAGGTTCTTTTACATGCCATGGGACAGCCAGCTTTACCTCCCCTCGGAAAGAAGGTGTACTGAAGGATTTCAACGCTCTTAAAAATCCGACGACTTCAGCTGGTTTTGAACCCGTGATCTTGAGCATTGAAGCTCAGCATGCTACCAACTACGCCACCGAATCCAAAATACTTACTACAATAACTGTAATGCAAATATCGTACAATAATTTGTTCACGTTGTACATGCTATGAAAATGCTATGAAAAAGTGTATAATAATTGCCGGAGATTTAAACCTCCCCAAAGTAGACTGGTCTGGTGAGTCAACTAGCTGTGGTCAAGCTCAGAGCGCTGCAAAGACATTCTTAAGGGAGGGGGAATTTTCCCAAGTAGTTGACTTCCCAACTAGAGGCAATAATACCTTAGATGATTATCTCGTAATGCCTGTAGAGCTGTATATTAACTGTCTGAAAGTACCGGGAATTAGTGACCATTCTGGGGTTGAATTAAATATAGATACGGTGACAATACAAAGTTAGACTCTGATATAGCAAATAAAATCACATTCCAGTATCGCAGGCGGATCAGGGATAATTTAAGGGGTATTTGAATGAACTATTTGTAGGATGGGCATAGGAAGGAAATCACATTAATATCCTGTGGACTAACTTTTTGAAAATTTTAAATAGCACTATTGATAAATTTGACCCATTTAAATTACTGAAACAAAATCCAGATCCTGAGTATTACACACGAGAAATCAGGAGTTAAAAACGAGAAATTAGGAAATTATTTGTTAGTATAGAAGTTATATGCATTTTAAAATTGGAGCTATCAGCGGGCATAGAATCATGTTGGCAGCACTGACTTACATTGATTACTCCAAATTAATCTAGAATGTCAGGTGCTATACCTGTGCAAAGTATAGAGCTGTTGGCTTGCATACTTTCTGATATATTGATATTAGGGTAAAAAATATAGACAGCATTTATTAACAGTTGGCAGCCCTGATTGCTCTTAAGAATACTTATAGTCATATCTGTTATGTTACACATAGCACATACGAAATTTGGTTGAAATCCAACTGATAGTATAGAAGTTAGATGTATTTAAAAATTGGTCCTATCAGCAGGCTTACTGTAGAATTATATTGGTAGCTGTGACATATATAAGTTACTCCAAATTAATCTAAAATGATAGGTACTATACGTATGCATAGTTTAAAGCTGTCGACTTGCATACTTTCTGATATATTGGTAATTGGATTGAAAAAAATGAGAGAGCAATTATTAACAGTTGGAAGCCCTGGTGGCTCTTAAGAACACGCTCAGTCATATATGTTTATGTACACATATTACATACAAAATTTGGTTGAAATCCAATTGATAGTGTAGAAGTTATATGCATTTAAAATTGGACCTATCAGAAGGCTTAAAATTATTTTGGCAACACTGTCATGTATGACCTCCTGGAAGTAAAACTGAAATAGTATTATATACATGTGTGCCAATTTTGGAATTGTTTCCATGCATACCTTCCAAGTTATCCAACATGGAGCTCAAATTTCTAGTACGTTTTTTCAGCAGTTGGTAGCACTGACATCACTTTCAAATATGGGCTTGAGATATTCCGGTATACATCTTTACTCATACTAAATTTGGTTTCGATTGCTGCAGCCGTTTAGGAGTTCATAGGGACACACACACACACAGACACACACACAGCCAGACGGACAGAAGGACATTTTCCCGGATCGATCTCATAAGTCTACTTTTTCCTCATTTTTTCAAAATGTGAAAAGTAGGCTAAAAAGAGGGCTGCTCATGACAATATGCAAGGTATAATTGGTTCGGGAGGCGATGGGTGGAAAAACATAAATTACAGTTATGTTAGGAGAAGAAAGGGAAATTCAAATAATTGGTCGATGATAATGTCCGGTGACGGTAAATTAATTACTGAGAAACAGGCCATTGCTAATGAATTAAATATCTTTTGCGGTAGGGTGTTCAATAAATCCAATAGCAGTGTGTTGGACCTTAACGACGAATCAGGGGCTCCCCAGCCAGCAATTGTAAAGCTAATAAAAAAAATTACGTAACAATATTGTTAGTGAAGTACTTAAACTAGGAGGTAGGGCCGTGGCACGACACTGGGAGGTGATGTTTAATGTGTCCAAAAACAATGCGCGAATCCCAGATGACTGGAAAAGGGCCACGGTAGTCCCAATATTTAAGGGAGGGAGCAGACTTGAATTGGACAACTGCCTGTTTGCCATCTCTTGATGAATACAGTACATTTGCATTTGTCAGTTGGCACAGGCTAGAGTAAAAGGTGGCTTTCCACCGATGTCTCAGTCTCTCTCATGGCTGTGATTATATGGAAGCTACTGAGGTATGGGTGGTGCTTAGTAATGGCATTCGGGGCACAGTCCGTGCCTGTGAATGCTGTGAAAGGTTCTACTCATAGGGTTAGGACTACTGTTCTGACTCAGTGAGGAAAGCAATGGCAATCTACCTCACTCCTCTTCTTGCCTAGAACGCCTCAAAATAGCGCTGCCTTGGGTTTATGTGGGTATCTACTCACATAACGTAACGGCGGTACTTTTTGAGGATCCAACCAGCCTTCGGGCTGACTACCTAACAGACAGACAGGCCGGTTAGCCTTACGTCCATCGTTTGTAAACAGATGGATCATCTTATTTGCTACTACTTGAGGGAACAGTGGGAAGTATTATCATGGTTTAATGATAGTGAACCGTTTATCCGCGGGCTAAATAAAGGATTCTAATAATTATCCATCGTCTTTTGATACATTTATACAGACAACAGATATGAGAGCCAGACGCTGTTGGGAAAAGATTGAGAAATCAGTGGCCGAGAGGACACAATGGTTTAAGCTCCTGTGGTATTTTAGGAGGATGCGTATATATTCTTGAGACATAGACCAGGTGCAACTTTTAGCGCGAATGTTGGCTTGGGGACGCACACTATGGCTTGTTGCTATGAAGGTTGGCGCCAAGGAAGAAATCGAATGCTACAAGGTAATTGGTCTATCATCATGTGAACCACTCCCTACGGCAGAAATGTATGTAAAAACGCGCAAAGACATACAAGAGTCTAGGCCAATAATATCAAGACGCCTTGTCTTAGCGGGAACTCGGCTTGGGAACGCGCACGGGTAGATTAACGCGGGAGTTATCTACAGATTAATTCCACGATCGTTTCAAGCCGGCTACAGCATAATCGTAACCTACACACTGCTCCGAACTCAATGATACCGATCGCATGCTAGTCTGATAGTTATTATGGATTTTTTTTTAATAGATCCCCTTCCACACCTACCCTAGTCAGTGTCATTTATAAGGATCCAAGATGCTTCGAGGATGACCACTAATTTTTGTTCGTCTGAGGACAGAACGTATTACTAATTTTGTACTTCTGAGGACGGAACATTCATACTCTGCAGATTTTCATGTTTGTGAACATGGAACAGTGTCGTCACATTATAATAAGTATAACTTCAGTGATTTATTTATAGTCCCAGCATTATCAGTAGGACCAGTTCATCGAAGTAATTCACCAAATAGACTGTCAAGGAATATAGTACTTGATAGGTGAATATAGTAGGAATTATATCGTGTGTGTATCTGACAAAACTTTATTTAATTCAGCACGTGATGACGTCCAAGAACGAGGATGGATCTGGGAACCAGCAGGACATTTGCCTGAAGATGTCAATGACCAGATAAACATCTAAAAGGAGATGGCTGCAGACGTAATTCCTGGCGCTGTTTTAAAGGATTGAGTACCAAATAAATTTATTTATTTATTAAATCAGCTACGGTGTTATGGGATATTTTTGTAAATATGTGTTTGCTTGCTTGGTAATGTAGATTGTTAGTTTTGTTTTACTGACACATTAAATATGGGACTAGCCGAGCGTTGTGTAATTTTATATTTTTGTGATTGTATTTGGTTTAACTTTACGCGGGGACGCGTAGCCGATGCTCGTCTCCCTTGCGTAAATCGCGGTCAAGCATTATTATTCGGAGAATTGCCTTACAACAAAAATGGAACTGAATTAATTTTGAGATTAAAAATAGAATTTGGAGGGTAAAAGATTATTTGTGAGTAGAATCTTATGACGGATCAGGATTATTTTTGATAGTTGCTTTCCAGCAGATTTGAACGGGATGGCACTTTGCACCCGAGTTTCTGTTGTGTGTTTTTGTTAATGTGTCAATGGACGCAGTATTGTTGTTGATCTGTTTGAACCGACCCAGAGTGAGTGTGTATGAGATTCTGTCCAAGCTATGGGTGCGTATGTGATTTTATGATGTGCTAGCGAGAATATATCATGGTGATTATTCTGACTTGCTCCACGTCAACCCAGTTCATGACCTCGCGGGGCTGAACTCGTGGTATATATTTGTTTCTCGCCATCCAGGGGATGCGTGAGATATGTTGATGTTTCCAGAGGGAAAACTGCACCTAGCTTGCCAGACAGAGAGAGGTATTTGAAGGACAGCGTGACTCATTCAAGAGGGGGGAGCTCAATCAGATAACGTGTCTTGTCATTAGTAACAGATCTGCTTCCTATACTGCAATTTATTGATGTTGTTTTAAATTCACAAAACCTGATCGGTTATAATGAGTATTGCTTGATTAAATGGGAGCTGTCCATAATTGTAAGGTAGCCACCGAAATTCGTGTTTGTCTGGCGTTTCATATAAATGTAAACATTGTTTTTCAGCCGTTAGGCGTATTTTGTTGTTGTTGGTTCAATTTTTGGTATGATTATTTTGATGCGTTCTTGACCCGTGTCAAGTTAGGGTGCGCGGAGCTATGTTCCCAAGTTGATGAGAGCGGTTTTTTTGGCCTATTTCTGGCATGCTCTTTTTATTCCGTGTGCTCCTGCACCAGTAAGAATCTCAGGGAGATTCTTCATTTTTTTTAGATTATTAGATCTTGCATGTGTCAGTAGTAGTTGTAGTGTATTAATTAAGGGTGGGTCCCATAGCCGTAGTGTGATTTAAAAGATGCACTCCGTAAGCAACATGTCTGTTTCAGTTGTAAACGGACTCGCATCAGTACTCAGTTTCTTATTAACGAACAGTACACCACACATTATATAACTTCTTGACCAGAAAAATGGACTTGTATCCATATGTTGTGACGAGTGAGTTCTTGCCGCTCAAATGCTTATGTTATGATTTTATCATTTATGTGAAGCTGCATTGACATTGTCTTGTTGTGACGAGCGAGTTCCTACCGCTCAGTGTTATTATTATTATTTATTAAGGGGGTGAAAGTCAGGGAGGATTTGTTTTTATTTATTATTATTATTATTATTATTATTATTATGCACATACTTTTCAGTCATTAAATTTCTTTTATTCTACTTGTTATTCATTTTATTTCTAGTATAGCCTCTGTCATGAACCTTTCTATTCATTAGAGCATGTTGTTTTAAGCGAACTTTGCTGTGTAACGCAGTCAGGACTGAACACGACCCCGTAGACGACTCTCGACAAAACCATGCTTTATTGAAGGGTGCAATAGGTAACATGGATTTCGGGAAGGTTACTTATGCGAGAGTCAGATGCTATCACTTTTTCAACATATTAGCGAATCGTTAGAGAATGGAGTTTCAGTCGACGCCGTAGTTATAGATTTTGCGATGGCATTCGATGTCATGCCGCATGCCATGCTACTCCATAAATTAGCCACAACGAAGAATGAGAGAAGAGTCATTTTATGGATCCAAGAATTTTTGAGGGGTTGTTCCCAGAAAGTGAAACTCGAAGGCCTATTCTCGAATGGTATTACCGTAACGTCGGGTATCCCTCAGGGCAGCGTAATCGGAACTTTGTTATTATTGGCGTTTATAAATGACTTAGCAAATGAGATGTGTAGTGACTGTCGATTGTTTGCGGATGATTGTGTAATATATCGAAATATACATGACTCACAAGACAATGCAGTACTTCAAGACGACCTGAACCTGGTCTATAAGTGGGCGATTGAAAATAAAATTAAAATAAACACAAGAAAATGTAGTCTCATAAAAATAGGGAAAGGGCGAAGGCAAGATTTTCAATATAACATTGGCTCGGAAATACTTGTAGAAGAAGATTCTTGAAAATATTTGTACGTTAACGTAAGGAATTATATGAAATGGAGTACTCATGTAGGATGTGTAGATTCTAAAGCTTACAAATCCCTGCACTTTGTAATGAGGGTATTAAAATGAAGTAGTACCTCTGCTAAAGAATTAGGATATTTGTCACTTGTAAGACCTATTCTGGAATACGCCTCGGCGGTTTGGGGTCAATATCAAGTAGGGCTCATCAATGAGTTGGAAATGGTACAAAGAAAGGCCGCTAGATTTGTGCTCAGTGACTTTAATCCCAGGAGCAGTGTGAGCCGTATGTTAAAGAAACTTGGCTGGGAATCACATGAGGCTAGGAGGATGAAATCTAGACTCTGCGCTATGTACAACACGTAGGCTATACAAATCAACCAGCATGGGGTGAGCTTAGCAAACGTATGGGAAAGCCCACTTACATGAGCAGGAGTGATCATCCTTGCAAAGTTAAGGGCCGACCACAACGTACAAATTATGGTTAATATACTTTCGTTAACCGAGCCATTGATAACTGGAACTCTCTACCTGCCGCAGTCTTAGAGCCTTTTCCCAAACATATAGGTGTGTTTAAGAAAAGACTGGCGATTTGTGTAAATACTCCAGTTTAATTGTTATTGAATTGTTATGTATAATTATGTATTTCTTTTTGTATACCCAATTTGCCACCGGGGGACACACCCCTAATTGCAAATAAATGAATGAATGAATGAATGAATGAATGAATGAATGAACATAGATTTTCTTTTCCATCCAAGTGTTCAAGAAAAGCTCAAAACACACTTTATGCAAACAAAAGTTTCCATTTATCGGCTTTCCTGTTGCACAAAAACATTTTCTTTCTTTGATTGCCAGAAGATCAGTATCCGTTGACTGAGGAGGACTGCTGGTTCAGCTCTGTGTTCCTCTTGATCGAGATGTCTGCTGATTATTTGTGGAATCCTCCGCAGACCCCACCTGAGCAAGGATCTTCGGGTCGACAAATCCCGTTTGTTCGTACAAAGGGCATGCACGGAGCACCTGGTTCTGGAAAGTGAGGAAGTAATATCATTAAGAACAATGGCAAATCCTGGCCTTCGACGTCAGGCATGAGAAGAGGATAACAATTTGTTCAGGATTGAAGATAACAAGCATTACGATATTCTAAACTATAGCTACAGTAGGATGTTTATCTCTTTAATTAAGTTCTATAATTACAAAATATACATAATTAATGTGAGAAGCCGTCAAGTTTATTTAAAAATAAACGCTATCCTCTGATAACTTGTCATAAATAGTTTAATTACCAGGTCATACAAATTTGGCTACATCATGTTTGGAGTATTTTTTCCCGGAAGTCAATGTGTGTCTTCGTCTTGAGATACTTGAAATGAGCAAATATATTCTTAATGCAGCCTAGTTTCATCTTATGAAATATAGTTAGGCTTATAGGATCACCTTTTATCGGGGCGTGGTGGCGCAGTGGTCAAACTGTTGGCCTCTCGCCACGGCGGACGGTGCGATTCCTGGTCAATGCATATGAGATTTTCAAAGTGAAATGCCATGTCCTAGGGTTCGGATTCCACGTAAAAAGGAGGTCCCTTGGTTCATGATCGCGATATTAACGGTCACGTAAAACTAAAACTTCCTTCCTTCACCTTTTGTCAGTGTATGTGTGCCCTAATGTACTCTAAACAATTGATTTTAATGAAATACAACAAGAACTTACTACTACTTTGACCGACCCCGATTATGCGTTTCAAATTTCATTTAACTTCACCAATCCATCATGACGGCGCCGCAAACTATGTCATCTGCATTCAGAATCTCCGAAACTATTGCTGTAGTCAACCTAAAATATTGTACGGTGTTAGAGACCGTTAAAGTAAGTTCACATACCTTGGTATATGAGTTTCAAGAAACTTGATAAGCCCAAAACCAACATGGCGGCCACCCGAAGTTCAAATATTGAAATGGGCCTTTCTTGCGACATCCAAGCGTAGTAAACCTTTGGGTGGCAAAGTTGTATTTAAATCGTAATAATATATTGGAGTCTAATGTAATTCAATTGTCATGGCAAATTCATGATAGAAGCTGTGCGAAATTTTAAAACCAAGTCTTTTTATTTCTTGTGTTCTATGCTAGCGATCGAAGTGAAACTTTGCATAATGAACTACTGCTTTAATATTTATCTATTGGTATATAATATGACCCACATGTAAAACAATCCAGCAGGGTGACCTCACGAAATATTTCACCTGTTCTTAATATCTCTGAGTCTATTACAGCAATGGATCCTAATTATTATTATGGTGTTAGAGGACTATTAAGTAGGAACACATTTGTGACTTTCAAAACATAGTTAACTTAAAACAAAATGGCAGCCACGTGAACTTCAAATATTCAAAATTAATAATCCGAGGGCAATGAACTTGACACAGCGAATCTTCATTATGAGCTAAATATATTGGCGTCTAATGTGGTTCGATTGTTTTCAAACATTCAACAATTCCCAAATACTCAATATCATCGAAACTATCGCAGCAATCAAATTGAAAGCTGTATGGTGATAGACGATTATTAAGTAAGTACGCATAATTTATGTGACTTTCAAAAACTGTTAAGCGCAAAGAAAACAATTTCAAAATCGTTGTTCGTTATGTCTTCACCATTCATTTAATCTTCATCACGACGAGCGAGTCACCTACGGACGTTGATTTGAAAGACCTGCACCATGCGTCTTCGGAGGCTAGACGTTGTTACTATTATTATTGTTTATTTTGCGCAGGCGGGGAATCAGGGGGGGGGGGTCACGGGGATCATGACCCCCCCCCCCAAACGGGAAACCAAATTTTTTTGCAAACTCAAAAAACGAAAACACAAGAACCAATTTTAACTGAAAAACGGTTTTTTCACTTTATTCAATACTGAAAATATCTTTATTGCAAATATTATGTTCTGTTACAACTGTACATATTTGCTACTTCATACCTGTCATATAAAAACGATTATTTATATAACAAAATCAACTCGTCTATTTTGTTTAGCAAACGTTGTGATTATCGAATCGATGTCTATAGTGATGTCACGATGAATGTGCAGCAATGCACGGATAGGAATTTGGGGCTTTTTTCGCACCAACAAATTTTGCCGATGTCCAAACTGCAAGCCTGGTTGGCAATTTAAGCTGTGATTTCCCCCCTTTGTCGGTACCAACTCGACTTGTGGAAACTGTAACGTACCTTGATACTTTTCTCGAAGCTCGATGTAAAAGTCGCAAAACAGGCCGTTGCAATTTGTACGAATATTTTTGGTGTGCTAAATGCATCAAATTTCTATCCATGTAGCTTGCAAAAAAAAAAAAGGTCTGGTTTTGTACATTTGGTTATTTTGTGATTGCGTTTTTAGTGATACCATTTTTCTTAACAATTTCGATTCTCTGACCCCCCCCCCCCCCCCCCCAAAGCCAAACTCTAGATCCGCGCCTGATTTTGCGCATGTGCTTACACAATCTTAGCATATTTGTTGGAAAGGAAAAATTTACATTACAGTACAACATAAGGAGCAAATTCTTCAATATCTCGGTGACTGCATTCCGTAGTAGCATTACTCTTTTTCCTCACTCCTTCCGGCCTGATTACCCAAGAACAACCTCACTATGTTACAGGTCAAAAGTATGACTGTCTCCTGCATAAGCTTAAAAGAACCTGTGTCAAACTTCAGATCTACGAGAGATTCCTTTGATTGGTTGGTTCCTCAGTTTAGGGGCTGCGACAACGCGGTCATGTAGCCCCGTGTACTTTGGGTGTGTGTAGAATCTGTCTGATAACAGGTGTTAATTGTGATGGCTGTATTAGTGTGTGTATCTGTTTTTTTAAATTCATGTAAGGACTGCAACTTTGAATTTTTCAAATAGTTCCTACTTTTGCCGCCAAACGCCACCGTCAACGACTACTAGGCCTAGTTCAGAACTTAGCTACTAGACGCCACCGCAGTCGGCTCTTGGCAACGAACGTAGAAACCTAAGAGCGTTGTTTACATACAATTTAGCTTCACACAGGTGTAATTAGTGGAAGGTTCTTTAACATGCTATAAATCAATGACATGGGACCGCCGGCTTTACTTCCCCTCTGAAGGAAGGCATACTGAGGGATATTTAACGCTCTTAAAAAATCCGACGGTTTCGGTCGGGTTTGAACCCGCGATCTTGGGCATAGAAGCTCAGCATTCTACCAACTACGCTACCGAAGCCGCCAGAGATTCCTTTAAGATGTTCGGAAACACGTCACTGCTGGAGATGAACATAGGAAATGTTCTGATTTATTATTATTATTATTTTCGCTAATTCTCCTATAAGGATAGCGCTAAAACACAATCTATTTTCATATTTATTTTTCTGTCAATTTCCTCTTTCATCTCAAAAACCTCTCATAAATTCACTACGCTCCCTCTTTCTCTCTTCTGTCTACTTCTTTCCTGTTTTTCCTTTTCTTCGGGTATAGCCTATGCTCAAATTTCTGTTTTCTGTTATTTTCTGTATATTTTCCTGATTTATTATTCATTCATTCAATTTCGCTAATCGGCCAACTAGGGACCACGATAAGCCTCATTTTACATTCTGACATTTGCTCATTTTTCGCTTGATCCACATTGTCTTCATGAGCTCATTGTGTTTAGTACGACGTTCTTCTGTCCATTTCGTACCAGTTGTCCGTTTTTCGTCCCGGAAAGTCCCAAACGTCTTGATGGCTGCTCTATAAAGATTTCGGTCTTGTGCATCTTCTGCTCGTATCCCCATTTCTTTAAGATCTTTCTGGACGTTAACATACCATGGCATTGTCGTTTTTGGTTTTGAGTCGAATATACTGAAGATACGTTTCGTCCATCGGGAGTCAATCATCCGTCGTATATGACCGTAGAAGCAAACTCTGCGTTTTCGCATTGTGTCTGTGATCTTCTCTGTCCTCGTGTAAATTTCTTGCCTGGATTTTCTGATGTAGATGCCATTTTTGTATTCCGGGCCAAGTATGATGTGTAGGATCATTCTTTCTTTCTCGTTTTCTTTCTTTCTTTCTTTCTTTCTTTCTTTCTTTCTTTCTTTCTTTCTTTCTTTTCTCTCTAACTTCGCGAGCAAACATTTCTCGGATAGGATAAGGCGTTCAGATGAATATAGCGGTATTGGTTTGATGACAGTGCTGTAGTGACGAATTTTTGTGTTCATAGAAAAGCACTTTTTGTTATATATGTTGCGGGTGGTTTGAAAAGCGATTTCCATTTTCTTGCTTCTTGCTTCTATGGCTTCCTTTTCAAGGCCATTTTGCTGGATCCATTCCCCAAGATATTTAAATTTATTAACACGGTTTATCGTTCCATATTTGGTGTTTAGTTGTGCTGTATCATCCTTGATGTTGGACACTACTACTGTCTTTTGAAAGGACATTTGTAATCCTGTGTGTTCTGCTACTTCCTTCAATATATTGACCTGTTATGTTGCACTTTCGAAATCTTCTGTCATCAGGGACTGTCATACAAAGAACATCTCTTCTTGAATTCATAAGACTTGTTTTCGACATTACGGGCAACCGACATATTGAATAGATAAATTGCATTTATAAACTTCATACGTACGCTTAGAAATAACAAGTGGTTCCGTGAAACTAAATAGCCTATTTTCATATATCCTACTTATGTTAATTGCCTTTATCAAGATACAAAATTTCAGTTTGATTGCTGTAATAGATTCGTAAATGCTGAGAACCGTCTAAATATTTCGTATGATCGCCATGTTGGATTTTTATATAAGTAGGTCATAGAGTTATGTACTACTATATTACATGAAGACTATTGCGTAGGTGTATTATTCAAACTTCAATCGCATGAATATGACACAAGAAATAAAAACTGAGGTATTCAAATTTCGCACAGCCACCATCTTGTGGTTATGAAAACAATTGAATGAGATTTCAATGGATTAGAATTTGTATAAGCATTTACCATAACAAGTTGCACTGTGCTCGGTTGGTTAAATCACGAGCATCGCCTATTTAAATATTTAAATTTCGCGTCGCCACCATGTTGAATTTGTGCTCAGCAGGTTATTGAAAGTCCCATAGGTGAACTTATGTTAATAGCTTTTATCAAAATAAAAAAATTCAGTTTGATTGCTGTCATAGACTAGTAGATATTACGAACCGTCTATATATTTCGGATGGTTTCCATGTGGGATTTTCATATACCTAGTATGTAGGCCATAGAGTTATACATTATTAGATGCCGATTATTGCGTAGGTTCATTATTTAAACGTTGACTTTGATCGCATGATTAGGACACAAGAAATAAAAGCTTAATTTTAAAATTTCGCACAGTCGCCATCTTGAGGTTATGTGAGCAATTGTACTAAATTAAGTGTCAGTGCATTAAAATGTGTACACACATTTGCTGTTCCATGTTTCACTGAGCTCGGATGGTTAAATCGCGGGAAAAGTCTATTTAAATGTTTCAACTTCGCTTGGGAAGCCTTCGTGGCTTAGGCGGCAGCACGCCGGCCTCTCACCGCTAGGTCCGTGGTTTGAATCCCGGTCACTCCATGTGAGATCTGTGCTGGACAAAACGGAGGTAGACAGGTTTTTCTCCAGGTACTCCGGTTTTCCCTGTCAAAATTTCATTCCAGCAACACTCTCCACTATCATTTCATTTCATCTGTCATTCCTTTAATCATTGCCCCGGAGGAGTGCGTCAGGACTCGGCAGCCGGCACAGTACATATCCTCGCCGCTAGATGGGGGCTTCATTCATCCATTCCTGACCCGGTCGGAGACTGGAAGCAGGCTGTGGATTTTTTCAACTTCGCTTGGCCACCATGTTTGGTTTGTACTTAACAGGATTTCGGAAGATAAATAGGTAAACTTCTAGTAGTACCCTTTATCACCACACAAAATTTCAGGGTGTTATCTGTAATAGTTTCGGAGATATAGAATGCCGGTGAAATATTTTACACAGCCGCCATGTTGGATTGGTGAGACGTAATAAAATTTGAAGGCCATGGTCGCGGTCGAACAAAATAGTACTATGACCTTACTGAGGTTCATTTAAATCGCTCCAGCTGTTTAGATGTACGCACACACACGGGCAAAAGGTGATGTCATAAGCATATTTTTTCATAAATGAAAATAGGCTAAAAATTAACGCATGATGTAACTGAGAAATTATCATGAACGTCGGTAAATGATGTGTGTAATGTAAATGAGCTGACTTTCCAAGTCGCTACGCTTTCTCATTGAATAACACACACAACCGTCATATTAAATATGTACAACATTAAAATCTGGATCATGGAGAGCATATACTAGCTCTCGAACTAGAATTATTAATAAATATTTTTCCGATCTTGGCTCTGTATCTGGAATGCAAAATCATAGAATATCGTGAAACTTATATGGCATTTATGACGGAGCATTTCAGTGTGGTAAGACGATACTAGTTATTACCATAGTTGCTCTACTCACTCAGGTAGACCACGCATCTCGTGCAGCAACCACAGTCCGTTGTCATGTTGCTAGCGCAGTCTGACGGCTTCACTTCGAGGCAGACATCAGGGCAGTTATAAGAAAGACAAGTGACTTCCTTTTCTTGATCCTGGTCCTGTGCAGACACGTAAACCGTGGACACTGCCATCACGACCAATAGAATGTAGAATGTCATCTGTAAAAGTAAGCGCAGAACTAAATAAAGTTTCAGTTTATAGAAAAAGTTAATTTATTCAATTATCAATGAGAAAGATAAACCTGCCAACCTGGACCCATTGTTTGGGAAGCCAGGCTCTGCCTGTCACAAGCCAGGACAAAAGGTGAGTGATAGAGGAGTAACACCTCTTGAAAAAACCATGGTCCAGTTGGCCCGACTGGTAGTACCATGTATGGGCCCCTTACCAGGGTAACGGTGAAGACCTCAACGGCATTTATGGTGGAGAAGGTAACTTTCGGTACAGCATAATTGGCGGAAGGGGCAACCCAGTGCTCGGGTTAATGAGTAAAAGGTATATGGAGGCCATATATCAGTCTTAGGGGTATGACGGTTCCACATGTTAGTGGCGATACTCCGACAGCGTCTGTTCCACATGTTAGTGGCGGCTGATTAATAACACTCAGAAGTGGAACTCTGAGCTTAACCCGACTAGAACCTCAATTCTAGTCAAATCCCTAATCCAAGTTAATCAACATGGATGTAGCACGTTCAAAAACAACTTACCCCAGTGGGTCAAATCCCACGGTTGAAAAACCGCAAGTGGTCTATTCGGATTCTGGGGAGACCACAGACGTGTACGATGAGGTACGTCGGAGTGCCTCGACACCCCGTAGGAAAATTAAACCTAAGTCAAAGATTTGGCTAATGACGTTTAACGTAAATTCTCTCTTGAAGATGGGGAAACTCAAATCCATTTTAGACAAATCACGAGAACGTAAAATCAAGATTATTGCTTTTCAAGAATCTAGATTTACAGATGAATATCCTTTCAATTCTGAAGGTTACAGGATTTACAAAGGGAAGCCAGGAGAACGAGCTATGAAAAATTGCCCACAATTTGGTACTGGATTTATAGTCCATCATTCCTTACTTGATTCAGTTACAACCTTCCACTCTCCCTCCGGTCGTCTCTCCACCATGACAATAAAATCAGCAAACAAAATTTACACTCTCATTAATGGACATGCCCCAACTAATATCACCAACAGAAAGGCTGTAGGAAAAGTCGAAGAATTTTGGAACCAATTAGATGATATACTTCAAAGAATCCCGAGGAATCATGTTAAAATACTTATGGGTGATTTTAATGCCCAAATTGGCAAATAAAAAAAATATAGATATTGGGTAGGTAAATGGCAAGGACATAATCAGACCAATCGGAATGGTATGCGTCTTCTTGAAATCTGCAAGAACCATGACTTATTCTTCAAATCAACATTTTTCAAAAAGAAAACCTCTCAGTCCAAGACGTGGGTGTCACCTAACCCACTGTTAGGAGAATATCAACTGGACCATGTGCTGATCTCCAGAGTAAATACTCTCGAAATAATGAAACTTAAAGTCCTTAAGGGGTTAGCTCTGGATTCTGACCATTACCCTAAAAAAATTTCATTAAATATTATTCCAGAGAAAAGGAGATTCTCTCAGAAAATCCCACCCCGTAAATATGATGTTCAAAATATTCAAGGTAATGATAAATTTAAAAACGAGACTCAACAATTGAATCCACAAAACTGGCAACTGCTCCAAGCAGGATTAATAAAAACAGCCGAGAAAATAGCACCACACATGAGAACACGCAAACATCCGTGGTGGACAGCCGAATGTGATGACCTTGTAAGGCTCAGGCAACAGGCATGGCACAATTGGTCTTGCAACAAAACTCCTAAGACTCTGCAAGATCTGAAGGATGTCAGAAGAACAGTCACAAAATCAATACGAAGAATTCGCAAGCAGAATGACAACAAAATATTACAAGAAATAGAAGCTGACTTCAAACAACATAATTCTAGAAACTACTATAGAACTTTTCGCCAGAAGCTCACTAAATATTCCCCTCCATCACTTCAATTCAAAAATGAACATGGGGATATTGCTCATAGTAACACAGAAAACTGTGAAATCCTTGCAAACTACTTTTCGGTATTGCTCAATTGTGAGAAACCTCAAGAAACATTCACATTTATACACACGCAACAAAACCAAGATTCTCATCCACCCAACGTTCAGGAAATAAGAGAGATTATTAAATCATTGAAAAACAACAAAGCGTCGGGGGAAGACCAAATTGTTGCAGAGTTGTGGAAAAATGCAGGAGAAAATCTCATTGTAAAACTCCAAGAAATTTTAGAAGAAGTTTGGCGAACTGAAAAAATCCCCGCTGACTGGAAGATGGCACTCATACATCCCTTGCACAAAAAAGGAAATCGGACCGATCCCAAAAATTATCGTGGAATTTCATTACTATCCATAACATACAAAGTTTTGTCTAAAGCTCTCCTGAATCGTGCAGAAATTCAATTGGATCCAGTAATCGGTGAATACCGAAGCCTCCGTGGCTTAGGCGGCAGCACGCCAGCCTCTCACCGCTGGGTCCGTGGTTCAAATCCCGGTCACTCCATGTGAGATCTGTGCTGGACAAAACGGAGGTAGACAGGTTTCTCTACGGGTATTCCGGTTTTCCCTGTCACAACTTTCATTCCTGAAACACTCTCCAATATCATTTCATTTCATCTGTCATTCATTTAATCATTGCCCCAGAGGAGTGCGTCAGGCCTCGGCAGCCGGCACAGTTCATATCCTCGCCGCTAGATGGGGGCTTCATTCATTCCATTCCTGACCCGGTCGGAGACTGGAAGCAGGCTGTGGATTTTCATTTCAATCGGTGAATACCAAGGTGGCTTCAGGAAAGGCAGGTCGTGTGTGGAACAAATTATCAATTTAAAAAACTCAATGAAATATTTCCGCAATACATCGAACAAACACTATGTCATTACATTTGTTGACTTCCAAAAGGCGTATGATAGCATCGACCGTGAATCCCTTTTCGAAATACTCAAAGAATTTGGATTAGATCAAAAGACAACAAATAATATTAAGGAAACACTCATGGAAACCAAATCTAAGGTTAAATTTATGGGAGAACTGAGCAGAGAATTCCCCATTGACACAGGAGTCCGACAAGGAGATGGATTGTCCCCGTTGCTTTTTAATTGTGCACTAGAGAAGGTTGTACGAGAATGGCGAAAAGCAGGTGCACCGACGCATAGGATAGGACCAAAACTTAAAGGCATAGAATTAGACTGTTTGGCATTTGCTGATGACATGGCATTAATTGCCCAAAACATCTCTGATGCGCAATACCAACTTGAACTTCTACAAGAACAAGCAAAGAAAATTGGATTGCAAATCTCATTTGATAAAACAAAATTTATGACAGATATAAAGAATGCCCCATCTGAAATTGAAATTGGTACTGACCATATATCTCGTGTGAAGGAATTTAAATATTTGGGTGAATGGATTACCGACAATTGTAATGAGAAGAGGTCCATTACAACAAGAATTCAAAAAATGGAAACTGCTTTTCAGTTAACGAAAAATACTTACAACAAAAAGAGTCTTTCCTGGAAATGCAAAATTCAACATTATACAACAGTGATCGGGCCCGAAGCTCTCTACGCTTCAGAAACTCTCACTCTTCAACATAGAACACTTCGAGATCAGTTGGAAGTGAAGGAACGTAAAATAATGAGGAAAATCTTAGGGCCGAGAATCAAAGATGGTGTTCATCTTCCAAAGCCAAGTGCTGAAATATATAAAACCATCTCCAAAATCACAGACAAAATGCGTATGCGACGAATCCAATTCTTGGGGCACCTGGAAAGAATGGACCCAAATAGACTAACTCACAAAATTCACACATACTTGAAAAACAAAACAACTAGATCAAATTGGTACAAACAGACTGAAAAAGACTTGCAAGAATTAGGATCGCCAAATCTCCTAGACCGAAATGTCATCAGAACACTTGCACTCACACGGGGTTTCGAGGAGGAAGAAAGACGGCCATACCACCATATCTGGTCTGCACAACGGAAGCAAACCCATTCGTTGCGTATGAAGGAGTACTGGGCTGCAAGAAAGGCTAACCATTGTTGATTCCGCGTGGTCCTAAGAGACCCATTCGCGACGAAGAAGAAGAATGAGAAAGATGTAGGGACTGATGCCCATTATAAAAGTCTGTTAATAGGAAGCCACTTAAAGTCCTAATAATTATTTATAAAGAGTTGACATAAAGTTCAAAATATGTGTCGTCTGCAAAGCAGAGCCCATAGAAAAAGTTGAGAAACCAGCTTAAGGTAGAGACAATCTACTGATTTCTTGAAGTATCATTTGCTAATTTTGACGGTTGATCAAATAGTTGGTATGATTATTTATCGAAGACATGATTTACTTATCTTGAAATGTTGTGATGGTAGAGTCCAGCTTGATGTTAACAATTGAGAAACAAAACTGCCTGGTACTTCACTTGCGAAGTTTACATACTGACTAGAAGATGGCCATCGCTGACGTCGATGTTCGAGAGTTCCAGTTTTTTCTCGCCACTGTGTTGTCAGCAGCACCTACGTCACTGTTCCAGAATTTTCTGGGATGGTATATTTCCCTGCGTGTCCCTCGCCTACTGCTAACTTCTGTCAATCTATGGACATCTGCTCACTTCTACGTAGAGACCTTGCCTCTCTCTACATCTTCGGCGATGCTACGCCAAGTCGGCCTAAGGATATCCATTTTGTCAGCATGTAAAATTCGCAAATGAAGGTATTTTAACTTTTCTATACCAGCCAGTTTTGTTTTTAAATAGTTCTTAACATCATACTGAACTCTATCATCTCAACATTCCAAGATAAGTAAAACAGATCTTCGATAATGACTTAAATAAACCAAGTATGTATATTGACATGAAATAACTTTACAATATACAGCATATTAATGGAAACAAATTCCAAGCTGATGATATTAAATCAATACGACTTATAAAACCAATATCATTTATTGATAACCTGTGTTATTGTGGTGTCCTGAGTACTGTATACATTTGTAATGCAGGTGAGGATTGGGAAGGAGGCAGCCGTGGCCTGAAGTTAGGAACCATCTCGGCATTTGCCTCAATTAAGTGGGAAACCATGGAAAACAACTTTCAGGATGTCTGAGATGGGAATCGAATCCACCTCTTCTCAGTTTTGCCTCAAGAGACTGAGTGTACCCCGTTCCAGCCCTCAAACCAGAATTAAATTTCATGACAGAGCCGGGAATCGAACCTGGGCTTCCGGACCGACAGCCAAGAATGCTAGCCACCACGCAATAAGGCGGGCGACATAAAACGTGTGTTGCTGGTGTTGTACTTGCTGTATCCATTTGGTAGACAATAATCAAATGGATACAACACCGGCAACACAATACTACAGGCACTGCAATAACATAGGTTATCAGCCATCTCACACATACATACGCACAAGTACACTGGGCTGAAATGAACACGATGCACAAACTCCTAAAATGAAACAACAAGAGTACGACTATAATCAGCAGGAAGATATAAGCGTTACCTTGATACCGAGTCCTCGGCTTGCTGTTTACTGTGGTTGGTGCCTCTCTGTGAGCCTCTATTTATGGTCATGACACAGTTGGGAGCCGTGGTGCTTCCCCGTTACGTCATCATGACTCCGAGGTAACCAATCAAGGTGACAAAAAACAGACTACGTGATAGTAGCGTATCCAGGATCGACCAATGGGGGGGGGGTTAGAGTTACTCGAAGTCAAATTCTACTAGCATTTCGTCCCGCGGCATAGCCGCGCTCGTTAAAAATGCACCATGGACGTGAAGGAAGCTGCAGTAAGTACGGATATCGTAGGTTCGAATCCCGGTGCTGATAGCAGTTTTCCTGAGTGTGGTTGTTCCACACTGCCTGCAGGAAATTGCCGGCATAGTACCTTACTTCAAGTCCCGGAGCGTCTATCCCATCCTTGCCCTTGATACACTTACACACATTACTACAGTCATCACAGCACCGACAGTAGTGGCTACGCTGGCTAAAGCACAGCATTAGGTCATGGGACCAAGCTCTCTGCTGACTCGGTAGACGCGTGGGTTCGAGCCCCACCGTCTGCCGTCCTTGAAATGGTTTTCCGTGGTTTCCCATTTTCAACACCACGCAAATGCTGGGACGGTACCTTCTGACAGGCCACGACCGCTTCCTTCCACATCCTTGCCCAGTTTCATTCACCATCATTCATTTCATCTCTCATTAACTCCTCTCATGTGGTTGGCGTCAGGAAGGGCATCCGGCCGTAAAAACTATCGCCACAAAGACTTCCATTGCATCTCATCCCCGACCCCGTTGAAAAAACGGGAATAATAAGGGGTAGACATACATACACTACAGTCATCACAGCAATACAGGTTGCCAGACAACTTCAACACACACCCAACTATACGAGGCTGATGACCAAGATGTCTCAAGCCCCTCAAATGAATTAACAACAATTCTACAAGTATTTCCATTTCTCAATGAGATATTATTACACAAGAAAAGTTTCATGTATTTTGCTCCAGAAGTTTTCGAGTAATACAAAATGCTCAAAAGTCATCAAAGGAAAACAGTTCTTTAAAAAATGAAGTGAATTTTTGACTGAAATGGGAAATCTAGGACATTCCTGTTCCCCTGACAGGAACAAAATAAACTTGAATCTACCTGTGCAACCAACATGAAGACTGCGTATCTCTCAACAAGAGAAAACATTTACAGAAGCCTCAGCAAAAGTGGGCATGTCCTCCCACGATGTACCATGTTGATTTATGAGTTATACAATAGGCTACTAATTTTTATGTATATTCAGGTTTTTCAACAAGTTCCTATGCTTTATATTGCAATTAGCCCTGAACGCCTAAAATATCATTTTCGAAGATTTTTGTCACCTACTAAGTCCTTTTTACCTTACAAATGCCACATGCAGCCGGGAAAAGATTTAGTTGCTTACACTACACATGCGACAAATTTCACTCGTAACTGGGAGATAAACGTAATTCGGGGAATTTATTGTTGGACATACAGTATACTGTACTAACGTTATATGAAGCAACTCGGCTGACGGTGATCTCATGCTCAAGAAATTAATAACGATAACTTATTAAAACGCGTTATTTTTAATTAAAACAAGATTAGTTTACATATAACTTCTCTCCCGCTAAAAAAGAAAAAAAGCTAATGTTGTCCCGCCAGGTGGGATTCAAAATTATTTGACGCTAGCCTCGGTTTGAAATAAGCTATATTTCGCGGGGGGTAAAGTTAGATAGGCAAACCTGGCAGAACGGAGTTGCATTACTACAGTTTAAAATACACAGTCACAAAGCTTGCTGTGTTACGAAATTGCAACCTCTTGGTAGATGGAGCGACACTAGCGCTCGCGGCGGCCAGCAAGCTGGCAACTGTTTTCAGCGCGTCTTTCTCGGAACTGATGATTTCACTTTTGTAGGGGTTTTATGAATTTATCTCACCTGAGTGATTATTTCAATTGTAAACATACGTCATGTTAAATCACAATGTTGATACACTGTATACTTTTAATTCATAGGAACATAAAAACGTGCTCTGCTTTTATTAGTTCAGTCCTCTACAATTATCCCTAGGAACAGTTGTATAACGTATTTAACGAGACTTACGTAGAATTAATAGCCCATACTAGTTATAAATTCATGTATTTGTTTCACTGAAAGTCGCGGGCATCTCGACATACTGTAGTATGGAACAGAGTCCCCGATTCTTAGATGTAACGGGTAATCTCGAGAACCACTGGATGGATTTTGATACGGTTTTCACGATTATGTAAAGGATTTCTCGAGGAAGGTTTCTGTGGAAAAACATTCATTTGTGACCACGGGAAGCCTAGCAGTAACGATTTCAGTGAATCGAGTCGAAGAATAACCTGTAGTCCGTGCGCCATTTTAGCTTACGCTGGATAAACCGTTAAAATATCTATATAGCCCAATTAGGAGTGTTAGAATTGGTCAGCATGAAAAGTTCTATAAAAAGGTCCGCGACAGCATAATACACCACCCACTACAAGTGATTTTACTTTTTCATTTCTGTCAACAATCTCCAATCAGTGGAAATATAAATTACTAGCTTCAGAGCGAGTTTACGAGGTAGCGAGCGAGTTTATCACCCCAGTTTTGGCAAGCATCAACTGTCGAGTCGTGTAGAGTTAAGACTTCAGAGAAGAGTATATGAGTTTGGAGTTACGCTGTTCACCTCGGCTTTTCTGAATTGCATCTGGGACCTGCCGATCGTGCGCCTTTTGAGCTTACGCTGGGTAAACCGTTAAAGATACCGGGTGAAGCCGGGGCGGGTTACTAGTATGGATGTATTCGTAAATAGCTATGAAATATCAAATTCTGGACCATATCAAAAGCTAGTTCTTGTTTAAAATTGAGTAACATTATAATTAATTAGAACAAGTAGTTCCGTGAAGAACTATACAGCCTATTTTCACATATCCTACTCATGTTAATTGCCTCTATCAACATAAAAAAGAATCAGTTTGATTGCTGTAATAGATTCATAGATATTGAGAACCGACTAAATATTTCGGATGGTCGCCATGTTGGATTTTATATATGCAGGTCCTAGAGTTATGTGCTGTTACATGAATATTATTGTGTACGTGTAGCATTCAAACTTCAATCGCATGATTAGGACACAAGAAGTAACGTGATTTTAAAATTTCTCACAGCTGCCATCTTGTGGTTATTGGAACAATTAAAAACATTAGATGCCAGTGGATTAACATTTGTATAAGGATTTACTGTACCAAGTGTCACTGCACTCGGATGGTTATATTGCGAGAAACGTCCATGTGAATATTTATAATTCGCGTCACCGCCATGTTGGATTTGTGGTCACCAGGTTATTTAAAGTCCTATAGGTGAACTTAAGTTCATAGCCCCTATGAACATAAAAAAATCAGTTTGATTGCTATAATAGATTCGTAGATATTGCAGAGCCGTCTAAATATTTCGGATGGTCGCCATATTGGATTGTTATATGTATAGGCCATAGAGTCATGTACCATTAATGAAAAATTATTGCGTTGGTTCATTATTCAAACTTTCACTTCGATCGCATGATTACGAAACAAGAAATAAAAACTTAATTTTAAAATTCTCACAGCCGCCATCTTGAGGTTATGTAAACAATTGAATTAAATTAGATACCAGTGTATTGCAATGTGTATAAACATTTACTGTACCAGATTTCATTGTGTTTGGAACATTAAATCGCGAGAAAGGTCTATTTAAAATTTTCAAATTCGCTTGGCCGCCATATTCGTTTTGTAGTTAACCGGTTTTCGAAAAACTTAAAGATGAACTTCCAGTAGTGCCCTTTATCTCCGTACAAAATTTTAGGGTGATACCGCTAATAGTTTCAGAGATATAGAATGCCGGTGAAATATTTCGCACATCCGCCATCTTGTGGTTATGTAAACAATTGAACCAAGTTAGATGTCGGTGAATTACAATGTGTACAAACATATACTGTACCAAGTTTTATTGCGTTTGGTTGGTTAAATCGCGAGAAACGTCTATTTAAAAGTTGCAAATTCGCGTGGCCGGCATGTTGGTTTGTAGTTACCAGTTTTTCAAAAGTCACATAGGTGAACTTCTAGAAGTTTCCTTTATCACCGTAAAAAATTCCAGGGTGATATCGGGAATACTTTCGGAGTTATTGAATGCTGGTGAAATATTTCGCACAGCCGCCATGTTGGATTGGTGAGACATAACAAAATTTGAAGGTCACGGTAGGGGTCGTCCGGAATACTGCTATGAACTTACCGAGTTTGATTGAAATCGCTCCAGCCGTTTACATGTTATTAGGGGGTTACACACACTCTCCTCACACACACACACACACACACACACACACACACACACGCACACACACACGGACAAAAGGTGATCTCATAAGCCTATTTTTTTCAAAATTGAAAATAGGCTAAAAATACCGGTAAGATTTGTGCAACGAAGAGTATAGAAAGATCTTCACGTCTTAAAAGGCTCAATTGCAAGTAGCCTACTTCGTATTTTTTCTGTGATTTTGAAACCTTTCATTCCTAAATTTGACAATATAATACAATTTCAATTTCACAAATAATTTCAGCAATAACAAATTGTGTACCGTACCTTCACAGCAGTCATGAGGGAGACCAGATATTTCATAAGAGAATTAACAAACAGTGTACCCACCACATCTAAGTTTGTGAGCATTATCCTGACGACATTTGTGGGCTTGCTACAAAATTATCCGAGAATAAGTTTATATTATTGTACAAAGTAGTCTACTTGTATTCATTAAATCAGCTCTCTGACTATTTGAAAGCCATTTTCTACACCTGAAAATTAAAATATCGGCACGTGTTTGAGATGACATCATTTACGTTTACTTATGTCTTAATTTTCAAAATGCATTGACATTATTTATATTTGAATTGCAACCAATGGGCATAGCAGGGCATTTCAGTTGAACGCCCGTAGGCTCCCCAATTTCAATTAGTTCCAACTTTGGCCACCAGACGCCACTCTCACTGGCACCCAGAGCGGAACCTTGGAAATTGATAGAGCGTTTCTAACCAAATAGCGTACAAAATGTGGCTACACACTACCATTGTAGTGGTTGGTTCTTTTACCTGCCATAAATTTATGACATGGTCCCACCGGCTTCACTTCCCCTCCAAAGGAAGGCATAGCTGCGTGGCTCAGCGGTAACGTTCTCGCCTGCTGTTCCCAAGGGTGCAGGATCTAATCCTGGCGCAGTCAGCTGGCATTTAAAGGTGCGTAAATGCAAGGGAGCCGTGTCTGTAGATTTACTGGCACGTTAAAGATCCCCTTCGGGGCATAACTCTGGCACCCCGGCGCCTCTACAAGCATCAGTAGTTAAAAGGGACATAAAACCAATAACATTATTATTGATTTATAACCAGTTAAAGACCTAGTTCCGTTGTTGGTTTGAAAAGCTTTATAATACTAGCCTGAAATACATAGCTCTAGTCTTACCTTTCAGCGTCTTTTGGGAACTCGGGTGTATTCTTGTAATTTGAACAGTCTACATTAATAGAATGACTTCCCAGTTGGTCAACACGAATACACCCAATTATATTGGGCGAGGTGTAACAATCAATTTACCTGTGTAATTCATAATACTATAATTATTTATATACTTAATAAAACGGTTCTCATACACCCCCTCCCTTAATGCGATAAGTGTTTTATTAAGTGTATAAACAATTGATGTATTTATTATTTAAGGCACTAGGAGATAAATTGCCATTCCCCGCCTAATCTAATTGGGTACCGTACACTCATGTTGACCGACTGAAAAGCGATCATATAAGTTACTTAGCAACACTGAAATATGGCTTTTAATATTTGTTATGTTATGTTATTGTTGTTTTAAGGGGCGGAACTACAAGGTCATCTGCCCCTCTTTAAATATTTGACCTGTTTATTGCACTGCGCATCTCCTCTTGTAAAAAACATGTTAAATTAAAGATATAACGGTCACACAATGCTCACATACAGTAAATCCTTCAACAATAACATACACCAACACAGTGCAGTCTGCACAGGCTTGCTGGCTGCGTGAGAGCATTGTTGTCGCGCGACGCGCGGCGGTAGAAAGATATGAGCCAAGCTTCGCGACTGTGTAGGTAGACTGTGGTTATACGTTGTCATGAAGAGATGTCTAGCCTCAATGTTTAGCCGGGCCGAAAGGCGACATCTGTACATCACCGCGGTGGTGAAACAGACACAAATCACAACCATGTAGATTTTCCAATGGGGGGGGTCTGACCCCCAGTAACACCCCCCCCCCCCTTGGTTACGCCAATGCTACGTGATAATAACAGGCAAATACAACGATGAATTCCATCTACGAGGAGAGGGGAATGGGGATTGTTAGGGCTCGCGTGGGCTCTAAACCCTACCGTGCTGAATAAACGTCTAAGGCAGGAGTGCTCAGTTGGGCGCCCCGTTTATCCTGGTCGAGTGCAGCCGGGCAGGCATGACGTAATTGCGGGTGGCTTACCAGCATGCATATGCCTACGTCACAGTATAGCGAGACGAAGCGAGCCCAGTTGACCCGGGCAGGCATTGCGAGTGGTGATAGGGATTCTGGGGCGGCAGGTTCAATCTAATGTACCCATCTGATGGGGACAGGGGTCAAACCTATGATATTTTAAGTCCCGAAAAGAAATAATATTCATAAAACTTTGGGATGCATACAGGCCAGCAGTGAGGCAAGATGTTGAAACTCACGCATGACTCAAGGCGATAGAGGTCCACTATCTGAGTTATCGGATGCAAGCCGTGTATGAATCATGAGCACATGCACGCAGAGGAAAAATTTAGTCGTGTAGGTAGTTCGGGGATCCACCGACAGAGACCAGTAGCATTTTATTGGCAACACTGTATTGCTACAAGACCCAGTAATGTGGTGAAATAGCCTGTTTTCTCGGAAACCACGAATAATTATTGAAATTTCGGGTCGCCAATGAGAATCATTTTGGAAATAAGGAATTTAGAAAGTATAAAGATCCCTAATTAATGAACAGTAGAAAAGTGCTGAATTTGCTCTACGTCATTGTGGGAGGGACAAGCCAGTCTCTCGGAGTAGGAGGCAAAATGAAAGATCACCCACGCACTGCAGGAGCACTTTTAATTTTTATAAATAATTGCCGTGATCGATTTTTGGAAATCAAAGTGGAATTTTAACGTTTAGATCACGAGGAGTAAATAGAAAATTTTTCTACAAACGTACGACGTTTGGTTCAAAAGTTAATTTTGAGAAGGACGGCAAAGTAATCTTTTGTAAGTTTTGAATAAATAGCGAGGCCTAGAGCCAGAAGGTATTCAGTCTACAGTTCCCTCCGAGGAGGTAACGCTGGATCGCACCGCCAGTCTGCATGTACACGCTGTTTGCCAAAGATATCAGTCTTCAGTCTTGGTTAGTCCAAGTGGGACTTGACGCTACGCAAAAGTACATTCAATCGAACAAGGAACCTCATGGGAGGGCCATGTAGTTTCGATCCAGTAAATAGTCTGCGAAATATAACAAATACGTTAGTTCGAGACCACGAAAAGGCACCGAATACAGAAGAACTCTAAAAACATAAAGTCGTGAGTATAGACGAACAACACGCTATAGAAGTTCACAGTTAGGTCCAGTGAAGCCGCAACACGTTAGCATGAAACAGGTATCGCTAGTGTTAGGACAGAAATAGAATTTCATCGTCTTTGATGGAAAGCCATGGAGATATAGAACCGAGTGGCGAAAGTAAAGTGAAATACGCGCTTGAGTATAAAGTATACGCGCCGTCAAAGTGAAATACGCGCTTAAGTATTAAGTATACGCGCAGTCAAAGTGAAAAGGTACAGAACAGTGAGAAACGAACGATTCGAACCTGGTTAAAGACAGAAATAGTTCGAAATTTACGAAATTCGCAACCAGACGTTGTCAGAATAGAAAGCCACGTTAAGTTATTAAACCAGTGAGTTTAAACAGTGGTAAGCCGACAGAACTTTGAGTCGAGACCAGGGTCCGAACAAAGAAGTCGTCGCGAGGATAGAACGTACATCCAGAACTAAGAAAGACCGTCGAGGAGCGTATCGGAAGAGCACCATTCGCGTCCTGAGATACGGCATAGACTATTACACAATTTGTAATCCACTGTAGATATAGGAATAAATAGGACAAAACCCTGAAGGGTCAAACATGCGTGAAGTGTTAGTTAGTGAGTAATTAAAAGGCTAAAACACGTGTGAAGTGTATTTTAGTGATTATTTTAAAGGGTATATATATTTTTGTTGTGTACAAGTGTCCCCAAGTAATGGGAAAAATAATGTGTGTTTTTGTGAATATAATGAGCAAAGTGATAACCACGTGTGTTGTGGAAAGGTTAATTGTGTTATGCCATATTGTCCGTAAAATGTTTTAAACTACGGCAATCTGGGTGAAATCTTTCACGTGGGAGGTCCATGGCCACCAGATGAGTGGTGAGTACAGAAATGAATTATATTATATTGAACCATTGTGCAACCCAAATTTGAAAATACCATTGTGAAAATATCATGTGCAAAGTGATAAAATTTAAAGTTTCATTAGTAAAGGTGCATCTTGTAAAGATCGGCCAGAATAATGAGAGTCGCGTAAATGAATTATATGTTTTATAGAGAAAAATAGAAACCCGAAATGCACGCAAGCAATTATAAGAGGGAAGGAACCAAAATTGTTGTTAAAATAACAAATGAATTTAAAGATCAGTGACGGTTAATATAAAATTAAATGGAATTAAAGTTAAATATAACTTAATAAAATACGAATGAGCTGATAAACTAATACATAAAATCGATGAAAGTTAAATGAAAGTCAAACGTAATTGAAAGTTGAAAGTTGAAATAAATAAATAAAGTTGTAAGCGAACCAGGACGGTTAATATACGCTTAAGTAATATTGAAGGCATGTGACCTTAGTAAATGAATAGGTGAAAGTGTTACGGCCTAAATAAAGGTAAAAAATGAATAAGAACGGACCACCGTAAATGAAGTAATGAATAAATACAAGTAAGTTCGCTATTCTTGATGAGGATACCGAACTGAAATGGTTGAAATAATTGAAGATCCAAGTTGAAAATATATATTGTCGCCAAACATAGGCTCAAGTAAATGTAAGCTCCAGAGTAGGGCTCTATAAATAATGAAGTTTAAGTGCTAGTAGGACGAAGTGTTAAGACTGTTGGGAAGTCGTCGAAGTGAACCGGGGCGGGTTTTATACGCCATTATTATTGTATCAGAGTGAATGTACTTCCCACTACTGAAATTGTGTGATGATTCTCGCGCAGCCAGAGAGCGCGTACTGGAATATATGGGTAAGTCTGGGTGGACGATTATGTGTATGCAGATGACCGAATTGCGGTGAAATTGATTCTCAATCTCGCGTTTTTCTAGCAAAGCGACCGGACAAGGCATGACGCGCTTGGATCGGATTGCTATATTGTGAATTCTCACCCCAGCATATGTAATGGATGCCAATGCGGGCTAATAATACGTAAATGTTAAAAATCCCGACAGCAGAAAACATTCCTCCAAAGATCGCACGTTGTAAACTTAAATATGCTAATTGGACTGTAAGCAGTCAGAGATAAAATAATAGGAAATAAAGTAGCATACTTGGATTTTCAATATTGTGATGTGGCCGCTTGAGGCAGTTAAAAACATATGGTCTGTGAATTCAGGGGACACGGGAAGACTCTAGACAGCAAGGTCGTTGGTTTGTTATGGTAGGACAAGGCCGTTCGCCACTTCTCCAGACGGGAAAGGGGAGTGTGTTACTACGGTCGTGCGGAGAGCCGGGTAGACTCATAAATCCGTCACTGAATCATTTAATGAGGAAAATACAGCTGGGCTCTTTTAAAGCTTATATTGAATTAAACAAATAAGGGCAGAAGTGTAATTCCTGCTAAATGTCGTTATTGTGCGCGGAGAGATCCTCCCATACCATAATGATAATAATAATAATAATAAATGCATTGTAGTGAAATGTAAAAATTGGTTCCTTGCCTTAAGTATTGATACGGGTTAAGAAAAATGATGAGAATTGGACTCCAGGGAATGCGGGTTCCATGAAGTCAAATTCCAAAGGGGCACAATGGTTACAATAAAAATGTTTACAATGAAATGGTACTCGTAGTGAAGTTTGTAAATAGTTATGGTTGAGGGATAATTTGTGTTTTTAAATATGTGGAGAAGAAAGAGATTGATTTAAACGAAGTGAAAGGCATAGAAGTCTAAATGTATAGCCAAATGGAGGCATTGTTCATATATCGTAAATGTCTTCAGATCGAAGCCTGACAAGGTGGAGACTCAGTGCAGAATGATTTAAAAATACCCGGTATGAGAAGGGTTAAATATTTGAATATTGAATAAAGTAATGTAAATATGTAATGAAATGGAGTATGATTAAATCCAAAGGTTATAAAGCAAGTTGTGTGTGACGAACATTAGGGCATTTGTTTATTGAATTTATGGCATTATTTTACCCATTGTTTATGTTTTGTTGTATTGTGTGTTTAGAAAGTTCTTTTAATGAATTAAAGCAGTAATTATAGTAGACCGTATTATAGTTTTCTTTATACCTTGTACATCATTGTTGTTCACATTCTAAATATAAGGGTCAGACGGTGGGAATGGACGGTACACCCCCGGAAATGAGATGGTACGGAAGATGACCTTGTATTTTCGCAGATCGGACGGGTACACTAATACTGTTTTATTACTGACAATGTATTTAAATTACATTACAAAAATGAAGGTATTCATGTGTGTACATTATGATGTACAGGGTCATTGTGAAATGTTGCAGCAATTTCAACAAGTAGTTCCGTGAAGAACTATACAGCCTATTTTCATATATCCTACTCATGTTAATTGCCTCTATCAACATACAAAATTTCAGTTTGATTGCTGTAGTAGATTCGTAGATATTGAGAACCGAATAAATATTGTGGATGGTCGCCATGTTGGATTTTTATATATGTAGGTCTTAGACTTATGTACTGTTACATGAAGATTATTGTGTACGTGTAGTATTCAAACTACAATCGCCTGATTAAGCCATAAGAAGTAAAAACGAGATTTTAAAATTTCGCACAGCTGCCCTCTTGTGGTTATGGAAACAATTGAAAAATTTAGATGCCAGTGGATTAACATTTGTATAACGATTTACTGTACCAAGTGTCACTGCACTCGGATGGTCAAATTACGAGAAACGACCATGTGAATATTTATACTTCGCGTCGCCGCCATGTTGGATTTGTGATCACCAGGTTATTGAAAGTCCTATAGGTGAACCTATGTTCATAGCCCCTGTGAATATTAAAACAATCAGATTGATTGCTGTGATGGACTCGTAGATATTGAGATCCATCTAAATATTTCGGATGGTCGCCATGTTGGATTGTTAAATGTATAGGCCATAGAGTCATGTACAGTACCCGATAATCCGGTAAGGATCCTGTTGGAATATCCATTGCCCCCGCTGGATTGCCTATTTCTCATTGCTCTGGCATATACAACATTAGAAATCGCTTCCAACATGGTCTTTAGGGATTTACAGACAGCAGTTATCTTCATCTGACCCATTCCTCTTCTTCTATTCTTCTCTTCTTCAACGTCTTCTTCTTCTTCTTCTTTTCTTGGTTCTTCAACGTCTTCTTCTTCCTCTTTTCTTGGTTCTTCAACGTCTTCTTCTTCTTCTTCTTCTTCTTTTCTTGTTCTGTGTAGCAGTATATCCTCTTCTCTCTTCTACTTCTTTTGGTCAACGTAAATGGTCTCTCCATATCGCCTATGAGAACCATTTCCATTACCTTCTCCTTTACTGGTGCCTGGTTTGGAATCGATACTCAAATCCTTTTTATCACCATTCCCATTTTCCTTGTCTCTTAAATCTTTAAGATATTCTTGTCCTTCCTTTTGACGTTCGTCATACTTCTCCTTCGTCATGATTTCATCTTGGGAGTTTCTGTTACGATTATCGTTCTGGTTATTCCTATTGTTATTATTCCTGTTATAATAACCATTATTATTGTATCGGTAGTTATTATTATTGTTGTGATAATAACCACTTCTACGGTTGCCATTGCTATTATCATTACCACGTCCTTGCTGTTGCTGGTATGGACGACCTCCACGGAATCTCCTGTATCTGGGTTCTGGTCTACGTTCTCTGAAATAATTATTCCTTTCAGGACCAATATTTCCCTTTTCTGGTTCTTTCGGATCGTCTGTCTGTTGTGTTTGGTCAAGATATACTGTGTTAATGTCTTTGTACTCTTGCCTTTGGTTCTTCGCAACAACGTTTGGCATAGGGCTCGTGTAATCGAGTTTTCTAAGCAATTCGTCCATGCTTGCTAGATCGTTGATCCCTGACGAGATAATTAGACGTCTGACTTCAACAGGGAGCATCCTGGCTATCGCGTCTATCAACTGAGCTGTAGATAACGGGGGTTGAAGAAATCTGAGCCTGGCTAACTGACTCGTGAAGAAGTCTGCGTAGCGTGTAGGAAGAGTTCCTGAATATTTTCGTGAGTATACTTCTGCGCGTAGGGAGTTTTGTGCTTCAATAGACCAAAAACGCTTTATTAGTGCTTCTGCGAATTCATCGAAGTTCATGAAGGACTATCTGAAGGCTCTGAACCATTCAAGGGGCCCATCTGATAAAAAGCGTTCTATGATCTTCATTTCTCTCTCTCTTGGAATATGCGCTTCGATAAAGTAATCTTTGAGATTTCTAATATACTCTATCGGTGTGAAACTATCTAGGTTGCTGAACTTACGCGGTTTGTCTTCAAAGTTCCTTATGACCGTCACGTTTCTCGGATATGAATCCTGAAGGTTTTGTCGAAAATCTCTATTGTGACTTTCGGGCTCTTTACTCCTCTCCTCTAAACCTTCCGTAAACCTGAATAATCTCTCTTCCGGCCTAATTTCCCTTTCTTCCACTTCTAGGCTATTTCTTCTAGTCTGATTCCTCGAATCTTCAAGATCTGTCTTCTCCCTTTCCTTTTCTTCTATCTCAGCGATAATCTTCTTCAACTGTTGGCCTACTTCGGTCTTTAAGTCTTCCTTATACGTCTCAGCTTGGCAACATCTCCTAGATAAAGATTTTGTAATTTCTTGGATACGTATTCTTCTAGTTCACTAGTCTTCTTCTCACTCATGGTATTAACGTTAGTGACAACCTTGTTTAATCGTTCCCCTATCGTTTTAGTTTTACTCTCTAACGATTCTTTCAAAGCTTGCACATCCTGACCAGATTGAGTTCTACCCTCTACTTGTTTTCCAGTGAGCGTATCAATCCTTTTACCTAGATCTGTTCTTACTTCAATAACCTGTCTATTAATTTCTACTTGGGTACTGGCTAATTTCCTTTTTATGTTATCTTGTATTTGCTTAACATGTTCCCCACTAGATTTGTTCCATTCGTCTTTCCATACAACTTAATTAGCTTTTAACATTTCAGCTATGTCCTCCTCAATATCTGCTTTAAGATTTCTATTATGGTCGATAACCTGTGTTCGTAAAGTTTCTACGTTACCTTTTAATTCGACCAGAGAAGCTGTAGTTTTTATTGCATCGTTAACAAAACGTGTCGTTAAAGCAGTTATATTCTGTGTACATACTTCTTTAGACGCCTCTACCTCTTGTCTAATCTTATTGATGTCCACTTGGACTTTGGATACATCTACAAATAGCGTATTGACTTCTGTCTGTATTTTACCTATGTCAGACTGTACATCAGTGACATCTGACTGCATGTTATTTATGTCAACCTGAACATTAGTGACATCGGCTTGGACTGAATCTACTTTAGATTGAACATGGGATACATCTGACCTAACATTACCAATATCGGACTGTACATTAGACACATCCGCTTGCACTAAGTCTACCTTGGATTGTATCTACTTTACTTTGGACAGTACCGACCTCTGTTCGTACACCACTTACATCGTCCTGATCTGCTTTGAGCTGGCCTGTAATCGCGTGACATTTGCAACCATTTTAGATGCACTAGTATGCAAACCCTCTAAAGAAGTCTGAACTTCCTGAATTTCAGTTTTGAAACTCTCTTTAATACTCTCTGCAACTTTATCTGAAAGAGAATCAACAACTTTTACAACCACTGTGTTAAGGTCCTCCTTTCGTTCCCGCTTCAGTTGTTCTAGGTCCTGCTTGGCTTCCTGAAATTTACCTTGCATATCTACCATACTCGCAGATAAATTCTCCTTTATCTCACCTTTGACAATATTTAAACTGCTCTGCAGTTGCTCCTTCAAATTCTGCACCTCCTCTAACATCTTCTTCACATCCTCACTTGCCATTGCAATATTATATAATGCTATAGAGACATAAACAACAACAGAGCAAAATAACAACATCTGAGCAACGTCCCATTCCATATATATTTTTGAGCACCTTAATGTCTAAAAGTAACTTAAAATTACCTTAGCATTAACTTATTACACACCCTATGTTGAATAAACTCACTCAAAATGTTCGTTCTCCTGTGATTCACTTTAAATATACTAGCACAAAGAAATTCTACTATTACAATCATCAAAACAAGTTAGCTTTAGTTTTACACATGACTTTAGCAATCGTCATGTACCGGTAAAATAAAATAGATATCAGATCGTAGGTCGTTTTTCGAAACTGTCTACCTATTACACCTCTCTCGGGTTTCTAAGATCTGATCTTTATCTGAGTGTAACCTTCCTAATATTAATTTAAATTAAGCCTATATAATTACACTCACATTTATCCGAAATTGGATAAGACATCCCACATGTCTGGTAATTATTTCTTTCACTAGAAATGTTCAAACCAACTTCCTTTAGAGACACTACGAAGCTAATTTCGTAGCCCCAAAGTTTATAGGGCGCCATTCCTTCTGTACCCGATAATCCGGAAAGGATCCTGTTGGAATATCCAGTGCTCCCGCTGGATTGCCTATTTCTCATTGCTCCGGCATATACAACATTAGAAATCGCTTCCAACATGGTCTTTAGGGATTTACAGACAGCAGTTACAAGAATATTGTGGATCAACAACTAACTACACGGGGCACTCACCTTTACTTACCTCAGGGACTGGGACTTCAGCTTCGCCTACATTATATCCACAATACTCTGCTCCTTATATTTAAAATGAATCACTCCAACAACAATGGAAAACAATCTGAACAAATTCATTAACAAAAAGGTAAACTAATCTACTATAAACAAAATAACAACAAATGAATTTAACAATTAACATTAAAATTAAAAACACGCACTCATTCACACCTCCTTTCAACTCTACATCTTACTACAATGCTGTATTAAAAATTATGAGTATAAATCTTGGCTGGTTCTAAGCCCACACTGCGTAGAAATAAAAAAAAACGTTTACTGAATCCTCTGAATGGCATTCCATACACATGGTTTCATTCACAAACCTGCGTTGTAGAACGCACGTGCAGAAACTTGGTTTTATCTAACAAATATCGGCACCAAGCCGTACTCGGAACTGGTTTATACAATAAACAGAAGGCTGTGAGCCTACACCTGCTTAAATATTATGTCATCGCTCTCCAGAGCTAACGGTGAATCATGCTTGCTAGCCCACAGAGACTGCATGTGTGCATTTATAAAACACGTAAAAATTAACATTTAGATCTTACAAATGTTCATATAACTGCTCTGTTTCTTAACCAATCATTCTAAATATTTTTATACATTCTTTCATTCGCACTCCGGATTGTTCTAGACCAATACGGTTCCACATATGCTCTTAACAATAAATAATCATTCATTTCCAAAACATCCGCTCATAAACACACTCTATTCCAAAACAATTGATTGATAAATCCTATTAAATTGTTTAACTAATTAAATCATTTCCACAAAAATATTTACATGTAATATGTTTATAATAATATCCATTATCTAGTGTTGCTAACGCGACACTTTCGAGATTCTAACTTCTCGGTTACAACAAAAATCTTAGCTAAATATATACACTGGTTTTTCACATAATCACTCTTTCTTTAACGTTCTGTAGTTTCAATATACTGCGTACACCTCGTCTTATATAGGTTTCATTTATCATATCGGTATAATAGAGTCGACTGATTAAGGTGAACTGTACTTAATTACATAAATTCGGGTTTAATAAAATTCAATAATAGTATTATGGACGTGAGTAGACAATCTTTCTCATGTTGCTTTTCCGCTGAAACCCTCCTGTTAACACAGCTAAATCGTTAATTCACAAGAACTGGACTACTTGTATACAACGGCTCTTATCATGATACATGCCTTTTTTTTAAATCAAAGAACAACAATACTTTGACTTCCTAAAATGCGGAATTCCCTCGCCTGAGCACTCCATAGCTCTAAAAAACATCATATAACAGTATATATGGCATAAACAATTATCATCTACTATGTTAAACAATAATCAAAAGGGATTAATTGTTATTAACATATCTTATGTAGGAATTTCTCTCAAATAATGGCATGACCCTCAGTATCATTGCACATGATTACTGGACTACAATTATACATACGTAAGTTCTTCAAACGAAACTTCCAATTGTAATGAACGATATTAGACAGTCGTGATTAACCTCCTAAAGTTTACTCCACAACAAGATAATTAACTGTTAACTCGTCTGTCGCAAATACATGTAATAAAAAATAATACTCCTGTTTCATCTCACTTTTCTAGCTATAAATTGTTTATCGTTGTAATATCATGTCGGCAAAATGACTTGATGTTACACAAATAGAATGAAATAAAACACATGTTATTTATAGTGTCAGATAGAATTCAATCCTGACCGGGATAAACTAGCTTTGAATTCCTAGCCAAAGATTTGAATAATCTTTATCAAAAGGTCATTTCCTCTAACATATTAAATGAACAAAGCTCTTAGCTTTACCAATAATAATAAGAAAGGTTTGTCAATATCGTAATGTTTTTCCACTCTACACAAAGAATGTTCATAGGAATAAAGACTTTGGTCTTATCAAACGACTAGTATTTCTTAGATCGACGATAGTTTATGTACAATAATGATATAACAATATCATTCGATGTTTCTTCTTTCCTTGAAGTAATATGATGTTACATTAAAGTGCTCAAATTAAATTTAATAAGAATTTAATTTGAAGCTATGACACAATGTCAGAATACTTGGTTAAATGAAATTATTAAAATTCGAGAGTCGAAACGACTAGTCTCCAATGAGGCAATATGGTTCCTCAAACAAAATTTTAATGTCAGTTCCACAACTGATCCGTAGAATAACATTGAAAAATAGATGAAATGCAATCATATTCTAAATAATCTTGAAGCATAAAAATCTCAACACACATCTGAAGTGTAAAATACACAAAAGCACTGAAATACATGAAATGTGGAAACATAGAAATATGTAATAAAATCACCGAACATATGGAATAAGATTGCTGCTCAGAATGTCACTAATCAAGCTCTATATAACAATTGAGATACACTAATACCTTATTTAGACGAAAACTTGAAGATCAATGTAAGTATTGCCAAAATACTTTAGATGTTTCCTCAGTACAAGACACTGATATGGATCTGGATTCGAACCTTGGATCTGCGACCTCAGAGATAAGAATCGTCTCTCTCTGGAATTCACCAACATTCGACTGGGCTCGAACGACATCCTTCTGGCAAATTCTTCTGGGTTGCTGGGTTACCTTCCCTAGCATCTTGACAAATCTCTTCTGTAAAGTCTCCATTCTCCGTCTTAAATATGTATCGGCTTCATCATTGGAATACAATTATGGAAATATTCATATAAATAGTGAATGAAATGTTTCCATTGCTAATTGATGTTATATTAGTATTCGTAGACTGACGAAAATGCATAAGATGGACTGTACACTACGTCTGTATTCAAGAATACGTTGTCTAACGAAGCTCCATCGTTGTATCTTCACTTCTGCTATTGAATATGTCTCTGGCGCATGACTGTTTAGTTCATCATATCAACAATATTAATTAAGTTGAATGATAATGTTTGAAGAATAATAATAGTCATTCTGTTAATGTTTATGTGTTTCGCCAATACTAAAAGTCCTCCGCCACTCTTCACTTGAACTGCGTTTGCCAACTTCACGTTGCAATTTATAATGATCTTCAGCTCTGTTTCTGACACATTTGGAAATGTAACTAGATATTGTCGAAACGGTGAATATTTAAGCGCTCGACTTTCCACACTATATAGTAGGAGACCTGTTCTTGATAAATGTTCACTTATTTAACTTCCAATCTCAATATTATAAGAGATATAATCATTACTATGTTCCTCGCTACTTCGCACAGAATGGAAGTGCGGTGATCTCTAACGCTCCACCTAGCTATACTCGCGTCTTCACAAGTCGACACTCGTCGCACTCGGACTAAGCTTTGGGATCTCCGTTAACCCAGTAAAATCACTTCCTCACTCTTCAAAGTCTGCTGGAATAAGAACCTCGATCCTTGGATCTCCCCCTCCAAGTCGTATTTTTGGCGGCCATATCAATCTCCCACCATAATTTTAGCGCGTAGATTTCTGATGCTTATTACTGCGTAGATTAACCGATCTGCGGTTTTTAAAGTATCAGACATAATTTCTCTTAATATTCTCTTCATTACCAAATAAGAAAATCTTCTTCTAAGGGCCTAAATGCATAATTTCATCATATTGTGTAATTAAAGTTGATCCCGTCTTCAATAAGACCTCTCCTCATTGGCTGTGGACTGGGATCCAATAGCATAATTTATAACAATATTTATAATATTAATTCCCAAACTCGCTGTCGCTATGCTTAGAATAGCCTTGTAGAAGCGTCCATTGTGCAATCTATCACGTGATCGGGCTCTCCCACAGCGTCGAGCTTGTAACACGACCCTCTTGTGTCACACTTCCAGAAATTATATTTGCTAGTTAAATTTTATCATGGGGACGGAAAATACTCTCATTTTGTCCCTAAATAATTCAATTTACGGGGGCAGTACCATTAAAGGAAAAGTATTGTGTAGGTTCATTATTCAAACTTTCACTTCGATCGCATGATTACGACACACGAATAAAAACCTTAATTTTAAAATTCGCACAGCCGCCATCTTGAGGTTATGTAAACAATTGAAATAAATTAGATACCAGTTTATTTCAATGTGTATAAACATTCCCTGTACCAAGTTTCATTGCGATTGGATCATTAAATCGCGAGAAAAGGTCTATTTAAAATTTTCAACTTAGCTTGGCCGCCATATTCGTTTTGTAGTTAACCGGTTTTTGGAAGTCTAATAGATGATCTTCCAGTAGTGCCCTTTATCTCCGTACAAAATTTCAGGGTGATACCGATAATAGTTTAAGAGTTATATAATGCCGGTGAAATATTTCGCACAGCCGCCATCTTGAGGTTATGTAAACAGTTGAACGAAGTTATATGTCGGTTCATTACAATGTGTATAAACATATACTGTACCAAGTATTATTGCGTTTGGTTGGTTAAATCGCGAGAAACGTCTATTTAAAAGTCGCGATTTCGCTTGGCCGCCATGTTGGTTTTGTAGTTACCAGGTTTTCAAAAGTTACATAAGTGAACATCTAGTAGTTCCCTTTATCACCGTAAAATATTCCAGGGTGATATCGGTAATAGTTTCGGAGATATTGAATGCTGGTGAAATATTTCGCACAGCCGCCATGTTGGATTGGTGAGACGTAACAAAATTTGAAGGGCACGGTCGGGGTCGCCCGGAATAGTGCTATGAACTTACCGAGTTTCATTGAAATCGCCCCAGCCGTTTTGATGTTATTAAGGGGGGACACACACCATCAAACACACCATCGCACACGCACACACAGACACACGGAAAAAAGGTGATCTCATAAGCCTATTTTTTCATAAATGAAAATAGGCTAAAAATCATATTTCCCGTTGTAAGTGAGATAAATTAATAATTCGACTCATCGAGTTTTAGTTTTAGATGTGACTCTACTTCGCCCGTGACCTTCAGCCGATGCGCAGAACGAGTGCGCGACAGGAAGCTGCCACGCCACTATATCATTAGTGAGTTTGATTGCAATGGTGACAGTTCAGCAGAAAGCACAGTGTGTGTTGTGGTTAGCTGAGTTTAAATCTGTTATAATTTTTCAGCGCACTTTCTGACGTCTTTATGGTAGGGATCCTCCTCATGCTAATAGCATTAGACGGTTGTATGAACAGTTTCAGGAAACTGACAGCGTTGAGGTGAAGAAATCTCCCGGACGCCCTAGAACGAGTGACGAAATAGCCAGAGTTGTGTTTGAAGTGACAAAAAAAATCAATTGGGAAGCGAAGTTTGCAACTGGGAATACCTAAGTCAACAATACGAAATGTGTTACACAAGCGTTTATAGCTTCACGCTTATAAAATTCAGCTTAAACATCACATTAAACCTAGGACCGACCAAAGCGTGTTGAGTTCGCAAATGACATGCTTAAAACACTTTTTGAGTTAGTAAATGTAACAAAAAATACTCGTTTTAATATCTCAAATATTACCCGAGCTATGATTTTTAGCCTACGTTTCACATTTTGCAACAAGTAGTTCCGTGAAGAAATGTACAGCCTATTTTCATATATCCTACTTATGTTAATTGCCTCTATCTACACACAAAATTTCTGTTTGATTGCTGTAATAGATTCCTAGATATTGAGAACCGACTAAATATTTCGGATGGTCGCCATGTTGGATTTTATATATGTAGGTCCTAGGGTTATGTACTGTCACATGACAATTATTGTGTACGTGTAGCATTCAAACTTCAATCGCATCATTAGGACACAAGAAGTAACAAGGAGATTTTAAAATTTCGCACAGATGCCATCTTGTGGTTATGGAAACAATTGAAATAAATTAAATGCCAGTGGATTAACATTCGTATAGGGATTTACTGTACCAAGTTTCACTGCACTCGGATGGTTAAATTGCGAGAAACGTCCATGTGAATATTTATACTTCGAGTCGCCGCCATGTTGGATTTGTGATCACCAGGTTATTTAAAGTCCTATAGGTGAACTTAAGTTCATAACCCCTATGAACATAAAAAAATCAGTTTGATTGCTATAAGAGATTCGTAGATATTCAGAGCAGTCTAAATATTTCGGATGGTTGCCATGTTGGATTGTTAAATGTATAGGCCATAGAGTCATATACCATTAAAGGAAAATTATTGCGTAGGTTCATTATTCAAACTTTCACTTCGATCGCATGATTACGACACAAGAAATAGAAACTTAATTTTAAAATTCGCAAAGCCGCCATCTTGAGGTTATGTAAACAATTGAATTACATTAGATACCAGTGCATTACAATGTGTATAAACATTTCCTGTACCAGATTTCATTGCGTTTGGAACATTAAATCGCGAGAAAGGTCTATTTAAAATTTTCAAATTCGCTTGACCGCCATGTTCGTTTTGTAGTTAACCGGTTTTTGAAAATCTTATAGATGAACTTCCAGTAGTACCCTTTATCTCCGTACAAAATTTCAGGGTGATATCGGGAATGGTTTCGGAGATATTGAATGCTGGTGAAATATTTCGCACAGCCGCCATGTTGGATTGGTGAGGCGTAACAAAATTTGAAGGGCACGGTCGGGGTCGTCCGGAATATTGCTATGAACTTACCGAGTTTCATTGAAATCGCTCCATCCGTTCAGAAGTTATTAGGGGACACACACACACACACACACCTCACACACACCCACACACACACACGCACACACACACGGACAAAAGGTGATCTCATAAGCCTATTTTATCAAAATTGAAAATAGGCTAAAATTGAGGAAAAAATAGTCTTATGAGATCGATCCGGTCAAATGTGTGTCTGTCTGTCTGCCGGTCTGTCTGTCCTTCCGTGTGTCTGTCTGTCTGTGCCTGTGTCTGGCAGCCCTGGTGACTGAATATATTCTTAGTTCCATCTCCTAAGGTACAGAATACGAAATTTGGACAGAGGAGTTGATAGAGGGGGGGGGGGGGGGGGGCTCTATCAACTCCTAAATGGCTGTATCATTCGAAACCAAATTTGGTATGAGTTAAGATCTATACCTGAATGTCTCAAGACCATATTTGAAAATGAAGTCAGTGCTAACAACTGCCTAAAAACCGCTATTGAAATTTGAGCTCCATGTTAGATATCTTGGAAGGTATCCATAGGAGCTATTTCAAAATTGGCACACATATAGATAATAATATTTCAGTTTATTTTCCATTAGGCCATACATGACGGTGTTGCCAAAATGATTCTAAGCCTGCTGATAGGTCCAATTTTAAAATACATGTAACTTCTATAACAATAAATGGATTTCACCCAAGATTGGCACAACAATAGATCATAATTTTTCAGATTATTTCTGACCAACACATGCATGACATTTGCCAACATGATTTTACGCGCGCTGATAGATCCAAAGTCTAACTGCATGTAACGTCCATGCTATCCATTGCACTTCAACCAAATTTCGTATTCTGTACCTTAGGAGATGGAACTAAGAATATATTCAGTCACCAGGGCTGCCAACTGTAGAGCCTGGTATATTTCGAACTAATTAGAAATTTCCATATTACCAACTTAATTTCGTCATTATTCTAGATAGGTCCTAGATTAATAATTGGTTTGAATCTTAAATTTTAAGAAAAGTAGGCTCTTTAGTTCGTCACGGAACTTCTTGTTTAAAACTGCTTGATTATGTTTCGAAGACCCTGTACATGTCCCATGTTTTGCTGTAAGCAAGAGAATGTCTGGACATATACTACTACTGATGTGCAGTCGAAGAACAGCTCTCAGATGGCTATCTGTGATTTGTGAACAATGTCTCGATTTTCAAAGCTTTAAAGCGGTTGGTTTACGCTGCCAAGGCTGAATGCAGCCACTCTCCCCGATCTCCGCCCGCGTAAGGAATGGTTGCCCACTTGGCGAAATGCCCGGTTTGAGCTAGCCTGGTCTAAGATTTGTTCGGTGGCAGTGGTGTAGACTGCTTTCAATAGCTAGCTGTAGATTTTCTTTTTACAATATGGCATGCCTACTTATAAGAGTACAGCATTGATCCAGTACGGTAGAAACACCTCGCTCGAATCAAAATAACAAAATCTTTAATTGCTTGTAATTAAGAAACAACCACTTAAAATCACTCGCTTATCACCATACGAACTAATAATAATAAGGTTGATCGCAGTCATAACTTTCATTACTCGTCCCGTGACATGAACATTAGTTTTGTTGTTGTTGTTGTTGTTTAATTTGAAGGTCTTGGACATCGTAGTCATTTAGCCCTGTGTGAAAATTGTGTCATCATGATATATTTAAGTTCAAGTACTGTTCATAAGGGCAAAAATGATATAATAATAATAATAATAATAATAATAATAATAAATAAACAAGGAATTTGTCTGATAATCTGTGCTATTGTGGTGTTTGCAGAAGTGTGTATATTTGAAATTCAGGTGAGGATTGGAAAGCGGCGGCCGTGGCCTAAAGTTATGAACCATCCCAGCATTTGTCTGGGGTAGAAATGGGGAAACTACGGAAAACCACTTCCAGGTTCGCTGAGGTGGGAAACAATGAACCCACCTCTTCTCATTTCTAGCGGCTTCGGTGGCGTAGTCGGTAGCATGCTGAGCTTCTATGCCCAAGATCGCGGGTTCAAACCCGGCCGAAGCCGTCAGATTTTTTAAGAGCGTTAAAATCCCTCAGTATGCCTTCCTTCGGAGGGGAAGTAAAGCCGGTGGTCCCATGTCATAGATTTATGGCATGTTAAAAAATCCTTCCACTAATTACACCTGTGTGAAGCTAAATTGGATAGGTTAAGAATGTAAACAACGCTCTTAGGTTTCTACGTTCGTTGCCAAGAGCCGACAGCGGTGGCGTTTGGTAGCTAAGTTCTGAACTTGGCCTTGTAGTCGTTGACGGTGGCGCTTGGCGGCAAAAGTAGGAACTACTTGAAAAATTCACAGTCTGCAGTCCCTTCTTGAATTAAGAAACAGATAACACACACTAATTCAGTCATCACAATTAACACCGGTTATCAGACAGATTCTACATGCACCCAAAGTACACGGGGCTACATGGCCGCGTTGTCGCAGCCCCTATACTGAGGAACCAACCAACCAACCTTCTCATTTCTGCCTCACGAGGCTGAGTGTGCCCCGCTGTAGCCCACAAATCGGAATTAAATTTCCTGGCAGAGCGGGAGCGAACCCGGACCTCAAGGAGTGACAGCCAAGAGTGCCAGGCACTACGCCACGAGGTGGCCGTGTTTAACAGTCGTTTCATCTCACCTTCGGGCGATAGCCTCCTTGGACAATGTTGCCATCTCTTCGGGCGGTGGGTGAGACAGTCACTGCGGAGAATGTTTATCTATTCAAAAAGTCAGCAATTACACTTCTCTTCGTGACATAACGATTCCTGCTTCTTTATCGTAACACAAGTGGGCGACCTTGCAACGTTCAACGTTTTTGTCCTATATCTTATCGACGGCTTTTAAATGTCTTTATGGGTTGTAGCATACTCTTATGTTATATTATATGATACTATAAAATATTTTCATATTAACGTTGATTGATCGATTGTTGTGGCTTTAAGGGGCGGAACAGCGAGGTCATATGCCACCATATTAATGTTGTTACGTTAGGGAAATGGTAATATTTATAGCATAAATCACCACTGCATCTTTGTACCGCCATTTTCATACCGTAACAAAAACAGAAACTTACATAAATAACTATTTCAATATCGGAACACAATTACACAAATCAGTCAGCAGTACTCATCAGGTGGTCGTGGCATACTGTTTTGAATTTCTTTAGTTGGGTGACATTCCTGACATTGACTGGTAGGGAATTCCACAGTCTTGAACCCGTGACCACAAATGATTTGTTAAAACAGGAAGTTTGGTGCAGGGGATTAGGAAGGGAGGATCCAGAACGCGTATTGTTACTGTGGAAAGATGAGAGAAGCCTAAATTTATGGGAGATGAACAGTGTTTTTTTTTTTGGCTCAGTAACCTGTGCTGTGTATTAGAATGAGGACATAATAGTTCCTGCGTTTCCCGGGTTTTAGCCATTTAAGTGTCTGCAACATGGAGTAATATGCTCATAATTCCTCAAGATATACCTAGGCGGATCGTATATACGAGTTCAGTGCTCGTTGAAGTTTCATTGTTTGCTGCTCTGTAGCGTCAAGGTTTGCGTTATGTTAGGAGCCATTGTGTCATTTGCATGAAGCATACGTGGGAAACAACGGAAAAACCCCCTCCAGCACTTAGACAGGAATAACATTTCTTGTCGTAACTGGAGGTTGAACCCAGTTCTTCGGGACTGGAGTCTTAAACGTATCTTGAGAAAAACAGAAGACAGCTCTCCGCAAGACCAGGGATACTCTGTACCAGAGACACTTTCTTCTATCAGACGTTGGAGCGAAGGCAGGACTGCGCAATGAAATCAGTTTTAATGATTGCTACAATAAGCTATTAATGATGTTAGAAGTCTATAAATCCCCGCTTTACGACTCAATTTCGCGAACCACTAATTGTGCTCATAACTAGTGTGACGTGCATTGACTATGATGATTATTTTTGATTCGGTTAATCCGTACGTTCGGTTAATTGTGTTTCGGATAATCGGGACTTAAGTATAGTAGGAAAAGAAACAAGTTTAATTGGCAATGGTAATTAATTTTGATTCGATTAATTCGGACGTTCGGTTAATGGTGTTTCGGATTATCAGGACTGAAGTATATTAGGAAAAGAAACAAGTTTAATTGGCTATGGTAATTAATTTTGATTCGGTTAATCCGTACGTTCAGTTAATCGTGTTTAGGATAACCGGGATTTAAGTATAGTAGGAAAAGAAACAAGTTTAATTGGCTGTGATAAGTAATTTTAATTCGGTTAATCCGAACGTTTAGTTAATCGTGATTCGGTTAATCGTGATTTAAGTATAGTAGGAAAAGAAACAAGTTTAATTGCCGATGATAATTAATTTTGATTCGGTTAATCCGTACGTTTGGTTAATCGTGTTTCCGATAATCAGGACTTAAATGTAGTAGAAAAAGAAACAAATATACCTGATTAGTATTACTTTTTATAATAAATTTGTTAAAGAGAGTTAAGCTGTTTAAGCATTACTTAGCTTAACTGAACTTTCTAAAATTGTGACTTAGCCCGTTCTTTTCCTGTGTCATCCATATATTTTCATTAACATTGTTAAGGGGGAGTTGATGAGAATGGTCACCCCTTTAAACGAGAATCACTTCACCACACAGGCTATCAGAAACGACGTCGTAAGACCCTCAAGGAAACAATAGCACCAATTTGGATTGGACACCATGCTTTTGGTATCTAATCGAGGTTGGACGTAGGTTTATCTTGGAACGCATATTGTTCATTGTAATCTGACTTCCCTCTTTTGCAATCAGTTGCTGTGAAGGTCGCGGTCATTACCCTACTTATTAGAACCTGGTATATCTTCGAGCAATGTTACTAACCGTAGAAACTATGACAGTTTTAATCATTATTTAGTGATGGAGGGATTCATGAATGCATAAGGACTGTTAACATCTCAAAACATATAAAACGCATCAAAATAAACAAGAAGTTCCGCGACGAACTAAAGAGCCTACTTTTCTTAAAATTTAAGATTCATGCCAATGATTAATCTATATGGATCTATCTACAATAATGACGAAATTAAGTTGGTAATATAGAAATTTCTAATTAGTTCGAAATACTGTATACCTGGCATAATGTAGCCTAATAGAGGACTACAGTTGGCAGCCCTGGTGACTGAATATATTCTTAGTTCCATCACTTAAGGAACAGAACACAAAATTTGGTTGAAGTCCAATGGATAGCATGGACGTTACATGCAGTTAAACATTGGATCTAACAGCGCGCGTAAAATCTTGTTGGCAACAATGACATACATGTATTGGTCAAAAATAATCTGAAATAATATGATCTATTGTTGTGTCAATTTTGAATAAAATCCATTAGTTAGTATAGAAGTTACATGCATTTTAAAATTGGACCTGCCAGCAGGCTTAGAATCATGTTGGCAGCACTGACGTAGGCCTATATTAGTTACTCCAAATTAATCTAGAATGCCAGGTAATATACGTGTGCAAAGTTTAAAGCTATTGGCTTGCATACTTTCTGATATATTGATATTAGGGTAACAAAAATAGAGACAGCATTTATTAACAGTTGGCAGCCCTGGTTACTCTTAAGAATCGGCGTAGTCATATCTGTTATGGTACACATAGCACACACGAAATTTGGTTGAAATCCAAATGATAGTATAGAAGTTACATGTATTTAAAGTTGGACCTCTGAGCAGGCTTAGAATCATGTTGGTAGCACTGACGTATATAAGTTACTCCAAATTAATATAGAATGTCCGGTACTATACGTGTGCATAGTTTATAGCTGTCGGCTTGCATACTTTCTGATATATGGGTATTTGGATTATAAAAAATGAGAGCATTTATTAACAGTTGGCAAGCCTGGAGGCTCTTAAGAATACGCTCAGTCATATCTGTTTATGTACAAATAGAACATACGAAATTTGGTTGAATTCCAATTGATAGTGTAGAAGTTATATGCATTTAAAAATTGGACCTATCAGCAGGCTTATAATCATTTTGGCAACACTGCCATGTATGGCCTCCTAGAAATTAAACTGCAATATTATTACCGATACGTGTGCCAATTTTGAAATAGCTCCCATTCATACCTTCCAAGATATCCAACATGGAGCTCAAATTTCAATTGCGATTTTTCAGCAGTTGGTAGCACTGACGTCATTTTCAAATATGGCCGTGAGATATTCAGGTATAGATGTTTACCCCTACCAAATTTTGTTTCGATTGCTCCGTCCGTTTAGGAGTTGATAGGGGGGACACACACACAGCCGGCCAGACAGACAGACAGACAGAAGGACAGACAGACAGACAGACAGACACACCTTTGCAAGATCTCATAAGTCTACTTTTTCCTCATTTTTGCAAAATGTGAAAAATAGGCTAAAAATAAAATACAATCTAATATTTTTCTTGGCTTAGGAAGTAGAAATACGATGGTGGTTATTTGCCTACTTTGCAATTTTGCAAAAATGTGGAAAAAGTAGACTTATGAGATCGATCCGGGAAAATGTGTGTGTGTCTGTCTGTCCTTCTGTCTGTCTGTCTATCTGTCTGGCTGTGTGTGTGTCCCCCCCTATCAACACCTTAACGGCTGCAGCTATCGAAACCAAATTTGGTAAGAGCAAAGATCTATACCTGAATATCTCACGGCCATATTTTAAATTAACGTCAGTGCTACCAACTGCTGAAAAATCGCAATTGTACTTTGAGCTCTATGTTGGATATCTCAGAAGTTATGCAAGCGAACTATTCCAAAATTGGCACACACATAGACAATGGCATTCCAGATCAATTTTCAGAAGACCATACGTGCCAGTATTGCCAACATGTTTCTAAGCCTGCCGATAGGTCCAATTTCTAAATGCATGTAACTTCTATACTATCGATTGGATTTCAACCAGGTTTCGTATGTACTATGTGTACTACAGCAGATATGACTGTGCGTATTCTAAAGAGCCACCAGGGCTGCCAACTGTTAGTAAATACTCTCACTATGTTTTTACCCTAATGTCAATATATCTGAAAGCATGAAAGCCAACAGCTCTAATCATTGCACGCGTATAGTACCTGATATTCTACCTTAGTTCGGTGTAACCTATATACATCAGTGCTGCCAACATGATTCTACGCCTCCTGATAAGTCCAGTTTTTAAATGCATATAACTTCTATACTAACAAATGGATTTCAACCAAATTTCGTGTGTGCTTTGTGTACCATAACAGTTATGACTATGCGTATTCGTAAGAACAAGCAGGGCTGCCAACTGTTAATAAATACTCTCTCTATTTGTTTAATCCTAATGTCAATATATCAGAAAGTATGCAAGTCATCATCTCTAAACTTTGCACACGTATAGTACCTGACATTCTAGATCAATTTGGAGTAACTAATATACCTCAGTGTTGCCAACATGATTCTAAGCTTTCTGATAATTTCAATTTTTATTTACATAAAACTGCTATACTAACAAATGGATTTTATCCAAAATTGGCACTATAATAGATCGTAATATTTCAGATTAATTCTGAGCATCACATACATGCCATGGTTACCAACAAGATTTTACGCGCACTGATAAATCCAATATCAAACAGCATGTAACGTCCATACTATCCATTACACTTCAGCCAAATTTTGTATGTGCATTCTATACCTTAATAGATCGAACTAAGGATATATTCAGAGTCACCAAGGCTGCCTACTGTACTAAGGTGCTCTATTACTCTATTACTTGATTTCGTCATTATTCTAGATGGGTCTATATAGATTGGCATCAATCTGAAATTTTAAGAAAAGTAGGCTCTTTAGTTCGTCACGGAACTACCTGTTTTTCAACCTCTGATGGTCCAAAGAAAAAAAAAAAAGACAAGTATAAGTGAAAATGAAAATCCACAACCTGCTTCCAGTCTCCGACCGGGTCAGGAATGGAATGAATGAAGCCCCTATCTAGCGGCGAGGATATGAACTGTGCCGGCTGCCGAGGCCTGACGCACTCCTCTGGGGCAATGATTAAATGAATGACAGATGAAATGAAATGATAGTGGAGAGTGTTGCTGGAATGAAATTTTTGACAGGGAAAACCGGAGTACTCGGAGAAAAACCTGTCTGCCTCCGTTTTGTCCAGCACAGATCTCACATGGAGTGACCGGGATTTGAACCACGGACCCAGCGGTGAGAGGCCGGCGTGCTGCCGCCTAAGCCATGGAGGCTACAAGTATAAGTAACTGAATGAATTTATTACCAAGAGCAATGTACTGTACAAACGTGGATACTTTTTGACATAATCACCGTGAAGATTGAGACATCTGTGGTCGAGGTTTCCAATGTTCCCGTCAGTGAGCTGACATGGCCCTTACGTTGTCTTGAAGCTGGTCATTAGTTTGAAACCTCTACCCTCCCTCCTAGCCACTTTTCCAGTTCAGGGTATATTTGAATTGAATTGAATTGAATTTATTAATAGAGAACTACCACTGAGGCTAAAGAGCCCCTTTATGTAGCGTATACAATGTTCCGGATTGGAGTTTTGTAATAAGAAACTAAACCTAGCTTAACAAATAATAAAACAAAATATAAAATATACTTATAACTAAACAAGCCAATTAGCAAACATTTTAAACAAGATGAATAATACAGATTATAATAATTACATAAATAAATGACCTACCTAATGTATTGTTAACTCTATTGAAAAAAATAGTACGTTAAAGAAGGGCTACAATTTTATATGAATTTAATATGATTTAATATGATCTATTATTAAAACAGTACATGAGTGACATGATTACTACTATCAATTCCACGAAAGTTGTATTTTGGATACTAAAATTCTTTTAAGAAGCTTTATGCCACGGATATATTTCAAAAGTTTTGTGTGAACTATTTATATTTTCGATTCGTATTTCTTCAGGAATCTTGATATTAGGCATTTAACAGAGTTTGTAAATGAGTGAAGGTGGAATGTATCAAAGAGCCGTGAAGCTGTGCAAACGAATGATTTATATTATTTAGTTGTAAGGTGGACAGGAATCTGTAGAGTAGAATCAGTAGAGGTGGAAGTCGCTAGGCGCCAAGTTAGGGCTATACACCGGGTATTCAGAATCTTCCCATTGAAATTGCTGAAGAAGCTGTTAGATAACAGTAGTACTGTGACGGCGGTCGTTGTCTTGAATCAGAACAACTTATTCTTTGATGAATTCTCGTGTATTATTTCCGTCTGCATGAAGAAACCGAATTACACTTCACAACTCGCACTTGGCGGGAGAATCAACCTTAGTAGCAATGTTTACCTGTCTGTAACTACGCTCGAATTGGTGTAATGACGTTGGAAGTGGTTATAGTGAGAGAGATGCGCAGTCGCTTTCTGAACATACTCACCTCCTACTACTCAGTTGGCTGTTCACCGGCATGATCGGAGATTGAACAAACAAAGCTACATCGTATTTTCCCAGATCTTGTTGTTGTTGTTTCTTTAAGGAGCTTTATGTTCGACGATGTCGAAATGTAAATATTATATGTCAGAAAAATGTATCATAATGAGGGTCATTATAACATTATTTTTCATTATGAAACAGTTTCTCCCACCAATCAGAGCTCAAGAAACAGTTGTGTGACCAATTAGGTAAGGTTAGCATCGCACCTGCACTGACTTCCACGGCCTTCTATTTTAAATTTCACTGCGTGGCTTCTAGTGTCATAGTGGGGTATTCCAGGAGGCCATGGTATTCTCTGCGTCCCATGCGCTCTGTTCAGTACATAAAACAGGCTAAATCTCGACAGATATTTATGAATATTCATGTTCAAACATAAAATAGTTATAATTCTCGTCGAACATAAACAGTCGTATTTAACCCGCCTATAATAGTAATTAAGACACTCGCTTCGCTCGTTTTATAAACATACTCGTGTCTTAATTATTGCCATTATAGGCTCGTTGCATAATGTACTATTGCGATATCGTGGTTATGTAGTCCCGTGTAGTTGGAGGTGTGTAGAATTTCTCTAAAAACCTGTGTTACTCCGATGTCTGTATCAGACAGGAATTTGGTAGGAAGCGGCCGTGGCCTTACGTTAGGTACCATTTGCCTGGCGTAGAAGTGGGGAACCACGCATAACCACTTCTAAGATGGCTGAGATATGAATCAAACCCACCCCTTCTCAGTTTTTCCGTACGAAGCTGGGTGTACCCCGTTCCAGCCCTCAGATCGGAATTAAACTTTCTTGGCAGAGCCGGGAATCGAACCCGGACCTCTGAGACGACAGCCAAGAATGATAACCGCTACTCCTCGAGGTGGACTAATACGAATGGAAACCACTGCGCTAAGTTTGGGGAATGCATTTCAATGCAGCCAGGAGTTCATGGGGATATCTGACAGCTAGGAAAATATTGTTACTCGGTTAGGAGCGGGGCGGATGACCTCGTAGTTCCTCCCTTTGAAACCTCAATAACTAACTAACTCGGTTAGCAGCAACAGATCTGTACTAAATGGCATCGCAGCTAATCGAATATACAGAAGTATTATGTAAACTATGCAAACTTTGAACATAACTGGAAGTATACGTAAGTTTTGGTGTCTAATGGTCATTTGCTATTGTAAGTTTGAGTCCACAGTCTTTTGACTGGTTTGATGCAGCCCACCACTTCTCCCTGTCTTGAGATAATCAATTCATCGGCACCACACCTTACATCCGAGGCAATCTGTTTTACATATTCTAACCTTGCCTACCCCTACAGATCTTGTAATAGTTTTAATAGGCATAGGCCCTATCTAAAAGTCTAAAACGTCGGTATGCGATCCATCGAGGTCAGAACACACGATTACGTCACCCTGGATTTGTGGGATATTTTTCTCAACATTGGTAGAGTAACCTGCCTGAAAGGTGAAAGCAAGTCTCACAGCTTCTTTCATTCCCTCATCGTTGCTCTACAACAATATTCTTGATGAACCCCACGAGAGAATCGTCACATGTCGTTAGGTCAGGGCTTCGAGGCGATCCATGGCCAATTGAGATTTTCTCGAACCGAAACGGAAAAATGAGGATGTGCTCCAAATTTCTGACCCCTTGACTACCCGGGTTTCCAAAAGGGAAATGAAATAGCCCCTTAGCAAACGAAGAGGTTACCAGTCCCATCGAAAAACAAGTTGTTCCGTAAAGAACTAAATAGCCCATTCAAATATAAGCTATTCTACTTGTGTTTTTCTGTTAAACACTCTCCCGCTCATTAAAAGGATTTTCCTTGTGATGTGCTAAGTAGCTTTTGGTACACGACCGTCATAAAGTATGGACCAACAATTTCAAACTCAAAACGCAATATTCATAAGTTGTAGTCATTTAGACAATTTCAATAGAACACAGTGAAATACATTGCATTTCAGATATGGACATGTGTGTAATTCATAATTTATGATGCCTGAAATAGAAAATTGGGGTAGATGACCGTGGCGTTTTACCCATTAAAGCGATTCCCACCACCATTACATTGCTAGAATGGTCTATATAAATTTTAGTATCGGAAGTTGTGCCAGGGTGGGTGAGTGGTCAACTTGTCGGTCTACTAACCCCAAGATTGCAGGTTCGCTCCTGGCCGTGGTAAGTGATTTTTTAAAGGCGGCAAAAATTACGACACCGTGTCTTACGATGTTGGCATGTCAAATAACCCATTTGAATTCAGTAGGCCGTGTTGATAATGACAAAATTAATCTCGGGAGTTTCCGCTAACACAAAGTTCCTCATTTCTCTACTAGAAAGCGCTATAGTGTTCAAGGAGCTTAGTTATCTAACCTCCTTGACTTTCATAGTGCTTCAAGGAACAATGAAATTCGACATGCAAGCTACCCTTTGGGTGTCAAATAACAAAGTTTCCACCCGGCAACCGAGGCCATATGATATTATATTCTTCTTTTCTTTCGATTCGGCCATCTAAGGACCACGTCATTTCAACAGCTTCTTGCTGCATCGAGTTTTAACATCCTCCCAGTACTTTCGCATTAGTTCTCGATGCTGTTGTTTCCTTTCTGCAGTCCATTTCTTGCCAGTTGGAAGCTTTGGTTTTTCTTGGAAACATCGGTGTGCTGTTAGTTTTTGTTTAAGTGTGGCACGTTCCCAAATATCGTTGCCTGTAATTCTCACTTCTTGTAAATCTTTGTCCACCTCAGTGAACCAAGCTCCCTTGGTTTTCTTTTTGAGGAAGTAGGTGAAAATTCTATTTGTCAATCGTGCTGGGTTCATTCTTGTTATATGACATTAAAGGCAATTCTCCGTTTCCTCATGGCATCAGTTATTTTTTCCACGTGGGTGTAAAGTTCGTGGTGGTGTATTCTTGGAATACACGGTACGAGAGAATATAAAGTTTAATGCTCTTATCTTGTTCATTTCTTCCTTTTTTATCAAACACCAACAGTGATCTTCTATTTTCTCTTTGTTGGTCATGTCTCTTATGTTCTTTGTGAGTCTGCTCTAGATATATATCTTCCATGACCCACCTAGCATAATCTAGCAGCGAATCTCAGAAGCTCCTCAATTCTTCCTGGTGCAAGAGGACTTACTTATCCATCTGGCCACCAGTTCTCGTTGCCATCGCCAGCTATTATCTCCGTGATCAAGAGAACTTCGTCTACTCTTTCACCCACCAGGCTGTGCTAGTATCGCCTGCTATCAACTCTTTGAAGACCATTTCCTCAAGAGTATTTAAGTTTACAATATTGGTCATGCTTATATGTATTCCTTTTGTCTCCTACCCCCACTCTTTTCCCTTCCTTGGACTCTCCGCGCTTCGCTGAGTGGGTCTCACTTGTAAGTCGGCAGTTGACTTGGTCAGTCAAGGCTCAACCAGAGCCAGTCTCCTCAAACCAAGAGGCACTCTCTACATTCTACGCCATGTTGGCACATTAGGTATCCGTCAAAGGGAACTTCATCTTCGCCATGCAACAAAGATAAGTACAGACTTAAGGCTTTAACCTCATCTTCATCGGTTTTAATTCTACATACTTCAATGATCATTTTATAGGCAGTGTGAGATTACTTATTTGGGCCAAAAATCATCCTTCGAGGGATTTGCTATGTTGGGCTCTTGTCTGTCTAAGCCAACCTTAATAAAAAGTAGCTTTTCTTAAGCTATTTAAATGAGAAATCTTCTCACCACGTGGGATATTATCTAATACCCGCTGTCTATAAAATACCAAGCTAGTTCCTCCGCTGGATTAACTTTGGCTCCATTCTTCTATTAGGATCGTTCTGGAACCTTCCAGATCCTGCACTTTATCTACAAGTCTTGCCGTCATGTACCTTTCACTCACTTGTGAGAATACTATTGAAAATTGAAGAATATTCCTTCTGAATTAAAGCTCAATAGCTAATTTTCTTCCACCGTTGGAATGTTCTATGGCGTATTTAATTGTAATACACAACTTTCTCAAGCAATAGACCTTCGCCTATCTAGTGCTACCAGTTCTTTTTCATCATTGCAATAACTTTCTTTGCCATAAACTTTCGTGTTACTACAGTGAACTTTTCATCCATTTAACAGACTATAGTGATAACTAGTGCTTGTTCAACTTTTCTACCGCGTCGCGATCGTCCGTTTACCTTAAATAAGGCCATGAACATTGATCCTAAATCCCAATTGATCTTTCCTAAACCTTCTACTAACAAACCATATTAATAAAATTGTAACTCTAGATCATTTTCAATGAGGTGTCACTCTAACGAAGTGCCCTTCCATCTTGCTTGTTTATCATCAATTAATTTCTGCATAACCACGTGTTTTATACACGGTTCAAGCTTACATTGTTTCTCCCTTATAATCAGGGAAAACAATTCTTTCAACTCATGAGTGAGTTATTTCTAGGTCTAACGAAAGGGAAACTGCCCCATTTGTTTCGTGATTCCTACTTGAACATAGGAAGTCTAGAAACTTCCTTTTGACTTTCTCTTCAGGTTTCACAGTAAGTGACCTGCTCTATTTTGCATAGCTATCATAAAAGTAATTCTGCATAAATATAAGAAGTTATAGGAACTTCTCTTTCATTCTATCTGTTCTCTATCTTTGTTATTTTGGAGTTGTAACTTTTTCTAAGATAGGTACGCAGAGATTTCTTATAGTACACACTTTGTACTCTATTTATTGTTAAACTTTAATCACCTTAATTGTCTTTAAATTTTGAATTTTTATCTTCGCTATTTTAAATCCTTGCTAGGATTTTATAAAGGTTTGAAACCTAATAAATTGTTAATTGCCTGGCGCAAACGTTTAATGTTTTCTGAGGTCTGTGACCCCAAAATTGTTAACCAAATTGAAAATATATATTTGTTAAAGTTATCAACTTCTTTTGAATTGTTAAATAAACTTAAACTTTCTTTTTTTGATTCATCATTTCTCTGGTACAACGGTTAGGCTAGATCCTGTCTTCCCTGACTCTTCCTAGGTTCATGCCCTCGTTAGCCCCAATAAAGCTATTGATAGGGCTTTCACCACTCGTTGCATTTGAGCAAAAAACTCTTAGTAGTTAGTCTGGCTGCGTGGCTCAGGGGTAACGTTCTCGCTTGCTGAGCCCAAGGTTGCAGGTTCGAAACCTGGCGCAGTCAGCTGGCATTTGAGGGTGCGCAAATGCGAGGGAGCCGTGTCAGTACATTTACTGGCACGTTAAAGATCCCCTTCGGGGCAAAATTCCGGCACCCCGGCGTCTCTAAAAGCCAGTGTAGTTAAAAGGGACGTAAAACCAATAACATTATTATTATTCTTAGTAGTTATCTCGGTAAAGTCTCTTTTAGCTTTAATAGCTAATTCTAACTGGCCAGTAAGGCAAGCACAGCTCGCTACGCCAGCTTCCTGCTTGTGGAGATCCTCTCCAAAAAACTTATGGTTGGTTTTCAAAAAGATAAGTGTTTCTCTTTGCCTAAACTTTAAGTCGGCTACTGGCTGGGTAAAAGCTTAGCCATTTCTAAATGCAACTATTGGTTCATTTACCAAATTTATTCCCAAAGGCATAATTCCTTTATCATTATCCTGCTTGGAAGCACTTGGTCGCTTGGTAATAACTCTGCAACTTCAAAAACTGGAAATATCAAAAATCGATGCAAATTATTGGTACTCTTCGAATTACTTGGTCAAAAAAGAATTCCTTTGAACAGATCTACAATAAGTCTGTTACTCTTGCCAGACCATCACCCTTCCCCATAGTACGCATATGCATGCTTGAGAGGGAATACGCTAAAGCCATTCTCTTGCAAACCGCCCAAGTCCTAGCTGCGGTTCCCGTTATCTTCGACCAGGTCCTTACCCACTTTAGGTATCAGAGAACGGATTTGCAGTGGCAACCGCCTCTAAGTGCATTTAAAGTTAAATTCATAACTTTTGTGGGACTCTCCTCCTATTTTTCTATCCTTTTTCTCCAGTCTGAAACCCACCTCCTTTTCTTTATCATCTTCCCTTGGTGGTTAGGTTATTCCTCAGCCAATTATCTACCCACGTGGTTGTGCCGTCTCTTATATTCCCCATTTTCTTTTACCGGACCCAAGATTTTTCTTAGAATTTTTCTTTCTTTCACTTCCTGATTCTCTGTTAGTCCCTTGCGATGCATTGCAAGGCACTCTGCAGCATACAAAGCCTCTGGACGGATGACTGTTTGGTAGTGTCTTAACTTGGCATTTGTTGATATGGATTTCATGTTGTAAATGGCCTTTGTTAGATTATATGCCATTTCCATTTTCCTGATTCGTGACTCGAAAGCTGCCTTCTCGGAGAGATTGGGGTCTATCCACTCACCCAAATATTTGAACGCTTTTGTTTGCTTGATTTTCCCCTGTCCTACATCCAGCTCTTTTGGCGCTAGCTTGATATTAGTAATTATATTATTATTATTATTATAGTATCAGAAATTATGATTCCTCCCGTGAAATGTCATCTAACTGTAACAAGTCGCGCGAGATAACTTTAAGAAACGTTAAATGCACTGTTTCTGTGATTGACGTAAAATAAGCTCCAGTATTTAGTGCCATTAGATAATGGTTATTATTATAGCCAGCTTGCCACGGTGGGTGAGTGGATAGCGTGTCGGTCTACTAACCCCAAGACTGCAGGTTCGCCCCTGACCGTGGTAAGTGATTTTTGAAAGGCGGCAAAAATACGATACGCATGTCATACGATGTTGGCATGTCAAAGAACCCATTTGAATTCAGTAGGCCGAGTTCATAATGGCAAAATTAATCTCGGGAGTTTCCGCCAGCACAAAGTTCCTCATTTCTCTACTAGAAAGCGCTATTGTGTTCAAGGAGATTAGATATCTAACATCTAACCTCCTTGACTTTCATAGTCAAGGAACTACGAAATTCGACATGCAAGCTACCCTCTGGGTGTCAAATAGCAAAGCTTGCACCAGGCACCCGAGGCCATACGATATTATTATTATTATTATTATAGCCCATCTATGACTCTTCTGTTCGATCACTTGAATAGGATCATCATCATCATGTTTTTCAGTCAAGCGACTGGTCTGCCCCTACAATGAGTCTTTTCCACGTTGTTCGGTCTTGTGCTGTCATTTTGACAATTTTATAACTTCGTAGGCCAGAGCTATCTAGGAAAGATCTCATGAAAGTGTTCCGTGACCTCCCACCAAGGCCTTTTTCCAGGTATTTTGCCATCTAGTATGTCGATCATCAGGCCATCATGTCGTAACCTGTGGCAAGCCAGGTGGATCTCCTTCTATATATCTGGCGGATCATTTGTCGTTTTCCCTTTATTCGATTCAGCACCGTTATGTTGGTCATTTTCTCTACCCAGGTGATATTTTCCATTCGGCGCCAACACCACACCTCAAACGCTTCTAGTCGTTTAATGACACCTCTATTCATTGACCAGGTCTCACTGCAGTGCATTGCAACTGGTCATATGTAGGTCTTAACCAGTTGTTTTCTAAGGCTGAGGGACATCGAGCGTTGACAAATTAGAGAATGCTTTTCACGGAATGCCTGCTTGGCCATGGCTACACGGCTCCTGATTTCAACTTCACATCGTAGGTCTTCTGTGAAGATCTGACCAAGGTATTTAAAACGACTGACCTGTTGTACTGGTTCTTTATTTATGGTAATATTTAGTTCTTGTTGATGCTTACTTATCACCAGAATCTTGGTCTTCTTAAAATTGATTTTCATTCCATATTTTGTAGCTGTATCATTTAAACATTGCAACATGTTTGTTAATGTATGCGGATTTACTGCAAGTAATGCCAGATCATCAGCAAATTTAATATTCTGGATAAGTCTTCCACCAACTTTCACTCCCATATTAGAACCTTTAAAAGACCACTTAGTTATAGCTTCAGAGAAGGCATTGAACAGTCCAGGGGACAGTAAACAACCTTGTCGCACACCTTTGCGGATCTTAGCGGGTTCTGATATGTCATTTCCAAGCCGAACAACAGCAGTTTGATTTTTATACAGATCAAATATTAATCTGATTAATAGGATACGAGAAATAAAATAAAAATAAGATTTCAAAATTTCGAAATGATGTCATCTTGAATTTTTGAAAGCATTGAATACGGTATAATTATATGTCTCTATACTAAGTTCTGAATAAGGATTTTCTGCGCCAAGTTTCATTGCACTTGGGTGATTAGATCGCCAGAAAAGTAATTTAAAATATTTGAAAATCACTTGGCAGCCATCTTGTTTTTTGCCTCGCAAGATTTTGAAATTTACAGATATGAACTTTATTAATAGATTTTATATCACCATACAAAATTTCAGCTTGATATAATAAACAGTTTTGGAGATATAGGATGCTGGTGAAATATTTCACGCGGCTGCCATGTACCGGTAGTTGTAAAGAGTACACTTAGCAAGATAGTATGTCCTTATCGAGGTTAATTACAATCACTCCAGGCCTTTAGTCGTTATTAAGGTCGCACACACATGCGCAGACGAAAGCATATATTTCGTATGATGAAAATAGGCTAAAATATGGGGTGAAAATTGTCTGCTATCCATGCAAGCCCATATTATCACCCCAAGTGCTTGTAAATGCGTTCTTAAATGGTATGGCCAGTTGTATCAGCTGTTGTTTTTATCTAAAACAGAAAAGCAAGCGTTATATGGTATACTAGCATTACCCGTCGCGGCTTCGCCCGCGAATATTGTACGTCTCAATCATGAATGCTATGACTTATTTATCATTTAATTTTGAATAATAATGATAATAATTTGGTAAATACCGTAAACAATCAGACAATAAAGACAATACAACTCAAGAATAGCATATAAATATCAAATTATCACGAACGTCATGTCGCATCGCATGTTTAAAATTCGATTCAAAATCACAACATGGTTTCTGACCACAAGCGTGAAAATAAAATAAATGAGATATATTAAACACACTGACTAAACACAAAATCCATTGATCTAAATTCTATAAAAAAATAATACACATCATAAAATTACACAAATCGAAATCTTCTACGCCCTCATTTTTCCCCTTTCACCTCATAATAAATATCACTTCGAAAAACCCTTAGACACGTGCCTGCTTGTTTTTAAATGCTAGTTATCACACAAAAAGAATAAGAAAATACCGTTTTAGGAAAATGTAAGGAAATTGCCGTACTGATTTACAGATAACTAATTTAAATGCTCCGCATATCAAAACAAATTCTATTCAAATGTACATGTTTCGATCCATCAGAGCCACCTTGTGACCGCGAGAAAAACTAACCCCATTCAGACACCAAATCACCCAAATATGGAGGTGAAAACCATACACAAAAAGGAACCAGGTTCTATGTGATGGCGAAATTTAACGACAAAAATTAGGAGATTAGTAAAATCCACTCTGAAGCTATATTAACCAAAGCTCCTTCTTCAGATAAAATCATATTGACACACTCGAACACGAAAAAATACAAATACAAACCTAAAACAAAAAACGAAAACAAATAAAGTATGCATAAAGGCAAGCAAGAGTAATATTTTTTCAGCTCATACTGTAAAATAATTATGCCTCGCCGATGCTGCAAGTCCCCATCCCCGTGATGACACACACGTATACAGGGAAATCTAAGGTTGTACAGCGGTTGTCATGGATATGTTCATCTGTTTCTCAGAGGGAACACAGTTCTTTAGAAATATCTTCGAAACCGTTCATTTTTTGACCTTCGAAAGTGTGTTTCGGGACCTCCGAGTATTGTTTTTCGTATCTGGTGGCTTAAAATGAGCTATGTGCGGTCATTTTACCTTTTGTCCATGCTCAGTGCCAAAGGGCCAAAAAGACTCACTTAGAAATTGAATTTTCTAAAACCGTTTCTTAGTGAGCCCCTGCAACCTAGGGTCAAGCAGCATGCAAAATTTCAGCTTTCTGGGCCTAGTGATCTGGGTGCTGCGATGATGATCCTTCTTTAGTGGACGTTTTCTTCTTCTTTTTTTTCTCTAGAATTTCACCCCTCTCCATGAGCCCCTTATTTATTTATTTAGCGTATAATGAATACAATATTATATACAATATATACAGTACAACTACCATCTCAAGTTCATAACTAGAGTTCTATGTTTAAATTCGAGAGCCAGAGAAGGGCTTCGCTTGAGACACAGTGTAAGTCTGCTATAGAGCCTCTATATGCACGTTAAGGACACTCGAATGTAATGTGGTCCACTGTCTGTTCCTCTTCTCCACAGTCGCATTGAGGTGATGCCTTCCATCCCCACTTGAAGAGAGTGGCTCCACATCTACCTTGGCCGGTCCTAATACGGTTTAGCGTCCTCCACTGTCGTCTAGGAAGGGAAAATCCATCAGGTTCTTAATGATGTGATGGTTTGGTAACGAGGATTGCAGATGCCATTGTTCTTTCCAGGCGTCCGATACATTAAAGGAGGTGTCCTGTAGAATCATTGCAGTACGCTAAGAAGGGTGTCTTGATTTCAGTCGTTTGGTTGGAGAAGCTGCTATATCAGAATGAATAGGGAGTTGAGGATTGTTTTCTATTTTCTTCCATAAGTTAAGCAGTGACTGTGATCTTCTTAGGGATGGAGGTGGTATGTGGCTTAGGGTGTGAAGCCAGTGTGTGTTAGTAGGTCGGCTGCACCCTGTAATGATACGCATTGCCTGGTTCAGCTGGGTGTCTACTAGTCCAATGTGAGCACTGTTAAGCCAAGTTGAGCAACAATATTCAGCGACGGAATAAGAAAGTGCAAGAGCAGTGGATCTCAGGACTTGAGCATTAGCACCCCAGGATGTACCCGCCAGCTTTTGAAGGATGTTATTCCTGGTCTTGATCTTGGCTGACACATTGCAGAGGTGATTCTTGTAAGTCAACGACCTGTCCAGGGTGACTCCCAGGTATTTTGGGTTACTACAGTATTGTAGATTCTCTCCTCTGAATGGTATGGTTGGTTTGTACCCAGAACTTCTATTCCGCAAGTGGAAGGTATACACAACAGTTTTCTGAGGGTTTGGTCTAAGGTTGTTCTGACGAAATTAGCTGTCTAGGATCTTTAAGTCTGATGTAAGCATCGACTCAGGCTCGTCGAAGCGTTGGTGTTGGGCGACCAATGCGATGTCATCTGCATAGATGAATTTTTTTGATTTCGTTGCTGGGAGATCATATGAGTACAGGTTGAATAGTAGAGGGGCCAATACAGAGCCCTGAGAGAGTCCACCATTTATCCTATGTACTTTACTCCTGGAGTCTTCTGAAAATATCTGAAAGTACCTATTACTCAGCATGTTACTGAGTAATGTGGTGAGTTTCAGGCAAGGGATGATACTGATAAATTTAAGAAGGAGCCCCTTAAATTGGATTTATGAAAAAATAGTCGAACACCTATTTACTTATTGTTAAGCTGATTGTTCCCCCCGAGAATCATACTTTTCACCTATGTCGTTTAAAAGATACACGCTCCGTTAGGAATCCTTCATCCCCCACTTTTCACCTCTTTCACCTCATAATATACACCACATCGAAAAACCCGTAGACATGTGTCTGCTTATTTTAATGATAAGTTTATATGCCGAGTATCACATCCCCAATGAATCCAATCGTGAGATATTGTTATTCAATGAAATGCAGGTCAACCCCCTTTAACACCCCTTTAGAACCTGAATATCCAAAAATCCTTCCTTAGTGGACGTTTTCGACGTACAACGAACATATCCCCAAAATTTCATTGTTCTAACTTTAATAGTTCTGGCTGGACGATGATGAGTCAGTCAGACAGTCAGCCAGTCAGGACACTTTGTTTTATATAATAGATTAATAATTTAAGAGTGAACGTAGGCTACTACGGAAGATCTTGGGCAACAGATGGGTTGACGGGTAGGTTCGACTGAGATCCAACAAAGAAAATGTACAGTAAGATAGAACCAATAACAACAGCATTCAAAAAGGGAAGAATAATGTTCTATGGGCACATCTTCCGTACGGACAATGACCGTCCCACAATGAAAATCTGGAATTTTCTAAAATCTAAGACATCTAGAATAAAGTGGTTCCAAGAGTGTGAGAAAGATCTGAGAGAGACAGGCATTGCAAATAATAAAATAAATGACAGGGACAGTTTCAGAAGGACTGTGAAAAACCAACATGGTTTTATAGTGGCTTCAGAACCCAGGAAACAGAGAGATCTTTATCCGAAGAGAGAAAGAAAGCGCTGATTGATATGCTCAAAAATTACTTTCAGGTTGTCAAAGCTGGCAAACGAACAATATCTACTCATTACAGAAATTATATTGGTTGTTAACACGCAGTCTATAGAGGCTCAATTCGGATATAAAGAAAGATACGAGCCTTAGAGTAGTCGCATATGATGTGTAACATCTGACATGTTATCCTACTCGTATACTACACAGCTTGGACATTCTTAAAATTTACACTCCGTTTTCATACTGGTACTATGATGAATGTATAGATTGAATTTGAGATATGCTACTGTCACATTTGTGGCGCAGCGGTCAAGCTGTTAGTCTCTCACCAAGGTAGACCGGGTTTGATTCCCGGTCAATACATGTGAGATTTTCGAATTGAAATGCCATGTCCTGTGGTTCGCATTCCACGTAAAAGGGAGGTACCGTGGATCATGATCGTGAGATTAACGGACACGCAAAACTGCAAGCTTCCTTCCTTTTACATTAATAATTCATAATAACAAAGTGACACACAACGTCGACAGTACTCTCAAATACTGTGAGCACATTCCTCAGTAACTATAACATTGATTATTCTCAAGGCTCTCATACAGTTCGTCGTAAACAATCAAAACATGGCTTCCTACAATCATGAAATGACCTAGTCTCAGCTTTTATTCCACTCATATAACAACATTCTGTTATGCATTTAATATTTGACTACTCACCCACGGCTTGACAATAATGCCGCTTACTTAAATATCATTTGTCGTCTTTGTCCTACCCCATATGATATTCAACCTTGAACGTGAAGCTTCATAAACTGCTCAATGACAAATGAAGTCGGTGAAACATTTGCAACTGTGCTCGTCAAACTAGTACCTGCTAAATGCACTGCCTACTGTATTGCCATAACATTCTCGCGCTACAGAGCACACACTGCCTTGTTTCCAATACACACATTTTCAATTGTACATCCAGCTGGAAGTCCGTCTTCACTTCCGTCCGATCCACTTCCGTTCGATCCACTTCCGCCCGATTCACTTCCGTCCCATTTTTCTGGCAGTGCGTCTTCACTTCCGTCCGAACCACTTCCGTTCGACCCACTTCTGCCCGATTCACTTCCGTCCCCAATTTTCAGAATCACTCCCACAAAACTATCCAGCAACCGAGCGGAAAGATGTTACACATCAAAAAGATATGGGGGTGAGAGTAGTATGTGCCCACCCTGTATAATTAATACAGACATTAAGTTTTAAGTGAAGGCACTCACGTTCAAAGACCATTGCGAGAATATGAAGCTCAAAGTCTGCAGCCGAAATAATATCATACGCAAGCTCACTAACAGCACATGGGGGGCTCAACCAAGTGTACTACGTACGTCTGCTCTAGCTCTATGCTTCTCCACTGCAGAATATGCAGCACCAGTCTGGCAGAACTCCGCACACGCCAGGAATGTTGACACCGCTCTCAACGAGACAGGCCGCATTATGAAAGGTTGTCCACGACCATCTCCAGTTGACAAAATCTACCATCTTGTCGGCATAGCACCTCCGGATATTAGAAGAAGAACAGCGGCAGAGGTTGAGAAGAAAAAACAGGAAAATTATCCTAGGCATCCCATGTTTGGATGTGAAGCATCACGTCCCAGATTGAAGTCAAGAAAGAGCTTTCTTCGAACAACTGAAGCAATTGCAACAACATCTTCCGCTCGCCGTATAGAGCTATGGTGAAACAGGACACCTGGAAGTAATGGCCAAAACCGAAAGGAAGAGCCGGCTGCTGGTTTTCAACTACCTTACCAGACGTGGAAGACGTTGAACAGACTGTAAACTGGAGTGACGCGGTGCAAACAAAATTTGAAGCGGTGGGGCTACATTACTGAAGATGCAACCTGCGAATGTGGAGATATTCAAGATGTTGAACACCTCTTGGTCTGCCCGAACTTGCCTGAAGCCTGCACGCTGGATGACCTGGTTTCAGCAAATGCTCGTGCAATCAAGGATGCCGAGTTCTGGGCCTCAAAATCGATTTGATGTGTTCACAATTTGTGTGTGTATTGTGAATATGTTTTGAATTGTAAATAACTGTATTGTACTGTCCTGGATACGAAAATATAATATATATAACACAAAGTTTATGAAATTGCCAAAGAGACTTTCTATATTGAGGACATAAAGGCAAGGTTCTTACTACCATCCACTCAAAATAGTGCCAAGGTACTTGAAGAGAGGAAACAATAAGGGGATGATATTTGGCTTGAATTTTATTGTACAGACTCCATGTTAGACCGACAATGGACGGAGGCGAATCCATAATTAAGGCATGTCATGACAAGTTTAGTGGTTCATGGATATCACTACATACTATGTTCGACAACACATTTCCATGAAGTTACCAATGAATGTGTATGTACTTTGTGTGGTGAAGGATGTGAACGCTATAACATCAACCGATGCAGAAACAGGACACAATCAGTTTTGGAGTATAGTAAAGATTTGTAAATAACCAACAGGAAATGCATTGGCCATTCGGCTTGAAAAGGAGGCAGAAGTAGAAAACCACAGAAAACAAATTCTAGGGTTGAGATTGGAATCGGACTCATGGTGCTGAGTGTATTATGCTCCATCCCTCAAACCAAAATTACATTTCTCGGTTGAGCTGGGAATCGAACCCAGGGCCTTTGGGACAGGATTCTCAAAATGTACCCCTAGACAATGGAAGGCGACTATAAGCAAGCAATTTGACGCTGATGACCAAGGTACCCCAAGTTCTTAAATATAACTAATAACAAAGTACTTCCAATACACACACGAATAGAAGTCTATGCTTCATATGATGAAAATAGGCTAGTAAAATAGTGCTTTTGAATCATTTAATCAAGTCGTTATTTCTATTTAAGAACTGTCGGACCTTTAACTATGGAGTACGTTTACTTGCCCTTAGGAAGATAGCTTCTTTCACGTCAGACTCCCATGCACATTGTGAAATACAAATTGTGTTTTCTATTTACAAGACCTCATCCTGTCGGTCCCAAGAACAGGAACCTGCCATCAACAGTATTTAGAGTATTGTTGGTGATGAGTCACTGATCAAGCAGTGCTCTTCCTTCCCTATTAAGCTAGTGAGACAATACTCGAACAAGATCACACTCAATATAGCACGCAGCCGCCATCTTCAATATATAAGACATTAATATCGACAATTCTCTATTTATTACAGTTACAATGACTTAATGCAGCACTGAGTGGTCAAAAGTCACGGGAAGAGTAGTCCCATGAGAAAATGTGCCGTCTAGGACTCCTGAGCGTTGCGGCTAGCTGCGGTGGATCAGAGCAGTCTGTCACGTGTGTAGTGAGCATGGCAACACGTCGCGAGTTAACTGACTTTGAACGTGGCATGATCATCGGCGCAGGGCGCATGGGTCATATCATTTCGGAGATTATAGGCGAATTCGGATTTCAAAGGTCAACAGTGTCGAGGGTGGATACACATAAACCACCGCACTAGACGACCACAGGTGTTTAACGAACGGACATCACGTCACCTCAGCAGAACCATACGGGGCGATCTAAGGGCTACTGTGAGTCAGATCACCGCCCAGTTGAATGTTGGGAGTCAGGAACCCATTTCTTGTCGAGTCGATGCCTCGCCGTATTGCTGCCGTTTTGAAGGCTCGCGGTGGAGCAACTCGTCATTCCGTGCCTTCCCATGACTTTTGGCCACTGTAGTATTGCATAAAAGGCTTTCTGTGCATACATTCAAGATGGTGAATGGGCGTACGTTGAATCTAAAGATTCAATTAATTCCTCTGGATGAAGAAGCGGAATTACAATGAAACTTAGTAAATGATTGATACAATACATAACGTTCAGCAAGCGATTGTTCAATTATTCTCCTTTATGAGGACAAAGAGTTACAACTCTGCCCATACATTAAGGAGAAATTAGGCTATATTATGTTCTTTCTGAACATCTTGTTTCTATTTTGGTATAGATATTCCAAGCACCGTTACTAGGTTTTCTCGTACGATTCTTATTGTTTATTATTATTATTAATTGTGCGTTGAAATTTCTGAACTGTACCCTCATTTTTCATGGGGGGAGACTATGATTACTCTCCATTTTTAGCCTATTTTCATTTATGAAAAAAAAATAGGCTTATAAGATCACATTTTTTCCGTGTGTATGTGTGTGTGTCCCGTAATAAAATCTAAACGGTTGGAGCGATTTCAATGAAACTCGTTAAGGTCATAGTACTACTTTGTCCAACCCCTACCGTGCCATTTAAATTTTGTTATACCTCACCAATATAACATGGTGGCTGTGCGCAATATTTCACTGGCATTCTATATCTCCGAAACAACTTCTGATATCATCCTGAAATTTTGTACGGTGATAAAGGGTATTACTAGAAGTTCATCCATGTGACTTTCAGGAACCTTTTAAGTACAAAACAAACATGGCGGCCAAGCAAAGTTGAAACATTTAAATAGACGTTTCTCGCGACTTAACCATCCGAACGGAGTGAAACTTGATACAGCAAATGTTGATACACATTGTAATGCACTGACATCTAATGTAGTTCAATATTGTTTACATAACCTCAAGATGGCGGCTGTGCGAAATGTAGAAATTCAATTTTTATATCTTGTGTACTAATCATGCGATTAAAGCCAACGTTTGAATAATGAACCTACGCAATAATCGGCATCTAATACTACATAACTCTATGGCCTACATACAGTATATAAGAACCCAACATGGCGGCCATCCGAAATATTCAGACGGCTCCCAATATTGTACAGGCCCGGGGGGCTGTACCCCCTGAAAGCCACCCCCCATCATCTATTAAAACCACCCCTAACTGGCAAACATCATAAGTCCAGAACAGTACCTTCACACAGCAAGGGCGGCCACCCAGCTCGGGAGGTTAGCCAACCACTTGCAACACACTCATAAACATTAACACTATAACTAACTGGGACAGCTACGTCAGTGGAATGCTGACTGAGCAACGGCAAGACCTATAAGAAGTGAGGCCTTTTGGGAGCTGTATCTGTCATACAGTGTGTGCTGCCGAAGGCCCTGCTCCAGCTACTATCATCAGGTGAGCATCAGCAAGTGTTCAGATATCCTTTACTTTGTAACACCCATCCACAAACTTGTACACTTAACTTGTACCATTATTCACATTATTTACATTCCCCTAAAAAGGGACTTACAATTGCATACTGACCAATAAAACACTTGGTCAGTAAACTACACATTGTACTCATAATTACACGCCTCTTCACATCCTAATACCCTTCCTGACCTCCGTCATGATTAACCGTGACTAGTAGCCAGTTATTGCTTGCTCAGGCTTCATTGTGTTTCCCGCACGCGTCTCGACTGCCTAGCAGCGAGCCGCTGACGTAAGCACGTCTGTTATATCATTCACTCTGCCCAGCTGACAGGCCGGCACGTTGGCCTGCACTCAGAAGTTCATCCCCCTATAGACTCTTGCATCTTAGCAGGAACACCCCCTAGCATTTGAACACTAAACAACACGCCACACTGGTAAGCTCTCCCAGCTACGGGAAGCCGCCATCATTTAGAAACAACCTTCCAAATTAGTACAATAACACTAATGTTTAGATCCCTAAACTACCCCCCCCCAACTAAGGGATCTAAAACATATTGGTGGAGGCGCGGCTACTACGCACAGTAAGGGTAGGACTCATACAACGAGCCCTCGTAGTAGAAACGACCCCTACCGCACGCAGCCAAGCGAAAAAGTTGGATTTTTTTATAGAAGGCATTATTTTTTTCCTTTACCATAGCTACACAAGGGATATAAGACATTGCGGAACACGCACAGCTTTTTTTAATATACATACACTTGATTCAGCATGGCCCCTCTATACCGCCTAGCTGTGCTGAGGAGCATTGGGGAGTACCAGGAGTTAATTGCCTGGCACAAGGTCTTTGAAACAAGGCAGGACTACTTCAGAAGGCTTCAGCAGCTCCTGCACGCCCAGTATATGCGGATTATAAGGGCACTTGTCCGGCCACTCCGCAGCGCCAAGAATCGCAAGATTCGAGCCAAAATCCCCACCCTCCGTACACAAATCATTAAGGCACACTGGCAACTACACTGCCGACACGAATTTATGTTCCAGCAATGGGAAATACTCATCAGGGAACACCAACGGATAGGGACTAGTGGCACAAAAGTCACTGAACAGGCCATGAGCCTCAACAGGCAGTATGCCCAAATTTGGGATGACTATCGCGAGCTCCAGGCTAACAAGGCCATTTTTGAGTTCATGGCAGGGCCGCCAGCCCAGCCGAGAGAGGACATAAGCGTAGATACGCTAACTCGGCAATTTGCGAGGATGTTCCTCTCGACACGTACTGCTACACAAGGGAAGGAGTTCACCGTGGCCACAATCCAGAAAACGGCCAGGCTGGGCTCCAACACACTACAGGGGCAAGATCACAGGAATACACGTCCCTCAGCTCCGGTTCGGAAGGCAATTTTGCCCAACCGAGGGGCAGAACCTAGGCCAACCCCCTCAAAACGGTCGAATGAGAGAGAGTTGACGCCAGGACTCTCGGGCACATATAATTACACAGGGGGAAAACGGGAGGTAATCATGTCATGGGCTGAGGACGTAGAACCCGTCCCACAGCACATTAAGACAACACAAGCCTACACACATAGGCAAACACAAGGACAGGAGTCTACCGTGGCCATAGGCCAGAAATCGGGTAGACTACACTCCGATACATCGCTAGGGCAATCACAGGCAACTAAACGGCCTTTGCCGCTAGTTCAAAGGGCAATTTTGCCAGGACGAAAGCGGGCACTAGCATGTGTATCCCAGGTGCAAATGCACAAGAGGGTGTTGCCTTCAGGCCCTCAGGGTGCACAACACACACCTGCGCACACTGACCAGCCACAAACACACAGTACACGGGGTATAAGAAAGGTCTTATTACCTACCCCACGAGACCGGGCAGTCAGGAATACACACACCCCTATAAACACTGCTAGGGTAGCGCAGAGCGCATTTAGTCCCTCGGACAGAAGCACACTCAGGCCAACATCCAGGCACTACGGTGAAAGTAGGCCAAGACTTACTTTGCTACAAACTCCTCCGGAAAATAGCAAAGAAGCACCTAAATGGGTTTCAGGGGCCTATGCCCTAGTGACAGGGCGACAGTATCCACCTTCCCGAGCAATGACGATCGAACGAGGATAACGACTTTCACCATGAGTATAACACACACTGTCACCTGAATCACAAATATATATACGGGCAGGTTCTTTTACACGGGAGAAACACGACAATGGATACACAGAGGACAGATTCCACCCCTGTAAACGGTGGATTTCACACGTATATACAGCAGAACGTGGCCAACTCAAAATTATGTAGTTTAAAATTTTTCCTAATTTTTTTCATGGCCCCTAGCATTTTTTTTGGCCATCAAGGGATTATAATCGTGGTTAATTCAGGACATATTGTGGACAATTCAAAGTTTTTAATATGCAAAGCCAAGCGGAGGCCAATCAGTCGGGCCACGCGGCTCAGGGTCGGAAGGAACTATATTTTCCATTCCTACAGTTCGATAGATTCTTTTGGGATGACTGAGAGATTTAATCGTAAGAAACAGTTAAGAATCTCAAACTATTTTTCAAAAATGATAGATTTCCCTGAGACGTAACTAGATTACTGTTTTACTAACGTCGCCGAATAGGCGAATAGTACACTCAGGTCCTACTTTACATTTTGAAACTTTTGAAATTATTTACGATACAATCTTTACAAGGTACCGCCGTCTGGCAACCTGCTAAAGTAAACATAAAGCATTATGTAAATGTCATACAATATATTTTCTCCATTACTTTTCTTCCCCATAGAACTTTCTTAATTTGAATTTTGGATAGCTCATTTTTTTTCTCCTCTTTCACTCATCCCGTGAAAGGCGAATTAGCCAAGGTGAACTGTATATATCTGATCCTAAGGTACACGTTATATATTACACTGCCTATAACATGAATTTTTCTCGTCCCCCATAACAGCGCGCAAACTAGACATAAACACCACAGGGTGAAAATCCCAGACTTTGGGAAAACCCACATATTTATGGAAGGCACACAGTCAACTCACATTGCCACATAACAAGTTAATACACTAACACAACTGTCCCGGAGACACAGCCTGAAAGGCAACAGGAATAATTAGCCTGGACAAAGACGGTCTCGAACCCGCAACCTTCTGGATACCAGGAGTGCAAGGTCGGGTAACTATCCAATGGGAGGATAGAATGATAAAGGACAGTTACACTAACAGATATCCACACGCACAAAACAATAAAGTTACCTCCGACACCTGGTCACCAAACACGCAACTAGCGGCACGGTGACACACATACATAATGACATCTGGTACCACTAACAAGAATATATTCATCCCACGCCTACAATAACATAAGATTTGGGGACACGAACGTATTTAGTCGAAGGTTCTTTTACGTTGCGAGGGACCCGAGACACGCTGTATATGTAGACAGTACGCAAACGTGTTGGCAAACATACACACATTGGCCTGGCACATGGACCAGCTATCTAGCAAGCAAAGTCCTGCCTACACAGTGTAACTTAATACCATTGCCGGATCATCGATAACGCACACAAGTAATCAGGCGGCCTTCACCACTTGCAGACGACTTACGAGCGGTCTGGACTGGCTGTGATACACACGATCATTTACGCTAGTCTCAAAACCCCATAACTCCCAAAATAAAAGTACGAGGGACATTCCAAAAGACCCAAACTTTTCACGCCAAAGCATATTTTCATCTGCGTGTCTCAAAAACACGATACGTGTACCATGGTATATACGGTACAGAAACCGTAGCACCAGGACCTTAGAACAAGGCGGGAGCGCACACACGATTTAGCACAATACCTTCGTGCCAAAAACAAACTAACCAACGGTATATTTGGCACGAAAAACACAATCAAAAGCCACACAAGGGGCGCTCTAAGCCCAACAGACAACGCAGACATGAAACACGGAGAATTACATGGGATCGCGGGTCCGAATGCCCAGTAAAAATCGGACGCCGTGGAAAACAAATATCCAGAATCCCAATTAGACTGAAATTGGTCCCAGACAAGCACATAAGTGGGTCAGATACACGTTTATAGTGACAGGAAGGCTCTTTTCCCATACATACTGGAGCATAGATTCGCCCCAGGGTACTCGCTACAACAGCCTACCTCGGCAGTGGCAACCCAGGAATTCCCAATAAGGGGGCGCACCGAAAATCCACAATAGACTTCCCAGACATGGATTACACATAGTTACACAAGGCAGAGGTCTTGCTGAAAACAGTGTACACACAACATCGGTAAGCAAAAACGGGACAGATTAGCACACTGGCCCTCAAGGAATCCCAAACAATGACAACACTCCGACATTGGCAAAAGTCACGTTCCGGCGGCCGACATACGTAACGTCAGAGACTTCCTTTGCACAAGCACATGAAAACAAAACGCAAAGCAAAACACTGACTTGCGAATTCCAGAAGCGTTGCAACACTGCTGTCGGCAGACACTATTGTTATAACGGAAGTGACCATGAAATGACAAAAACAAACCAATAATAATGCCATACATTTTTCAGCACTGTTACAACAGTTATGACATTTAGCAATGTACAGACATAATAGGCCGGACTTATCTTAGGGCCACAGGGACATGTTCACAAGTGCAATAACAGGTTACACGCGCCATCTGACACTCAGACACGCGACACACGATAGGACTTAGCCGATAACAGCCCACCCGCCCGCGTGATGTAGCGGAACATAGCCACACACATGCAGCTGCGCTAATCACAATTACGACCACGTCCTTCCCACACCGTTCACTTATCAGGAACGGACACAGACAGGTGCTCTGAAGGAACAACCCCCCCCCCTCAATAACTACTTCTCTTTTTACTTTTTAATCCCAAAACCATCACAGGCGATCAGGACATGACAAGTTACAGTACAAATCACTTGCTACATTAACATTATAGATAAGAGACCAGATAGGGCGTGACGTCACAGCGTCACCACACTTTACTATCCCCAGGAGCGGATAGAAAGCAGATATTGACCAAGTGAGGATGACAGGAGCACAGGTGAATAGGGCCAATATACCACCTTCGGGCTACCATCATACCACCTTCCCCCTTCCATAACCTCCTCACTCACAACATTAGCCAACACAGACATACAGACATAATAAAAACAGATACACTACATTCCAAAATGTACATCGGGGTTGATAGACTTCATGCGTTTAAAGAGAGGGCTCACTACGCCCTGGCTCTCAATGCTTACGCCCGAGTATTAGGGGCGTGTCGGAAAAACGACAATTAAGCGTAATGCGCATCTCTAAGCAAGAGATGAGGCCAAATTTACAATAACAATTCTTTTTTTCTAAGTAAATAATCCCGCATGAAAGGGACATAGTATTATTACGCCTCAACCGTTACCTATCCTTAAATGAGAGCGGATACGCCTCATATCCAGACACATGCATGGAATATCCCACCCACATACCAAGGGTTATTATTATTGAACCTGCATGACACTTTGTCCACCCGTCCACTCACTGTAAAGACATCCTGATAGCATCACCGGCCCCAGGCCACCATTAACATGGAGTCGAAAGATGCGCAACCCTCTCCTACCATGCTTTAAGCCTATTCAACAGATAATACCCCCCGGAGCCCAATAACAGGGAACCCAACGCCATAAAACCCTATTAACGCCTCCATGAAAATTAACAAGGCATTACAGCTGGAAGTCCGACATAGCACAGTAGACCTGAAGTAGTCTATGCATTTAGAAGATTCTACAACCCCAGAACACTTAAAAATTTTACATTATTTACACAATAAATTATTTACATAGTACACTCATTTTTTATATAAAAAAGGAATCTGTGACACGCTGAATGATGATGGCAGAGTGAGCAGAAGGCCAGAGGCACCACACAGGAGCAGAACTGGGGAAGGCAATGATCAGACCTACCCCGGTTGGCTCACTGACCCAGATCAAAGAGACGAACTACGTAAGGTCGAAGCGCCGATGACCTAGCATGGGCAAACGTCGGAGTCCCGGAAGGCCTAGCCTGCCCCCGGGACAAAGAAAAGTTACACCCACCATGTGCTACGGGCATCGAAGCCAGACCTGCAGGGGAGACTTTCTAAGGATGGTGGGAGAAATAGCCAGCTCCACACCGGACTCAGGAGATGATCCTAGGGACGACCAAATTACGACTAGACTACTAGTTAGCATGTAAGTAAGTAGAACTTCCGTGGCGGGAAGTTAGTCTCCTACGCGCAGGAGTGAAGCAGGATCTCAGGATTCAGCGGGACCAATCCTAGATCCGACAAGTCCTTGCCCCGCGCGGCAGAGGTGAAGATAACCAAAATAAACAAATAATGAATAATATGAAATACAAATAATATGGAATGTACGCGCTAATTCGGTCCCGTGCCCACGTAAATGGCTGATAAGGGGTCGCCAGAGCTTAAATGGTTACGCACCGGGCGGCCAGAGATATTAAATGAGGAGCACAGCGAGCACTCACAGGGGTCTTAGTGGGCAAGCCCAACAATGCTGAATACAGCAAAGAATAACACAGGAAGAACAATGACAACCTATGCAAATACAACGGCAATGAACAGGATGGCCGGGCGAGGCGTATGCTATTTTGGCACCGCAGCCGCCCGGAACTTTATTAATACTAGTTAGTAAGCATTAATATAAGTGTCGACAATTAGGATTAAGACGGAGGGGACTACGAGGCATTGTTGGGTTCCGGTCTCAACAATGTACTACAAGGGCCCCCGCGAGAGAAATCAGACGGACGAGCCTCCATCTAAATTTTAGTATTTAAGTCACAGTGACATTTTTAAGGTCACCTAGATGTAAGCAAATTCAACAAGCGCTGTTGCTAAAATAGGGCACAGCACATTTCGGCTTTAGAGTAAGGTCCACTCGGCATGTATATACAGCATAGTTTTACATTTAAGGCAATTTTTTTTAAATTTAAGGCAATTTTTTAAAAATTAAGTCAATTTTTTTTAGTTTAAGGTAAAGCCGTTCGGCACCTGGCGACTCAAATCCGTTGCCAGGGTAAGCCCGATAACACAATAGGATATAATACATTAAGGTAACGAGCTCGGCGCCTGATGACAAACAAACTCGTCATCAGGGTAAGCCCGACAATACGTTAGATTAACTAGGTTAACTAAGATTAAGGTAAAACAATACTTTAAGATAAGCACTTTAAGGGTAAGGAAAAACATTACGGCACCGTCTAGGGTAAGCCCGATCATACATTAGGTAAAACAAATATATGCAAGGAGAACATGACATTAATAGTGGCCAAAGGGTAATACTAATCATATCATTTATTCCAGAGGAAAAAGAGCTTCAGCCAGTGAACACACTGACACAGGAGCCGATATAAAGAATATGCAATATTCACATGTTTTTTTGACCTCTCCATTTTTCAGGCGGCGTCACCAGACATATGTCACTGGTGACAATGATTTCACTGCCATACAGCAGCAACATGTTATTTGTGCCATGCTATTATTGTGTACCACCTTTACTCACTAATTTGTATTTGTAATTGGTATTCATTCTCACACAATCCAACACACTCACCACAATTCTTTTACAGCTACACTCCAGAAATCTGAACAGCAGGGTTGATACCTGTGGGGTATCAGGCTTGCTGACAGATCAACATAAACAAAGAAAATAAAGCGTCAAAGATGCGACGCAATCTACGACAATGAGGGCGCAACCGATTTGTGGCGGCGACTCTCACTGTCAAGTGTGAAGGCATTCGCCCACAGAGAATGATTCACAAGATAGGGGTATATATCAGCGGCACGACCACTAAACTACACCGGGAAACGGCCGGACAGGAGTAGCCGTGAGACGGCACATGGATACAAGGGTAGCGTGCACGCAAGGTACAGTAGACACGGCCGTCTAGGTATAACATAATTAATAATTAAGATAGATATAAGTAAATAATGTAATAGAAAATACTGTAATATTGTTAAAAGGCACCGCATATAAAATTATTACCAATGATGCCACACATTGTGAATACACATATTTTTATCACACACATGTACACAATGATTATGCTTTTGTCTCTTTCATTTTTCTTCCTTCTAACGTCCAAATTTGTGAAGGTGTCCCGTTTTACCCCAGCACAATAAATTATATTTTACGTATTCCTTTAACTTATATCTTGGGACACCTATTTTTTCTATTTCTTCCATCTTTCACATTGCAGGGAGCAATTTTTTCCCCAATACAGCGCCGGACGGCACAATCACCCGTCCAGGCCTGGGTTTTTTCCTCCCTGCACAATACCAATATATATATATAATGTCTAAACCAAGTATTTTGTTGTTGTTGTTGTACTTTTTAATATTTCAATGTCAGCTTTTTTTATGAACTGTTTTAAATTAGACTGGCTGCGTAGCTCAGGGGTAACGTTCTCGCTTACTGAGCCCAAGGTTGCAGGTTCGAAATCTGGCGCAGTCAGCTGGCATTTGAGGGTGCGCAAATGCGAGGGAGCCGTGTCAGTACATTTACTGGCACGTTAAAGATCCCCTTCGGGGCAAAATTCCGGCACCCCGGCGTCTCTAAAAGCCAGTGTAGTTAAAAGGGACATAAAACCAATAACATTATTATTATTATATTGTTTTAAATTATCACATGTATATGCATATATCCCAAAACCTACCCCTCTGAACACAAGCTGATCTCACATCTCACATCAACACGACATCGCTACCTCTACACGACATCAACACAGAAGAAAAGAAGAGGAAGTACAAGGAGGAATCAACAACGATCCATCACATCAACACCCCCACTCCACGCTCCGTTCCCGTTCGCGAGGACGCGAACTAATCAAAGGAGGAGACTTGTACAGGCCCGGGGGGCTGTACCCCCTGAAAGCCACCCCCCATCATCTATTAAAACCACCCCTAACTGGCAAACATCATAAGTCCAGAACAGTACCTTTACACAGCAAGGGCGGCCACCCAGCTCGGGAGGTTAGCCAACCACTTGCAACACACTCATAAACATTAACACTATAACTAACTGGGACAGGTACGTCAGTGGAATGCTGACTGAGCAACGGCAAGACCTATAAGAAGTGAGGCCTTTTGGGAGCTGTATCTGTCATACAGTGTGTGCTGCCGAAGGCCCTGCTCCAGCTACTATCATCAGGGGAGCATCAGCAAGTGTTCAGATATCCTTTACTTTGTAACACCCATCCACAAACTTGTACACTTAACTTGTACCAATATTCACATTATTTACATTCCCCTAAAAAGGGACTTACAATTGCATACTGACCAATAAAACACTTGGTCAGTAAACTACACATTGTACTCATAATTACACGCCTCTTCACATCCTAATACCCTTCCTGACCTCCGTCATGATTGACCGTGACTAGTAGCCAGTTATTGCTTGCTCAGGCTTCATTGTGTTTCCCGCACGCGTCTCGACTGCCTAGCAGCGAGCCGCTGACGTAAGCACGTCTGTTATATCATTCACTCTGCCCAGCTGACAGGCCGGCACGTTGGCCTGCACTCAGAAGTTCATCCCCCTATAGACTCTTGCATCTTAGCAGGAACACCCCCTAGCATTTGAACACTAAACAACACGCCACACTGGTAAGCTCTCCCAGCTACGGGAAGCCGCCATCATTTAGAAACAACCTTCCAAATTAGTACAATAACACTAATGTTTAGATCCCTAAACTACCCCCCCCCCCCAACGAAGGGATCTCAAACAATATCTACGTATCTATGACAGCAATCAAACTGAAATTGTGTATGTTGATAGAGGCAATTAACATAAATAGGACAGGCCATGAAAACAGGCTATTTTGTTCTTCACTGAACTAATTATTGTTCATGTGGATGGGAGTTTGGATACATCTACGTTATTTCCCGCCAGTTGTGTGTGGCGGATTAAAGGACAGATTGAGTAGACCACCAAGTATGGTTACTCACAGAGCAGTCTACACCCTGTAGATTTCAGACTGCATAATTAATTCGTCATTCACTCTCCATTGTATCTGATAACATGTTTCGTTCTCGCTTGCTGAGCCCAAGGTGGCAGGTTCGAAACCTGGCGCTGTCAGCTGGCATTTGAGGGTGCGCAAATGCGAGGGAGCCGTGTCAGTACATTTACTGGCACGTTAAAGATACCCTTCGGGGCAAAATTCCGGCACCCCGGCGTCTCTAAAAGCCAGTGTAGTTAAAAGGGACGTTAAACCAATAACATTATTATTATTTGATAACATGTTTATGTATGTAACTTGCAAACGATCAACCGTAGAATCAATAGATTGTAAAAAAGAGACAGTCAGTCTGAAAGACTAGACGTTGTATCATTTTAAATGCTACAAATGCTGAAAAATGCTAGAAAGGCTAGAAAGACTCTTGACATGTTAGAAAATTATCTGATTAATACTTATCTTGCTTATCTTGTTTCAAATTACTCGCGAACGGCAAGTGCAAACCAAGGGCAAAGCAAGGTCAAGAGCGCGGGATGCCACACGCTCACCAGTGCGCGCGGGGACGTTCTCCTTCCATCCAGTCTAAAAACACTTATAGTGGGCGATGTATTGAAGATAGAGATATGCTCTCGCGGACTTTTTTTTGTAGAACTCTTCATGCTGACCAATTCTTACGCTCATAGTATATTGATATGTTTAACGGTTTGCCCAGCGTAAGCTTAAGAAGCGCACGGATGCCAAGTTTGCTTTCGACTTTTTCACTGAAATCGTTACTGCTTGGCTTCCTTTGATCATACATAAATTATTTTCTACAGAATCTTTCCTCAAGATATCCTTTACAGAATGGTGAAAACCGCATGAAAATCCATCCAGTGGTTCTCGAGATTACCCGTGACATCCAAGAATCGGGGATTTTTGTCTTATACTAACGAAGCAGTACCAAGCGGTACTAAGACGTCACACACCTCAGTGCATCTGGGTACATTTCGTCCCGTCACCGTAACGTAACGCCACACCCCAGCGTAACGCCGAACTCGACAAGATCATTTACAATGATAAAATTGGATTTTCACGTCCACAATGGGAAATCATTAAGGCTTTAAGGTAGTACACAAATAGTGCAAGCCATGTAGATGAACGGTGGATAATTGAAATGCCTAATCCATGGGGGATTTGAAACCTGGACCTCCGACATTGTACACCGTTGCCAGAGCTGGCCCAAGATCTTGCCACGAGTAACACTGTGATCTAAGTCTAAGAGGATTGAAGGAAACTGCGGCTTTTTATCAGTGGCCCTGCCACGGAAGTGTTATTGGCAGTGAGTGGAATCAAACAGGAAGTGTCACTAACAAGGAAGAAGACTAGTCGGTACAATCAGTCGCCGTCTTCACGTGCTCAGATGGGTCTTGTTTAGAGAATTATCACGATCATCTGTATGCTATGATGGTTCAAATCAGGTGGTAAGTTGATGTCTGTATTCATTAAAGTACTTCCTATGTGTAGGAGACTTCTGTTACTTAGGAAGCAAAATTACCAATGATGGACGAAGCAAAGAGGATATAAAAAGTAGGTTGGCTCAGGCAAGGGAAGCATTTCTACAGAAAAGGAATCTATTGACATCGAATGTAGATTTAGGTATTAGGAAGACATTTTTGAAAACCTTTGTCTGGAGCGTCGCACTCTATGGAAGTGAAACTTGGACTATTGGTGGAGCAGAAAAGAGGAGAATTGAAGCGTTTGGAATGTGGTGTTACAGGAGAATGATGAAGATCAGATGGGTAGATAGTGTTACAAACGAAGAGGTATTAAGACGAGTGGGAGAGGAGAGATGTTTCTGGCAAATACTAATGAAGAGAAGAGATAGGTTGGTAGGACACATACTAAGACACCCAGGAATAGCAAGCTTAGTTATGGAAGGAAGGGTCGAGGACAAGAACTGTAGGGGTAGACCAAGGTTAGAATATGTTAAACAGATTGCCTCGGATGTAGGGTGTGGTAGCTATGTAGAGATGAAACGATTAGCTCAGGACAGGGAGGCATGGAAGGCTGCATCAAACCAGTCAATAGACTGAAGACTCAAACAACAACAACGTGTGATTTATCTACATTTGTAAATGTTATTAAATAGGGAAATGCAGGCTTTACGTTATTATTGAAGTGATAGAAGCCATTTTGCAGAGCCGCCTAGTTCTATTATAGAACGTTTTCCAGTTGGTCTACAAAAATTGTGCCTAATTACATTAGGTGGTTATTTTACATACCGTATTATATCAATCAGTCGTCCGCCCTGTTGCTTTGTATAGTGCTGAATGCTGGCCTAATACAAAGAAACATGAACAAGCCTACTATCGGATTTTTTATTATGGATACTCGAGTTTAGGCCTTAATTACAACCAAACCAACAGACCTATTGAAAAACGAGTTATACCAATATTTTCCTTGTTTAATTCTGCCTTAGACTATATAAGCCAATTATTTTCAAGTCTATTAATTATTTATTTATTTGCGGTTGTATGAAAAACTGTCCGTGTTTTTGACGTCTTTTCTAGGAACCGCTCACTTAAAACTATATACATGGAAAACTACTTGGCTGAGGGTAGTGAAATTTTTATATGTGATAGGCACAAGTATTGGTAGTGCAAATCTCAAGTTTCAATTTTTTTCAACTACCCAATAAAAAGTTATTATACTGTTACGTGCCACCCCCCTAATGGCACTTTTGTTAACTGGATTAAGGTGGGAAGAAGGCACAATACCAATTACTGCTTAAAGAAATAATTAACTTTATTGTGGCCAGAAAGATACACTCCTCAACAGCAAATACTAGCAATTATTACCTTACTCCAGTTTCCTCACGTCGAGAATACTTCTCCTTTCACTTGTCAACACACCACAGTTAATCCTTTCGCTAATGAGTCCGGTCCCGTACGCTGGCTAGAAATAGCTGCACTAGGTCTGTCACTCACGTTTTGCAACTCACCACAATGACCTCTCTCGCACTGAGTAAGCACACTCGCTCAAAACACAGGCAGTCCCCTGTAAGCTCCTCACTCCCTTCGCTGTCAAGAGAATCAGCTTCACTAGGGGTTTCGCAAGTCACCACACTTCTGTCGCTCAGGATAAGCGCTCGCACTCGCTCGTAAAACACAACAACCCCCAGTGCTTGACAGGTCGCACTTATATAGCAGGCCGGTGACTCAATAAATGCTTCTAGATCCATCCAGGGTTCACGGCTTCCCGAGGTTTCCATCACTGGCTCAGTCACGAATATTCTGGACCATCCCTTTGTCCTAGTAGCCCTGTTGCATAAGGCGTACGCAATACACGAGGCAGGGCACAGCCCAGCCCTGGGACAGTTGTGACTCATGCGGCGAGCGATGACACAAACTCACAGCCGTAACACCACCCCCTTCCTAAAAAGGCTGATCGTCCCGATCAATCATTGTTCCGTCTGTGTCCCTCCGTAGGCTGCCAGGCGATCTCGATGCACGATCTTCATCTTCGCCCTCGGGCTCCGCTGGATCCTGTAGACGACATCGTTGATCCGTTTCACGACTCGGTACGGGCCCTCCCAAGACTTCTGCAGTTTGGGTGACAGGCCTTTCTTCCGTAATGGGTTGAAGAGCCAGACCAGGTCGTCCTCGTGAAATCCGCCGGCATCCGTCTACTGGTCGTATCGGGTCTTCATTCGGTCGGTCTCGATCCGCAGTTTCCTCCTCGCGAACGCGTGCACGTCCTCCAGTTGGTCGACCAGTTCTTGACAATACTGGCTTACCGGGATCGGATCATTCCCAGGTCGGCCGGAGGCAAGATCGACTGGTAGACGGAGCTCCCTCCCAAACATGGCCCGGGCTGGTGTGCACCCGGTGGCTTCATGCACGGCGGCGCGGTAGGCCAGGAGGAATAGTGGAAGATGTTTGTCCCAATCCCTCTGTGCTCGCTGACGACTATTCGGAGATGGTTCTCGATGGTGCGATTGAATCGCTCTACCATCTCGTCGGACTGAGGGTGTAGCGGCGTTGTCCTTGTCTTCCGGATTCCCAGCAGCTGGCATAGGTTCTGGAACACCTGCGACTCGAAGTTCCTCCCTTGGTCGGAGTGCAGCTCCAGGGGTACTCCGTACCGGCTGACGAATTCTTTCACCAGGGTCTCTGCGATCGTCGCTGCTTCTTGGTTAGGGAGCGCATACGCCTCCGGCCATTTGGTAAAGTAGTCGTTGACGACTAATATGTAGCGGTTCCCTGCCTCGCTTAACGGGAATGGCCCAGCAACATCGATGGCCACTCTCTCCATGGGGCCGCCCACGTTGTAGGTCTTCAGTGGACCCCGTCGTCTTCGTCCTGGGCCCTTGCTGGCTGCGCAATCGTGGCACCTCGCGCAGTGGTTCTCCACGTCTGTTCGGCATCCGATCCAGTAGAACCGCTCTCTCAGCTTCTCCAGGGTCTTCTTTATCCCTAAGTGTCCACCAGATGATCCTTCATGAACTTCCTTCAGGACTTCCTCCGTCATAGCCTTTGGAACGACGACTTTTTCCCGAGATGTCTTCCCGTCGGTGCTCTCCCAGGTACGGCAGATGAGGCCATCCCTAACAATCAGCGAGTCCCACTGCGCCCAGTAGGACTTAAACTTTGGGCTGCATTCACTCACAATGTTCCACCCGGTTCTGGGGACACAGGCCCACTTCCATTCGGCTATCAGTCCCAGGTCATCATCTTCTGCTTGTGCCCGCGTGAAAGATTCGCGGTTCCAGCTCCCTTCAAGTTCCACGGTAGTCCTTCGGCACTGTATCCCCGTGTTCTCCTCCCTTCGGGCACAGAAGGTGCAGTCTTCGGGGTAGGGGTCTTCGTGACAGGGCGTTGGCGTTAGAATGCAGTTGGCCTTTCCTGTGCTGAATCTCAAAGTTGTACTGTTGAAGCCTCTCTAACCACCGCGCGAGTTGACCCTCGGGCTGCTTGAAGTTCAGGAGCCACCGCAGGGATGCATGGTCGGTCCTGATGAGAAATTCTTGCCCGTACAGGTACTTGTGGAAGTGTTCAATGGTCTTCACGATGGCGAGCAGCTCCTTCCTGGTGACGCAGTAGTTCCTTTCTGGCTTTGACAAGGCCTTGCTGAAGTAGGCCACTACTCTCTCCTCGCCGTCCACTACTTGTGACAGGATTCCCCCTATGCCAAAGTCGCTGGCATCGGTATCGACGATGAACCTTGTTCCAGGTCTGGGGTAGGCCAGAATAGGAGCGGTGCACAGAGCCTGCTTGAGTTGTTCGAAGGCACTTTGGCATTCTGCTGTCCACGTGAAGAGTTGGTCCTTCTCAGTCAGTCGATGTAACGGTTTGGCGATGTCGGCGAATCCTCTCACGAAGCGATGGTAATAAGTGCAGAGTCCCAGGAAGCTTCGTAGTTGGGACTTGTCCTTCGGAACTGGCCACTCCCTCACAGCTGCGGTCTTCTCTGGGTCGGTGCGCACCCCTTCCTCGGAGACGATATGCCCAAGGTACTGGACCCGCTTCTGGAAGAGCTGACACTTCTTGGGGCTCAACTTCAGCTGGGCAGCCCGTAGCTTCAACAAATCTCCTTCAGGTTGCTGTAGTGCTCCTCGAAGCTTCTCCCCAGAACGATGACGTCGTCTAGGTAGATCAGGCAGGTCTTCCAGTGTAGTCCCCTCAGAATGGACTCCATTAGCCTTTCGAAGGTCGCAGGGGCGTTGCACAGACCAAATGGCATGACGGTGAACTGCCAGAGCCCGCTGCCCACAGAGAACGCAGTTTTCTCGCGGTCCTTAGGGTGGACCTCCACCTGCCAGTAGCCACTCTTCAAATCCAAGGTGGAGAACCACCTCGACCCTGATATGGTGTCCAGGGTGTCGTCGATCCGGGGTAGAGGGTAGCTGTCCTTCTTCGTGACGTCATTCACCCGCCTGTAATCCACGCAGAACCTGGTGGAACCGTCCTTCTTCTTCACTAGCACGACCGGAGAACTCCAAGGACTATGTGATGGCTCGATCACCCCTTGCTCCTTCATCTCTTCTACCATCCGGTCGACTTCGGCTTGCTTGGCGAGCGGGACACGTCGGAATGGGGCCCTAATCGGTGCGCTGTCCCCATCGTCGATTCTGTGCTGAACCAAGCTTGTCCTGCCAAAGTCTTTGCTCCCCACGGGGAACACATCCTGGAATTCGTGTAGCAGGTCCCGAAGTTGGCTTGATTGCTCCTCGTCTAAATGGTCCTGGGATCCTTGGTACAGCTTCTGTAGTTCTTCTGGCAGGGCGCGTCTTCTTTGGTTGTCCGACTGCAGATGTCCGTCCGTCGTGTCGGTGATGCGGGCAATCCAGGTAACGGGCTCGCAGACTCCTAGGTTGGTGTCCCGGTGAACCGTAATATCGTAGTCGTTCAGGTTGGACAGGCTGACGTACGGCCATGACGTCGTGTTGATGAGAGTCTTGGCAACTAGCAATCCTTTTGTCTGGATGTCCTCATATTTTGGCTTGATGACAGCCGCCACTCCCTCAGCAGTTCCGTCGACAATTACGGCAGTGCTGACCTCCGTCCTGGCGGGAACAATGACGTCTTCTCTCAGCCTTACTCGTCGTGCGGTGATGGACTCGTGCGCAGGTTGCAAAGCAAGTTCCTCACCTCCGAAGTGCAGAGTGTTGGTACTCAGATCCAAGATGATGTTGTTCTGGTCCAGAAAGTCCAGTCCGATGATCACTTCATTTGATACGTCAGCCACAAGCACTGGATGCTTTATCGCCCGTCGACCAATGGCGAACTCCAGTGATGCTTCGCCATTTACCGGTGTGGTCTCTCCGGTCGCGGTTATTAGCTGGAGGTTCCTTTGTGTGGGCTGCAGTCTCCACTTCGGGATCACGGTGGGACTGACGATGGTCCTCGATGCTCCCGTGTCGATTAGCATGGGCCAGCTCTCTCCTTTGACGACTCCGTCGACCATCAGGCTGCTATTATCCCTCCGTAACTGCGTCACACGAACTTGGACTGCCGGGGCTTGACGACTGTCACAAGCCAAACTTTGTCCCCCAAGGCTGGCTGATACTTGCTTTCCTGGGCCGCGCGGTTTCCCTACGACTGTCCCGACGGAAACCCTTGGCGGCGGCGATCACCGCAGTCCTTGCTCAGGTGGCCTCTCTTATGGCAGGTCCAGCAGGTCGGTAGTCCTCTTCCGGGCCGCCTCTCCGGATGTCCTTCGGCTACGTTTTTGTTGGTGGTACTGCGATTCTTGAAGAAACGGCTTAGCGCCTCCGTCAATTCGTCGGCCAGGGTCTTGGTCTCGTTGGTTTTTACTGGTTCGTCGACGTCCACGTGACACACCCGCGCGTGCATTCTGGATGCCTGTTTTGCTGTCTCGAACTCAAGTGCGTGGCTCAGCGCATCTGTCAGGGTCTTATTGCGCGCGAGTCGCAGCGCCTGTTGTGTCCGAGTCCCGTAGCCCGTCGGTGATAGTCTGCGTCGCTATCTGCTCCAGAAAGTCGGCCGGCGCTGTTGGGTAGGCGAGCCTTACGAGGCGTGCGATGTCCATCTCGAACTCCTGCAGGGTTTCCGCGTTCTTTTGTACCCGGGTCCGGAGCTGCATCTGGTAGGCCTGCTGAAGATGGCTATCCCCATAGCGGGACTCCATATGGGCGATCAGTGAAGCGTAGTCCTGGGATCCAGTCGGGATGGCCTGAAGGACGTTAAGGGCATCCCCTCTCAGCGCTACAATGAGAGCTCTAGCCTTTTCCGTACTGTTCCAGTTGTTTATGGAACAGGCTGCCTCGAACTGACGTAAATAGGTGCTCCACGGGACCTTTCCGTCGAAGGTTGGGGGCGTCACTCTGCTATGTCCCGTTCTTGATATTCCCGGTGTAACGGTGGGCGGGCGTTGGCGCAGCTCGGCAACTTCCTCTCGTAGAGCGTTGAATTTCTCTTCCATCCCCGTCAGTGGGCGTTGGCGCAGCTCGGCAACTCTCTTTTGTAAGGCGTTGAATTTCTCCTCCACCCCCATCAGCGGGCGTTGGCACAGCTCGGCAACTTCCACTTGTAAGGTGTTGAATTTCTCCTCCACCCCCATCAGCGGTCGTTGGCACAGCTCGGCAACTTCCACTTGCAAGGTGTTGAATTTCTCCTCCACCCCCATCAGCAGGCGTTGGCGCAGCTCGGCAACTTCCACTTGTAAGGCGTCGAACTTCTTTTCCACTGCTGCGACTTCCTCACGTAGGCCCTGTTCTAATTTCCTTTGGCTCTCCTCTAATTTCGTCAGCAGACACTCTTCCAGATTTTTCTGGCCATCCAGAAAATTGGCGGTTAGGTCCTCTGCTAACTTATTATGGCCGTCCTTCAAGTCCTCTGCTAGCCTATTCTGACCTTCTTCTAATTTGGAAGTTAGGTCCTCGGCTAAACTTTTCTGGTTGTCTTCCATTTTGGCAGTTAGCTCCTTGGTTTACATGCCATTTAACTTTTCTAGTAATGCTGCCAATTGCGCCTCCATTTTAGTTGTTTGTCTTGTAAAGGGCATGCACTCACAGGAAAATTAGAGAAAATGACCTGCTCGGGTTTTGAAAACAGGACCGTCAGGTGTTGTGCTTGAGTTCGTAATCCGGCTTCTGACACCAGTTGTTACGTGCCACCCCCCTAGTGGCACTTTTGTTAACTGGATTACGGTGGGAAGAAGGCACAATACCAATTACTGCTTAAAGAAATAATTAACTTTATTGTGGCCAGAAAGATAGACTCCTCAACAGCAAATACTAGCAATTATTACCTTACTCCAGTTTCCTCACGTCGAGAATACTTCTCCTTTCACTTGTCAACAGACCACAGTTAATCCTTTCGCTAATGAGTCCGGTCCCGTACGCTGGCTAGAAATAGCTGCACTAGGTCTGTCACTCACTGTTTTGCAACTCACCACAATGACCTCTCTCGCACTGAGTAAGCACACTCGCTCAAAACACACGCAGTCCCCTGTAAGCTCCTCACTCCCTTCGCTGTCAAGAGAATCAGCTTCACTAGGGGTTTCGCAAGTCACCACACATCTGTCGCTCAGGATAAGCGCTCGCACTCGCTCGTAAAACACAACAACCCCCACTGCTTGACAGGTCGCACTTATATAGCAGGCCGGTGACTCAATAAATGCTTCTAGATCCATCCAGGGTTCACGGCTTCCCGAGGTTTCCATCGCTGGCTCAGTCACGAATATTCTGGACCACCCCTTTGTCCTAGTAGCCCTGTTGCATAAGGCGTACGCAATACACGAGGCAGGGCACAGCCCAGCCCTGGGACAGTTGTGACTCATGCGGCGAGCGATGACACAAACTCACAGCCGTAACAATACTTTATCTGACGTAACGTTTTCTCAGCCCAGGATAAACGTACAGCAGGAAACTTGGTCTCATTTTGAAGCTCTCATTCGTGATTATCGGAAACTATGACCACTGTAAACGTACAGTGTGTTGACGAATTTATGAAGAGTGATATTAATGGTAGGTATTGAGCGTTCCGGCCCGTGCGAGTAAAAGCGAGCGAGCCGGTGAATTCGAGTGCAGCGTTGCCGGGCAGTTGTGTAATGGAATGCGAGTCACCTGGCTATGTCCACATGCTATTTTTAGTCTTCCTGTTTACTACTTATATGCCACGTCACATCACATCCAAATGCCTCAGAGACCACCATTGTCTGAAGGCGAACTTGCGCTAACATATTACAAAATGGTAGAAGTATGGAAGCAATGAATGTTTTATGCCGAGAAGCCTTGCTTACCGTTGCTCCTGAACTCTGGAAACAATGTATTAAACACGCTGAAAGAATTGAAGACCACTACTGGGAGATAGATGGCCTGTCTGAAAATGTCCCTCATTTCGAGCACGTCATAATTAACATGAATGCCAGCAGTTCTGATTAATCGGAACAGAGCCATTCTTCAGACGATTAATACTGCCTGAATTAAATATTGTAAAGATATTATGTAAATAATGCAGATAGCCCATGTAAAAATTGTGTAGTCTGACATTTCCAAATGAGGAAGACAAACCACTTTTAAACCTGCCATTGAAGGTCTAAAGCCCTTATGTGAAAAAGGTGATGGAAAATGAAATTTGAACGAGGAAAGAAAATAAAAGGTTGAAAGGAAACTTAAAGCAGTGTTCGTTCGTAGCGAGCCGCAACGACTGCAACTTAACGCGGCAACGCTGCACCGGATTTCACAAGTCCGCTCGCTTTTACTCGCACGGACCGGAACGCACAAAACCTCCCATTAATATTACTCTTCATAAATTCGTCATCACACTGTACGTTTACAGTGGTCGTAGTTTCCGATAATCACGAATGAGAGCTTCAAAATGAGACCAAGTTGCCTGCTGTACGTTTATCCTGGGCTGAGAAAACGTTACGTCAGAAAAAGTAAAATAACTTCTTATCGAGTAGATAAAAAAAATTGAAACTTGTGATTTGCACTACCAATACTTGTGCCTATAACATATAAAAATTTCATTACCCTCAGCCAAGTAGTTTTCCATGTATATAGTTTTAAGTGAGCGGTTCCAAGAAAAGACGTCAAAAACACGGACAATTTTTCATACAACCACAAATAAATAAATAATTAATAAACTTGAAATTAATTGTCTTGTATAGTATAACGCAGAATTTAACAAGAAAAATATTGGTGTAGCTCTTTTTTCAAAAGGTCTGTTGGTTTGCTTGTAATTAAGGCCTAACCTCGAGTATCCATAATAAAAAATCCGATAGTAGCACTCAATGGAGATGCGGATGCTACGATGGTCCTTGGGAATTACACGGCTGGATCATATTAAGAACGAAGACGTCCGCAATACTCTATGAATTGGTCCTATTCCAGCCAAAATGAGGGAGAATCGGTTGCGTTGGTACGGGCATGTAGCCCGAGCAAATACAGAGTCCATTATAAGCAAGTCACTTGCTCTCAAGCCTGATGGACAAATACCTCCAGGGCGACCAAAAAGGCGTTGGATGGATACCCTACATGACGATATGCGCATCGTAATTCTTCGTCCTATAGATGCAGCAAACCGCAACAAATGGAGAGCGAGGAGCAGAGTGGCGGACCCCCAAAAATAATTGGGAACAACTCAAGGAAGAGGAAGAAGAATATTATATTTGAATTGCAGCCAATGGCAATAGCAGGGTATTTTAATTGAACGACCGTAGGCTCCCCAACAAGTTCAATTTCAAGTAGTTCTATCGTTGGCTACCAGAGATGCCACTGTCTCTGACACCTAGCGGCAAACGTTGGAACTTGATAGAGCGTTTCTAACCAAATAACGTACAAATTTAGCTACACACTACCAATTGTAGTGGTAGGTTCTTTTACATGCAATACATCTATGACATGGTCCCACCGTCTTTACGTCCTCTCCGAAGGAAGGCATACTAAAGGATTCTTTTAGGGACAGATGACCTCGTAGTTCCGCCCCCTAAAGCCTCAATAACTAATTAACTAACTAACTAACTAACTAGCCAACCAACTTTTATGAGATGGTGGTCTGTATATCAACCTCCAATCATAAGGTTGTTGTTGTTGTTGTTAAATTTTGCTGTAGTTTCGTTATGTACCGGTAACGAGATTCTTGTCTTGATTATGGTATGATAATAATAATAATAATAATAATAATAATATCGTATGGCCTCGGATGCCGGGTGCAAGCTTTGTAATTTGACACCCAGATGGTAGCTTGCATGTCGAATTTCGTTGTTCCTTGAATCACTATGAAAGTCAAGGAGGTTAGATACCTAAGCTCCTTGAACACCATAGCACTTTCTAGTAGTGAAATGAGGAATTTTGTGTTGGCGGAAACTCCCAAGATTAATTTTGCCATTATGAACTCGGCCTACTGAATTCAAATGGGTTCTTTGACATGCCAACATCGTATGACATGCGTGTCGTACTTACCACGGCCAGGAGCGTACCTGCAATCTTGCCACTGTGGCAAGCTATTACGGTATTTATTTATTATTTATCGTATGGATTTTAGTGCCGGAAGTGTCCGAGGACATGTTTGACTCACCAGAGGCTGTAGCTGCTTCAAGCGGACACCCATAGGGTGAGCTACAAGTTCCGTTCAATTTCAAGTAGTTCCAAATTTCGGTACCAGATGTCAATGATACCTACTGATGAACGTTGGAACTTTGATAGAGCGTTCCAACGAAATATAACCTTGAAATTTAGCTTCACACAAGTTTAGTCTGTGGAAGGCGGTAAGATTATGGTAAGTAGTTATGTCTGTTTGAGTACGGTGTTGTTCCCTTATGTTCACGTGCGTGGAATGTATGATTTTTTAAAGGCACCTTGGAGCGGGTCACTGTTTGGTTATGGTTCTTGGGTACCGTTAAGGTAAGTGTATTGGTGCGAACTAATTCCTTATGTCCATTGAGAAGGTGATCTGTGGGTTATGGGAAAGTGTTGTATGCGATTTCAAATGCCATATTCCAGTACTGTAACGGGGATGGACAGGAAGTGTACGTTCCTTATTTTCAGGAAGGCGTTTCGTTCCTAGGGATAGCTCGTTGCTTCTGCCTGTAAGGTTACGGCTAACATACATTTTGTTGGGGTAACAGAAGCCGGGAAATTTCTAACTGTCTTGCGATTACATTTGGATAGTCAATGAGGGCGCGTATACGGAGTGGAGTTTTAAGTAGGCCTACTGTATATTTCTCTTTCGGGATTTTCTTTGAGCAAAACCTACTTCGTTTTGTGTTCTTTGTGGGGCTGAATAATGGTGTTTAACTGACTAAACATGGCGTTGACCAGGTAATTGTCAACGTCAGCCCCTTGGTGGTTACATCTAGACTTATAAACATATCACATATTATTGCTATTATTATTATTATTTATTAATTTTGTTATTATTATTGTTAATATTAATAATAATGTTAATATTGTTTTACGTCCCTTTTAACTACCGAGGCTTTGAGAGACGCCGGGGTGCCGTAGGTTTGCCCTGAAGGGTATCTTCAACGTGCCAGGAAATCTACTGACACGGCTCCCTCGTATTTGCGCATCCTAAAATACCAACTGACTGCGTTAGAATTCGACCCGGACATTGGGCACAGCAGGCGAGAACATTACCGCTGCACTATGCAGTCAGTCCTATTGTTATTATTATTATTTGTTATTCCTATTATTATTATTATTATTGAATTACAGCAAAACCAGTAGGATTTTGAGAGTAAGTACGGGGATTTGGCCAGGAGTACCAAGCTGGCCTCATAAACAGACACTTGGTGTATCATACCTGGATCCCGCCGTGTTAGGGAAATCTGCGTTACGTCTCATATTTGAAGCACAATATCATAGCACTTCGAGGCAGGGGAAGCTAAGCGTTCCCTCAACATGATCTCTTCCCTACGTACAGGGGTACCAAATTGGGAAAAAATAACCTTCATGGTTAAATAATTTGCGGGAGTGTGATTACTTGACCGTGAAATCGATAGCCTAGAAATAATGTGTAGGCCTGTGTGCTTTTGTAGTAGCTCCAGAATATTTTATTGTAATTTGAGTCATGAAAAAACAATAATATTTAACCTTTAACCCTTGGAAAGAGTGAAAGCTAAGTTCCTTAAAGCCGCACTAGGGATTTCGCAATATGCCCCACCTGAAGTTGCGTATAAATTAGCACGCGAAACCTTCCTCGTGGAAGATCTAGGAACTAGTTTCTTGCTACCAACTACTCAACAAGAATCACAATATTAAGCAGAACAGACAACAAAAGAGACAATAAATACCGACCGAATTTTACGTAACCGATGCGAAGATCAACCGGAAATGGACAGGACCGAACCACAAGATCTGCAGCGCAGTGACAAGACTGGCGGTGCATGGATACCACCATAAACTCTGCAGTAGAACAGACTATCACGGTCCTTCACCAGAATGCGTGTGTAAATTATGTGACAAACCTTGTGCAAGATTAGTACATTATGCAACGAGCCTATAATGGCAATAATTAAGACACGAGTATGTTTATAAAACGAGCGTACGCGAGTTTTATAATTTACATACGAGTGTCTTATTTACCACTATAGGCGAGTTGCATACGACTGTTTATTTTCAACGATAATTATTATAACTATTTTATGTTCGAACATAAATATTCATAAATATCTGTCGAGATTTCGCCAGTTTTATGTACTGAACAGAGCGCATGAGACGCAGAGAATGCCTTGTATTTGACCATGGCCTTCTCGATTACCCTACTATGACACTAGACCAGGCAGTGAAATTTAAATTAGAAGGCCGTGGAACTCAGCGCATCTAATTATCTAATAGGTCAAAGAACTGTTTCTTGAGCTCTGATTGGTGGGAGAAACTGTTTCATAATGAAAAATAGTGTTATAATGAGCCTCATTATAGTACAGTTTTCTGACATATAATAGTGAGGGTCGAACATAAACCATTTTAATGAATGCATCAAAAGAACAAAATCGCTGCTGGAGTTAGGTATTAGCAAAGGTGCCCTACATAATGCAAAGGATTCCATATGGTGGAACAACCATGCCAAGAACAGCGTAACTGAAAAGAAACGCTTGTTTAGAATTTGGCAAAATACTGGTGCTGAGGAAGATAGAGAGAATTACAAAAAGGCAAAGAAAGCTGCAAGGAAAACCGTTGCAATTGAAAGAGAAAAAGCTGATTTTGATTTCTACCAGCGTTTAGAATTAGCCAATAACAACGATATATATAACGTAGCTAAGCGCAAACATAATGACTGCAAAGACTTTAAAGCCCCAAAATACCGGTACATTAAAAACAAAGAAGGCAATTTATTAACAAACGACAAGGACATTTGTGAAAGATGGCTTGAGTATTATTACGATTTATTAAATGAAGAATTTCCCAGGCGACAAGAAGTGGAACTACCTATGACACAAGGACCTATTAATGAAATCACAGAAGCGGAAGTTAGGAAAGCCATCTCTAAAATAAAGAATCATAAAGCAACGGGCCCAGATGCGATACCTGCTGAACTCTGGAAATGTCTTGAAGCGGATGGAGCTGAATGGCTTTCAAGGTTATTCAATGACATCTTAGTTCACGAACAGATGGCAGATGCCTGGAGAAAGAGTACGTTGGTCCCGTTCTACAAAAACGAAGGAGATGTTCGATCTTGTGGAAACGCCCGTGGTATAAAACTTACATCGCACACACTCAAGGTCTGAGAACGAGTCCTTTGAGAGCGCCTTCAAAATTTGGTAAAGTTAACAGATAATCAGTTTGGCTTCACTGCTGGGAAAGGAACGATTGACGCAATCCATGCAATAAGGCTGGTAATTGAAAAAGCTCGTGAAAACAAGCAGAGTTTACGTATGGTTTTTATAGATCTTGAGAAAGCCTTCGACCGGGTGCCAAGACCGTTAATATGGCAAGCATTAAGGTCGCAAAATGTTCCTGAACTATAGTCTACATAAAACTCATAATGGATATATATAACAATATAAAGACATGTGTCAGAAGCCCAGCTGGTTTGTCCGAAAGCTTTGATACCAAAGTGAAGGTTCATCAGGGAAGTGCTCTAAGTCCACTGTTATTCAATATTACTATAAACTTCCTAACAAAACAATTTCAGAAACCCTTACCGTGGAATCTTTTGTACGCTGACGATGTGGCACTATTATCTGACAGTATGACCTACAGGAGAGTTTAGACCAATGTAGGAGAGCTCTAGAGTCTAATGGACTGCGCATTAGTAGAACCAAGACTGAATATATGGTATGCGACTTCCACAACAATTAACCCAGTATGACAAATATTGAACTTAAACTAGATGGTGAAACCTTACCAAGGGTAACAAAATTCAAATATCTAGGTTCTGTCATTGCTGAAGATGGCACGATAACCGCCGATATAATCCATAGGGCCACGTCTGGGTGGAACAAATGGCGCGAACTAACAGGAGCTTTATATGATCCGAAAATACCCATAAGAACGAAGGGGAAAGTTTATAAAACTGCCGTAAGACCAATCCTACTCTATGGTAGTGAAACATGGGCTACTACAAAGGCACATGAGCAAAAGCTACATACCACTGAAATGCGTATGTTACGTTGGGCAGGTGGAGTTACTCTCAAAGATAAAATCCGTAATGAACATGTGCGGGGCAGTTTCAAAGTTGCGCCTATAACAGATAAGCTTTCAGAAAACAGGCTAAGGTGGTATGGACATGTTATGCGAAGACCGGAGAATCATGTAGTGAAGAAATGCCTTTCCATGACTACGCAAAAGAGAGAGAGCGGCAGACCTCAATCAACATGGATGACGAATTTCCAGAGGGACATGAGAGTATTGGGCCTATCGGCTGATGATGCATCCCAAAGAATTGAATGGCGCCTCAGGATTAAGAAAGCCGACCCTGCGTAATGGGAAAAGGCGAGGAGGAAGAAGAAGCTGCTGGAGTACAGCAGAGAGCAAGATTAATGTACATTAATGTTAGGAATACCGTTCGACTACTTAAGTTGCATTTTATGGTCATTGACTGTATTAAAGTTTTATTATAATAATAGTAATTATAATAATAGTAATAATAGGCCTAATAATAAAATAATAATAATTTTAGTCTTGTTAAAGACAGTTATTAAAATTATTTGGACTAATGCTTCAACCGTCAAAACAGCAGCCACAGTCACCACAATTCCCATTATTAAGGAGAAAGAGAGTTCGTCAATTACGATATCCCACTTGCTCAACTTAAATTATCAGTACAACAACAGTGCTAAACAAATGTTACATTCTGAAGTATAGAGTCACTTTCTTTCAGGAATATTCGCCCCTTGGAGTTCGTGCTGATGTCACTCGTAGTCTCAGTGTCCTCAGTGATTGGTGAGGGTAAGTTTCATTTTATTTTACTTAACATTGGATTTATTTATTTGTTTATCTATTTATTGTTATTTTTGTTTGTGTCTTTTGTTAACTGTATTATTGGCGTTCACTGTAACTAAGCTTAAATATTAAGAACACTCTTACTGGACCCTAGAATATAAAAACCACTTAATTACAACTGTTATTTATTATTATTATTTTATTATTATTATTGTTATTTCTTATTTTATTTGTCATTTGTTATGTGTACTCTCTACATGCGTAGTACTAACTTACACGCTCAAAACTAGTCCTAGTGTAAATCATAAATTACTTTTGACAGCTATATTTATTAATGTCTACGTCTTTTCAATACTTGAAAGTCTAGAAAGTTCATACATTTTGCAAATGATTTTAATACTTTTTGATTAGTTCAGATTTGTGCATTGGACAGTAGTTATCTCCTATAACAACACTGTTTATTAACATATCTCTCTCACTTTCCACTTCACTGCAATCAAATATTATTATTGTTATTATTATTAAAATTACTTATTAACTTGCCAAGCTGATTATTACATACCTTTGGAAACAAGATGTTCAGTAATGGATATATAGTCTACTACCACTGTCACTAAGATTAAAAAAACAAAAACCAAGATAATGAAATGTAGTCGAGATGGTAGTCAGAACAGGAATGTATGGTTGGGAGGAGAAAGAGTGGCTCAAGTAAATCATTTCAAGTACTTGGGAAGCATTATTACTTCTGATGGGAGGTGTGAAAAGGACATCCGCTCTCGGATAACCCAGGCTAAAGAAGCTTTCAACAAGAAGAGAAGTCTCCTGACATCCAAAGCCATATCCCTACAAGTCAAAAAAAAAAACTCCATTAAAAGTTACATTTGGAGCATTGCGACCTATGGTTGCGAAACCTGGACACTATTGAAGGCCGACAAGAAACGATTATGTTCATTTGAAATGTGGTGCTGGCGATAAATGCTACGGATACCTTGCACCCTAAGGCTAACTAATGAAGAGGTTCTAAGAAGAGCAGAGGAAATCATCAATCTGACAGAAACAATAAAAAAAGAAGAAATAATTGGATAGGCCACCTACTCCGGCATTCACCATGGTGCATCACACTGCTTGAAGGGAAATTGGAAGGCAAGGCAGGAAGAGGACGACCAAGAGCAGAGGTCTTTGATGACATCGGAGGAAGATGCCCGTACCACCTGATCAAACAGCGGGCTCACGATAGAATACCTTTGGACGAAGACATTCACGCTACCCACTGGCATAAATAATAATAATAATAATAATAATAATAATAATAATAATAATAATAATAATAATAATAATAATAACACTAGGTTAATGAAAATGAAGAGAGCCTTATACAAGACACAGAGTGTCTACAACAAAAAATGTCTGTCCACATTCACTAAACTTCGTCATTACAACACGGTTATTAAACCTGAGGTGCTTTATGCTAGTGAGACGTTGACGTTACACACTAAGGGCGACTTGGAAAAAATCCTCACAGAGGAAAGAAAAATAATAAGGAAAATAATTGGACCAAAGCACACAGATGAAGGATACAGGCTTCACTCCAGAGACACCACAGAGAAATTGTCCAACCTCGCAGCAGACATCAGAAAGAGGCGACTAAAATTTTATGGCCACATCAGCAGACTCCCACAAACTAGACTCACCAACAAAATTCTTAGATACATACAGCGGCTCAAGATTACTACACCCTGGATGATGCAAGTCAAAATTGATCTAGTAAAAGCACAAGTCGACCCAGAAGACGTCATAGACAAAAGCGTATTTAGACACAAAGTATACAAGTGGGAAGTGTTGTCAGAGAGAGCTGCACCTACAGCCCAAAGACCAAAGTGGACCGAAGAAAGGAAGAGGGCCTTTAGTGCACGAATGAAAGAGTACTGGAAAGACAGGAAGAACAAAAAGTCATGATTGCTTCGCGTGGTCTAATAGGCCTGTAACGTGTAAAATAAATAAATAATAATAATAATCTGTGGATTATTTCAATAATGCCAAGGATTAAAAGGTCTACGCACACCAGCGCGGGATGCGGGAACGGGAACGGGAGCGGGATTGACACGATACCCGCAGTCGCTGCGAAATCGTCTTTGTATTCTGACCAGCGCGGGAAACAGTTCCGATTTTTTTTTTTTTTTTCGTGTGGCCTCCTAGGAGGCCGAGTGCAGGTCTTTCTAGTCGACGCCCGTGGGCGACCTGCGTGCCGGGATGAGAGATGGAATGGATGAAGATGAATGAAACTGGGCTAGGATGTGGAAGGAAGCGGCCGTGGCCTGTCAGAAGGTACCGTCCCAACATTTGCCTGGTGTTGAAAATGGGAAACCACGGAAAACCATTTCAAGGACGGCCGATGGTGGGGCTCGAACCCACGCTTCTACCGAGTCAGCAGAGAGCTTGGCCCCATGACCTAACGCTGCGCTTTAGCGCGCATAGCCACTGCTATCGGTAGTTCCGAAATGAATTCGACGGATGAAGTGCAACATAAGGAAAATATATACCAATTATCGGGAAGCTATCTCGCCTTGCTATTGCTATTAGATTTTTGGCTACTGGGGATTCTTTCTCGATAATTGGCCACAGTTTTCGTGTTGGATTCACAACTGTTGGAGCTATCGTGAGAGAGGTTTGCCAAGCTACCTGCGATACGATGCGATAGTGCAGTTTATATTTAGTTTTAGGGTAGTTCAGTTCGGTTTTCTTTAGGTTAATCACCACGTGACAAATGAACTCAGAAACAAAGAGTGATGTTATTTAAATTGATGCTAACCAGGTACTTGCAGTTCCTTTCCTATTTCGTCCCTGAACTTATCTTTATTCCTTGTATTTCTTAATCTTCATTACTCATGTTATTGATATAAGGCAGGATATTTCCTGACACACTCTATTAACAGTTCCGTCGCCATTGCAAAATGGATGCGGGACGCGGGAAAACGCAGCAAGCTGCGTACTCCTGCAGTAACGCAGCAATCCCGCCATCTGTGCGGGATTGTGACGCAGCTGTCTGAGTGGATGCATATCCCGCCAAGTGCGCAAATGTTCGCGACATTCCCGCTCCCGCTCCCGTTCCCGCATCCCGCGCCGGTGTGCGCAGACCTTTAGACGCCATATTGAATTGTGGATTTATTAGTTTGCTTCAGATGAGTGTAACAGACACCAAATATCAGTGTTCTTGATGTAATTGCAATATTTAAACAAGATGTTCAGTAAAGAACATATAGCCTACTTTCTCCTAAATGTATGAGTATAGTTATAACTCGTTGTTATTATCAAAGAGTATAATAGAATCACTTCTTGGTTGAAAACCTTAGAAACTATTTACCTCTACCAAACGCCACAACCTAGAAAAAAACTACTACCATCATTGAAGAAAGATAGATAAGAAGTATTTCAAGAATGTTATGGATCCGGAGACATAATCGACCGGAATGGCTGCGTGGCTCAGGGGTAACGTTCTCGCTTGCTGGGCCCTAGGTTGCAGGTTCGTATCCTGGCGCAGTCAGCTGGCATTTGAGGGTGCACAAATGCGAGGGAGCCGTGTCAGTAGATTTACTGGCACGTTAAAGATCCCCTTCGGGCCAAAATTCCGGCACCCCGGCGTATCTAAAAGCAGCAGTAGTTAAAAGGGACGTAAAACAAATAACATTATTATTATTGTTATTATTACATAATCGACCTGCCGTGGGCAACATCCAACTTTGAGTTGAGGCATTTCTTTACACGTCTGGTTGTGCATGGCTTTCACAACCCTAATTGAATTAACAAATCTTTCCATGACCCTACAGAGACGTGTGTATACAAACTATGTGGATATTTTCGATTGCTATTTGCCTGAAATAAAAGTATTAATTAATAACCTGAAATAGCACCAACGGCTAGAATTCAGTTACTATGTGAAATCGTTTTGTTCTTTACTTCAAATAACATTTTCAAATAACGCAAAATAGGCTGTAACAAACCCTTTAAAATAAAAAGTAAAAATGTATCGTAGTATCATCTTGTCATTCTTCAAATTCGATGCGCATAGAATGCCAATGGTATAGTAGTCAATGGAGTCCCACGTAGACCAGTCGTGACATCTAGTGGAGAAGTATCGAACAATATAATCCTAACAGAGCGAGTGCATTCTAGTGGCCATAGGAAGAAACTTTTCAATAAAATCTGGAAGGTAATAAGTAGGTCGGCGTGCAGTTACCTTTTTGGCTGCTAGATGTCTCGAGCAAATCTGCTGGCGAATTATGTTTTAATTAAATATATATTTTCCCCCATAATATGCACAATATAACGCTTAATTTTAAAACGTCTGAGTCATTACAAAACAATAAATATATAACATTTCAAGCAAAACAACTACCTCTGATCGGGTTTGAACCATAGGCATTTGAGCGATAGGCCAACGCTTTACCACTGAGCCAATTGTGCCAACGAATATCGTTCCATATAAAATTACTTACATAGAACTTGTTAGCAAATAATGATTTACACTAAACGATTTCATCAGTGGAGTATATTATTTATATATAAAGCATTTCATACAAAGTTTATTTATTTTGTATCAATACGCTATATTGCATGCAATACGGTACTCAAATTAGTGAAATATAAGTCAGGCACAAGATATCCGCTGCCATCTTGTCGTATTACTGAGTCGGCTCAGCTTTTTAAAATCACGTCTGCACTATAATAGTCTATTACAAAATAAGCTTTTAATTTCGAACGTGCCTCTTCCTTTAGAACAGTTAAAACGATTCTTGGCTCGATAATCGGAACTGGTAGGTCCCATGATATGGATTATAAAGTTTGCATAATTAGCTAGGCCGCCATTCTGAAATGGTATGACGGATGACCTTGTAGTTTGGTCACAAGACGCGTCCTATATGAAGGTATGTTGTTACCAAATTTGGTAGAGTTCGGATGATTTGGTTAGTCGTTATTGATTTTACGTTTTGAACGTTTGAGTGGCCGCCATTCAGTTTTAGTAAAGATGGCGGCGATATAAAACATGACACTGAGGTGCCCTTTGCTTGTTCTACCTCTGTACCAAATTTCGTTCAATTCGGTTTCACCGTGTTCGAATTGATAGGGGGGGACAGACATTCAGAGTACACACACTCACACACACACACACTCACACACACACAGACTCACACACACACATACACACACAGACAGACACACATTTTTTGGCCCTGTAGTGATCTCATAAGTCTACTTTCATTTTTTGCAAAAATCGAAAGTAGGCTAAAAAACGGGCACAACGAATTATGCAGTCTCACGTTGCCAAGAAAAACTATCGAGTAGTGTCGATGTCATCAATCGATAAAGTATATTTTGCAGCATTGTATTGAGGTAAAAACTGAAAAACGTACAGATTTCTAGTTATGCCACTGTTGCAGCAAATGAGTGATATTACGTGAATACATTAATCATGTACAACTTTGGTTCAAGTAGACTACGTGTCTAGGGATTTTTTTTATTGTAGTCGATGACGTCACAGATGACGTGAGGACGTTGATGTTCGTCTATTTGATGGTGTGGTTTGAATTGCCGCCAATTTACATTTGGAATGCAGCCAATGGCCATTGCAGGGTATTTTAATTGAACGCCCTTAGGCTCCTCAACAAGTTCAATTTCAAGTAGTTCCAACTTTGGATACCAGATGCCATTGTCACTGACACCCAGCGGCGAACATTGGAACTTGATAGAGCGTTTCTAACCAAATATCCTACAAATTTTGGCTACATATATCTATGACATGGGCCTGCTGGCTTTACTTCCCCTCCGAAAGAAGGCATACTGAAGGATTTTAACGCCGCCATATTGGTCAGCTGTATGAGGTTTCAAACAGTGCGTAGATACATGCCGATGTAGTCGCATGTGTTCAAGTGCGAGGCCCGGTGGTGATTTACGAATGTTCATAAATTACTTTTAGTTGTTCAATTTCATTGGAAAGGTGCAATGTTCTCTTCTAAAGCCATGGTGAGACAAACCCATTGGTCGCTACTAGTTTAGGCGACTGTTTGGACGAAAATTACTAACAGTACTACCAGCAAGGGCGTCTGAAGCGTGAGCCTCATGTTAGGTTTGTGTTTGTGTGTACTGAACCCGAGGAGGTTATGCTGACTGGAATTGAACGTGGTTCTCAGAGACTGTGATCTCAGTATAAAGGTTCCACCAGGGAACGAACCAGAGATCTGTAGAGGCAGTTTCATGGTAAAAACCCCTCGAAAGAAGTATATTTAATCACTGGTGTGATTTTGGTGCAATGACATTATTTATTAAAATAATGCAGGGAAAAATGAGCAGATTACAGCATTATTAGACTACTTGGTGTAGGCTATACGAGGCTTGAAGCACGGAGAGGACAGAGTTGACATTTTACAAATTAGCCCAGAATTGTGGGTGGGGCCCAGTGGAGCCATGTCCATCTCTGTGACCCCATTCTGTCGTCTGGAGCAGGGTGGAGGCCTGAATAATGACCCAGTTATTTCCCGACGGAGAATAGATTTGAGGAGTGGGAGGAGAGATGCCCAGGAAAATCATTGATTACTCGTGATTGGAGCAACGAATTGAGATGAGAGTTGCTCACAGATGAATCTTTTGGCAGGAGGCTAATTTTAGAGCCTTTTACCTGCGAAATTGGGGCATATTTAAGGATGTGCGGAAGGACTGTAAAACGACCATTGTGCGCGGATAGATTTGAGAATGTTGCCGGGGAATACCCGTAAGATAGCGTCCCACGCTATGGAGAAAGGAATTAATATCAATTAATTGGACGAGCGATTCCTTTGCACGCAGATAGTTTTGGAATCTGTGAAGAAAGAGGAACCCAATGATCATGGTTTGGAGACCAGATTCACGCTGTGAGAGGAGCCAAGATTACGCGGGAAGATTTCGCCCTAATTTCCGTGGGAATACGATATAAGGGAGTAGACCCTGGGAGGAGCACCCAGTCTCTCTCAGTTGAAGCTCAGTCTACGCGCAGTTCACGTGCAGTTTGCACCCAGTTACAGCCCAAGTAGCAGTCTTACGCAGTCTTCACGACGTTAGAAGTTACCCAGTGGTAGCACAGTTGCAGTAAGTTGCAGTCAATATGCAGCAGTACGAGACAGTATGTAAGCAGTATACAGCAGTCTTCAAGTAAGGTACGAGCAGTCTTCAAGTGAATCTTCAGTCAGGTACAGCCACTGTGAAGCAAGTTCGTCAAGGCAGAACGCATGGCGGTTCTACTCATAATAGACGCCGAACAAAGACTGGTACATGTAAATGAAGCATTTTATAAGCTTTTATGAATAATAGTCGTGCTATAGGCATAATCAGCAGTACGAACTATGCCGTGTTCAGTTATGAAGCACCGTGTAGAATAATGGCAGAACTATTGTAAATAATTATTTGTGTAAAGTATTGGACAGTGTTAAGCGCAATGTGTAAAGTATTGACTGATCGTATATGTGTAATTACGATGGTATGCGCTAAATGAAGCTCTATGACGTGTTTGGTAATGTCATGAGAGTACCAGATGATAACACATGTACGGGAGCTAGCATATTTATGCAGCGCAGGACGCTTACCGTAGGAGTAAGAATAATAAAAAATGTTGGTGAATTCCGAAAGCAGGCAAACCAGACTTTCAATCAGGAGTTGATAGGAGCACGGGAGATGCCGTCGACGCCTGCAATTTCGATCTTTGCTTGGGAATGTCAGCATTGAAAAGTGTATAAAGTGACGTGTGTTAAGTGTACAACATATGTAAAATATCCTTTAAAGTAGTGATTAGATAAGTGTTTCACATGTGTGGGAGCAATAGCTTCCTGAGAGTTATGCAACGTGTCGTGTTGTTGATGAAAATTATGTGTTATAAAATGTGTGTTTGCAAGATGAATATGTCGCGTTAAACCTGCTAATGGCGGGCGACATGGAGAAATATGATTGGTCGGAGCCACCATAGACGCCTATAGAAATGTAAGTACCCCACAAGTTATGATTATGTAGAAATATGGGCCATTGCATGTTGTGAATTCCGTAAAGATGCCAGTAAAAATCAGTTTAGGAGGGAGATCCTCCATGTTTAATCATTATTGTGTTGATTTTTATAGAGTTGAGATGTTAATTTGCATCATTAAGTGGAGTAATTATTCCCACTATGAATTAAGAATGGCAATCAGTTATGTAAATGTGACGAACGCGATTGTTCGGATTTTAAGACGTTTAGCTATGTCGGATTTTTGGTAATTTATATAAGAATAATAAAGTAATGATTTTGGTCATTGATGTCAGTGAGATTAATGGTAATAATAATAATGAATATTAAAGGTATGAATGAACACATCAGGAAACAAATAAATGTTGTAAGCGAGAGATTTACGCTAATTGCAAGACTTATCAATCTAAGCAGTAAGATGATACAGTAAGATTACATTGCAGTAATTAAGGAAAGAAGTTTTATATCAGAATATTGCATATATTCAGTAATGATGCCAGGCATGAAAGAGCTTTTAGTGAATTGAATTTGCAGCTTATGTGAGAAGCTTATAGAGTAATTGTTAGATTTCTCTTAATAATATAGGTCGGAGGTCGTAGCATTGAGAAAGGGGCCAGATGGTCTATTCTACGTATGAAATCTCCTATGTCATGGGCATAAGTGGAGATATAATTTTATGCCAGAGTTGTAGTGTGTACCCTAGCTCTGAGGAAGGATATGAAAGTGTTCCGGGTTGGGATCCTGTGATAGAGACGAGGAGAACGAGGACACCTCGAAACTCTATGGTCTCCCGAGAACTTATTAATGAGTTATTTCCGCTCGTGGTAGCGAAACTCATGGCGACAGCTGCAGTGAGCGCCTATATTTTTACTTGAGACATCGGTCACCCGTCAGACTAATGCATTACGAACCCCGAACCTTCATGTTGAATGGACCCGTGTGAGGCCAGTAATTATTATATCCTCTGTGTAGGAGTAATTAAAAAGCTCATTCAATACCTGTTTGCATAATAGTCAATTAAGATCCTTTAGGATATGTGTGTCGGTCAGACGACAGTATTTGTCTTGTAAATCTTTACTGCTTAGAAAGGAAAGCATTCAAAACCTTTAAGGAGGGTCGAGGTAATTGGTGGAACGCCCATCCCACTTTCTATTGTGTGCTGACTCCTCTAGCCGAGGGTCTGCAGTCTAAACTCGAACCGTCAAGGCAAGTTGAAAGGGACAGATTTTAGACCCTGGTAAATGACATATGATGAAAGATTGTTATGTTGAGTAATGTAGCCATGTGGTTTAGGAACACATGGATAATTATAGATTATCCTGATGGTTCATTATTTTAGCTATCTGACGAATAGTTAGATGATGTATTTGTACTGTTACTGAAACCAAGTTTTGAAGTTAGTTACCCGATGCCAATCGCCACGAGAGCAAGGTAATTTAATGATTACCATCCGACACAAGCTATAACGTAACGTTTTATGTAGGAATCACATACAGCATGCAGTGGAACCATATAAATAGAGGAAGTGGAGGGGTAGCTTACATAATCATGGAGTTGCACGTTGATTGCGGTGCAACGTCCGAATAGGTAATGCATGAAAGCATTTGTTTGGTGAGAAGAGAAAAATCAAAACACGCACGGCACACATAATTGTTAAAACCAAGAGGTTTAAGGAATAATTAATTTGTGATATTAAAGAAGTCACATTGTATGACTGTTATGTTAATGTACAGTTTGTATTGAAGTCGTAGGTGCATCAGCGCACTAGTATATCTTTATGTAGTTCACATAAGGTTACAGCTTTGTGGTTTAATATGATTTTTATTATGATTTCATTTTTGTTTATTTGTGGATTGTGGAAGTAAAATTTTTGTTTGCTTTGTTTTTTTATGGTTTTGGGATTGTTTTTTGTGTTTGAAGCCATGATTTTTATTTACTGAATTAAAGTTTTAGAATAGAGTTGTGCCTTGTTATTGTAGAGTTGTTACCTGATAGCCTCAAATCCAAAATATGCACTGCTCATTTGGGGGAACGGCACGCGCCTGAGACCTGATGCTAGCTGGAGGCAGCTGCATATTTACCATCGAGATTACTCACATGGGTACATGGGATTTGATGTCCTATACTGTGATTTGAGCTATCGGTACAACTAACGTCGGTCAGATCTAGTGCACACAACTCTATTAAAGTAAGAATTAACGAAGTAGGGAATGACCGCTCCTATCCTAGCTAAGTTCCGATACGTACATATAAATTTTGATAGATGTATAAGTACAGTTCTACTCCTTTGTAAGTATGACACTAATTTATCATGACGCCCGTCTGTGGGGTCTGTAGTTACACTCATATTATCATGGCGAGACCCAAGTGGGGCATTCGACAGTACAACCGAGACCTTGGAGGGTTGCTGCGATGTCTTAACGTGGACCACCTCCCATGACACACATATTATCATGGCGCCCAGGTACGTGGAGCTTATGGGATTTAGGGAAAACCCATAGATTTTTTATGGTATTTCATGGGGAAAACCATAGTAATTGTTTTGCCTCAAACTGTGTTTGAGTGATTTTTGAATTCAGTAGGCTTTTTATGTAACGCAGAATCTCTCTATTGAGAAGAGAATTGCCCAAGGGTATGAGCGCTACATACCAGATCCACAATCTACCATAATATTATCAGGTTTTGTACGACTTCACAAGATGTGTGCAGTGTTTGATGTTTCTCTTCGAAACGTATCCACATATTTTCCAGGAAGCCTGCCTGCATATTTAAGTGTGTTATTGTAAAATGTCAGGTACGGAGGAAATCTTGCAGGTTATTGCAGGATTGAAACAGCATTTTGATGCTGCTAACGAGCAGAATAAACTGGAAGCCAAGGCTTTCCAGGATAGTATAAACACTCGTTTAGATGCCAATCAGGAGGCAATTAATGCTAATCAGGTTGCAATGAATAATAACCAGATTGAATTAAACAATAAGTTAGGTCAAATTCAAGAGGTAATTAAGACCGAAGTAACAGATACTGTTGTAAGCATTGTATCGGAAATGCAGGTTAAAACTGATAAACGTTTCGAGGCTATAGAAGCCAAACTTGAGGGTAATTTACAAGCGTGTAAGCATGCTCAGGAGGAAACCAACAGTAGATTAGATGCGTTGTCTAACGATATTAAGGATATTCAAATCCAAAATGAGGCGAATCTCGAACGCCAAGCGAAACAGTTCGCAGAGTTTACAAGAACGGTAGACCAGAGATTAGAGGAGAACGACTCCAAATGGGACCAGAAATTGAAAAGCTATGCTAGAGCAATTAACGGTGACCTCAAGAAACAGGACCAGAATATATTAGGTCAATGCCAGGAAATAGGCGAAATTAAGGCTATCGCTCATGAAAATAAGGAGCTGGTAAGCAACGTGAAAAGTCAGATGGGCAAAGTTCATCAAGAACTGGACCAAGTTCAAAGTGACATTGTCATAGTTAACAAAAGGCAAGAGGAGAATAGAGGTGAGATCACCAAGGTCCGGAATGAATTGTCTAAAGTCAATGGACACATTCAAGATGAAATTAAAGGGTTAAGAGAAGAACTCGAAATAAGAGAAGGCCAGAAAACAGAGGCAAGTGACAAGACCCTTGCTCAAATTAAAGAAGATGTAGAGGATGAAATATCCCATATCAAACAAAGTCTGAAAGAAGACAAGGTGAAAATATTTCAAGTAGCCGAGGAAAATCGAGATAGGCTTACAAGAATAGAGAAAGAAGTCATTACTCGCCTAGAAAGAGCAGAGATGCGCCACAATCAAATGGAGACTAGGATAATAGCACAGGAGGAAACGCTTCTGAAAGGTCCTAAGTCAAGTGAAGGCAGCATGGAGGATATGAGGAAAACAAGGTGGGCAGACTTGGAAACCCAACCTATGAGCAGGAATGCTACAAGCCCAGGGGAAAGTCCTTATATGACGCCAGGTGTACCAATTGCGGCATCGACGCCACATGAAAATGCTATGCACACCCAGGTGATAAACGTCATTAGGGCAAGCGAAGAAAAACCAAGGAAATTTTCAGGTAGCCACTGTAGTATGACACCAAAATATTGGTTAAAGGAAGTGACTGAATACCTAAACGATGCACGAATACCGCAGGAGCGTAGGCTACGTGCTATAGAGAAATTAACAGAGGGGGAGTGCGCATTATGGTTTCGCAGCTTCCGTTACACTTTAGATACTGTTGAGGAGTTTCGTGAGGCATTCTTGAAGAGATATTGGGACGCCGCGACTCAACAGAATTTACGGTTGGATTTATATGCAAAGAAATACAGTACTAATAATCCAACAAAGTACGCAGAATTTTTCATATCGCAGATGTGTCGCTTTAAAGAGCTGGATCAAAAACCGAGAGAACTGGAGCTATGTATTGCTATCGCCAAACAGCTTCCATACGAGATCCAAAGGCTACTAATCTCGGCTAATGCGAAAACTGCTATGGAAATGGAGACAGTTCTAAGGCAACTGGACCTCACCACAGCAAATACAATGCGTCAGAGTCGAACCGTGGAACAAGTCCACGTGACCAACACACAGACTGACCAACAGCAAGCTCCAAGGAACAACAAAGCTACGAGCACAGAAACATTAGATTCCTATGGACGGCAATGGGAACAGGAACCCAGAAGATGGCAGTCAAAGTTCAAAGGAAATGCTAATAGAGGAGGAAGAGGTCGAAGTTCGTGGAATAAGCAGAATAACAGGGGCAAACCGTACCATAACAATGGAGGTAATAATGGCCAGGAAGGCAATAATAGAAATTGGAGACCCCAAGAAAGAAGAAGTAACTTCGATGACGAGGTAGAAGAACGATATCATGCTTCTTTGCGATACCTCGAAGAAAGGGGAGATGAGCCCCAGAAACAACAAGTTCGATGGCAAGAAGTCATGCAGAACAGAACATCGCCAGACAGATATGGAGATGGAGCTAAGAGTTTGGAACTACAGCGCAGCGAACAGGAGAGAAGAAACTCCAAGGGGGCGGGCGCTGAAGAAAAAAAAAAACGCCAAAATTAGAAGAGTTTGAGACTGATGGATGGAAGTCTATTAACATCATCAATTGGATAGCCAAACCAGAAGAACTGATTGAGGATACAGGAAGACCACAGGTCATGGTCAAGAGAGAATTGCCTATTATAATTGTAAGAGTGGCAGGATTAAAAGTCAGAAGTCTGCTAGACACAGGATCAACAGTGAGCCTCATGACACAAGCTCTATATAATGAAATAGCCCGGAGTGAGAACATTTTGAAAATACCGATCTCTAGTGTCAAGATTAAAGGGGTAATTCCAGACCGAACAATGATATGTAAATACCAGGTATTCCTAGATTTACAGATAGGAGGCTCTATTTTCTCACAGAGTTTTCTGTTAGTAAACAAATTGCCTTATAACCTACTTATCGGGGCAGAGTTTATAAGGGAATACAGAGTGATAATCGACCTAGCACAGGACAGGGTTATGTTCCATGTGAATGAAGAAGCTGAAGGCTTAGAGGTCGCACTCAATGAGATTGAACCAGGATCAAGTGAACAAGTATGGCATACATACAGAGATGTGGCTGAGGAAGGAGTATTAGCTATTGAGCAGTTAGAAGAGGAGCTTAAAACACTAGCCACAGACTTGGAAAAAGATCTGGAACCCAAATTGGAAGAATATATTTCGGAAAAGCTAGAAGAAGCGAAAATTGGGCTAAAAGAGAAGGAAAATTTAAAGCAGTTATTACTGGAACAGAAGGAAGTCTTTGATTCGAGACCTGGTCGGATAAAGAACTTCACTTATGCTTTTCAAGTCAGTGATTGGACACCATTTAGGCAGAAACCCTACCCTATAGCTGAAAAGCATTATGCTAAAGTGAAAGAGGCAATTCAGGAGATGTTGGAGGCCGGTGTTATTGAGAAGACACCTACGCCTTATGTAAGTCCATTGGTAATTGTACCAAAGACAGACGGATCTGTCAGAGTCTGCCTGGACCTGAGACGCTTAAATTTGCGAGTAATTCCGGAATTTGACCAAGTGCCACCTATTAAAGAGATCCTCAGGAAGTTTAAAGGGAAAACCATATTCACAAATTTGGATATCACATCCAGTTTCCATCATCTTGAATTAGAGAAGAAAACTAGTCTGTTGACAGGATTTATGTTTGATCAACATACATTCACATTTTTAAGGCTACCTTTTGGGTTGAAAACAGCTGGTTCAGCCCTGATAAGAGCGTTAGATCGCAATCTATCAGATGAGGTTAAAGAGAGTACCATCAGATATGTAGACGACATTCTACTCACATCAGAATCTCTGGAGGAGCACATGAGAGACCTGAAGAAGTTGCTAGATGACCTTCGAGAAGCTAACTTTAAGGTTAATATCAAGAAATCGCACTTCTGTCAGAGGGAAGTCAAATTCCTAGGGCATGTTATTGATGCAAATGGAGTGAAGCCTAACCCAGATAAATTGGAAGTAATTCGAAATTTCCCTCGACCCACGAAAGTTAAGCACGTCCGACAGTATTTGGGAGTAATTGGATTCTTTTCGAACCACTGCCCAAACTATACTGCGACAGTAGCACCCCTGCAGGACCTATTGAAGAAAGGCGGCAGATGGAATTGGACGGAGCAATGTCAGGAAGCATTCGTGAGGTCAAAACAAATGCTTTTGGAATATGTGAAGCTGGGATACCCGGATTATACCCAGAAGTTCATCATACAGACGGATGCATCACTTATTGGGATTGGAGCGATGCTATTCCAGGAAAATGTTGACCAGCCTGAGGAGAAAATTTTTATCGCCTTTATAAGCAGGAGACTGAAAGCCCATGAGAAAAACTACACGATCACAGAGATAGAGTTGCTCGCGATTTTGTACGCGTTGCAATCTTAACACAAACTCGTGTATGGCTTCCGAATAGTCCTCAGAACAGACCATAAAGTTTTAACATTTTTGTTAAAGACAGACTTGTCTAGCCAGAGATTGACAAGATGGTCCCTGTATATCCAGCAATTTAATGTGGAAATAGAATACTGTCCAGGGAAAGAGAATGTAATACCGGACATATTAAGTCGTTACCCTAGAGAAGAGGAAGCGCTAGCGGTCCAGATTGAGAATCGAGATCAGAAGACGTTGGATGACTTAAGGAACCTTACCAACCTACAACGCGAAGACCCATGGTTGAAGATGATGATCGATTACTTTGAGGGACGCTTAGCAAGGGGAACTGCGGTATACAGAGAGGCGGAGGCATTGGCAACAGAGTATGTATGGTATAATCAGATATTACACAAGTGGGACGATGTAGATCATACACGTCAAAGGATTGTAATTCCTGCATCTTTGCAGAGAAGATTGGTATGGCTAGCCCACAGAGCATTTGGACATCCGGGGATAGATAAAATCTGTGCTCTGTTGAAGGAAGCATTTACTTGGCCAAAATTGAGAGAAACAGTGAGAAATGCTATTAGGACATGTGATCTATGCCAGAGGGTAAAGCCAAATCCCTTTTTAATGAGGCAACGACCTATCCCGTTGTTACCGGAGAAGCCAAGGCAGCTATTGAGCATAGACAACTTTGGACCATTGCCTAGAGCACGTAGAGGCAATAGACACATTTTTGTAGCCATGGATGTATTTTCGAAAATGGTGGTGTTATGCCCCATACAAAAGACAAGTTCAAAACAGGTCTTGAAGCGCCTGAAAGAGAGAGTTATTCCGATTCTTGGGAAGCCGGATAACATTCTCTCGGACCACGGAAGTTGCTTTACAAGTGCAGAATTTCGTCGAGAACTGGAAACTCTAGGAATTAGGCAGATTTTATCTACCATTCGCCATCCTGAGGCAAGTCCAGTTGAAAGAGTAATGAGAGAGATCCAGAAATACATGAAGATCTACTGCTCTGAGGAAAATTGGCGTTGGATAGAATTTCTAGAAGTAATTGAATACTGTATAAATAATACTGTACATGAGGCGACAGGTCAGGTTCCCGTGACTCTACATCTGGATCAAAGACCAGAGAGACCGTGGACTGGTGTTATTCCATTGCCAGTAGACGCACAGCCAGGTAGAGAATTGAGGATCCAACGAACCTTTGAATATCTCAAAGCACAGGCGGAGAGACGTCAGAGAAGAAATCGTGCGAAGAGGTATCATAGACCGCTTCTCGTGGGAGAGAAAGTTTTAATTAAGAAACCCGCCAGTTCAGATCCAGAGGCACGCAAGTATAAAAAGTTCAATTTTTCTTATCACGGCCCGTTCGAGGTGATAAGAGACCTCCAGAACAATGCATACAGGTTAAGGCATCTAGAAAATGGAAACGAGGTCGTTATGAACGTAGCCAACTTAAAAGTTTATTACTCGCCAGAAGAATTCGACGAACAAGAAGAAGTATTGGTAACGCACACCCAAAACAACGGGGCGAGCGAAGGCAGCCAAGCAGTCAGACCTGAAAGTTGGAACGGCAAGACGGGACGAGAAGCAGACAGTTTACCCAGTGTAAGCGAAGAGAAGAAAGAATGCCAGTGTCTGCGAGAATTCTATGAAGAAATGGTCAGAGTGGCGAGAGAGGTTGAGGCCATAAACGCGACCTTCCGCATGGAGAATGAACAGCTTAGGAAGAAGGCCGAGTGTGGAAGGGGGAACAGTACTAACCTACTCGCAGCCAGACGAGGTGAAGGACCCCCGATGTAAACACAGACAGTGGTAGACAGTCAGCTGGTTACTTATAGAAAGCCACTTGCAATTGACTTTTATAAGTTTCGCAAGGGGAATATGAACCCGAGGAGGTTATGCTGACTGGAATTGAACGTGGTTCTCAGAGACTGTGATCTCAGTATAATGGTTCCACCAGGGAACGAACCAGAGATCTGTAGAGGCAGTTTCATGGTAAAAACCCCTCGAAAGAAGTATATTTAATCACTGGTGTGATTTTGGTGCAATGACATTATTTATTAAAATAATGCAGGGAAAAATGAGCAGATTACAGCATTATTAGACTACTTGGTGTAGGCTATACGAGGCTTGAAGCACGGAGAGGACAGAGTTGACATTTTACAAATTAGCCCAGAATTGTGGGTGGGGCCCAGTGGAGCCATGTCCATCTCTGTGACCCCATTCTGTCGTCTGGATCAGGGTGGAGGCCTGAATAATGACCCAGTTATTCCCCGACGGAGAATAGATTTGAGGAGTGGGAGGAGAGATGCCCAGGAAAATCATTGATTACTCGTGATTGGAGCAACGAATTGAGATGAGAGTTGCTCACAGATGAATCTTTTGGCAGGAGGCTAATTTTAGAGCCTTTTACCTGCGAAATTGGGGCATATTTAAGGATGTGCGGAAGGACTGTAAAACGACCATTGTGCGCGGATAGATTTGAGAATGTTGCCGGGGAATACCCGTAAGATAGCGTCCCACGCTATGGAGAAAGGAATTAATATCAATTAATTGGACGAGCGATTCCTTTGCACGCAGATAGTTTTGGAATCTGTGAAGAAAGAGGAACCCAATGATCATGGTTTGGAGACCAGATTCACGCTGTGAGAGGAGCCAAGATTACGCGGGAAGATTTCGCCCTAATTTCCGTGGGAATACGATATAAGGGAGTAGACCCTGGGAGGAGCACCCAGTCTCTCTCAGTTGAAGCTCAGTCTACGCGCAGTTCACGTGCAGTTTGCACCCAGTTACAGCCCAAGTAGCAGTCTTACGCAGTCTTCACGACGTTAGAAGTTACCCAGTGGTAGCACAGTTGCAGTAAGTTGCAGTCAATATGCAGCAGTACGAGACAGTATGTAAGCAGTATACAGCAGTCTTCAAGTAAGGTACGAGCAGTCTTCAAGTGAATCTTCAGTCAGGTACAGCCACTGTGAAGCAAGTTCGTCAAGGCAGAACGCATGGCGGTTCTACTCATAATAGACGCCGAACAAAGACTGGTACATGTAAATGAAGCATTTTATAAGCTTTTATGAATAATAGTCGTGCTATAGGCATAATCAGCAGTACGAACTATGCCGTGTTCAGTTATGAAGCACCGTGTAGAATAATGGCAGAACTATTGTAAATAATTATTTGTGTAAAGTATTGGACAGTGTTAAGCGCAATGTGTAAAGTATTGACTGATCGTATATGTGTAATTACGATGGTATGCGCTAAATGAAGCTCTATGACGTGTTTGGTAATGTCATGAGAGTACCAGATGATAACACATGTACGGGAGCTAGCATATTTATGCAGCGCAGGACGCTTACCGTAGGAGTAAGAATAATAAAAAATGTTGGTGAATTCCGAAAGCAGGCAAACCAGACTTTCAATCAGGAGTTGATAGGAGCACGGGAGATGCCGTCGACGCCTGCAATTTCGATCTTTGCTAGGGAATTTCAGCATTGAAAAGTGTATAAAGTGACGTGTGTTAAGTGTACAACATATGTAAAATATCCTTTAAAGTAGTGATTAGATAAGTGTTTCACATGTGTGGGAGCAATAGCTTCCTGAGAGTTATGCAACGTGTCGTGTTGTTGATGAAAATTATGTGTTATAAAATGTGTGTTTGCAAGATGAATATGTCGCGTTAAACCTGCTAATGGCGGGCGACATGGAGAAATATGATTGGTCGGAGCCACCATAGACGCCTATAGAAATGTAAGTACCCCACAAGTTATGATTATGTAGAAATATGGGCCATTGCATGTTGTGAATTCCGTAAAGATGCCAGTAAAAATCAGTTTAGGAGGGAGATCCTCCATGTTTAATCATTATTGTGTTGATTTTTATAGAGTTGAGATGTTAATTTGCATCATTAAGTGGAGTAATTATTCCCACTATGAATTAAGAATGGCAATCAGTTATGTAAATGTGACGAACGCGATTGTTCGGATTTTAAGACGTTTAGCTATGTCGGATTTTTGGTAATTTATATAAGAATAATAAAGTAATGATTTTGGTCATTGATGTCAGTGAGATTAATGGTAATAATAATAATGAATATTAAAGGTATGAATGAACACATCAGGAAACAAATAAATGTTGTAAGCGAGAGATTTACGCTAATTGCAAGACTTATCAATCTAAGCAGTAAGATGATACAGTAAGATTACATTGCAGTAATTAAGGAAAGAAGTTTTATATCAGAATATTGCATATATTCAGTAATGATGCCAGGCATGAAAGAGCTTTTAGTGAATTGAATTTGCAGCTTATGTGAGAAGCTTATAGAGTAATTGTTAGATTTCTCTTAATAATATAGGTCGGAGGTCGTAGCATTGAGAAAGGGGCCAGATGGTCTATTCTACGTACGAAATCTCCTATGTCATGGGCATAAGTGGAGATATAATTTTATGCCAGAGTTGTAGTGTGTACCCTAGCTCTGAGGAAGGATATGAAAGTGTTCCGGGTTGGGATCCTGTGATAGAGACGAGGAGAACGAGGACACCTCGAAACTCTATGGTCTCCCGAGAACTTATTAATGAGTTATTTCCGCTCGTGGTAGCGAAACTCATGGCGACAGCTGCAGTGAGCGCCTATATTTTTACTTGAGACATCGGTCACCCGTCAGACTAATGCATTACGAACCCCGAACCTTCATGTTGAATGAACCCGTGTGAGGCCAGTAATTATTATATCCTCTGTGTAGGAGTAATTAAAAAGCTCATTCAATACCTGTTTGCATAATAGTCAATTAAGATCCTTTGGGATATGTGTGTCGGTCAGACGACAGTATTTGTCTTGTAAATCTTTACTGCTTAGAAAGGAAAGCATTCAAAACCTTTAAGGAGGGTCGAGGTAATTGGTGGAACACCCATCCCACTTTCTATTGTGTGCTGACTCCTCTAGCCGAGGGTCTGCAGTCTAAACTCGAACCGTCAAGGCAAGTTGAAAGGGACAGATTTTAGACCCTGGTAAATGACATATGATGAAAGATTGTTATGTTGAGTAATGTAGCCATGTGGTTTAGGAACACATGGATAATTATAGATTATCCTGATGGTTCATTATTTTAGCTATCTGACGAATAGTTAGATGATGTATTTGTACTGTCACTGAAACCAAGTTTTGAAGTTAGTTACCCGATGCCAATCGCCACGAGAGCAAGGTAATTTAATGATTACCATCCGACACAAGCTATAACGTAACGTTTTATGTAGGAATCACATACAGCATGCAGTGGAACCATATAAATAGAGGAAGTGGAGGGGTAGCTTACATAATCATGGAGTTGCACGTTGATTGCGGTGCAACGTCCGAATAGGTAATGCATGAAAGCATTTGTTTGGTGAGAAGAGAAAAATCAAAACACGCACGGCACACATAATTGTTAAAACCAAGAGGTTTAAGGAATAATTAATTTGTGATATTAAAGAAGTCACATTGTATGACTGTTATGTTAATGTACAGTTTGTATTGAAGTCGTAGGTGCATCAGCGCACTAGTATATCTTTATGTAGTTCACATAAGGGTACAGCTTTGTGGTTTAATATGATTTTTATTATGATTTCATTTTTGTTTATTTGTGGATTGTGGAAGTAAAATTTTTGTTTGCTTTGTTTTTTTATGGTTTTGGGATTGTTTTTTGTGTTTGAAGCCATGATTTTTATTTACTGAATTAAAGTTTTAGAATAGAGTTGTGCCTTGTTATTGTAGAGTTGTTACCTTATAGCCTCAAATCCAAAATATGCACTGCTCATTTGGGGGAACGGCACGCGCCTGAGACCTGATGCTAGCTGGAGGCAGCTGCATATTTACCATCGAGATTACTCACATGGGTACAGTACATCCTCATTAACACATAGATTTAACATGTATACATCGTTTAAAGCTTTAGTGTCGTCCATGGCGTCGCGGAGGCCGCCATTTTGTGTCTAAGGCAATATCGTAGTGTAATGTATTGCGATCTATACTACTCCCAAAACGTCTTATACAGTATAGTCTAAGTTTATCACCGTGATAAGCGCCATCATCTTTGTATCTTTAATTATGGTGTCCGGACATAACGTACCACGGACAAAACGTACCACTTGATTTTCGAGGACATAACGTACCACCTAGGTCGTTATCTACCTAAGAACGGTTTTCCCGTAATCCCCATATATTTACGCTAGGACATAACGTACCACTTGATGTCAGATGGGCATTCCAGTTACAGGTTCATTACCACATAAACATCAGGGGCGATCACACTGTGCGGCTATTTTGGTATTGTAACATGGAGTTGTGTACAACGAATAAGGGCGGTTTATGTGCGCACTTCGACGGATGAAGTACGAATTGTACATTGAAAGTTCAAAGAGAAAGAAGAAATATGTCAAGTATGATGAACGGCTTGACAGAATAATGATGCGTTATGAAGAGAATGGAAACTTGATATCTTGCTTGAGGGCTCTCTCATATTCGCAGAACTTGGAATGAAACTTCACATGGCGAACTTGCTATTCCCTTAGAATGAAACATCTCATGACGAACTTGCTATTCGAAAACCCACAAAAACAATTTTAAAATAAAAAATAAAAAATAAAAAAGTAAACGAAAAATGACCAGAGCTTAACCACAGCTGATTTTAAACACCGCAAAATGTTGATAAACATTTTGCCTGTCCAAAGCCTGGATAAAGTGTGATGGGAATCCAAAAACTTATCATATTTTATATTAGTTTATGTTATGTTATTACCCACGTATTTATTATCAGAATTAATTGAGCAATACCGAGCAAGTGGCCGTGCGGTTAGGGTTTCATGCACCCTAAATACTTCCCACTCTTTCAAGTGGTACGTTATGTCCTCTCCTAAATATTTTAAGGTCATTAGCTGACTCGTCGCAGGTAATCAGCCGGCCAAGTGGTACGTTATGTCCTATAACCTTCAATTATAGTGTAAGTTATCCATTTTAGCAAATTATAGCATCTGCCGTCTTTATAGCTATCTGAGATAAATAGCCTATGTGGTGTCCTGAGTGTTATCTATCTATATAATACGCTAAGGTGTATGTTTCACAAAACTGAAGCTCCTAAACCAGAGGGAATTAGAAAGTGTGGTTTGTACCAAAATCATCCAAATCGTCTCAATAGTAGAGGAAAAATCTTGCATTTCTTGAAAAGTCAACGGAAATATATTTATTTCTTTATAAAGTGCTTTTAAGAAAAATAAACAAGACGATATCCCCTGCCAGAACTGTGTTGCGTACAGCCCGCATAGCACTAGGGCCGGGCGGGCAGTCTGTACACATGGGGCGCACACAACCCGCAGCAGTGATGAATTGCACTCTGATTTCATAAATGTCGACAATTTGTTTAAAAAGTGCGTTTAAACAAATAAACATATTTATGGAAGCCCGCATAACAGTAAAGCCAGGCGGGTGGTTTATATAAGGTGCGTTCAAAAAGTAACGAGCCGGAGGCTGGAATGCGCAAACCGGTGACGACATCGGCTAATCGTGGCGTGTGTAACGAGGGGTGGTTCTGACCAGAGCGTGGAGTCACAGCCAGTCGCTAGAGGGCACGCGTGCACGTCACGTGACGATACAAAGCGAGCAGCAGCATGCATCAATCGTCCAACGCTGCCAGTCGCATTGCAAACAGTCACATGGAGGCGTCAAACGAAGAGCAAAGATGTGTTGTTCGGTTTCTGACAGCGAAAGGAGTAGGGGGAACGGACATTCATCGCCGAATGTCACAAGTGTACGGCGAACACTGCATGTCCCTTGCAAGGGTCAAGGCGTGACACAATCGCTTCAGGGAAGGACGGGTGTCGTTAGCCGATGATGCCCGGTCTTGGGCACCCCCTGCATTACCGATGACAATGTCCAGCTGGTTGATGCACTCATTACCCAGGACCGCCGAGTGAGAGTGAACGCCATAGCCGCCGTGGTCGGATTGAGCGTCGGAAGTGTGCACACCATCATGAAGGAACGACTGCACTTGCGGAAAGTGTGTGCACAATGGGTGCCCCACAGTCCTCAACCATACCAGGAAGCATGTCGAATGGCCTACTGTCTTGGTCTTGGTTGGACGATTGATGCATGCTGCTGCTCCCTTTGTATCGTCACGTGACGTGCGCGCGTGCCCTCTATCGACGGGCTGTGACCTTCCACGCTCTGGTCGGAACCACATCTCGTTACACACGCCACGATTAGCCCATGTCGTCACCGGTTTGCGCATTACAGCCTCCAGCTTGTTACTTTATGAACGCACCTTATATATTGGGATAAAGTTGTAACAGAATCCAATATAGTGCAAGTTATACCGAGGAAGTCGAAAAATTATTCCTTAAGAGTTCTGTTTGAAAGGAATTGCATTTCAATGTATTTCTAATTTGTTTACTATAATATTGTGCATCATAGTTCTGACAGATAACCTCAAAGTGTGTTTTGTGAATGCTGTTTGTATAGGTGCTGATATGGCTCTCATAGAAAATAGATTGAATGGTGATATTCACTGTATTGCTGGAAAGCACGTCAGCGAGTCAGCTGTCACTTGGATTGCGAATGTTACCAGAATCTGGGAAGAACCACGTAAGTATTATTATCTGAATTGAACGGATTTCTATGTAAATACATATCTATTTACGAAGGTAAACTTAATTATATTTTGTATTAACTTTACGAATCATGGCACATGGAGTTGAAAAGTGGAGCATTTATTTTCCATATTTTTCCATATTTGGAAGTTTAGCACAGGTGCTCCATGTTCTTAGTCATTAAAATCAATATAGTTCATATTTCGGCAAAAAGCATTAAATTCTAGTAAATTAGCAGTCCTATCAATAACTAAGAAACAAGTTAAATATCTATATTTAAAAATTTAAATCGTGGTACAGGTAAAGTTGCAGATGTGGCAAAATTTAAGATGGACACTGTACTTTAAAAGAAGCTTGGATATGAAGCAATAAGAAAGGTTGCTGTAATTTTGTGTGGAGATTTAAGTGTAAAGTTAACGTTGGATTTAACCCCTGTAGACATTGTGAAGTTCAAATATGCCCCCATTACCTCTTCTCATGTTTAACGCTGTTTCAGTCAATATAAATCTGTCGTTAAGAGATAATTGAGGGAGATTTACTTTCCAGCTCTTAAAAGAACATTTTGTAATCCATTGTTTTGGGAACAGAGAATAAAAGATTGAGTATTCTTCAAAGATCATATTCATATTAAATGAGAAGTGCAACGTTAAGTTTCAAGTAGATCTACTTTGTTCAGCTTCTTTGAATTTGAAATTATAGCTTTTTGTATTTTTAAGTCCATATACAGTAAGATTCTTTTGCTGGAGCGAGACCGGCGGCCGGCTGCTGGGCGCGCGCGCCTTCCGCCAGCCAACCGAGCTCGGTCCGCGGGTTTGCACGAGACAGAGGCGAGCTAACCAGTGTCATTAAAGTCCATTAAGTCACTGAACTTTCATCAACGAGGGTGTGTAGTGTCAGCGCACAGATAAGAAGGTAGCATAAACAACAGCTGCAAGATTTAATTAAAGACGCACAGATGTTCTTTTATTTCTTGGGAATCTGGATGTCCTCACGTCACCAGTTAAAGGTTAGAACTTATCTTTTCACAGAAGATACTAAAAATGTTCTCCTTCAGCTGACAGACAGACATCGTTACATTATGTCGCTACTCCTGCCCCCCCCCCTCCCCTCCCCTTTCCCCTGCGTGTTTACTGTAATTAATCGAAACACGGACCTAAGCCCGTTTGTTGTTCAATTGTGGGTTAATTTTACAATCAAAGTGTACAGATCAATTACCCATACTCTAGTGCATCTGGAGGAGAATATACTGCAGCAGATATCCCTCACATCAGATGGGAATTACAACGTGTAAACGCTAATTTATTTACACGGTACGACGCCTGTCTGTCAGTTGAAGGAGAACATTTTCAGCATCTTCTGTGAAAAGGTAAGTTCTTTAATCATGATTTGCTGGTGAATTTACCATTAATTAATGTACTTTGTTAAGGTTTCCACCTGCGCACAATCCGCTGTGCAAGCTCGGATGGCTGGCGGAAGGCGCGTGCGCCCGACAGCCGGTTGCCGGTTCTGCTCCGGAAAAAAATCACCCTGTACAATTCCATATTCCATTAAAATAACTAAATGTATATGTACATATTTTATCAATTATTAGTACCGTACTTATAAACCAGCCGTCACTATCATGCAACGGAGACGACTGAAATTCAACGGGCACCTCTTCTGGATGGGGAACGATAGAATCACCAATAAGATCTTCAACTTGATTAATGTCTACAAGACTGGCAGCATGTGGCTTAATGAAGTGAAACAAAACTTGAATAACGCTGGCATTTTAGATTGTGATATTCTTGACCGTTCCAAATTTTGTGACAGTACCCACCATCCAAAGTGATTAAGACCAGACCACCCTCTCACAGGGGAGGAAGGACAAGTTATTGGCTGCACTCAGGAGATATTGGAAAACAAAGAAAGCATCGCAGAAGCACTAGTCATGAGCGCTCCTTAGTTGGCTTAAATCACTAATAATAAATCCGCTTCCTGGTTATTATTATTACTGACCGTGGTAATTATGAGTGCTGAGGAACAAGAACTATCTCCGGACTCGGAGGAACCTCACCGTCAACCACTGTATTCTTGAAATGGTTTTCATGGGTTCCCCATTTCCAACCATATTACAAATGTTGGGACGTACAGCGTGTTCCGATTCAACACGGAACTGTAAAATGGGTTGCCTACCCACCCGCAATCGGCTTGAAATCTGCTCGCAGCGCGCTTGAGATGGGGATGAGTTCGATTTCACTGATTGCTGTCTTCTTATGCAACACTGCAAAGTATATTGCTCTTTCAAGATAAATTTACACAGGCTTCACAATAAGTTTGAACGATTTCTGTTTCAGAACTTGTTATTTTACGCTTCTGTTAATGGATTTGCAGAGCATTTCTATGAAATAAAATTTTATTTTACAACGTAGTTTATTACAACACAATTAATTTTTATGTTGTATTTTATTTACAACACAATTTATTGCTTTTTAACCCAATATCACAAAACGAGATACAATTTGGAAATGATTTGTTACAAAATTGTAATCAGTCTTTGATGCAACTAAAAAGGTTAATTTATCACAGACGTTACATCTACTACAAACGGACATTTACATAAGGTATTCGAAGTGGCGTCCTTCATTTTCCAAGCAGAGGGCCACTCGTCGCATGAAGTTCTCTCTTGCGTTCGACAACATCTGAGGAGTATTTTCCGTAAAGGCTTCAGTAATGACGAGCTCCATTTCTTCGGGTGTTTGTGGTGATCTTAAAAATACTCTTGAAGAAATTCAGGACGGTCAGATCAGGTGAACGTGGTGGGAATTCTATAAAGCCGCCAAATCCTATCCACCGGCCAGGAATCAACGGTTTAAAACTTCTCTCGCCAGTCTGGAGAAGTGCGCTGGATGGCCATCTTGTTGAAAAAGCATGTTGTTCAACTCCACCAATTTAAATTCATCCAAGATGTCCTGGAGTATGAAGTAAGACTAAACTGCCTGTGTTCGTCGTTCTATCATTTTACATTGTTACAGGTAAATAGTTCTGAAATAGAAATCGTTGAAACTTATTCTTAATTAAACTCAATTTTGTAACAAATCATTTCGAAATTCTATCTCGTTTTGTGGTATTGGGTTAAGAAGCAATAAATTGTGTTGTAAATAAAATACAACATAAAAATTCATTGTGTTGTAATAAACTATGTTGGAAAATAAAATGTAATGTCATAGAAATGCTCTGCAAAAGCCATTAACAGAAGCGTAAAATATCAAGTTCTAAAACAGAAACTATTCAAACTTATTGTGAAGCCTGTGTAAATATATTTTGAAAGAGCAAAATACTTTACAATGCTGCATAAAAAGGCGTCAATCAGCGAAATCGAACTCAGCCCCGTCGCTAGCGCGCTGCGAGCATAGTTCAAGCCGATTGCGGGTGGGTAGGCAACCCATTTTACAGTTCCGTGTTGAATCGGAACAGGCTGTACCTTCTAACAGGTCATGACCGCTTCCTTCCAGCTCTTTGTCCCTTATTAATTCCATGTCTCATTAACTCCCATCAGGTGTAACCTGAATATTATCACCGTCGGGCGCAACTAATCTGTCAGATTAACCATTGAAATATATACTAATTTACAGTCATTATATCGACTGGAAACAGTACTAGACTTTGACATCCGTAAAACGGCTAAGGGGGCTGATCGATTGATTGATTATAGATTATTGATCGATTGATTTTATTGAAGATATCAAAATGGGGGCTTTCCTTTTCGCAAGAATCTAGGGGATTTTGAGATCTTTCCAACCCGTGAAGGGTATTCCCCTTGAAACATTATATGACCTTGAGGCTTACACTGGACTACATCTTGGTCAAGTGACAGGGATTCCCCGGCAGTCATTTTGATTTTTTCAATAAATCAATGAATGAATCAATGAATGAATGAATGAATCAATCAATCAATCAATCAAATGATCAATGATCTTTTTGAAAGAATCGCGGATAGGTTCGATGGAGTAGAAGAGTAGTGGAGTGGAGATTAAGTTCGGTTAGGTTACGTTAGGTTAGGTTTGGTTTGGTTTGGTTAGGTTAGGTGAAGTGCGCGCGGTGGCCATCTTGCTCAAGAAGTAGCCGTTTATTATCTTTTCAATAAATTGATGATCAATCAATAGAATGAAACAATCGATCAATGATCGATAATCATTCAATCGATAACCGATTTGTCCGCCGCCATCTTGGAAAGTAGATTAGAAGCATACAATGTGGCCTAGAAACTCTCCAGGTGATCTAAGGATATCTCATTGTAATGTAGTATTTTTAACTCGAAGAAAGCAAAATAAACAATTTAAATAATCTAAATTCAGAAAATTAATTAGGCTACTTAGAATGATCAGAATATAAAACTTCAATCTTATTGCACTTAATCCACTCTATTGAGATTTAAACAAGCCACAGATTGATAAAATAATCTCTTTGTAACTGATACATGAGCAATAATACATTTTTCAAATAATTTTCGTAACAGTTAATTGGAAGAAAATTGAAATCTCTAACATTTACGCAATCGGACAAAAGTAATCTCGTAGATGAATCGGTTCCCCAAGGAGTAGCGAAGAGTACTGAAACAAGGGGCATTCTCACCATTACGGGAATGCCGGAGAGAGCGGAAGCTATTGCGACGCACGCACTGGTTATGCAAATACATAAGGCTAGGGAGGAAAAATTATTCCCGTTTAATTTCACAGATTATGTGTGCCTGAGGGAAGAATATTGAAGCTAGCGTCGGGAAGGGTATATGGTCTTAATATTCATCCATCACATAGAAAACACTTCTCGTCGATCGCGTGGCATAGTCAATAGCATACATGGCCGTCATTGCGGAGGCCTGGGTTTGATTCCCGGCTATGCCAAGTATTTTTATTCGTGTCTAATCTTTTATTCTGGTAGAGGGTCCATTCAACATCTTTATTATTATTATTATTATTATTATTATTATTATTATTATTATCGTTACTCAACTTACAGTTGGTAACATGACTCATATCGTTACATTGCATACAAGAAACTGAATAAAGTCACATTTTGAAAAGCCTATAGCATACATCTTCAAATTATATAGTATAATTAGGTAGAAGTTTGACAGCTAATTCCTTCCAGTAATGTTATCTCCCGCGTCTCCTTTTCACAAGAGGGTCCAAGAAAATCCTAGTGTGTATTCAAAAATCCTCTAACGATGCTGCAGGTCTTCAGAATTGCAGCCTTTTGTATAATAGTGTGGGTGTATATGGGATGATTAAGTGTGGCTAGATTTCCTTAAAAGGATTTAGGTGTCAGGCCAGTGGGAGAAAAAGAGGAAGGGAAGGATCGTCACATTTTCTTGTCTGCAGATTCTCGCTACCTCCGCAGCTAAAGGAGTATATTTCTCAATTTTCTCCCTGTATTTATCTATACTAATATAATGAAGCTGAAGAGTGTTTTTGTTTGTTTGTTTAAACGCGCTAATCTCTGGAACTACCGGTCAGATTCGAAAGATTCTTTTTGTATATGATAGCCAGATTCAAGAGCATTAGCATTAGGCTACACATCTCAGGTAACCTTAAAGATTGATTTTTGTTCAGTAAGTCGGAAGAACAAGCGCTCCCGAACAGCTCTATCCGCGTGCGCTGGCGTTATGGTTAGTGATACGTACACCGTTTCACCGATCTGAACCAACATTTGTATACTTACCCTTTGGAACCATGCGGGTAAAACTGCCCACTTTAAATTTCGGACAGACCATTCTATTCCCTGCATTTAGGCCCTTTGGCACAAATCTACACCGTTTCACCGATCTGAACCAAAATTTGCATACTTACCCTTTAGAACCCTGCGATTAACACTGTCCAGTGTCCACTTGATATTTTGGACAACGCTCTCCATTCCCTACATCTAGAATAACATACACAATGAACTTGAAAACCACGTATTAAGGCCCTAGAACCATTCATGTCCGTAGTAGTGTAACTGTAAGAGTATTTTAATAAGTATATTGTTGACTGGTAATTCGGATTGCACTACGTCACCCCTACCAGTGTTCTGGTGCAGGATTGCGAAAATAGTTGCATCTTGCGCTGTTTATAAATTGAAGTCACGGGGAGTAATTCGTGCAAACATAATTCTTAGGCCCCTTAGAACAGTGCAATGGAGTTGGTGCAGTACATTGAGGTTATCAGCTGCAATAGCTTTGGTGCTTTCAAATTTACCTTCATTTATTTCGAACCTTATCGTTGAGCGCTATGTGGCGATAAATGGTACTATTGCTACCTCAGGAGCTCAGGACAGACGAAGTTTTCCAAAGTGTTCTGATTATTTTCCTACGGTGCTATGCGACGAAAGACGACACTATTGGTCTCTACATTTCTAACAGCCAATGAGATATAGGCCCTAGCCAGTCTCTTTTATTTCACATACTCCTCTTTCTAATCATATTTTCAATTCGTTTGTAAATCTAAATTTGATGTCAACATTTTTTTTTCTTCTGAAGAGTTGCTTTCCTTGCCTGAGCCAACCTAACTTTTATATCCTCATTGCTTCGCCCATCAGTAGTTATTTTGCCTCCCAAGTAGCAGAAGTCTCCTACTTCGTTTAGCTTTCCACCTATAGGGGGGATAGCAGCTACAGCCTTTGGGCGAGTCGAACATGTCCTCGGGCATTCCGGGCACTAAAAGCCATACGCTAATAGTACATTATGCAACGAGCCTATAATGGCAATAATTAATTTAAAAAGATGGTGGAGAGTGCAAATGTTGTATCGCTCTGCTGAAAACAAAATAAATTCAATCTCTGAAGTGGTAAAAGGTGACAAACGACTGCACAAGAATTGACGTCAGGAAGTTCTCTCCTCCATTAGTGACATTAAATGTAGGCTACCATTGATGTTTTCAAAGAAGAATTAATGAATTTGATGAGTGCATCACAACCTAGTCCCGGAAAGCGGCAGTCTGTTTCCTACAATGAAGTAGCGTAATCTAAATAAAAACTGAAATTGTCTCTACTAAGCATGCAGTAATGATCTCCCCTAAAAATGACGAAATATCGAAAGATTCCGAGCAGACTCTCAAGTTGTTGGCAAAATCATTACAGGCTGGAGTGAACAAGGTTAAGAAAGTGCGTAATAAAAGTGTTGTTTTGGATCTCAGAAATGAAGACGAGTGCCGATAATTTGTAAATTCTATTGAAACCAATAACCCTCCTCTGAAAACAATTATTCCCAGTAAGAAAACCCCACAAATAATAATTCAGTGCATTGAGGTTAGTTTTCCCGAAGATGAGATCACAGAAGCTATCATAGAACAAACCCCGAGTATCAAACTTGTAGCAACAGAGGGCTTTGAATGTATTAAGAAGCGCTTCGTGAGGACTTCTCGAGATGGCAGCACAAAATACGCAGTAGTTGAAGTTATCCCTGCCATCTTTCGTGCGATGCAGAACTGCAATAAGATGTTCATTGGATATACTGGTTGCAGCTTCAGTGAATACGTTGCAGTCATTCGTTGTTACAACTCTCTTGGCTTTGGTCACTTCTCTACAAATTGTGACAAGAAACAGGCCTGTTCCCAATGTTCAGAGCCTCACAACATCAGCGACTGTCAGAAAACAAAGACTGATTGTGTGAACTGCCAGTTTCAAAACCTAAAGAACATCGCAAGACGTCAACAGCAAAATCTCAACTCCCAGCATCCTGCCACATCAACAAATTGTCCAATCTACCAGAAAATATTTAACATTATAAAATCTAAAGTTAATTATGGCTGAACTATTAATCTACCAACAAAATTTACACAAATCAATTATACCCACGTAGGAACTTCTGCTCTATTTTGACCATGACGAAAACTCAATCATTTGCATACAAGAGCCGAACTTCAGATAAATGGTTTCGAACATGGCTTTAACGTCTTTGCACTAAGGGAAACTCCACATGTGGAAATTATTAGAGCGGTTATTGTCACAAAATCCAAAAATTGTATGTTATTGCCACAATACTGTTCTGAGGATAGGGTTGTCATCTGCACATCATTAAACCGACAGGAACTTTATGTGTGCAACGTTTACCTTGACTCTAAACGAGACATCACTGTGGACCTGAATGCCATTCAGAAAATATGTGACGATGTGAGAGGGAAACCATTAATTATTACTGGAAACATTAATGGCAAGCATGGCTCCTGGGGTAGCCCTATTGAGGATGCCCGGGGGAAACTCTTCTATGATCTTTGCAGTGCCTGCAATTTAAGTATAATCTACTCAATAATGGTAACAAGCCGACATAGGCCTATGTGCGTAGTAACTCTCACAGTTTTGTAGATATAACTGCATGCAACTCCACACTCTTTCCGTTTTTATAAGCAGTTTTTAGCTTTTATTCATCTAATTTTTCAAATTAATCTCATAACTTATGGTGTATTTTTTATTATTATTTTGTAACAAACTACACCCCTAATGTTCTTTGTGTAATAGGGTTCCATTAACTGTAATGGATATTCAATAAATAAATAAATAATATCAATAATTAAGACACGAGTATGTTTTTAAACGCGCGTAGCGAGCTTTATAATTTCCATACGAGTGTCTTAATTACCATTATAGGTGAGTTTCATGCGACTGCTTATGTTCGACGATAATTATAACTATATTATATGTTTTAACATAAATATTCATAAATATCTGTGGGATTCAGTTACTGCAGTTAGTGAAACAGGGCGCGGTGGCTTTGCTGACTGAACAGAGCGCATGCGTGGGTCAAGGAACTACGAAAGCAGAGACCATTTACTTTGCTTGGCAATGCTACTGTTTACAGCCTGCATGATGACTAGTGCCGTCCAGCTCTAGCATTCACTAATATTGTCACCGAATTCGTCTGAAAGCAATGCGCTGTGTAGAAATTGGAGTTGGGGATATTGAGGAACAGTGCTATTTCTTGTCTCATATTCGCCAGTTTATTTACGCGAACATATGGGACGGTGCAATTACCATGTCGGTAATTTATATAGAAGGATGCTGTGTTGCTAACTTCTGGACGTAGATTCATAAATTTCTTGCATATGTCACAGCATTTTCTTGTTACCGGTAAGGTTCGTGCTGATTTTGTCTTTGTGTTTGGGATTGTAACTACAATGGTTGATCCGATATCCAATTTGAACTTTCAAATCATGTAATTCATGTCCGACATGTTGGATTTTGAGCGCATGCACGAAGGTATCCTTACCTAATTGGTCAATGAATGAGCTCTGATTGGCTGGAGAAACTGTCTCATAATGAAAAACAGTACTATAATGACCATCATTATGATGCAGTTTTCTGACATATAATATTTACATTTCGACATCGTCGAACATAAACAAATAATAATAACTTCATAACATTATTGCCGCGTTCGGGCGGGAAGCGATGTAACATAGACTTATGATCCATTATCCTTCAAGTGCATTTCGCATCACAATTTCGGGAATACTAAAGCCATCTTTTGAGATATGCTCGAACTACTTGCAAATACGTATTCAGTAAACATCGTAGATGTTTGTTCCGTGAATATCTCAAATTACACAAAATATAACATAGACGTTTGTTCTCACATACACTTCATTTTATCTGATACCTAGGCTGTCATTAATCTCTTCCTTACAGGTTCCAAACTAATAAACATGAAGATTGGAGGTTCGGAATGTGATCTACAAGAAAGAGACTGTTATCAAACACCTCGTTATGAAAATGGCTGGAAGCTAGTTTCATCCCTGAGGGTCCATGAGACAGTGCCGCAACTTACTGACTACCGTTGGGAAGGTGAGTGTCGTCATTCTTCTTACTAACAAGGGAAGTAGGCTATCAGGTAAGACAGGTCGAAATCTATCTTGAAACATTGTGGACACAATCGTTGTACTATAAGAGGACAACGTGCGGAAAATCAGCCGCCATACTGAACTGCAAGGCTCCGAAATCATGAGGCGAATCTCTCATATAAATCAATGGCAGGTAGCGAGTACCGTACATGTTGGAATGGACAGCCCTGACGGCCCAAGCGCTCAAGGTCGGTGGGAAGTAGCCGCACGCTCCAGTCAGCATATACGCCCCGCCTCGCTACTACTCCGAGTGCCATATGGATGTCCAGCTCAGCCAGCCGTCATGCCTGTGTACCAGGATGTCTGGTACGATTTCGGAGCCTTGCAGTTCAATCTGGCGGCTGCTTTTACACACGTTGTCCTCTTATAATACAACGATAGCATCCACAAAGTTTCAAGATAGGTTTCAACATGTCTTACCTGATACTTCCCCTATAAAGTACAGTACACTATCCAAATGTACCCTTGAAGATTTGGAATAAAACCAATTTCAGCACGAACATACAGTATATTACTGTATATTTTCTTATTATATAATACACTAAGGTGTATATTTCACAAAACTCAAGCTCTTAAACCAGAGGGAGTTAGAAGGTGTGGTTTGTACCAAAATCTTCCAAGTCATCTCAAAAAAAAAAAAAAAAAAAAAAAAAAAAAAAAAAAAGGAAAAATCTTTCATGTCTTGAAAAGTCACTGGAAATATATTTATTTGTTTAGAAAGTACGTTTAAGCGAATAAAGAAGACGATAGCCCCTGGCAGAACTGAGTCGCGTTGAGTCCGCACAACACTAAAGCCTGACGTGTGGTTGAACACATGCGAGAGTTCTAGCACGGGCCCTCTAATTATTAATATATTTTAATAATAATAATAATTATTAGACTATTATTATTGTTATATGTCTTTAGTTAGTTAGTTAGTTAGTTAGTTATTTGTGATGTTTTAAGGGACAGAACAGCGAGATCATTAATCCTATTATACGAGAGTCACTTACTAAGTCATCGGAACTATTCTTTTTCCGCAGAATCCCCAACCGCAGTCCACATGTTTTGATAGTCTATGCACCATTTACAATAGGATATCTATAGATGCCGCTAGATGGTGCAGAAATGCCAGACAGAAGACGAGGGATGCACGCGCAATTCAGACGACGCATTGTTGATATTTGTAGTTCGTCAAGTATGGACGTGAGGCGACTAGAACAACGTGCATATTGAAAAACAAGATGTTCAGGAAAGAACATATAGCCTACTTTCTCCTAAATGCACGGGTATTGTTATAACTCTTTGTCCTTTTCAAGGAGTATAATTGAATGTTGGTTGTAGTAGCTTGTTGAAATACAACGTGCTATAGGGATATTAAACATGAATATGAGGTGCCCTTTGCTAGTGCTACCTCTGTACCAAATTTCAAATTCGGTTTCACCGTGTTTGAATTGATAGGAGGAATCGATTTGCACACATACTTGGCCACCATCTGCAAACTATTGGACTGATGTTCTTGCAGTTTGGTCAGAATATGTTTCCCACATAAAGATATGGTGTTGCAAAATTTGGTAGAGACTAGATTATTAGGTTGTTCGTAATTACATTTTAGCTTTTAACATTTGGGTGGCCGCGATTACGTTTCCGTCAAGATAGCGGTGATATAAAACATGACAATGAGGTGCCCTTTGCTAGTGCTACCTCTGTACCAAATTTCGTACCATTCGGTTTCACCGTGTTCGAATTGATAAGGGGAATCGATTTTCACACAAAGATGGCCGCCATCCGCAAAATATTAGGCTAATGACCTATTAGTTTGGTCAAAGGATGCTCCCTCCATAAAGGTATGTTGTTGCTAAATTTGCTAGAGATCGGATGATTAGGCTAATCGTAATATGATTTAAGCTTTGAACATTTGTGTGGCCGCCATTACGTTTCCGTCAAGATGGCGGCGATATAAAACATGACACTGAGGTGCCCTTTGCTAGTGCTACCTCTGTACCAAATTTCGTTCATTCGGTTCCACCGTGTTCGAATTAATAGGGGGAATCAATTTTGACATAAAGATGGCCGCCATCCGCAAACTATTAGCCTAATGACCTATTAGATTGGTCAAAGGATGCTCCCTCCATAAAGGTATGTTGTTACAAAGTTTGGTAGAGATCGGATGGTTATGTTAGTCGTAATTTGATTTAAGCTTTAAAAATTTGTGTGGCCGCCATTACGTTTCTGTCAATACGGCGGCGATATAAATCATGACACTGAGATGCCCTTTGCTAGTGCTACCTCTGTACCAAATTTCGTTCCATTCGGTTTCACCGTGTTTGAATTAATAGGGGGAATTGATTTTCACACAAAGATGGCCGCCATCCGCAAATTATTAGGCTAATGACCTATTAGATTTGTCAAAGGATGCTTCCTCCATAAAGGTATGTAGTTGCAAAATTTTGTGGAGATCGGATGATTAGGTTAGTCGTAATTTGATTTAAGCTTTGAACATTTGTGTGGCCGGCATTACGTTTCCGTCAAGATGGCGGTGATATAAAACATGACACTGAGGTGCCCTTTGCTAGTGCAACCTCTATACCAAATTTCGTTCATTCGGTTCCACCGTGTTCGAATTAATAGGGGGAATCAATTTTGACATAAAGATGGCCGCCATCCGCAAACTATTAGCCTAATGACCTATTAGATTGGTCAAAGGATGCTCCCTCCATAAAGGTATGTTGTTGCAAAGTTTGGTAGAGATCGGATGGTTATCTAAGTCGTAATTTGATTTAAGATTTAAACATTTGTGTGGCCGCCATTACGTTTCTGTCAATATGGCGGCGATATAAATCATGACACTGAGAAGCCCTTTGCTAGTGCTATCTCTGTACCAAATTTCGTTCCATTCGGTTTCACCGTGTTTGAATTAATAGGGGGAATCGATTTTGACACAAAGATGGCCGCCATCCGCAAACTATTAGGCGAATGACCTATTAGATTGGTCAAAGGATGCTCCCTCCATAAAGGTATGTAGTTGCAAAATTTGGTAGAGATCGGATGATTAAGTCGATCGTAATTTGATTTAAGCTTTGAACATTCGTGTGGCCGCCATTACGTTTCAGTCAAGATGGCGGCGATATAAAACATGACACTGAGGTGCCCATTGCTAGTGCTACCTCTGTACCAAATTTCGTTCCATTCGGTTCCACCGTGTTCGAATTAATAGGGGGAATCAATTTTGACATAAAGATGGCCGCCATCCGCAAACTATTAGGCTAATAACCTATTAGAGTGGTCAAAGGATGCTCCCCCCATAAAGGTATGTTGTTGCAAAGTTTGGTAGAGATCGGATGGTTATGTTAGTCGTAATTTAACTTAAGCTTTGAACATTTGTGTGGCCGCCATTACGTTTCTGTCAATATGGCGGCGATATAAAACTAGGCACTGAGATGCCCTTTGCTAGTGCTACCTCTGTACCAAATTTCGTTCCATTCGGTTTCACCGTGTTTGAATTAATAGGGGGAATTGATTTTCACACAAAGATGGCCGCCATCCGCAAACTATTAGGCGAATGACCTATTAGATTGGTCAAAGGATGCTCCCTCCATAAAGGTATGTAGTTGCAAAATTTGGTAGAGATCGGATGATTAGGTCGATCGTAATTTGATTTAAGCTTTGAACATTCGTGTGGCCGCCATTACGTTTCAGTCAAGATGGCGGCGATATAAAACATGACACTGAGGTGCCCTTTGCTAGTGCTACCTTTGTACCAAATTTCGTTCCATTCGGTTCCACCGTGTTCGAATTAATAGGGGGAATCAATTTTGACATAAAGATGGCCGCCATCCGCAAACTATTAGGCTAATAACCTATTAGATTGGTCAAAGGATGCTCCCTCCATAAAGGTATGTTGTTGCAAAGTTTGGTAGAGATCGGATGGTTATGTTAGTCGTAATTTAACTTAAGCTTTGAACATTTGTGTGGCCGCCATTACGTTTCTGTCAATATGGCGGCGATATAAAACTAGGCACTCAGATGCCCTTTGCTAGTGCTACCTCTGTACCAAATTTCGTTCCATTCGGTTTCACCGTGTTTGAATTAATAGGGGGAATTGATTTTCACACAAAGATGGCCGCCATCCGCAAACTATTAGGCTAATGACCTATTAGATTTGTCAAAGGATGCTTCCTCCATAAAGGTATGTTGTTGCAAAATTTGGTAGAGATCGGATGATTAGGTTAGTCGTAATTTGATTTAAGCTTTGAACATTTGTGTGGCCGCCATTACGTTTCCGTCAAGATGGCGGTGATATAAATCATGACACTGAGGTGCCTTTGCTAGTGCTACCTCTGTACCAAATTTCATTCCATTCGGTTTCACCGTGTTCGAATTAATAGGGGTAATCGATTTTGACACAAAGATGGCCGCCATCCGCAAACTATTAGGCTAGTGACCTATTATATTTGTCAAAGGATGCTCCCTTCATAAAGGTATGTTGTTGCAAAATTTGGTAGAGATCGGATGATTAGGTTAGTTGTAATTTGATTTAAGCTTTGAACATTTGTGTGGCCGCCATTACGTTTCCGTCATGATGGCGGCGATATGAAACATGACACTGAGGTGTCCTTTGCTAGTGCTACCTTTGTACCAAATTTCGTTCAATTCGCATTCACCGTGTTCGAATTGGTAGGGGGGGGGGACAGACATTCAGAGTACGCACACACACACACACACACACAGACTCCCACACACACACACATACACACACACAGACAGACACACTTTTTTCGCCCTGTGTTGATCTCTTAAGTCTACTTTCATTTTTTGCAAAAATCGAAAGTAGGCTAATAGCACGACAATGCAACAGCCCACGCAGCAAACATTATTCAGACCCATTTACGGCGCTGGAGACGGGACGTACTAGAGTATCCTCCCTTCTCTCCCGATCCGTCACAATGCAATTTTGATTTGATACCAAAATTGAGAGTTCCATTGCGTAGGAGACGCGTCCATACACGAGAAGACTTAGCCAACGTAGTGTGAAGCGAGATTGCCAGATTGGACAATGGAGTATTGGTCATCTTCCTCATCGTTGGCAGCGGGCAATTGATTGCCTTGGAGATTACTTCAAAAGATGTTAATGCGTTCAAAATGTGTTCATGTGTTAATGTGCGTGCAAATTAGTGTTCTCAACATTAGGATATACGATAATAGTTTCTTAATTTCACTATTCTGCCTTGTCTACAATAATTCCTGAGAAACACACGTAACGGATTTGATTGGTGATGTACCTTATGTAGGCTACGTGTATAATCAAATGTTTATATAACAACGCATTTGCCTAAAGTAATAAACAGAGTTGACCAAATTATTATGGCGAAGGTAGGTAGTTACTTAGTTATCTATTGGAGCTCTAAGGGGTGGAACAGCGAGGTCATCTGCCCCTATGGCAAAGGTAAATAGAACCAAATTCCTTATTGCCCATTAAGTTACATTGCATTACAATTGAGAACTTCATTTGAGTTCAAGTTGCAGGATTTTCTTTTTGTTGTAATTTGTCATGTGCAAAATTCACCACATGCGCTACAAGAGATCCTTTACTAACCAACATCATTATGTATTTGTGCATTTTTACGCATTTATGGTATGTATTGTGACCCTTTGACAGATGTCCCACGTCCACATAAGTGCGAATCTTAATAACAGCTGAGCATAAGACTCAACAAGTAGTTCCGTGAAGAACTATATAGCCTATTTTCATATATCCTACGGTACTCATATTAATTGCCTCTATCAACAAACAAAATTTCAGTTTGATTGCTAATGTAACGTTTTTGGGGTTCGTAAAAATAGGTCAGGCTATAATGCACTAAATCTTTATTTACAATAGTGTTATTTACACTAGTTAACACTAAATCAAATTATTTACACAAATTAGGCCTACTTACTTCCACACACACATACACAGAATCTCACTTTACACGGCTACAAGTCACTATTTATTTACAATGTTCACTGCAAGGAAGTATCTCCTATAGTTACTATTTATTTTCCACAGTTACTGTTTATCTTCCACAGTCACTATTTATCTTCCAGACTTACTGACTACGTTATTAATCTTCACAGCACTGTCTTCAATATTACAGCACTTCACATTATTTATTTCCACTGGTCGCTCGGCACGGCACACACCGACAGCGCGGACTCACTCAGGACTCACACTGACCCCCTGCTCGTGCATATCACTGGTATATAAACAATCGGCCTCTGGACTGGAATGTTCTCGGCCGTTGCTCCTTCCAGTAGCGGCATTGAGAGTGTTCTAGTGGATTCTATGCTGGCACCACCCAGTCCTTTCTAGTTGGCTGTTCCCAATCAGGCCCCCTCTTTCAGCAGCGAGTACGTTCTAGTGGTGGATTCTAGAACCCTCTAGCCCCTCCCAGCGATGTTCCGGATTGCCTTTCCTCTTCCAGTAGGTTCGAGAGACAGAATAGTCTGGTGGCCCTTCCGCCAATAGTCTACCTGATTCGTAGCGCTATTGTATTTGTGGTGGCCTTGGGGAGGGGCTACCCAAATTAGCCCGGCCGGACTGGCCATTCTGCATTGCTCACACACCCCGCCTGCCCGTCACTACGAGGATAAAGAATGGCGACCGCTGGGCAATTGCACGAAACTTTACACTGCCCCCTCCTTAACAATGTTCCGTCTCGGAGCAGACACTTCCAACAGGGTGACGGTAGGAACAGCTCTGTCCTTCACGGCATCGTGAGTTGACGAAGAAGTAACAGTCCACCGTTTTCTGAGACATCACGTTTGTTCGGGGCCAGCAGCACACCATAACTTCAATCCCTGTGCGTCGAAAGACTTCCTCTAGCATGCTTCTTACAATCCTCCAGTCCAACCCATCTAGTCCACAGCCCACCTTGGGTACAGCTAATTTGGATATGCTTCGCTCCAGTAGGTGCTCCCGCATAGCAAGTAGACTATCCCAGATGGCATGATAGGAGGGCTTCAGATGGGAAAGTTCTTTCGTCACTAGATAGAACAGCGATCGCTCGTTCCTGGTTAAGCACAACACGCCCCCGACACGAGGCTCTTGGCTCTGCAGCTCTTCAATCCCGCCGTATTTCCGCCGGAACACCTGGCCGATTCCCTGGCTCATCCTCAGGTCCTTAGCCACACAGTGAGCCAAGGCATACCTCACTGGCGGTTTGGAATAAATCTCGTCGAATCTCGGTAGTGACGCCATAACGAACTTTTCGGCCAATTTGGCATTGAGCCATGAACTCTTCGAAGGATCGTTCTGCTTCTGGCAATCGACAGATACGAGCGTGTTGTACGTGCCCCTCGTCATCATTGTCGCCCAGGAACGTTGCCAACCGATTGAAATGGACCACTCGGGGTTTGCCATTCGGTCTTCTCCTGATACGATAGACGACGTCGTTGATCCTCTTCAGTACCTCATATGGTCCGTCCCAGGAGCGTTGTAGCTTCGGAGAGAACCCTCGCCGCCTTTTTGGGTCGAAAAGCCAGACTAGATCTCCTGCTTGGTACCCTCCTGATTCGGCTCTTAGGTCGTAACGCTCCTTCATCCGGTTGCTCGCATTCTGGATGTTTGCGCGAACTCGGTCGTGAATGTCATTCATCCTTCGTCGGAGGTCGGAGATGTAGTCCTCGCCAACAACGTCATCCTTAGGTTTGCAGCCGAACGTCAGGTCACACGGCAACCGCAGCTCTCGGCCAAACAGCACATTAGCTGGCGTTTGGCCAGTGGTCTCATGTATAGAAGAGCGGTATGCCAGTAGAAACAAGTGGAGAAACTTGTCCCAGTCCCGCTGGTGGTCGGATACAATCTTGGACAGGTATTTCTCCATTGTTCTGTTCATGCGCTCCACCATGCCGTCGGACTGTGGATGCAGGGCAGTTGTTCTTGTTTTCCGGATCCCGAGAATCTGGCACAATTCCTGGAACACCGACGACTCGAAATTTCGCCCCTGGTCGGAATGCAATTCCAAAGGTACACCAAATCGGCTCACCAGCTCCCTTACTAGTGTCTCGGCAACCACCACCGCCTCTTGATTGGGCAATGCATATGCCTCTACCCACTTGCTGAAGTAATCTATTGCTACCAAGATGTATTTATTTCCACTCTCAGTCATGGGGAAGGGGTCCGCTACATCGATGGCGATCCGTTCGAACGGTGCACCAACGTTGTACTGTCTCATCGCTGCTCTTCTCTTCTTCTGAGGCCCGTTCGCAGTGGCACAAACCACGCACTTTCTGCACCATTCACGAACGTCGTCGGAGCAATTGAACCAGTAAAACCGCTCTCGGATTTTCTCTATGGTTTTCCGAACTCCAAGGTGCCCTCCGGACGTTCCATCATGCAGCAACTGCTCTATCTCGGATACCCTGTTTCGTGGAACAATAAGCTGTAGCCTCTCATGAGTCCCATTCTCATTCTCCAATACCCTCTTTAGAACCCCGTTTTCCAAAATCACGGAGCCCAGTAGGCTTTTACAGAGCGCGAGAAGGGAGCTACCTCTTCCCAGGTCGGTCGTTCCTCAGACTTCTTCCAACGCAGTAGGTGTTTTAAGTCCGGATCATTTTCTTGGTCCTTACGGATTTCCTCATCCTGCCAGTGGTCGTCAGTCACAGTACTTCTTCTTACCGCTGCAATTTTGTCTTCTATCCGATTGCAGTGCTTGCAGTCTTGTGCGCACGGTCTCCTAGAGAGAGCATCAGCATTTCTGTGTATAAGACCAGCCCTGTGTTCAGAGTCGAAGTCGTATTCCTCGAGCCTTTCGATCCACCTGGCTACCTGTCCCTCCGGGTTCTTGGAACTCAGCAGCCATGTAAGTGCTGCATGATCAGTCCGTAGAACGAACTTCCTTCCGTAGAGGTACTTGTGGAAATGCTCCACCGACTTCACTACAGCAAGCAATTCCCTTCTAGTCACGCAGTAGTTCCTCTCCGGTTTAGAAAGAACCTCGCTGAAGTAAGCTATCACTCTTTCCTGCCCACCTTGCAGTTGGGAGAGCACGCTACCGATGCCTACATTGCTAGCATCGGTGTCCAAAACGAACAGTCCTTCCGGTTGTGGGTAACTCAGGATAGGAGCATTGGTCAGTACCTCCTTCAGTTGTTCGAAAGCCTGTTGACAGTTTGTGTCCCACACAAAACTCCGGCCGTCTTCGGTAAGTTGAGTCAGAGGCTTCGCGAGATTAGCAAATCCTGGCACGAATCGACGGTAATAGGTGCATAGTCCGAGGAAACTCCTAACTTCGCGCTTATCCTTCGGTATTGGCCACTCCTTCACCGCGTTTATCTTCTCCGGATCTGCAGCAACCCCCTCTCCGGAAACAACGCGGCCCAGGTAATTAACTTCTTTCCGAAAGAGGAAGCACTTCTTGGGGTTGAGCTTCAGGTTGGCTTGTTTTAGACGCAAGAACACCTGCTCCAAATTCTTTAGGTGGTCTTCAAACGTCCTTCCGAGAACGATGATGTCATCCAAGTAGACCAAGCAGGTTTCCCAAGACAGCCCTTTTAAAACTCGCTCCATCAAACGTTCAAACGTAGCAGGGGCGTTACAGAGTCCGAACGGCATAACTGTGAAGTTCCACAGTCCCGAACCAATCGTAAAGGCGGTCTTCTCCTTGTCGTTGGGGTCCAACCCGACCTGCCAGTACCCACTCTTGAGGTCCAATGTGGAGAAGATCGTGCTCCCATCCAAGGTGTCCAGGGTGTCATCGATGCGTGGTAGAGGATAACTGTCCTTTTTCGTCACATTGTTCAGCTGGCGGTAGTCTACGCAAAACCGCGTAGATCCATCTTTCTTCTTCACCAGAACCACTGGCGAGGCCCAGGGGCTGCTTGAAGGTTCAATCACCCCATCGCGAGCCATATCACTTATTATTCGCTCGGCTTCCTCTCGCTTGGCTAGTGGCAATCTTCTGGGCGTCTGGCGAATAGGTCTTGAGTCACCCGTATCGATGCGATGTTGCACCACGTTCGTTCTTCCATTACCAGTCCCATCCTGAAAGGCATCTTTATGACGTTTGAGAAGTTCCCTTACCTCTCGGCTCTGCTCAGGATTTAGCTCTTGACACGCTGCCTCGATAAGACTGTCAAGCCACACTGAATGTATACCGGATGAGGAGGCAGCTGTTCGCACTTGGCGTACGACGGAGGACACAGACGAACATATTCCCAGGCTGGTTCCTTCCCGAACGGTTACTGGGTGATCATGAAGGTTCATTACCCGGACAGGAATCTTCGCCCCTGCACGAGCCAAAGCTTTGGCTACCAGCATTCCATGTCCAGTTTCGCCTTCGCCAAACGTAGGCCCTACCATGACGACACAACCTTCAGGAATTTCACCGTCCAGCTTCCCTTCTACCATTACTTCACTACGTCCTGGCAGTACCATGTCTATCGCTGCTATCACCCGTACCGACGCGGCGTTCCTCTTCTGCAGCACTACCTCCTCGTTTCCGACTCTCAAAATTCCGCTTCCCAAGTCTAGTCCGAATTTGTACTTAGTCATGATGTCCATCCCGAGAATAACGTCCTCTTCCACCTCAGCGATCAAGACACGATGGCGAAACTGGGTATCACCGATGATGAAGTCGACGACTGCCTCCCCTCGAACGTTGGCTGGCTCCCCCGTTGCTGTTCGCAGTGTCTATCTTGTGGGTGTTATTGCTCTTCTCGCGATGCCTGGTCGGATGATGGTCATTGTGGCCCCTGTGTCCAGCAGTAGGTCTCTGGGTTCTCCATCCACATGGCCACTGACAAAAATTGGGTTGGCTTGACGACCCAGAGACGCGACAATAGCAGAAGTGGGGGCATTCCTGGTGTTGGCGCGGGTTGACAGTCGCCCCTTTCCATCAACACTCTTTAGTTTCCCTCGCTGGTACTCGTTATTCGTAAGTTTAGGGCATCGATCTCTGAGGTGCCCAACCTCCCCGCAGCCCCAGCACCTCGTCCGTTTCTTCTTGGTCTGCAAGGCTTGAAGAACTTTCTCCGCGATTTCTTCTATGGAAGGCACAGGTTGGACCTCCTTGTCTCTCTCCAGAGCTCGGATGCGCGCCTGGCTGCGCACGGATTGTTGAACAGCCTCGAACTCAAGGGCTAGGGTCAAAGCATCATTCAACGTTGGTGGGCGCGCTAGCTTCACTGCCCGCTGTGTCTCGGTCTCGCGGAGCCCGTCGAGAAATTTCTCGGTAGCAAGACTCTCGTAAACGTCGCTGGGCACTGTTGGGTAGGCGCTCCAGCAAGACGGGCTATGTCTGCTTCAAACTCCTGTAGGCTCTCGTTAGGTCTTTGGCAGCGATTTCTTAACTGGGAGCGATATAGCTGCTCCATATGTCGATGTCCGAACCGCATTTCCAGTTTTTGAACGATAACGTCATAGTTCTGTCTCTCCGATAAGGTAACAACTTGTAGGACTCGTAGGGCCTCTCCGCGCAGCGACAAGCTCATCATTGCAGCTTTCGTGGCCCCTGACCACCCATTAATCATGGCGGCGGTCTCAAACAAGGTGAAGTATTCTTCCCATGCAGATTTGCCATCGAATGTTGGCAGGTCAGAACGCCCAACTGTGGGGATGGGTGCACGATCCATTGGCAGGTCAGTCCGCCCAGCGGCGGGAACAGGTAAACTCTCCTTACCTTCCGATGGTTCAGCAGCGGCAATGGTTTCGTTTCGTTGCTTGTCCTTATTTTGAAGCAGGGCGCTCGCAAGCTCGTCCTCCAACTTCCGCAGCGACTCTTGAAATTCCTCCCTCAGCTTCGTTTCCGTAGTGAGTGTTACTTCTCGAAGTTTCCTCCCAAGATTGGCATTATTTTCCATTATATTCCTTTCCATAATTTTGGAGTTTTCTACTATTTTCTTTTCAAAAGTTTCCACATCGTCCGCCATTTTCTTTTCCAAAATTTCCACCACCTGGCCTATGCCGCAAGGAAGCTCAAAAAGGAATATATCTGGGTCCTCACCTCCGTCCAGCAGTAACTGACGTAATCGCACTTGTAGCGTAGACTTTGTTCCCGTGGTATCAGCTTCTCTTTCTTCCAATTCCTGCCGTAATTCCGAAACCTTCAGTGCTGAAAGTTTTACTTTCCTTGTCGCCATATTACAGTACAAAATGCGAGACACACGGACAGTCAGCACACGATTAACCAGGCTTCCAGATGGTACACACAAGACAGTCACTAATAATTAACTATCGTACACACTTCCTTAAAGTAGGCCTTTTCAAAAGTACGCACTGTTTCATACAGAAGCACGCACGCATAACCTGACCCCACATCTGACACCAATTGTAACGTTTTTGGGATTCGTAAAAATAGGTCAGGCTATAATGCACTAGATCTTTATTTACAATAGTGTTATTTTCACTAGTTAACACTAAATCAAATTATTTACACAAATTAGGCCTACTTACTTCCACACACACATACACAGAATCTCACTTTACACGGCTACAAGTCACTATTTATTTACAATGTTCACTGCAAGGAAGTATCTCCTATAGTTACTATTTATTTTCCACAGTTACTGTTTATCTTCCACAGTCACTATTTATCTTCCAGACTTACTGACTACGTTATTAATCTTCACAGCACTGTCTTCAATATTACAGCACTTCACATTATTTATTTCCACTGGTCGCTCGGCACGGCACACACCGACAGCGCGGACTCACTCAGGACTCACACTGACCCCCTGCTCGTGCACATCACTGGTATATAAACAATCGGCCTCTGGACTGGAATGTTCTCGGCCGTTGCTCCTTTCAGTAGCGGCATTGAGAGTGTTCTAGTGGATTCTATGCTCGCACCACCCAGTCCTTTCTAGTTGGCTGTTCCCAATCAGGCCACCTCTTTCAGCAGCGAGTACGTTCTAGTGGTGGATTCTAGAACCCTCTAGCCCCTCCCAGCGATGTTCCGGATTGCCTTTCCTCTTCCAGTAGGTTCGAGAGACAGAATAGTCTGGTGGCCCTTGCGCCAATAGTCTACCTGATTCGTAGCTCTATTGTATTTGTGGTGGCCTTGGGGAGGGGCTACCCTAATTAGCCCGGCCAGACTGGCCATTCTGCATTGATCACACACCCCGCCTGCCCGTCACTACGAGGATAAAGAATGGCGACCGCTGGGCAATTGCACGAATCTTTACACTATGTTAGATTCGTAGATACTGAGAGCCGACTAAATATTGCAGATGGTAGCCAGGTTGGATTTTTATTTATGTACTATTACATGAAGATTATTGTGTACGTGTGGTTTTCAGACTTCAATCGCATGATTAGGACACAAGAAGTAAAAACGAGATTTTAAAATTTCGCACAGCTGCCATCTTGTGGTTATGAAAACTATTGAAATAAATCAGATACCAGTGGATTAACATTTGTATAAGCATTAACGTGCAAAGTTTCACTGCACTCAGATGGTTAAATCGCGAGAAACGTCCATATAAATATTTATACTTCGCGTCGCCGCCATGTTGGATTTGTGCTCACCAGGTTACTGAAAGTCATATAGGTGAACTTATGTTCATAGCCTCTATGAAAATTTTAAAAAATCAGTTTGATTGCTTGAAAAGAATCTTAGATATTGAGAACCATCAAAATATTTCGGATGCTCGCCATTTTGGATTATTATATGTATAGGTCATAGAGTTATATACCACTAAAGGAAAATTATTGCGTAGCTTCATTATTCAAACTTTCACTTCGATCGCATGATTACGACACGAATAAAAACTTAATTTTAAAATTTCGCACAGCCGCCATCTTCATTTTATAAACAATTGAACTAAATTAGATGCCAGTGAATGACAATATGTATAATCATTTACTGTACCTCATTTCGATGCGCTCATATGATTAAATCAAGAGAAAAATGTATTAGAATGTATCAACTTCGCTTGGCCGCCATGTTCGTTTCGTAGTTAACAGGTTTTTGAAAGTTACGTAGATAAACTTGTAGCAGTGCTCTTTATCACCGTACAAATTTTCAAGATGATATCATAAATAGTTTCGGAGATATTGAATGCCTGTGAAATATTTCGCACAGCCGCCATTTTGAGGTTATGTAAACAATTGAACGAAGTTAGATGTCGGTGCATTACAATGTATATAAACATATACTGTGCCAAGTTTCATTGCGTTTGGTTGGTTAAATCGCGAGAAACGTCCATTTAAACGTCGCAAATTCGCTTAGCCGCCATGTTGGTTTTGTAGTTACTAGGTTTTCAAAGGTCACATAAGTGAATTTCTAGTAGTTCCCTTTATCACCATACAAAATTCCAGGGTGACATCGGTAATAGTTTCGGAGATATTGAATGCTGGTGAAATATTTCGCACAGCCGCCATGTTGGATTGGTGAGACGTAACGAAATTTGAAGGGCACGGTCGGGGTCGCGCGGAATAGAGCTATGAACTTGCCGAGTTTCATTGAAATCTCTCCAGCTGTTTAGATTTTATTAGGGGGGGGGGGGGCACTCACACACACACGTATCACACACGCACACACACACGGACAAAAGGTGATCTCATAAGCCTATTTTTTCAAAATTGAAAATAGGTTAAAAATGTCTCGGGGTCTACATGGGCGCAACAACAAAAGTTGTATACGTTTGAAATGGCAGTTTTGATCAAATATTCATTTTCTTTTCATTGCAAATAGAAGCCTTATTTGTCTGCTTCAAATTAATATATAATATATTCCATGTCGATATTCCACCTGTAAAACTATTTTAAGGGGTCTCGTGTGCACTCTACGGGGCGTGGCTCCGGAATATCAAGTAAGGTATTGTGCCCGTATAGAACGGAGAATGATTAGTCATATCCTGGCTGTGCTCGCTGCTTCGGGGCATGTGACATTCTCCCACAGTATGACTGCACATTCAGATATGAAAACACGTGTGGTTCACATGGATGCATGAAAAACTCACAATTTACCATTGAATATAAATTTATTCTCTCAAAGAATAATATAAAAATCAAAACACACAAGTTTACTTGAAATTTGTCCCATCAAGTAAAATATCAAATCAAAAATCAACATAAAATCATCAAAATCACTCAAAAATTAATTAGGAATCACTAAAAATCAATAGAAATCATCTTGCTTAACTCCTCTAATCATTATCATCAATCTTTCTTCATTACAAATTACATTTACTTAGACATCGAGTATGCCTATCATTCTGGTCCAAAATTATATCTAAGGCTTATGGACATTTATCTTACTTCATTTCCCTTCATTTCCCTATTCATCTCTCATTTAATTAATTTTTATCTGGTTCCTTAACTGAACAACTTCTTCCTTTAAGCCTTAGGTTCACTCTTTAGAAACACAATACACAAATTTCACTATATCATGGATCGAACTCAATACTACTCCATTCATCTATTTCATGCTACAAGGTGGTTTTTATTCATGCTGTATCATGTACTGTTTTTATTCCCTTAAAATGGGTTTGATAACCTCGATGTTAGGCCCCTTAAAGCAACAATTATCATCATCATCATTAAAATGGGTTTATTCCAACTCTACTAAAACTTATTAAATTCATTACCCGTCTGTCGCATTATCTTTTGGAGCAGATATCGATTTTCTGTTATTAACATTCATTTCGACCCTTTCATCAAATATTACTTAATTTCTTTAAACAAAAGCTGTGGACATTCGTCTCACTTCCAGCAATGCAAATATATTCTTTGTTTCATTCTAGCACCTTTTAATCAAAATGTACTTAGCGTCTGCTAATTGCTACTATGAGCTCAACTCCCTTTAAAACTTCCATTCACTAAAGCCTCATTGTGTGGTTCGCTAGCCCACTTACAAACTCCTGGCAAGGCCGACAGCTGGCCTCTCTTCCCCCTTCGAGCTATTAGATGTATGACCCGTCCAGACCGTATAAACTCGTGATTCTACAATGTTTACTTCCTCCAACTGTATCAATATCCAAGCCTGTACATCTCATTAATTACTGCAACCATTTGCTTCCTAACTTCATTCATTTCAATAACTTCACGTCTCCATAAGATTATGCATTTAATTCAGAGAGGACACACGACGCATAAGTTTGTGGCGAGACCTTGTCTCCCAATCAATAATGCATTTACTGTCGGATACACAACAATGCTGGTACAATACATACTTGGATTGGTCATAATTGGCTTTCGGCTCAGAGTCGAGAACACCATTCGCCTCCCCAGTTAGCAAGTATCTCGTAGAGACCACCATCCTTTCCAGTCTTACATGCACAACAATTTGTATTTATGCCGCATTGGAGGCCTTCAACATCCCAATCGGATCATAATACACACATACAACCATAATATACCATAAGCTGACCTGACTAGGCTCCAGACCTATCAGTGGGTGCTTGATGCTAACTCATTTATTATATCATTATTTGGCCCATTTTGGCAACACAACAATTTCTTGGATTTCCATCATAATTAACAACAACTCTATTTATCAGGGCAAATTTCCTGGTCTTACTCTTCGCTTTCTCCCAATACTTGGCATGACAGCCTACAAAACATACAATACAATATCAGTTGTTACGTATTCACCCTTCTACGTTATTCACATAAGGTCTGCAAAATTCGTTATTCATTTCAACAAAACTTTAAGGCATTACTATCCTTTAATTAATTAATCCTTTCAATTAGAGCTCATTATTTATTATTACTTCAACGTCATCAACACTTTCATTATTCATTTCAACCATTCACTTCAATTGTTATTATTATCAACCACTATCATAGAGTGCAACAACTCATTATTTAATCCTTACTTCAAGAGTATTAAACTCGACAATTATTGTTATTATCATAAATTATTATTATTATTATTATTATCATTCTGGTGCTTATTTACTCTACTGCTTAAAAACATTTACTTGGCAATAATACTTTACCATTTGTGTATTCATATTCGATCTCTCCTCCTAGGTTTATTTATCATTTATTAAATTCACTTTTACGGTTTTTAGTAACTTTACTTTGCATAGCGCAATTATATCAACAAGATCATACTTGTGGTTAACATTTATCACCATCTCAATTATTGTTCACAATTTAACAGTACATTTCAATTCTTCAGTGAATCAGTGCATGATCTCCCCAATCATTACATGATGTCACTAAATCAATACATGATACAACATAGAATTATAATAAAATTCATGATTCACCTCTCATGTGCAGCTGGTCGGTGACCATACTTCAGAATTGGTTCGCCCATCCTGAGCTTCCTTAATAAGCCATCATCTTAACACTATATTTCACCATCTTCAATTTACACTTAAATGGACATGGACTCATATTTAAACACATTTTTGCCCTTGGTATAAAAACACTTTCACTTTGCATAAACACTAAAAATTGATACCTTAATTTCATATATTATTTACACTTGTTTCACACGATCATATCTCAGCGATTTAGGGGATTCCCTTCGGCTGTTGATGATCTCTGATGCGAATCCTATCGTTAGGCAACGAATGTGTGACTTTACACTGGAACTTCCTGGTTCTTCTTCCCTCGATAAAATGTTTTATTGTTCGTCGCTTTATTTTTACGGTATCGACTTAAATATGCAATAATCTCTATTTTCTCGCCACTTTCTATTTCTATACTTTGTTTAACGCGAACTATAGCTTTTCTATCTTGGCCTCCCTTCGAGGATCGGTACACTGTCTAACATATATTTCCGACGATTCTCCCTAGAGTACTTTCTCTGGTTTCGAACTTCCCTTCCCTTCTGGGATCTACTGTCTTTGAAATACGTCTTCGCTGAACGTAGCGCAACTTATTTATCTGAGTCCTTACGACTTCCGAACTGTGCAGAACTAGCGTTCTCTACTGGCCGCTGTTATTTAAACTTTGCGTTATTACTTTAAAGTTCGTTGGTTTAATGTTCTTAATTCCTTTCGAGTCTCGAACTGTTGACTATCTCAACTTGAAGCGTGACTGGCTACAACACTTGTAGAATAGTGACGGCGCAACTGACGCGTGGCATAACCTCCTCTGCTGATCTCCGAGATTAGAACTTGAACTGACGTCGTAACCTCCTCCTTTGAGGTCCTGAATGAACTCTGACTGACGTGAACTCCTCCTCTGAGGTCCAGATCAATCTCTGACTGAAGTGACCTCCTCCTCTGAGGTCCAGATTGAACTCTGACTGACGTGACCTCCTCCTCTGAGGTCCAGATTGAACTCACTTGAGCTTCTGCTCGGGGCTCTATTTATTCAAATTTACTAAAACGTAGTCCCTCAAGTACTTCCGGAGCTCATTTCCTACACCCGGGCTCCTATTTGCTTAAGATATTATTTGCAGATGCAGATGTAAAATATGCTAAATGTAAGATCCGTTCCTTGCGGAATTAATTTTAATCGCTCAATTATTTTTAATTAATTAAAAATGTTATCATTCCTCTTCAGGGGCCCGCGTAGTGGTCTCATTTACCTTCAAATCAATTCGTGTTAACCCCCGATGACGCGATGCTTATTCAGCGATTTTAATTCGTGTCAGCTTTACGTGTTGCCAACTTATCAAAAGATATTATCCCTGTGTTGCTTCTAAGCTTGGCTTCTAAATATGGTGTTTTCCTTTCGTCAGGTTATTTCTTAGTAACTCGTTGACTTTTGTTCAGTGACTCCCTGGCTTCTGTATTCAAATTATTAATGAGTTTGCTTCTTCTGGGGCCGGCCTTAATGACCGTAATAACAATAATCGTTAAGAAATAGTCCCCCATTAGTGCCGTACTTGACTAGCAATCAATTCTCTCCAAACTTCGATGTGGTGGAATGTTGAGTAGCTATCAGTGCACTTTAATTCCTGAACTGTAGGCACGATTATTTCTCCCTTTATGGCTTCTAGCCTTCATTTTAATTTAAAACTGTCAAAGTAATGGGACTTGAAGCTTCCTTATTCGTTTTAATAACGCAGCTGCATGCTCTGATTCTTGCTCAACTGGTGTGTTTCTGTAACACTTCTCTCTTGGATTAACCTGAGCTATTCTTTTCAACTAAAAGGTCTAGTGTTCGACGTTGTACCAACCCCAGTTGGGTGCAGTAAGAAAATCATGAAACTGACGTATACTAGCTATGTGCAAGTGTAGGATCGAGGTGCATCACTCCCGAAGAATTACCGTTTTTAATATGTCTAATTCAGTTTATTTGGCCATATCACAAATGTGTAACTACATTTACGGTATTCTCGGAATTATAATCTTTAACATTTTATGCCTTTAAAATTAACAAAATCAGCTTCAAAAATTGACATAGAGATATTATTGATACATCACATTGGTTGGTTGGTTGGTTGATTCCTAAGTTTAGGGGCTGCCACAACGTGGTCATGTAGCCCCGTGTACTTTGGGTGTGTGTAGAATCAGTCTGATAACCGGTGTTAATTGTGATGACTGTATTAGTGTGTGCATCTGTTTAATTCAAGTAAGGACTGCAGACATTGATTTTTCTCAAGTAGTTCCTACTTTGGCCACTAAAGGCTACCGTCAACGACTCACTAGTTCAGAACTTAGTTACCAGATGCCATCGCAGTCGGCTCTTGACGACGAATGTAGGAACCTAAGAACGTTAGTCAAATGTTTAACCTATATATAATATAGCTTCTCACAGGTGTAATTAGTGGAAGGTTCTTTAACATGCCATAAATCTATGACATGGGACCGCCGGCTTTACTTCCCCTCCGAAGGAAGGCATTCTGAGGGAATTTTAACGTTCTTAAAAAATCCGACGATTTCAGTCGGGTTTGAACCCGCAATTTTGGGCATAGAAGCTCAGCATGCTACCAACTACGCCACCGAAGCCGCCATACATCACATTAATGCTATGGAATTTAGAAATGCTGTGAGCAAGGGATTTTTGGATACTCTAAATACTTAAGCCACCTTATTTATTTTAAGCAATGATAAAATTGCATTTTTGTTTGAAAAAAAAGAAAAAGAAAAAAGAAACCTTATACACACTGTCTGTTGCAGATAACTTCGAGATTCTAGTTCAGAGCTTTATGTGCGTTAAATAGAAGAACTCAGTAAAATAAATCTGATGATTGAATCATATTTAGTAATTGTAGGGCATTTTCTTTTTCAAATATTCAGAGAACTGAAAACAGAAAACAAAGTTTCTGGTACAAAATTTTGATGGTTGGGTTTCATGTGTGATGTGGTAAATTTTTTCCTACACGTATATAGACTATGTAGTCTTAACTTTAAAGCGCGTTTATTAAATAATACACATTAAAAGGCCAATCTTTAAGAAAACTAAACGATGTAATGTCGTAACTTACCTCATCCTGAAACGAAATCTCTCACTGTTTGATCATTTGTTACGAGAAGTGAATGGCATACAAATACCTATAAGGAATTATTTCATTTCACAGTAGATCTTCGACTGGAAGTCATTAATCTGTATAAGATGCCACAAAAGGACATTCTCTTCATCATTGTTGAAGCATCTATGAACTGTGTAACAATGAAGAATTTGTTTCTATTCAGCTTTACCATAATAATTTGGCCACCTGTGTATTACCCTTTCACGAATTGATTGCCAGCCGTCGAGATGGGAACTATTCTTTGTTTACTTGTGTCACACGGCAACCTGCTTCGTTGACAGGTATTGTTGCGCGAGTTGGATATGACTCAGCTCCAGTAGCCTCAGTCATCGTTTAACTGTCCGTGGTAACATGAGATCCTGTGACGCTTATCTGACGCAATGCTGCTTGGCATGTGCAGACTGCACTCTGTTGTCGCTGTGTCCTCCGCTTCGCCTCGCGGGGCTCATGCTACAATAAACAACAAACACTGGCGCAGCCACGCTCAGCGGCAATCAAATGTTAAATGGGTAATAGTTCCCATGAATTAACCTCGTACGTCTTTGAAAATAAATATTTTTCATCTGTGCTACGCTCAGGAATGAGAACAATTGCAATATTGTAACGAGCCACCCCTAGTGGCAAGTTCGATAACTTGATTACGGTGGGTAGAAGCACAACACAGTGACCTTTTTAAAGAAAAAGTAGTTTTATTGCAGGTCTTAGCAAGTTACATTTCACCACATAATAAACACTGCATCTCACTTCATAAGACACTAATAGTCACTATATCTTCCACACTTCCTACTTTCACACTACTGTCCTCGCTATTAATACCTGCAACTCTGCCTTGTACACAAACTACAGCTATTTACGATAGCCAGTCACCCACCACTACACACTGCTTCGCTGTCCGCTGGCTAGGAAACAGCCAAATGCTTTTCGCAATTCTCCACAATATCTCTGTGGCACTAGGTAAGTACACACTCCTCAAAACTCAGTCCCTCCGTATGATTCACACTGCCTCGCTGTCTAGAGAATCAGCCTCACTCGGGTTTTGCACGTCACGTCATCAACTATTGTCGCACTCGCTCAAAAACACTGTCGTCCCTCGCTGGTGAGACCGCTTTATATAGCAGGCTGGTGACTCAATGAATGCTTCTAGAACCGTCCAGGATTCACGGCTTCTCGAGATTTCCAACACTGGCAGGATCACGAATGTTCTAGACCATCCCTTTTGTCCTCGCAGCCCCTTGCGTAAGGCGCAGGTAACACACAGAGGCAGAGCAGAGCCCGGGGCGGTTGTGACTCACGCGGCGAGGCGACGAAACAAACTCACAGCCGTAACACCACCCCCTTCCTAAAAGGCTGATCGTCCCGACCAATCATTGGTCCGTCTGTGTCCTCCGTAGGCTGCCAGGCGATCTCGATGCACGATCTTCATCTTCGCCCTCGGGCTCCGCTGGATCCTGTAGACGACATCGTTCATCCGTTTCACGACTCGGTACGGGCCCTCCCAGGACTTCTGCAGTTTGGGTGACAGGCCTTTCTTCCGTAATGGGTTGAAGAGCCAGACCAGGTCGTCCTCGTGGAATCCGCCGGCATCCGTCTGCTGGTCGTATCGGGTCTTCATTCGGTCGGTCTCTACCCGCAATCTCCTCCTTGCGAACGAGTGTACGTCCTCCAGTCGGTCGACCAGTTCTTGACAATACTGGCATACAGGGACCGGATCATTCCCAGGTCGGCCGAAGGCAATATCGACAGGTAGACTGAGTTCCCTCTCAAACATGGCCCGGGCTGGTGTGCACCCGATGGCTTCATGCACGGCGGTGCGTTAGGCCATGCGAAATAGTGGAAGATGTTTGTCACAATCCCTCTGGTGCTCGCTGACGACTATTCGGAGATGGTTCTCGATGGTACGATTGAATCGCTCAACCATCCCGTCGGACTGAGGGTGTAGCGGCGTCGTTCTTGTCTTCCGGATTCCCAGCAGCTGGCATAGGTTTTGGAAGACCTGCGACTCGAAGTTCCTCCCTTGGTCGGAGTGCAGTTCCGGGGGTACTCCGTACCGGCTGACGAATTCCTTCACCAGGGTCTCTGCGATCGTCGCGGCTTCTTGGTTACGGGGTGCATACGCCTCTGGCCATTTTGTGAAGTAGTCGCTGACGACCAATATCTAACGGTTCCCTGCCTCGCTCAACGGGAATGGTCCATCAACATCAATGGCCACTCTCTCCATGGGGCTGCCCACGTTGTATGTCTTCAGTGGACCCCGCCGTCTTCCTCCTGGGCCCTTGCTGGCTGCAAAATCGTGGCACCTCGCGCAGTGGTTCTCCACGTCAGTTCGGCATCCGATCCCGTAGAACCGCTCTCTCAGCTTCTCCAGGGTCTTCTTTATCCCTAGGTGTTCACCAGATGATCCTCCATGGACTTCCTTCAGGACTTCCTCCGTCAGAGCCTTTGAAACGACGACTTGTTCCCGAGATGTCTTCCCGTCGGTGCTCTCCCAGGTACGGCAGATGAGGCCCTCCCTTACAACCAGCGAGTCCCACTACGCCCAGTAGGACTTATACTTTGGGCTTCAGTCACTCACAATGCTCCACACGGGTCTGGGGACACATGCCCTCTTCCATTCGGCTATCAGTCCCAGGTCATCATCTTCCGCTTGTGCCCGCGGGAAAGATTCGCGGCTCCAGCTCCCTTGAAGTTCCACGGTAGTCCTTCAGCACTGAATCCCGGTGTTCTCCTCCCTTTTGGCACAGAAGGTGCAGTCTTCGGGGCAAGGTCTTCGTGACAGGGCGTTGGCGTTAGAATGCAGTTGGCCTTTCCTGTGCTGGATCTCGAAGTTGTGCTGTTGAAGCCTCTCTAACCACCGCGCAAGTTGACCCTCGGGCTGCTTGAAGTTCAGTAGCCACCGCAGGGATGCATGGTCGGTCCTGATGAGAAATTCTTGCCCGTACAGGTACTTCTGGAAGTGTTCAATGGTCTTCACGATGGCGAGCAGTTCCTTCCTGGTGACGCAGTAGTTCCTCTCTGACGTTGATAAGGCTTTGCTGAAGTAGGCCACTACTCTCTCCTCGCCGTCCACTACTAGCGACAGGAATACCCCTCTACCAAAATCGCTGGCATCGGTATCGACGATGAACCTTGTTCCAGGTCAGGGGTAGGCCAGAATAGGTGCGGTGCACAGAGTCTGCTTGAGTTGTTCGAAGGCACTGTGGCATTCTGATGTCCACGTGAAGAGTTGGTCCTTCTCAGTCAGTCGATGCAGTGGTTTGGCGATGTCGGCAAATCCTCTCACGAAGCGACGGTAATAGGCGCAGAGTCCCAGGAAGCTTCGTAGTTGGGACTTTTCCTTCGGAACTGGCCACTCCCTCACAGCTGCGGTCTTCTCTGGGTAGGTGCACACCCCTTCCTCGGAGACGAACAAGGTACTGGACCTGCTTCTGGAAGAGCTGACACTTCTTGGGGCTCAACTTCAGCTGGGCAGCCCGTAGCTTCATCAAGATCTCCTTCAGGTTGCTGTAGTGCTCCTCGAAGCTTCTCCCCAGAACGATGACGTCGTCTAGGTAGACCAGACAGGTCTTCCAGTGTAGTCCCCTCAGAATGGACTCCATTAGCCTTTCGAAGGTCGCAGGGGCGTTGCACAAACCGAACGGCATGACGGTGAACTGCCAGAGTCCCCTGCCCACAGAGAACGCCGCTTTCTCGCGGTCCCTAGGGTGGACCTCCACCTGCCAGTAGCCACTCTTCAAATCTAATGTGGAGAACCATCTTGATCCTAATATGGTGTCCAGCGTGTCGTCGATCCGGGATAGAGGGTAGCTGTCCTTCTTCGTGACGTCGTTCACCCGCCTGTAGTCCACGCAGAACCTGGTGGAGCCATCCTTCTTCTTCACTAGCACGACCGGAGAGCTCCAAGGACAATGTGATGGCTCGATCACCCCCTGCTCCTTCATTTCTTCAACCACCCGGTCGACTTCAGCTTGCTTGGCGAGCGGGACACGTCGGAAAGGGGCCCTAATCGGTGCGCTGCCCTCAACGTCGATTCAGTGCTGGACCAAGCTTGTCCTGCCGAAGTCCTTGCTCCTCACGGAGAAGACATCCTGAAATTCGTGTAGCAGGTCCCCATTTGACGTGATTGTTCCTCGTCTAGTTGGTCCTGAGATCCTTGGCACAGCTTCTGTAGTTCTTCTGGCAGGGCGCGTCTTCTTCGGTTGTCCATCTGCAGGTGTCCGTCCGTCGTGTCTGTGATGTGGGCAATCCAGGTAACGGGCTCGCACCCTCCTAGGTTGGTGTCCCGGTGAACCGTAATGTCGTAGTCGTTCAGGTTGGACAGGCGGACGTACGGCCGAGACGTCATATTGATGAGGGCCTTGGCGATTAGCAATACTTTTGTCTGGATGTCCTCATATTTTGGATCGATGACAGCCGCCACTTCCTCAGCAGTTCCGTCGATAATCAAAGCAACGCTGACCTCCGTCCTGGCGGGAACGATGACGTCCTCTCTCAGCCTTACTTGTCGTGCGGTGATGGTCTCATGTGCTAGTTGCAAAGCAAGTTCCTCACGTCCAAAGTGCAGAGTGTTGGTACTCAGGTCCAAGATGATGTCGTTCTGGTCCAGAAAGTCCATTCCGATGATCACTTCGTTTGATACGTCAGCCACAAGCACTGGATTCTTCACCACCCGTCGACCAATGACGAACTCCAGTGATGCTTCGCCATGTACCGGTGCAGTCTCTCCAGTCGCGGTTATTAGTTGAAGGTTCCTTTGTGTGGGTTGCACCCTCCACCTCGGGATCACGGTGGGATTGACGATGGTCCTCGACGCTCCCGTGTCGATCAGCATGGGCCAGCTCACTCCGTTGACGACTCCATCGACCATCAGGCTGCTATTGTCCCTCCGTAACTTCGTCACAAGTACTTGGACTGCCGGGGCTTGACGACAGTCACAAGCCAACCTTTGCGCCCCAAGGCTGGCTAATACTTGTCTCCATGGGCCGCGCGGTTTTCAGACGACTGATTACCCGTCGGATACCCTCGGCGGCAGCGATCACCGCAGTCCTTGCTCAGGTGGCCTTTCTTACCGCAGGTCCAGCAGGTCGGTAGTCCTCTTCCGGGCCGCCTCTCCGGTTGTCTTCCGTCTGTGTCGTTGCTGGTTGTGCCGCGACTATCGAAGAAACGGCTTAGAGCCTCCATCAATTCATCGGCCAGGGGCTTGGTCTCGTTGGTTTTTGCTGGTTCGTCGACGTCCACTTGACGCACCCTCGTGTGCATTCTAGACGCCTGTTTTGCAGTCTAGAACTCAAGTGCGTGGCTCAGCGCATCTACCAGGGTATTATTGCGCGCGAGTCGCAGCACCAGTTGAGTGTCCGAGTCCCGTAGCCCGTCGGTGAAGGTCTGCGTCGCAATCAGTTCCAGAAAGTCAGCCCGCGCTGTTGGATGGGCGAGCCTTACGAGGCGTGCGATAGCCATCTCGAACTCCTGCAGGGTTTCCGCGTTCTTTTGTACCCGGGTCCGGAGCTGCATCTGGTAGGCCTGCTGAAGATGGCTATCTCCATATCGGGACTCCATATGGGCGACTAGTGAAGCGTAGTCCTGAGATCCAGTCGGGATGGCCTGAAGGATATTAAGGGCGTCCCCTCACAGCGCTACAATGAGAGATGTAGCCTTTTCCGAGTTGTTTCAGTTGTTTATGGAACAGGCCGCCTCGAACTGAAGCAAGTACGTGCTCCACGGTACCTTTCCGTCGAAGCTTGGGGGCGTCACCCTGCTCTGTCCCGTCCCTGATATTCCCAGTGTACCTGTGGGCGGGCGTCGGCGCAGCTCGGCAACTTCCTTCTGTAGTGCGTTGAATTTCTCTTCCACCCCCATCAGCGGGCGTTGGCGCCGCTCGGCAACTTCCTTTTGTAAGGCGTTGAATTTCTCCTCCACCCCCATCAGCGGGCGTCGGCGCAACTCGGCAACTTCCACCTGTAAGGCGTGGAACTTTTTTTCCACTGCCATGACTTCCTCACGTAGGCCCTGTTCTAATTTCTTCAGGTCTTGTGCTAACTTAATCTGGTCATCTTCCATCTTCTTCTGGGCATCCTTCAGGTCCTTGGCTAAATTCTTCTGGCCGTCTTCCATCTTCTCCAGGTCGTCCGCTAACTTATTTTGACCGTCTTCCATCTTCTTCTGAATGTAAACAACGCTCTTAGGTTTCTATGTTCGTTGCCAAGAGCCGACGGCGGTGGTGTCTAGTAGCTAAGTTCTGAACTTGGCCTAGTAATCGTTGACGGTGGTGCTTGGCGGCAAAAGTAGGAACTATTTGAAAAATTCTAAGTTGCAGTACTTAAATAAAAAACAGATAACAAACACTAATACAGTCATCACAATTAACACCGGTTATCAGACAGATTCTACACACACCCAAAGTACACGGGGCTACATGACTGCGTTGTCGCAGCCCCTAAACTTAAGAACCAACCAATCATCTTCTTCTGGCCATCCTTCAGGTCCTTGGCTAATTTCTTCTGGCCGTCTTCTAATTTGGATGTTAAGTCCTTGGTTAAATTCTTCTGGCCGTCTTCTAATTTGGATGTTAGGTCCTTGGTTAAATTCTTCTGGCCGTCATCCATCTTGGTTTCCATGCCACTTAACTTTTCTAGCAATGCTGCCAATTGCGCTTCGATTTTAGTTGTTTGTCTTGTAAAGGGCATGCACTCACAGGAGAATTAGAGAACTGTGGTAAAATGACATGCTCGGGTTTTGAAACTAGGACTTTCAGGTGTTGTGCTTGTGCTTGAGTTCGTAATCCGGCTTCTGACACCAGTTGTAACGTGCCACCCCTAGTGGCAAGTTCGATAACTGGATTACGGTGGGTAGAAGCACAACACAGTGGCCTTTATAAAGAAAAGGTAGTTTTATTGCAGGTCTTAGCAAGTTACAGTTCTCCACACAATAAACACTGAATCTCACTTCATAAGACACTAATAGTCACTATATCTTCCACACTTCCTACTTTCACACTACTGTCCTCGCTATTAATACCTGCAACTCTGCCTTGTACACAAACTACAGTTATTTACGATAGCCAGTCACTCACCACTACACACTGCTTCGCTGTCCGCTGGCTAGGGAACAGCCCAATGCGTTTCGCAATTCACCACAATATATCTGTCGCACTAGGTAAGTACACACCCCTCAAAACTCAGTCCCTCCGTATGATTCACACTGCCTCGCTGTCTGGAGAATCAGCCTCACTCGGGTTTCGCACGTCACGTCATCAACTATTGTCGCACTCGCTCAAAAACACTGTCGTCCCTCGCTGGTGAGACCGCTTTATATAGCAGGCTGGTGACTCAATGAATGCTTCTAGAACCGTCCAGGATTCACGGCTTCTCGAGATTTCCATCACTGGCTGGGTCACGAATATTCTGGACCATGCCTTTTGTCCTCGCAGCCCCTTGCGTAAGGCGCAGGTAACACACAGAGGCAGAGCAGAGTCCGGGGCGGTTGTGACTCACGCGGCGAGGCGACGAAACAAACTCACAGCCGTAACAATATGTTCATATTTGAACACGAGCCCCCTTAACATAGTTTTTATCTACTTACAGGTGGAATATCGAAATGAAATGTTAATTTCAAGCAGACAAATAAGGCTTCCATTTACAATTAAAATACGAAAATTGAATTATTGTTCAGAAATGCCATTTCAAACGTATATGCCTACACGTACCTTAAAACGGTGTCTTCCTGATTGCGGTCATTCCAGATTGCGTTCACCTCATTAGTAGTCCAGAATGCGGTCATTTTCGTTTTAGGGAAGAGCTATAAACATTCCAGCGTCCAGATTGCGATCACTGTTCTTGGGAGACCGGGTTTGACAGTGAACTTATTATTTTTGACTTGTCAAAAGTCACAGATTTCAAATATTGAATGTTGAAAAACCCAAAACTTCAAATGTTTGATTTTGTATGTAGGAGGGGGCGGGGTCAAACATTGATAATAAAGGGGATTTAGAATCAAACGCAGAACAAATTACTTTTACGAGACGAATTTTTCGAGGTAATGAAAAGTATGTTTTTCACGATATAGCCTACCTGATATCGCGCCAGGAGATGGCAGTCGGGTTTGAACTGCAGAGGTCTTCCCACTCACTGCGTATCGCGCATTCCAAAAATAGTTGGTCACTACTTGCTTCACTCAGTCAGCACATTCCTTCTTTCACTGACTGAGTGTCGCCTGCTGCAATGACAACCATTGGCATGCGGGAAGCTGATATATTTATGTTAGGAATAGGTGGACCGCGCATGCGTACTGCAAGACCCCTAGCACCCCGTCGCAACGTGCTCAACTGCCATCTCCTGCCGCGATGACAGTACAGTACCTATTATAAAAATAGTTATCTCGCGCCTCAAATGGCAGAGGAGGGGCAGAAATTAAAAATTATACCCTGTAAGTATAAGATTTCCCGTTACAACAATTTTGTTGAAAGTGAAGGTCGTTGATTCCGATCCTGTTAATTGACTTGACAGTTACTATATGATGTGGACTAGGCTGATGTTCATTCTTTGTGGATAAGTCTAGTTATTTATGTTGTTCTATTTCCAGGATTACAGCTACTCATTACCACTGAAGATGGTTTGTTTAAACATCTAATGAGAGTTCCACACCTGACACAGAAGATAGACATATCATTACGAGCATCACATGACGCGCACATCCTTCTGTGTGATACTGACGATCTGGAGAAGGAAGGATCCTGTTATTACGTTATCCTCAGTGGGTGGTATAAGGATACCAAACAGAAGTATAAGAGTGTTATTAGGAGATGTCTCACAGATCAGATCAATATGAACCTTAATAACGGCCCAAAAGGGAGCTGTACTAAGTTTCGGGCCAAAAGTGAGGTAATATTTATTTATCTTCATTTATCAGGCGTGATCAAAATATTTCTGTTTGAGGACGTTGCTACCGGAAGGTCTGCAGCCAGTGGATACCCCGAGCGTCCGGGAAAACTGCGACAAGCGGTGCTGCTGCGTTTCGCCTTAATTGTACGCCGTAATTTATCCAGTCATGAGAAGGGGCGACACTTATGTTCGCAAGAGAATGACAGTAATGGTAGTGGAAGGTGACAGAAGAAGGGGAAGACCAAGAAGAAGATGGAGGGACTGTATACGAGATGACTTGAGGAAGAACCATCTAAGGGAAGATGACGTATGGGACCGAGGGAAATGGAGAAGACTTGCCAGGAACGTCGACCCCACCTGAGTGGGAAAAGACGAAAGGAAATAATAATAAGAAGAAGAATTCCGCCAGTTTTGCGCACAACCGTTACCCAAAGATGGAGACACTAGGTTCCTTGAAACCAATAAGCAATGTGAGCAATGTGCCCCGTTAATCAAACAGGGTGAGCATCACCTTTCCAATAGATAGTTGGCTCTTGAACTTCTTGGGACGAGGGGACCTTGGATGATCCCACTGCATCGTCGACGCTTTCGGATTCCGGTTCCCAGTGATGGCACCAGCTTTCCTCGCCTGTATCAATGCGCTCCAGGAACGTGTAGCCTTCACTGAAGCACATGTGGTGCAGCAGGAAGCCAGCCATCCGGTGTGGTTTTTGTTCGGCATTCAACGTCAGGGGTATCCACTAGCTGTAGAATTTCCGGTAGGAACACCCTCAAAGGGAAACTTTTTGATCACACCTTATACTGTATAATGGTTCAATTTACTTTTGTAAATTTCATGATGAAGCATAGGACAAGATCCTTAAAATGCATATAACAATAATCTCTTCCTCTACAGGATCCCATTATCAGCGAAAACCACTGGATACACCTCAGAATTGACTGGAGTGATCAGCTGTCTCTGACACAGTTTGGACAGAATAAATCCTTCCTGAGATTCAAGCCAAAGACACCCATTGGGATAAATAATGTATTGGTTCGCACCTGGAAAAATTATGGATTGTGGAAAGTTCATAATTGTAAGTACTGTATTTATAATTACCAATACCATACACTTCCTGGATTTAACAAGTAGTCGCTTGGTGATAATGGAGCCCTTACACACATATTACTAGTTTTGCATTATTAATGAATTGTAGTGCATGACTCAGAGTGCTACGCATGGTCAAGTTTGCATAATATTTGCTCACAATCTTGCTTAACTAATCAAAATGAACAACATTTATAAAGCTGATAACAGGCGTGTTCTCTCAGTGGCAGAGTGGAGTAACAATTTTGATGGTGTTAATACGAAGTAACAAGTCTCTTTGCGAGGAAACATTCTTGAATCCGTCTGAGCATCCGGACTGAAATAAAGCTAGACTGAAGAAAAATAAATTATGACAAAATCCTAAGGCAAAGAGTACTTTAAATAAGCTAAATAGAAAACGCCGCTACAATAACCTCTGCTGCAAATTCACATAAAAAAAGAATTCAAGAAGGAACAAAACAACGAAGAATGATTCTCATGTTTCTACAAAGTTCTACTGCAAATCTACATAATCTGAGGTGACTTCTACCTTTCGACGTACGGTACTCTGCTTCTGATGAAGCAAATAACGTAATGACTACTGCTCATAGCCCCGATGTTGACAGCAACTGGATCTCCAACTCTCCTCCCACTGCTAAGGCTGCATGATCTGGTCTCCAACTCCATTCTCGTACTATTTCGAACTGGGTTCTTCAAGCTTTGAGCTGGGATCGCCCTTGCTCATCTTCTTCTGTTCTTGTTAGCGCAGTCCTGACTGACGTTCTAGATGTCCCTTTCCCATTCTCATAATTTTGTGGAGTGGCTTTAAGTAGCTCTGGCATTTTCTCAAATAAATTGCGTAATAATTTTTAAGTTATTCTGGATTTTCCACGTTCTCATTGCAGTATTCCCTTCTCAGTCTCTACTCTTCCATCTGTACACTCATATTCAACTCAGACATGGTTCACCGTACTGCGGTTGTAGAGTCCATTCTCATTTGAATTTTCTGAAAAATCTTTATGAACTTGACTCGTATATTTCTTCTGCAAAAGTGCATGCCGTGTAGCATGATATTCACCATATTAGTCCGTGGATTACTGAGCTATCTTGGTAATTGATGATCAGGGAAATTTTAACCGAAAATTACTCGTATAAATGTCCAAGTTCAACGGTTGCTAAAATGAAGAAAGATTATATAATGTTCCACATTGTAGCTCACGATTAGTACTAACCAACCAGCGAATTGTTACCGGTGGTGGAAATTGGAACTAATGCGCTCCGCCCAGCCACACGCCTGCGATGGACGTTATTTGTGTGCCTGATTCATGCTGGGCGGGGCGCTCAGCGGTGTGTTCTCATTGTAGCCGATGACTGTACATGAGTCCCCCTCCCCCTTGCCCCGCAAGCCGCTCCCTGCAGCCATAACGAGGCGAGATACACAACAGCTGCGGTCTCCTTCTAGCGGTAACAATTCCCTGGTAGGGTATTACCACTCGTAAATTTTCACTGAACACTGCCACTCAGTAATGCTTCACTGTTCACACAATCGCTCGAATACTGTAGTAAATTTCTCCGTAGTTATAACGTGCAACAGATTGAACTCTCAACGTAGCAGGTCTCGAGACTGACCATCAGTGGCGTATACAGGTCTGAAAATCTGGGCAACCTCTGCACTTAATATTCCACAAAACATGCCTTTGAACAGGCGTGCGAAAAGAGTTCATATTTGAAAACCCTTCATTTGACCATTCACGACTAAATAACAAACACGGCCAGCAATACAATTTAGACAGTTTAGAACTGCCAGATAACCTATTCCACCTAGTTTATGTAAATGATGTGAAATGACGTGTATACATTGGCACACAATTTCAGTTCAGGTGTAGGCCTTATCATACGTATAATATGAACTTTCACTGTATGGACGACGGCTGAAAGGAACTACTAACAAACTCTCTATTATACAGTCATTGGCATTAAAACCCCCGCAGGTGTTTGGTCCATAATCTTCTTACAAAATCACAACTGGCACAGTTAATACAAAACACTACATCAAGATTCTTCAGCATACACACAATTAAATAAATCACACATCGAAAATACTATAACTACTAAAACATATTCACATCTATGCGCGCGATAATGAATATTTATTGTAGGCTATTTGTTGCTTTAAACGCTTTTAACTTCAAAGAAACCACGGCTGTAGCGGCAACTCGCTCGCTATGAGCGCTTTGCCTGCACGGAACAAGGGTGGGTGCGGAGTGAGGGGGAGAGCGGCGTAAGGCTGCCGCTTTTTTGATCGGTTTCTACTGCGTTGCCGCGTTGACTACCCACTAACCATTATTTATTTCGATAAAGAAGAATGTGCACGAAAGTCACGATTGTTTGAATGCTTTGTTGAAACTGTAATAAAATGTTATTTATTTTTAATGTAATTTTCTTGGGCTACCGCCGGTAGCCCTAAGAACACGCCCCTGCTGTCCATAGACCGACACGGCTTCAGTTGCCGGTAAAATGATCACGCCCGCACTCCACTCGGGTCTCAAAGTACAACTCCCATCGCGACTCAACCAAACACGCCAAGTGTCCACTCGTAACTCCTCTCTCTGAAAATGTGCTGGCTGCCCCCTATCTGTTCCAAAGTCATCCCTTCCACCGGCGAAAGAACGATGGCGCTCTATTTTCGTATTTTAATTCCTCCTGTCGCATAGACTCATTTAAATGCATTTCTAAGTTGATGGTAATTTTCCTTAAGATATTCCGCTATTCCCAGGGTATTCATAAAACTTCTGTCTCTTCTGTAACTATATTAAAGACCTTATTAAAACTTCGTTGTATTTCAGCCATTACTCGGTCGCTCGTATCATGTAATCTCCCCCTCTTTCTCCCTCCTTTGCTTGACCTTGGGCAGAGAAGCACACCTCCACTCCTCTGTCTTGCCTTGCTGTGCATGCTAACTTAGATATTACGAAAATCAGTTCGTTCCCTTTGCCTGCTGGCTTTATGATAGGTCACTAAGTCCACATCCTAGGTTCCAAAATGCTGTTGCTTCAATGCTTAATAAAATATACCTGTCATTTATATTATCACACAGGAAAATACGGGTTCAATACTTAATGAAAAAAATAGAAATTGCAGTGTAAGATAATTCAGTTAAAGTTGAAATGTGATTAGTGAAATTCCTCTGCACAGATACCTTTGAGCACACTACTAATATAGGAAGTGTTCTGGATACTTCTGAAGGATTAATTCTGGATGGAAAACCTTGCATTGCTCTTCAATATTTCATGTCACGTGCAATGAAACTGGATATACGCATATTCATACAAACACTTGAGTATCAACTGGAATTTACTGAAGATCAACTATTGGTAAGTGTTCTGAAAGTTGTAGTTTAAGTATTAAGCCACTTGGAACAGTGCCTATACTCATTAAACTATAATGTGTTGTAACAGTATAACAGTATTCTATATTTAATGGATAACTAGTGGACCCGTGCGAGACTCTCGCATGTGTATTAATCACCTTCCTGGCTTTACTGTTATGCGGGCTTCTATTTACATGTTTATTTGTTTAAACGCACTTTTTAAACAAATTGTCGTTATTTATGAAATCAGAGAGCAATTCATCACTGCTGCGGGTTGCACAATGGATTGTGTGCGCCCCATGTGTACAGACTACCATCATGGCTCTAGTGCTATGCGGGCTGTACGTGACACAGTTCAACCTGAGGCTATCGACTTGTTTGTTTAAAAGCACTTTATAGACAATTTTTTTATGTTTACTTTACAAGAAACGCATGATTTTTCCTGTACTATTGAGACGATTTGGAAGAATTTGGTACAAACCACACATTCTAACTCCCTCTGGTTTAGGAGCTTGAGGTTTGTGAAACATACACCTTAGCGTATTATATATACAGGGTGTAATTGATATGATGGAAGTCCGTTACACTGGTGAAAGAAGGGACTGTTCTAAGCTTCCTAGGTAAAGAAAATTGTCACCTATCTTGAAATTGAAAATCGATCATTAAAGAGTCAATGTTTTTAGTTTTTTCAGAAACTAATCAAGCAGAAAGTGGTGCGGTAGGCTGGGGGAAACGAGGCGGAGCGAGATGTGACGACACGCGGAGGGGAAGTTGTTACGCAATCGGAGCATTGACCTTACCGGTTGACTTGAGGGGTGGTAAGCTATCAGCTGATATGAGGATAAGCGGTACCGACTCGTAAGAAAATGTGTATTGCCGTTGTTCTTGTTGTTATTGTTGACAACGCACGCAATGGCTTGGGACGTTAGGACCGGTAATATTGTGTAGCCTACTTTGTAAGTGTGGAATTCATTGATTGATGTTCATGTATAAAATAATTTCGATACTCAGCCCTGGTGTATCATTGGCGTCCGTGTTGGACCTTCTGTTGACTAGTTTCTGAAAATACCAAAAACATTCACTTAATGAAATACAGTGTGACAAAATTCCGAAATCCCGTAGTCTGTTCAGAACTAGGCATTCAAGACAGGTGTAAAATACTTGATGTTTTGTTTGAGAGGCTTGGCGATTTTGGTCATTTAGCCCCATGTAGCTGGGTGTGGGTAGAATTTGTGTGATAACCTGTGTTTTTGTGGTTCCTGTAGTAATGTGGGTATTTGAAATTCAGGTGAGGATTCGGAAGAAGGCGCCAGCCCCGTGGTATTGGGGCAGTGCAACTGCCTATCAATTGCCTATCACCGAAGATTTTTGTGATTTAATTCCACCTACACTAATTAAGATCGACTGAATTTCATGAAGATATTTGGTTAGAATACCATCTTCTATCACCAGTGTAACGGACTTCCATCATATCAAATACACCCTGTATGTCGGTCAATGTCTTGGAAACGGGCTTACACTTCGTTCCCCTCAGCAGCACAGCTGACTTCTCCCCGTCACCCTCCCCTCCAACGCTAAGGAATGTTGACAAGAGTCTGAAGTTGAGTGACCTCCTTGTCTTGTCTGCCAATGACATTGAAATACACAAACCGAGCCTATGAACAGCTGTTTCACACCTTTATGGGGAGTGGCTACATGACTAGTGATGGTGGGCCTGTCTAGGATTTTGCTATCCTCATGGCCTATGCATACAAAATGGAAATACTAAAGATTTGGTAAATTAATTTAAGAAACTGTTGGTCTATCTTTGTGTAAAAACAGTGCAACAAATGTAACCAAAATATTAATAATACTATTATTATTATACTAGGCTACTACTACTGTACTAATAATAGTAGAGGAAAGTGCCCATAATCGGACCCCTCCCCTAATGTGGACCCCCGGTCTCCCCGGCTCTGCATTCTCTTGAACTCTAGCGAGACCGAGTGTAAATAGTAGTTTGGGCATCTACCACTCTGTAGCGGAGCGCACACGCCGCCTGCTTCACGTGTTGCTTATCAGTTCGCCATTACGTGTTTTGACAGTGGTAAAAGTTTTAACATTGTGCTATATGATTCCTTATTTCTCCCAGATATAGGCAGGTAAGCCTCTCAAACTCTATATATTCTTAAAAGGTAAGGGTTAAGGTTAATGTTTATCATGAAACCATTTCATGTAGATTTATGGTTAAAAATGTATTGAGTTAACAAAATGTTGGCTATAGTTGCGCAAACCGGACCCCCCACAGTTGCCTAAACCGGACCCCTTATTTTTTCATGCATAAAGTCTGCCTGCATTTACAAACACTCTTATTCTCTTGGAATTCTGTTGCAGAGTCCAAGAGGATAATGGGGAAGGTTAATCAAAGAAAGTGGAGCCCGTCTAAAATGACTAAAGCTATTGATGCTGTTCGGAAAAAGAAGATGGTTTGAAAGAAGGCCAGTAAACAGTTTAATGTTCCGAAAACAACACTCGTGAGGTTGTCCAATACGAAGTACGGTACATCTGAGGAAGCACCATAAAAAAAGTGGCAGACCTGCAGCTTTGGGTGAAGATCTTGAAGAAGAGCTGGTTCACTATTGTCTTGCTATGGAAGCTACTCGTAATGACCTGCGAAGAATGGCCGTACAATTGGCAGAGAGAAATAACATTGAAGATCCTTTCAAAAACGAAATTGCTGGGGAGAAGTGGGTTAGACTTTTCCTTCAACGCTCAAAACCGAAGTGTCAGAAAGGAAGCTTACTGGAACATCCTATAGCAGGGCTCTTGGTTTTTTTTACTGTAACCTGTAATAGTTATATCCCACTTTGAAAATTGGTTAGGCTATGTTCTCTCTGATTTAATAAATTTTTCTTATTTTGTTTAGTGTTATTTCGTTTTTTTACAAGGGGTCCGATTTTGGCACCTTTTTTTTCAATTGCCAAAGTGTAAGGTTTAAGGAAATATTTTTTTTAAATACCTATTTTCAATTATATTTTCTAAAAGCAAAATGTAAACGGTGCATAACCTAATGAAGTAAATATTACATGCTCTTAAAACATATTTTTAAAATATTTTCTACTTTTTATTAATAGAAAACAAAATGGGGGTCCTATTTTGGGTACTTTCCTATAATAATGGAATTTTAGACACACTAACTTCTTTAATACGAGGCTACCTGACCACGTTGTCGCAGCCCCTAAACTATGGAACCAACCTAAGTTCCTTTTTTTTTTTGGTATGTCAAGTTGCCAGACTTTTATTTTTAGCACTTTACCAGCAGAGCTGCACATGCTGACTCTTATTATTATTATTATTATTATTATTATTATTATTATTATTAGACTATTATTATTATTATCATCATCATCATCTACATGGGGTGCTAGTATTGAGGCAGCTTACCATCAACGGCCGATATGCAAGTCGGGGCGTGATGGCACAGCGGTCCAGCTGTTGGCCTCTCACCATGGCGCACCGGGTTTGATTCCCGGTCAATGCATGTGAGATTTTCGAAGTGAAATGCCATGTCCTGTGGTTCGGATTCCACATAAAAAGGAGGTCCAGTAGCTCATGATCACGAAATTTACGGTCATGTAAAAACACAAGCTTCCTTACTTCCCACCATCTGCAGCCACAAGATGATTTCCCGTGGCATCCCACGAGCCCAAAGTTGGGAATGTCCCTTCATAAGACCACGGCTGCTTTCTTTCCTACCCCTGCGGTGTAGGCATGTGCATTTAATCGTACACCACGATCTCAGCAAGTCCGGTAATTGGAGGTCCAAACTGAGCACCGACAGTGGCTATCCTGAGTTTGGATTTCCCTGGATTCTTCCACGCGCCTTCCAAGGACATGCCGGGATAGTATGGTACTTGGAGTCCCGGAGCACCAACCTCATTCACGACCCTAATAACTACAGCTACACATACTGCTACAGTCACCACAGAAACACAGTTTATCAGACAAATCCAACACTCACCCAACTACATGGGGTTGATAAACAAATGTCCCAAGACCCTAAAATGAAATTAACAACTACCATCACAACAAGCTTTCAAGTCTCTTCCATCATCATTATTACCAAAAATATTTATTTACTGAACGTCCTAAACAATTGGAACCCTGCTTAAAAATAAATAACATTCAGTAAATATATAATCTCTTATAATGTGTATAATAATAATAATAATAATAATAATAATAATAATAATAATAATAATAATAATAATATGGCCTGTTTGCCATCTCTTGATGAATGCAGTACCTTTGCATTTGTCTGTTGGCACAGGCTAGAGTAAAATGTGGCTTTGCACCGAGGTCTCAGTCTCACTCATGGCCGTGATTATATGGAAGCTACTGAGGTATGGGTGTTGCTTAGTAATTACATCCAGGGCACAGTCAGTGCCTGTGGATGCTGTGAAAGGTTCTACTCATAGGGTTAGTACTGCTGTTCTGACTCAGTGAGGAAAGCAATGGCAAACTACCTCACTCCTCATCTTGCCTAGTACGCCTCAATATAGCGCTGCCTTGGGTTTTTGTGGGTATATACCCACATAACCTAACGGCGGTGCTTTTTGAAGATCCAACCATCCTTCGGGCTGACTACCTAACAGACAGAATAATAATAATAATAACAATAATAATAATAATAATAATATGTTGTTGGACACACTATTTTTATTTTTGGCGGGGATGTCGAGATTCCGGAATGTTGTGTTCACAGAATTTCATGTACGTGCCATTACATCCATCGGCATAAGGCTGTCGTATTTGTTCACCTTCATGTATTACATGACTCAGACTAGATCGAACCCTCCAGAGGGATAGCACTCTAATACCTGACCTCACAACCTCACTATCATTTAATTATTATTATTGTTTTATACAGTACATATAACACATTGCTGGTACATCACAACATAACTATAAGGGTTTCAGGGAACCAAAGAATTGTTACTGAAACAGCCACTTCTAAGCAGGAAAGTCGAAATCGCTACCCATGAATTTCCAGACGATTCGGGTTGTTGAGAGAACTACTGCCACCTGCATTAGTTTGTCCATTTGAGTATCCAGAACCAGTTCTTTAAGGTCTTGGAGCAAGGTACTTGGGATCACGCCCGTATTTGAGACAATGATAGGTATGGTCTTTACCCGTTCTAAATGCCATTGCCTTTTGATAGGGCCAACCAACTCGCTATACTTGCTTTAATGTTATTATTATTATTATTATTATTTAAAATAATAAATAACCCTGGCACTACAGCCCGTGAAGGGCCTAGGCCTATCAAGTGACCGCTACCCAGCCATTTAGCCTGCAGATATTGGGGTGACGCGTGATCAGCGCATCGGGTCCCTTCGGCCGTTAATCTTGGTTTTCGTGATCGGGGCGTTGCCTCACTGTCAGACAGCTACTCAATTGTCCTCACGAGGCTGAGTGCACCCCGTTCCAACCCTCACGTCAGTTTCAAAAATCCCTGACGGAGCCGGGAATTTAACCCGGGGCCTCCGGGTGAGAGGCAGGCGCACTACCCCAACACCACAAGGCCGGCTATTATTATTATTACTTTGTACATGTGGTACCATACTAGTATTAAATCTTGGAAGTAGTTTTCCATGGTTTCCCACTTCTACCCCAGACAAATGCTGGGATGGTTCCTAACTTAAATCCACGGCCGCCTCCTTCCCATTCCTCACCTGGATTACAAACACCCACATTACTAAAGAAACCACAAAAACACAGGTTATCAGACAAATTCTTCCCACACACAACCACATGGGGCTAAATGACCAAAATTGCCAAGCCTCTCAAACAAAACATTAAGTATATTCCTTCCGTCTTAAATGCTAGTTCTGAACAGAATACGGAATGTCGGAATTTTATCACACTGTATTTCATTAAAGTGCCGGATGGCAATGACACTTACAACGTAGGCTACACAATACTACCGGTCATAACGTCCCAAGACATTGCGTGCAATTTCAACAACAACAACAACAACAACAGGAACAACAACAACAATACAAATTTTCTTACGAGACGGGTATCGCTCGCTTTCCTCGTAACAGCTGATACCGCCTCTCAACTAGTAAGGTCAACGCTCCGATTACGTAACAACTTCCCCTCCGTGCATCGCCCCACCTCGCCCCGCCCCGTTTACCCCAGCCGGCTGCCTCACCTTCTGTTTGAAGAATTTCGGAAAAACCTAAAAACATTGACTTTTTAGTGATAAATTTTCAATTTAAAGATAGGTGACACTTTTTTTTTAAACCTAGGAAGCTTACAATAGTCTCTTCTATCACCAGTGTAACAGTCTTCCATTATATCAATTACAATTAGGCTATATATATTGTACCCTTATTGGAAAGTACAAGGAATCGAACCGGTGATCTTTTAGGAAGAAAATGTAAGGATATTCATAGACTCTTTCTACATGACTCGATCTTTAAATTGAACAAGGCTTCAAGATGACGCATAGAGACATGTCTTGTTATCAAATTTATAGCAGGCAGCTGTGGTATGCGTCACAGTGCGTACGAGCGCCACGCTAATCAGTCTCGTGATTCAACATTATGAAATAAGACGGGGAACTTTTAATACGAGCAGGCAAGCAAGGGAACCCATATAAAGCGCTTACATGACAGAATTCTCGCAACATTGGCAGTAGGCGGAGCCGAAAGTATGGTGCAATTACCCCATTCTCGAGTAAAACGCAAAATTATTAATATCAGAGAACGCTAATCTGAAAAATATTGGAAATTATAATTCAGCAATGACTTAGCCTGGGAGGGGCGAATGAATCTCGCGGAGAGATGTGAGTAAAGAGTTCCTTCCCACGCATAGCTAGAACATATGGAATTTTGTAAAAATTAAAGCTACGATCGATTTTTGAAATTTAAAAGAGTTCTGAAACTTAGATACCATAAGGAGTCAGGAGATATTTTAAGCCTATTTTCAATTTTGAAAAAATAGGCTTATGAGATCACCTTTTGACCGTGTGTGTGTGTGTGTGTGAGGTGTGTGTGTGTGTGTGTGTCCCTAATAAATTCTAAACGGCTGGAGCGATTTCAATGAAACTCGGTAAGTTCATAGCACTATTCCGGGCGACCCCGACCGTGCCTTTCTAATTTTGTTACGTCTCACCAATCCAACATGGCGGCTGTGCGAAATATTTCACCTGCATTCAATATCTCCAAAACTCTTCCCGATATCACCCTGGAATTCTGTACGGTGATAAAGGGTACTACTAGAGGTTCACCTATGTGACTTTTGAAAAACGGGTAACTACAAAACCAACATGGCGGCCACGCGAATTCGCGACTTTTAAATAGACGTTTCTCCCGATTTAACCAACCAAACGCAATAAAACTTGGTACAGTATATGTATATACACATTGTAATACACCGACATCTAACTTCGTTCAATTGTTTACACAACCACAAGATGGCAGATATGCGAAATATTTCACAGGCATTCTATATCTCTGAAACTATTAGCGGTGTCACCCTGAAATTTTGTACGGAGATAAAGGTCACTACTGGAAGTTCATCTATAAGACATTCAAAAACCGGTTAACTACAGAACGAACATGGCGACCAAGCGAATTTGAAAATTTTAAATAGACCTTTCTCACGATTTAATGTTCCAAACGCAATGAAATGTGGTAAAGGAAATGTTTATACACATTGTAATGCACTGGTATCTAATTTAGTACAATTGTTTACATGACCTCAAGATGGCGGCTGTGCGAATTTTAAAATTAAGTTTTATTTCTTGTGTCGTAATCATGCGATCGAAGTGAAAGTTTGAAAAATGAACCTACGCAATAATTTTCCTTTAATGGTACATGACTCTATGGCCTGTACATTTAACAATTCAACATGGCGACCATCCGAAATATTTATACGGCTCTGAATATCTACGAATCTATTATAGCAATCAAACTGATTTTTTTAATGTTCATAGGGGCTATGAACTGAAGATCACCTATAGTACTTTAAATAATCTGATGATCACAAATCCAACATGGCGGCGACGCGAAGTATAAATATTCACATAGACGTTTCTCGCAATTTAACCATCCGAGTGCAGTGAAACTTGGTACAGTAAATCCTTATACGAATGTTAATCCACTGGCATCTAATTTATTTCAATTGTTTCTGTAACCACAAGATGGCAGCTGTGCGAAATTTTAAAATCTCCTTGTTATTCCTTGTGTCCTAATCATGCGATTGAAGCTTGAATGCTACAAGTCCACACTAATCTTCATGTGACAGTACATATCTCTAAGACCTACATATATAAAATCCAACATGGCGACCATCCAAAATATTTAGTCGGTTCTCAATATCTACGAATCTATTACAGCAATCATACTGAAATGTTGTATGTTGATAGAGGCAAATAACATAAGTAGGATATATGAAAATAGGCTGTATAGTTCTTCACGGAACTACTTGTTTTAAACCCATTCGATGCTTAGTTTGAAAATTAGTTGTCGAGAAGAAGGACAGGCACTACTTTCAACCGGATTTAAATAAATAGCAGGCCCGCTGAGCAGAAATTATACAGTCTTAGTGAACCTCTGGAGTAGGTCACACTGTGTCAACGAACATACAGTCTTCAGATAACCTCTGTGCAGAGGTGCTGTATCGCATACAGTCTGCTAAGGACCCTTGTAGTGGTCAAACCACGTCATAGTTAACCAGTTTTATGGAACCAAGTGGGTTGTCATACGTTGACGGCGAAATTATTTAGTTAAAAGGAACTTTAGTGAAAGTTATACTGCGTGTTAGAAACTAAACTCAGTGAACACCGGGAAAGGTGTTGTAATATCTCACCAGTATCGTAGGAATTCGTGAACACCGAGAGTGTTAGAAAATCGTTGTGAACTTACCTATGCTTTCGAACTCAGAACCGAAGTGACGCGAGTTCGAAAGTATAATTCGAGTCTAAAGCAGTAGAAGCAAAGCGTAATACTTCCAATCGTCAAGCAAAGGAATACAAATAGGTTATTCCAGTAAAAACATTTGCGTACGTGAAATTAAGCGGATAACTACTTTTAAGACGCTAGTTCGATACCAGACTGCGATTATCGGAATTAGTGTCTAAAGGAGACATTCGGAATAGTATAAACTTATAGCCGTATTTAGACAGCATCGTGTCAGCTACTAGAACATTAGGGCCGATAAGAAACGAGCAGAAACATTGATATCACCCAGGGTGACCAGTGAAACAACGGGTAGGAGTATCAGAGACTCTCAGTCCAAATTCAAGCAGATGTCGGACCAGGGCAGAATTCGCTAGTACCTACATTCAGGGAGAAGGTCGTAAGAGAGTGAAACGTGTGAAATAAAAAGAATCACGAGTGTTAAACAAGCGGTTAATTAGGCTTGAGTGTAAGAATTTTGTGTATAGTGTTACAGTGTATTTCAAAATGTTAGAAAACCCGCAGATAGGGGTAATAAGTGTAATTAATATGTGCAAGATTTGTGAAAAAGCGTTATGTGTAACAAGTGCTACGGTGGTTGAAATGGAAGACTAAACCAAAAATGGTGGGCCAACGAGTTTTCAACCATTGGGATCCGGGAATCATCCGTATAAAAATGTGAGTACCGCTTATAAATATGAATACTTTTGGGGGAGTTCGTGCATCCTTAATTAATTGAAGTGTCGCACTGTTTGAAACAGGAAATTGATATGTAAAGATAAATATGAGATAAGACTAGAAGGGATCTGAACACAGTTATTGAATAAGTGAATAGAGAAATGAATTGTAATGTTCAAAGTGATTGTGTACCGATCAAGGATATGAATTGATATCACGCTAAGAGTATAAATCTCTTTAAATATCAAAGTAAAAAGTTTCTAGAACCATTAGTGTTCTTGTTAAAATTTATTAATGGCAGTGAATGGGTCATCAAATAGTAAATCAAAAGTTAGCTATGAAAGATAAAGAATGAATTCTTGCGAAATTAAGAAGTGACGAAATACTTTACAGGGATATTGTTGTACACGCTAATTAAGCGCGTTGTCAGAATAACGTCTATAGATTGTTTTATCAAATGTCCAGGATCATTAATTGCGATATAAGTTATAAGGAGTTTGAAGGAGACGAATCCAAATGTGTTGTATAAGAAGGGAGCTATTATTGAGACTAGATGACATGGGTTCACAACCCGCTCTAGAAGTGTTACGCGTGCAAGGGCCTGATTGAGTACCGCCTTGCTGACGCATGAAATCGTCGACTCTTCCAAAAATGGAATAGCCCCTAGGAATGGAGTACATTGGAGACACAAAGATATCAAATTGAATGTTGTGAGCTCCTTAAAAGGATTCAACGCACTTCCACTCATACAATGTGGATGACCACCTATTAATAGTTTTATCCTGTTAATTAATTACCACCTGATATTTACATTTTAAAGTTTTCCGTTCCGCCCAACACAACAGCAGAAAGAAGGAGGTGGCTGCTTGTGAGGAGAATCCCAATACTGTATATCAGACGGTTGGTCTGACAGCTATAAATCTTTTGAAGGACACAAGGTTAGGTCACTATTTCACTAATTGCTTTGGAGCAGGCTAGACGTATTATATAAATAACTGGGTGTTATTGCACTCGCAAGACGTTTTCAAGGAGGGGGGGGGGGGGACGACGACGACGACGGGAAGTGTCTCCGTGACCTAATTAGTATTGAGTGTAGGCTGTGAGTACGTTCAGATTCCATAAATGAGTTAATTGGTGTATTACCATTTTATGAACTCTCACGGTGTGACTTGTTTAGTAATGGATGTTCCTGAGCAAACACAAGTTTTAATTTGAAATTTTTCAGTAACTTGTGGGCTCAGCTGTAACGCGAACTTCCCAAACATAAAGCAGTACACAGACAGAGAGAGAGAGAGATAAGATTATGATTCATGTGAGCCCAAAAATAAAATTGATTATTATTATTATTATTATTATTATTGTGAAAAAATGTGTATCAACATTCCGTAATAATCCTAGTTAAAGGGAATAAATCATGTTGTTAATACCGAACAAGGTATAAAGGGACTATGGAGTCATAGTGAGCTCAGAAGAACAAACATTTTAGAAGTACTATATGGAAGTGAAACTTTAGTGGTGGGATCAATGGAACCTAAGAAATTGATTTTAATGAACGATTTGAGTGATTCCTTGTTCATTGGAATAAGTGTGAAGAAATGTGAAGTAATGTGATGTATTTGAGTTTTTATATGAGTAGAGGAGCAAGGAGGGTTCTGCTTCAAATACCGTTATTTATGCAAATGAGGGGGCGTGGCAAGGTCAATGACCTTGAGGTAGGTCATGGTCAATGACCTTGAGGTAGGTCATTGACCCCCAAGGTCGCCGGGACCCCGGAAGGTAAACAAACCTTGGAGGGTCCAGGAACCGGTTTGAGGGGGTGTGGGTGGAGGGGGAGGAGTGGGGGTGGGGAGGGAGGGTGGGGGAGGGAGGGGGAGGGAAGGGTGGGGTGGGGGACGAGGGGGGAAGGATGGAAGAGGCTCTGCACGAGACCCTCCTCGACCCAGTCTCTCTCTTGGACTGAGCGCCTTCTCTGATATTATCCTGGGCTATATAGCTTTGCCTTATGCCCGATGAGATCCGAGTGTTGCCGAAGGTTTCCGAATCTTTGTCGGTGAATGAATCGTCAGATTTGAACGGTCAACTAGTGTGTGTGTGTGACGTCATAGCAGATTACGGGATGTGGGGTAGGTCATGGACGGGGTTGAACCCTGACGTGCTAGGTTGGCGGGTAAACAAACGTGAATGAAGATGGAACTGTGAATGGAGGTTGGGACGTCGCAGGCAGAATGTAGTGTAGGTCATGGATGGGATTGTTTTTTTCTAATACTTAACGGTAAACAAATTGTTAATGGTGGGGGATACAAAAACGCATGGCATGTCGGTTCAGCCAGCTCGACATGAAATAAAAACAAGATGGTGTAATGTCTATTGATGACATTGGAATATTCCATCTAGTTGTGAAGATATGAACTGTGCCGACTGTCGAAGCCTATCGCACTCCTCTGAGTCAGCGATTGAATAAATGACTGATAAAATTAAATGATGGTGGAGAGTGTTGGTGGAATGAAAGTTAGTCAGGAAAACTAGAGTACCCGGAGAAAAACCAGTCTGCTTCTGTATTGTCCAGCACAGATTTTACATGGAGTAACTGGGATTTGAAACACAGACCTAGCGGTGAGAGGTTGGCATGCTTCTCCCTAAGCCATGGAGGCATAATCACAGAGACCTAGTGCAGCCGAAGGATTTTTTTATTTATGCTGACTTGGGAGATTTGAATTTATGTGTTATGGAGCTGAGGATATGGAAGGCGTGCTAGATGTTTAATGGACATGGATGGGTGTTAGAATGAATAATCTGATTTGAACGGTCAACCGATGTGTGATGTCACAGGAGTGAATTTCTGAGATTGACACCTGACATGTTGGCTCGCTCAGCTTCATATAAAAAAAATAAAAGTGGGAATGATAGACAAATAAATCAATCAAAACAAGAATATTTTTTATTAATCATGTTTTCTTACAATTACTTATTTAATTATTTTTTTCGTTAGTTTCTTCTCCTTCCTCTTCACTATCATCGTCCTCCTCCGTGTCATTCTCGGCCTCCATCATCAACATCATCTGCACGAAAAATTCCGCCATGACGCGGTCATTCGAAAAACTATAAAATAGAAAAAATGTCTATCAATGTCATTATAATACCCAATCTAGCGGCGAGGATATAAAAATGTCTATCAATGTCATTAGAATACCCAATCTAGCGGCGAGGATATAAACTGTCTTGATGTTTGTGTCAGGGAAAATTAAAGTACACAGAAGAAAACCTCCTAAGTTAAGGAGGCATACTCCTTGCACTTCTCTGCATCAATGATTAAATGACAGGCAGAAGGTAGGAAATAATGGGAAAAGAAGACTGGCCTCTTGCAGAAGGAGGGAATCAGAAAAGATGTGGCAAGGGCCTTGGATACTCTAATACTGTTGGAGTTGGAAGAGAACAAGAGTTGACCAAGCGAGGTTGACAGGAAAGAAGACAGAGAGGAGCTTGACACAAGTGGAAGCAATGCTGAACTCGGCTGTCACCTCTGTAGTTGTAAAATCCGCGTTCTGCTATATGTAAGCTTTTGGAAGCTGAGTTTAAAAAATGTTTTGCAAGAAGAGAATAATACTGTTAATTTTGTTATCCTTAATTCAACCTTCTTGATTACTCATGCTTCAAAGATCCTGTCCAGAATGATTTACAAGAGGATTGAAAGCCAAATAGAAACAGAGTTGGGTGAAGATCAGTTTGGTTTCAGGAGAAATGAAGGAACAAGGGAAGCTGTACTAAGTCTTAGGTAGGAAGTCATTTTTGAAAGCCTTTGTCTGGAGCGTGGCGCTCTATGGAAGTGAAACTTGGACTATTGGTGCAGCAGAAAAGAGGAGAATAGAAGCATTTGAAATGTGGTGTTACAGGAGAATGATGAAGATCAGATGGGTAGATAGGGTTACAAACAAAGAGGTATTAAGACGAGTGGGAGAGGAGAGATGTTTCCGGTGACTGCTAATGAAGAGAAGAGATAGGTTGGTAGGACACATACTAAGACACCCAGGAATAGCAAGCTTAGTTATGGAAGGAAGGGTCGAGGACAAGAACTGTAGGGGTAGACCAAGGTTAGAATATGTTAAACAGATTGACTCCGATGTAGGGTGTTGGAGCTATGTAGAGATGAAACGATTAGCTCAGGACAGGGAGACATGGAGAGCTGCATCAAGCCAGTCAAAAGACTGAAGACTCAAACAACATGGAAGTGAAACTTGGACTATTGGTGCAGCAGAAAAGAGGAGAATAGAAGCATTTGAAATGTGGTGTTACAGGAGAATGATGAAGATCAGATGGGTAGATAGGGTTACAAACAAAGAGGTATTAAGACGAGTGGGAGAGGAGAGATGTTTCCGGTGACTGCTAATGAAGAGAAGAGATAGGTTGGTAGGACACATACTAAGACACCCAGGAATAGCAAGCTTAGTTATGGAAGGAAGGGTCGAGGACAAGAACTGTAGGGGTAGACCAAGGTTAGAATATGTTAAACAGATTGCCTCCGATGTAGGGTGTTGGAGCTATGTAGAGATGAAACGATTAGCTCAGGACAGGGAGACATGGAGAGCTGCATCAAGCCAGTCAAAAGACTGAAGACTCAAACAACATGGAAGTGAAACTTGGACTATTGGTGCAGCAGAAAAGAGGAGAATAGAAGCATTTGAAATGTGGTGTTACAGGAGAATGATGAAGATCAGATGGGTAGATAGGGTTACAAACAAAGAGGTATTAAGACGAGTGGGAGAGGAGAGATGTTTCCGGTGACTGCTAATGAAGAGAAGAGATAGGTTGGTAGGACACATACTAAGACACCCAGGAATAGCAAGCTTAGTTATGGAAAGAAGGGTCGAGGACAAGAACTGTAGGGGTAGACCAAGGTTAGAATATGTTAAACAGATTGCCTCCGATGTAGGGTGTTGGAGCTATGTAGAGATGAAACGATTAGCTCAGGACAGGGAGACATGGAGAGCTGCATCAAGCCAGTCAAAAGACTGAAGACTCAAACAACATGGAAGTGAAACTTGGACTATTGGTGCAGCAGAAAAGAGGAGAATAGAAGCATTTGAAATGAGGTGTTACAGGAGAATGATGAAGATCAGATGGGTAGATAGGGTTACAAACAAAGAGGTATTAAGACGAGTGGGAGAGGAGAGATGTTTCCGGTGACTGCTAATGAAGAGAAGAGATAGGTTGGTAGGACACATACTAAGACACCCAGGAATAGCAAGCTTAGTTATGGAAGGAAGGGTCGAGGACAAGAACTGTAGGGGTAGACCAAGGTTAGAATATGTTAAACAGATTGCCTCCGATGTAGGGTGTTGGAACTATGTAGAGATGAAACGATTAGCTCAGGACAGGGAGACATGGAGAGCTGCATCAAACCAGTCAAAAGACTGAAGACTCAAACAACAACAATTCAACTTTTGCGGTATCCCTACACAGATCTCACATGAAGTGAGTGAGAAGCTGGTATACTAATGCTAATTTACATAACAGCGCAACACAATTTTAATGTATGAGTAATGATACTGTCACAACTTTAAGATATTGAAAGCCCGTTTGACATTAGACTGGTATCAAGATTGATGATGTAGGCTATTAACTTTTATTTTTGTTAAAGCGGTATGTCTTGGCAATATAATGAAAGCCATTATATTTGACAGCGGCAATAAATTTAACAGGTCTCTAACCGGTAATACAATTTGCATTAAATTACAATAAATTAGTCATGTTTCTTAAGTCGGACTGGGAGAAAAAGAAAGCTGTCTGTTCCAAACAATGTATGGATACCAAGTAGGATGCAATACACTGTATTTTTAAAATCGTCAACATGTGTGTGCTTATGTAACATAAAATGTAGGTATATATGATAGTATTACAAGGCTGAAACGCTGCACTTTGGTCATGAGTCCAAGCTCTCTGCTTACTCGGTAGACGCGTGGGTTCAAGCCCCACCGTCGGCCGTCCTTGAAATGGTTTTCCGTGGTTTCCCATTTTCAACACCAGGCAAATGCTGGGACGGTACCTTCTGATAGGCCACGGCCGATTCCTTCCACATGCAAATGCTGGGACGGTACCAACTGATAGGCCACGGCCGATTCCTTCCTCATCCTTGCCCAGTTTCATCTTCATCCACTCCATACCGACGCGCAGGTCGCCCCACGGACGTCGAATAGAATGACCTGCACTCGGCCTCTGAGGAGGTCACACGACAAAAAAAAAACTAGCTATGAAATTCAATTAAAAGCTTGTCAGGACGGACTCGGTAGACGGGTGGGTTCAAGCCCCACCGTCGGCCGTCCTTGAAATGGTTTTCCGTGGTTTCCCATTTTCAACACCAGGCAAATGCTGGGACGGTACCTTCTGATAGGCCACGGCCGATTCCTTCCACATGCAAATGCTGGGACGGTACCAACTGATAGGCCACGGCCGTTTCCTTCCACATCCTTGCTTAGTTTCATCTTCATCCACTCCATACCGACGCGCAGGTCGCCCCACGGACGTCGAATAGAAAGACCTGCACTCGGCCTCTGAGGAGGTCACACGACAAAAAAAAAAGTAGCTATGAAATTCAATTAAAAGCTTGTCAGGACGGACTCGGTAGACGCGTGGGTTCGAGCCCCACCGTCGGCCGTCCTTGGGCTACACCCGGCTAAGTATATAAAACCTTAACAACTATCTAAGTGTTCAAAGCTACTTGACCACAATTTGACAAACGCTATTAACATTAACAGCAATAGTGTTAGCCAAGCTTGACATTGCATTTAAACAATAGTGTAATAATTAACTTGACTGCTTATTGCGAGACAAGATACAACTATGTGTTTAGCTGTGTGGCTCAACTATACTGTTCTTGGCTGCTGTTAGACTCTGAACTGGAGGGTCCTGGGTTAGATTTTTGGGAGGTCTGTGGGGATTGTATTTTCTGGTGATTAATTCCCCTGGCTTGGGGACTGGGTGTTTTGTGTTGTCTTAATTAAAAATATATTCCGGTCCCATGGTTAATTGGTTAGCGTTCTAGGCTTTGATTTAATTTTTTTAGTCTGGTATCAATTTAAAAAAAAATGAATATTACTTACACGAAAATGTCCAAAGACGAGTCCCAATTTGCGGATTCTTCTTCATCGCCATGATGGGTGTTTTCCTGATCAGACATAGCAGCAGTGAATGACAATTCTTTGTAAAGTAGCAGGTTCATTTATACTAAATATGGAGGTCATCCAGTTACTGAGAAAGCGGACACTAAATATGGAGGTCATCCAGTTACTGAGAAAGCGGACAAACCGGTGTGTTGCCTCTGATTGTAAGGGTATATAAGCCCTGACATTATTGTTGCTAGTCAGAGAAGTCCACGAGTTGGTAGTATACACATCGCTTTGCTGCAAAGATCTTCTATCAGGTAATATTGAACACAGTACCTTTAGTTTCTCTAACTGTCGATGGTTATACAGTTGACCTTAAATATTTATCAAGTGGATAATAATAATATCAAATGGGTATATAAAACTATTATTGCAACTAACAGTCATTACCAGGCTTGACGTCAGTCAAAAGAGATATTACCTTATCTCGCTCTATCCGACTGATTTACTGGGACTAAGCGCTGTTAGGAGACTCCTCGTCTTCGCAAATAAGTTTTGTATACACATTTGATGGTTTAGTCTAGAGGTTTGGATGGGGATGCAGGACACACTACTCAAGTGGATATATGAAACTATTATTGCAACTAACAGTCATTACCAGGCTTGACGTCAGTCAAAAGAGATATTACCTTATCTCGCTCTATCCGACTGATTTACTGGGACTAAGCGCTGTTAGGAGACTCCTCGTCTTAGCAAATAAGTTTTGTATACACATTTGATGGTTTAGTCTAGAGGTTTGGATGGGGATGCAGGACACACTACTCAAGTGGATATATGAAACTATTATTGCAACTAACAGTCATTACCAGGCTTGACGTCAGTCAAAAGAGATATTACCTTATCTCGCTCTATCCGACTGATTACTGGGACTAAGCGCTGTTAGGTGACTCCTCGTCTTAGCAAATAAGTTTTGTATACACATTTGATGGTTTAGTCTATAGATCAGGGTTTGAGTTAATGTGCTAATAAATAAAGGTGGAGGGTACCTGAACCTTTTTAATAGTTTACCTAAACACTTTATAATTACCTTTCAGAACCAATATGTCTGCTATAACAGTTGCGAATCTCATTGGCAGAGCAACCGGTCTGGAGACTAAACGTTTACAGGACCTGCCAGTTAACGAGTCCTATTTGGTGACAGCTGTTCGCAAAGTAAACACGAAATATGGCAGAAGAATAGTTTGCGAACTAGAAGATTTCGCTGTCTTCTTACCTGCGAGGTTCATGGAACTCAACGACGAAGCTGTAAATGACCTCAACAAAGGAACCATCTACCTAAAATATTTGGGAGTAGAAAATAAAAGATGTTTGGTAGAATTTATTGAAGAATCAAATAAAATTTAAAATTTGTTAATGTTAAAACAGAATTTGCAGAGACAATAAACTTTGTTTGTTTTCATTCTCTGCAAACTGTTCAGTGATTTGCTGTTTTTGTAGTAAATGTAATTACTGTAAGTGTCATGATGTCAGCATCAGAACTTAGTTGGCAGAACGTGGATAGTTGTTTTAATAATAAGTTATGTAGCTTAAAAATTAATAATGATGCTAAATTTTTAGACCCAAATGAATTTTTAAACGCTTGCTACAACATTTTTCAAAATAAAATGCAAGACTGTTTAAGAGAACATGTAGCGTTAAAGATTAACGCTGAGTTATTATGTGATTTTGTTATTTTAAAACAAGGTGTTGAAATAACCAAACCGATTTATTTACATACGAAAATGTGTGAATTGTACCGCACTGATAATATACACAGTTGGTATAGTAAAAACATTGTCGATAAGCTCATGACGCGCTTTGCCGAGTTTCAAGAATTGGAAAGTGGCAAATCGCTGGAAGCTATCAACCATTTTAAAATTAATGTATGCACCTTTGATCCCATGAACAGTGGTTCAGCTCATGTTAATTTACCTAAACAGTTGGAAAAACATCACGCAGTCATCAATGTGGATAATAATGACGTTTTTTTGCTTTGTGTGGTCCTTGGCTGCTGGGTTAAGTCCTGCAACTGAAAATGTTCACAGAATGGGAAAATATCACCAGAAATTTATGGAATTAATGATCAGTCTAAATTTAGCAGACATAGAATTCCCAATGGACCTCAACGCCATTTCTCGTTTTGAATCTAAAAATCCGCTTTACTCCATTAATGTATACGGAGTTGAAGGGGACAAAGTTATTGGTCCATTGTATGTGACAAAGGGAAAAAAAGAAAAGCATTTTAATTTATTGTACATTGAAGGGGAATTGTGCAACCATTATTGTTATATCAAAGATCTTTCTAGACTAGTTCGTTCACAAGTTACAAAAAAATAGGGTACATATATGTGATCGCTGTTTGCAATATTTTACTAGCAATCAAAAGTTGACAGCACATACTATTGATTGCATCACACAACCAGCTGTAAAAATTATATTTCCAGAAAAGGATAAAGCCAGTATGAAATTTCAAAATGTGTCTCGTCAAGAACCGCTTCCATTTACAGTATATGCAGATTTTGAATGTTTAACCACACCCATTGACACATGTAAACCAGATCCGACACGGCCGTACACTCAACAAGTACAGCAACATGTGCCATTCAGTTGTGCCCTAAACGTGATTTGTTCATACGACCCTTCACTTTCATACTTCAAATCTTATCGCGATGCAGATGCTGCTGCTTGGTTTTTAAATGAATTGGACGCCTTGGCAGATCGGGTGTACAATATCCTGCAAAATCCAATTCCGCTTCAAATGTCGGACGCAGACGAGGCGGTTTTTGCAACAGCAACCACTTGTCACATTTGTCAAAAACCAATAGCACCTTGTGACACACCAGTGAGAGACCATAATCGGTACACTGGAAAATTTAGAGGAGCGGCTCATAGTGTATGTAATTTGGCGTATAAAAGAGCACGCTATATTTCTTGTTTCTTACACAACATGTCTCGGTATGACAACCATTTAATTATTAAGGAATTTGCTAACCTTGAAAACCAAAAGTTTAATTTAATTCCACAAAATCATGAAAATTTTATTTCGTTTTCGAAATGGCGAAATGGAATCAGTATACGATTTTTAGATTCGTATAGATTCCTCGCATCATCATTGGATGCGCTTGTTCAAGGGCTTCACCCAAACAATTTGAATTCTGTACGTCAAAACTTTACTGGTGACGAACAATTTGAATTATGCATTCGAAAAGGGGTGTTTCCCTATAATTATGTAAACAATTGGGCATGTTTACAGGAAACTGCACTCCCTTCAAAGGACAAATTTTACAATGACTTAACAAAAAGTCATATTTCTGAAGAAGACTATTTACACGCTCAAAAAGTATGGAACGTGTTCAAGATATCAACTTTGGGCGAGTATGCTGATTTATACCTCAAAATTGATACACTACTTTTGACAGACGTGTTTGAACACTTTCGCAAACTGTGTCTTGAAATCTACAATCTAGATCCAGCCCATTACTACACCCTTGCCGGATATAGTTGGGACTGTATGTTGAAGGTGACTGACATAGAACTGGAACTATTAACAGACATCGACATGTTACTCTTTTTTGAACGCGGAATACGTGGTGGTCTTGTTTCGCTTGTACAAAAGCATGCCAAAGCAAATAATCCATATATGGATACATACAAACCAAACCAACCTACAACATACCTCACCTACCTAGATTGTAACAATTTATACGGATATGCTATGGAAAAACCTCTTCCATATCAAAATTTTCGATGGTTGACTTCAGATGAAGTTTCAAATTTTAATTTAAAAGATGTGTTGAGCAATGACACGCGTGGCTACGTTCTAGAGGTCGACTTATTATATCCCTGTGAGATACACAATGATCATTCTGATCTACCATTTTGTGTTGAAAAATTACAACCTCCCAGTTCACGTTCCAACAATAAAAAGTTGCTGGCAACGTTAAATTCAAAAAATCGGTACGTCATACACATTGAAAATTTAATGCAATGTTTGAAACATGGTTTGAAACTGCAATCCATTCACCGCATTATTTGCTCTGACCAAAAACCATGGTTACAACCGTACATGCAATTGAATACTCATCATCGGCAACACGCCAAGACCACATTTGAATCAAATTTTTATAAATTAATGAACAATGCGTGCTACGGTAAATCAATGGAAAATATTCGAAAGCATAGAACTATTCATTTGGTAAACCACTGGGACGGTCGATATGGCGCACGAAAATATATAGCTATGCCTAATTTCCATTCTGTACGAGTTATTGAAACTGATTTAGTAACCATTGAATTGTCAAAGACAGAAATCATGTATAACAAACCAATTTACTTGGGAATGGTGATACTTGACTTTTCAAAATTTGTAATGTATCAATTTCATTATGAGTTTGCCAAACAAAAGTTTGGAGATGCAAAATTACTGTATATGGATACAGACAGTCTTATTTATCAAACCAATAAGATAGATGTTTACTCAGTGATGAGAGAACATCCAAATTACTTTGATACCTCAAACTATGAGGTTAACAATATGTTTGGCATAATTCCCATGAATAAAAAAAATAGGTCTATTTAAGGATGAGTGCGCCGGTGATGTTATGACAGAATTTGTGGCTTTGGCGCCGAAAATGTACGCATTTTCAACACAAAAGAATAAAGGTCAATGCAAAGCGAAGGGTGTTCTTCGTAGCGTCACACAATTCCTCAATGTTGAGGAATATCGATGTGTACTCTACGCAAACACCTCTCGCTTATACCAGCAAACACGCATTCTTTCAAAGAACCATAATATTTTTACAGTAAATCAAAATAAAACATCGCTGACAACATATGACAATAAACGTCTGTGGGATGGTGTAAATAGCTTGCCTTATGGACATTTCCACACCTTGTAAAAAAGAACACACTTTCATTTTCAATTCTTTTTATTAAAATTGTATGTTTTTTACAAGAAGAAAACTAAACCATATTTTGTGTATACTATGAACTGGTGGACTGACTCTCAAATAAATACTTCACAATATTTGATTCATGTTTATTACTTTGTCCTTTTCCTCACTAATCCACCACCAATCAATAGCTTTGACTTCATCGCTCCTGCTACAATCAAGGCTGCAATCTTCTCACCAATAGAAGCAGTAGATGACATCACACGCTGCATGGCCTTTCTTAGAAGAATGCGGTCTGCAACTCGACGTACTTCTATATTCTTGTTGTTGTAAGCAATGTCATGATCTCTACACGCTGCATCCAATATGTTGATTCCAGAGTTCCCTTGTGCTAGACGTTGGCTTAGTTTAGTTCCAGGTCCACAAAATTGATAGCCAGGAATATGCAGTTCAATGGGAAGTAGATCAATGGTCTTGTTAACTAGACCATGACCAGCAAAGGTCTGGCATATCTTTTTCAAGCGTTGTCTTACTTTTTGGTGCTGGCGATACTGCCGCTGCTGTCTCTTCTTCCTCTTCTTCATCGCAACCATGGAATGATGAAGCAAAGTCTTTACAGGACGGTATATTTGTATGGCCGTGGTACAATTTGATGAGCTGACACGTTCCACACTGTCTAATGGATGGCATTTTAGTAATAGACACTTGCTGGTGATGACTAAAGTCAGTGCATGGTTGTAGTTCACGCAGACCAGGATCTCTGCTCCATTCACTAGGTACACTGTGCCAAATATTTTTCACCGCGTTTGAAGCAACATAAAAAAGGAACGCCTTGGGCAAAGCGTTCAATTCCTCATCTGTGAAACTGTCAAGCTTTTTTTTACAGGCAAAAAACTTGACAATAGCTCGCTCTGTGGGGTTTGAGTCCAAACCTTCAATTGCTGCCATATTACTACACGTCCACACTGATCACTGATATGTCTCACACTGAAGCTGACGTTACAACGCTTTGCACTCAACATGCAAGTTTTGACATGCTCTGCGAGCTAGCCAATCAAAAAGCTTCCAAACATTTTGAAGTGTTTTATTTTGTAGAGGTTCATCAGGCACGGAGAGGTTGTACAGTGCAGGACATCCCAGATCATGAAGGTCAACAAGTTGACATGTTGATTTAACATACTGACGCAACCATTCCTTTTTTTTTCACTTCCCTTTACAAATACAAGGTCAGCACCAAACAAGTGAGCTTTCAGAACAAGTGATAGATGCTGGTAAGGAATGTCGCCTTCTTTCCAGACTAGTCCCAAATTGCGTTGCAACCACTCTGTTTGTCTTCTGTCCTCGTCTGACTGCAAATGCAATGGAAACGGTGGTTCAAAGACAAAACTGGTTACTCTTGGTGCCCACATGGTTGTGCAGTCAATAATTCCAACTTCTTTAAATACAAACTTGTTTCCGTTCACCTTGAAACCCTGCACGTCGACAATCAATGTTTTCGGCATGGCGACGGATATCACACCTTCCACCACCGCTGCTTCTTAACAACTAACTGATTGGATAGGAGCGGGAAAATAATATACACACAAAAATCAATTACACAATTTTATTCATAAAGTTATCAGTACATCGCTTACAATTTTTTATCATAGGATTTGGACCATCCCAATCACAGTGAGAATCTCCTCGATGCATAAAGTGTCTACGACAAGGACGGCAGGCTGCAACATCCGCCGACATACGGAGGTGTAATGGTAGCTTATCCCAATTAAGGTCAATGTCGTGTGCACCGTACGCGGTCAGAAATCCAGCTGGTAAATAGGCAAACAGATGCTGCGGCATTTCACGAAGAAATTGCGCTTTATGGTAGGCGCGTATTGCTAAACTCACCAGGGTGCGATAAATCTCAAATGCTGCATCAGCGTCTCGACTTGTTGAGCAACGATCGCATTTGCAGTCCATGCAATCTACCCGCTCTCCAACATGACAAGATGAAGCTTTGGCAACACCATCGTCCACATTATTTGTTTGATTAGCGATGGGCTTGTTGTTGTAGCCCCTGTCATGAATACCAAACGTAGACATGAATCCATCCGGTAAATAGTGAACCAGATGCGGCGGCATTCTAAGCACAGTATGATTCTTGTGATAGGCAGTTATAGCTTCACTCACTAGGGCGCGATAAATGGTAAACCTTGAATCTTCATCTGAGCCTGGTGAATCACTTTCACATTTGCAGACCCACCTCGCAGAGGGGGTTGTGACTTCATCGTAGCTTTCCATGACTGTGAAGGGCAATGGAGGAAGACATGCTATTTATACTCTGGTCACCATATTGGACAGCGGTTGATAAAACACTTGCGCCTCGTGAACAATAAGGCAATAGGCTGTTGTTTTTTCTGGAATAACTGTAGATGTTTCAAATTCTAGTCTGATATCAATAGTTGTTTCCTTCATCGACTCCTCCAAATACGAACAGTCCATCACCACCAGAGGCGCCTTGGACTTGAAGTCTTGTGGTGATAATAGCGGACATGCCTCTTTCTGATAATAGGATGACTGAAAGTTTACAAACATGTCATAAAGCTTACCATATTTGTTCTTGTTAAAGTTTAAATCCATTCCCTCATAGGGAAAGGTAACACCGTTCAAAAAGAGTCGTATATTTCGTAATTGGATGTGGTCAAATTTTGATGCATCTTTATTCTGTTGATATTTGCGATCTGTTTGAAATCCAACCAGGACGTAGAGGGGCCGCTCTGTATACCGTGAGGTTTTTATAGACCAAGTATGTGTATCGGAGAGTGGTAATACCGGGTATTCATGCAGCTCCCAGCTTCTAAATTGAATGGGTAAAGCTGTATCCTTCTCCACAACCTTGAGCAGACTCAATTTTTTCTGATCTGATAGAGTAACGTGCGGTACTTTCCATAGAATTCGTTGCAGTAGAATTTTTGTATCTATTGGCGCTGTATCAGCTCCCTTTAGCGCATTATAATCACTCCTGTCTCGTACAAGAATCAGATCCTGTCTTGCGTTCACAACAATGCGCTTATGATCCTCTGCAAAGCCTAGTATTAATTTTAGAGGTAAATGTCCAGTAAATGTACCATCATCGTTAATCATCCAGTCGTTGGTTGAGTTGGGACACCAACCAGCCATACAAAAAGCTTTACTCTCTTCGCTTCCATACGAGGGATAAAGTTTCATGACACTTGTTATGCCAACATTTCGAGTAGTATCCACTTCAATACCGTTGATCACGTAGCGAACCTCAGAAAACAAAAAGGCCAAAGCATTGTTGGCCAACTTTGACGTTGTTGGAATGGTACCATCCAATTTGGTGAGTTGCCCTTCAATCTGGATGTAACTTTCATGTGGAAGCGTGTAGATATCTTGTTGGTTAATAGTAATGCGAATCTCATCATTATTATTTAGTCCCTGAGTATACGGTTGGTAGGAATGGTGTTCAATTCTTACAATACCCTCCTGTACTTCGACAGGGTTTATCACGTCTAGAATCGAATTCATGACGTAAGGTGTAACCAAGTTGTTGTAGGATCTGCTTGTTGACACGTGTTAACCTGTACACGTGTTGAACACAACTAACGCCTGTTCTTGACAGCGTTGCCGCTTTATACACTTGTTTCATGCTGGCTTCAGATACAGTTTGTAGGTCACAGGTGTATGAGGGTCTAACCGAATGAGACGTTGGTTTCTATTCACCAGTCTTAAGGTAATATTCCTGATGTTGGTCACACTCACAGGATGATAGAGCACCACCGACGGGTTTTCGCGGATGATGTAACCACCAGGTGAAGTAACAATAAAATCATAAAGCGAATGCGAGGGATCTTGATTGGTGTAGACGTCTGTAATAATATTACACGTGACAGATATGTGATGATCTTCAATTATTTTCACCGGTTGGTCAGACTTGTGTATCACGTTCGGTACTAACACTTGTGGTGAATAGCCTAACAATGACCCAATCGAATCTGGTTGAGATTTAAAATCGATCCTAAAAGAAGAAAGAATACTGCAGCGATGTGTCACGTTGTTGGCTATGAGTTCAAACTTGCGTGTCCCGTCCAGAAATGCTTTTAGACTAAATTCCTTGGTGAGAGTTGTGTAGATGTGATCGTGAATATCATCTACGGTGTAGCTGCCAGACGGTAGAGTTAACACATAGTCATCGTAGTAGAACTTATCATTGACGTCTTCAATTATGTTGCAGATTCTATTATAGCCTTCAAACGAAACAAGTCCCAGCACGTATGGTCGTCGTCCCAATTCAATAGGAGGATAAAAGTCAACAGTTACTTCCACACCTTGTCCGTGCACTGTAAACGTTCTACTTTCTGTTGTCATAATGACCACGTCACCCGCCATGCTCGGTCTTATATAGAAAAGTCAAACATAGACGACCGCACTGTTGCGTGTTAAAATTTTGCACTCGTTTCACATTATAGTGTATTGTTGCACTGCTTCCAAAATAGCGAACAAGCTCTGTCGGAGGAGGAAGGTTTCCAAAACTGTCAAAGTACCACACGGTTCGCCCATGCTTTATGTAGGCCACATAATGCGTTCCCGGTCCATGACTGTCATCCAAATTAACAACTGCACTTTCATGGCTCCGTGGTCGAGACGGTAGTTGGTTGCGCATAAACACACCTCGAAAGTGGGAGATCTTTAGCTGTTTTGCATATCTTAAAACTTCCTCATGCGTCATGGCTCGTCGTGGCAGTGCATCGATTAACCGTTTTTTGGCGACATGTAAATGCCGAGTCCTTTCTTGTAGGGTGCTAGCTTCATGTTCACACCTTTACCGCGCAGTGCTATGGCCTCCATAGTTTTATTATGCCTTTCACTTTCCTTCAACTGTTGCTTCGCCTCCTCAACAGCTTTCACCGTTCGTGCTACCGCACTTGCTCCTCCAAGAAGTGAACCCAGGGCTGCTAGTCCAGCAAACAGTGCAGGTAAAAATCCACCACGTTTCGGCACAGGAATAACTCGGGCACGTTTTCTAAAACGTAGTTTACTTTTGGGATTCGCATGCAATCGTGCTGCTCGGAGTGCTTTCTTAATAGCCAACTCACTATTTGTTTCTCCGCGCGAAGCTTGACGTGCCGCATGAAGAATAGCTTTAAAGCCTCCCTTTCTTGACAACTTCTTCCTCTTCTTCACCACATATCTCTGTTTCACCATCGCGACCAAAGAACAAGACAACCTCACACCGCAAAGTATAGAACACAACTAACGCTCCTCAGGAAGGGAACCTATAATTATTTATTCAATGGTGGCTGTATATTCAAGTTCTATATACAGAGGAAAATCGTTCATCGTTTTCCCCGCCTCTTTTTCTTCAGACGAGAGTTTCAAATAAAAGAATAATTTGTCTCCGGCTTTCACCGGTTGATCAATAAGTGGTTGAACACTACCGTTTAATCGTACCTCTAAATGTTTCAAATCTGGTGCATACTCAATTACACGAATGGCACCATCATACATTAAACGGTAATTGTCATACCCCGAACGTAGTATGTAGGTGAGGTTATTGGGATCTTTTACCGGTTGTTGGTTTACAATGTGAAGCAGAAATATAGAGGGTATTGATTTAATAAAAAGCGATAACCGTTGTTCCAAAAATCGTTTGGTCGTCACGTCGTGAGGTTGCACAGGATCAGCAACTTCGGCTATTCGTCTTCGCTTCATCTGTAGAGCGTTCTCCTTAATTTCCCACACCTTTTCCATTTCAGAGTTTAAAAACCGTTTTGTACAAACATCTTGATCATCTTCAGGATCGGCCACATGCACAAGGCGTGCATTATTTGCTGTATAGCCCTTTACAGTTAGGGTGGGCACAATACTGAGCACCTGTTTCACCTTGTTATCTACATAGTCCTTTCGAGCAGCGTCCGTGTTGTTTGTTGGAAGAGCCAGCTGAGTGATTCGACGTTGGTGTACGTCATAGGCCTTTGCTTCTGTTAACACCACAGCATTGGTTAACATATAGGCTTTGGTGCACACATCTTGATCGTTCACAGGATCTGCAATGCCTGTAATACGTTTATTCTGAGCCTCATAATCTCCTTTGATACGTCGTAATCGGTAATAATCTACATACTTTTTTGAACATGCGTCCGAGGGTAATACGGGTTCTGTTATATTGGTCAATCGCTTTCCATTAAAGTCGTAATTGCCATCTGTAGTGCGTGACAATACATTAGCATCGACATATCGTTTAGTAGCCGGATCTGTATCATGTTTTGGATCGTTTGTCAAAGCAAATCGTTCATTTGTTTTGAGAGTTCTTCCAAAGGCGTCCATGGTTACACTGGAACTGAAACACCCGTTTGCCTCATGTATATAGAGACCAGCTCTTCCCCTTTCACATTTAGTTGATATGCAGATTATTAAGCAACAACATTCACTTCCGGTGGGAGACTTGGTTTCACACCTCTTCTCAACATCGTCCGAACAACGTCATGGATCACTCTTCCCATCCTCCATTCGCTGTCTCATCGCCGGCCCGTCGGGATGTGGAAAAACCAATCTTCTGCTTACCCTCATCACCTCCTTAAACGGAGTGCGCTTTCAAAATATCTATATTTTTGCCAAATCGCTGTATCAACCGCTGTATGTGTTCTTGGAACAGGTCATGTCAGGTCTGCGCAACATGGGCTACTTCACATTCGCAGCACACGAAGATGTCATTTCTCCAGACAATGTTCGCCCCCATTCGCTTATGATTTTTGACGATGTGGCCACAGAACGACATGGTATTATTCAGGCTTACTTTAGCATGGGACGTCATAAATATATTGATTGTTTTTATCTCGCTCAAACCTATTCGCGAATACCAAAACAGTTGATTCGTGACAATGCCAACGTGATTGTTCTCTTCCGACAGGATGAGCGCAACATGCATCACGTCTACGATGATCACGTGAACCCAGACATGACCTTTCAAGCCTTTACACAGTTGTGTGCCATGTGTTGGAACGCTCATCACCACAGTTGTCTTGTTATTGATAAGCAGAGCAACATCAATAATGGACGCTACCGCATGGGATTTGATCATTTCATTCGTATTTAAGTAGCTGCATTGCTTTTCTGAACATCATTAGTTCAGATGTCATGGCGACAACAGGGAGTCAATTAAAAAAGCACATAATCCGTGCACGAAATAGCATTCGACAAAAGTTTCGCTATCTAAAACGTGCACATGCCGACAGTGAACTGTTTGTCGAAAAACATTTGAAGTCACCTCTGGAAGCTGTGTTGAAAGGAACATCAAAACCTAGTACACGCTCAAAAGAAACACAAACAATTGAAGAGGAGGAAGAAAATGATGAAGAACCTGAGGATGTTTTTTCTCCATTGCTTCCGTCTTCTAGCTCCAAAGAATCACCGCTGCCCCAGTTTTTGAAAACATCAATAATTGCTGAAACACCCACTAGACTCAAAGAAAAGCAGCCTACTCTTAAAGAAATATTAAATACGCCCGAACAATATGTGCGGTTAAAATCCATTTTACTACAAAATTATGGTGCGTTGGTTACTCCCTTCCTTGAAGATCTTTTTACTAAGAAAACTGATACTACCTATGGTGTTCGCTATGAAAACAATAGATTTCGAATTGGCGATTCACCAATCAAGATAAGTGACAATGTTTTGATTGTTAAAACAGTTCGTTATAAATTGACGCCAGGTCTTTTAGAACTTTTATTTTCACGTACACCTTCTACCGAGGACTATGATAAAGAAGATCTTGAAAAGTATAAAGACATCTTGATGGTTACAAATGATTTTAGACGTAATTATAAACGTTCTGAAGCAGTAAATGCTAATAAGAGCTTCAAATATAAAACCATCATATCAAAATTGTTTCCCACCTATGCAAGTGTTCGCCGTGCAAATTCAGCGTCCGGTATCACGTTTAATACTTTGAAACCATTCATCGATTTCGCCTATTGGAACAATCCAAATAAGTTGGTTAAACGTCTGCAACTGTTGCGTGCATCAGAACAGGCTGGTCATACCGGACACGAGGCGGAAGTTTTAGAAATAGAAGAGGAGCTTCGTCATGCTGGCATTATTGTCTAATGAGTCAACGTGTTCATACACCCTCGCCTGTTAAGGCTGGCATTGCTCGCGAGTTGCATAGACCAGCTCGTCGTCTCTACCATCGTCGTCATGTCATCACACGGGGCGTTGACGATCTTTGGCAAGCTGATCTGGTTGAAATGATTCCCTATGCCAAAGCTAACAACGGGGTCAACTATCTGCTCACCGTCATCGACGTTTATTCCAAAATGGCCTTTGTTGAACCTGTTCGGAATAAATCTGCACAACTGGTCACCGCTGCATTCAAGACCATCGTTCAGCGGTCAAGACGACAACCTCGTTTGCTTCAAACAGATCAAGGCAAAGAATTTTTCAACAAGACTTTTTCCGCTTATCTCAAATCACTTGACATCCATCACTATTCCACTTTTAGCAATCTAAAGGCAAGTGTTGTAGAACGTTTCAACCGCACACTCAAGACGCGCATGTGGGAACAATTTACAGCAAGAGGATCCTATCGCTGGCTTGAACTTGTACGCGACCTGGTGACACGTTACAACAACACTAAACATAGAACCATCAGAATGAAACCACGCCTTGTAACCAAGAAAATTGCGCAATTGGATCGCATTCATCACAAAATCAAAACGGCAGATCCGCGACGTCATCGATTACGTATTGGTGATTATGTGCGCATCAGTAAACATAAAACAATCTTCGCCAAAGGATACACACCAAACTGGAGCACAGAAATATTTCGTATTCGCAAGGTAAAACTTTCTAATCCAGTTGTTTATTTACTTGATGACCTCAACAAGCAGCCAATCCAAGGAGGATTCTACATGGAGGAACTGCAAAGGACGCAATATCCCAAGCATTATCTTGTTGAAAAAATTGTACAAAAACGTGGCAATAAACTTTTTGTTAAGTGGCTAGGTTTTAATGCCACATATAATTCATGGATTAATAAATCAGATCTGGTGTACACCTTCTTGTTTTTATTTCATGTCGAGCTGGCCGACTCAACATGCTATGCGATTTGTATCCTACCCCCACCCTACCATTTACAGGAAATACTACTCCTGATTCATTGACGTTTGTTTACCATTGAGCACATTCAACAACCAGTTCATTCCCCCTCTCCCTCAATTCCATTCACTACTCCCGATACCATTGATGTTTGTTTACCATTGAGCGCTTTCAACCCCATCTTGTTTGTCTCTCAGACCCATTCACACCTAACCAACCTACCACGTCAGGGTTCAACAACCACCGCCATCCACCGCCATTCATGTTTTCCATTCAAAACACTCCCGTCCATGACCTACCTCACATCCCGTAATCTGCTGTGACGTCACACACACGCCAGTTGACCGTTCAAATCTGACGATTCATTCACCGACAAAGATTCGGAAACCTTCGGCAACACTCGGATCTCATCGGGCATAAGGCAAAGCTATATAGCCCAGGATAATATCAGAGAAGGCGCTCAGTCCAAGAGAGAGACTGGGTCGAGGAGGGTCTCGTGCAGAGCCTCTTCCATCCTTCCCCCCTCGTCCCCCACCCCACCCTTCCCTCCCCCTCCCTCCCCCACCCTCCCTCCCCACCCCCACTCCTCCCCCTCCACCCACACCCCCTCAAACCGGTTCCTGGACCCTCCAAGGTTTGTTTACCTTCCGGGGTCCCGGCGACCTTGGGGGTCAATGACCTACCTCAAGGTCATTGACCATGACCTACCTCAAGGTCATTGACCTTGCCACGCCCCCATCATTTGCATAAATAACGGTATTTGAAGCAGAACCCTCCTTGCTCCTCTACTTATATGTATTTTTGGAGTCGTTGTAGCGCCTAATTTGATTAAATTAAACATGTTTTATAGTGTGATTTTTGAGTTTATTTGAAGTGTTGATTATGATCCTAAATATATGGGTCATATTGGGGAATTTGGACGTACCACCCTCGAGACCACAGAGCTAACCGAAGTATGACCCTGTTTTGATTCTACAGATGGGTACAATATATATACTAGCGGGCCTGTGCGAGAAATCTCGCATGTTCATAAGCCACACTTTCCCCAATAGGTTTATAATAAGAGACTTAAGGAGAAATGTTGTTATGTTTTTATTTGAACCAAATGATTATAGAACACTATTTACGTTTCAGGCGTCCCTACGACCAAAATGCAAGCTGAACAGTAATGATGTCCCTACAAAAACAGTATTTGCAAATCGCACACTTCTTACAAAAATTGATATTTATGAAATTAGAATGCAATTCGTCACTGCTAATGCCATTTGTGTGCTGAGTCCATAGATTAACAGCTTAGCCGTAACACTCACCGGTTATTCGATAATTATGAAGTTATTCGATTTGAGGACTCATTCCTTTAAATTACTGTTTCGGAAATCCATGCAAAATGACAAAGGAAAGACCTCAGAATGTTAAAATGACATGAAACAGGCATCACAGCGACCAAAATGTAAAGTGGACAGCAATTATGGAGCGTAACTTCCTGCAGCAACAGCATCTGAAAATCGCACACTTCGTACAGTTTTTTAAAGAAATTATAGATATTTATGAAATTAGAGTGCAATGCGTCACTGGTAATGTATATTCTCTTTCATTTGAATGCTCATTTGTCACGATCAGTCGCTTGTGAGCGCCGCAGGAGGGATCTATACTACTAAAATAATATATACTAGCGGACCCGTGCGAGAAATCACGCATGTTCATAAGCTATACTGAACCCTTGCAAAGAAGCATATGAGACTCATTTTCGGGGGGTGTAACAGTCCATTTCGTTAAGTTGTTGTTAAGCGCTTCTTATAACATGCAGGGTACCATATAACAAAATAACATGCAGGAAAAAGTGAATACCAGGGTTAAAACATATGAATTTAATAACAGATCAACTATTTTCACTAATTACAACAAAACAAAAACAAACAAGGTCTCCCAAATGACTCCCACTTGAATTAATAAACTGCCAAACTTAGGCCTAATCTCAGGAGAGATTGTAAAATATCTGGACCAAGTGTCCCAAATTACTACAATGACAATGTGCGTGTGCGGCTGTTCTACATCCGTTACGATGTGTACAAATTAATGCGAGATTCGTTACCATCCAGTAAACCTTCAGGGGACGAATCTGCATTGTCTAGAGCTAGACCGACGCGGGGAACCAACTAAACACTAATTAAATTAATCCGACACTTCCTATACTAAATAAAACAACAATAATTTCCGCAAGAAATTGGAATCAAAGAACTGCCGTAGCAAACAACATTAACGCCTAAAACTAGGACTTTTCAAACTCAACACAAGTAAATTAACACGTGACCAAACAAGAAAAAATACACATATGGTCGCTTGCCATTTTTACAAGGAAAAATACACATGTACACCCAATGGTGTCACAACAGACAAAACTAACATGAAATGAGTCATAGAAATCACTAGGCTCAAAGCCAACATTTACATCATAAAATAAATTTCATTCATACGATATGCGGTAATTCGTAACGGACATGGCGAACTCCCAATTAATTATGATCCAATGACCATCAAAAGAACAGGTTTGATACAGATAGCTTACGGGGTCAGTCGGTCAGCTGGACAGCCTAAAAGAATGAATCACCAGACATAGACGGCGCTGAGTGGAATCTGCACGCCTGTCAACCCACGTGTCAATGACCTCGACCTGCCATGGCATGGGTTCGAGTCTCGAAGAAGTGTGCTCCCAAAAGCACATAATATACGTGTGTGAGCCAGAAAAATATCTCAGAATTTCCCAAGGAAATCCAAGAATCAGCACTGGACAAGGTACAGTAGCCTCTGAGAGTGCTCTGCCTTTCCACAAAAATACAACAACAATATTTGAGGGCGGTAGCACATCCTACCCCTCATCACGAAGAATCAATACACACACCTGACACAAAACACACACCAGAATCACACGTATGGGTTTGACAGAAACCTGAAATAAATGACATAGAATATTTTCCACCAACTTGCGCTCCAAATCTAGTCCGTGACTAAAGAACCTGAAAAGGACTCAAAAAAAAAAACTCAAAAAATAGAACTAAGGTGTTCTACAGTGACATCTTAATTTGTTGTGCTCGGCAGCCCTAGTATGAATAAAAACCTGTTCGTAACAACATCTTACAACATTTACCCCCTTTGCCTACAAAAAAAAAAAAAAAGAACTTTAATAAAGCACCACTTGTCGACCGTGACGATTTTCGCATTCGCATGGATAAATTCAAATACACACGCCGTGTACACTAAATATGACTCATAAGGCAAAAATATACAAACAAACACTTTGGCCACGTGCCAACGTACATTTAAATCTAATAGTGTCGGCACACAAAAAAATCTAAATACAAAAAAAGCAACGAATAAAATATTTACAACGTTCCCGCGTCTAATCTAACTACATATTGAGTAAATCAATGGTTTGTACATCACCGTTGCAGCTTGTAGAACTTAACCTCCATCCCAAAGCATTTCCCTACGGGAAATCTACCCGTCCATCGTCGACGTATTGGTAGAGGCGATGCACTTCATTCCATCACACGACCTTTCAGCAGACATCTCGGCGTTGCTTCTTGGAAAGAAATGTTCAAAGTTATTAGTTTGCCTAGCTAGAATCGCTATGAGCTACTGACTTGCACTCACAATAATGTCCTAGGCGATTACTTAACGTAGAACTGGCCCTATCTCAGCATTTGCTTAACACACGCACAATATATCACTCAAAATAATACAAAAAAAAATATAAAATTACACTCATCAATCACCACGCAACTGGCTTCTAACAAGTCTCAAATATGTCTATCACGTAGCGCTTATCTCGACTAGAGATCTCCACAAGGCTAAGCGTGAACTCTGCTCCCTTGATCACAAGATAAAATGTTTGTCAAACAGACGTGAAGTACGCTCACTAGAGCTTGATAAATCGTGACGCAAACTAGCGTGAACGTTGCTCACCAGAGCTCAATAAAGTTGTGTCTCAAACTGCTCATCACCGATCAATTTATTTGAAACTGACAGAATGGGGTAGGGAGGGGACAATTCCTGAAAAAATAATCTGTAGTTTTCACCTCACAGACTTGGGACTAGTATCAATCTTCTTCTCTTCGTCCAAACGTCTCAATGGACTTATGCGGAATTATATCGTATCGGCGGTTCTTTAGATACGCGTTTTCGCGCTTTTTCCTAGGGTACGCAATCCACCGCGTGACTTTGGCTTCCTATCTCCTGATTTGCTGATTCAATCGTAGATCAGTTGGAACTTCACTTCTGGCACTCCCATAATGACGCCGATTGAGGTGCGCGTTCGTACAGAATTTGTCCTTGAACTCGGCTTTGCCGGTCATCTTCAGGAATAACTACCAAGCTGCTTCTGTTGTAATCGTTGCGACACACTATCTGACTCCCCTTTGTCAATTTCAACATGTACTGCCTGGGCATCAGTAATAATAATAATAAAAATCATGAAGACTTATTGATCGACAAATCAATAAGGGTTCAATACTTTCCCCAATAGGTTTATAATGAGAGACGTAAGGAGAAAGGTTGTTATGATTTTATTTCAACCAAATGATTATAAAACATTATTTACATTTCAGTTAGAATTCCGAAATCTACGTTTTCTAACTTAAGAAGGCAATCACTGAAAATTGGATCATCATAACACTCACCGGCTATTCGATCTTTATGAAAGCATCTTGGTCAAGATTTCCTGCTTTATCTTATTGGCTGAGGAGCCTCGTTGTCCCTTATCAGGACAGCCCCCGTTGGAAAAATTCTTCACGCCCCGCTTACAGTGAGGCTTCCTTGTTCCTAAGTGCAACGATCAGCTCTAAACTCCTTCGCACACTGACTGCAGGGCTGCTTTCCTGGTTCTGTGTGTAGCGCTCAGCGCTACACTCATTTGCACGTTACGTACAGGAGTGCTTTCGCCTTCCCGAGTGGAACGTCAGCATGAGAGCGTGCTGTTGCTGGTTTCTTTCTTTGATATTTATGAAATTAGAATGGCAATTCTTCACTGTTAATGCCATTTGTGTTCTGAGTCCATTGATTGACAGCTTAGCCGTAACACTCACCGGTTATTCGATACATTTCAGTCAGAATTCCAAGTTGTACGTTCCCTAACTTAAGAAGGCAATCACTGAAAATTAGATCATCATAACACTCACCGGTTATTCAATATTTATGAAATTATACGATTTGAGTACCCAATCCATTGATTTATTAATGCTGAAAACCATGGGAAATGATAGACGAAAAACCTGTAAGTTAAAATAATTAATATTTAATAGTTCTGAGGTTTTAGATGCCGTAACACTCGCCGGTTATTCGATTTAGAGTACTCGATCCATTGATTTACTGTTTCTGAAAACCATGCGAATTGATCGATATTTATGAAATTAGAATGCAGAAGAAAAACCTGCAAAATAATTAACGTTTAATAGTTTTAAGAGTTTAGACGACAACTCATAATTGCAGCATGTTAGATTATCAGTATTTGCAAATCGCACACTTCTTAAAAAAAATGATATTTATGGAATTGGAATGCAATTCGTCACTGCTAATGTATGAAATTATACGATTTTAGTACACATTCCTTGTTACTGAAATCCATGCAAAATGATAAAGGATAGACCTCAGAATGTTAAAATGATATGAAACAGGCGTGACAGCGACCAAAATGTGAAGTGGACACCAATTATGGAGCGTATCTTCCTGCAGCAACAGTAACTGCAAATCGCACACATCGTACAGTTTTTTTAAAGTAATTTTTTAAAGAAATTATAGATATTTATGAAATTAGAGTGCAATGCGTCACTGGTAATGTGTATTCTCTTTCATTTGAATGCTCATTTTTCACGATCGGTCGCTTGTGAACGCCGCTGGAGGGATCTATACTACTGAAATAATATATATGATGATTGATTACCAGCCTGTTTCATATTATTGCATAAGGGGTGAACAAAATGTTTCAATTTGACGACCGTACAGTCCAGAATCGCCGTGAGCATTGAGGCACTTCATCCCACCAACACACCAGGTTGAAGATCCCCGTGTGGGAAAACACCGTGTCCAGCTGCGTGAAGAAGTCCATAACCACCTGCTGCTCATCCCCCCTCCGACAGGAGGCGCCGACTATTCTAGGCATTTTTAAGGGACCTAAAGCGTGATAATCGCTTTTGGAGAGATTAGGAGTAAAGAGCAGATGCTCGAGTATCCCCCACTTGAGTTGGTGTACCTTCTGCGTTAAGACCTTTTCGATATGGGGACGTGCGTTATCCTGATGCAGCACCCCTCGTCGGAGTTTTTCTGGACGTTTCGCCTTAATTGCCAGCCGTTATTTCTCCAGAGTTGCACAGTATCGTTCCCCGGTGATGTGGACACCAGGTTCCTTGAAATCAATAATCAATAGGTCCCGGTCTTCAAAGAACAGGGTGAGCATCTCCTTTCGTCACCTGCAACAATGCGCTCCAGCAACGTGTTGCCTTCAACATTGAAACGCTTCAGGTGGTGCAGGGAAACAGCCATCTGGTGTGCTCTTAGTTCGGCATTCAACGCTCAGCGTATCGCTGCAGCAACGCCCTCGAACGGAAACTTTTTGATTAAGCCTTATTTTATTACGGTTTAAATCAATGTTAGTCTTTAAAACCCAGCTGTCTGTACTGCGAAATTCGTCTCTATTTGTAGAGAAGAGTACAATTGTTTGCTGATAAATATATTTAAAACTTCTATTCTTCATTTTGTCCATTCTATCAATGTAGTCAATCGTTCTTCATAGTTCGAGATACAGTCAGCCTCAATTAACTCGAATTATTGGGACTCTACTGTAATTCAGTTAAATTTTGAACATCCCATACATAGCAGTGTTGCTAACATGACTCTATACGTGCTGATACGTTCAATGTTTAACTGCATGGAACGTCCACACTATTTTATTGAATTACAGCCAAATTTTGTAAGTGCATTGTGTATGTTAAGAATTGGATTCAGGCATCTATCCAGAGCCACCAGTGTTGTGAACTGTACGAGTAGTATATATCAGAAGGTATGCAGGCCAGCAGTTCTAATCTTTTCACACACACACAGAACATAATATTTCTGACTAATTATGAAAATCCATACATGACATTGGTGCCAACATAAATTACCCAAACTAATTTGATTGTATGTATTTTAGTTTGCTTCTCCACATATTATAAAACAACTGTAAATGGATGTAACGGGTATCTCGAGAACCACTTGATGGATTTTGATGCGGTTTTCACCATTTTGTAGAGAATTTCTTAAGGAATGTCTCTGTAAAAATATTCATTTATGACCAAAGGAAACCGAGCAGCAACGATTTCAGTGAATGGTCGAAGAAAAATCAACCGTCCATGCGCCTTTTAAGCTTACGCTGAGTAAACCGTTAAAATATCTATATACGATGAGTGTAAGAATTGTTCAGCATGAAAAGTTGTACAACATATCTCTAACTTAAATACATCGCTCACTGAAGTGTTTATACGTTTTCATTTCTTCCAACACTCCCCATTCAGTTAAAATTTAAATTACTAGCTTCGCAGCGTGTTACGAGCAAGCGAGCGATTCTATCACCCCAGAATCGGCCAGTATCAAACTGTCGAGTAGTGTCGAGCTAAGCTTTCAAAGAAGATATATATAAAAAAGATACGAACCTTACAATAGTCGCATATGATGTGTAACATCTGACTATCCTACTATGAAATTGAGATGAAATATATTTATGTGAAGTCCTCCAGTTTTTATTTTTTTTCTCACCTTTCTTTTGCCGATAATTTTGCATATATTCTGCTCTAAATTTGCCCTTCTCTGCAAATCTCAAAATCATGATAAAAGGGGCGACACCCCGAGTTCTACAACCCCTCATACGGCATTATTGGTTCGAGAAATATTAAAAAGCCGACGACCCTTAGGTTTGAGTCCTTTGGTTAAATTAAGAGGGGATTAGAAAAACGGGGGGCGTCACCCCGACTCCTAGGACACCTCATACAATTCCCGAGCATTATTGGTTCGCGAGATATTAAAAAGCCGATGACCCATTCGTTTTGGGTCCTTTAGTTAAATTAAAGGGGCTATAGGAAAACGGGGGGTGTCACCCCGAGTCCTAGGACACCTCATACAAGTCCCTATCATTATTAGTTCTCGAGATATTAAAAAGCCGGTGACCTATTAGTTTTGGGTCCTTTAGTTAAATTAAGAGGGGGATAGTAAAACGGGGAGTGTCACCCAGACCCCTAGGACACCTCATACAAGTCCCTAGCATTATTGGTTCGCGAGATATATTAAAAAGCCGATGACCTATTAGTTTTTGGTCCTTTTGTTAAATTAGGGGGGCTATAGGAAAACAGAGGGCATTATCCCGAGTCCTAGGACACCTCATACAAGTCCCTAGCATTATTGGTTGGCGAGATATTAAAAATCCGATGACCTTCTAGTTTTGCCGGGAGAGTAAATCCCTTGTTATCAGTGAACTCTGTTGGTCATTGAAATAACTACTTGTAAAACTCCAGTGCCAAATCCTGACTGATGCGCATGTGCGAGGTACGTCGTGGTACCAATGATTTATTGTAGGAATATCTTTAATGGGGCCTCCAAACCTTGAAGTAAGCCGTATGTGATGTTTCCTCTTACACATTTCCGTCCCATTTCCGTCCCATTTCCGTGGCCGACAGTACCTCGTATGCTTACATTAAATAAGAATACAGCAAAAGTATGAAGATTTAATGAATCATAATTGTTTTCAACAAATATGATATAATCGATAGTTTCACACCAAAGAACGACAACTTGAAGATGATTTGTTGTAGGAATATCTTTAAAGGGGCCTCCAAACCTTGAAGTAAACCGTATGCGATGTTTCCTCTTTCACATTTCCGTCCCATTTCCATCCCTTTTCCAAAATCACTCTCACAAAAAATATCCAGCAACCGAGTGGAAAGATGTTACACATCAATAATAATTATAATAATAATAAATGTATTGGTTCTACGTCCCTTTTAATAACTGCGGCTTTTAGAGACGCACTTCTGAGAAGAGTATGCTGTGTTGGAGTTTCACTGTTCACCTCGGCTTTTCTGAATTTCGTCTAAGACCTGCCGTCCATGAGCCTTTAAAGCCTAAGCTGGGTAAACCGTTAGAGATACCGGTCGAAGCCGGGGCGTGTTGCCGGTTGTATTAAAATGTATTTTGTGCATTTTGTGTACACGATTATTGCTGTAATTTCTGCCGAAGCTCGAATCGGTAGTTTACTGAGGGACCCTATGATATTGCAGTATGCACTATTCGCTTAAAATACTAACAACAATATTTCCCCATTCAGAGCTTACCACTACTGTCGACTGTCGAGTTTGAAGGTTGTTTGTGAAGTAATCAATAGACATACATAAAATCCAATAAGATCATCATTTTCGTCGTTCTATTTTACGTTAGTTCATGTAGGTTTGGAATTTTTAGCCTACTTTTCACATTTTGCAAAAATGAGGAAAAAGTAGTCTTATGAGATCGATCCGGGAAAATGTGTGCCTGTCTGTCTGTCTGTCTGTCTGTCGGTCCTTCTGTCTGTCTGTCTGTCTGTCTGTCTGGCTGTGTGTGTGTCCCCCCCTATCAACTCCTAAACGGCTGGAACAATCGAAATAAAATTTGGTAGGAGTAAAGATCTATACCTGAATAGCTCACGGCCATATTTGAAAATGATCTCAGTGCTACCAACTGCTGAAAAATCGCAATTGAAATTTGAGCTCCATGTTGGATATCTTGGAAGGTATGAATGGGAGCTATTTCAAAATCGGCACACATATAGATAATAATATTGCAGTTTAATTTCCAGAAGGCCATACATGGCAGTGTTGCCAAAATGATTATAAGCCTACTGATAGGTCCAATATTTAAATGCATATAACTTCTACACTATCAATTGGAATTCAACCAAATTTCGTATGTTGTATGTGTACATAACCAGATATGACTGGACGTATTCTTATGAACCACCAGTGCTGCCAACTGTTAAAACATGCTCTTAATTTCTTTTATCCAAATACCAATATATATGAGAAAGTATGCAAGCCGACAGCTTTAAACTATGCACACGTATAGTACATGACATTCTATATTAATTTGGAGTAACTTATATACGTCAGTGCTACCAACACGATTCTAAGCCTGCTGAGAGGTCCAACTTTAAATACATGTAACTTCCATACTATCATTTGGATTTCAACCAAATTTCGTATGTGCTATGTGTACCACAACAGCTATGACTATGCTTATTCTTAAGAGCAACCAGGGCTGCCAACTGTTAATAAATGCTGTCTCTATGTTTGTTACCCTAATGTCAATATATCAGAAAGAATGCAAGCCAATAGCTCTAAACTTTGCACACGTATAGTACCTGGCATTCTAGATTACTTTGGAGTAACTAATATACGTCAGTGCTGCCAACATGATTCTAAGCCTGCTGATAGGTCCAATTTTAAAATGCATGTTACTTCTATACTAACTAATGGATTTCATTCAAAATTGGCACAACAATAGATCATATTATTTCAGATTATTTCTGAACAATACATGCATGACACTGTTGCCAACATGATTTGACGCGCGCTGTTACATCCAATGTTTAACTGCATGTAACGTCCATGCTATTCATTGGACTCCAAACAAATTTTGTATTCTGTACCTTAAGAGATGGAACTAGGAATATATTCAGTCACCAGGGCTGCCAACTGTAGTTCTCTATTAGGCTACATTATGCCAGGTATACAGTATTTCGAACTAATTAGAAATTTCGATATTACCAACTTAATTTCGTCATTATTCTAGATTGATTCATATAGATTAATCATTGGCATGAATCTTAACTTTTAAGAAAAGTAGTCTCTTTAGTTCGTCACGGAACTTCTTGTTAATTTATATTTTAATATTTTTTATCGCAGTTGGAACCCAAAAAGTGCCCGTTTTTAAGCGTATTTCAACCGTGCGTCACATTTAAGAATTATTATCTCGCAAACCCGTCATCAGATCGAATCCAAATTTTAACACAATATACATTGGAATGTTGTATAACTGGTTTATTCATTTCAAAAATGTGTGTGTCCAAGAATCAAAGTTGTTATTATTTTTGTAAGGTAACTTTTTCTCGGCTCGGGGTGGTTGGTAAATGTAGTTCTTGGTTGCGTTGTAATCCTTATACATGTACATCAAAAACTTATGCTGTATGATTGTGAAATACGTAAATTAATTCACTTATTTTATATCGGTTTGTATTTATACGGGGATTAAGACGTGGTTTACCAGTTAGCCGCTCCGGAAAAAGCTGTACAACGGTGCCAAGATGGGCTTCATCACGCGTCATGGCGCGCCTCGCTCGGAAGTGATGGGCTCCATATCAGCAACGCTGTACAGCATTTCCCGGAGCGGCTAGCTGGTGAACCATGTCTTAATTCCCCGTACAAATACTAACCGATATAAAATAAGTGAATTAATTTACGTATTTCACAGTCATACAGCATAAACTTTTGATGTATAAGGATTACAACGCAACCCAAAACTACATTTTCCAACGACCCCAAGCCGAGAAAAAGTTACCTCACAAAAATGATAACAACTTTCGTTCTTGAACACACAAAATTTTTAAATTAATAAACCACTTATACAACATTCCAATGCATATTGCGTTAAAATTTGAATTCGATCTGATGACGGGTTTGTGAGATAATAATTCTTAAATGTGACGCATGGTTGAAACACGCTTAAAAACGGGCACTTTTTGTGTTTCAACTGCGATAAAAAATATTAAAAAATAAATTAAAGATTCCAAACCTACATGAACTAACGTAAAATAGAACGTCGAAAATGATGATGTTATTGGATTTTATGTAGGTCTATTGGTTACTTCACAAACAACCTTCAAACTCGAGTGCACATAATATTTTGGTCGACAGTAGGCAGAGCGTACATAGCTAACAGGGTTTATTGTGTAGTGCTGAAGGATTGTAGAACTCAGGGGCGCTGCTTCAGTATGGGCCTATAGGGCCCCGTCCACCCAGGTCCGTTAGGCCATATTGTTCAAAATTTGTTTATTGAATGTATTTAAAAATTTCTTCGTTATTAATTTTATAAGTAACAGTAACTTTGTTATTAATTTTATAAGTAACGGTAAGTATACGAAATGTTATGGACTGAACGATCTAGTATCAGACCCAGATTCTCTTATGAATACACTCGTATAAAACACTGTTACAAACGTCAAAAACCAATTCCCGACTACACAATTCTCCTTACTTACCTTAATACAGCCGAAATGAAACCATTTCTCACTTAGTGCAATTTTGCATACGTCCCCCTTAAATTGCATTTTGTGACAATTTTGAATCTAAATTACATTTTGTAAGTATTTTCTATCTTAATTGCATTTTGTAAATATTGTCAATTCAAATAAAAGTACAGTAAGTATGTAGTTAGTTTTAGTTGTAAGTAGGTAGTTAGTTTGTCTATTAGATATATGTCATTGTTCTATTAGACTGTGGTGTGTGAGTGTGTCTGGTAGCAGTTGCATTGTTTATTAGTTATAGTTCATTGTTTCAGTAGACTGTGATGTGTGAGGGTGCATGTGAGTGTGCCTGTTGACAGACTGTTTTAGTGGTAGTATTTGTTGTTGGTGGAACTTAAGTTTTTTGTTAGTAGAGTTTTGGTATTTAATTGTTAGTATGGTAGAAGGTTAGTATTTTTGTTAGTAGAATTGCTCTTTACTTATTCTGAAAGGGAGTAGCAGCCTTTCAGAATAAATCAATTCTTTACCAGTCTTATAGACGGTTAAGATATTGATAATATAAGCCAATAATGGCTACACTGCGTCCTGCTGCACGGCTGAAAGCAACGGGAAACTACAGCCGTATGCTATTCCCGAGGATATGCACCTCTCTATGCATAATTACATGTGATGATGGCCTCCTCCCTTGTAAAATTTCAATCCGGAGGTAAACTAGTCCCCCGTTCGGATCTCCGGGTGGGGACTACTCGAGAGGGGGTTAACATCACAGAAGTGACAAAGAGGAAATCTGACATTCTACGGATCGGAGCGTGGAATGTTAGAAGTCTGCTAGGAAGTGGAAGGTTAGAAAACTTAGAAAGGGAAATGGATAGGTTGAGGTTGGATTTGGTTGGGATTAGTGAAATGCGCTGGCAGGAAGAACAGGACTTTTGGTCAGGAGACTATAGGGTCATTAGCACTAAATCAAACAATGGCCAAGCAGGGGTTGGCCTCATATTGAGTAGGAAACTTGGACAGCGGGTGGAATATTATGAGCAATATAGTGAACGGATTATTGTAGCAAAAATCAATACAAAACCTACCTGCACTACAGTGGTACAAGTCTATATGCCTACCAGTCAAGCTGATGATGAGGATGTTGAAAAGGTCTACGAAGAAATAGACGAAATTCTGAGGTATATCAAGGGTGATGAAAATGTTATAGTAATGGGAGATTGGAATGCTGTGGTAGGAAAAGGGAGAGAAGGGAAGATAGTAGGAGATTTCGGATTAGGTGAAAGGAATGATCGAGGAAGCAGGCTGGTAGAATTCTGCACCGAGCATGAATTGGTCATAGCTAACACCTTATTCAATAACCACAATAGAAGAATATACACATGGATGAGACCAGGAGATACAGGGCGTTACCAAATCGACTTCATTATGGTCAAGCAGAGGTTTCGAAACCAGATTTTGGATTGTAAAACATATCCTGGTGCTGACATAAACTCTGATCACAATCTGGTTGTAATGAAATGCAGATTAAAGTTGAAGAAACTGAAGAAAAGTCAAAAGCCAAAAAGGTGGGCAATGGACAGACTGAAAGAGAAGGATGTAAACGAAAGATTCAAGAAGAGTATAAAGGAAGGACTAATGAAAAACCCTAAACAAACTTCAATTGCAGACGAATGGGCACTTTTGAAGAATGAAATAACAAAATCCGCAGAAGAAAACATTGGTAGGAAAGAAAGAATAGGTAGAAAACCGTGGATCACTCAGGATATACTAGAATTGATGGATGAAAGGCGGAAACACAAGAATCTAAGAGATTAAAAAAGGGGAAAGCAGAATACAGACGTCTGAGAAATGAGGTTAACAAGAAGTGCAAGGAAGCGAAAGAAGAATGGTTGAAAGAGAAATGTGCAGGTATAGAAAATTGTCTGAAATTAGGAAAAGTAGACACAGCTTATCGAAGGATTAAGAATACTTTTGGGGAAAAGGAGACTAAGTGCTGTAATATTAAGGACACAAATGGAAAGCCTCTAACAGATAGGGAAGAAAAGGTTGAGAGATGGAAAGCTTACATAGAGAGTTTGTATAAGGGAAAGGAGATTGAGAATCATGTAATGGAAAGGGAGGAGGAAATTGATGAGGATGCGAAAGGAGATTTAATATTGAGATCAGAATTTGATAGAGCTTTGGAAGACTTAAGCAGGAACAAAGCACCAGGCATAGATGATATACCTATTGAGTTGCTACGCTGCATAGGAGATGAAGGTCTGATCTGGTTATTTCACTTGGTGTGTAGGATTTATGAGACAGGTGAGGCACCCCCTGATTTCAAGAAGAATGTAATCATCCCTATACCAAAGAAAGTGGGAGCTGACAGATGTGAAGATTACCGTACAATCAGCTTGATTACTCATGCTTCAAAGATCCTGTCTAGAATAATTTACAAGAGGATTGAAAGCCAGATAGAAACGGAGTTGGGTGAAGACCAGTTTGGTTTCAGGAGAAATGTAGGAACAAGGGAAGCAGTACTAAGTCTTAGGCTGATTTTAGAAGGTAGAATAAGGAAAGATAAGAGAACGTTCATGGCTTTTGTAGACTTAGAAAAGGCTTTTGATAACGTTGATTGGACTAAATTGTTTGACATTTTGAAATCAATTGGAATAAAGTACAGGGATAGGAGGGTGATATACAATTTGTACAGAAACCAGACAGCAGTCATTCGAGTTGAAGGACATGAGACAGAAGCTGGTATTCAGAAAGGTGTAAGGCAAGGCTGCAACTTATCACCCATACTTTTCAATCTTTACATTGAACAAGCAATGAAGGAAATTAGAGAAAAATTTAAAGTGGGAGTGAAGATTCAAGGGGAAATAATTTCAACTCTGAGATTTGCTGATGACATCGTCATCTTGGCCGACAAGCCTGAGGATTTGAACGAGTTTTTGAATGGTATGGACTCCGTCTTACGGAAAGAATTCATGATGAAAATAAATAAATGTAAAACAAAAATACTGGAAAGCAGCCGAAATAAATCAGAAACCCCTATGGAGATCAAATTGGCAGGTGAAAAGCTGAAGGAAGTAGGAGACTTCTGTTACTTAGGAAGCAGAATAACCAGTGATGGACGAAGCAAAGAGGATATTAAAAGTAGGTTGGCTCAGGCAAAGAAAGCCTTTCTACAAAAAAGGAATCTGCTGACATCGAATATAGATTTAGGTATTAGGAAGTCATTTTTGAAAGCCTTTGTCTGGAGCGTGGCGCTCTATGGAAGTGAAACTTGGACTATTGGTGCAGCAGAAAAGAGGAGAATTGAAGCATTTGAAATGTGGTGTTACAGGAGAATGATGAAGATCAGATGGGTAGATAGGGTTACAAACAAAGAGGTATTAAGACAAGTGGGAGAGGAGAGATGTTTCTGGCGACTGCTAATGAAGAGAAGAGATAGGTTGGTAGGACACATACTAAGACACACAGGAATAGCAAGCTTAGTTATGAAAGGAAGGGTCGAGGACAAAAACTGTAGGGGTAGACCAAGGTTAGAATATGTTAAACAGATTGCCTCCGATGTAGGGTGTCGGAGCTATGTAGAGATGAAACGATTAGCTCAGGACAGGGAGGCATGGAGAGCTGCATCAAACCAGTCAAAAGACTGAAGACTCAAACAACAACAAACATTATTAATTTTATAAGTAACGGTTACCGTAACGGTGACTTCGTTATTTATTATATAAGTAACGGTAGACTAACAGTAACTTTGTTATTAATTTTATAAGTAACGGTTCCTGCAACGTAGTTACTTTTAGAAATCAGGCTAACTTATTCAAACGTGTATAGATCCACTATTAACCACGGCTCGCGCGTTGTGAAGCGCATGTTCGCCAGTCAGTGCCTGCAGATGCTGCGGGAGATGGGCTATTAATCAAAGGGTCCGCATACCCTACTGAGAGCATTCAACCAGTCTCCGAGATGAGGACTTAACAGACAGCTTGTATACATAGTCCTGCTAATACAGGGAGCGGCAAAAAGATCTGACGGTTTTTAAATCACAACACAAACATTTTAAATGATACAAACTCTGTTATTACTTATAACAGCAAGGTGTACATGTCAATTAATTGAAAACATGAAAGAACAATAGATTTTAACTTTAATGATTTGAAGATAACGTATTTCAAATGATGCCCATCTTTTGCCATGCGGCAAAAAGATCTGACGGTTTCTGTCTTTGTCAGCGTCAGTTCCGTCACAACTTTAATGTGGGTCGAAGAGGACGCGTTCCATCTCGTAACGCAGTTTTGTTATGGGTGAGAAATTTTAGAGCTACAGGTTCAGCCTTAAAACGTACGTCGACAGGCCGTCCAAGGTCAGCCAGGACACCAGAAAATGTTGAGCGAGTGAGACAAGCTGTGGAAATTAGTCCACGGCGGCCGGCTCGTAAACAAGCTGCTGCTTTGCAAATGTCTGATCGAACAGTGATACGAATATTGGGTTTCGATTTGCATTTTCATCCGTAATCTAATGACATGTTAGAGAAGACGTTTGACAGCTTCAGTGCAAGACTGGAAGAATGCATGGCAAAAGATTGGCATCATTTGAAAGACGTTATCTTCAAATCTTAAAAGTTAAAATCTATTGTTCTTTCATGTTTTCCATTAATTGACATGTACACCTTGATGTTATAATTAATAAAAGATTTTGTATCATTTAAAATGTTTGTGTTGTTGTGATTTAAAAACCGTCAGATCTTTTTGCCGCTCCCTGTATAACCATGTGAATGAGAATTGCATTTATAAGATATTCACTTGCTTTTCAGGATGATGGTGAGTGGCATGAAGCTCATTTGACATTGCCATTAAAGGATAACGTAGTAGGTAAAACTGCCAGAGTACGAATAGTTTCCAAAGCATCCAATGGAGTACTTAATGGTTCATTTGGATTAGGAAACATCAGAACATGCAATTCTCAAGGTAGGTAACGTATTTTGTTATTTTATTATGATATTCGCAGCCTCCGTGGCTTAGGCGGCAGCATGCCGGCTTCTCACCGCTGGGTCCGTGGTTCAAATCCCGGTCACTCCATGTGAGATCTGTGCTGGACAAAACGGAGGCAGACAGGTTTTTCTCCGGGTACTCCGGTTTTCCCTGTCAAAATTTCATTCCAGCAACACTCTCCACTATCATTTCATTTCATCTGTCATTCATTTAATCATTGCCTCAGAGGAGTGCGTCAGGCCTCGGCAGCCGGCACAGTCCATATCCTCGCCGCTAGATGGGGGCTCCATTCATTCCATTTCTGACCCGGTCGGAGACTGGAAGGAGGCTGTGGATTTTCATGATATTAATCATAGCAATCGATTTGACAGTCAAAATATTTCGCCGTTCCTGTTTAACTCTAGCGTGCAAACATTTTCTGCCAAACATAATTTTGTTGTTGTTTCATTTAGGGGAGCATGAACATCGCTGTCATTTGGTCCCGTGTTCAGTACTTGGGTGTGTGTGGAATCTGTCTGATAACCTGTGTCACTGTCATGGCTGTACCAGTGTTTGTATCTGAAATTGGGGCTTGGATTTGGATAGGAGGTGGCCGTAGCCTCATTTTAGGTACCATCGCAGCATTCGCCAAGAACAAAATTGGAAAACCACTTCTAGGATGGCAGAGGGAGGAATCGAATCCACCTATTCTCAGTTTTGTCTCACGAGGGTTAATGAACTCCGTCCCAGTCTCGGCAGAACCGGAAATCGAACCCGAACATCCATGGTGTCAACCAACCAAATTTTCACTGTGTTATTTTCTTCTTTCACCTGCCCAAACAGTTGAGCGCTTTTTTGTGCTCTTCCTGAAATCCGCTAGATTTTCTAACTTTATTTCGAAATGTAAGCCAGTGTAGAATTCCTTCTTTGTAAAGTTCACTTCTGTTCAAACCTCCTGGCTGACTACGTGGCTCAGCCGCACGTTCTCGCTTGCTGTTCCCAAGGTTGCAGGATCGAATCCTGGTGCAGTCAGCTGGTATTTGAGGTTGCGCAACTGTGAGGGAGCCGTGTCAGTAGATTTTTGGCACGTTAAAGATCCCCTTCGGGGCGAAATTCCAGCACTCAAGCGTCCCTAAAAGCCATAGTAGTTAAAAGGGACGTAAAAAAATAAAACATATAACATTATTATTATTATGTTAAACCTGTTCGACTCGTTGCTTAGAGGCTACAGGGGTACCATGTACAAAAAATGTTGAGGCGGGACTCGCCGTACGTTGCTGCTGAACAGCTTCCCCCCTCCATATAGGCTACTTGGCACTACAAATCCACGTTGCACACGGTCCAACGACAAGGAAACTAGTAGCAGGGAGAAAGAGAGAGAGAGAGACACACTTTCCCTTCCTGGCACACATGCGCCGAAGAAAGACTAGCAGTGAACATACCAGAGAGACGGAAACGCTCTCCCCTACTCTGGTGCGCATGAGCATTGGAATATTTTTTGTACGTGGTATCCCTATAGCACTCTTGGCTGTCATCGCGGAGGCCCGGGTTCAATTCCTGGCTCTACCAAGAAATGTAATTCTGGTCTGAGGACTTCAACGGAGTATACTCAGCCTCATGAGGCAAAACTCAGAAGAGGTGCGTTCGATTCCCACCTTCGCCATCCTAGAAGTGGTTTTCCGTTGGTTCCCACTTCTATTCCAGGTAAATGCCGGGATGATTCTTAACTTAAGGCCACGGCCGCCACCTTCCCAAACCACATATGAATTATAAGGTGCGTTCAAAAAGTATCGAACCGGAGGCATAATTACAGAAAACAGTGCCTGTATTATAGAAGTATTGGCCCTGGCTGTTGAGGCACTTGTTCCACTGTGACACGAGGCGGTGAATGGCTGTCTAATAAAATTCCCTGGGCTGCGATGTGAACCAGTTCCGCACGTAGGCTACAGCTGGACGTCGGCGTCCGAGGTGAATCTTAGGCCCCGCAGAGCCCTTTTCAGGGGACCAAACATCGCGTAATCCCAGAGAGAGAGGTCTGGACTGTATGGAGGGTGGCCGAGAACCTCCCATTTGAATTTCTGCAGGAATGGCGCGACTGTGTTGGCCGTATGAGGTCGTGCATTGTCGTGGAGCGACCACGGCGGCTATGGCGTTCACTGTAACGGAGGTCCTGGGTAATGAGTGCATAAACGAGCTGGACGTTGTCATCGGTAATGCCCCAGACCGGGCATCAACGACTAACGACACCCGTCCTTCCTTGAAGCGCTTGTGCCACGCCTTGACCCTTGCAAGGGACATGCAGTGTTCGCCGTACACTTGTGATATTCGGCGATGAACGTCCGTTCCCCCTACTCCTTCCGCTGTCAGAAACCGAACAACACCTTTTTGCTCTTCAGTTGACGCCTCCGTGTCACTGTTTGCAATTCGACTGGCAGCGTTGGACGATTGATGCATGCTGCTGCTCGCTTTGTATCGTCACGTGAGGTGCACGCGTGCCCTCTAGCGTCGGGCTGTGACTTTCCACGCTCTGGTCGGAACCACACTTCGTTACACACGCCACGATTAGCCGATGTCGCCACCGGTTTGCGTATTCCAGCCTCCGGCTCGTTACTTTTTGAACGCACCTTATACAAATGCACACACAAATGCAGCCATCTCAAATTCCACACACACCCAAGTACACGGGCTACATGCCCACGATTACGCAAAGGCCCTCAACTAACCGACAACAACAACTGTTAAACCCTTCTTCAGTTCGATGAACCAACTAATTTGCATTTTGATATTTTTGTCTAAATAATCAAAGATTTACATTACAAGTCATCCGAATAAAATACCCCATTATGTAGGCCTACATAAAAGCGTGTTATTAGCCTAATTTCATTTATGAACAAATAGGCTTATGAGATCACATTTTGTCCGTGTGTCAGTGTGTGCGCGTATGTGTGTGATTCGTGCGTGTGTGTCCCCCCACCTCCCCATCCCCCTAAAAGATCTAAACGGCTGGAGCGAAATAAATGAAACTCGGTTAGTTCATAGCACTATTCCAGACGACCCCGACCGAGCCCTTCAAATTTTGTTGCGTCTCACCAATCCTACATGGCGGCTGTGCGAAATACTTGACCAGCAGTCAATATCTCTGAAATTATTACCGATATCACCCTGGCATTTTATACGGTGTTCAAGGGAACTAGCTACTAGAAGTTCACCTATGTGACTTTTGAAAACCTGGTAACTACAAAACCAACATGGCGGCCATGCAAATTTGCGACTTTTAGATAGACGTTTCTCGCGATTTAACCAACCAAACGCAATGGAACTTGATACAGTATATGTACTGTATATAAACATTGTAATGCACCGACATCTAACTTCGTTCAATTGTTTACATAACTTCAAGATGGCGGTTGTGCGAAATATTTCATCGGCATTCTATATATCTGAAACTATTACCGGTATCACCCTAAAAATTTGTACGGAGATAAAGGGCACTACTGGAAGTTCATCTAAGTGACTTTCAAAAACCGGTTAAGTACAAAACGAACATGTCGGCCAAGCGAAGTTGAAAGTTTTAAATAGACTTTTCTCGCGATTTAATGATCCAAACGCAATGAAACTCGGTACAGCAAGTGCTTATACACATTGTAATGCACTAGTATCTAATTTAGTTCAATTGTTTATATAACCTCAAGATGGCGGCTGTGCGAATTTTAAAATTAAGTTTTTATTTCTTGTGTCGTAATCATGCGATCGAAATGAAAGTTTGAATAATGAACCTAAGAAATTATTTTTCATTTATGGTACATGACTCTATGGCCTATACATATAACAATCCAATATGGCGACCATCCAAAATATTTAGACGGTTCTCAATATCTACGAATCTATTACAGCAATCAAACTGGTTTTTTAAAATGTTCACAGGGGCTATGAACATAAGTTCACCTATAGGACTTTCAATAACCTGGTGATCACAAATCCAACATGGCGGCGACGCGAAATATAAATATTCACATGGACGTTTCTCGCAATTTAACCATCCGAGTGCAGTGAAACTTGGTACAGTAAATCCTTATACGAATGTTAATCCACTGGCATCTAATTTATTTCAATTGTTTGCATAACTTAAAATTCAAAAATAAAAAGTTTATAATCTATAAGGTGCGTTGAAAAAGTAACGAGCCGGAGATGGCAGCTGTGCGAAATTTCAAAATCTCGTTTTTTTTTATTGTTTCCTAATCATCCGATTGAAGTTTGAATACTACACGTAGGCCTACACAATAATCTTCATGTAACAGTACATAAATAAAAATCCAACATGGTGACCATCCGCAATATTCAGTCAGTTCTCAATATCTACGAATCTATTACAGCAATCAAACTGAAATTTTGTATGTTGATAGTGGCAATTAACATAAGTAGGATATATAAAAATAGGCTTTAGTTCTTCACGGAACTACAGTACTTGTTTTGTAATAATGTCTCTTTCCTTTCAGGTTAGGGTATGTAAACACTTGTTTTCTGCCTAATGTAATTGGGCAAAACTTGTGTTGACCTACAGAAAAGCTTTCTTTGATAGAACTAGGCAATTCCAAAAAAAAAAATGCCTTCAATCACTTCAATTCAAGATGGCACCTTCCATTTCCCAAAGGCCACGGCCGCTTCCTTAAAATCATTGCCCTATTTCAGTCTTCTCAATTCCTCTAAATCCTTTCGGTGATGATGGCGCCAGGAAGGGCATTCAGTAAAAAAATACTTTGTCACACAGAAATTCATCTCAGCACATTCTCGACACATAGATATGGGTTTAACAAGGGGTAGAATAGAAGTACAGTACACACATTAGAAACACGATGATGATGATGCTGCTGCTGCTGATGATGTTAGTTGTTGTTTGAGGGGACCTAACATATAGGTTATCAGCCCTGGCACATTAGTAACAGTGGAACTGTACCTAATATTTTTAGCCTACTTTTCACATGTTCAAAATTGAGGAAAAAGTAGACTTATGAGATCGATCCGGGAAAAGGTGTGTCTGTCTGTCTGTCTGTATGTCCTTCTGTCTGTCTGGCTGTCTGTGTGTCCCCCCTCCCCCATCAACTCCTAAACGGCTGCAGCAATCGAAACCAAATATAGTATGAGTAAAGATGTGTACCGGAATATCTCAAGCCCATATTTGAAAATGATGTCAGTGCTACCAACTGCTGAAAAAACGCAATATAAATTTGAGCTCCATGTTGGATATCATGGAAGGTATGCATGGGAGCTAATAAAAAAATTGGTACACATGTAGATAATACTATTTCAGTTAAATTTCCAGGAGGCCATAAATGACAGTGTTGCCTAAATAATTTTAAGCCTTCTGATAGGTCCAATTTTTAAATGCATATAACTTCTATAGGATTAATTGGATTTCAACCAAATTTGGTATGTGTGTACATAAACAGATATGACTGAGTGTATTCTTAAGAGCCACCAAGGCTGCCAAATGTTAATAATCGCTCTCTCTATTTTCTTCATCCAAATACCAATATATCTGAAAGTATGCATGCCAACAGCTCTATACTTTGCACACGTATAGCACCTGACATTCTAGATTAATTTGGAGTAATTAATACAAGGCAGTGCTGCCAACATGATTCTATGCCTGCTGATATGTCCAATTTTAAAATACATATAACTTCTATACAAAAAAATGGATTTCATCCAAAATTGGCACAACAAGATATCATAATATTTCCGATTATTTCTAACCAGCACACACATTACATTGTTGCCAACATGCTTTTACGCGTGCTGATAGATCCAATGTCTAACTTCATGTAACGTCCATTGGACTTCAACCAAATTTAGTATTCTGTACCTTAAGAGATGGAACTAAGAATATATACAGTCACCAGGGCTGCCAAATGTAGTTCTCTATTAGGCTACATTATACCAGGAATATTTCGAACTAATTAGACATTTCGATATTACCAACTTAATTTCGTCATTATTCTAGATAGGTTCATATACTGTAGAATAATCATTGGCATGAAACCGGGTGAGTTAGCCGTAGTGGTTACGGCATGACTAATGGCAGTCGCTTACATCCGGGAGGCGAGGAGGTTCGAACCCCCCCGCCGGCAACCTTGATGATGGTCTTCTGTGGTTTCCCATCTTCCTTCCAGGCAAATGCCGGGGTTGGTCCCTAACTATAGGCCACAGCCGCTACCTTCCAACTCCTCGTCCTTACATTCCAACTTCCCTCCCCAACGGTACTTGTAGCTCACCCATTGGGTGTCCGTCTCGAATCAGCTACAAACTGGCGAGCCGAACATGTCCTCGGACACTCCCGGCACTAAAAGCCATACGCTAAAAACAAAATGGCATGAAAAGTAGGCTCTTTAGTTCATCACGGAACTTCTTGTTTAAATATGTTATGTTCTTACAGGTGAGACTCGGATATCGACGTGGCATCATCGTCAAGCAGCCTGTCAACTACTGCGTGAACAGTCTCAAACTTTACGCTCTGTAACTCCAAGTGGTGGTCAAGAGACAGGTTAGTTTCTGCCATTCTGAAAAAATTGATAGCTTCGCCGTAAATGGGATTCACCTCCACTATGGTCAAGTTCAGAAAAACTTTAAAAATAAATCAATGTTTCATATATTTTTTTATTTTATTTTGCATGTGATACAAACGTACGCAAGGCAGTTTTCTACTTAGGTTGGTTGGTTCCTCAGTTTAGGGGCTGCGACATCGCGGTCATGTAGCCCCGTGTACTTTGGGTGGGTGTAGAATCTGTCTGATAACCGGTGTTAGTTGTGATGACTGTATTAGTGTGAGTATCTGTTTTCAATTCAAGTAAGGACTGCAGACATTTTAATTTTTTCAAGTAGTTCCTACTTTAGTTGCCAAACGCCACCGTCAGCGACTACTAGTTCAGGACCTGGTTACAAGACGCCACTGCAGTCGGCTCCCGGTGACGAACGTCGGAACCTAACAGCGTTAGTCAAATATTTAACCTAACCTAATTTAGCTTCACACAGGTGTAATTAGTGGAAGGTTCTTTAACATGCCATAAATCTATGACATGGGACCGCCGGCTTTACTTCCCCTCCAAAGGAAGGCATACTGATTGATGTTTAACGCTCTTAAGAAATCCGACGACTTCGGCCGGGTTTGAACCCGCGACCTTGGGCATAGAAGCTCAGCATGCTAACAACTACGCCACCGAAGCCGCCGTTTTCTACTTACTTAAACCATATCTATTGATGATACAGAGAGTTTAGTTTGTATGTAACGGAGACCCTCGCTTGCCCGCTCGCCCGCGTTGCGTGCCTGTCTCCCACCAGGCACTTTGCCGTTATGCGGCGCCTGCGCAGCACTGAGTCATTGAGTATAGGAATTTGTACTTAAATTTGTACTTCAATAGATCCTTGACCAATTTTTTGACGAACTGACTTACGGAGAGCGATTGTCAAATTACTTTCAACAAGATTCTGCCACTGCTCACATTGCCGAAGCATCCATGACAGAATTGCGTCGCATTTTCGGTACGAGGATTATAAGTCGGAACGAGTGGCCCCCGCGAAGCCCAGACTTATCACCATGTGACTTTTATTTATGGGGGACGCTTAAAAATAGAGTGTATGCGAGAAATCCTCACACTCTAAATGAGCTTAAAGACTATATTACAGCTGAAATACAGTCAATCCGTGCTGAGGATCTTCAGAGAGTAAATGCCTGTTTCATAAAAAGGTGCCAGCGATGTGTAGCAGTGAATGGCGAACATTTTCATAACCAGCTGTGAACTAGGTAAGTACAAATTCCTATACTCAAAGACTCAGTGCCGCGTGGGCACCGCATAACGACGTGGCGGGAGACAGGCTCGCGCCACGGGCGAGCGGGCAAGCGAGGGTCTCCGTTACATACAAACTAAACTCTCTCTGTATATGAATGGCAGCCAATGGTCGTAAGATGGGCATTTTTGACTGAACGCCTAAGGGCTCCCAACAAGCTCAATTTCAAGTAGTTCCCTCTTTGGCTACTAGATGCTACTGTCACTAACACTAGCGGCGAACGTTGGAACTTGATAGAGCGTTTCCTAACCAGCCAAATATAACGTACACATTTTGCTTTACACTACCAATTGCAGTGGTAGGTTCTTTTACATGCTATAAATCTATGACAAGGGCCCGCCGGCTTTTCTTCCCCTATGAAGGAAGGCATACTGAATGATTTTAACGCTCTTTAAACTTTGGCTGGGTTTCAACCCGCCATCTTGGGCATAGTAGTTCGGCATACTACCGACTACACCTCGGAAGCCATATTTATAGGAATCCCTAACCCTAGAGCAGGGCCATCCTCGAGCGCTAGCGCTCCGGCCGGCGAGATTGCAATTTCTAGTTCACTTTTAGCATTGGAGAAGGACACGGCTTCCTAATTGGCTATTCTGACGAAACATGACTGCACCAAGGGCTGTGATTAGTCAGCGAAGTTATAGGGTACACCCTATCAGCGATGTCGTTCCAGGTTTGAAAAAAATATGTAGAACTCCCGCTGTTTTAACTTCGTATTTTCTAGTACCCGTATAAGTTGTAATGCGCCAAGCAATAGTTGCATGAATATTGTTCCCAGGCCATAAGTTTTTCCGTATCTTCTTAAGTCAAGAAAAATCAATACCATAATGTTTTTCATCGATTAGCTCATTTACTGTGTACGAACGCGGAAGTAGCTAAACCTCCACTCCCGAGCAAGAATTGTATGCCCATGAGAGGTGGCTCAAAATCTTGAATTATGACGTACGGTCACCTTGATCCCCACCCAGAAGTAAACCATCTCTCCCCCTCCTCATTCTTTCGACCTAGCAACCAGATCGACTCGGTACCTTCCTGTCTGTCGATGAACAACTACAACAACGAATATCCACACTTATTCGTACTACATTTATAGTGAATAGTCGATATAGAACCAATTCCTTCATTGTGCATGTCATGTCAATGTGTATTTCCTAGATACTGAATGCTAATTATATTCATATCCTTCTCTCCACAGGTTGTGATAATGTGAATATACTGACTGGTTGTGCAGAGAACTGCACAACACTCTTTGGTAAACCAAATTGTTATGGATATGCAATATGCCTCCCTCAAGGAGATTCTCAAAAATGTACATGTGGGGCTGGATACCAGGGATATAACTGTACACAAGGTAACGGAGGAGTATGTCAACTTCATGTTATATTTCTACAACAGAGCTATGACACCAGCCCTTGTATTTTTAGCCTACTTTTCACATTTTGCAAAAATGAGGAAAAAGTAGACTTATGAGAACGATCCGGGAAAATGTGTGTCTGTCTGTCTGTCCTTCTGACTGGCTGGCTGTGTGAGTGTCGTCGTCGCCCCCCCCCCCCCCTATCAACTCCTAAACGACTCTACAATCGAAATCAAATTAAGTATTAGTAAAGATGTATACCGAAATATCTCAAGCCCATATTTGAAAATGATGTCAGTGCTACAAACTGCTGAAAAAACGCACTAGATATGTGTGCTCCATGTTGGATATCATGGAAGGTATGCATGGGAGCTATTTCAAAATTGGCACACATGTAGATAATACTATTTCAGTTTAATTTCCTGGAGGCCATGCATGTCAGTGTTGCCAAAATAATTTTAAGCCTTCCGATAGGTCCAAATTTAAATGCATACAACTTCTACACTATTAATTGGATTTCAACCAAAATTTGTATGTAATTTGTGTACATAAACAGATATGACTGAGTGTATTCTTAGGAGCCACCAAGGCTGCCAACTGTTAATAATTGCTCGCTCTATTTTCTGCATCCAAATACCAATGTATCTGAAAGTATGCAAGCCGACAGTTAAACTATGCACACGTATAATCCCAGACATTTTTGATTAATTTGGAGTAACTTATATACTTCAGTTCTACCAACATGATTCAAAGCCTGCTGATGGGACCAATTTTTAAATGCATGTAACTTCTATACTATCAGTTGGATTTCAACCAAATTTCGTTTGTGCTATGTGTAACATAACAGATATAACTATAAGTATTCTTAAGAGCAATCAGGGCTGCCAACTGTTAATAAATGCTGTTTATATTTTTTTTACCCTAATATCAATATATCAGAAAGTGTGCAAGTCAACAGCTCTATACTTTGCACACGTATAGCACCTGGCACTCTAGATTAATTTGGAGTAATTAATTTAAGTCAGAGCTGCCAACATGATTCTATGCTTGCAGATAGGTCCAATTTTAAAATACATGTAACTTCTATACTAACAACTGGATTTCTTCCAAAATTGGCACAACAAGATATGATAATATTTCAGATTATTTCTAATCAGCACACGCATGACATTGTTGCCAACATGCTTTTACGCGTGCTGATCGATCCAATGTCCAAATTTTGTATTCTGTACCTTAAGAGATGGAATTAAGAATATATTCAGTCACCAGGGCTGCCAACTGAAGTGCTCTATTAGGCTACATTATACCAGGAATATTTCGAACTAATTAGACATTTCGATATTACCAACTTTCGTCATTATTCTAGATAGGTTCATATACTGTAGAATAATCATTAGCATGAAAAGTAGGCTCTTTAGTTCGTCACAGAACTTCTTGTTGTATGTGTGTGAAGTTGATCTACAGTGCCAAGAAGACTGCTAGATGTGTATTATACTGCTGGCATTCTCAACCATTTTGAAACCGTGAGCACCACTTTCAAGCCATACCAAGAACCCGAGCATCATTAAATCAAATATAATAATAATAATAATAATATTAATAATAATAATAATAATAATAATAATAATAATAATAATATTAATAATAATAGAAGCTTCATGTTTTTCGGTCGGTCAACACGATTGTTCCCAATTGTGATGGGTTATTCCATAATCCAGAAAAAGATGATGATGATGATGATGATGATGATGATGATATTTGTTGTTTTAATGGGCCTAACATCTAGGTTATCGACCCCTAATGGATTGGGTGATAGTGAAAGATGAGATGAGAATGAAAACTATAACTAATACTAACTACAGACTTACAGTACACACTAGAAGAAGAAATGGTAAAGGTAAAGGATAAGGCAAATAAATGATAGTTAGAACAGAAATGTCCTCAACCCTCGAAGAATGAGGATTGAGGGACTTGGAAGGAAGCAGAGCCATGAAAGGCAGATAGGAAAGGGGAAAGAGGAGAGAGCCCGCCCCAAAGCCAGTGGAAAAAGGCGGGAAAACGGACCCAGCTCAGGAATCCCTCGGGATCGCCAACTCCCAAACTCACCAGCCGTGATCCCTTGAGGGTGTAGCACTATCCAGGGTGCACCTCCTGCCTCCTTGAGGGTCTTGAGCAGAAGGTAGGAGATAACGTGAAAAGAAAAAGAAGGCTGACCTCTCGCAGAAGGAGTGTATCAGGAAAGATGAGAAAAGTGCCAATTAAGGCGGGAAAGGAAGAGACTCCCTCGGCTTCGGATACCCTAATACCGTCGGGGTCAGAAGAGAACAAGAGTTGACCAAGAGAAGTCGACAGGAAAGAATACGGAGAGGAGCCTGGCAGAAGTAAGTGGACGTAATGATGGACTCAGCTGGGGTCCCGTGGTCACTAACACACGTCCCACTAAATGTGAGCTCCTGGGGGGTCCAGAAAAAGAAAATACATGAGATTAATAACTACTCTGTCCACTCAAGAAATCACTGATTCGAAGGAAGGTTGATAAATTTAAAGGGCTTTAGGAAAAAACCTAGCTACGGTGATAAAGGAAACTACTAGAAGCTCACCTATGTGACACCACAGATTACCTTACACTTGGAAACCTTGTAAATACAAAACCAACATGGCGGCCAAGCGAAATTGTGACTTTTAAATAGACGTTCCTCGCGATTTAACCAACCAAACGCAATAAAACTTGGTACAGTATATGTTTATACACATTGTATTGCACCGACTTCTAACTTCGTTCAATTGTTTACATAACCTCAAGATTGCGGCTCTGCGAAATATTTCACCGGCATTCTATATCCCTGAAACTATTAGCGGTATCACCCTGAAATTTTGTACGGAGATAAAGGGCACTACTGGAAGTTCATTTATAAGACTTTCAAAAACCGTTTAACTACAAAACGAACATGGTGGCCAAGCGAAGTTGAAAATTTTAAATAGAACTTTCTCGCGATTTAATGATCCCGACGCAATGAATCTTGGTACAGGAAATATTTATACACGTTGTAATGCACTGGTATCTAATTTAGTTGAATTGTTTACATAACCTCAAGATGGCGGCTGTGTGAATTTTAAAATTAAGTTTTTATTTCTCTTGTCGTAATCATGCGATCGAAATGAAAGTTTGAATAATGAACCTACGCAATCATTTTCCTTTAATGGAACATGACTCTATGGCCTATACATATAACAATCCAACATGGCGACCAACCGAAATATTTAGATGGATCTCAATATCTACGAATCTCTTATAGCAATCAAACTGAAATTATGTATGTTGGTAGTGGCAATTAACATAAGAAGGTTATATGAAAATAGGCTATATAGTTCTTCACGGAACTACTTGTTATTTTTATAGATATATTTAAAGATTTCAGTCTCGTAAAGTTATCCTGTATATTCATGACGTTTGCTTCCGCATACAATTCATTAGTAGGATATAAACTTTCCTTCTTATACATGATACGCAACACCAAGTTATGCATTACTTGAGCTTTTCTTACAGTGGTTTGATAAGTTCCTCCCCATTCAATTATTCCATACGCGAGAGTAGGCTGAATAAGTGAAAAATAGATATCACTCAGTAGTTTAATATTGACAATGTGTTTCAGATAATGAAATACATAACCTGACCTCTTTCTTATTTTCTTTGTGATGAATAACCCATCACAATTGATTACAATCGTGTTGACCGACTGAAAAACATCAAATTCCGATTACTGATGTAACACTGAAAATGGCTTCTAACACCATAATGATAATATTAATAATAATAATAATAATAATAATAATAATAGTAATAATAATAATAATAATAATAATAATAATAAGTGGCAGTCAGTCTGAAAGATTAGACTTTGTATCATTTTAAATGCTACAAATGCTGAAAAATGCTAGAAAGGCTAGAGCCTTCTCGCTTCGCTCGAAGCCAAATACTCTTGCCATGTTAGAAAAGTATCTGCATAATACTTACCTTGATTTATAATACTTTACCTTGTTTCAAATTACTCGCGAACGGCAAGTGCAAACCAAGGGCAAAGCAAGGTCAAGCGCGCGGGATGCCGTCACGCTCAGCAGAGCGCGCGGGGACGTGCCCCTTCCATCCAGTCTAAAAACACTTATAGTGGGCGATGTATTGAAGATAGAGATATGCTCTCACGGACTTTCTTGTAGAACTTTTCATGCTGGCCAATTATTACGGTCATAGTATATTGATATTTTTAACGGTTTGCCCAGCGTAAGCTTAAGAAGCGCACGGACGCCAAGTTTGTTTTCGACTTTTTCACTGAAATCGTTATTGCTTGGCTTCCTTTGATCATACTGATAGTGTCTCTGACATGTTAAAGTCATTGGGTTGGGAATCCCTACACAGCAGAAGACATAAAAGAAGACTCCAGGAGATGTTCAAAGCATACACAGGGGAGCCGGCCTGGAATGAGTTGCGAAACAGAATGCATGATCCAGATTATATGAGTAGGAGGGATCACGAATACAAAATTAGGCCCATCATTCAAAAAACAAACTTAGCTAAGTATTCTTTTATAAACAGGGGTGTTCAAACATGGAATGAGTTACCTGAAGAAGTCTTAGAACCTTTTCCTAACAGTTTAAAAGCTTTCTAGAAGAAATTAAATGTTGCATTCAGGGAACCCAGAGACATTATGGTGAGAAATTGAGTAACAAGCAACATGTAAATATCTTGTTACCACCAGGTTTTGCCTAACTGTAACAGTACCTCTTAATAAATAAATCTTTATATTAAAATAGTTTTCAAAAAATTTCACCCTTTACTAAAACTGAAATATCTCGGGAAGTATTTGCGCTACGACGACGTTTGTTGTCTTAAATTGTAATGCCCGTCAAGCACCGTCGATTTATACCCACCTTACTTGATTATATTATTCGAGTATTAAAATAATTGCGAATATTACTTCCTTCAAGGTCTCACGAAAATGGAATATCGAATGACTTGACGGACATATTGTCGCTAGGCGACAACGACTAACACCGTATCATGATATTCAACGCCGCCCCGATAATAAATCTAACTTGATATTAACAGCGAGTTCCCTAATTACGTCATGATATGGTTAACTTCTACCTGCTCCACTCGGGCGCTAATGTCGCATGTATCCATACGGTCATGATATCGTTAACTTCTACCTGTTCCACTCGGGCGCTAATGTCACATATATCCATATAATAAGTCGAAGGGGATTCTGTGCACATACTAAAACTTCTGAAAGCATGGATTACTTTGACACTGAAATGCTCATGCGCAATCAGCAGTCATTTTGCTAATGACACTGTCATGTCAACATCTGTTTGAATGACAACAAATACTGTATACGAAAGACAACTAATTTCACGAAGATGCCGCTACAGTCGAATGTTGGAACCGCCATTTTGTATTGTGTATCCGATCTTTCTGTTATATAGTCAAAGGTCTCACCAGCTACAAACTGTCTTCTTTTCGTTTCATCATTCGTCTTTATAGGTTGTGTGCTCAATCAATACAATGAATCATATTATGATGAATGAGAGGCGACACTCAATTACAAATGTTATAAAGATTAAAGGTGACGGTAGTTGTCTGTTCAGGTCATTGGCATATTGTGAGTACAACAATCAGAGTTTATTTACACAGGTTAGATGATGATGATGATAATTGTTGTGGAATAATTATTCTTCCTTTATTGTTGGCAACAGCGATATGTATGAAACTGCTATCAATACGAGCGATGATTACAAAATGTATATGTCGATGAATGGTGTTCATGGAGGTCATGTTGAGTTAGTTGTCGCTGCTCAAGTTTGCAAAATGGATATTTATTCGTGGATTACTACTGTCGTATGGAAGGTTACTGGTTAAAATATATACCTCATCAACAAACGAAGTTATGCGTTGATACATATGCCGGTTTAGCAGACGCCTTGCATGTACGAGAAGAAAATGAAAATCGTCGAGTCGGTCGTATTGTAGTTTTGCCATCTTCTTTTACAGGTAGCCCAAGGAAAATATTGCAAAGTTATCAGGATACGATGGCGATAGTGAGGAAGTTTGGAAAGCCAGATTTATTCATTACGTTCACCTATAATGCGGGCTGGCCAGAAATACTTAACAGCATTCATCTCTGGGAAGCGGCTAATAATAGGCCTGATATTGAAGTGAGAGTTTTCCATTGCAAAGTAAAGGAATTGCTACGATTGATTAATGTTAAGGAAATTTTCGGTAAAAGCATATCTATATACAGTGGAATTTCAAAAACGAGGTCTCCCGCACATCCATTTACTCTTAACATTAACGGAAGATTGTAAGTTTCGAGAAATTTCGGACATTGACGGTGTGGTGTCAGCCGAAATACCAGATCTCGAGGATGAAGCGCTATAGCCTACGAGTTGGTAAGGCGTCATATGGTACATGGTTCTCGCGGATCATTGAATCCTGCTTCAGTCTGTATGACAGATGGCGTATGTAAGAAAGATTTCCCTAAACAGTTTCAGGAAGAGACCAAAGATATTGCCAATGGTTATCCTTCGTATGGGAGAAGAAATAATGGACGGATTATTATAAAAACAATTCGAGTCATTGATATTGAAGTCGATAGTCGATTCATTGTTCCCTACAATCCATTTCTTTTACTTTACGTGCAAGTTCGTATTAATGTTGAAATATGCTCAAGTGTTCGGAGTGTTAAATACATCCACAAATTTCTTATATATTAAAATCCACAAGTATGTGTATAAAGGTCATGACTACTGCATTGTTAAAATATGTCCTGAAGGCGAAACGGTGAACTACGACGAAATTACTTCTTTCCTAAATGCTGGATAAGTTGGTCCAACAGAAGCCGCATTCAGGATATTTTCATTTCACATGCATGAACGGTCACATTCTATCGTGTGATTACCAGTTCACTTGCCAAACTTGCAAAATATCTATTTTAAAAAAGATAACGCTCCTGATATTTTACTTCAAGCACAGTTGCTTGATTCACAGTTGCGCAACACGGAATTGCAAGCGTGGTTCAAGTTAAATCAAGATTCTAAAGCCAGAAGTCCGTATATATATCCTGAAACATCAGTCTGGAATAAGAGCAACTGCCAGTGGTAAAAAAGAAAAAATGTTTCAAAAACTATAAGCAGAATGTATAATGTTTCGCCTACAGAAACAGAAAGGTATTATTTACGCCTGTTATTGCTTCACGTCATAGGTGCTACCAGCTTCCAGTATCTACGTACATACAAAGCAGTTGTCTATTCTACTTTTAAAGAAACAGCTAAGGAGCGAGGTTTGCTGATTGACGATTCTGAATGGCAGCGTTGTTTGGTAGAAGCGTCACAATTTCAGATGCCTTCTCAGTTACGACAACTGTTTTCTTACATATGTATCTTTCAGACCACTTCAAATGTAAGATAATTATGGGACATTTTCAAGAATTCATTATCAGAAGATTATCTGCAGTTTCACGAACCTAACATTGCATATCATTTCATCCTTATACATATTTCTAATACATTAAAGCTCCATGGTCTTCCCATTACTTCTCTCGAATTGCTAGCTATTATTGATAATTTCCCTCAGACAAATTTACCAATGAATTATCCAAATCTTAATGAGGAGCAATTAAGTCGGATGGTAAACCAAGCAAATGGAAACCAAACGGCTATAATTAAAGAAATTTTGGGGTTAGTACAAAACAGCAATGAAAGGATGAGTAATGCATATTTCATTGACGGTCCAGGGGGCACCGGGAAAATATTTCTTTACCAATGCTTGATTCACAGTTGCACAAATTTGGGGTTAAATGTAGTTTCTGTTGCATGGAATGGTATTGCAGCAATGTTACTACTGTACACAGCCAGTTCAAGTTTCCTCTACATTTACATGAAAGTTATGTATCAGGAATAAAAGTTAACAGCAAGGAAGCTTTTTATATTTGTTCAGAAAAACTTATCATCTGGGATGAAGCCCCTATGGCTAATAAGCACGCGTTGATGTGTGTAAATCGGTTGCTCAAGCACATCATGAATAACGACGTGTCTTTCGGAGGAAAATTTATCATATTAGGTGGAGATTTTAGGCAGGTATTGCCTGTTGTGCCTCACGCATCTAAAGCAGCATCAGTCCAAATGTCAGTAAGGTTCTCTCCTTTGTGGCCATTATTCAACATTTTTAAACTCAACAAAAATATGCGAGTGGATACAGATCAACGAGACTTTGCAAACTTCTTCATACAAATTGGTAACGGTGAATACCCTCACGTCGATGGAAAAAAATCAGAATTTTTCCCACGCTGAAAAATATTTCACGCTTTTCAAAAATAGCGATTTTAGCACCTAAAAATGAACATTGTAAAGAAATCAATGACAATGTTTTAGACCTAATCCCAGGATCATCGAGAACTTACATCAGTGTGAATAATTTGATTACTGAAGATGAGAGTGAACTTCTGCAATTAACAATAGAATTTTTAGACAGCATGGGCATAAGTGGATTGCCACCTCATATCCTTCGACTAAAAGAAGGCTCAATTGTGATTTTGTTGAGAAATATTAATGTTACCCAAGGTCTGTTGAACGGTACTAGACTGTTGGTTTGGAAGATGCATGACAATTGCTTACACCTGGAAATTATTACTGGCGTAAATGTTGGAAACAATATCCTACTTCCTCGCCTTGACCTTACGCCATCAGATACTTCTAAGCCATTTTCCTTCAAAATGAGGCAGTTTCCAGTACGTTTGGCTTTTTGTATAACTATCAATAAAGCTCAAGGTCAAACACTATATCAAGTAGGCATTTATTTACCTCAACCGGTGTTTAGCCACGGACAACTTTACTGTATGCGGCACTATCGCGAGCAAAATCCTTTCATGACGTCAAAGTTCAAATAGAACCAAAAGGCAAGCGAACAGCAAATGTAGAATGGAAGGAAGTACTATTATAATTTTGGAACGAATGTTGCGGAGGAGCACAGACCTCAGCAAACGGGGCAGAGATTAAATAACAATTATACAAGGACGTCCGCATCCCTAATACGATAACCGTCCTGTGGTAATGGTAAAAAAATACTATTTTCCTACATCGGTGATTACTATCCTACATCCTGTTGTTTCATTCCCTCAGTTCTATAACAAAGATATACTCAATCAAATTTACAGCTTAATAAATATTAATTCCTTCTGTGTGAGTTTTCTTTTCATTTCTCATCAATCGCCTTTACTTACTATTCTATCTGTAGGGGTGGAGGCGATATCTGTCTTTACAGAGATGTGCAAATTATTAGATTCGATGTCAGTTTTCCAAAATTGCATTTTTACTTTTCACGGTTTAATGCACTAAGTATGTTTACAAGGCGATGAAATTACTTCAAATGTTTAACCAAGACTCCTAATTATATTTTCATTTAAGAAACTCAAATTAAAATAATGTTTTTATAATTTCCACTAACAGAGGAGCCTTGCAAATGTAAAATGCCACACGTATCGATTTTATTACTTCACTCTACTTTACGTGTGAATTTAGAGCGGAGGGATTTGGGGTCTTTTAACTGATTAACTATTGAACTATTCAAAGATTCATGAAATATGCATTGAAATCACCTGACTTGAATTCTAAAGTCAATAAAAAATTGAAAATGGACCCAGCTCAGATATCCCTCGGAATCCAATAATCTGAAAGTTTCCAGACGCTATTCCTTATGGGAAAAGGTGTAATTCCACGGGAGAAGAAACTACTAAGTAAGACAACAAAAGAAGTTGGTCAATAAAATGATTTTGAATAAAAGTAATTACGACTAATTAAAATTATTCATTTAATTCTATTAATATGTTAACCAAGAGTTACGTATCTAAATTCAAATATAAGAGACCCATCTTTTATTTCAAATTTATACCCTTGTTCATAAGTAGACAAAACACCAAATTGTACCGCTGTAGCCTTAAATTGTGTGGTTATCTCTATCTACTTAGTATAAAACAAAGTTCCCAATTCTTGGATGTAACGGGTAATCTCGAGAGCAACGTGATGGATTTTGATGCGGTCTTCACCTTTCTGTAAAGGATTTCTCGATGAAGGATTAGGTAGAAAAACATTTATTTATGACCAAAAGAAGCCGAGCATTTACGATTTCAGTGAATTGAGTTGAAGAAAAACCTAACGTCCATGTGTCTTTTAAAAAAATCGTTATTCTCTGAGAATTGTTCAGCATGAAAAGTTCTGCAAGAAAGTCCGCGACAGCTCCCACATCGACCACTGTAAGTGTTTTTACGTTTTCATTTCTTCCAGCAATCTCCATTCAGTGGAAATTTAAATTACTAGCTTCAGAGTGAGTTTACGAGCTTGCGAGCGACCTATCACCCTAGCTTCATCCAGCATCAAACTGCCGAGTCGCGTCGAATTAATTCTTCAGAGAAGAGTATAATTATGTGTTTGGAGTTAGCTGTTCACCTCGGCCTGACGTCCGTGCGCCTTTTAAGCTTACGCAGGGTAAATAGAGGGACACACATACAGAGGACAGGCAAACACCCACACATTTGACCTCATAAGTCTACTTCATCATTTACCCAAAAGCGACGGTACCGTAAATGTCTGTTCAGGTCACTAGCATGAAGACATTCAAATGTCATATGGACAGAAGTGCTGTAGGATTGCTGAAGTGAATGCTGCGGAGCAGCACGGGTCTTCTAGTAAATAAATAAATTAAATTCTACAGAATCTTTCCTCGATATATCCTTTACAGAATGGTGAAAACCGCATCAAAATCCATCCAGTGGCTCTCGAGATTACCCGTGACATCCAAGAATCGTGGATTTTTGTCTTATACTAACGAAGTAGAGATTGTCGTGGAACACATGGACCAAGCGGTACTATGACGTCACACACCTCAGTGCATCTGGGTACATTTCGTCCCGTCACCGTAACGTAACGCCAGACCCCAGCGTAACGACGAAGTCGACAAGATCATTTAAAATGATGATAATAATAATAATAGTAATAATAATAATAATAATAATAAAAATAATAATAATAAAGAATGAAGAGGTTCTGGGAAGAAAAGAAGAAAGAATTCACCAGAAAGCCTTAGGTTCCAAACGGTCCATAGATGGTTAAATTCGGAAACAAACAAAATAATAATAATAATAATAATAATAATAATAATAATAATAATAATAATAATAATAATAATAATAATAATAATAATGCAACAAGCATGCACCTCTCATTCTATTTCCTACATATCTCTTCCTCAGATCTGCTGAAATAGCTAGGGATCCACCTCTCACCAGGCATACAGCAAATGCTTGCGTGACTCATACAGATAAGATACATTTACGTGTGGAATCAGCATCTTTCATGTTACTCATAAAACATGGATGTTCAATTATTGTGACTCAGATTTAAAAAAAATACTATTTCACAAAATGATAAAATTTTCACTGTCCAAACTTGCACAGTAAACACCATTATCCCGGTTTGTGCAACGGAATTTGATTTGAAGAATGGCTTTCAGGGGAGTTTGTGCTCGTGAGCACACCTGTTCTTCTGTATGACGCGTCAAGTCCACGTGAATTGTGAAATCCTGTCCTACAATGGCAGGTTGCCTAGTGCTAACAAAGTTTATTAACACATATGCACGTAGATAAAGTTACATACAATATTAGCATCAACATGTTTGTGTTCTCATCATTTCACCGAGGACTGTACGGTATATAGGGTGCAAGATAACTCGTACACGGAAACACAATTTGTAGAGTTTCTGGTGATTTTTAGTCTATTTTCATTTTATGAAAAAAACAAGATGTTCGGGAAAGAACATATAGCCTACTTTCTCCTAAATGTATGGGTATAGTTATAACTCTCTGTCCTTATCATCTCCTAATTTCTTCCTATTTGAAGTGCAAATTGGCACACAGGATTTGAACAGTAGCGTTCAAACCATAGTTTATAATTTACCCCAGCATTTTGCAATTTCATCAGCAAACACTCCAAACACCGACTACTTACAATAATTGAAACTTCGTTGCTCTAATAAGGCCCATCTACAATGCGCAGTCGGCAGTCCGTAGTTGGTAGTCCTCGGTCGGCAGTCGCGATCGACTCCGTGTATACTATAGGCACCATACACAACATGAAGTTGCAGTTGGTAACTGGCAGTTGGCAGTCGCGAATTTTATCCTTGACTGCCAACTACCCGACTGCAGCAATGTAATAGCCAATCAGAGCAGATCAGAAACTGACGTCACGTTGTTGTTCTGTGTCGTGTACGAATGATATAGGACTAAGTGAAGTAACTTCGCAACCCGTTAATTTATAGGCTAATCTTAATTACACGGTATAACAAAATAATCCATCTCCAAATCATCCATATTGCAAGTTTTGAGGTTATCAACAACGCCTCTGTGCACAAGGAATAAACGAATGTTACTGTATTATTACTCCTAGCAGTCGTTAAGACTGGGTTCACTAACTGGCCGGTATAGAGCGCTACTCGAATCTATAGTTTCTGCATAGTACAACTGAAGGCTGGTAGATGTCACTCCGGTGGAGAATGTCGTTTTTTTTTATATATAATTTCCATTGCAAAAAGCACCATATAACGCTTTATTTTATAACGTCTCAGTACTCAAGAAACAATAAATATAAAAAAAAATGAAGCAAAAAAGTTCTACTTTGATAGGATTTGAACCCCGGCCAGCCACATGAGAGACGGGAGCTCTAACCACACAGCCAATCGTACACTCATAATTAACGCGTTATCGATCAAATACATATAACGTACTGTGTTAGCAAATAATCATTTGGACTGAAGATTTCTTCACTGGAGTATATTTCAAACCGAGTTCATTTCATATTAAGTTCATATAATTTTTATCAGTAGGTTATATTGCATGCAACATACTGAAATTAGTAAAATATAGGTCAGAGCGAGAGATCAGCTGCCATCTTGTCAAATAGCCGAGACGATTCAGATTTTTAAAGTCACTTCTAGATTATAATATTACAATATAAACTTTTAATTTCGAACGAACCACGTCGCTTAGAACAGATTAAACGATTCTTGGTTCGATAATCGGAACTGGTGGGTCCCATGTTATGGATTATACATTTTGCATAATTCACACGGCTGCCGTTAATTTATAGGCTAATCTTAAATACAGGGTATAACAAAATAATCCATCTCCAAATCATCCATATGCAAGTTTTGAGGTTATCAACAACGCCTCTGTGCACAAGGAATAAACGAATGTTACTGTATTATTACTCCAAGCAGTCGTTAAGACTGGGTTCACAAACTGGCCGGCATAGAGCGCTGCTCGAATTTATAGTTTCTGCATAGTACAACTGAAGGCTGGTAGATGTCACTCCGGTGGAGAATGTCTTTTTTTTAATATATAATTTCCTTTGCAAAAAGCACCATATAACGCTTTATTTTATAACGTCTCAGTACTCAAGAAACAATAAATATAAAAAAAATCAAGCATAAAAGTTCTACTTTGATAGGATTTGAACCCCGGCCAGCCACATGAGAGACGGGAGCTCTAACCACACAGCCAATCGTACGCTCATAATTAACGCGTTATCGATCAAATACATATAACGTACTGTATTAGCAAATAATCACTTGGACTGAAGATTTCTTCACTGGAGTATATTTCAAACCGAGTTCATTTCATATTAAGTTCATATAATTTTTATCAGTATTTACACAGCTGGGTCGCCTCCGTAGCGTAGCGGTCAGCATGGTTAGCTGCCGCCCCGGAGGTCCTGGGTTCGATTCCCGGCTCTGCCACGAAATTTGAAAAGTGATACGAGGACTGGAACGGGGTCTACTCAGCCTCGGGTTGCCCAAATGAGTAGAGGGGGTTCGATTCCCCCTCAGCCATTCTCGAAGTGGTTTTCCGTGGTTTCCCACTTCGTCTTCGGGCAAATGCCGGGATGGCCCCTACCGTAAGGCCACGGCCGCCTCCTTCCCTCTTCCTTGCCTATCCATCCCAATCTTCCCCTCCCTTCCCTCATGAGGCCCCTGTTCGCTTTGCAGGTGGGGCCACCTGGGCGAGGTGCTAATCCCACCTCACCAGTTGTATCCCTTCCGATTAGATGTTCCCAGCTCTAGGACACTGCCTGGATAGGCGGTAGGAGTGAGTTCCCTCGCTGAGTCCCTGGGAGCCACCACCCTGGAGGGTAAACACGATTTAAAAAAAATACACAGCGGTATGTTTGGAACAATATTACCCACATAACCCACAAGAGGACAGCACCGTACAGAGACATTAAGAAGGCTGTGGTTGATGACAACGTGTATCTAGTTCTTCTATTCTCCTTTTCCTAATGTCTTCTGTTTATGTGCAATGCTGGTACTGTGATTTTATTAATAAACGAGTGTATACATTAGCCTCCCCTTAGAGCTAAATGACATTTTATTCAGAATCTGTGGTACGAACTTGTGCACATCATTTGTAAAAGAATTCAAGAAAAAAAAAAAAAAGGTTAACTGAAGCAGTAGTCGATCCCCAGTCTACTGCGTGACAGGCTAACACGCTAGCCCAGAGCTAAACATATCCTTAACATAATCGTGTTCTTAACTGATATATTAGATACAACCTGTTGGAAATAATGACTTGAAATAAACGATTTCTTCACTGCAGTACATCTTCATTATAGATCATTTCATACAAAGTTTATATTATTGTATCAGTAGGGTATATCACATATAACATACTAAAACTACTGAAATATAAGACAGGCTCATGAGGACAGCTGCCATCTTGTCGTGTGGCAGAGGCGCCTCAGCTCTTTTAAGCCACTCATACAGTATAATATTATAATATTAAATTAAAATAAATAACGGATCACGACCTTCAGGATAGCTTAAACCACCCTAGGCTCGATAATCGGAATTGGTAGGTCTTAAGCTATTGTTTATAATGGTTGCATAATTCACACGGCCGCCATCCTGAAATAGCAAGGCCGATGACCTTGAAGTTTGGGTGAAAGACGCGTCCTATATAAAGGTATGTTGTCACCAAATTTGGCAGAGATCGGATGATTAGTTTAGCCGTAATTTGAGTTTACGTTTTGAACGTTTGAGTGGCCGCCATTCAGTTTTGGTAAAGATGGCAGCGATATAAAGTATGACACTGAGGTGCCCTTTGCTAGTGCTACCTCTGTACCAAATTTCGTTCAATTCGGTTTCACCGTGTTCGAATTGATAGGGGGGGACAGACATTCAGAGTACACACACACACACACACACACACACACACACACACACACACAGAGACTCACCCACACACATACACACACACAGACAGACACACAATTTTTCGCCCTGTGTTGATCTCATGTCTACTTTCATTTTTTGCAAAAATCGAAAGTAGGCTAATAAGCTTGTGTGCGTATGTGTGTGTCTGTGTGTGTGTTTGTGTGTGTGTGTGTGTGTGTGTCCCTAATAACTTCTAAACGGCTGGAGCGATTTCAATGAAACTCAGTAAGTTTAGCCTATAGCATAATTTTGGCCGACACCGACCGTGCCCTTAAAATTGTATTACGTCTCACCAATCCAACATGGTGCCTGTGCGAAATATTTCACCGGAATTACTATTACTGATATCACCCTGGAATTGTGTACGGTGATAAAGGGCACTAGTAAAAGTTTCATCTATGAGGCTTTCAAAAACCTATTAAATACAAAACCAACCGGTCCCATGTCATAGATTTATGGCATGTTAAAGAACCTTCCACTAATTACACCTGTGTGAAGCTAAATTGTATAGGTTAAGAATGTAAACAACGCTCTTAGGTTCCTACGTTCGTTGCCAAGAGCCGACTGTGGTGGCGTCTGGTAGCTAAGTTCTGAACTAGCAGTCCTTGACGGTGGCGTTTGACGGCAAAAGTAGGAACTATTTGAAAAATTCAAAAGTCTGCAGTCCTTACTTGAATTAAAAAACAGATAACACACACTAATACAGTCATCACAATTAACACCGGTTATCAGACAGATTCTAAACACACCTAAAGTACACGGGGCTACATGACCGCGTTGTCGCAGCCCCTAAACTTAAGAACCAACCAACAAAACCAACATGACAGCCTAGCAAAGGTGAAACATTTTAATAGACTTTTTTCGCCATTTAATCCAAATGCAAAGAAATATGGTACAGCAAATATTTATGCACATTGCAATGCACTGGCATCTAATTTAGTTCAATTGTTTACATAAACTCAAGATGGCGGCTGTGCGAAATATTTCACTGGCATTTTATATCTCCGAACCTATTACTGATATCACCCTGAAATTTTGTATGCAGCTAAAGGCCACTACTCGGTGTTTACTAATGCGACTTTCAAAATCCTGTTAACTACAAAACGAACATGGCGGCCAAGCGAAGTTGAAACTTTTAAATAGACTTTTCTCGCGATTTAACCATCCAAACGCAATGAAACGTGGTACAGAAAATGTCTAAACACATTGTAATTTACGGGCATTTCATTTAGTTCAATAGTCTACATAACCTCGAGATGGCGGCTGTGCTAATTATTTCAACGACATTCTATATCTCCAAAACTGTTTCTGATATCTCCCTGAAAGTTTGTATGGTGATAAAGGGTACTACTGGAAGTTCAGCTATGAGACTTGCAAAAACCTGTAAAATACAAAACGAACATGGTGGCCAAGCGAAGGAGAAACATTTTAATAGACTTTTCTCGCGATTTAACTATGAGCGCAGTGAAATATGGTACACTAAATGTTTATACACATTGTAATTCATTGGCATCTAATTAAGTTCAATTATTCACATTACCTCAAGATGGCGGCTGTGCGCAATTTTAAAATTAAGTTTGAATTTCTTGTGTATTAATCATGCGATCGAAGTGAATGTTTGAATAATGAACCTACGCAAAAATCGTCATCTAATTGTACATAACTCTATGGCCTACATATATAACAAGAAGTTCCGTGACGAACTAAAGAGCCTACTTTTCTCGAAATGTAAGATTCATTCCAATGATTAATCTATATGGACCAAATTAGAATAGACTGATGACGATATTGAGTTGGTAAAAACGAAATGTCTTATTAGTTCGAAATATAACTATCATAATATAGCCTAATAGAGCTCTACAGTTGGCAGCCCTGGTGACTGAATATATTCTTAGTACCATCTCTTAAGGCCTACAGAATACAAAATTTGGCTGAAGTTTAATGGATAGCATGGACGTTACATACAGTTAAACATTGGATTTAACAGCGCGCGTAAAATCATGTTGGCAACAATGTCATGCATGTATTGGTCAGAAATAATCTGAACTATTATGATCTATTGTTGTGCCAATTTTGGATGAAATACATGTATTTGTATAGAAGTTACATGTATTTTAAAATTGGACCAATCAGCAGGCTTAGAATCATGTTGGAAGCACTGACGTATATTAATTACTCCAAATTAATCTAGAATGTAAGGTACTATACGTGTGCAAAGTTTAGTGCTGTTGGCTTGAATACTTTCTGATATACTGATATTAGGGTAAAAAAGAGAGACAGCATTTATTAACAGTTGGCAGCCCTGGTTGTTCTTAAGATTACGCATAGTCATATCTGTTATAGTACACATAGCACATACGAAATTTGGTTTAAATCCAATTGATAGTGTAGAAGTTATATGTATTTGAAATTTGGACCTATCAGCAGGCTTATAATCATTTTGGCCTCCTGGAAATTAAACTGCAATATTATTATCCATACGTGTGCCAATTTTGAAATAGCTCCCATTGATACCTTCCAAGATATCCAACATGGTGCTCAAATTTCAATTGCGATTTTTCAGCAGTTGGTAGCACTGACATCATTTTCAAATATGGCCGTGAGATATTCAGGTATAGATCTTTACTCCTACCAAATTTTGTTTCGATTGCTGCAGCCGTTTAGGAGTTGATAGGGAGGGACACACACACAGCCAGCCAGCCAGACAGACAGACAGACAGACAGAAGGACAGACAGACACACATTTGCCCGATCTCATAAGTCTACTTTTTCCTCATTTTTGCAAAAAGTGAAAAGTCGGCTAAAAATCCAACATGGCGACCAACCGAAATATTTAGGCGGTTCTCAATATCTACGAATCTATTTCAGCAATTAAACTGAAATTTTGTATGTTGATAGAGGCAATTAACATAAGTAGGATATGTGAAAATAGGCTGTATAGTTCTTCATCGAACTACTTGTTGGCAAATGCTATACAGCGGGAAATGCTTACAAAGGCTTTTACTCTTGTATTTTAATTTAATGACCTATACATCACTTTTTTAAGACAAAATTGCGAAATTGTCTCAAAAAGCGATAATTATTCCAAACTGCTACATAGGCCTAAATGCGAAATACACGATCTTATTCTTTTTTTTTTTTTTTTGCCCGTTCCGTCGCGTAGCCGTACTCGTTCAATCGTACACCACGGTCATGAAGGCCATGAAGGGGATATATGACCACGATGTCACAAAGCCCCTAAAATAATCAACAACGAATTTGCTTATGAACATTTTAAATAAGGAGTTCTTACACCCTTGGATCGTTCATGGAATGTGTAAAGTTATCCTTCCTGAAACTCGTTGCTTTCATTCCCTTCGCGTAGGTCAAGTAAACAATTACTAGATGGTGATCTCATTCAACACTGAACTTGCCTGCACTTACCCACTGTGGAGGATATTGACGCAATTTTGTGTATTTTATTGAAATATTAGAAGCCATTTTACAGTGTTGCCTATGTTAACTAATATCAGAAGAAATTACAGTTTCGGTTTATGTTTGGTATTCTCCACACTCTCTCCTGGATAATGCCGGGATAGTACCTTACTTCAAGTCGTCCCCGAGCATCTACCTTAACCCCGTCCCTAATACAGTTACACAGACAAGTTCAACCCACACTCGCACACGCACAAAATTACATGGGGCTGACGACCAAGATGTCCCAAGCCCCTTAAATTAATTAACAGCAACTTTTTCTTTTCTTACGCATTGATATTATTCGATTAAGATTGATGCTTGCCACGGTGGCTATCGTGTCGGTCTAGTAACCCTAAGATTGCTGTTTGCTCCTGGCCGTGGTAAGTGATTTTTGAAAGGCGGCAAAAATTACGACACACATGTTATACGATGTTGGCATGTCAAAGAACCCATTTGAATTCAGTAAGGCCGTGTTCATAATGGCGAAATTAATCTCGGGAGTTTCCACCAACACAACGTTGCTCATTTCTCTACCAGAAAGCGCTATATAGTTCAAGGAGCTTAGATATCTAACCTCCTTGACTTTCATAGTGCTTCAAGGAACAACGAAATTCGACATGCAAGCTACCCTCTGGTTGTCAAATAACAAAGCTTGCTCCCGGCACCCGGCTTAAGATTTATAAAATATGCATTGTCATGGACTGTTGAAAAGTAGAATAGCCTACTAACTAATGGTCTAGGATGCCAGAAACGGTGTGGATATTGTAAAGATTTGTCACTCTGCAATCGTGAAACTGGAGTTTGCTCTGGTGGTTGCCGACTGTTATTCAAAGGTGAAAAATGCGTTTCTGGCCTACATTTATTTAATGCCACAATGGTGGCCCATGTTCGATTCCTAACTCTGCCAGGAAATTAAACTTTGTTCTAAGAGTCGGAACGGGCTACACTCAGCCTCGTGTGGCAAAAGTGAGAAGAGGTGGGTTTGTTTCCTACGTCACCCATCCTGGAAGTGCTCTTTCTCAGTTTCCCACTTCTACTCTAGGCAAATGCCGGGATGGTACCTAACTTAAGGCCATGGCCGCTTCCCACCCAAATCCTACCTAAATTACAAATACACATAATAGCGCAGGCATCACAATAACATAGGTTATCAGACAATTTAAACGCACACACAAATACACGGGGATAAATGACCATGAAGTCAAAAAGCCCCTAAAATAATCAACAACAAATTTTCTTACGAACAATTTAAATAAGGAGCTCAATGAAACTTGATACAGCAAATCTTGCTTAACCTGCAAAACCTACAAATACCTTATTCTACTTATGACAGTATTTGCAGTGTTGTTTAGAGATATCAAATTTGAAATTCTTTTTTTCAGTATGTACAGTAGGTTGGTATGGTCTAGGATGCCAGAAAAAGTGTGGATATTGTAAAGATTTGGCACTCTGCAATCGAGAGACTGGAGTTTGCTCTGGTGGTTGCCGTCCTTTATTCAAAGGTGAAAAATGTGTTTCTGGTAAGTACATTTCTTTTATTATACACGTTATAAACCCCATTTCTAGAAGATTGGGGATGAAGTGAGATGATTATCTATGTTTCAGTGTTGTTTACGGCTTAATGCCTTTTCTAACGCCAGAAGTAAAAAAGCGAGTGATGAAATGGATAAAAATGAATGAAGTTTGACAAGAATTTGGAAGGAAGGGTTTAGTGATAAAAGCACATTGTGAAGAAATCGCACTGCCAATCAACATGGATCTTTAATCTTACGTACTTGTCAATCATAAGAAGGGATGAATCATAAGTTGCCACTCTGAAAATTATATGTTTAATATGTTTGCCACACACTGTATTATTATTTAATATTTCATAATCAAAAAGCTGATTCCCATCACGTATTTCCTAGGTGTTGGACTAGATAAATGATTGACAAACACAGTTACAATCATTTAGGTCTGTTTAGAATAAACTTGGATTTAAATTTGTCAATATGTTGTACAGTGTTTCAGTCTTTTGACTGGTTTGATGCAGCGCACCACGTCTTCCTGCCCTGAGCTAAACGTTCCATCCCTACATAGCTAGCACACCTTACATCCGACGCAATATGTTTGACATATTCTAACCTTGGTCTACCCCTACATTTCTTATCCTCGACCCTTCGTTCCGTAACTAAATTTGCTATTCCTGGATGTCTTAGTATGTGTCCTACCAACCTATCTCCTTTCTTCATTACCAGTCGTCAGAAACATCTCTCCTCTCCCAATCGCATTAATATCTCTTCATTTGTAACCCTATCTACCCATCTGATCTTCATCATTCTCCTGTAACACCACATTTTAAACGCTTCAATTCTCCTCTTTTCTGCTGCTGCAGCAACAATCCAAGTTTCTCTTCCATAGAGCGCCACGCTCCAGATAAAGGCTTTCAAAAATGACTTCCTAATACCTAAATCTATATTTTGATGCCAACAAATTTCTTTTCTGTAGAAATACTTTCGTTGTCTGAGCCAACCTACTTTTTATATACTTTTTGCTTCGTTCATCACTGGTCATTTTGCATCCTAAGTAGCAGAAGCCTCCTACTTCCTTTAGCTCTTCACCTGCCAATTTCACATCAATAGGGGTTTCTGATTTTATTCTGTTTTCCCACTCTTACTCCAGTCTAATGACTGGATTGTACCTAACGTAAAGTCAAGGCCACCTCCTACCATAACCTAGCCTGAATTTTAAATATGCAGTCTAGTCCAGTGCACTCACCTAAGTACATGGGGGTTAAATGACCACGATGTTGCCAACCCCTCAATGAATCAACAACAAACACGCCCTGCAGAAAACCACTTGTAATCTTGGATACGTTTTAGTAAGCATGTGATGAATACAGGAGAACATCTCTTTTCAGAGTATCTGATTTTACGTGATGCACCAAAGCTCATAGGTGTGACTACCGTCAGCTTAAGAGTCTCTGTGTCCAATCTGAACCATTCTGGAGATGGTGAACTGCATCGTCTGGATGTCCAGTACAAGGTGAGAGTTTGCTAGTCATTCACGTAATTACGTCTTAACAAAGTAAGGGCCACATTCAAAAATCAAAATAATAATAAAAATATCATATCACAATGTAGTAATTTTTCCAGTAGCAGTTCGTCTAGTACACCTAGAATCTTGGAATTTGGCTCGATGGTCGGTTATAAATCAAGTTGCCAAATAAAATCCAACAACATAAAAATATTCCTTTTTTAGTCCAAATCAAGAGGACAATAAACCTATTTCATGACATTTATTGCCACAAAATTGCTGATTTCTGGAATTTCTTTACAAAAATTTACATCTATGATTATTTTACGTTATTTATTTTGTGAAAAGTAACTTTTCGCAACATATCGAAATTTTTGATTTTGTGCACACTGATTTTTCAATCTCTCTGTAGATACTAAGTTAGTGGTAATTTTAGTACAGCTAGAAACACAAAACTTGGTTCGTACAATGATTGGTCATGAATCAAGGTTGACAAGAAAAAATTAAAACCACGAAAATCTGTCTTTTAATCTCAATTAAGGGGGACTAACCCTATATTCATGACCTAAAGAGACCTCATTGATTGTGCGAATACCCATAGGTTGTGCGTTGAACGACATCACTTGAACGTTGTTACACCTAGACGTTAACAGCAGTTCAATTTGTGCATGAGCTCATGTAGGCTATAGTCACCTTAGGCTCTCTCCGGTAAACATGCTGCTGAGAAAATTGATGGTGTTACAAATCCAAAACATCGAATCATGGATATGCTTTTGTACACTATTCGTGTTATACTGTAAGTACCACCTTCGACTTGTGTATGGTGATCGCGCACACTTCAACGAGTGGGAACTAAGTGTGCTTGCACTTGTTGCCATGGTAACTAAGTGTCAGAAATTTGTCGACACCAAATTGTTCACGTTAATCCCAGATGGACCCCCAGTCCAAAACCATATCCATGTTAAGAGTGACTACCACGTGGTTAGCGCTCTTGGTCGTCATCCTGAAGCTCCGGGTTGGTTTTACGGCTCTGTCAAGACATTTCAAATCTGGTATCAGGTCTGGAACAGGGTGCATTCAGCCTCGTGAAGAAACACTGATGGTTGGTTAGTTCCTTAGTTTAGGGGCTGCGACAACGTGGTCATGTAGCCCCGTGTACTTTGGGTGTGTGTAGAATCTGTCTGACAACCGGTGTTAATTAAGATGACTGTATTAGCACCGGGTGAGTTAGCCGAGGTCGTTGCCGCATGACTGTTGGCAGTCGCTCACATCCGGGAGGCGAGGAGGTTCGAATCCCCCCGCCGGCAACCTTGAAGATGGTCTTCTGTGGTTTCCCATCTTCCTTCCAGGCAAATGCCGGGGTTGGTCCTTAACTATAGGCCACAGCCGCTACCTTCCAACTCCCCGACCCTCCCTTCCAACTTTCCTCCCCAACGGTACTTGTAGCTCACCCATTGGGTGTCCGTCTCGAAGCAGCTACAAAACTGGCGAGCCGAACATGTCCTCGGACACTCCCGGCACTAAAAGCCATACGCTTAAAAAAAACTGTATTAGCGTGTGTATGTGTTTAAATTCAAGTAAGGACTGTATACATTCAATTTTTCCAAGTAGTTCCTACTTTTGCCGCGAAACACCACCGTCAACGACCAACTAGTTCAGAACTTAGTTACCAGAAGCCACCGCCGTCGGCTCTTGACGACGAACGTAGGAACATAAGAACGTTAGTCAAATGTTTAACCTATATATAATTTAGCTTCACACAGGTGTAATTAGTGGAAGGTTCTTTAAGACGCCATAAAAGGGGCAGAAGACCTCGTAGTTCCGCCCCTTAAAACAACAATAACTAACTAACTAACTAACTAACCATAAATCTATGACATGGGACCGCCGGCTTTGCTTCCCCTCCAAAGGAAGGCATACTGAGGGATTTTTAACGTTCTTAAAAAATCCGACGCCTTCGGCCGGGTTTGAACCCGAGATCTTGGGCATAGAAGCTCAGCATGCTACCAACTACACCACCGAAGCCGCAAGATACACTGAGAAGAGGAGAGTTTGATTCCTACCTCAGCCATCCTGAAAGTGGTTTTCCGTGTTTTACCCACTTAAAACGAGCCAATTGATGTGATGGTTCCTAACTTAATGCCACGGCCGCCTCCTTCCCAATCATATCCCCAGTTTGCAAATACACTCAGCCATCACAAAGACACGATCACACAAATTCCATACACACGTAAAATCGTTGTCTACCCCTTATTAATCCCATTTTCAACGGGGTCAGGAATGAGATGCGATGAAATTCCACGTGGCTGATGGTTTCTACGGCCGGATGCCCTTCCTGACGCCAACCTCACGAGGGGAGTTAATGTGAGGTGAAATGAATGAAGATGAATGAAAGTTCAATTTCAAGTAGTACCAACTGTGGCTACCAGGCCTCACTGCCACTGTCACCCAGCGGGGAACGTTGGAACTTGATAGAGCGTTTCTAAACAAAATAACCTACAAATTTAGCTACACACTACCAATTGTAGTGGTAGGTTCTTTTTTAACCAGCCGGCTTTACTTTCACTCGTAAAAATCCGACGACTTCGGTCGGGTTTGAACTCGCGATCTTAGGCAAAGCAGTTCAGCAACCTACCGGCTAGGGCACCGAAGCCAACATACGCACGTAAAATAAACGGGGCTATATGACCACGATGTTTCACCCCCTAAAATAAGCAACAACAACATGTTAAAAGTGAGGGTTGTAGAGTCTTTGGTTGTAGCAGTGGAGGGAGGTGACCAATAATTACTTGATATGATTGTAAGTTAATACTTATGTCGGAGATATGCGTTTCCGCATCTTCAAATTCTATCTGTTCTGTTGCTGTTGTTGTTGTTGTTGATTCATTAAGGGCTTTGCGACATTGAAGTCATGTAGCCCCGGATACTTGGATGTGTGCAGAAATTGTCTGGCAATCTGTGTTATTGTGATGGCTGTATTAGTGTTTGTATTTGTAATTCAGATGAGGATTGGGAAGGAGGCGGCCGTAGCCTTAATTAAGGACCATCCCAGCATTCGCCTGAAATAGAAGTGGGAAACCACGGAAATCCACTTCCAGGATGGCTGAGGTGGGAATCAAACCCGCATCTCCTCAGTTTTGCCTCATGAGGCTGAGTGTACCTCGTTCCAGCCTTCAGTCCAGAATTACATTTCTTGGCAAAGCCGAGATTCTAACCCGGGCCAATCTGTTCTCTTATAATCACAACAGAGGTTAGTACTTCGAGCAGGACACTTCACACTAGCACCGTAGCAGAATTTTCCTTGTTACCAAATAATACTACTGAAATGAAAATCCACAGCCTGCTTCCAGTCTCCGACCGGGTCAGGAATGGAATGAATGAAGCCCCCATCTGGCGGCGAGGATATGAACTGTGCCGGCTGCCGAGGCCTGACGCACTCCTCTGGGGCAATGATTACATGAATGACAGATGAAATGAAATGATAGTGGAGAGTGTTGCTGGAATGAAATTTTGACAGGGAAAACCGGAGTACCCGGAGAAAAACCTGTCAGCCTCCGTTGTGTCCAGCACAGATCTCACATGGAGTAACCGGGATTTGAACCACGGACCCAGCGGTGAGAGGCCGGCGTGCTGCCGCCTAAGCCACGGAGGCTACACCAAATAATACTACTAATAATAATAATTATTTATGGCCATCGTATACGAATGGACGGCAACAGGTTGACAAAGGAGATTTTTCACTTTTTATTCCAAGCACTAAACCTAGATGGCCTAGTTTAAAAACATCAAATACGACCTCCAATTGCTCCAAATCAATCCCGACGACGCATTAGACAGGGATCTCTTCGTCAAGAAAGAAAAGATAGTGACGAACGACCTCAACCAAATCTTGCCTCCAAAAAGAAGATATGGCGCTACTTGGGCAGGGGAACGCAGACAGACCCATTCCCAAAGAATGAGGGAATTCTGAGCGCGCCAATAGTGTGGTCGTTGCCTTGCTCGAGCACCGAACAGATCTCAATACTGGAGGGTATGGCAGAATAAGTCCTATCCCAACAGTTATTTCGGCTAATCGTTACGAGGCTCGAACACCGATCAGATCTCAATAGTGGAGGGTATGGCTGAGTGGGTCATATCCCAACAATTAACTCGCCTGATCGTTGCCAGTCTCGAACACCGAACAGATCTCAATACTGGAGGGTATGGCAGAGTAAGTCCTATCCCAACAGTTATTTCGGCTGATCGTTACGAGGCTCGAACACCGATCAGATCTCAAGAGTGGAGGGTATGGCAGAGTCCTATCCCAACAATAAACTCGCCTGATCGTTGCCAGTCTTTAATACCGAACAGATCTCAATTCTGGAGGGTATGGCAGAGTAAGTCCTATCCCAACAATTAACTCGGCTCGTCATTGTCTGCCGATTGCAACAAGGGAGGAGAGGGGCGGACAGTAGTGGTTTTTTACGGGTTCTACAGCCACCGCCACCACTCCACCGCCAAGATGGCAGCAGCGCGATATCTCTCGAACGCATGGTCGGATTTTAATGAATGAGGTGTCATTGAACTCGGGCTGATACCCCCTTTCCAATGGACAACATATTTCCACCCCAAAATAAAACCCATCCCTAATAGGGGGTGAAATTGTAATTTTTTTAAAAAGTCGCTTTTCAAGTGCGACATGTGGGAGTTTGAATGCTAATATGAAATTAAATGTTGATCCACACAGTAGACATGTGTACGGTGGATAGCCAATATGAATTAACATGCTTGTTTTTTGTTTTTACGCATGCCCACACATAGCTTTTGTAAGACGGCGGGCTTTTTAAAGATGGCGGCTGTAGTTTAGCCTAACCTAACCCATTCCACGAGGGGTGATCAAAAAGTATTTCAATCGGCGCTTGTCGATAGGCAAACGAATAATCAAAGAGGGGTATGTCAGACCTTGAGGCAATAACCCCTTTTGATTGATCCCTGTTGACTGGTCCCTTTCGATTGATCTCTGTTGATTTGTTTATTTGGACAGGTCCCTGTTGACTGGCCCCTTTGGACGGGTCCTTTTGAAGGGGGTCCATTATGACGGGTCCCTGTTGACGCGTCATCGCTCACAGGTCATTGTTGACGAGTCATTGTTGACGAGTCCCTGTGGACGGGTCAGTGTTGACAGGTCATTGTTGACGAGTCATTGTTGACGGGTCCTTGTTGACGAGCCCCTGTTGACGGGTCATTGTTGACGAGTCATTGTTGACAGGTCCTTGTGGACGAATCCTTGTTGGCGAGTCCTTGTTGACGGATCTTTTGTTGACGGGTCCTTGTTGACGGGTCTTTTTGACGGGTCCCATTGGACCAGTCCCTTTGGCCTGGTCCCTATGGAATAGCCCATGAATTTATCCAAATTGTGCCAAAGGGCCTAACTACATTTGTGTGTAAAGCAGTGTGTTGAACTGATGTTGTTCGCCAGCCCTCACTACTACAATGTGATAACGATATGAAAGGAAAGTGACGAAATACACGTGAACACGTGTGAGATGACATTATTACCGTCCTCCTTGTGAAACAAGTCACATCCTGTTTTGGTTCATATGTGAGAAAATGCAAGTGCATGTGTAATATGACCTACCAGAGGTGTTCACCTTGAACGTCAGCTGCGCACGTGCACGATAAGAGCTAACAAGTCACATCCTGTTTTAACAGTGGTGGGAGGTGAAGGGAAGGAGAGGGGGAGAGTCGGTGTAAGAGACAACATACGTGAAGAGAGAAAGAAATATGTATTGCTCATAATACATGAAGAGCTGAGGACTGCACACACACACACACACGCACACACACACACACACACACACACACAGGGCTATAGGTTAAGTACAACATGAGTGAATAAATAAATACAAGGCACACAGGTTCACACAGCATGTAATTTATTAATCCAAGAATTAAAGGCTGAGCTAAATCCCAACCAGTTTACATATAGTTTATTTCCTTTTTGTTTCAACACTTTTTCCACAAGGCAATGTTTTGGAAACGCTGTCTTTTGGAGTTCTTGGAGATAAAACCTGCCTTTTATGGGTTGATGGTTGAGGTCCTCGAGTAAATAGGTGACTGGGCTGTTTAGGTTGACTTGACGAATTCGAAATAGTTCAGTCCCCCAATTTGGTGTGTAACCCTTGTCGAAGACGGACTTAAATTTGCTCACACGAACATGGTCCCCAATGTTAAGGCGATGACGTTTAGGGTCCGCTGTTTTTATGGGGTTAAACAGTTTTTCCAGTCGAGGAATATTTTTGGTCACAAGTCGTGGTTTGATCCCAATGGTTCTGTGTTTGGTGTCATTGTAACGTGACACTAGCTCGGATAACAAGTCCAGCCAGCGATATGAGCGTTGAGCGGTAAACGCTTTCCACATATGGGTTTTTAATGTTCGGTTGAACCGCTCGACCACGCTGGCTTTGAGATTGCTGTACGTGGTGTAATGGTGAATATCCTTAGATTTGAGAAAACTGGAGAAATCCTTGTTGAAAAATTCTTTCCCCTGGTCGGTTTGTAGTAACTGAGGTTGACGTTTGGATTTTTGAATAATATGTTGAAAGGCCTTGGTGACTAGTGGACCAGACTTGCGACGCACAGGTTCAACAAACGCCATTTTGGAATACATATCAATGACGCTCAACATATATCACACTCCATCGTTAACGCTAGCATAGGGGATCATTTCAACCAAGTCTGCTTGCCAGAGTTAATCCACACCTCGTGAAATCACCCTAAGTCGTGGATAGTGACGCCTAGCTGGACGATGCAACTCATGAGCAATACCCACTTTAATGGGTGAAGGCTTAAACAATAATTTTGGCATTTCGAAGTTCTTCTTCAATTTCTTGAATTTCCCAATCGTGACCGGTATGACCGGCTTTACGTGAAGCATGCAACAGCTGTAGTCACTGGACGAGCTTATTGGGATTGTGCCAGTAGGTAACATCCCCAAGGGGTTTTAATGGTTTAAATGTCACTCCCAAAGCGGACACTTTACGACGACCACTTTGACTGGTGGGGAACATTTTTGCAATGATGGTTTTATATTTTTGAGATATATTGGCATTCACTTGTTGAGTGGGATCATACTGTCTTTTGTGGGCATGGGTGTTCAATAAAATGGATTTATATTTGGCAAGGTCCTCTGGCGTATAATCATGGGAAGAGGGGGTCCGAGAGAATAACAGCTTGAACAGTCCTGGTGTTAATTTATAATTGATCTTTTTAATGACAGCTTTAGTACGAGCAAATTTAATCGAGGAATCCCCAATTTTAAAACTATCGTCCTCATAGCGAACCACCATATGTGGTATCTGTGTTTCCAATAAATAAATCGGAGAAATAGGGTTCCAGTGTTGATCCATAATATTTTATTAAAATATTTTTCAGTTGAGCTTTATGTTGAGGGGTGGCCAAGAGTTGTGAAAACGGCGATGATCTGGAAGGGCAAGGTGTTTCGACCATGGCCAAGGATTTCTTTTTTCGTAAAAACTCTGCGAGGGGTGAGGTCTTTTTTTGAGGTGTAAACACTTGTTCCTCGTCATCCTCAACCTCGCTAACACTAGTTAAATCTACCTGTTCCTGTTCCTCTTCCTCTTCCTCAGGGTCCTCGTGGTGCGTCTGAATGGCTTGTGAAACGGAGAGGTAGCGTTTCAGATGGCTTGAAAGAGGGTTTCAACATGGCTTTTAGCAGAGGTGCTAAATGTTGTTGAATAAACAAAGCATGATCCGCACGTGATCGTTTCAATTGACGGAACTTTTGGCGAATAGTATTTTTTTGCTCTAATAATATGCTTTTTCAATTAACTATCTGCTAACACCATGGTGTCTTGACAAATGACTTGACGGGGAATGAGACAGGGCCTTAAATAGCAATAAAATGATCAAACCCAAAGCGATACCGTCCTCGGTTGAGTTCACTTTGTTTGTCAATCACTAAACAGGCATGACGTTGAGTGTTCCAGCACTTGGCACACAATTCTGTAAACATTTGAAAGGTCATATCCGGATTCACATGTTCATTATAAATGTGACGACTGTTCCTCACGTCCAGACGAAATAAATCAATGACATTGGCATTGTCACGAATCAACTGTTTGGACATTCTAGAATTCGTCTGTCCAAGATGCGGATACATCATCGAAAATCATGAGTGAATAAGGCTTTACCTCATCCGGTGAAACAACATTTTCTTGCATGGAAAATGTGAAATAACCCATATTCTCATTTTGTAATCCAGACATGACTTGATCCAGAAACACGTAGAGGGGTTGGTAGAGAGATTTTGCAAAAATATAAATATTTTGAAAACGCAGACCATTGGGCGCTGTAATAAGTGTCAGCAAAAGATTAGTCTTTCCACAGCCGGAAGGCCCCACAATGATGCAGCGAATGGAAAGATGGAAACAGTGAACCATGGCGTTGTTCACGTGATGTGGGACAGAGATGGGAAACCATGTCCCCCACTGGGAATGACTCTTGCTGCTTAATAATCGTCATTTCAACTAAGCCTTAAAGAGGCTAGCAGGCTGTCTATATACATGGAACCGAGTCTTGTTTTATAAATAGTGGACTTGTACTACAGGTTGACGAGTGGATGTCTTTGGACGTGCGTTGATGGCCAAAGCTAGGTCTGTCCTCATACATGATCTTAACAAGAAAGAGATACTGCTAATAAACACTATGTGGATAGGTCTGTAGTGCCACGTACTAAACAGGGAGATTATGACTTTAAGGGAAAGCGATTAACCCATGTGAAACATCCTCAAGTGTCTACAGATGTTACTACAAAAAAGTATATGGATAACAAGGTGCATGAGTTATATAACAAAGTGTCTCAGCTTACTGTGTATGGCTATACAGCTAATCATCACCGCATTATTCACGTGGAAGACCCACAAAAAGATAATGATGTCTGCACCAAACGCTACCTCACCTACCAAATGAAAAGCCTTTATAAATGTATTCCATCTATATTTTTAGTGTATCTGACAAATTAAAAACTTGTGAATGATAGGAAACATTTACCGCTATTCCATGACCAGCGCCTGACTTATGTGCTTGCTTCGGGTTTAAACCACTATCGATTAGACTATGAGGGAACCATTCACATGAAATACGCGATGCCTGATGAAAACCATTTACATGTAGAGATAAACGGTCATAGGATGTTGGTCCATAACCATGAAATGGTCAATGCAGGTGACTAATTATCCTTTCTCCTCATGTTGACATGGGATGAAAAGCAAGCTGGAAAAACCATAAACGATTTCCCGCTTTATGTGGAATTGGAATATACAGCCATGAAATAACAAGCTGACGTTAGTTGTGACTTAAACTTTCTTGTGAACGGTTGTTGGTCATCATCATGGTGAAACAAAGATATGTGGCAAGAAAGAATAAAAAGACTAAAACTAAGACCCTCTCATTGGCAAAGCATGGTAATAAGCCATTCGTGGACAAGTCCTCACGAAAGAAAAAAAAGAAAAAATAATGTGTTGACCATAAGAAAAGCTCTTCGAGCGGCACAGAGATATGTTATTCCAAAACGTCAGCGTCAGGGTTCAAAACAAGGGCGAGTGATTCCCGTCCCCAAACGAGCTGGATTTTTACCTGCATTATTCGCTGGTTTGGCTGCTCTGGGTTCACTTTTGGGCGGTGCCAGTGCGGTGGCAAAAACTATTAAAGCCGTGCAGCAGGGCAAGCAACAACTAAAAGAAAGTCAGCGACACAATGAAACGATGGAAGCCATTGCTATGGGGGCTAGAAATGCCAATTTAAAACCAGCCTTTTATCAACAAGGATTTGGAATTTCACCATTTCGAAATAAAAAAACATCTTTAACCTCAGCCATACCAAGACATGCCCTGACGCACCAACAAGTGGAAAGCTATGCTAAACAACTAAAGGTTTCTCATTTTCGAGGTGTGTTTATGCAAAACCAATTACCCCCACGACCCTGGAAACAGGAATGTGCTGTTGTCAATTTGGATGATCACCGAGGACCAGGAACACATTATGTAGGTTATGTCAAAGAAGGATCCAACGTATGGTACTTTGACAGTTTTGGGAACTTGCCCCCGCCCATGGAATTAGTGACCTATTTTGGAAACACGATCAAGATATATTATAATGTGAAACGTGAACAAACATTTAACAGCCAACAGTGTGGACGTTTGTGATTTTTTTTTATATAAGACGCAGCATAAGCAAAAACGTCAACAGTATGTCAGCGGAAAGTAAGACCTTTACACTGCATGGACGCGGACCTGAAGTCAGCCTAGACTTTTACCCGCCTATTGAATTGAGTGAAAGACCTTATGGTTTAGGACTTGTTTCACTTGAAACGTACAATCGAATATACAACATACGTGAAAATGTGAACAACAAGTTTTACTATGATGATTGTGTGCTCACCCTGAACTCTGGTGGATATACGATAGATGACATTTATGAGGTGTTGCTGTTTGCCATCTCTTGATAAATACAGTACATTTGCATTTGTCAGTTGGCACAGGCTAGAGTAAAAGGTGGCTTTTCACCGATGTCTCAGTCTCACTCATGGCTGTGATTATATGGAAGCTACTGAGGTATGGGTGGTGCTTAGTAATGGCATTCGGGGCACAGTCAGTGCCTGTGAATGCTGTGAAAGGTTCAACTCATAGGGTTAGGACTACTGTTCTGACTCAGTGAGGAAAGCAATGGCAAACTACCTCACTCCTCTTCTTGCCTAGAACGCCTCAAAATAGCGCTGCCTTGGGTTTTTGTGGGTATCTACTCACATAACGTAACGGCGGTACTTTTTGAGGATCCAACCAGCCTTCGGGCTGATTACCTAACAGAGATCAATGAATATGGTTTAAAGTCATTTCTCGATGGAACGCACAAGTTTGAACTTGTAGGAAATACCAACACTCATCGCTGCAGTATTTTTTCTACATTCAAAATTGACTTTAAAACACACCCCGATTCCATTGGTCCATTACTAGGAGTTAAACCACGCGTGTTGGAGCCCAACAAAAAACATGAATCAGACCATGAAGTGAAATTCATTGAGGACCATCACGAGTCGGTGACATGTAATATTATTAGCCAAGTGTACACCAATCAAGAACCATCACATTCGCTTTATGACTTTATTGTATCATCGCCCAATGGCTATATTATTCGTGAAAACCCTCCAGTGGTGCTTTTTCATTCTGTGGCTGTCGATGGTATTAGTAATATAACATTAAGACTGATCAATAGAGATCAACAACTCATTGATCTAGATTCTACCACACCAGTGACTTACTAGTTGGTGCTAAAGCCACTATGAAGTTTGTGTATAAAGCAACAACACCGTCTAGGAATGGTGTTAGTTGTTTGCCACGTGAATACACGTTAACATCTAAGGACAAGCAGATTTTAGAGCATTTGGGTTACCACGTCAACCCCCATGTTGAATTCTTTCCTAGAGGTAGCGAACCACATCGAGGAGCAACCAGGAGTGGTAAGAATTGATCTCCAATCGTATCAAGCTCCAACACCTGGACTCAATAACAATGATGAAATTCAATTTGTTATCAACAACCAAGATATCTACACCCTACCGCATGAAAGAGTCATTCAGATTGAAGGTCGGCTCACCAAAGCCGATGGCTCTACACCTACCACATCCAAGTTAGCCAACCATGCTTTTTCCTTTCTGTTTTCTGAGGTGCGGTATGTCATTAACGATATCGTAGTGGATAGCACTCGAAATGTGGGTATTTCCAGTGTCATGAAACTATATCCCTCTTATAGTGAGGAAGAAGTTAAAACAATTTGCATGGCGGGTTGGTGCCCTGACTCGACCAATGACTGGATGGTACACACTGATGGCACCTTTACTGGATGTTTACCTCTTAAACTGATTTTAGGCTTTGCCGAAGATCACCAGCGAATTGTGGTGAATGTAAGGCAAGTGCTTTATTTGGTGAGAGACAGGAGTGATAATAATGCACTCAAGGGAGCCGACAATGCCCCCATAGATTCAAAAATTCAACTACAACGCTTGCTATGGAAAGTGCCTCATGTGACCCTTAATGATAGCAAGAAACTGGATATACTCAAAATGGTAAAGAGAGATATGCCTCTACCCATGGAATTTAGAAGCTGTGCACTCCATGAGTACCCGCTATTGCCCACCACCAACACACACAGTTGGTCTGTAAAAACAGCCCGCTGTACCCAGTGGATTGAAACTCATTATGCAACTAGACTGGAAGGAAGGAACCATTTCATATAAGCACCTGGACATAGTCATGAAAGCCCACTTGTCTTCTGCCCATGTGGTATTTGTGAAAGGTAGTGAAAAACGTCAATGGTTACAACCATTTTTAGCGTCTTACTGTCAATGTATCGATTTAATGGACATGGGCTGTCCCTCGCTGTAAACACTCATGGACCGCTGCCCCTGTGACAACATTACCCATAAAGCCATGGCACAGGTGTGGCAATTGTTTCATTGGCTAACCACCAATGCCTGCTGTGAGTTGTTAAATAAAATTAAAACTCTAGGTTTACCTGTGAATGACACCAGTGAGATCTCTACAAACGACGTGTAAACATCAACGTGATACCATGGAAAAAGGGGATGCTGCCGATAAAGCGATTGGGAAGTTTTTTGTGTGTAAAAAGAAACTAGACAGTTTTACAAAAGAAGAATTATTGGCTCTTCCAAAATCGTTCATTTATTATGTGGCAGCAAATGCAGTGAAAGAAATCTGGCAACATGTACCAAAATCATGGACTCAAGACCCTGTGTTAAGTGAATTGCAACCATGTACAGATTATGATCACCATAAGCAAGTGGCCATGGCAAAAATACCCTCTATGTAACAGTGTACTACTTGCCAGCTGGTCAAACTGTATCACGGTCATAAAAGTCAGTGTAAAGACTTTGTTTCCTCATTCCACGGGCGTGATGGCGAGAAAATAGCAACAATATCATCATCGTCTACAGATGAAGAGGAAAATCAAACCTTTTCTCCACCTATGGAAAAGGATAGGTCAAACTTGTACTGGTCATGGCGTCATTGACAAGGTCATTCAATACTTACCTTTTGAAATCCATCTTCCTGGTTATCGTTTTTGTGGTCCTGGAACAAAGCTGAATCAACGTTTGCAGCGTGGTGATGTACCTATTAATCCTTTGGATCAAGCATGCAAAGAACATGACCTTTCTTATCGTCATAGGCATCCTGCATTAAGACGTGTGGCGGATAAAGTATTGTTGAAAAAAGCTAAACAACGTTTGACATCCTGTGATACCTCAGTGGGAGAAAGGTTGGCTGTCCTCATTGTAATTAGTGCTATAAAAGGAAAGTTAATGATGAGTGGACATGAACATTGAAAGGATTGAGGAATTGGTATTATCTTTGTATTCTATTTTGTAAAGCCCTATTTGTTGTGAAATAAAACAAGGTTCATCAGATCACAATGTCTTTTAATTTTGAGCCTATTTTCAATTTTGAAAAAATAGGCTTATGAGATCACCTTTTGTCCGTGTGTGTGTGCGTGTGTGTGTGTGAGTGTAATTCGTGTGTGTGTGTCCCCCTAATAAAATCTAAACGGCAGGAGCGATTTCAATGAAACTCGGAAAGTTCATAGCACTATTCCCGGCGACCTCGACCGTGTCCTTCAAATTTTGTTACGACTCACCAATCCAACATGGCGGCTGTGCGAAATAATTCACCAGCATTCAATATCTCCGAAACTATTACCGATATTACCCTGACATTTTCTATGGTGATAGAGGGAACTACTATAAGTTCACTTATGTGACTTTTGAAAACCTGGTAACTACAAAACCAACATGGAGACCAAGCGAATTTGCGACTTTTAAATAGACGTTTCTCGCGATTTGACCAATCAAACGCAATGAAACTTGGTTCAGTATATGTTTATGTACATTGTAATGCACCGACATCTAACTTCGCTCAATTGTTTACATAATCACAAGATGGCGGATGTGCGAAATATTTCGCCGGCTTTCTATATCTCTGAAACTATTAGCGGTATCTCCTTAAAATTTTGTTCGGAGATAAAGGGCACTACTGGAAGTCCATCTATAAGACTTTCAAAAACCGGTTAACTACAAAACGAACATGGCGGCCAAGCGAATTTGAAAATTTTAAATAGACCTTTCTCGCGATTTAATGTTCCAAGCTCACTGAAACCTGGTACAGGAAATATTTATACACATTGTAATCCACTGGTATATAATTTAGTTCAATTGTTTACATAACCTCAAGATGGCGGCAGTGCGAATTTTAGAATTAAGTTTTTATTTCTTGTGATGTAGTCATGCGATCGAAGTGAAAGTTTGAATAATGAACCTACGCAATAATTTTCCTTTAATGGTACATGACTCTATGGCCTATACATTTAACAATCCAACATGGCGACCATCCGAAATATTTAGACGATACTGAATATCTACGAATCTATTTTAGCAATCAAACTGCATTCTTTAATGTTCATACGGGCTATGAAATTAAGTTCACCTATATGACTTTAAATAACCTGGTGATCACAAACCCAACATGGAGGTGAAGCGTATTATAAATATTCACATGGACGTTTCTCGCAATTTAACCATTCGAGTGCAGTGAAACTTGGTACAGTAAATCCTTATACGAATGTTAATCCACTGGCATCTTAGTTATTTCAATTGTTTCCATAACCTCAAGATGGCAGCTGTGAAAAATTTTAAAATCTCCTTGTTTTTTCTTGTGTCCTAATTATGCGATTGAAGTTTGAATACTACACGTTCACAATAATCTGCATGTAACAGTACATAACTCTAGGACCTACATATATAAAATCCAACATGGCGACCATCCGAAATATTTAGTCGGTTCTTAATATCTACGAATCTATTACAGCAATCAAACAGAAATTGTGTATGTTGATAGTGGCAATTAACATAAGTAGGATATATGAAAATAGGCTGTATAGTTCTTCACGGAACTACTTGTTTAAATGGTGATAGGCATTTCTTTATTTTTTCATTTTTAGCCTACTTTCGATTTTTGCAAAAAATGAAAGTAGACTTATGAGATCAACACAGGGCGAAAAAAGTGTGTCTGTCTGTGTGTGTGTATGTGTGTGTGTGAGTCTGTGTGTGTGTGTGTGTGAGTGTGTGTACTCTGAATGTCTGTCCCCCCCTATCAATTCGAACACGGTGAATGCGAATTGAACGAAATTTGGTACAAAGGTAGCACTAGCAAAGGACACCTCAGTGTCATGTTTTATATCGCCGCCATCTTGACGGAAACGTAATGGCGGCCACACAAATGTTCAAAGCTTAAATAAAATTACGACTAACCTAATCATCCGATCTCTACCAAATTTTGCAACAACATACCTTTATGGGGGGAGCATCCTTTGACCACTCTAATAGGTCATTAGCCTAACAGTTTGCGGATGGCGGCCATCTTTATGTCAAAATTGATTCCCCCTATTAATTCGAACACGGTGGAACCGAATGAACGAAATTTGGTACAGAGGTAGCAATAGCAAAGGGCACCTCACTGTCATGTTTTATATCGCCGCCATCTTGACGGAAACGTAATGGCGGCCACACAAATTTTCAAAGCTTAAATCAAATTACGATTAGCCTAATCATCCGATCTCTAGCAAATTTAGCAACAACATACCTTTATGGAGGGAGCATCCTTTGACCAAACTAATAGGTCATTAGCCTAATATTTTGCGGATGGCGGCCATCTTTGTGTGAAAATCGATTCCCCTTATCAATTCGAACACGGTGGAACCGAATGAACGAAATTTGGTACAGATGTAGCACTAGCAAAGGGCACCTCAGTGTCATGTTTTATATCACCGCTATCTTGACGGAAACGTAATCGCGGCCACCCAAAATTAAAAGCTAAAATGTAATTACGACCAACCTAATAATCTAGTCTCTACCAAATTTTGCAACACCATATCTTTATGTGGGAAACATATTCTGACCAAACTGCAAGAACATCAGCCCAATAGTTTGCAGATGGTGGCCAAGTATGTGTGAAAATCGATTCCCCCTATCAATTCAAACACGGTGAAACCGAATTGAACGAAATTTGGTACAGAGGTAGCACTAGCAAAGGGCTCTTCATATTCATGTTTAATATCCCTATAGTACGTTGTATTTCAACAAGCTACTACAACCAACATTCAATCATACTCCTTGGAAAGGACAAAGAGTTATAACAATACCCATGCATTTAGGAGAAAGTAGGCTATATGTTCTTTCCTGAACATCTTGTTTCACATATGGATATTTACATTTTCCACTTTAGATTTTTTACATTGCCCTCGTTTAGTTTTACATTTTGTACATTTTTTTAAAATCATTTTAACCATTTTTCACACATGGATATTTACAATTTTCATTTAACATTTTTTATATTGTCTTGTTCAGTTTTCACATTTAATACATTTTTTAAATCATTTGTTTAACCATAATATAAAAAGCAAATTTTTACAGTAAAGTGTGTTATTTTAAACTTAAACTACAGTAGCCTAACATTATACATTCTACATACAGTTTTACAAATATATCACAATATAAAACACACACTACAAATGATACAATATGCTGAACATTAGACTTAAGAAAAGTAATAGTTGTCAATGCGACGGTTTCCCCAAGCAAGATTATCAAATGTGTTGGGTATAATGAATCGTTTGTTGTCTTCATTACTTAAAGCAACTTTGTTCAGCAAATTGGTATGTAGCTGATGGTTTTTACTTCTAAATACTCACATTTTCTTATATAATATAGGTGGGTTACTGACTATACAGTTCTTATAATCACTTATGTCTAACTCTTTACTAACAACATTCCTTTTCACTCCTTTTAATTTTTTTATTACTACATCATCAATCGTCATATAGCTGTATGATTTAGACTCTGTGCCTACAAAGGTGTCTATAACAACACCAGCACATTCATCCTTATATTTTCCTAGAACCTTTTTGTTTACTCGGTATAATAATAATAATATCGTATGGCCTCGGGTTCCTGGTGCAAGCTTTGTTAATTGACACCCAGAGGGTAGCTTGCATGTCGAATTTCGTCGTTCCTTTGAACGCTATGAAAGTCAAGGAGGTTAGATATCTAAACTCCTTGACACTACAGCGCTTTCAAGTAGAAAATGGAGGAACTTTGTGTTGGCGGAAAATCCCGAGATTAATTTTGCCATTGAACACGGCCTACTGAATTCAAATGGGTTCTTTAACATGCCAACAACGTATGACATGAGTATCGTGATTTTTTTCGCCTTCGAAAATCACTTACCATGGCCAGGGGCGAACCTGCAATCTTGGGGTTGGTAGTCCGACACTATAACCACTCACCCACCGTGGCAAGCTTTACTAGAGGTAAATGGCAGATATTATCCTTGGGATAGTCACTTGTATCAAACCTATTTAGCTCAGTTTTGATATCCTCATAAAAATCATCAGTTTTAAATTCATAAATAAAAGAATCTGTATCTGTATAGAGTAATTTTGCATTATCATGATAGTTTTTCTTAACATAATCATAGTGAAATTCATACATAAGTGTTTTTGACAATTCCAGAATGGCGTAACCCACATATATGGGTTTGTTGTAGATTACTTTAAGACGTTTCATTTGTATCACAACTAAATCCTCATGAATAATAGAACAGCTATGGAATTTAGGCTTGCTTATTAAGTTGTTCGCACCATACCTTTGACCTTCATTCTCCCACTTTGTTATCAGCTTTACATCAACTCGCTTAACAACATTCTCCATAGTCTTTCCAAAAACACTTTTATTCATAAGTTTATAAAAATCTTTTCCAAAAGCATTTGTTGATAGTGTTCTTAAATTATTGTTCAGATCAATATATGGTTTGAGCCATGATGACTGATGAAATTGTAATACACGATGAATTTTAGTTAGTTTTAATCCATGCTGTAGACACTGTTTTAAGTTTTGATAATGTATTACATATTTACATTTATCATTTACATTAGCAATTAACATATTTGTTCGTGATGTTATGTATGGAGATTTCATATTCTCAGGACAAAATGGTAGATCATTATGTTCATCATGTAACTCTTTAGGGTACTCAAGATTTACCTCTAAAATATGTCCTTTTTCATCGTTATCATTTAAAGTGTTAAAATTGAAAACATCAATTTCAGGTTGTGACAGCCAGCGAAAATCTTTTAGTGGTAGATATTGACTCATAGCCCAATCATATTGGTTATTTGCATCGAGGTAGACAATATATTTTGACTCCTCGCAAGGGTTGTAACTAGGCATGTATTTATTATTTGCTTTAGAATATCGCCCACTACATTGGCTTAATCCACCTCGAATTGGTGATTTTATAAAATGAATCATGTCTATATCAGTCATCAATTGTAAATTTACTTTCGTTTCTTTTCAACATTGAACTAAAACTTAACCCAGGAGCAGTGAAATACTGACAAGGATCAAGGTCATAAATTTTCATACAAACATTCCGAAAATTTTCAAAAACATCTGCTAATAATAACACATCTGTCTTAAAATATATGTCAGAAAATTCACCTAAAGTTTGAATGTCAAACTGTGTCGATATACGTAGTGCATGTAAATATTCCTGATCACTAATATGACTTATGTTTAAGGAACTGTAAAATGCATCTTTTGGTGGTAAAGAACGCTCCTCAAGACGTTCCACGCAGTTAATATATTCATAAGGGAATATACCCTTTTGACGAATCAAATTAAAATCATCTTCTTTAGGAAAGACACGTTGAATTTCGAGAAACTGATCTGATTTTAAATTACTAGCAAGCTTATCAAGACTACTTGGCATAAAACGTAATGAATCTAAAAATTGCAGTTTTACCTTTTTTGTGTCAGTTTTTATGTATTTTGTGAACGATATGTATTGTTCCTTATTATTTGCAATCACATCAATTTTCACATCTGAAGCTCCAAATTCTTTAACGATAAAGTGGTTATCGTATTTGCTACCGTTATGTAGAAGGACTGGAATGAATTTAGTTACTCTGTACTTTAAATTACATTCTTAGTGAGCAGCACCACGATATTTTCCTGTTAAATAGTCATGATCGCGGACCTTATCTGTATATAAACACTCACGACATATACAACAATTTGTTTCAGTTTCAAAACGCATTTGCTGTGATGATGTTAGTGGCTCCATCGGAATGATAGTATTTAAAATAGAGGATATACGGATGGCATCTTTTTCAAGTCTTTCCATAAAAACTTTAGGTGCATCAGGTCCTCTATAGAGCTCAAACTTATTTAACGAGTCATCATAACTACATTTAATATTATATGCAAAGCTAAAAGGTTCATGAATGTGAGTAGTGTTGGTAAAAGGTTTGGTTGGTTTCGATGAACATGTATTAAAAGGTTTCAACAAAGCTTCAAAGTCAGCATATATAACAAATGGTACTCGAAGCTGCTTCTCAAAGTCCTTAAATTTCAGAATCTTATCCTTAGGAGTCGGTAATACCGTACACACATGATTACAACCCCATTTTTGATGTTGAGATAGTTGATCCTCTTTTCTAAAATATAGCAAGCAACCATCACACAACCAGTTTTTAGATTTATCTTTTGATATCTGACTACCAACAAGTCTACTTAATTTTTTTATCCAACAATAGTGAGCATTTTCACCTTCGGTTATGTATAGTAAATTTACATGCGCATCCTTCTTTTCCTGAGTATAATATAGAGGACCAACTATACTCTTGTTTTCAATTCCATACACATTAATACTTACATTGTTCAGCTCTTCAAAACGTTTAATATCTTTTATCTCCATAGGAAATTCCATTTCTTCTAAATCTAAAACTGAGGAATTGTGAGGATAAGATGATGGTCTCTTTTCATTCATCACTGCTGGATGGAGAGCTGAGGTTACAGCCCACGCAAAACATGCATGGTCACTATTCATAACGTTTACACAAGCATGTTTACGTTTGATCCATGCTGGCAAATCAATATATGATGATGCTCGAAGGGGGTTATATTTATTCATGTTGGTTTCTAAATAAAGTACTTCAACCAACGCCCAGCCTGACTCCCTTTCCTGGAAATCTTCAATCTTCACAATGATAGCACTTGAAATATTTTGGTATATATCACTAATATTAGTTGATTCACTAACAATTATGTTTTTTGTATTAAAAGATATGATATCCGTAATTTCACCTTCGCTCCCAGTTTTTACATAGAGTCCAAAAAGTTCAAAATTAATTTTAATTGTTTTATGCTCTACTAAAACATTATCTATCAGGCCAAATACAGTAGTTTCAACATTTTTTAAAAAATGATTCAATACTTTGAGTTTTTTCTTCACTATAAAGTCTATAACTAGCAACTCGACTTTTAAATGCACTACCTATTTGTTGAATATTTCCAGAATTGTTTTCATGACAAGCGTTATTTTTATGATGAATACTGCGCAAATGTCCCTGAATCAATAAAGAAGGTATATCAATATTGCATACATTACAATGTGTTATTGGAAGTTCACCATTTTTCTTACTTTTTGTTGCACAACAATTTTTACAATCTTTAGAACGTTTACGCTTTTGAGCATCACATTCGTTTAAAGGTTCTGTGCTAATTGATGGTTTCACAGTTTTTAATTCCTGTTGTTCACCATGCACTTCAACCATGTGGGATTGATATCGCTTTACAGCAGAAAAACCAAGTTCACAAACTAAACACGAGAAAGGTGCTGTACTGACATGCTTTAAAATTACATGTCGTGTAAGACTATCCTGTCTGTTAAATGTTGTAGCACAATGACTGCATACAAACATTTTGTGATTATGTTTAGTACTTGCATGACGTTGAAGGCCGTCAGGTCTTGAGAACTGTTTCTTACAGTCACCACACTTGAACATGATGATTACTTTCCAAGTTACCTATAAAAGAAAGAAATCATAAATGTTAATAAAAGATAAAACAAAGTGAAATATAAATAGTTTAATTATGTATATTATATACTGTATATATATATTATATATATTACAGTCAATGGTTATAGCAGGGTATTTAATTTAATCGCTTTGTGAACACATACCAAGTCTAATTTCAAGTTATTCCAACTTTTGACTGCCGAAATATATCACTCTCACTGACATCTAGCAGTGAACAATGGAACTTGATAAGGCGTTAATCAAATCTAACCTACAAATTTAGCTTCACATCATTGTCAGGTAGTTCCAACTTTGGCTACCAACTACCATGGTCACTGACAACTAGCAGTAAACATTTGAACTTAATCAAGCGTTAATCAAATCTAACCTACAAATTTAGCTTTACACACCATTGTCAAGTAGTTCCAACTTCAGCTATCAAATATACCATCGTCAGTGACACCTAGCGGTGAACGTTCGGACTTAATAGAGCGATAAACCCACATTTTACTTGATCTCTTGTTTTAAATAATAGAAACCAGTGGCCGTCAGTTAAGTGAGTTAAGTGTGACGTCATAGCCAGTCTTAATGCAAGTCTAAACTTGTAGAACATGCCACGTGATAGAAACCAGCAGTCTCCAGTTAAGTAGACTAAGTGTGACGTCATAGCCAGTCTTAAAGCAAGTCTAAACTTGTAGAGCATGTCACGTGACAAGGTTAAGTTAGGTAAAGTTAGGTTATATTAGGTGAGCTGAGGTTAAGTCTTTAAATATTCCCTATGTCACTGACACCTAGAAGTGAGCATTGGAACTTGATAAAGCGTTAATCAAATCTAACCTACAAATTCGGCTTCACATAATTGTCGAGTAGTTCCAACATTTGTTAACAAAATATTATTTTCACTAACACCTAGCAGCGATCGTTGGAACTTAATTGAGTGTTAATCAAATCCTACCTACAAATTTAGCTTAACACATCATAGTCAAGTAGTTCCAACTTTGACTATCAAATAAACCATTGTCACTGACATCTATCGGTGAACATTGGAAAATATCGCTCTAGCTGTTTAAAATTTATTAGAGGGGGTACTTACCTTTAATAATTTATCAACTGCTGAACTAGGTACAGGAATCTGCTAACCTACAGGTACGCCAATTATCTGTAAACAAATAAATCAATCAATCAATCAATAAATACATTCCAATCAATAGCTTGAACATCGATTAGTAATAAAAGACTACAATCCATTAATAATAAGTATTTTCCTTGCAAAATAATTTAATGATTTTCCACCAAAAAGGCTTTTTTTTTGCAATTGTTGAGCAGTAATAGAGCACTGTTCACTTGTAGCGAGTAATAAAGACAGACAGTAGGGAAATATATGACACCTCCCTTATATAGGCTTACACCACTCGTGTCAGCAGTTTTTTGCTGATCATTGCAATTCCTTCCCTGTACACCTGCCAGTCCAAAGTGCACTAGGAACACCTGTGCGGTATCAGATTACAGCTGACTTTGCACGATCATCACCCATTGTCTTCATGAATATTAGGAACACCTGTGTGGTATCAGATTACTGCTGACTTTGCATGATCATCACCCATTGTCTTGATGAACACCTGTGGTTTTAAATTACTGCAGCGTTAGTCATAGCAACAGAACTGTGCCTGCCATGTCAGCAGTATGACACAGGAAATAACAAGTCGGTTTACTGCACGTACCATCTCCTCAGTTTTAACATCTTAAAAACATGCATTATTCTCTTTCAACTACAAATGACACATCCATCCACCAAGTTGAATCACTTGACCTGTCCTCAAATTGCATGTGCCCCGTGTACTGGGGTGTGTTCATTAACCCTAGAACTAGAACATATTCATCCACCAAGTTTTTTGCACTTACTCCTTGACATGTCCTCTCTCTACCATGTTTTACACTTATACAAACCAAAACAGGATGTGACTTGTTAGCTTACAAATGTTGTTTCACAAGGGGTCGGTAATAATATCATCTCACACGTGTTCACATGTATTTCGACACATTCCTTTCATATCGTTATCACAATGTAGTAGTGAGGGCTGGCGAACAACGTCAGTTCAACACACTGCTTTACACGCAAATGTGGTTAGGCCCTTTGGCAAAATTTGGATAAATTCCTGGGCTAGTCCATAGGGATCAGGCCAAAGGGACTGGTCCAAAGGGACCCGTCCAAAAGACCCATCACAAGGACCCGTCAACAATGACCCATCAACAAGGATCCATCATCAAGGGCTCGTCAACAAGGACCTATCAACAAGGACTCGTTCACAAGGACCTGTCAACATTGACTCGTCAACAAGGACCCGTCAACAGGGAATCGTCAACAACGACCGGTCAACAATGACTCGTCAACAATGACCTATCAACAATGATCCGTCCACATGGGCTCGTCAACAATGACTCGTCAACAATGACCCGTCAACGATGACCCGTCAACAGGGACCCGTCATAAAGGACCCCCTTCAAAAGGACCCGTATAAAGGGGCCAGTCAACAGGGACCTGTCCAAAGAAACAAATCAACAGAGATCAATCGAAAGGGACCAGTCAACAGGGATCAATCAAAAGGGGTTATCGCCTCAAGGTCTGACATACCCCTCTTTGATTATTCGTTTGCCTATCGACAAGCGCCACTTGAAATACTTTTTGATCACCCCTCGTGGGTTGTGTGAGGTTAGGCTACACTACAGCCACCATATTTAAAAAGCCCGCCCTCTTACAAAAGCTATGTGTGGGCATGCGTAAAAACAAAAAACAAGCATGGTAATTCATATTGGCTATCCACCGTGCACATATCTCCTGTGTGGAACAACGTTTAATTTCATATTAGCATTCAAACTCCCACATGTTGCACTTGAAAAGCGAGATTTTCTAAAAAAAATACAATTTCACCCCCTATTAGGGATGGGTTTTATTTTGGGGTGGAAATATGTTATCCATTGGAAAGGGGGTATCAGCCCGAGTTCAATGACACCTCATTCATTAAAATCCGACCATGAGTTCGAGAGATATCGCGCCGCTGCCATCTTGGCGGTGGAGCGGTGGCGGTGGCTGTAGAACCCGTAAAAATCCACTACTGTGGACGAATACATCCAAGATGCTCCGTCTACTGCCGATACCATTGTTTCCCATGTAATTTGCGGGTGAGTGTAACACTTGCGGTTCTTCTCGCCCTCGTGCATATCTTAGACTGTTTTGATTTCCTGAAGTGATTCTGATATAATTTGATGTTCTCTGAACTGCAGCATGCGTGACGAATAAGTTACATCAGTTTTAGTGAGCACATGTGAACCGTCTTTTCTGATATCAAGAATCCTTGTACCCTACCACCTCCTCCTTAGTAAAAATTGTGTGACATACAGAACAATATCCATCGGCCGTCACTGGATACACAAACCTTGTGCCGGAGTAATTGATAAAATATAATGATGAGTGATTATGGAAATAAAGCCATCACACTAGTAATACGTTACGTCATACTTCAAATTTTGATTTAGGAATTTGGTGCTACGAGCTGGTCAACAGTTTCTCCGAAGGAAGACCTGCTGGATCCTCCCTCCTTGCCTATAATATGGACAATACCTGAACTACACCCGGCCACGCTTTATCAGATCAGAGTTATACTAATGGAAAAGAGCGGGATTTCGTATTCAGGACCTGAAGTTCCCTACCTCAACGCGTCTACCACCTGCACAGGTCAGTTTCTCCAGCCTTAGTTGCGTGATTTAATTTTATATACACGTGGGTGAATACAGCCTGCAACAAATTAATGTGCAGGACCTATAATATCAGGATTAAAATAAGTGCCACAGTTTGAAAATATTGTATTTGGTATTGCTATCGTTGCTTAACACAAGGTTAGTTAGTGGAAGTTTCTTTTATATGCCATAAATCTATGACTCGGCGGTAACGTTCTCGCTTGCTGTTCTCAAGGTTGCAGGATCGAATCCTGGAGCAGCCAGCTGGCAATTGGCAAATGCGCAAATGTGAGGGAGCCGTGTCAGTAGATTTACTGGCACGTTAAAGATACCCTTCGGATCAAAATTCTGGCACCCTAACGTCACTAAAAGCCGCTGATGTTAAAAGGAACATAAAACAAATAACATTATTATTAAAACTTAGCAATTTTTCTAGGTTTATGCCGTGTCTTCTGTGGGGTTTCGCCTAGGAACACCTAGCTGACTCATCAGTGGGTTCTTGTTAACCGCGCACAGACCACCCCCCCCCCCCCCACACACACACACGTTTTTTATTGTTCTCTCGTTTTCCTCATTAACAAACGGCTTGACTTTGAAACGTAACTGGGCTCCCATGTTTAGATTCCATGTATGCGTGGAGCCAGAGCTTTCCCAGCTCGATACACAGCTTTGTCAAATCTCCACCGTAGCCACTGAGAGCAAGCAGCGAGGCTGGACAGAACTGCGTGCAACTGTGCAATACTGGGGACCTGACAAGCGAGCCAACAGCCAGGACCACACTCTGTACTCCACGTGGTGATAGAGACAACAATGATACTGTTATGGGTGTTACGTCCCTTTTTAATAATGCGGCTTCTAGAGACGCCGGGATGCCGGAATTTTGCCCCCAAGGGGATCTATAACGTGCCAGTAAATCTACTGACACGGCTACCTCGCATTTGCGCACCCTCAAATGCCCACTGCCTGCGCCAGGATTCGATCCGGCTACAAGCGAGAATGTATCTTGTGCCCAAGGTTGATAGAGAAAGCATGCTATTGGTGAAGAGTAAACAATGGTTATTGTTGGAGCGTGCTCTTGACTAAAGTTTGAGTAGCCGGTTATTAACAAGGAAAGTGAGAGAATTATACTGTAACGATTCGTGCAACTAACGTCGGCCGCCATCCCGTTCTCGAGGTGTCAGGGGGGCGGGGTGTCTGCGGAGCGCCGGGCAGTCAATCCAGCCAGGGCTAATTAGGGTAGCCCCTCCCAAGGCCACTTCAATACAATAGCCATACGAGTCAGGTAGACTATTGGTGCAAGGATACCTGACTGTTCTGTGTCTGGAAACTACTGGGTGCGACAGGAAGTTCCCGAACATTGGTGTGAGGGGCTGGATAGTTCTCGAAACCAACCACGAGGACATACTCGACGCTACTGGAAGTGACAACATCGAGAATATTCGAGACCAGGGAGCTGATTGGATATATACCGGCAAAGTGCGGCGGGCGAGTCAGTCCTGAGTGAGTCTCCGCTGAAGATGTGTGCCGAGCGATCAGTGAAAATAAATGTGGACAGTGCTGTGAAAATAAATAGCGTAGGCAGTGACCGTGCAGATAAATCGTGACTCTAAGAGATACTCCCTTACAGTGAACATTGTAAATAAATAGTGACTAATACTGTAGTTGTGTAAAGTGAGACTCTGTGTGTGTGTGCGAGTAAGTAGGCCAATTTGTTTTATTGTCAATTGTATATAATAATAGTGTAAATAAAGTTTTAGTGCATTATAGCCTGACCAGTAATCTAACGAACCCCAAAAACGTTAGGGCCGATAACCTCGATGTTAGGCCCCTTAAAACAACAATTATCATCATCATCATCACCAAAAACGTTACAATTAGTGTCAGATGTGAGGGTCAGGTTATAAGTGAGAGCTTCTGTATGAAACAGTGCGTACTTTTGAAAAGGCCTACTTGAAGGAAGTGTGTACGATAGTTAATTCTTAGTGACTGCCTGGTGTGTACCATCTGGAGGCCTAGTTCATTGTGTAGTGACTGTCCGTGTGTATCGCATTTTAGAATATAAAATTGCGACATGGAAAGTAAAACTTTCAGCACTGAAGGTTTTGGAATTACGGCAGGAATTTGAAGAAAGGGAAGCTGATGCCACGGGAACAAAGTCTACGCTACAAGTGCGATTACGTCAGTTACTGCTGGACGGTGGTGAGGATCCAGATATATTCCTTTTTGAGCTTCCTTGCGGGACTGACGGCATAGGTCAGATGGTGGAAATTTTGGAAAAGAAAATGGTGGGCAATGCGGAAATTTAGAAAAGAAAATAGCAAAAAACTCCAAAATTCTGGAAATGAATATAATGGAAAATACTGCCAATCTTGAGAGAAAACTTCGAGAAGTAACGCTCACTACGGAAACGAAGCTGTGGGAAGAATTTCGAGTCCCTGCGGAAGTTGGAGGACGAGCTTGCGAGCGCCCTTCTTCAAAATAAGGACAAGCAACGAAACGAAACCATTGCCGCTGCTGGACCATCGGAAGGAGAGTTTACCTGTTCCCGCAGCTGGGCGGACTGATCTGCCAACGGATCGTGCACCCGTTCCCTCAGTTGGGGCCCTTAAAACAACAATTCTCATCATCATCATCTGCAAACATTCGATGGGAAGTCTGCATGGGAAGAATACTTCACCTTGTTTGAGACCACCACCATGATTAATGGGTGGAGAGAGGCCACGAAAGCTGCAATGATGAGCTTGTCACTGCGCGGAGAGGCCCTACGAGTCCTACAAGCTGTCCCCTTATCGGAGAAACAGAACTACAATCTTCTTGTACAAAAACTGGAAATGCGGTTCGGACATCGACACACGGAGCAGCTACATCGCTCCCAGTTAAGAAATCGCTGCCCGAGACCTAACGAGAGCCTACAGGAGTTCGAAGCAGACATAGTCCGTCTCGTTAGGAGCGCCTACCCAACCGTGCCCAGCGACGTTTACGAGAGTCTTGCTACCGAGAAGTTTCTCGACGGGCTCCGCGAGACAGAGACACAGCGGGCTGTGAAGCTGGCGCGCCCACAAACGTTGAATGATGCTTTGACCCTATCCCTTGAGTTCGAGGCTGTTCAACAATCCGTGCGCAGCCAGGCGCGCATTCGAACTCTGGAGAGAGACAAGGAGGTCCAACCTGTGCCTTCCATAGAATAAATCGTGGAGAAAGTTCTTCAAGCCTTGCAGACCAAGAGGAAACGGACGAGGTGCTGGGGCTGCGGGGAGGTTGGGCACCTTAGAGATCGATGCCCTAAACTTACGAGTAACAAGTACCAGCCGTAGGGAAACTAAAGAGCGTTGATGGAAAGGGGCGACGGTCAACCCGCACCAATACCAGGAATGCCCCCACTTCTGCTATCGTCGCGTCTTTGGGTTGTCAAGCCAACTCAATTTTTGTTAGTGGCCATGTGGATGGAGAACCCAGAGACCTACTGCTGAACACAGGGGCCACAATGACCATCATCAGATCAGGCATCATGAGAAGAGCAATAACACCCACAATATGGACGCTGCGAACAGCAACGGGGGAACCAGCCAACGTTCGAGGGTGAGCAGTCGTCAACTTCATCATCGCTGATACCCAGTTTCGCCATCGTGTATTGGTCGCTGGGGTGGAAGAGGACGTTATTCTCGGGATGGACATCATGACTAAGTATAAATTCGGACTAGACTTGGGAAGTGGAATTTTGAGGGTAGGAAACGAGGAGGTAGTGCTGCAGAAAGGAACGCCATGTCGGTACGGGTGATAGCAGCGGAAGACAAGGTACTGCCAGGAGGTAGTGAAGTAATGGTAGAAGGGAAGCTGGACGGTGAAATTCCCGAAGGTTGTGTCGTCATGGTAGGGCCTACGTTTGGCGAAGACGAAACTGGACATGGAATGCTGGTAGCCAAACTTTGGTCCGTGCAGGAGCGAAAATTCCTGTGCGGGTAATGAACCTTCATGATCGCCCAATAACCGTTCGGGAAGGAACCAGCCTGGGAATCTGTTCGTCTGTGTCCTCCGTCGTACGCCAAGTGCGAACAGCTGCCTCCTCATCCGGTATACCTTCAGTGTGGCTTGACAGTCTTATCGAGGCAGCGTGTCAAGAGCTAAATCCTGAGCAGAGCCGAGAGGTAAGGGAACTTCTCAAACGTCATAAGGATGCCTTCCAAGATGGGACTTGTAATGGAAGAACGAACGTGGTGCAACATCGCATCTATACGGGTGACTCAGGACCTATTCTCCAGACACCCAGAAGATTGCCACTAGCCAAGCGAGAGGAAGCCGAGCAAATAATAAGTGATATGGCTCGCGATGGGGTGATTGAACCTTCAAGCAGCCCCTGGGCTTCGCCAGTAGTTCTGGTGAAGAAGAAAGATGGATCTACGCGGTTTTGCGTAAACTACCGCCAGCTGAACAATGTGACAAAAAAGGACAGTTATCCTCTACCACGCATCGATGACACCCTATACACCTTGGGTGGGAGCACGATCTTCTCCACAGTGGACCTCAAGAGTGGGTACTGGCAGGTCGGGTTGGACCCCAAAGACAAGGAGAAGACCGCCTTTACGATTGGTTCGGGGCTGTGGAACTTCAGAGTTATGCCGTTCGGACTCTGTAACGCCCATGCTACGTTTGAACGTTTGATGGAGCGAGTCTTAAAAGGGCTGTCTTGAGAAATCTCCTTGGTCTACTTGGATGACATCATCGTTCTCGGAAGGACGTTTGAAGACCACCTAAAGAATTTGGAGCAGGTGTTCATACGTCTAAAACAAGCCAACCTGAAGCTCAACCCCAAGAAGTGCTTCCTCTTTCGGAAATAAGTTAATTACATTGGCCACGTTGTTTCCTGAGAGGGGGTCGCTGCAGATCCGGAGAAGATAAACGCGGTGAAGGAATGGCCAATAATTGAAGGATAAGCGCGAAGTCAGGAGTTTCCTCTGACTATACACCTATTACCGCCGATTCGTGCCAGGATTTGCTAACATCGCGAAGCCTCTGACCCGACTTACCGAAGAAGGTCGGAGTTTTGAGTGGGACACGACCTGTCAACAGGCTTTCGAACAACTGAAGGAGGTATTGAGCAATGCTCCTATCCTGAGTTACCCACAACCGGAAGGACAGTTCGTGTTGGACACTGATGCTAGCAATGTGGGCATCGGTAGCGTGCTCTCCCAACTGCAAGATGGGCAAGAAAGAGTGATAGCTTACTTCAGCACGGTTCTTTCTAAACCGGAGAGGAACTACTGCGTGACGAGAAGGGAATTACTTGCTGTAATCAAGTCAGTGGAGCATTTCCACAAGTATCTCTACGGGAGGAAGTTCGTTCTACGGACTGATCATGCAGCACTTACTTTGCTTCTGAGTTTCAAGAATCCGGAGGGACAGGTAGCCAGGTGGATCGAAAGGCTCGAGGAGTACGACTTGGACTTTGAACACAGGGCTGCTCTTTAACACCGAAATGCTGATGCTCTGTCTAGGAGACCGTGCGCGCAAGACTGCAAGCACTGCAATCGGATAGAAGACAAAATTGCAGCGGTGAGAAGAAGTACTGTGACTGACGACCACTGGCAGGATGAGGAAATCCGTAAGGATCAGGAAAACGATCCGGACTTAAAACACCCACTGCGTCGGAAGAAGTCTGGGGAACGGCCGACCTGAGAAGAGGTAGCTCCCTTCTCGCGCTCTGTAAAAGCCTACTGGGCTCAGTGGAATTCCGTGATTTTGGAAAACGGGGTGCTAAAGAGGGTACTGGAGAATGAGAATGGGACTCAGGAGAGGCTACAGCTTATTGTTCCACGAAGCAGAGTATCCGAGATAGTGCAGTTGCTGCATGATGGAACGTCCGGAGGGCACCTTGGAGTTCGGAAAACCATAGAGAAAGTCCGAGAGCGGTTTTACTGGTTCAATTGCTCCGATGACGTTCGTGAATGGTGTAGAAAGTGCGTGGTTTGTGCCACTGCGAACGGGCCACAGAAGAAGAGAAGAGCAGCGATGAGAGTACAACGTTGGTGCACAGTTCGAACGGACGCCATCGATGTAGCGGGCCCCTTCCCTACGACTGAGAGTGGAAATAAATACATCTTGGTAGCAATAGATTACTTCAGCAAGTGGGTAGAGGCATATGCATTGCCCAATCAAGAGGCGGTGGTGGTTGCCGAGACGCTAGTAAAGGAGCTGGTGAGCAAATTTGGTGTACCTTTGGAATTGCATTCCGACCAGGGGCGATATTTCGAGTCGTCGGTGTTCCAGGAAATGTGCCAGATTCTCCGGATCTGGAAAACGAGTACAACTGCCCTGCATCCACAGTCCGACGGCATGGTGGAGCGCATGAACAGAACAGCGTAGAAATACCTGTCCAAGATTGTATCCGACCACCAGCGGGACTGGAACTGGTTTCTCCACTTGTTTCTACTGGCACACCGCTCTTCTATACATGAGACCACAGGCCAAACACCAGCTAATGTGCTGTTTGGCCGAGAGCTGCGGTTGCCGTGTGACCTGACGTTCGGCTGCAAACCTAAGGATGACGTTATTGGCGAGGACTACATCTCCGGCCTTCGTCGAAGGATGAATGACATTCACGACCGAGTTCGCGCAAACATCCAGAATGCGAGCGACCGGATGAAGGAGCGTTACGTCCTAAGATCCGAATCAGGAGGATACCAAGCAGGAGTTCTAGTCCGGCTTTTCGACCCTAAAAGGCGGCGAGGGTTCTCTCCGAAGCTACAACGCTCCTGGGAAGGACCATATTAGGTACTGAAGAGGATCAACGACGTCGTCTATCATATCAGGAGGAGACCGAATGGCAAACCCTGAGTGGTCCATTTCAATCGGCTGGCCCCGTTCCTGGGCGACAACCAAGACGAGGGGCACGTGCAACACGCCCGTATCTGTCGATTGCCAGAAGCGGAACGATCCTTCCAAGAGTTCTTGGCTCAAAGTGGTATTGGCCGAAAACTTCGTTATGGCGTCACTACCGAGATTCGACAAGATTTATTCCAAACCGCCAGTGAGTATTCCTAGGCTCACAGTGTGGCTAAGGTCATGTAGATGAGCCAGGGAATCGCCCAGGAGTTCCGACGGAAATACGGCGGGATTGAAGAGCTACAGCGCCAAGAGCATCGTGTTGGGAACGTGTTGTGCTTAACCAGGAAAGAGCGATCGCTGTTCTATCTGGTGACGAAAGAACTTTCCCATCTGAAGACCTCCTATCGTGCCATCTGGGATAGTCTACTTGCTATGCGGGAGCACCAACTGGAGCGAAGCATATCCAAATTAGCTGTACCCAAGTTGGGCTGTGGACTTGATGGGTTGGACTGGAGGATTGTAAGAAGCATGCTAGAGGAAGTCTTTCGACGCACAGGGATTTAGATTCTGGTGTGTTGCTGGCCCCGAATAGACGTGGTGCCACGGAAAACGGTGGACTGTTACTTCTTCGTCAACTCACGATGCCGTTAAGGACCGAACTGTTCCTACCGTCACCCTGTTGGAAGTATCTGCTCCGAGACGGAACAGTGTTAAGGAGGGGGCAATGTAACGATTCGTGCAATTACCGTCGGTCGCCATCCCGTTCTCGAGGAGTCAGGGGGGCGGGGTGTCTGCGGAGCGCCGGGCAGCCAATCCAGCCAGGGCTAATTAGGGTAGCCCCTCTCAAGGCCACTACAATACAATAGCCATACGAGTCAGGTAGACTATTGGCGCAAGGATACCTGACTGTTCTGTTTCTGGAAACAACTGGGTGCAACAGGAAGGTCCCGAACATTGGTGGGAGGGGCTGAATAGTTCTCGAAACCAACCACGAGGACATACTCGACGCTACTGGAAGTGACAACATCGAGAATATTCGAGACCAGGGAGCTGATTGGATATGTACCGGCAAACTGCGGCGGGCGAGTCAGTCCTGAGTGAGTCTCCGCTGAAGGTGTGTGCGGATCGACCAGTGAAAATAAATGTGGACAGTGCTGTGAAACTAAATAACGTAGGCCGTGACAGTGCAGATAAATCGTGACTCTAAGAGATACTCCCTTGCAGTGAACATTGTAAATAAATAGTGACTATTTAGTTGTGTAAAGTGAGACTCTGTGTGTGTGTGTGTGTGTGTGTGTGTGCGAGTAAGTAGACCAATTTGTTTTATTGTTAATTAGTGTACATAATAATAGTGTAAATAAAGATTTAGTGCATTATAGCTTGACCAGTTATCTAACGAACCCCAAAAACGTTACAATACTTTCCATATCCCAGGCAGGATGTCTTTAATCTTTCGGGTCTAAACTATACAGATGTTAGAGGACGCTAAACAGAGTATTTTTACAAAGGGAGACGATGGACGGGCACGTGCAGCTCTAATTCAGGTGGCACAAGGTGGTCGCCACTTTAAACCATCTTCACGTTGTTTTGTTGCTGTGCTATACGTTGTTGTTTTAAAAGGGTGGCGTGGCGGTCAACCTGTTTTGCTCTCAACAAGGCGAACTGGATTTGATTCCCGGCCAATGCATGTGAGATTTTCGACGTGAAATGCCATGTCCTGTGGTTCGGATTCCACATAAGAAGAGGTCCCGAGGCTCATGTTCGCGAGACTAACGGTCACGTAGAACTACAAGCTTCCTTCCTTTCCTTTGAGGCTCATATTGTTGCTCAGGACTGTAAGTTGATATTGTTAATTTATTTGAGGGGCTTGTACATCGTCGTCATTCAGCCCCGTGTACTTGGGTGCTGTAAAATTTGTCTGATAACCTGTGTTATTGTGATGGCTGTATTACCATGCATATTTGTAATTTAGTTGAGGATCGGAAGCGGCCGCTGCCTCAATTTAGGTGCCATCCCGGCATTTGCCTCATGAGGCTGAGTATACCCTGTTCCAGCTCTCAGACCAGAATGACATTTTTTGGTAGAGCCGGGAATCAAACACGGACCTACGCGATGTTAGACAAGAATGCTAGTCACTACACCACCAGGTGAACCAATTTAAGACCACAGTTTCCTGGATATACTAGCCATGTTCAAGCGCACTGCTATGAAATGTTAGAATTATTTTGGTTCTTACATTTTATGTGTGCCTGTTTACCTGCTCTTGATGGATGCAGTATTTTTGCATATGCCTGTTGGCACAGGCTAGAGTAAAATGTGGATTTTACACCGGTGTCTCAGTCTCATTTATGGCTGTGATTATATGGAAGCTACTGAGGTATGAGTGGTGCTGAGAAATGTCATTCAGGGCACAGCCAGTGCCTGTGGATACTGTGAAAGGTTCTAATAGGGTTAGTACTGCTGTACCGACTCAGTAAGGGAAGCAATGGCAAACTAAAAAGATGCTAGAATATATTGGCTTTCATGGCCAGTGAATGAAAACTCGGCAATTCTTCTAGGTTTGTGCCGTGTCTTGTGTGGGGTTTCGTCTAGGACACCAAGCTGGCTCATCGGCGGGCTCTTGGTGTCCCCGGCCGGACCCCCACTGGAGTAGCGAAGAATTGCTGAGTTTTAATTCACTGGCCGTGAAAGCCAATATACCATCTTTTTGGAAGCCTTCATAGGGAGGTTGAGGCTGCTTGAGCCTTTAGGTCTCGCAGTCAAGAGGTGCAGTTGCACCTTATATAAAGGGAGGTGGCGCGCAGTTCGCTGCTCCAGTGGGGCATTTTATGTAACCAGTCAATGTGACAGAGAGCGCTAACGTGCTAGCTCGTGCCTCACTGGCATCTGGAGAGCATGGGTTCAAATAACACCTTGGTCGTCTTGAAAATGATTTTCGTCGTTTGCCATTTTTACCACCAGGCCATTGCCGTGACGGTCCTTTCAACAAGTCCACGGCCTATACCTTCCCATTCCCAGCCGCTCAATCTTAAATACACGCTCTAGTAGGCTACAGCGACCACAATAACACAGGTTATAAGACAGTTTACCACATACACCCAAGTAGACGGGGCTACCTGACCACGATGTCACATAGCCCCTAAATGAATTAATGACAACACTTAAATGGTTGTGAAAGGTGATCAACAACGTGAGGAAATATATTTTGTCTGTTCTGTTAAAAGACAACTACTGATTACACATGAAAACGATAATTACAAGATCTAGCACTTACGTGAATTCTGTTTTGTTTCCCGATTTCAGCTAGTTTAAGCCAGATCTGGAGATTTATGTTCACGATGTTCTCTTGTTATATTCTTAAGTTAACTTGTCTTTTTTACATTACTTCTTTTCCTGCAGCTCCCAAGACATTCAGTGTACTTCCTGGGAAGAGGGATGTTACCATTATCTATGATGTACCGGTATGTTGGATATTTTATTTTATGTAATCCAGTTTAAGGTAAGTGGCAGTACCTTGTAACTACAAACAGGTGAGCATTAAGCAAAATGTGAAAAAATTATATTCAAAACAAGTTGTTCAGTAAAGAACATATGGCCTACTTTCTACTAAATGCATGGGTATAGTTATAATAACTCTTTGTCCTTTTCAAGGAGTAGAATTGAATGCTGGATACAGTAGCGTGTTGAAATACAACGTGCTATGCGGATATTATACGTTGATTGATTGAATCCTCACCTGATTATATATGCACACAGGTTATCAGACAAAATTCAACACTCACCCAAGTACATGGGCCTTGTGACCATGATGTCCATGCATCTCGAATGAAACAGCAGCTTCCTACCCAAATCCTTCCTCGTATACAAGTACACACACTAGTAAGCCTACAAACATCACAGTGACACAGGTTATCAGACAACTTCTACACACACCCAAATAAACGGGGCTGTAATACCATGATGCCGCAAAAACCCTAAATAATCAACAACAAAAACAAAAATTCAATAGACTCTACCGCGGATCAAGGTCAACGAATTTGAAATCGCTGTAGTCGAGTGTTGAAATATGTTGTGTTGTAAGTATATATATTTATTATTTTCGATCGCAAATACACATTATATGCTTTACATTATAACGTTTGAGTAGTTATCTATCTATATATATAAAGCACAAAGTTTGTCTGTCTGTCTGTCTGTCTGTCTGTCTGTCTGTCTGTCTGTTATGTATACAAATCTACACCGTTTCACCGATCTGAACCAAAATTTGTATACTTACCCTTTGGAACCCTGCGGGTAACCCTGTTAACTTTAAATTTCGGACAGACCACCCCATTCCCTGCATTTAGGCCCTTTTGCACAAATCTACACCGTTTCACCGATCAGCACCAAAATTTGTATACCTACCCTTTGGAACACTGCGAGTAACACTGTCTGCTTAAAATTTCGGACAGACCACCCCATTCCCTGCATTTAGGCCCTTTGGTCCAAATCTACACCGTTTCACCGATTTGAACCAAAATTTGTATACTTACCCTTTGGAACCCTGCGGGTAACCCTGTCAACTTTAAATTTCGGACAGACCACCCCATTCCATGCATTTAGGCCCTTTTTCACAAATCTACACCGTTTCACCGATCTGCACCAAAATTTGTATACCTACCCTTTGAAACACTGCGAGTAACACTGTCTACTTAAAATTTCGGACAGACCACCCCATTCCCTGAATTTAGGCCCTTTGTCCCAAATCTAAACCGTTTTACCGATCTCAACAAAAATTTGTATATTTACCCTTTGGAACACTGCGACTAACACTGTCTGCTTTAAATTGCGGAGAGGCTACTCCATCCCCTGCATTTAGGCCCTTTGGCACAAATCTACACCGTTTCATCGATCTGAACCAAAATTTGTATACTTACACTTTGGAACCCTGCGAGTAACACTGTCCACTTAAAATTTCGGACAGACCACCCCATTCCCTGCATTTAGGCCCTTTGTCCCAAATCTAAACCGTTTCACCGATCTCAACAAAAAATTGTATATTTACCCTTTGGAACACTGCGACTAACACTGTCTGCTTTAAATTGCGGAGAGGCTACTCCATCCCCTGCATTCAGGCCCTTTGGTCCAAATCTACACCGTTTCACCGATCAGAACCAAAATTCGTATTCTTACCCTTTGGTACCCTGCGAGAAACACTGCCTGCTTGAAATTGCGGTCAGTCCACTCCATTCCCTGCATTTAGGCTCTTTGGCACAAATCTACACCGCTTCATCGATCTGAACCAAAATTTGTATACTTACCCTTTGGAACCCTGCAAGTAACACTGTCCACTTAAAATTTCGGACAGACCACCCCATTTCCTGCATTCAGGCCCTTTGGTCCAAATCTACACCGTTTCACCGATCTGAACCAAAATTGGTATACATACCCTTTGGAACCCTGCGAGTAACACTGTCCACTTAAAATTTCGGACAGACCACCCCATTCCCTACATTTAGGTCCTTTGGCACAAATCTACACCGTTTCACCGATCAGAACCAACATTCGGATACTTATCCTTTGATACCCTGCGAGTAATACTGTCTGCTTGAAATTGCGGACAAACCACTCCATTCCCTGCATTTAGGCCCTTTGTCCCAAATCTACACCGTTTCACCGATCAGAACCAAAATCTGTATACTTACCCTTTGGAACCCTGCGTGTAACACCGTCTGCTTGAAATTGCGGACAAACCACTCCATTCCCTGCATTTAGGCCCTTTGGCCCAAATCTACACCGTTTCACAGATCTCAACCAAAATTTGTATATTTACCCTTTGGAACACTGCGACTAACACAGTCTGCTTGAAATTGCGGAGAGGCCACTCCAACCCCTGCATTTAGGCCGTTTGGCACAAATCTACACCGTTTCACCGATCTGACCCAAATTTTACATACTTACCCTTTGGAACCCGACAAGTAACACTGTTCACTTTAAATTTCGGACAGACCACACTATTCCCTGCTTTTTGGCCCTTTGGCACAAAACTACACCGTTTCACCGATCTCAAATAATTACCCTTTGCAACTCGACGAGTAACACTGTCCACTCGAAATTTCGGACAGACCACTCCATTCCCCGCATTTAGGCCCTTTGGCACAAATCTACATCGTTCACCGATCGAAAACAAAACGTGTATACTTACCCTTTGGAACCCGATGAGTAACACTGTCCACTTGGAATTTCGGACAGACCACTCCATTCCCCGCATTTAGGCCCTTTGGCACAAATCTACATCGTTCACCGATCGAAAACAAAACGTGTATACTTACCCTTTGGAACCCGATGAGTAACACTGTCCACTTGGAATTTTGGACAGACCACTCCATTCCCTGCATTTAGGCCCTTTTGCACATATCTACATCGTTTCACCGATCTGAACCTAAATTTGTATACTTACCCTTTGGAACCCGTCGAGTAACACTGTCCACTTAAAACTTTGGACAAACAACTCCATTTCCTGCATTTAGGCCCTTTGGCAAAATCTACCCTGTTTCACCGATCTTAAGCCAAATTTTACATACTCACCCTTTGGAACCCGACGTGTAACACTTTCTACATGAAATTTCGGATAGACCATTCCATTTACCGCATTTAGGCTCTTTGGCAAAAATCTACATAGTTTCACTCATCTCAACCAATCTTTTTATAAGTTACTTACCCTTTGGAATCCGACGAGTAACACTGTCTGCTTGAACTTTCGGACAGAGCACTCCATTTCCTGTAGTTAGACCCTTTGTCACAAATCTACATCGTTTCACCAATCTGGATCAAAATTTGTATACTTATTCTTTGGAACCCAACGAGTATCACTGTCCACTTTAAATTTCTGACATACCTCTCCATTCCCTGCATTTATCTCAGGAATCCCTCGGGGTTGCCAGCTTTCTAACTCACCCACCATGAGCCCTTGAGGGTGTACCAGAAATGGTGGGGCTACACACACCCTGCCTCTTTGAGGGCCTTGAGCAGAAGACAGGATATATAATGAAACGGAATAGAAGGCAGACGCCTCGAAGGATGAGGGCATCAGGAAAGATGAGACAACGGCCAATTAAGCGGGAAATTGAAAGACTCCCTAGCCCTCGGATGCCCTAATACAGTCGGGGTCGGAAGAGAACAAGAGTTGACCAAGGGAGGCCGACAGGAAAGAGAACTGAAAGGAGCCTGGCACCAGGAAGTAGAAGCGATGTCAGACTCAGTTGGGGTCCGGTGGTCGCCAACCCACGTCCCACAAGTTGTGAGACTCTGGGGGGGGGGGCAGTTGTGAGAATAGCTTGCTGATTCATCGCGAGGTGACATGAGAGGACTTTCCAGAGCTGTCTATATTGATGCCAGCACAGGGCCGTTGCTCAAGCCACTGTGGTGTTGCGAAAGAGTGAGTGATTCCCCGGCCAATCTAAATACGACGGGGAACCCCGAACGTGTGTCATCATATTTCGTCATCATCTACGATCATCTCAGGTTCGTGCAGCTTGGACCCATTTTCTTTGCCGAGCAGTACGCCATAAGCTCTTTCACTAGACGCATCGAGTACAGGCCTAAGCCAGAAAATAAGGTTGAGACTTTGGAAGACATTGAAGCTAGACATCTGAATTACCTATATCAGTTGTAAATTACACCATGTTCGTTTAGTAGTAATTTTTTCATTACCTTATTATTATCATCATCATCATAAGTGCAAATGACCTAGATGTTACGCGCATCATACCACTAATCACCTCCGCTTAAAGTCTTTCTCGACTGTGATTTTTAAAATATTTATTTTTATTACAGTACATTGTGTACATTATAAGTTGAAGTGTCAATTCAATACAGGTAGTAGTTTCCCTCATCATCCTCATCATAAGGGCAAATGACCTAGATGTTACGCCCATTACACCATTAATCACCACACACAATAAGTCTTCCTCGCCTGTGAATTTTGAAATATGTATTTCTATTACGGTAGTTTGTAAGTTTGACGTGTCAATTCAACAGTAGTTTTCATTATCATCCTTATAAAAAGGGAAAATGACCTAATATTACGCCCTCATTGACATTGGGGGGGGGGGGGGGGGCAAATGACCTAGATTTTATGTCCATTTTATTTCTAACTAGCAGTAGTACCCGGCTTCGCCCGGTGGAATGATGATAATGTATCAAAGTCTCATTAGAAATAAAATGGACATAAAATCTAGGTCATTTGCCCCCCCCCCCCAATGTCAATGAGGGCGTAATATTAGGTCATTTTCCCTTTTTATAAGGATGATAATGAAAACTACTGTTGAATTGACACGTCAAACTTACAAACTACCGTAATAGAAATACATATTTCAAAATTCACAGGCGAGGAAGACTTATTGTGTGTGGTGATTAATGGTGTAATGGGCGTAACATCTAGGTCATTTGCCCTTATGATGAGGATGATGAGGGAAACTACTACCTGTATTGAATTGACACTTCAACTTATAATGTACACAATGTACTGTAATAAAAATAAATATTTTAAAAATCACAGTCGAGAAAGACTTTAAGCGGAGGTGATTAGTGGTATGATGCGCGTAACATCTAGGTCATTTGCACTTATGATGATGATAATAATAAGGTAATGAAAAAATTACTACTAAACGAACATGGTGTAATTTACAACTGATATAGGTAATTCAGATGTCTAGCTTCAATGTCTTCCAAAGTCTCAACCTTATTTTCTGGCTTAGGCCTGTACTCGATGCGTCTAGTGAAAGAGCTTATGGCGTACTGCTCGGCAAAGAAAATGGGTCCAAGCTGCACGAACCTGAGATGATCGTAGATGATGACGAAATATGATGACACACGTTCGGGGTTCCCCGTCGTATTTAGATTGGCCGGGGAATCACTCACTCTTTCGCAACACCACAGTGGCTTGAGCAACGGCCCTGTGCTGGCATCAATATAGACAGCTCTGGAAAGTCCTCTCATGTCACCTCGCGATGAATCAGCAAGCTATTCTCACAGCTGCCCCCCCCCAGAGTCTCACAACTTGTGGGACGTGGGTTGGCGACCACCGGACCCCAACTGAGTCTGACATCGCTTCTACTTCCTGGTGCCAGGCTCCTTTCAGTTCTCTTTCCTGTCGGCCTCCCTTGGTCAACTCTTGTTCTCTTCCGACCCCGACTGTATTAGGGCATCCGAGGGCTAGGGAGTCTTTCAATTTCCCGCTTAATTGGCCGTTGTCTCATCTTTCCTGATGCCCTCATTCTTCGAGGCGTCTGCCTTCTATTCCGTTTCATTATATATCCTGTCTTCTGCTCAAGGCCCTCAAAGAGGCAGGGTGTGTATAGCCCCACCATTTCTGGTACACCCTCAAGGGCTCATGGCGGGTGAGTTAGAAAGCTGGCAACCCCGAGGGATTCCTGAGATAAATGCAGGGAATGGAGAGGTATGTCAGAAATTTAAAGTGGACAGTGATACTCGTTGGGTTCCAAAGAATAAGTATACAAATTTTGATCCAGATTGGTGAAACGATGTAGATTTGTGACAAAGGGTCTAAATACAGGAAATGGAGTGCTCTGTCCGAAAGTTCAAGCAGACAGTGTTACTCGTCGGATTCCAAAGGGTAAGTAACTTATAAAAAGATTGGTTGAGATGAGTGAAACTATGTAGATTTTTGCCAAAGAGCCTAAATGCGGTAAATGGAATGGTCTATCCGAAATTTCATGTAGAAAGTGTTACACGTCGGGTTCCAAAGGGTGAGTATGTAAAATTTGGCTTAAGATCGGTGAAACGGGGTAGATTTTGCCAAAGGGCCTAAATGCAGGAAATGGAGTTGTCTGTCCAAAGTTTTAAGTGGACAGTGTTACTCGACGGGTTCCAAAGGGTAAGTATACAAATTTAGGTTCAGATCGGTGAAACGATGTAGATATGTGCAAAAGGGCCTAAATGCAGGGAATGGAGTGGTCTGTCCGAAATTCCAAGTGGACAGTGTTACTCATCGGGTTCCAAAGGGTAAGTATACACGTTTTGTTTTCGATCGGTGAACGATGTAGATTTGTGCCAAAGGGCCTAAATGCGGGGAATGGAGTGGTCTGTCCGAAATTCCAAGTGGACAGTGTTACTCATCGGGTTCCAAAGGGTAAGTATACACGTTTTGTTTTCGATCGGTGAACGATGTAGATTTGTGCCAAAGGGCCTAAATGCGGGGAATGGAGTGGTCTGTCCGAAATTTCAAGTGGACAGTGTTACTCGTCGAGTTGCAAAGGGTAATTATTTGAGATCGGTGAAACGGTGTAGTTTTGTGCCAAAGGGCCAAAAAGCAGGGAATAGTGTGGTCTGTCCGAAATTTAAAGTGAACAGTGTTACTTGTCGGGTTCCAAAGGGTAAGTATGTAAAATTTGGGTCAGATCGGTGAAACGGTGTAGATTTGTGCCAAACGGCCTAAATGCAGGGGTTGGAGTGGCCTCTCCGCAATTTCAAGCAGACTGTGTTAGTCGCAGTGTTCCAAAGGGTAAATATACAAATTTTGGTTGAGATCTGTGAAACGGTGTAGATTTGGGCCAAAGGGCCTAAATGCAGGGAATGGAGTGGTCTGTCCGCAATTTCAAGCAGACGGTGTTACACGCAGGGTTCCAAAGGGTAAGTATACAGATTTTGGTTCTGATCGGTGAAACGGTGTAGATTTGGGACAAAGGGCCTAAATGCAGGGAATGGAGTGGTTTGTCCGCAATTTCAAGCAGACAGTATTACTCGCAGGGTATCAAAGGATAAGTATCCGAATGTTGGTTCTGATCGGTGAAACGGTGTAGATTTGTGCCAAAGGACCTAAATGTAGGGAATGGGGTGGTCTGTCCGAAATTTTAAGTGGACAGTGTTACTCGCAGGGTTCCAAAGGGTATGTATACCAATTTTGGTTCAGATCGGTGAAACGGTGTAGATTTGGACCAAAGGGCCTGAATGCAGGAAATGGGGTGGTCTGTCCGAAATTTTAAGTGGACAGTGTTACTTGCAGGGTTCCAAAGGGTAAGTATACAAATTTTGGTTCAGATCGATGAAGCGGTGTAGATATGTGCCAAAGAGCCTAAATGCAGGGAATGGAGTTGACTGACCGCAATTTCAAGCAGGCAGTGTTTCTCGCAGGGTACCAAAGGGTAAGAATACGAATTTTGGTTCTGATCGGTGAAACGGTGTAGATTTGGACCAAAGGGCCTGAATGCAGGGGATGGAGTAGCCTCTCCGCAATTTAAAGCAGACAGTGTTAGTCGCAGTGTTCCAAAGGGTAAATATACATTTTTTTGTTGAGATCGGTGAAACGGTTTAGATTTGGGACAAAGGGCCTAAATGCAGGGAATGGGGGTGGTCTGTCCGAAATTTTAAGTGGACAGTGTTACTCGCAGGGTTCCAAAGTGTAAGTATACAAATTTTGGTTCAGATCGATGAAACGGTGTAGATTTGTGCCAAAGGGCCTAAATGCAGGGGATGGAGTAGCCTCTCCGCAATTTAAAGCAGACAGTGTTAGTCGCAGTGTTCCAAAGGGTAAATATACAAATTTTTGTTGAGATCGGTAAAACGGTTTAGATTTGGGACAAAGGGCCTAAATTCAGGGAATGGGGTGGTCTGTCCGAAATTTTAAGTAGACAGTGTTACTCGCAGTGTTTCAAAGGGTAGGTATACAAATTTTGGTGCAGATCGGTGAAACGGTGTAGATTTGTGCAAAAGGGCCTAAATGCATGGAATGGGGTGGTCTGTCCGAAATTTAAAGTTGACAGGGTTACCCGCAGGGTTCCAAAGGGTAAGTATACAAATTTTGGTTCAAATCGGTGAAACGGTGTAGATTTGGACCAAAGGGCCTAAATGCAGGGAATGGGGTAGTCTGTCCGAAATTTTAAGCAGACAGTGTTACTCGCAGTGTTCCAAAGGGTAGGTATACAAATTTTGGTGCTGATCGGTGAAACGGTGTAGATTTGTGCAAAAGGGCCTAAATGCAGGGAATGGGGTGGTCTGTCCGAAATTTAAAGTTGACAGGGTTACCCGCAGGGTTCCAAAGGGTAAGTATACAAATTTTGGTTCAGATCGGTGAAACGGTGTAGATTTGTATACATAACAGACAGACAGACAGACAGACAGACAGACAGACAGACAAACTTTGTGCTTTATATATATAGAAGATAGAAGATAGATGAGACTTTGATACATTATCATCATTCCACCGGGCGAAGCCGGGTACTACTGCTAGTAAATCAATAAATTAAAAAACCGAAGTAAGATTACTTGAACCTGCTGAGATTTAATCCACGAAACTCCAAGCTATGAGTCCTGGTCGCTACCACTACGCCACAGATGCCGTACACATATACTTGATTAACAACTGGTTTAGTATAACTCCATGATATTATGCCTTGCAATCATCAATTCCATTAGCGTTTTCCGCCGTTTCTATAAACCATTTAATACTAAATATGTAGGCCTATTATTTTGTTCAGTACATTCCTAAAATAATATAAACTTACGAAGTTACGGAAATATAATATGGATTTACGAGCAATAAGCGGCCATTTTGACGGATAAGCTCGATATGACATGGTCAGCCTGAACTTTTAGTCACTACTGCGGTTACATATTCTATTCTAAAATGCTAATATCCTACCAGTCACCTCCTTGAGAACAGTTTAAACCTCCCAATGTACGATGAGCGTATCTGGTAAGGCCAGGCCTTGTTGAATCGCAAGTACGGTTAGGCTATAATACTTGCATAATTCATACACCCGCCATCTTGACACTATTTGGCTGAGGACCTTGTAGTTTGGGCAAAGGCCATTTCCAACTTTATGGTATATTGGTGCAAATTTCGGTAGAGATCGGAAGATTAGGTTAGTCGTAATTTGATTTAAGCTCAGAACATTTGGGTGAGCGCCATTTCCTTTTCGTTATGATGGTGGCAACACTGAGTTGTCCCTTGTTAGTGCAACCTCTGTTCGAAAAGTGGTTCGATTTGGTTTCGTTGTGTTTGAATTGATAGGGGAGATGGATTTGCACACATAGGCCCTACACGGCCACCATCTTCAAACTATTGGGTTGATGACCTTGTAGTTTGGTCAAAAGACGTTGTTGCATCAGATGATTAGGTTAGTCGTAATTTGATTTAAGCTTTGAACATTTGGGTGACCGCCATTACGTTTCAGTCAAGATGGCGGCAATATAAAACATGACACTGAGATGCCCCTTGCTAGTGCTACCTTTGTACCAAATTTCGTTTAATTTGGTTTCACCGTGTTTGAAATGATAGGGGGGGGGCAGACATACCAAATCACACACACATACACACACACTCACACACATATACACAATTTTTGGCCCTGTATAGGGCTCATAAGTATACTTTCTTTTTCTTTTTTGCAAAAATCTAAAGTAGTGAACCCTTATTGATCTGCGATAAGTAAGTATTCATAATTTATTATTATTATTACTGCAGCCCAGGCGGTACTTGTGGAAGTTGACGAGGATAAAGGCAAAGTAGCGTGTCGCAATGATTGCCACAGAAGTAGCTCTTGGTAGCTATTCTTGAAAACGGCCGGCTAAGCTGAGTTCAAGGCCAAATTGTGTAACAACTTGCACCAGAATTGGAATCATAAAGGGATGGTCACGAGTTACTTGCAACCGACCTACGATTGAATCACCCAATCAGGAGAGACCACGCCAAGACCACGCGACGGATGGCGTCAGAGGTAAAAAGCGCGCGGAATTGATTATCTAAAGAACCGCCGATCAGAATTATCTCCGCATGAGTGTGCTGAGACGTTTGAATTATTTGATGAAGATTGACACTAGTCCCGTGTGTGTGAGATGAAAACTTTGGATTTTTTTTCTTAATTCACCCCACTCTTCATCCCCCTGTCAGTTTCTAATAAATTGATCGACGAGACGCTATTCGATGTCTTTTTCTGTTTGGAGCTCTGATGAGCTAACTTCACGCCAGTTTGCATAGTGATTTTAACGCTCTAATATTATTCGAAGTCTTTTCTGTGTGAGCTCAGTGAGCTAATTTCACGCCAGTTTGCGTGGTGATTTAAAACTTGAATATTATCTTAAAGACAACTATTTCAGCTCTTAGGGGCAAGACGTGAGTAACATTCTAATTAGCGCTCACCCGAGCGAAGGTCAAGCAGAGCAGTAGAGATTACCGAGCGAGATAGCGACTGTGACACAGTCAGACTTTAAAACTTGTATTGTCGAGCCAGTGACGATGGACTCGAAGTGTATATTTCATGTAAATTTTTATTGTATTTTTCATGTGTGTATCGTGCGTGTGTGAGCGAGCATTAGGGAACGTCTTCGTGATTAATCGCATAGGACTATTTGTGGGCGAATTTAGTAACTCACAAGCGATTATAGCCAGGTCAAATTATAATAACATTGAACTTTTCTTCCAAAGAGACTACACCAAGATGTCCTACGTGTGGTCAGGAGCCGGAGTGATGTCCGACGCTTCTACGAAGACAACGATGGAGTGTTAATTTTCCCGTAGGGAAATGGGCTGAGATGGAGGTCATATGTTCTACAAGCTGAGACGGTGATGTACAACAATTGATTATTCAATTATGTAGTTAGATTGGCGGGGGAACTTTGTAAATAGTTCATTTTCTTTTTCTTGTTTCAGAGTGTTTCTCTTGTACCGACACTAAATATTTTAAATGTACGTTGGCACGTGGCCAAAGTGTGTGTTGTGTATTTATTTTTCTTTGGAGTCATATTTAATGTGCACGGCGCGTGTATGTGATTTTTATCCTTGCAAATGCGAAACCCGTTACATTCGATAAGTGGTGCTTTATTAAAGTTCATATTTTTGATAGGAAATGGAGGTAACTACTGTAAGATGTTTGCCGAACAGGTTATTATTCATATTAGGGTTGCCGAGTGCAACGAATTAAGATGTAATTGTAGAACACCTTAGTTCTAATTTGATAGATTTTTTTTGAGTCCTTTTCAGGTTTATTAGTCACGGCGTAGAACGGAGGCGCCGGCAAGTGGAAAATATTTATGTCATTTTATTTCAGGGTCTGTCAAACCCATACGTGTGATTCTGTGTGTGTTATTGTGTCAGGTGTGTGTTGATTCTACGTGAAGAGGGGTAGAGGTCCTACCGCCCTCATATTTTTGTTGTTGTTGTATTTTTGATGGAAATGCAGGGGGCTCCAGGGAGACCGCTGTTCCTTGTCCATATGCTGATTCTTGGATTTCCTAGGGGAAATGCCGGGATATTTTGTTCTGACACACACACACGCATTATTGTGCTTTGGGGCACGCTTCTTCGAGATTCGATCCCGTGCCTTGGGAGGCCGAGGTTATTGTGACACGTGGGTTGACAGATATGCAGATTTCCATGAATCGCCCGTCTTGCCTGGTGACTTATTTTGTTAGGCAGTCCTATGTTCCGACAGGCCCCATTAAGCTTTCAAGTAGCAAACCTGTTCTTTTGTGATGGTTATTTTGAACCATAATTAATTCGGGAGTTCGCCATGTTTGTGACGGATTATGGCATGTTGTATGGATAGAATATTGTGTTAATAATGTAAATGTTGGCTTTGAGCCTAGTGATTTGTTTATGACTCAGTTCATGTAATTTAGTATGTGACGCCCGTGTGGTGTAGTGGTAGTGTACTTGTAAAAATGACGGCGGTCATATGTGTATTTGTTTTGTTGGTCACGTGTTAACTTACTTGTGTTGATTTGTGTGAGAAGTCCTAATTTTAGGCCGTAATGTTTTTTGCTTCGGCAGTTTTGATTCCAATTTCATGCGGAAATTATTGTGTTGTTTATTTTTAAGTATAGGAAGTGTCGGTTTAGTTTTAAGTGTTGTATAGTTGTTCCCCGCGTCTGTCTAACTCTAAGCAATGTGGATTCGTCGTCTGAAAGTTTATTCTGGATGATGCCGAATCATGCATTCGATTGTACTCATCGTGAAGCATGTAGAACAGCACACGCGCATACATTGTCACTTTTGTTGATTTTCCTTGGGACACTTGGTCCTAGTATAATCTCTCCAGAAATTTGGCCTAGTTTTGGCATATTTAATTTAGTGGGAGTCATATGGGAGTTTGTTTTGTTAATTCTTGTTGTAAATAGCTGATCTGTTTATTAAATTCATTTGTTTTAACCCTGGCTTCACTTTTTCCTGCATGTTATTTTGTTATATGTTACCCTGCATGTTAATGAAGCGCTTTAACAACAACTTACGATATGGACTGTTACACCCCCCGAAACTGAGTATCATAAGCTTCTTTGCAAGGGTTCAGTAGGTTAATGACAGAAGTGTAAAAATAATGCTTCAATATTGAAAGGAAGAGCTAAAACTCGCAGGTGTTTGGAACTCAATTCTGGGTACCTAATAATTCTAATGATGTGTAAATGTTCGCATGTCAAACACAGTGGTGGTGACTGGTATTTTAAGGGCGTAACATCTAGGTCATCTACCCCAAGGAACACTAGGTTGGTTGGTTCCTTAGTTTAGGGGCTGCGACAACGCGGTCATGTAGCCTCGTGTTTGGGTGTGTATATAATCTGTCTGATAACCGGTGTTAGTTGAGATGGCTGTATTAGTGTGTTTTATCTGTAATACAGTTAAGGACTGCAAACGAACAATTTCAAGTAGTTTCTACTTTTGCTACCAATGCTACCGTCAACGACACCTAGCCGCGAACTTGGCTACTAGATGTCACCGCAACCGGCACCTGGCGACGAATGTTGGAACTAATGGAGCGTTAATCAAATCTAATCTACAAATTTAGCTTCACACAATTGTAGTTAGTGGAAGGTTCTTTTACATGCCATACATCTATGACATGGGCCCGCCTGCTTTACTTCCCCTCCGAAGGAAGGCATACTGAGGGATTCTTAAAGCTCTTAAAAAAATCCGAATAATTCGGCCAGGTTAAGGAATACATGTTAATTATTTCTATTTAGTCAACTGGGTGATTTGTAAGTGTATTAACAGTGTTCGTACTTCACGGGGTTTAGTAGATTTTAATGTTTCTTTTAATGCTATGAATACATTATGTACCATCAGCACGGTTTTGGCTTCTGTGGTAAAATTCACCAGTATTCTTTTCTAATCTTGTGAATTTGATATTCATACTCAGTGATAGGAATGAATTGATTAAAAGTAATCTATACTAATATAATAAAGCTGAAGAGTTTGTGTGTTTGTGTGTTTATGTGTTTAAACGCGCTAATCTTTGGAACTACGAGTCGGATTCGAAAAATTCTTTTTGTATATGATAGCCTGATTCAAGAGAAATAGTTTAGGCTATGTTAAATTTCGGAAAGACCACTCCATTCCCCGCATTTAGGCCCTTTTGCACAAGTCTACACCGTTTCACCGATCTAATAACTTGACGGACATATTGTCACTAGGCGACAACGACTAACACTGTATCATGATAGTCAACGCCGCACCATTGATGGACAGGTTGTCACTAGGCAATAACGATTTACTCTGTATCATGATAGTCCGGTAAAATTTGCTGAAGGACACATGGGAAAACTGACCGATTGACAATTAAGGATTGTATTGGACTGTAGTATTGTCTATGCAATCGTATGCACAGTTAATATTTCATTTGCTGGGCGTAGATATTGTGGTCATGTTGCCCCGTGTGCATGGGTGTGTGTGTAGAATTTATATGATAACCTGCGTTATTGTGATTGTTGCACTAGCATGTGTAAATACGGTATAAAGCTCAATGTTGGTTTGTCTGTTATTTATACAAATCTACACCGTTTCACCGATCTGAACCAACATTTGTATACTTACCCTTTGGGACCCTGCGAGTAACACTGTTTACATGAAATTTCGGACAGACCACTCCACTACGTCTATGTGAAATTTCACATTCCCTGCATTTAGGCCCTTTGGCACAAGTCTACATCGTTTCACCGATCTTAACCAAAGTTAATGTACTTACCCTTCGAAACGCTGCGGGTAACACTATCCACTTGATAATTTGAACAACTCTCTCCATTCCCTACATTTAGAGCAACAGACAAAATGAACTTGAAAACTACGTTTTAATGCCCTAGAACCATTCATGTCCGTATAGTGTAACTGTAAGAATATTTTAATAAGTCAATTGTTGGCTGGCAATGCGAGCTGCATCACGTCACCCCTACCAGAATTGCGAAAATATTTACAACTTGCACTGCTTATAAATTGGAGTCATTGGGAGTAATTATTGCAAGAAGATTTCTTAGGCCCCGTAAAACAGTTATCATCATGAAATTATTATGCCTCTGTATAAGTGCGATAGTGTTGGTGAAGTTCATAGAGGTAATCAGCTGCAATGAGCGTTGGTGCTTTCAAATTTACTTTCATTTATTCAGATCCTTATCCTTGAGCGGTATGTGGCGATAAATGACACTATTGCTACTTCAGGAGCTCGGGACAGCCGAAGTTTTCCAAAGTGCTCTGATTATTTTCCTATGGCACTATGTGACAAAAGACGACACTATTGATCTCTACTTTTCTAGCAGCCAATGAGATATAGGCCCTAAGCAATGTCTTTTATGTCACAAACTCGTCTTTCTAATCATATTTTTCAATTCGTTTGTAAATTACATGTGTCAGTACTGTAGTTAATAGATAGACGTTTCCCTATTCATTATTGTCATTATCATTACGGGAAAATGACCTGAATGTTACGTCCATTATACTGTACTACTTATTACCCCCACCACCACCACAAAAAGTTATATTTTTTATCATCCATAAAACAAACAAATCCACCGGGCGAAGCCGGGCACTATTGCTAGTACATTAATACTTACAAACTTAGTGCTTACTCAATTTTTATCTGGACATGGGAAATTCTCGTCATACTTCGAGCGACTTCATATCGCTATTCTAAATGACTAGAGACTACATGCTCTTGTGGATCCGCTGAAACTGTACATCACCTGCTTTTCAACTGCACTGCATTTGAAAGAGAAAGACAGATTATAAAATGTAATCTGAGTTACTGCAAAAATGAACTGACTAAACCTCTGTACCTTATATTTAAAATAATGGTGTTATTCTCATTTTTTTACATTCATACATCACATCTTCCATAAGTTATTAGGCTATAATGTAATGCAAGTACTGTAGTAAATATTCTGTAATTGTCGAACTTTCTAATTATATGCTAGACAAAATAGGGTTCCTTCTATGTTTTGGAAACTCAATAAATAAATAAATAAATAAATAAATAAATAAATAAATAAATAAATAAATAAATAAATAAATAAATAAATAAATAAATAAATAAATAAATAAATAAATAAATAAATAATCTTACTAACACAAGTGACATGGCAGTTTACGTGGAGATGCGTTATTATTATTATTATTATTATTATTATTATTATTATTATTATTATTAAACGTATGGCATTTAGGCCTACACATCACTTTTGGAACACAAAGAAAAATATATACAAGATTTACAAATTTACAGATAAATTATTTACATAGTCCATCGCATTTGCACGTAGCATGCAAAAAGTTCAATCGGTTACCACAATTAAGTTCTGAGGGCACTCTTCGACTATATGTCTGATTGTCTGATGCGGGTATCCACAGGTGCACTCAGGAGAGGCGATCTTTCCCCATTTGTGAAGAAGATCACCACTTCTCCCATGGTTGGTACGTATCCTATTCAGAGTACACCATGTCTTACGGGGCAAATCAAGTTCCCATGATTTGTAGTTGCTTTGGAGAAAACTATGTAGCTCTGGTGGAGTGTTAGATGCGTTATTGTTGACAACAGTTGAGAGCGCAGCAGTTGGCAACTATCGGAAAGGACAGTCTGGAACGTGCCGGCCCATGCGTTGAGTAAATTGCAAGTACTTTCAATTGATTAATTTTAGTTATCGAATAATCAAAACTGAAATATCGATTAATTGCAACAAAAGGATTTACCGATTGTTTGTTTAATGGAATAATGGTCAGTCGTTTAATCGATTAATAGTATACGATTGATCTTAAATTATTCGATTAATCGATTATAAATCGATTATTAATCGATAACCGAACATGGCTTATTACCAACTCTATGGACGAAGACTACGCTGTTGGTCGTATCCAAGAGCTGAGCACACTGCAGCTCGACAACTAGGCAAACTCCTAGCTACAATTCTCAGACCTTAATATAGAAACAAGTATTTCCGTGACGAACTAAAGAGCCTACTTTTCTTAAAATTTAAGATTCGTGCCAATCTACAGGGTCTTTCATATAAAATAAGAGCGCCAAGCAGCGGCTTTGTTAATCGTAGCTGCGGTCACCTTGACCGAGCTTTGGCGCGCCAAGGCCCCCTGCTTTAAGCGTGTGTACAATCCTATACTATGCAGCGGCCTTGCTAGCGTGTGTACAATGCTGAAATCTTACTTTAGTTAGTTACAAGGGCGGCTGGTGATATTGTTGCAGCGTTGCACAACTCCCAATAATTTTACAACTAATTCGTCGTTTTTTTCCTTTAATGTTTTAGTTTTATAGATCTAATGCACTCAAAAATGTGTTTAAATCATCGATATTTTGTTATTATTTATCGTAATGCTTCACACTGTACCTATAAAAGCTGCCGCCTTCAAATCAAACTCCAGGGGGTTAGCTCTCTTGTTGCGACTCCCAAGTAGACAGCGCGGCCGGCAGGAACGAGGCCAAGCTTGTACATGCTTGCTGGCCAGCATGGGTAGTAGGGAGTTGCAGACGAGCTGCCAGCCCCCTGGCAACACTCAGTTCCAAATGGCACCGTTAGACTACACCACTCTTTGGAAATGACAACACCCTCGATTTCTCTTACCCCGCGAAGGGTAGTTTAGTTAGTTACTGTTGTTTTAAGGGGCGGAACTACGAGGTCATCCGCCCCTGAAGGGTAGTTTCTTTCCCACACCACTAGGGAATACTACACCACCCGCAACAGTACAAATATCGGAATTTCATAGGGAGACATTGGTTCACACCCAATTATTTTTAGATGTTTTCTCATCATAACTTCATTTAATATTTTTGTCAATTGTTCTGTGAAGCGAGCCTAAGAACGCCACCATGCTATAAGTACAGTAGATAAGTGACTGAACTATTTTGCGACGTATTGTTGGTGTACTGTAGCGGTTTATGTTTGCTTTTACCACTCTTGTTCTTGCGGGATTTGGGTTGCGATTAGTTCTGTATTTAGTTGATTGAGTATTTTGGTTCCAGGCAGATACATAACCGTGCATTATTATTATTATTATTGTTTGGTTGATTCACTACTATGCATTCACTACGAAATTTCAGGCTAGCAAAATTCAGTGTTTTGTTAGTTTGCTTTTCGCGCCACTTTCCGATATAGCACCCAGATGTATCATCTGTGCATCTTGTAAGTTAGTATTTTATTTAAACGGAATGTTTAGTTTGAAACATTAATTGTATTGTGGAGTGTAAGTGAAAATTAATAGAGCAAGTAATTTACTAGTTAAGACAGCTTTCCCAGCTCCCTGATGACGATAAACTCACAGTAAAAACACTCGGTTGACCATTACCAGATAAGTATTGTCCAAAATATAAGTATAGGCTACGAGGGCGTTTAAAGGATATATTTAAGGCAATAATTAAAAATGCTTTATTCTGTTTTCCATGTTTGTTGGTGGAGAATCCGCGTGGACCAAAATAGGAGTTACGGAAATTAATCCCTAAAATAAAGAAACATGAATCTTCAGCTGAGTGGCTTTGGTGCCGTAGTTGGTAGCATGCTGAGCCTCTATGTCCAAGATCGCGGGTTCAAACCCGGCCGAAGTATGCATTCCTTCGGAGGGGAAGTAAAGCCGGCGGTCCCATGTCATAGATTTATGGCATGTTAAAGAATCTTCCACTAATTACACCTGTGTGAAGCTAAATTATAGGTTAAAAATTTGAACAACGCTCTTAGGTTCCAACGTTCGTCACCAGGAGCCGACTGCGGTGGCGTGTAGTAACCAAGTTCTGAACTAGTAGTCGTTTACGGTGGCCTTTGGCGCCAAAAGTAGAAACTGCTTGAAATTCAATGTCTGCAGTCCTCACTTGAATTAAAAACAGATGACAGTCAGTAATACAGCCATCACAATTAACACCGGTTATCAGACAGATTCTCCACACATCCAAAGTACAGGATATGACCGCGTTGTCGCAGCTCCTAAACTGAGGAACCAACCAATCTTCAGCTGTTTGAAATTGACACTTTTTGGAACTGTTAACGAAGCTGCACAATTGGACAGTGTCTATAGAAGGTAAATTGCGGAATATAACGAAGAAGTTAGGCACAATATGTATGTGTTAAATATTGTAATAAACTGTATTCGTTTCTGTGGCTCTTTCGAACTGGCCTTGCGTGATCATGATGAAAGTGTAACATCAACAAATCCAGGTGTTTTGAGAGAACTAATTAAATTTAGCGTTGAGTTGGATGCTGTGTTAAAGGTCATTTTAGTAAGGGCAACTGTTTTCAAAGGAACGTCCAAAACAATTCAAAATTAAATTTTACAGATTATGTTGGAGGTTTGCCAAGAAGAAGTATCAAAGCAAATAAAGGAATCGTAAATTTTAGCCATTATAGCAGATGAAACTAGTGATATTTCAAACATATTTCAGATGGCTGTTGTTTACCGATAAGTTACGTAGTACGAGGCAAACAAAACATGATGCACACACATTAGCAGCGTGTTTACTGGATTAATTAAAGAAGCAGAAATTGAATGAAACTCCGGAAAATTGAATTGCGCAGACGTATGACAGAGCGCACTTCATGGCTGGTTCCTCTGATGGGGTTCAAGCTATAGTAAAAAAAAAATCCTATCCTTATGCAGAATATGTGCCCGTCTTTGTTAGCAATATCATTTTTCGTAACGTACAAACTTTTCGGTTGCCATGTTTTTATGTTGAGAATGTTTATTATCCTGGAGATAGAGACCCAACCTTAGACAACCTGCTGTGTTTTAAATTCTTCCAATTAACTCAGGCATAGGGCGTAAATACATACTTATGATTTTTTATGAATTCTTATAAAAAGAAGCCCAAAAGAGCCATTAAAATTTGTCTATTTGTCGAACGTACAGTTAGTTTGGAAAACCCATTTATTTCAGTTTTTATAGAAATGTAGTTCATCTAACGTTAATTGATTTTTGTTACATGTGTAAACTTCCCATATAAAATTGCGACATCAGAAATGTTGGTGCAACACCCAGCTTTTCATACCACCGGCCGCCACTGGTTAGTTAGCTAGTTAGTTATTGTAGATGAAACCGAAACCCCTATTGAAAACGCGCGCATAGTACATACGATGGCCTTTTTTTTTTCAAGTTCCGATGGACTGCATAAAAATAACAGATTGACATTACCAAACTTGACCATGCAATAAGCGTGCAGTTGCTCAGTCGCCAGTCTAAACCTCAAGTGCTAACATGGTGATGCAACATCGTACTTTTTTATGTAAAACTTATTTTAAGTACAAGTCGGCTCGGCAGGTACGTGATGCATTTTTTCAGCAAGCCAAATTCATATTCACATATGAATTACATATTCACGTAATTGCAAATAAGTTTGACACTACTGGCTCGGTGCTCAATAAAAAAATGCCCGCACACGGACAGTTTTAACAGAGGATGAGCTAGATGACATTGGCGAGAGTCTTGAACGGTCTCCGAATAAATCACTCACAAAATTAGCACAAGTAGGGGTTTCGGTTTCATCAACACTAACTAACTAACTAACTAACTAACTAAAGTAAGATTTCAGCATTGTTCACACGCTAGCAAGGATGCTGCATCATATAGGATTGTACACACGCTTAAAGCAGGGGGCCTTGGCGCGCCAAAAGCTCGGCCAATGTGACGGCAGCAGCAGTTAACAAAGCCGCCACTTGGCGCTCTTATTTTATATGAAAGACCCTGTATGTAGACCTATCTGGAATAATGACGAAATCAAGTTGGTAATATAACATTTCTGAGTACTGCAGTTTGAAATATACCAGAAATAGTGTAGCCTAATAGAGTAACTTACTACAGTTGGCAGCCCTGGTGACTCTGAATATATTCTTAGTACCATCGCCTAAGGTATAGAATGCACATACAAAATTTGGTTGAAGTCTAAAGGATAGTATGGACGTTACATGCTGGTTGATATTGGATTTATCAGTGCGCGTAAAATCATGTTGGGAACAATGGCATGTGGGTGTTGCTGAGAATTAATCTGAAATATAACGATCTATTTTGGATAAAAGCCATTTGTTAGTATAGAAGTTGTATGAAATTAAAAATTTAAACTATCAGAAAGCTTAGAATCATGTTGGCAGCACTAAGGTATATTAGTTACTCCAAATTAATCTAGAATGTCAGGTACTATACGTGAGCAAAATTTAGAGCTGATGGCTTGCATACTTCCTGATATATTGATATTAGGATTAAACAGATAGAGAGCATTTATTAACAGTTGGCAGCTCTGATAGTTCTTACGAATACGCATAGTTATAACTGTTACGGTACACAAAGCACATACGAGATTTGGTTGAAATCCATTTGCTCGTATGAAAGTTATATGCATTTAAAAACTGCACCTATCAGCAGGATTAGAATCGTGTTGGCAGCACTGATGTATATAAGTTACTCCAAACTAAGGTAGAATGTCAGGTACTATACGTGTGCAAAGTTAAGAGATGTTGGCTCGCATACTTTCTGATATATAGATATTAGGGTTAAAATATAGAGAGAGAATTTATTAACAGTTGGCAGCCCTGGTGGCTCTTTAGAATACGCACAGCCATATCTGCTGTAGTACACATAGTACATACGAATTTTGGTTGAAATCCAATCCATAGTATAGAAGTTACATGCATTTAGACATTTGATATTTCGGCAGGCTTAGAATCATGTTGGCAACACTGACATGTATGGACTTCCGAAAAACAATCTGGAATGTTAATGTATATATGTGTGCCAATTTTCGAATAGTTCGCATGCATAACTTCTGAGATATCCAACATAGGGCTTGTCGTGACCTACCTGGCCTGTGAGACGTTCTGGCAGGTTGACAGCTCCTCCGACGATTTTCCCTCCTAGCCGAGCGGTTTACTAGATAAGGGAACTTGAGGTTTCGTAGACTAGTCCCGGAACTTCCGGAATAAAAGATGAACTTCCCTTGGACTACTGCCGATTTATTATGCCCGTGGCAGTCGAAGTATATACACTATATACAAATTATGTGAAGTTACTGCTGGAAGTGCACGCAGGTCTGTATTAGCGCTACTAAGTCTTTACTGCTACTTGACATCTAGCATGTCTCCGCGAGGCTGAATTCTGCTCGCGCGCGTTACGACGTTACTCTGGTAAGAACTGAGGCGTGAGAACAACTGTTACTCTGCCACTCTGCAACTCCTCTGCAACTCTCTGCAACTACTCTGCAACTCCCTCGCTCGCCATTTTGGATACCATTATATCCAACTGGAGATGACCCAGAGTCCATCTCCCCCTTCCACTGAGGCCTGGTCCATTCCATCCTCAGTGCCTAGCAAGTGCTGCTCCCTAAGCTAGCGGCGACTGCCCATACTCGCGTCTACGTGACTTTCAGGGTTCAATTTCTGGCCTAGCTTGTGACCATGAATCACTCTCTCTACAGTTCAGAGTGCTCGACTAAATGTCCTTCTGTACCATCAATATTTACAGACCTCTGTACACATCCTGGCGCCAACAGTCTCATTTCCTTGAGAAATATACATTCTGTCTTACAAAGCTCACATCCAACTTAGTAATAATAATAATAACTCTATTGCCCTTATATAATGTTCCTCCGAACCGCAGTCCTGGGTTCAGAATCATGGAGGTTCACAGTCACGACACCTCCCTCCCCAGGGAAGAAATGGGTGCAATCTTCCTTGCATTCATTTCTGTCCCAATATTACACTCTGTTACTGTCGAGTCGTAATGATCTGCGACTTTGCGTTGAGGGTGAAGGCTGTAATGCGACCTGACTCGCACTCATATCTGAATCTACAATAGCCCTTTTAGGCGTACTGAAGCGTCCTTCAGCAGGCCTAGAGTGTAATTCCAGGATTTCCTCAGACATCTCCGGGCGTCCCCAAAGTTGCCTGGGACGTTGGAATATCGTAATGGCTTCGTCTGAAGTCCTAGCCTTGCCTTCCCTCGTGATTACTGTTTGCCTTATGCAAATATTTGGGCAATGTGACCTTGCATCATCAAACCATTTTTTGTCTGGAAACCCTAATTTTGGACAATCACAACAACAATTGCAACAATAGCACCATAAAATTATCCCAATTGTACCTGCTATAGTTAGTACAATATACTTATATACATTGAAATGTTTATACATCATCTGACTTTGTATTTCTTCTTCTTGTTTTCTTACCAAGTCCTCCACCTCTTCTGTTTTGGGCGTGGCCCATTTTAGATCATTCACATGATTTAACAAATTATTCAGTGGCAGTTTATTAACCTCCGGTACCTGCTCTAACTTAATCTCACTACCAATCTGCTCGCAACAATCATAATTAAGTATCAAATCTGGCACTAAGTCCTTACCTCCAGTAGTGTTTATTTTACCTACCCCTTGTACCTTACTGTGCGGGCTGTACAACGTACACCCTGGACTTAACACAACAATTCCTGTGCCAGTTAACCCAATATCACTTGTAGTGTCCTTACACATGCAGGTGACCCTTGTCTCGCCTGGAGACACATAAATATACCTGTTTTCCCTTATAGGTATCCACAGCAATCGCTGTACTGGTAGTACTCTCTTATCACAATTCTCCGGTACCTGGCTAACTCCACTGAGTATCTTCACTGCGCAACTGTCTTGCGAGTGAATCATATTAACAGGGAACTGAGCATGACACAACCTCCACGTGGCAGACACTACCTTACACTGCCTCACCTGTTCCCTATCTAATTGCACAAATGTCTGCTTTTCTTTGTCCATCAATATATAGTCCTTGGCCTCTTGAATGTACACAAAATGGTGGGGATTACTCTTCATGTAGGTGGGGAATGGGATCATGTGATACACACTATAAATCACTCTGGCTGTAAGGGGTGTCCTTATAACATACACAAGATAATTTTCACTTGTAAACACTTCCACTGTAGCCACCTTGTAGACTAGGTAACCGTAAGCTGACCTTAATTCAAATGGCAAGGATAACCCTTTTGGAAAATCCTTCTGGGCTTTCTTATAACTTTCTATGATGTAATCCGGTGATATTATCTGTACCTGGATGACTCCTACCTGTGCATTCATAATGCCTGAAAGTACCACACTGTACTGCTCATACAGCTGTACAAGTAAGCCTTCTATCTCAATTAAATGCCTGTTTAATGAGATTTCTAACTCTGCTTGCTCAAATGCTTCTGTAATCCGAAGCGTACTATTGGACAAATATGTCCTGATTTCATTTAAACCCTGAGTCAACCTCTGCTCGTTTGCGTTTACATCGTAGATGGTGCTGTTCATTGTTTGTAACGTGGACTTAACCACTAACATCTGTTCTTTAGTGACCTTAATCATTGAGAGTTGCTCTCTTTCTAACTCGCTTATCTGTGACTCATACTTATCTGCATCATCCTGACTTAATGTTCCAAATAACGCTTTGGCTATTGGACCTACAGCATTTATCAATCCCCTTCTTGGTCTGGTATTATCCGTCTCCCCACTTGGTCTAGTGATTTTGGCTATCGTTTCTTTAGATTCCTTAATTCGTTGCAAATGATTACTCAACATCTTAACGTCATGCTGACATGTCAAATTCGTTTTCTGCTCTAACAATATGCATGCCAATTGTGTCCAGTGTATATGCTCCCTGATATTTGAAAATACATCACTTAGCTGATTCAAATTCACATAGGTAACTAATGTCCATTCCATATTATACAACTGTATCTCACCCTGGTTGTCGAAGTATACTCCAGGTGTATTCTCGTATGGTGTCACTTGTACGTCTAGTACTTCTCCGGTTATGCCGTGGGGTGATGACGTCACTGTTACCACCGCCACCATGGTGTAGAACCATCCTAGCATTCGTGCCATTGCCTTCTGTCTTACCTGCAAGGTAAAGACAGGTTATTCGTTACCTATCTTACTCATATGTAATCAACAATTTTATCTACTTCAAAATCCAAAGTCTCAGTCTCAAAAGACTTTGCTTCGCATCCTGGCTTAGGCATGCGGCTACAAAACTATCAGCAGTGTCATACTCTAAGTTCAAAAACTTGCTCGCTTAACTTCGAGTTCTGTTACATAGAGACTGGCTTCACATCCCACCTCGGAGATGTGGCTCTACCATGTCAGCTGTGCCGCAAACTGACATTCACTTTCTATTAACCTCGAGTTCTACTGCTCAGAAACTCGGCTTCACAGATCGCCTCGGGAATGTGGCTGCACTATCGCCGTTTGCATTTGACTGAATGCTCTCAAAATGTGCCTCTCATGGCTCGGTTTCTGTTTCATTTCATCTAAGCTAATTTCCGGTTTTCCCTACCCCTGTCCTAACGGGTGCGTATCCGCGACTACCCTAGGGGTGACGAGTCACATATAGGCTACACGCTCGCCATCGTGCAACCCTTTACTTACGAGCACCTCAGTGCCACCCGTCGAACCTCTGTTCGTCTGACTGTTAAAATTTCTAATACGACCCAATTTTGTTTTCCGTAGCTTGGCGGGGTATTAAAGAACCCTACCAGCAGCTGTCGCTATCTTCCTAGTTGCCATTGAGACGAAGGGGGTGTGTAACTTCGTCGTGGCCGAAATTTGAGGTTCTGACTCTTCGCTTTTCTCAAATGTGCCTCTTAGAGCACTTCTTCTCTACTTGCTATACACACGTAAGTGTCCCTAAATAATTTGTACCGTTAACACAGGTGTCTCTGATTCACCCTTATGCCATTGATTGGTTTCCATTACTATGAAAGGCAGGCCTTCGCATACCTGGGGCTGCCATTCACAACATATGGCTCAATTACATAGAGCTACTCACCGGGATTCGCGCCTGCCTGACCATCAGGTCATCGTGGTCATCAGGCTACGCCTCTTTTCTGTCGCCTCTTACGACACAGCAGGCTCACTGTTGGGGGTATTCTAACACCAATGATCACGTGTCTACACGTACTAATGGTCCCGCCCACCACACGGGGGTTTTAGCTTCCTCAGGATGGCCGCTCCGGGGCCACTATGGACATCCCTGTATTTCGTCTTACATACTCATGTTACCCGGTGCATTATCTAGGCTGCACGCCTCTGTTGTCCGCTGTTCAAATATTATTGTGTGCCTACTGATAAACTACATTGACTCCATGCGCACACAATCTCTTACAGCTGTGTTACCCTTAGCTGTCACTATATCTGCTAACCGTTATACATCCGTACCCCTTAATCCGTTCTGTGCTGCTTCTGCACCCAGCCGGGTTCTAAACCCGTTGGAGTCCTTTTACAAGTACATTTTCAACCGATTCTTATGCACCTTGACTCTTCTGCCTTTCTTACTAAGCAATAGGGTACAATTTACCCCTGAAACGTCGACGACCTCATAAGGCCCTACAAATGGCGGACTCAGCTTTTTGGATCGTCCTCTTCGCAATGCATCATTACGCAAGAGTACTTTGTCACCAATTCGAAATGTGACTTCGTACTGCTTTTTATCGTAATTAGCCTTTTCCAGTTCTTTACGCTCAACTAGCGTCCTCCTAGCGGCTTCATGATTTCTCCTGAGCTGTGACGTCAGCTCCTCTACCACATTCTGATGTTCATTACAATCCACCTCAGGTGGCTTTTGCAATATACCTGGTATATTCGCCTTCTTTCCAAAAATAAGCTCATAGGGTGTGAACCCAGTGCTAGTACTCTTGGTGGTATTATGTACAAAGCTCGCTGTGGGCAGATACTTATCCCAGTCATTTTGCTCACTTGAGCAAACATAATGCCTCAGGTACTCTGCTAGTACCTTGTGAGATCTCTCTACGCTACCGTTGGACTGTGGTCTGAAAGCGCTTGTGTTTGTTTTCCTAATTCGCAGTTTCTTGCAAAGTGCCTTGAACACTTCGCTCATGAAGTTACTACCCTGGTCAGTGAGAATCTACCCCGGTATCCCGTAAATGCTTATAACATTATTAATTAGCGTCCGTGCCACTGTTTCAGCCTCCTGATTCGGCATGGCACTAGCTACCAAGTACTTCGACAGTTGGTCCTGGCATGTCAAAATATACTTATTGCCAAGCTCTGTCACCGGAAGTGGACCCACCACATCCAGAGATACCTTCTCAAAGACCGTGCTAGGGGTGTCCGTAATTACCATTGGCGCTCTGACGTCTGGTCTAGTCCCCTTATTCTTTTGGCATGAAGGACACGAGCGTATATAACGCTCAATGTCACCTTTCATTCCCTTCCACTGTAATCGTTCGCGTACCCTGGCGTACGTGCGGGCTATTCCCTGGTGTCCTCCAACCAAGGAATCATGACACTCCTTCAGGATGGCCAATTTCTCAGCCTCCTGCAACTCGGTTACCTCGGGTAGGCTGTCTTCGGGCGAGGACTCCTCTGCGTTAGCGTCCTCGGAGACCTCACTACCGTCTGCTTCAATTCCCTCTACCGTAGCGTCCTCGGGTTTTGAAGTCGTTGCTACCCTCCTACGAGTTTCCATATGAGTGGCCACGGCCGCCCCCTGCCGTAACTCGTGCCCAGCCGAGTTGATCACTCGCGCTTGACACTGTGCATCAGTGGGATTCCTGCTAAGAGCATCAGCATTGCAGTTCTGCTTGCCCTGCTTGTAAATGATTTCAAAATCATACTCTGCCAATTTCAATCGGAACTTTAGCAGGCGTGACGATGGGTCTTGAACATTGAACACCCACTTCAGCGGCTTGTGATCTGTCACTACTGTGAAATGCCGTCCGAACAAATACGGCCTGAAATACTTTACAGCCCAAACAATGCCTAATAATTCTTTTTCTGTGACACTATAATTTCTTTCTGCCTTATTAAGCGTCCTGCTTGCATATGCTACGGGGAGATCTTTACCCACGGGCCCTTGTGACAATACGGCCCCCACTGCTTCGTTGCTAGCATCTGTGGTAAGAACGAATGGCTTTTCAAAATCTGGGTACTGCAAAATAGGCTCTTCAATGAGTTTTTGCTTTAGCGCTTCGAACGCTTGTTCCTGTGCATCCCCCCACACGAAGGGAACGTCCTTCTTCACTAATTCATATAGTGGCTTCGCGATCTTACTATAATTGGGTATAAACCTCCTATAATACCCACTGAGTCCGCAGAATTGTTTAATCTGGCGGCTCGTGGTAGGCCTCGGAAAATCCTTCACGGCCTGCACCTTTCGTGAGTCTGGTAAGACTCCCCCTTCAGTAATTACATGCCCTAAGAATGTCACTTCAGTCCTCAGGAACTCACACTTATCTGGCTGGAGCTTCAACGTATTTTCTCTCAGCCTTTGAAAAACATCTCTTAACTTAGCATTGTGCTCCTCTATTGAGCTACCATACACTATTATATCATCTAGATAGCACAGGCACTGAATACCTGTCAATCCGGTAAGCACTGTATTCATCAGCCTTGTGAATGTGGCTGGCGCATCCTTCAACCCCATGGGCATCTTTGCAAATTCGTGCTTGCGCCCTAATGCTGAAAAAGCTGTCTTGGGCCTGTCTTCAGGTTTTAATAACACCTGATAATAACCGCTGCAAAGGTCAAGTGTACTGAAATACCTGGCCTTACCTAGAGCATCTAATAGCTCTGAGATGAGTGGGAGGGGATAACTAACCCCTATCGTTACTTCGTTCAATTTTTGGAAATCAATCACAACTCTCCACTTTTGCTTACCTGACGCATCCATTTTCTTCGGTACTAACAATAATGGTGCATTCCAAGGGGATGTACTAGGTACAATAATTTCATCACCTAGCATCTTATCTATCTGCGCTTGTATTTCTCCCTTTTGTGCCTCCGGCAGTCTATACGGCCGCACATTAATCGGGGGTTGATCCTGGGGCGTTGGGATCTCATGACGTATAACGTCCGTGTACGTGAGCCTATCTCCCTCAAGGTGGAAGATGTCATTGTATTCCGCACAGATGGCGTATATACCCTCCATATCTACCTGCGTGAGATGGTCTACTCGCAAGCAGTCTATCACTCGGCGTGATCTGGGCTTCTGAGTAGCCGGTTCTCCGGTTACCGCCCTACTGCCTTGCTGTACCTTGCGTACTTCTGCCAGGCAGGTGTTATCCACCTCCTGCATTCGCACTCGAGGGCTGTACAGAGTCACTTCTTCCTCAGTAGTGTTCATCATGCTGACTACTGCTTCGTTGTGCTCGGACCTAGTTAGACACTCTGCGAGGTAAACCCCTGCGGCTACCTCGGCCTCTCAATAATTCCCACTGGTAGATTATTATCGACTTCAATAACTACTACCTTCTGGGTTCGAGGCTCGAGGCTGATTATCTTCGCCTCCCCCGCTCCCAGCGGGTATTTTTTTTACCGTGGATCGTAACATGACCCTCCCGGTAGTCGATCATGCTGTCTGCTAGGATGTCTCTCCCTATTATACCATCCTGGCTTAGTTGGAAATGGCTCAAATGAGAGAAGTAAGCTAAAAACATGGCGGCAATAAAGTGACGGGAATTTATTATTATGAGTTGAGAATTAAAAGTGTTTATGGCGGGAAAATATCAATATATTTTGGGAAGTAAACAGTGGTTTTTGCTGCATGAGTTTGTCTTTACTACCTCTGATATGTCTGCATTTGTGGTTGTTCTTATTTTTGTTCTATCCTATTCTTCCTGTTTGATGATTTTGTTTTGTAGCTAGTAGGTGATCATTGCCCAGTCAAGGAGTTCCGTTTCAAGGTCATCAGTCTTGAAGATCTTGTAAAAGTTGAAGGTCAATTGAATAATAATAAACACATCGTAGACGGACTTTTACCCTACCGAAACTACACGGTCGAAATTATCCATCAGCATACAAGCATATATAATGCAACTTTTACTACAGAAGAGGCAGGTAAGTACATGAAGAACTACAGTAGACTATATTATACCGTGTTTGGGTTAACATTATTTGTCTTTGTCTAACGCAGGGGTTCCCAATCTGGGGGACGCGCCCCCCTAGGGGGACGTGGGGCTTTATCAAGGGGGGCGTGAAGTGATTGTCGCACCAAGTCAGTCATTCAAAAACACTGGTAATTGCCAACAGTCGGCACAAACCTCTGCGGAGCCGCGAGGTTGGAGGAGACATAAGTCATTTGCAGTGTTGTAAGGAGCAAAATTATGCCAATTTTATCGTCTCATTGGCATATCTTTGTGATTTCTTTGAAGCTAGTTTGAAGTTACATTTTCAAATACATATTTATGCGAGTCAGGATTTTCAGCGCTGAGTGTCATAGAAACAAAGCAGCGCTGTCGGCATGATGTTGCAAGTGATCTCCGCTGTGCTCTGTCAAATATCAAACCAAACACACCGAATCTTACCAAGAGAAAACAGTGTCAAACCTCTCACTGACATTTGTTGACTAATTTAAGGATTTGTTGTAAAAGTGTGTTCTTTGTATTGTGCTAAAATGAAGTTAGTATGTAATAGATAGGCCTATTCCATTATGTACTGTAGTGTTATTAGGTTAGGTCTATATCCTCCGCGTCAATCGAAGAGGTTATAGAAGCGATGAGCGGTGGGGTGGGGTGGGGGGTGGGGGGGGGGGGGAGGAGGAGGAGGGGAGCGCGATGAATTCCCGTATCTGAAAAGGGGGGCGTCAGCTGACAAAGTTTGGGAACCACTGGTCTAACTGTTGTCTACTCACAATAGTGATTCATAATAACCCCACCGCAGAAGCTGCATTTACATCCTGGGGGCGTGGTGGCGCAACGGTCGAGCTGTTAGCCTCTGACCACGGTGGGTCGGGTTCGATTCCTTGTCAATGCATATGAGATTTTCAAAGTGAAATTCCATGTCCTGTGGTTCGGATTCCACGTAAAAAGGAGGTCCTGTGGCTCATGATCGCAAGTTTAACGATCACGTAAAACTACATGCTTCCTTTCTTCATTCCTCCTTCCTTCTTGAATTACATCTCCGGGATGTTGAATTGCTGGTAGTTGACACAACTTCCTGGGGCTCCATATTTACAGAAAACTGACGTTGCAGCGCTACATATGGTAATAATAATAATAATAATATCGTATGGCCTCGGGTGCCTGGTGCAAGCTTTGCTATTTGACACCCAGAGGGTAGCTTGCATGTCGAATTTCGTAGTTCCTTGACTATGAAAGTCAAGGAGGTTAGATGTTAGATATCTAATCTCCTTGAACACAATAGCGCTTTCTAGTAGAGAAATGAGGAACTTTGTGTTGGCGGAAACTCCCGAGATTAATTTTGCCATTATGAACTCGGCCTACTGAATTCAATTGGGTTCTTTGACATGCCAACATCGTATGACATGCGTATCGTATTTTTGCCGCCTTTCAAAAATCACTTACCACGGTCAGGGGCGAACCTGCAATCTTGGGGTTAGTAGACCGACACGCTCTCCACTCACCCACCGTGGCAAGCTGCTACATATGGTGACGTAGTGTCTGCTGATCGCGTCATCCGCTTTACAAGTGAGAGTGGGTTAGGGCAAGTACCTAATTTGCAAGTGCTATTTGACTCAAAGACGTTGTTCTTTTAAAAAAATTGAAGTTATTTTTATAACGTTTAGATTAATTTCTTTTGTTTTATTAACATTAGGTTATTTTCACATTTAGGCTTCCACCTCTAAATTTTAATTGAACTACATTTGTATTTAAAACGTGTGGTTCGAGGAGCGGATTTTATCGCTGTTCTGCCCATTAAAACACAAATCATCATCATCATCATCATGATCCCACCACGGAGACAATTGCGTTGAATGTCTTTCTCATCGCGCTATGGTGACATAGGATAAATTGGCATGAGTTTATTTACTAACTCCGGGATCACACAAAATTGAACGATTACGGACGATGATGATCATGCACAGACCTTACAATCTTCCGCCATTCACTGCGACGCTATGCCACCTAGATTCAGATCTTACAACCCTCAGTCCTCTCATTGCTATCGGTGGTTTTCCTACTGGCCATGATCCCTCATGTCTTCCCATTAGAACCGTTTTGTTCAATAGGACTGGCATGCGTCCCACGTGTCCTGCCTATCGTAATATACGAAGGACGTACTACATTGTTTTACACTTTCTTTTTTTCTACCCAAATGAAGTACATTACACATCAGTTGTTATTTCCACCTTCTCAACATAATCTCCTTGTACCTAGCCTAATTATCTGTACTATGTTGGGTTGGTCCAACAAAGACGCATGTATTCTTCCTGGTTCTTCAATCTTAATCATCCTGCAAAGGTCTAAAGATCTTTCTCAATACTCTTGGCTTGATGATCAGAAGTTTTTCTTCGTCGAGCTTGGTGTGCGCAGTTCTCCATTCCATATAGCAATAGGCTACTATTACTATTATGGCATTATATACTCTGAAAGGAAAAGGAAGGAAGCTTGTAGTTTAACGTGACCGTTAATCATGCGATCATGAGCCACGGTACCTCCTTTTTACGTGGAATCCGAACCACGAGACATGGCATTTCACTTCGAAAATCTCACATGCATTGACCGGGAATCGAACCTGGTCCACCTTGGTGAGAGACCAACAGCTTGACCACTGCGCCACCACGCCCCTATATACTCTGATCTTGATCTTGTTAGATAATGTGCACAGTGAGGTAATTACTATAGTTAAATTCACTGTCACCTATCTAGCCCATATTAAGTACAGGTTGTGTCCTCCAGGGTGCTCAGTTTGGGCCATTGATGTTTCCGTTCTAGGCCTACATTTTCAAATATCAAATCCCTTATTTTCGCAGATGATGAGACACTTTCTTTACTAGAATTGATCCCAATGATAACAATATCAATAATAATAATAATAATAATAATAATAATAATAATAATAATAATAATAATAATCGTATGGTGTCAGATACTTATTGTAAATCATTTGAGTTGGAGCCACTTCAATGATCAACTCGCCAATTTTTACGTTTCGATAGTATTGCCACCTAGCAGTGAAAACGGAACATTATTTGGTGTACAGTGAATAAGAATCAATTAATTCTGTCTTGAAATCTCTCAATATAGTATGATTGGTCTTTAAGGAGTCGATTTTGTTTGACTCAGAGTACCGCGGATTTTTCCCACTCATCAAAAGTGGGAATCGAACCCCCGACCTTGGGATTAGGAAGCGTACACTCTACCAAGATATTGATTTTCCATGACTAAAATAAAACCTCGAACTTTTTAAAGTTTACTTTTAAAATATGGTTTAATAATTGATAAATGTGCCATTACTTAGTTAACAAAATCAAATGTAACACCTTTATAAATACATAATAAATATACTGATCTAAATCCTGTGACACTGGTAGAACACGTCAATGATTTAGGTGTATTATTTTCAAGCAACTTGATCTTTAATTATGTATACTGCATTTGCTCAGTGTCAGAATTCAAGCATAAACAACATACATCATACATTTTATTTTTGTTATGAATGAACGTGTGTAATATCTGAATTTTAAAACTGACAGTTCATTCCTCTTCCAGCTCCCTCAATGGTCCAGAACCTTACAGAGGTTGATCAGACTGCTACGTCCCTGTCTCTCACTTGGAATCAACCATCATCACGTAATGGAAGAATAAGGAACTACACTGTGGAATACAAGGTAACTACAGTACTTCAGTTAAAAGCATATTTAATTATGCTGTCCTTGTTTGAGTCTTCAGTCTTTCAACTGATTTTGTGCAGTCTGGCTGCGTGGCTCAGGGGTAACGTTCTCGCTTGCTGAGCCCAAGGTTGCAGGTTCGAAACCTGGCGCAGTCAGCTGGCATTTGAGGGTGCGCAAATGCGAGGGAGCCGTGTCAGTACATTTACTGGCACGTTAAAGATCCCCTTCGGGGCAAAATTCCGGCACCCCGGCGTCTCTAAAAGCCAGGGTAGTTAAAAGGGACGTACAACCAATAACATTATTAGATTTTGTGCAACTCTCCGTGCCTTTCTGTCCTGAGCCAATCGTTTCATATCTACATAACTACCGCACCTTGCATCCGAGGCAATCTGTTTTACATATTCTAAACTTGGTCTACCCCTGAAGTTATTGTCCTCGACGCGTAATTCTATAACTAATTTGTTATTCTTGGGTGCCTTAGTATATGCCTTACCAACCTATCTCTTTTCTCGATTAGCAGTCGCCTGAAACATCTCTCCTCTCCTACTCATCTTAATATCTCCTTGATTTGTTACTCTATTTACCCATCTGATCTTCATCATTCTCCTGTGTTTCTATTATCTTTTCTGCTGCGCGAACAGTTCGAGTTTCACTTCCATAGAGCGCCACACTCCAAGTAAATGCTTTTAAAAAGACTTTCTAATACCTAAATATTATGTCAACAAGTTTCTTTTCTGAAGAAATGCTTTCCTTGCCTAGCCAACACTTCCAAATTAAGACATGATTCTTCACCAAAAATGACCACAACATCCGGACAAAGTGCCTAATTCCCACAATCTGCAACAGTGCTGCTGTGAGAAAATCCCCAAGTATCAGCCCTTGGCTGAGGAAACATGGCAAATGTTGAGTCGTGCTCCCCATAGTCATCTCTTCTACCGACATATGCTGTGTTGAGACTGGCAAAAGCAAAATACAAAAAGCATTTTTAAAGTGACAAATAGTACAGTTTGAATTGAGATGTAGTTAATTCATTTAAGGAATTTGGGATATATTCGTATCTGCACGGTGTAGTTGGGTATGTGTAGAACTTCGTCTGGGGCGTAGTGGCGCAGCGGTTAAGCTGTTTGCCACTCACCAGGGTGGACCGGGTTCGATTCCCGGTCAATGGATGTGAGATTTTTGTAGTGAAAGGCCATGTCCTGTGGTTCGGATTCCACGTAAAAAGGAGGTCCCATGGCTCATGATCGCATGATTAATAGTCACTTAAAACTAAAAAATCTTTCCTGAACTTCGTCTGATGATCTGTATTCATGTGATGACTGTAGTAGTGTGTGTAACTACGTATATTAGGGTCAGGGATAGTCAACTAAATCATTGGCTCGCAACCTAGAAAAATTGGAAGTACATTCTAGTCTACTTATCATCATGCAGAAGGCCGTCATCTTGGAAACCTGCTACAAAGTTCGCTCGTTTATCAATGTGCCAGCCTAAAGAAAGTTATGAATATCTTTGAATACTGTCAGTTTTCCGTAGTGAATTTGTAATTGCTTTTCAAGTTCTCTACTTTTCAATACATTTCTTTATTAGGAATGTATGTACTCATATATCTGCGGTACATGTTTCGGTTTTAATGTAAACCTTCTTCAGCCATAGCAATCTCGAGTAGACCTAATACACCATGAGGTGCAAGTCAAACACTTGACGTCAAGTGTACCAAAGACAATGGAACATAATTAATCCGAAATATATTTTAAAAATTCTAAAATTTTAAATTAAGTGTACCATCAATTTTATGACACATCAATCCATTGTTTTATGTTTATTATATGTTTGACTTGCAGCTCATGCTGTATTAGAGGCCTAACCGAAAATGCTATGGCTAGAGATGGTTTACATTAAAACCGAAACATTTACCGCAGATACAGTATGTGGGAACATAAGTTCTCAATGAAGAAATGTTGTATTGCAAAGTGGAAAACTTGTAAAACAAGTAAAACAACTAAAAGAAGTTGTCATACCATCTGGATAATAAGCTGACGATAAGTTGATGTCATATATCATAATAATGGTAATAATATATTTGTTATTTATCCCAAGCAATGGAAGGAATGTAGTGTTAACTACCAGCTTATTATTGAACATATAACGAATAAACATTGTATGCTTTCAGCATGTTAAATTTCTTGCTTGTGAACCTGCTGCTAATGATCCGAAGAGTACAGCCAGAATGAATACAACAAACACGAGTATACATCTAAAGGATTTACTGCCCTATTCTACTTATCAAATTTACGTTTGGGCAATAACTAGGGAGTTAGGAGAGAGATTATCCAAAAATTATTCTACAAGAAGTGAAGGTAAGTTCATTTTTAGCCTATTTTCATTTTATGAAAAAAAAAAAAAAAGGCTTATGAGATCACCTTTTGACCGTGTGTGTGTGAGAGGTGTGTGTGTGTGTCCCCTAATAAATTCTAAACGGACGGAGCGATTACAATGAAACTCGGGAAGATCATAGCACTATTCTGGCCGACCCCGACCGTGCCCTTCAAATTTTATTGTGTCTCACCAATCCAACATGGCGGCTGTGTGAAATATTTCACCAGCATTCAGTATCTCCGAAACTATTACCGATATCGCCCTGAAATTGCGTACGGTGATAAAGGACACTACTAGAAGTTCACCTATGAAACTTTCAAAAACCTGGTAACTACAAAACCAACATGGCGGTCAAGTGAAGTCAAGACTTTTAAATAGACGTTTCTCGCGACTTAACAATCCAAACGTAATGAAACTTGGTACAGTAAATCTTTATACACATTGTAATGCACGGAAGTCTAATTTAGTTCAATTGTTTATATAACCTCAAAATGGCGGCTGTGAAAAATATTCCACTGACATTATATATCTCGGAAACTATTACAGACATCACCCTGAAATTTTGTACGTTGATAAAGGGTACTGATACAAGTTTATCTATGTAACTTTCATAAACCTTTTAAGTACAAAACGAACATGGCGGCCAAGCGAATTAGAAATATTTTAATAGACTTTTATCATGATTTAACTCTCTGAGCGCAGTGAAATATGGTACTGTAAATGATTTTACATATTGTTATGCACTGGCATCAAATTTAGTTCAATTGTTTACATAACCTCAAGATGGCGGCTGTGCGAAATTTTAAAATTAAGTTTTTATTTCTTGTGTTGTAATCATGCGATCGAAGTGAAACTTTGAATAATGAACCTAGGCAATAATTGTCCTTGAATGGTACACAACTCTATGGCTTATACATATAACAATCCAAAATGGCGAGCATCCGAAATATTTAGACGGTTCTCAATATCTAGGAATCTTTTACAGCAATCAAACAGATTTTTTAATGTTCATAGAGGCTATGAACATATGTTCACCTATAGGACTTTCAGTAACCTGGTGAGCACAAATCCAACATGGCGGCGACGCTAATTATAAATATTTAAATGGACGTTTCTCGCGAATGAACTATCCGAGTGCAGTGACGCGTTGCACGTTAAATGCTTATAGAAATATTAATCCACTGGCATCTAATTTATTTCAATTGTTTGCATAATCACAAGATGGCAGCTGTGCGAAATTTTAAAATCTCGTTTTTTCTTGTTGTGTTCTAATCATGTGATTGAAGTTTGAATACCACACGTACACAATAATCTTAATATAATAGTACAAAAATAAAAATCCAACTTGGCGACCATCTGAAATATTTAGACGGTACTCAATATCTACGAATCTATCACAACCTTCAAACTGAAATTTCGTATGTTGATAGAGGCAATTAACATGAGTAGGATATATGAAAATAGGCTGTATAGTTCTTCACGGAACTACTTGTTTCTTTTTTGTTCGTAAACAAACAAACAAACAAACATATTACAGAATTTCAATTTTGACATCTTCCAAAACGATGATTTAATTTCACATGCCTTGCGATGGTCACTTCGTACTTAGGTGTATTCTTAGTGATATCTACTTAGCCATATCTATGTAGCTATCAATTCAGCAAGGTATAAAACACTGGTAGCAAGAACAGCCGCAGCCTGTATACATTCATTAGCATTTCGTTTTAATTAAAACAAACTACTTCCAGCAAACCAAAGGCCTGTTTCTGACCAAACTAATCAAAACAATTACGAGAAGTAGATTATTAATCAATGATAAAGCAGTCAAAAATAATTGTTAAATCAGTAGCTACACAGGATTTATGTGTTAAAGGGTACGCAGTTGAAGGTAGCTGATATTGTAGTTGACACCTATGGCCGGAACAGTTATTAAGCGATGTTTCACTAACGGGAAGTTAACACTTGCGTAGATGACGATGTCGGCGGCGTTGGTTAATGTTGTTTTAAGGGGTGACACTTCTGTCCTTCACTTAGATAAATTCTAAATGCACTTGTAATATTGATCGTCATAATTATGTGCATCTGACTCTCCCCTGATCTTGCCTGTTTTGCTTTTAGTATCATAATAATTAGATTTATTAACTAATTAGCACTTAGTGGATGTTATTATTTGTATAAACGTATTCTCATATACTGTACTTTTAAAACCATGACAATGTTTTGGTCAATAAATCAAATAGAAAAAAATTGATTTCTCAGTATTTTGAAATAGATTTCAAAAATTGGACTATCACCACCACAATAATAAGAAATGAAGAAATTCAGCATTTAGCATGTAATAGATCCCTGCACACCAGACTCTGACCCGACATCACCGGGGGTTGTATGGCCACCGAACAATGGGAGGAGTGGGACTACCCTATCTCCTCTGATCACTCACCTCACTTTCAAAATCGAAACGAAATATCTCGTGTGCCACTGGATCAAGTTTGGCAGGATACGGTTTATACATGTGAGTAAGACGAAAGGCATAATTGTCCTCAACATATAGAAATTTGAATTATATATCTACGCCCACTACTTTTCTACTTATGTTATTTTAAAATGATTTGAAAGAGGATACTACTCATTGATCATTAATCACTCATTCCTAGCTGCTGCAGAGTGCACGAGGTAGTGCAACGTTGTCAATTAGTTGCACAACGCGAGGCAGGTGAGCCAAGCTCTCTCTCTCTCTATTGCATTATGTTCCCACGTTTATGTCCAAGCAGAAAATGAACGATGTTGCTACATTGAGACTCGGGGAAGCAGGACGTGTGACGTATTTCACAGGAGGCGTGAATGAACTAAAATGCGTTTCTCCGTCGCGGCAGTGACTGGTGTGTTGGGCTCTAATATATTCTACAGATACTGTAATTTTGTTGGTTATTCGCCTGATTTGTGGGATATACAGGGTGTAACAAAAATATACGGCACAAAATGCTGGACACATTCCTCACACGTAGACGAAGAAATTATGTTATATGAACATGGGTCCGGAAACGCTTTGTTTCCATGTTACACCTCATTGTCTCCAACTCATTAAGCATGGGAAACACACAAGAACAGAACGTTAGAATCATGGGGAACATGCACTCTTGGTTACGTCTGGTTACGTTGTCATTATCGTAGGTGCACCACAAGTTTTTGTTTTACATGGCCCTGTTGCCAAGCGACTTAGCAGATGTATCTTTAGCTGTGCGACAAAACATATACTTAATGCATGATGGAGCACCTCCTCCGTTTAGTGTTAACGTCCGTCGGCTTCTAAATAACAGATTTTGTGACATTTGGATAGGTAGAGGTGGACCAATTGCCTGGCCTCCACGCTCTCCGGACCTAAAATCACTGGAATTTTATTTATGAGGGCATTTGAAAGCTCTTGTGTATCGAACCCCAGTACATGTTCAGAGTCTCCGTGCCCGTATTATGGAAGGCTGAGAAACCATACGCAATCCTCCAGGTATACATCAGCGCATCCGAGATTCACTACGACGGTTGGTTGATACATGTATCAATGCGCACGGAGGGCATATTGAACATCTCTTGTGAGCAAGAGTTGCATGTGACATGCTGGTACGTTCTGTTCATGAGTGTTTCCCATGATTAATGAGTTGGAGACAATGAGGTATAACATGAAAACAAAGCGTTTCCGGACCCATGTTCATATAACATAATTTCTTCGTCTACGTGTGAGGAATGTGTCCTGGATTTTGGGCCGTACATTTTTGTTACACCCTGTATAACAATAATTGTATTCAATGTAAATACCAGAAGACTAACAAATCAAATGAAAAATGTATTGTTATTGCTCAGAACTGAGCTGCGATCTCACATTAAATGCTTGTCTCCACAGATGTGCCAAGAGTGAGGCCCGAAGCTACCATACACACTAACATGTCTACAGAAATCAAGATTGATTTACATGATCCATCAGACTGCAAACAAATAACGGGGCCACTCAATAATGTTACAGTTGTTACCCGAGAAGCCAGTTCATGGAACATGAATTACACTACAAAGAACTTCTTTCATGAGAAATTAATTACTCTTTCAGATCTCACTCCATACTCAACCTATATTGCGAACGTTTATTATAACAGATCTGGGATTATAAATCCGACAATTTCCCGTAGAATCACCTTCACAACAGCTGCAGCAGGTAAGAATATCCATAATCATACTAATATACTGATATATGAAAATGAGATCGTGTGTGTCTGTCTGTCTGTGTGTTACTCAAACACACAAGAACCACCGGTCCGATTTAAGTGAAATTTTTCATGGATGTAGCTGATTTACCAGGTTAACATACAGGCTGATTTTGATTTCGATATTTTTCACTATTTAGAAATGGTGATCATTTTAGTGACGTCACTGCACCCTTCTGTTTCAAAATTTCATATTTCCATTTCAAATAAAAAGAGAACGCTAAGAAATAGGAAACTTTTGATGGCATATATGAGGTTTAAAATTTAATTTTCTATCCGAAAGATCCTTATCACTTTTCGTGTATATCCAACGATTAGCGAGTAAACCCTAAATTTGTGTTATAAAACACGGTCAACGCCGAGTTATGTTAGTCGATGTTAGTCCACTGTTTTATTTATAGAGGTGGTTTGTGGGGGTCTGAAACCAAGCGTTATTTTGAGTCTAATTTTATACTCTTTATGCCGGTTATTGTATGTGAGTATTTGGATATTTACGCTGTTTTACAATGTTACTTTGCACGGTATGCTTTCTTACTTTTTATAGATTTGTTTTTTCTTAACTGAATATTTCTGTTGGCCAATATTTATCTGCTTTTTGCCGTTTTTTTACCATGATCAGAAACCCAAATTCACAGACGAATGTGTAGAAGTCTGCCTACTGTCACAGAAGTTTATTTAGTTTTCATAATTAATCTTACTGCAGAATTGGGCAAACCTATTTGAATAAAGTTGGTATTTTGCCTTTCACGACCAATGAAGCCCCGTACAAAACACGGCGTAAACCTAGAACAGTTGCTGAGTTTTAATTGCTTGGCCCTGAAATTTAATATATAATCATTTTGGAAGCCTTTATAGCGAGTTGAAAGACTGTTTTAGCGTTTAGCTCTCGCAGTAAAGTACCGGAGGTGTTCTAGATAAGAATTGAGGTATCGCGCAGTTTGCTACTCCTTTGATGGTCCGCAAATGGACCACAAGAGCTCGCTGATGAACCATCTCGGAGTTACTAGGCGAAATCTCGCACAAGACACGGCATAAACTTAGAAAATTTGCTTTGATTAAAACTGTTTTTGATATTATTACTTGGGATGAATAAAGTTTGTGTTGTTACTGTTACTCTTTATCACGACAAGATACGTAGTTTCCGCAATATTACTTACTGCGGATATGATATTTGCTACCAAGTTTGATGTATTTTTAGAATACTATTTATATGTTTAAATGTAGTATGAAGACGTTCAACGATAGGTGTTCAATATTTAAGAAAGGTTATTTAACTTTTACTACATAGAAGCTGATATTTATTTCCAATATATGTATAGACGCACTTTCTCACCTACAAAGCGGAGGCAGACAGGTTTTTCTCCGGGCACTCCAGTTTTCCCTGTCACAATTTCATTTCAGCAACACTCTCCACTATCATTTCATTTCATCTGTCATTCATTTAATCATTTCCCCAGGGGAGTGCGACAGGCTTCGGCAGCCGGCACAGTTCATATCCTCGCTGCTAGACGAGGGTTTCATTCATTCCATTCCCTGACCCGGTTTGTCGACTGAAAGCAGTCTGTGGATTTTCACTCTCCTACCTCTGATTAATAATTGGGTGAGTGAAAATGCATGTAGTCTACACATGTAGTTGGTAACATGGAGATAACATAACTACATTACGAATGTTTGATTATATTAATGATTTAGGCCAGCAAGTACTAAAAGCCGTTCGAAGAACGGGTACTTCAGCTAGTACACAATACAGTAATATTATGATTGTTACCTTAGGAAGTCGTGTAGTGTACGGTGGCCGCTGCCATCATAATCCGGAAAATTTGTTATAAGAGCAGTTAATGTGACTAAGATATAAGAGTTGAACATTTTATCGCTAGGGGGTGTTACTGCATTTTATCAGCAGTCCCAACATTACTGTTTGGCGCTGGTTTTGCTGCTTAGTTCAAAACAAGGATCATGTAAACTATAAGAGATTCGTCACTTTTGGTTATAGAATTTCCGAAAGAGAGCACCGCCTGAGGCTATGTACTGCTACGGCAAGTCTGGCAACATAAAACGTAAAAAGCCATATGAAAGTAGCCTTTATTACACGTAATTGAACAGTATGTTCTGCGATGAGTTATTGATTATTCATGAAAATAACACAAACATAACTGTGCTTTTCGCTAGGCGCTGAATTATACGTCCAGATAGGAAAATAGGCTAACACATTTTGATATATATCAATGTTGGCAATAGATTTGTCACGAAGGACACAGTTATGCCGTTCTAGAGCTTAATTGACCTTTAGGCTAATTAAACATTGCTCTCCTACTCTACAGAATTGTTGGGATATTCGATGAATATAAAGAAAACTGTCCAAATGTACACTATATTGCCATAACCTCACTTTTTGCCTAGCATGCCGGCTGCCACCCACCCCACCCCGTAGCCCTAAACCACAAATTTTATTGCAATGCAAAGGAGAATGGGTAAGAAAACAAACAAGAGATGAAATGCACACATTTATTCTCTATATATTTTTATTCGAGAGTAGTCCATATTGCCCACTAGTTTTACACATGGTCAACACCAGGAAGATGAAAATTGCCGTATTGTTCTCACTATCATTGTAATTCTTACATCCCGGTGCTTGGCAATTTTTCCTCCCTTGCAGAGGCATGATTGACTCTCAATTCAATTCAAATAAATAATCAAAATACCGAACAAATCTAAACAACCAACAACACCACGAGAAAAATCAATCAAAACAGACTATTTCCGCTTCCGCCAGTCGGTTTGATGTCAGCGTTCATGAGTGCCAACTACGGAACCTTAGTGCTAAAATTAATTCTTCATTGGTTGGCAGAACATCCAGAGCAGAGCTTTACCGTGACCCACGCGCTCCCTATGAACTGTCATCCCCCTGGTTCAAAACGTCATTGCAGTGATGAACGCGGAATAAGTTTGCTGTCAGTGCCGGGATTTGAGCCTACGATCTCCGAATTTGCTGCAGCTGCCTCAAGGGCCGTGATGCACGATTTAACGAGCACAACTACGCCGCGGGTTTCGCAATTTTTGCTCCAGGAATAAAAAATTATATACAGCAGTATGCCACACTTTTCTGAACCAATTCCTCTGTTATAGGTCCACCTGCAGTGACCAACTATACTGCCTATTCTCATGGACCTTCGTGGATTTCACTACGGTGGAGTGCTCCTTTCCCAACTCATGGAGTTCTTAAGCATTACGAACTACAGTGGGGCTCCAAAACTCAGACCATTAAAGCAAGTGCTAGATGTACTCTATGGCCGAGTTATGTGTGTGCTACAATTACTCAAAATATAAAAAGTAATACAAATTTTGTTGTTAAGGTAAGGAAGTTTAACTTTTTAAAATATTAATACAACATTCCTGCTGTCTTTAAGTCGAATGTTGCTTTATTTAAGCGATTGGACATGTTGATCATCAGCCCCATGTAGTGGTGTGTGGCTGGGATTGGGAAGGATACGGCCATGGCTTTAAGTTACGTGTATGAGATGATGGTGATAATTGTTGTTTTAAGGGGCCTAACATCTAGGTTATCGGCCCCTAATGGTTTGGGTGATAGTGAAATATGAGATGAGAATGTAAACTATAACTAAAATAAACTTACAACTAAAACTAAATACACACTTACATACTAGAAGAAGAAATAGAAGACAAAAGGAGAATAAGGCTAATACCTGTGAAGGACAGGAGGAAAAGAAATGCCCTCAACTCTCGAAGAATGAGGATTGAGGGACTTGGAAGGAAGGAGAGCCATGAAAGGCAGATACGAAAGGGGAAAGAGGAGAGGGTCCACCCCAGAGGCAATGGAAAAGGGGGGGGGGGGACCGGACCCAGCTCAGGAATCCCTCGGGGTTGCCAACTCCCGAACTCACTAGCCACGGTCGGTTGTAAGTGCTATATGCACAGCATAATCTAGATACTACTACATATATCACAGTGTGTGTCACTGCGATGATCAGACAATATGGAAACACACCCAAGTACAAGGGGATACATATCCACGATGACGCAAAGCCTCTAAATAATCAACAACAATATCATCACAAAAAATATGATTAATTTCCTTAGTATGGTCATAATGATTAGGGCTCGGATTTTTAGGTGCTAAAAATCGGGAAAATATTTATTTTTTATGTATTAAAAATACCTGAAATATGTGACAAAAAAGCAAAAATATGTAATTATAAATTAGTTTATTAATGTGAATATAAACAATATGCAGTACTCACGAATGAAATTTATGCTATGTCTCACTGACTGCTGAAGCATTACAATACACAACGAGATACATCTTCAGGTTGGCCATCACAAATGACTGACGATTAGCGCGAAACACTTCTTCTGAAGACGCGAAACTGTAGCAATATGCTTCTTGCCCTTGATGTGTTGTGTAACTTGAGATCGCTGTTCAGCCTTGATTGGCTTCCCACATGGTTGTCAGAACAGAACACCCCCATCAGAAGTAAAATTATCTTAACGGACGATAACTTGTAGTTGTTATTTTAGGCATCGTAGAACTGCATTACATTTCACAGTGCAAGAAATGAACTGCATGCGAGTGAGACTGGTTCCAGATAGCTCGGGGAGGGGGAGGACTAGCACGTGGTGCAATATGGTTATGGTCAATGAAATCCCTGGCTTCCACAGTGAGTGGCACGGGGCGACAAGTTAAGAATAACACAGTTGCAAGCTGTCATACGCTCTGCATGAAGATTAGAGAGCTCACAGGTTCTTCCCCGTTAAGCAACACAGAACAAAAATGCAAAAAACGTAAAGATCTAGGATACTGATTTAAAAATGTAAATATTATGTCGTTTTATGTGTTAAAAAGTGAAAAGCAGGAATTTATGTATTTATAGAAAACATGCTTAAAATATGTATTTACATAAGAAAATATTTATTTACCTAAACATCCGAGCCCTAATAATGATAGACAAGAAATGGTAAATTAACATACGAGAAGCAAAAAGAAAGAAAAAGCAATAAGAAAGCGTGCAGTGTTACGTGGCTTTTAATCTTGTGGACATACTCCACAGGACTTCCCTTTTACGTGGTATTTGAACTACTGAACCTCGAAAATCCCCATATGCGTTAACCAGGAGTCGAATCTGGTTCACCTTGAGGGGAGGCAAGTAGCTTGACCACCACGCAATTATGCCCTGTAACTCATTAGACTTAATAGTTTGGTGGCTTCGGTGGCGTAGATTGGAGCATGATGAGCTTCTATGCCCAAGATCGCGGGTTCAAACCAGGCCGAAGTCGTCGGATTTTTTAAGAGTGTAAAAATCCCTCAGTATACCTTCCTTCGGAGGGGTTGCAAAGCCGGCGAGCCAATGTCATAGATTTATGGCATGAAAAAGAACCTTCCACTAACGACACTTGTGGAAGCTAAAATTTGTAGGTTAGTATGATAACGCTATATTAGTTCCAACGTTCGTCGCCAGGTGCTGGCAGCGATGGCATCTAGTAGCAAAGTCCGCAGCTAGGAGTCGTGGACAGTAGCATTTGGTGGCAAAAGTAGGAACTACTTGAAAAATATATCGTCTACAGTCCTTCTACCTGAATGACAGATAACACACACTAATACAGCCATCAAATTAACATGGGTTATCAGTAAAATCCTGCACACATACAAAGAACACGGGGCTACATGACCGCGTTATCGCAGCCCCTAAGCTGAGGAACCAACCAACCAAGACTTAATAGCAGCTTCGTAAAGTGTCATTTTTATTAATGATATTAGCCAATGAATGATCTATATCCTATTGTAATATGTTGCAGATTACTGCTGTCAATGAACCAAATCGTCCAGGGAAGACCACGAATCTGACTGTTACTTCTAAGGAAGAAGGTATGACTCACCTCTCACAGCATTGCACAAACTTAACCTTCCGCTGAATTACTATCCTACTTGCGAATTGTTACCTGTGGCGGAAATCGGAACTAATGCGCTCCGCCCGGCCACACGCCTGCGATAGACGTGCAGTTGTCACCAGCGAAACCTCATCGCGTGTTATTTGTGTGCAAGATTCATGCTGGCTCGTGCGCTGTGCGGTGTGTTCTCATTGTATGCCTGTACATGCGTTCCCCTTCTTGTCCCGCAACCGCTCGCTGCAGCCCTAACGAGGCGAGATAGCATAATGTATGCACTACAGTCCCACTCCACAGCTAGCGGTTACAATTCCCTGGTAGGGTAGTACTCGGCTGCACACTAGTTGCGGATAAATTTACTGCGGGCGCAGTAGTAAACATCACATTTGCGCAAACACGGTTACTCATAAACAAGGCCCGGTTAGATGGTATATTGACTTTCATGGCCCGTCAATTAAAACTCAGCATTTTTTCTAGGTTTATGCCGTGTCTTGTGTGGGATTTTGCTTAGTAACACCAAGCTGGCTCATCAGCGGGCTCTTGGTGTCCACGCTCGGAACCCCACAGGAGTAGCGAACCTAGAAAAATTGCTGAGTTTTAAGGCCTGGATAGTTATGTGCTTAAATATTTTTTTTTAACTAACTATTTTCGATTTATTTATAAATTTTTGCCGTTTTTTATAAATAAATACATATTCTGGCGTGTTTATTCATAAGTAGACTACTTGTTTCCTATATTTGGTGGTTTGTTGTTCTCCTTAGATGACTGCTGCCCACATTTTCGACCCTTGGCAATTCCAGTAATTTGCTTCTCTATTTCATGAATGCACCCTTGTCTCTGTCGGGATGGTCGAACTCCGCTAATTAGGTTAAACCCAAACAGTCCTGTCAGCTCACGCTTATGAATTTGGGAAGAGAGTGGGGGCAGGCAACCTCTCATGAAATGTTGGTAAAGTCATGAGTTGACTGACAGCTACGTACATCTGGACCCTTGGGAGTTTCCGTAGATACCATAATCAGTGCAGCTAACATGTTATCCATGTACAGTGGAAGAAGTGCACGATTGAGTTACAGGAAACTATAAATGCTGTAAGTTTGAGTTGTCACAACGGGGCCAAGAGTGGAGGTGTTCCAACAAGGAATTCATTTACGAATGCACCTTATTTTGTAGCAGAATACATAATAAGCATTTTGGTTCCCAAGATATCGCTTTAAAGCTCATAATGCAGGCTATAATTTGTATGTTGACGAAGCCACAACATTAAAATTAAAATGGGCAGATGTGAACAGTAACTGTGAAACACAAAGAAAATAACCGAAACATATCTTGATCAAGAGCAAGGCTAAAGAAAACAAGGAATCTGGAATAATAGCAAACGTTGCTAATGAGTAGTATCGAATACGTCTTTGAGATAACAAGAGTAGATAGTGACGAATACCTTGAAGATCAGGGCAGGTTGACACACTCCAAAATATATTTACCTTCACGTCCAGTTTGGAGCGGGGGGCAGTGAAACACGCCTCAGGCAACTTCCCCTGTTAGGATTTTCCTAATTGACCCCCGTGGAGAGAACTCATTTGCGGAGCTCGGTATCACCCGTCTCTGTATTGTAGTAATTTTTCAAGACAGGAATTCCCCATTCATAAGTAGAGTAGGGGGGCATGAATCAACAGTCTCATTAAAGCCTCCAATAGTCCTTACCTTGACAGGAAATTTTACTTGAAATTAAAGTGGTCTGCGAAACTTGTGGGTAATGACAGAGTGGTATGAAAGCTTTTTGAAGTGACCTTTTCTTCTGCTCTTTAGAATGAAATTCGAAAACAGCACATAGGCATGCATGATTTCGTATTGAGCATCTGCAGTAAGTAGGCTATTGTAGGATTCGGAACTGAGGCTTACTAAGTGGGAACATTTGTAATGTAGATAGGATTATGAATTTTTCAAGCAGCTAGACGTTTCAACTATTTTTCGTGTAACTGGTGGACATAAATATAAGGTGCGTTCAAAAGTAACGAGCCTGAGGCATAATTACAGAAACCAGTACCTGTATGTTAGAAGTATTGGCCCTGGCTATTGAGGCACTTGTCCCACTGTGACACGAGGCGGTGAATGGCTGTCTCATAAAATTTCATGGGCTGCGATGTGAACCAGTACCGCACGTACAGCTGGACGTCGGCGTCTGAGGTGGATCGTCGGCCCCGCAGAGTTCTTTTCAGGGAAACAAACATGGCGTAATCACAGGGAGAGAGGTCTGGACTGTATGGAGGGTAGCCGAGAACCTCCAATTTGAATTTCTGCAGGAGTGCCGCGACTGTGTTAGCCGTATGAGGTCGTGCATTGTCGTGGAGCGACCACGGTGGCTATGGCGTTCACTGTCACTCGGCGGTCCTGGGTAATGAGCGCATCAACCAGCTGGTTTTGTCATCGGTAATGCAGGGGGGTGCCCCAGACCGAGTATCATCGGCTAACGACACCCATCCTTCCCTGAAGCGCTTGTGCCACGCCTTGACCCTTGCAAGGGGCATGCAGTGTTCGACGTACACTTGTGACATTCGGCAATGAATGTCCGTTCCCCCTACTCCTTCCGCTGTCAGAAACCGAACAACAACTCTTTGCTCTTCGGTTGACGCCTCCATGTTACTGTTTGCAATACGACTGGCAGCGTTGGACGATTGATGCATGCTGCTGCTCGCTTTGTATCGTCACGTGACGTGCACGCATGCCCTCTAGCGACGGGCTGTGATCTTCCACGCTCTGGTCGGAACCACACCTCGTTATACACGCCACGATTAGCCGATGTCGTGACCGGTTTGCGCATTCCAGCCTCCGGCTCGTTACTTTTTGAACGCACCTTATATGATACAAATTTAAGAACATATTTTGGAAACTGAATCACATATTTTCCACTTGTAAGCACATAAATAAGTACACATTTCTGAAAAGTTAAGCACACAATTATCCAGGCCCTGCTCATAAACATATCAGTTACGTACATGACCTCGATGGGGATCACAACTTTAAGGGGTGTGGGTCATAACCTTTCGGTATTCGCGCCCTCTTGTATCACACGAGTACTCGCGCGTTGTACTTTTTTTTTACCACGTTTTAACGTTTTAAACGTCTTAATATTTTTTTTATTCTTTTAAATTATGCATTTTAATGACTTTCCAAGAACCTTACATTATTTCCTTCTGATAAAATAAAAAGGAAATTTATAAAAAAAACTGGCACTACAACCCATAAAGGGGCCTAGGCCTACCAAGCGACCACTGCCCAGCCATTTGGCCTGCAAATATTGGGGTGACGAGTGGTCAGCGCGTCGGTTCCTCTCGGCCGATTATCTTGGTTTTCGTGACCTGGACGCTACCTCACTGTCAGACAGCTACTCAATTGTCCTCACGAGGCTCAGAGCACCCCGTTCCAGCCCTCACGTCAGTTTCTAAAATCCCTGACGGAGCTGGGAATCTAACCCGGGGCCTCCGGGTGAGAGGCAGGCGTGCTACCCCAACACCACGGGGCCGGCTTGCAATTTATAAACATTTGTAATTTAATATCAAACACCTTGTAGAAATATAATTTCTGTCTTGAAACACATCTATACCGTCAACTTCATCCGAACTCTCTTGCAGTATACGTTCAATGTCACTGGTACGAAGATACTCCGACATGTTCACTTCACTATCATCAACAGTTAATTAAGTAAACAAAAAAATATAGATACGAAAACTCACTACGAGAATACTCGCGCGTTGTAAAACGTATAACAGACGCGACGCGTACTGTTCCAAATCTCGCTGGAAAATATTTTGACCTTGAGCAGGTCCGTGGCCGATGTAGGAGAGGGGGGGGGGGTTACACAGGAATAACTCACTCATGAACCCCGTCACCCGAAAGGATATACTTGGAAACAAACAAAAACGACGACTGTTGTACTTTTTACAACGGCGTGAGTACCCCAAGGTTAAGCAGTTACGTGTAATAGACGAGTACAAGTTTCGATTCCATCGAACTGGGGAAATTCAACAGGGGTTGCTGTAAGAAGACGTGCTAAGCATTTCTGAAGATCGATGTAAAAATAGGTATACTTGTGAAGAGAACGCCACTATGAACCTGGCAATAACCACTCTATGCAAAGGTAAAAGGTAAGCAACTCTCTGAAACGTAGGAATATGAAATGATGCCAGGTAGATTGCAACCGCAATGGGACTGGCGCGAAGCCTCAAACGGCTTATCCTATCCTAATCCCTATGCTTTCTCTTCTACTATCGTAGATTAATTGCATGTCGGAGGCAGCAGTAGTAAGGTCGGCTGCCACGCGGGGAGTGCGGGTACTCTTTTGCCGCCTCCCCCCCCCCCCCTTCCCCCGAAATAAAGGGGGAGGACGGCAGTTCTTCACCTCTTCACCACACTCTTGTTAGAAATATTTGCCACCCTTCTTGGTCTTGTACTTGAGAACTTATTGGATCGGAATGAAAAAGAATGTTATCCTCCAGTCAATATTGTTGTTGTTGATTCTTTTTATGGTTTTTCTTTTGTTGTTACTACTGGTTTTGTTTTCTACTTGTATTTTCTTTTTCTTTTTAACTTTTGATTTTAGGTAGATTTCATTAGAAAGCAAACTATTGCAATGGGTACCATGTTTCGACTTCCGGAAAATTTCGACATATCTTCGCGTTTCACATCCCCCAGACCCCAAAACCACCGTCAGTTCAAAAGTATATATATAATTTATGTATATATATATATCAGTTTCTTGTGGACACGATAACTGCCGTAATTTTGCACCAATCACTTTGAATTTTTTACATAACATGTATCCCTATAAAATCTCGGTCGAGTTCGTTAATGGGCAAAATCGGTCGAAGGGGGTGAAAATGGGGGGCTTTTTTCGAAAAGGTGAAATTTCGCTATAACTCTCTTAATACGTGAAATATCGAATCCATTCAAAGTTCATAATATGTGTCGGATAAGTGCCAAAAATTTATGTCAAATAAGTTTTTTGATAGCACCAACCATTGACCAAAGGGGTGGAAAAAAGTGGGTTTTTCGGGAAACATTAATCATATCTCTCTTAATAGGCACAATATCAAAACCGTACAAAATGGACAATATTCCTCCAATAATTACCTAAAACTTTTGTCTGAAAGAATTTTCGATATGACCCACCATTACGCCACGGAGTGAGCAAAATGATTTAAATTATAAGAAAATTCCAAGTGCCAAGAGTGGTTGCCATGACAACTTTACTTTTAATTGGTACGGGTTGAGCCATCAGCAGTTGCTATGACAACGCCACTGCACGAGATCACATTCTGTTTTCATATGTCTGTGGGAAGCGACTTCGGTATCGGAACTGGTAGCATGCTGAACTTCTATGCCCAAGGTCGCGGGTTCAAACCCGGCTGAAGTCGTCGGATTTACTAAGAGCGCCAAAAAACCCTGAGTATGCTTTCCTTCGGAGGGGAAGTTCCAACGTTCGTTGCGAGTTGATGGTTCCGGTGGCATCTAGTGGCCAAGTTCACAGCTAGGTGTCGTTGATGGTAGTATTTTAAATTATGTAGCCTATTTTAGGTAGATTTCATCAGAAAGCTAACTATTGCAATGGGTGCCATGTTTCGACTTCCGGAAAATTTCGACATATCTTCGCGTTTCACATCCCCCAGACCCCAAACCACCGTCAGTTCAAAAGTTTATATATATGTGTGTGTATATATATGCATATATATCAGTTTTTTGTGGACACGATAACTGCCGTAATTTTGCACCAATCACTTTAATGTTTTACATAATATGTAACCCCTTAAAAAATCGGTCGAGTTCGTTAATGGGCAAAATCGGTTAAAGGGGGGGGGGGGGGGGGGGGAATGGGGGGGGGGGGGGCTTTTTTTTTTCGAAAAAGTGAAATGTCGCTATAACTCTCTTAATACGTGAAATATCGAATCAATTCAAAGTTCATAATATTTGTCGGATAAGTGCCAAAAATTTATGTCAAATAGGTTTTTTGATAGCACCAACCATTGACCAAAGGGGTGGAAAAAAGTGTTTTTTTCGGGAAACATTAATCATATCTCTCTTAATAGGCACAATATCAAACCCGTACATAATGGAAAATATTCCCCTAATAATTACCTAAAACTTTGTCTGAAATAATTTTTGATCTGACCTACCATTACGCCAAGGGATGAGAAAAATGATTTCGGAATTAAAGAACATGCCAAGTGCCATCAGAGGTTACCGTGACAACGCTTCTAAATTGATGAGGGATGAGCTATCAGAGGTTGCCAAGACAACGCCATTGCACGAGATCACATTCATTTTTCCATCTGACTGTGGGAAGCGGCTAACTGGTAGCATGCTGAACTTATATGCCCAAGGTCGCTGGTTCAAAGCCGGCCAAAGTCGTCGGATTTTCTAAGAGCGC